>OY998179.1:114896743-116180955 GCA_963921935.1 Galeruca laticollis | reverse complement strand
CATTGAGATTTTGCTTAAAACTTCTCTTTTTGTGATGTTAGTTGTACTACTTATAGGGGATATATCCGGGATAGAAAGAGAAAAATAATCTTTATTTGAGTTCCAAATAATTCCTAGTACTTTATTAGGGGTGTCTTCAAGAAAAATATGTTGAGCTTGTGGTAAGTCACCTAGTTCAGATAAAAAGAGTTGAGAGTTGGAATTCCATTTGTGGAGAGGGAAATTGGCTGAATTTAACAATAAGTTTAATTGAGTATGCAAATTTCTTAAATCTTCAAGAGAGTCTGTTCCAGAGAGAATGTCATCGACATATGTTTGTTCTAAGAGAGCTTTACTAGCTAAATTTAAATGGGGGTTAGAGGTCGCTAACCAGTTTAGAACTCTAGTAGCAAGAAACGGTGCACTGTTGGTGCCATAACTAACAGTCAATAGTTCAATACACTGTATGGGTTCATTAACAGAATTTCTCCATAAAATATTTTGTAAGAATGTTTGAGAGGGGTTTATCCTTATTTGCCTATACATTTTCTGTATATCACATGTCAAAGTATATTTAAAACTCCTAAATCTACACAGAATATCAAAAAGTTCTGGTTGCCCTATAAACCCTTTGTGCATTGTATCGTTCAAAGAAATACCGCTAGATGTTTTTCCACTTCCATTAAATACTGTTCTAAGCTTAGTGGCAGAGTGATCATTTCTGATTACAGGATGATGACAAAAAAATATTTATTTTCAGAATGTTCATTTTTTAAACAGTTCATTATTTCTAATAAATTTCTTTTCTAGAGATAAAAATTGCTTTTCTGCTAAGTAGTATGAAGTACCTAATTTCAAATATTCAGTGGGGCTTTTCAGATGTAAATTTAGTTGAATATTTCCGGAACTTAACTGAGTGGTGGTAGCTAAAAATTCCTTTTCTACAAATTGTTCATCTGGTGATAATATTTTATCAGTGTAAGGGAGATCCTCAATAGTCCAAAACTTTTCGATTTTTTGTTCTAGAGAAGTTTGTGTGAAAAAACATGAAAGAAAGAAAGAAATTTATTCATCATAGAAAATTCTACAACTGCATTACATACATTTATAAAATTTTATCAGACTAGTCAAGGATACTAACTTATGTACAGACACAAACAGTTGAAAATATATGTAAAATTTGATTATTGTTATTATTATTGTTTTTTTTATAATTATTTAATTTTTCTATGGTAGATAGATAGATAGATAGATAAATTTTATTGTGCATAAGATACATCTTTTCACAAGGGTTCGGTACATACATTACATTCATTACAATGATCCATACGGCATTTTCAATAATTATTTACAGTTATTTGAGTTAGAACATATATATATTTGTTATTAATTGATATTATTATATTGTATATACATATTATAGTGTTATTATTCATTCTCCGCATGCGAAAGCTCTTAATTTTAAGATACTAATAACACTATGGGCCAGCATAGAGAGCTCAGAGAGATTATCATTAATGGCATTCAAATAATGTACCAGATCATGAACATTATCCACACTATTAAAAAATCTATTTTGTCTAAGAGGGCTGTAAATGGGGCATTTAAAGAGAATATGCTCCAACGACTCTGGTGTATGCGTATTACAAACGGAACAGATTTCCCCACAATCAATTATATAGAAGTTTCCTTTAAAGGAAAATTTCAGTATCTTTTTACTGGAAGTTCTGATTTGTGCGACAATTCTCGTTATGTATATAGATGCGGGTATTCGCAAGTAATTTCTCCCGGTTTCACCAATTAATAGTTGAGAGTATATCAGAGAATAACTAGACGTAATCTTCCTATACATATCAATTTCGTAAAGTCGTTTTTCAAAATTTTCTAGAATAACCCCATCTAATTTTCCTGAATATGTATTTAAATAGTTTGTCCATAAATGTTCACACTCTGCAAAGGTAAACCATTCTTTAACTTGAGTGACCCAATTATATTTAGCGTTCTCCGTAGCTAATTGTAAAAGTTGCATATAACAGATTTTGGACATTCTAGAATTATCCATTATTTTAAGTTTATTTAACCAACTTAAAGCATGTTTAAAAATAATTAGTGATAAACGGGGCGAATATGACTCAAGGCGTACAATATAATCTGGAGTATTCTGAGACAAATTCAACAGTTTTTTAAAAAAATTTACCTGAACCCGGTCAATAATATCAGTATAGCGTAGTCCCCATATGCCAATTCCAAAAGAAAGGCAAGATAAAATGATAGAATTATACAATTTGATTCTGGAATCCCATGTATTAATTTTTGATCGGCACATAATATCCATAACTGCTCCAATGGCACGACAAGCTTTAATTTTAGTATTCTTAGCCATGGTACAGAACATAGCTGTAGAAGAGAAATCGACCTAGATACGTAAATTGCTTTACTATCTCTAGCCTAAAACCATTGTAATAAAACTTTTGATTATAATTATGTTTGTTCCCTCCTTTTGCAAATATTATTACTTTCGTTTTATCAGTGTTGACTGTAAGTTTATTGGTAGAACAATAAGTATCAAGTATATTCAGTTTGCGTTCTATGTCTATTGGGGAGTCCCCCAGGATTACTATGTCATCGGCGTATTGAAGCATTAACACATCATTCTTGCCATCAATATTAATTCCGCGTAAGTTACTTGAACGAAAGTAATCTTCAATATCCGATATGAAAATAGAGAAAAGCAGTGTACTTAGCGGTTCACCTTGGAGAACTCCCTCAGCGATAGCATATTTTTTACTATATAGGTTTTGGTGTCTAATTAAAAATGTGGCGTTCTCATATAAGTGTTAAAGTATTCTAATATACTTAGTACTAACCCCAAACTTAAATAGTTTTAACCAAAGAAGTGTATGATCTATGCTGTCGAATGCCCTCCGAAAGTCTACAAAAACAGCATATACTTTCCTGCGGGGGAGCCTAAGAGTTATTTGCAAAACAGAAGTCAAAATAAAAATATTATCCGAACATCCCCTATTCTTTCGAAAGCCAAATTGTGTTTCAGGAAGAATGAGATTATTTTCACACCAATTAGACAAGCGATTTAATAGAATTAACGAAAACACCTTGGCACAACAATTAATTAAAGATTTACCACGATAGTTATTAGGATCCTCTAAGTGTCCTTTCTTGTGAAGCATTGTGAGAATTGTTTCATGCCAACCGGAAGGAATAATTTCCGAGTCCAAAATTTTATTATATAAATGACAAATATATAAACGCCAGTTCTGTGGTAAATGCTTTAAAAATTCGTAAGTAATACCATCCTTACCTGGTGATTTGCCATCTTTGCCCAAAACCAAAGATTGATCAAGTTCTAGAAGTGATATGGGGGCATCTAGAAATTCGTCTCCGACTCCAAAAAAACATACTTCATACTGAACTTTAATTGAAGATATGCTATCGTAAAAATATTCCCACTCCCTGATTGATATAGGACAACTTCTATCTTTACGTCTAAATAACCTTAATGTTTTCCAGAACTCCGACGGATTTTTTGTGTTGGAAAGAGTAGTTACAATATCTTTTTCATAATCATTTTTCTTCCTTAAAATTAATCGCCTATATTCTTTTTTGTTGGAAATATAAGTAGTCTTGTTTATTTCGGAGAATCCTTGTTATCTACATATTTTCAATGAATTTGCTACTTGACGTTTAGATTTCTTACAGTCAGCATCAAACCAATGCTTAGAACGTATTGAGTTATTGCCATTGAAATATTCTACTGAGATTAAACCTTTAAGTTTTGCTACATCCCATATTGTGCTACACAGATTATCATACAAAGCGTCCACATCTCCAATTGCTCCTACGTTTGGTAAGCATTGAATTGACAATTTAAAATCAGTTACTTTGGAACTGTTCCATTTAAGGCGAGTGAAGGATGATTTAGTATGAGTAATATTATTGCTTCTTTTTACCGAGCCGAAGGATATAACTATTGGAAAGTGATCAGACAAATATTGATCATCTGGCACACTAAATTTTTCAATTAATTCAAGCTTATCAGTATTACAGAAACAGAGATCTATTACACTTTGTCCTAATGCATTACAAAAAGTGAAGTTAGCAGGTCTGTCTGTTTTTATATGACCATTTATTAACGAGAAGTTTCTATCTGACATAAATTCCAAAAGACGATGACCCTTATAGTTACTGACTTTATCATAACTTAGCATATTGGGGAAAAATTGAGTATTTGCAACAACTTCTTCTGGAATTTCACTTGTCTCGCCAATTCTACTATTAAAATCTCCAATTTTCTATGGTATATACACCCAACAAACATCAGTAAAAACAAAACATATAAGTGAGTACTTACAAAGATACCACTAAGGATATGTACAAAATACAATTAAACAGATAAAGTATTCCAGGAGACACAATGCTCACACTGGAAAAGACTCATTTCAAATATATACATAAGGAATATAATCTTTTTTTTGGAACCACCATTTATTTATGTAGATAAATCAGAAAGTCATTATGATAATAGAAATTCCTCAACAGAGTAAAAAGCATTTTTGATGAGATTATTGTATAAAGCTGACTTGAAGCTTACTATGCTACATGTGTGTCCAAATAATTTGAGTGCATGGTTGTAGCAGATGATACCTTGATAACTAGCAGAGTCTTGTCCCAGAGCCAGACGAGAGTAGGGTAGTCGTAGTTAATTACCTCTTCTAGTATTATAGTTGTGAATCAAATTATTTTTGGTGTAGTGTGTTTCATTTTTTTACATTCATGGTTATTATGTAAATGTATAAGCTGCGTAAAGTCAATATGGTTAACTCAGTGAATGTGCTCTTACAAGATTCTTTATAATGTAGTCCTGCTAGACATCTTATCACTTTTTTTGTTGCTTAAAAACTTTTATTGCATGGACTGAGTTCTCCCAGTAAGGTAGTCCATAAGATAGGATGGTTTGTACAAGTCCATAGTAGATAAGCTTAAGCACATGTAGTGAGACTGTTCCACGTATTTGCTTTATTACAAAATACATACAGCTCATTTTTGTAACGAGGTTTTCTATGTGTGCCTCCCATATTAATTTTTGATCTATAGTCAGGCCAAGATACTTGAACATATTCACTTGCTCTATGGATTTGTTGTTAACCCTTATTAGGGGGCAATAGTCATAAGAAATGTTTTTTTGTTGGAAGACCATGAAGACTGTTTTACTGATGTTAATTGCTAAACCACTATTTTCACACCATCTGGCAAATTCCTCTGCAGCTGAGTTGGCTGTTTTTATAGATAGCGGAAGCTTATTCTGTGCCACTATTTTACTAGTATCATCTGCATAGATGATCGTTTTCTGCTGGACCACACTTGAGAGTTCTATGTCACTCATAAATATTATGAAGAAAAGTGGAGCCAAAGTTGAACCCTGAGGAACCCCCATTGAAACAGAAGCAGGTCGCGATTTCACAAAGTCAATAATGACTATCTGAGATCTGTTTTTTAGGTATGATGCCACCCAATCATTTGCAACTCCTCTAATTCCAATTCGGTACAGTTTCTCCAGCAGTAAATTATGGTTCACTGTATCGAACGCTCTGCTTAGGTCAAAAAACAGAGCAACTGGAAATTGTTTGTTGTTAAGGTGCAAATATATGTCTTCGCAGAGTTCATTTATTGCAGTTGAAGTTGATCTTTTCTGTCTGAAGCCGTGTTGGCAGCTAGGAATAAGTTTGTGATATTCAACAAAATTAACCAGTCTCAGATAATAGCTAAAATCGATAATTTTCGCAACCTGAGATTGTAAGCATACATTACGGTAGTTGGCCACTTCGTTTTTAGATCCCTTTTTTTATATATAGGTACCGATTTTGATATTTTTAGTGCTTCCGGGTATGTTCCATCAACAAACGACTTATCTATTATGTGAGATAGTGGATAGCATATCACATCACGGACAGTTCTTAGAGCCTTACCGTGGATTTCATCTATACCAGGTGATGTGGTTTTTGTTGTATTGGTAATGATATCCTGAACTTCTATATAAGTTGTTGGGTACAAGAATAGTGTGGTATCTGATAAGGGGGATAACTTCAGATTATCTGTTATTGGATCTGTTTTTTCAATTCCCATGAAAAATCATTGAAGTGGTTGCCAATGTCATATTTATCTGTGGTATGATTATTATTGATAGTGAGCTCAATTTTGTTATTAGTTTTTACATTATTCCTTGTTTCATTAATAATTTTCCAACTCTCCTTGCTTATATTATTTGCATTCAATATTCTTTCGTTGTTGTATTCTGCTTTAGTTTTTTTCACCAGTTCTTTATAAATATATTTGAGTTGTTTATATCTGTTTTTTATTATCTCGTTTGCTGAATATTTTGCTATTTTATACATATCACATACCATTTGTTGCAATTCCTTGATTTCTTTATTAATCCACGGTTTCTCCCTATTACTTCTACTTGTTTTAATTTTTTTCAGTGGAAAAGCAATGTTGTAATGGTACAGTAGGGTTGTATTGGAAATATTATATCCTTCATTCACATCATCAGCTGTATATACATCCTCCCATTTTTCATTCATCAACAGTTCTCTGAAAGTTATCAAGTTATCACCTGAGTAGTTACGTTTATAAATAGTTTCTACACTACAATTATGTGCTGTTGGTAATACAAATGTACAAGTCTGAAATTTATGATCTGAAAGATGTGTATCTTCAACATAACAATCAGTTGGCTGGAGATTTGTGTACACCGCATCTATACTTCTATTAATACGTGTAGGCTCAGTTATAATATTTTTCATGTCAAATTCAAAGAATATATTTTTAATTTTTCTCGCTTCTAAGTTGTTTGTTAAAGAGTCTATATTAATATCACCACATAGAATGTAGTATTGTGTTGTCGTGAAGATTTTGCACATCAGATCATAAATTTCATAAAAAAATATCGATATCACTATTTGGTGTTCTGTACACTGTGATAATATACAACTTACTCTTTTTATTTGGGATTTCTAAAACAGCTACTGTTGCTTCAAAACTTTTCTCTATACTTTTGTTGAAAGTGAAAGGTTTGAGAGGAAGATTTTCTTTTGATAGGATACATACCTCACCATGTTCGTACAGTTTTCTACAGTAACTATTTATCAATTTGTATTTAGATAAGTTTAGTTTTTCTATTTTCGCAGAGGTAAGCCAGTGTTCCGAGAAGCACAGAATGTCTGGTGATTTTTGGTCTAGTAGAACTTCCAGTTGATTTATTTTTCTTGGAGTCATGCCTTGAATGTTGAGATGCATTATAACCAGTAGTTCTGTATCTACTATTTGTCTATTTTGATGTACTGTAGGTACTACGTGATTTAGATGGGCTGTAGGGAGTAGGTTTCCTGAAAATCCTGAGATCGCTGATCATATCTCTGGAATTTCCTGAAGTCAAACCTCTTGAATGCGACATACTTTGGCCAAGTGGAAGGTTTATAGATTTCATCCTTCAGTTCAAAGTCCACCCCACACATGAAACATTTGTTTTTATTTTCACTTGTAGGCAGTTCATTTACTATGATGTTGGAATTTTTGAAAGCTTCTTGATCCTTCAGGTATTTAGTTATCTTGTCAGCTGTAATATGACGGTTTACCCTATATAGATACAACCAGGCTTTTCTCTGAACACCGAAGTCCTTATCATCATCATTTTCACCAAAGTTGTTTTTCTTTTGTGGTCTCCTCTATCTAGAATCGACTTTTGTGAAGCCATCATCAATATCGTGAGTTGTACTCTCTTGATTGAGGTTTATAATATGGTCCATGGTAGTTTTTTGTGTTTCCTCAAGATTAGACATTTTTGAGAGACTTGGCAACATGGGGAATTCCTTGTTTATATTAACTGTTTTTGCACTGTTTACAGCTGAATTAATTTGGACTGATTCCATGGCTTTGTTGACTTGTTTTTCACTCACAATACTGATAATGGGTTTTTTGATGATGAGGTTAAATAGGTGTTTGCAAAATTACAAACTACTTGAGAGGGTATAGGTCCACCAATGACATCCTAATTCAGTGTTTATTAATGTCAAAAATTTATGTTGTAGTCTAATAATTTCACCACACACGAGCCAGTAATAGGCATCTGCCCCTAGTAACAGATCAATATCAGAAGGTATATTGAAATTAGGGTCTGCCAAACAAACATTTAGAGGTATTTCTATTTTTTGTTTTACTAAACGGAGATGCAGCAATTTTCTAGTTATCTGTTTTAGTACAGAGCAAGTAATGTCTAAATGAAATGAATTATTTATATTAGAGAATATTTTTAACGAAACAGTTTTATTTGAACTTGTACTAGTGCCACTTACACCTGGGATGGATATATTTTGAAGGTATGTGGGGTAATTCAACTGTTTCACTAGATTTTCAGAAATAAGAGAAATTGTGCTACCAGAGTCTAAGATAGCTTTTACTAGTAGAGGTTTATTGTCTGAGGTAAATACCATACCATTGCAGTTGCCAACAGAATTTCTCCACTAGGGGTTAGTGTAGTGAGTGTGATTTGTTCATTTGATTGTCATAATGAATTATTTGAAGACTGCCTTCTTAAACTGTTACTAGGATGATTACTGGTTAATTAATTATTTGGGGGGTAGTTTTATGGGAGTTACTAGTAGGGTTTCTATTAATTTGGAAAAGACGATCATTATTTCTATTATTTATGATAGCGCTATAACTTTGATTAGGTTGTTGAACACTTTGGAGAGATTGTTGGTTATAAACCGGAGAATTGGAATTATTTCTATAATTGTCGCTTAAATGTCTTCTGGGTATAGATGAAGATACATCTGCACTATTGCTATGTTGCCTAAAGTTGTAATTATTTCTTGAGTTATTTACCTGCCTATTATGATTATTATAGCTCTGAACCTGGTTATTGCTTGATGATGTACATATCAAAGTATTATGCTTCTGTTGGCATAAATTACAACTATGCGAGTTGCAATTGTTAACAAGATGAGAGTGGCTAAAACAGTTTAAGCAAAGTTTATTACTCTTTACAAATCCATATTTTTCTTCCTGAGGTAAATGTTTGAATTTAAAACAAGAGTGAACCGAATGATTTTCTAAATTACAAAACATACATTTTTTCTTATGTAACTGGTCATTACTACCATATCTAACAGGTGTCGACTGTACATGATGTACCAACTTATGAGACTTATTGTTTCGGTTTTTAATATTGTTAGAACTACATAACTCGGGTAAATACATGCTTTCTAATGTTAAACAACGTGATTCTAAGAAGCTTACAAATTCAGTGAATGTGGGAAAATTCGTGGGATCTGCTTTTGAACATTTATCTAATTCATATGCTTTTCGTATGCTCAAATCAAGCTTTTGAAGTAAAATAAAAATAAGCATAAGATCCCAGTGTTCAATAGGTACTTCTAGATTTCTTAATGCTTCAGTATTTTGCTTAATTTTAGTTAAAAAATCTCTCAGTGAACTATGTGTTATTTTTGTTAGAGGGGGGATTTCTAGAATTTTACTAATATGTGCAAAAATAGTCAACACATTTTGATCATATCTTTTTATTAGAGTATCAATGGCTATTTGTAGATTATCATCAATTAATTGCAAGTTTTTTATTAACTTAGATGGCTCATTAACCAGGTAACTTTTTAAATAAATTAATTTTTGTACGTTACTAAGGTCATCATTATTTAAAATTAGCGTTTTATAAATTTGAAAGAAACAATTCCATTCAGTTAACTGACCTGTAAACAATGGAACTTCAATATTGGGTAGTCTAACCTTTGGGCTAATACTAGGAACGCGACGGCGCAGTGTTATAAGACCTTACAGATTAGACCGATTCAGACGTCACTTCAATTATTATTTTCTATCTTATAAACCATCCAAAACACCTATGTTTATAGTTGTAGTTAATATTTAAAAATATTCAAAGTGTATAACTAATTACTTCCAATATTTTTCGAACCTCAATTTGTTTAACCTTGTAAATGTCATCTTAATGTCGTTTACGACTTTTGTAAGTTTTAAATTGTCATTAGTTGCTTTTACGCCGTTTTTCATAGATTAGGTTAATTTTCTTCTCGAAACCTTGACTCAAAACATCAAATTGCAAGAGGTTATGGACACAGGACACGCGTGAGACACCATTGAAGCTTCTGGAGTTTGTAATTTGTTGAATTTTTGTGTTAATAAGTGATATCATGAGCCAGCTTCCGCTGATCGAGCTTCTAAAAGGGCACGAGAACTATGGTACGTGAAAATGCGCGGTACAGATTTATTTAGAACACGAAGAGCTTTGGGACGCAGTAAAAGGATTTTTCGTGTTTTTTTAATTATTTGTTTAAAAATAAGGTGATCGTAGAAAAAATCTTGTGTGCAATTCGAGCAGAAAGTGCGTTGCCGCTTTCGGCAGATTGCCCGCGCTCCGCTACGCGTCGCGCGGGCAACTCTCTGCCTCAAGCGGCAAAGTATCACTTTCCGCTCTTAATACACAAATAGCTATTTCAATGTATGGTTACGGTATGGTTTTATATGTTACTGCGTGAAGGTTTGTTATATATTTTAAATAATTTTGAGAAATATTTGAAAATGAGATCGTGTTCATCTTATACTTGTACTACAAGGTTGAAAAAAGGCGAGAAAATAAAATTTCACAGGTAGGTAAATAAACAATAAATTTTATATAAGTTAGGTTTATTAAGATGATTAAAAATATTTTTCATGTTTTATAGATTTCCAAAAGATCGCAATTTAAGTAATGGTTACACGCTGTTAGAATAGATAATTATAAGCCAAGTGATACAGCTGCTACTTGTGAAAAGCATTTTAGAGTTGATGACTAGGTATTAAATGTTCACGGAAATCGGGTATTAAAAAATACAGCAACTCCATCACAGTTTGATTTTCCTGCTCATTTGATCAAAGTTATCAAAAAGAGAAAACCCGTAACAATAATACTTAATGTAAACCAAGATGAAGGTGCTTTTCTTGAAAAATTTGAATTGAAAATAATATTTTTAATATAAACATTCGAATACTTTTTATATTACAATTTTAATATACTTAAGTGTACATTTTTAGGGGATGCTGTTGCAGGATGCAGTACTGATATAATTCCTGAAGTGAAATCTATGGAAGTCGATTTATATGTACGAGAAGTTAATAAGCCAGAAGATCCAGTAAACAATAACATATTATCCAATGAAATAAAAACATGTTAGAGTGTGGAAAAAAAGTTGCAAGGTAAGAAGACCTACTGATTCTTAAGTAGTTGACCATTTAAAAAAATACCTTTAATTATGCATTTTTTTTATTTTTAGAAAAAAATGAGATCCAATAGTCTTTGGAGATTTTGAGGAGAGTGATTTATAATTTCCAGAAAAGAGAAAGAAATTTTTGAAAATTACCAACCCAACTGTTTGTAAATACAAAAAAATGAATAAATATTACACAAAAATCCATTTAGTTTATTTTGGACTATTTTTTGACCTACCCTGTTTGACTTGCAACCATTCTGAATGCATCTAATTTAATTATCGAACATGCACCAACTTTTAGCAATATTTGAATTTTTACTGAGCAATAAAAAGAATTCTACGTTGCACACTTATATGACCACACTGTATAAATAGACACGTAACAATATATTTTTATGAAAATACATTGTATTTTTCGTAATGTATAACAATAATAATTGTATATTTTCTATTTATACGTAATAAAATGATTTTTTTAATGGTTGTTTCATTATTTTTTTGTGTTATTTGGGTTTAAAATAATATTAAAGATATTAATAAAACATAGTCTGTTATTTGTTTATAAAATTAAAATATACTTTGAAGCATTTAATGCAGTTACAACAACTTTTACTAATAAGAAAATAATTTTATAAGCACCCATTATATGCTTTCTCCGTGTTTTCTGCTACACCTAGCTCCATCTCTTTCTAGGTTTTCTCTTTCTAGTCTCTTCCGCATTTTATCCTACAGCGTTTATTACCGTAGGCCAGTCCACTAGTATAATATGTCAATGCTATCAAACCTTGTGGCCTTGTTGCTAGTAGGCTGTACAGACAGTGACGTGACAACAGACCTTCTTCTCTGACGTCGCTAACTTCACTTTACCTATTCTGCGGGAACCAGTTATCTATGGCGGGAGCTTGAACAGAAGATTGACTATAAAACCACTATTTATTACAGAAACCAAACAGATTTTGCACTCTCACTGCACTTTACACTAGGATTTAACTTTATTTATCTTTCTGAGAACCGATACACTCGCTATTCAATAATTGCACGAACGTAACCACACTTTCCTAACTCGCCGAGTGACAAACTTGTATCTACTTATTCTTTGAACCACTTTTCGGAGAGACTTACAAACCCTAACACTTCGGAGTTCAATATCTTGCTTAAAGGACCAAATTCATGGTTAATCCATAATTAAAAGAGGCTCGACGTAATTCAAACTAATGAACTACAAGCAGCAATTCCATAGGCACTGGTTAGGGTGATATCAGGTTAAAAATTAAAACACTATAATTACACTATATGATTTACTTGTTACACATACATAACTCTTACTTTGACTCGCTATTACAGTACATTCAAGATAATTTAAAAACTACATATTAGTTGTGGCAAATCACCCACACACACGATGATGCCGAGAAACTCTAACTGACAGCTGGGGAGGGGCCTGTCATGACTAAGGTTGAAAACCGCGACAACTCACAATGAAAATGAGAAGGCAACCTGAACCATAACGCCGTTTGTTCTATGAAAATACGACCAATAATAGCAGAGTACCTTTTTGACATCTTTATGTCGATACCCTGTATATTGATCATCGTCCACACGACACCAGCGCCCCATTTGAATCACCCGCCAACGACCAGCGCCATCTAGTGGCGAAAATTGGAAACAGTGAGACCGATGAGCCAGGACTAACTTAGTATATCTGCTCACGCTGTGTGTTGACCGCGTTATTTGGTATCGTTGGTCTGTTTTAAGGTAACCAGAACGAGGGGGTAAAACGAATATCCCAGGTCGACAAAATTGAATAAGTTTATATAATAGTACTGATTCGGCAATCAATCTTCGTCGTAAAGTCAAAGGGACGATCCAGACCATTTACTACGAGAAGTAGCATAATAAAGGGAGATCTGTGGACGACCCGACCAGACGACCACCCTCAGAGAAGTCGCAATTGTTGATCCGCGATTCTTTGCAACTTCCCTGAGAGTGGTAGTCTGGTCGGGTCGTCCACAGATCTCCTCTTTTAACATGTTGTCTATTTCATTGTTTATTATCTCTTGCATTGCCGGATTCCTCAGTCTGTGCCGTTGTTTTATAGGCGTGTTATGTTTTAGTTTTATTGTGTGTTCTGCCAATGGTATTACACCCCGGATATTGTTGAAATTCTTCATTTCCGTTTCTAAAAATTTTTCTAATTTTTTCTTCTCTATTGTTGGTAGTTCTGGTGTTACCCAAAAAGTGTGGGTATTTCCCGGAAAACTAAGGGCGTGAATTCTTGCCAGGTTGTATGTGGTATTTGGGGAAGTAATTAGACCTGATCACGGATCTAATTACTTAGTTAGTTTAGATGTAATAACTTGAAAAATAAATAAAGTGAATATGGTAAATTGTTGGACGCCAGTTACTTTCTCAAAAGTAACAAAAACCCAAATAACACATACAAATTATTTTTTCCTTGTGAACCTGAAATTTTTGGTTTGGTGTGATAAAGCAAAGTGGAAAAAAGTTCTATTTACAATTTAATAATTATACCGTATTTACAATAATTTACAAAGAAATTTACATGATTTTCTAAATATACAAAAGTTCAGATGTAGAAAAATTATTTCTTTTCAGTTATATAAACTTCAAAATACTTTATAATATTATTGATAATAAAAAGATATAAAAAAAGTGAATAGTTTACAGGTTATAATTGAGAAAAGAGAATTGAAAGAAGTTGAATAACTATAGATTATAATATGATAAAAAGAAAAATATGAACGAAGCTTGATGCGACGCAGTAGTTCAAAATTTACACTATACTTTAGAATTCTCAAAGAATGTAATTTTATACTTCCTTTCTATGTATGCACAAAGCTAACATCCCTCAGGTAGGAAGTCCGTCGCAATGGTTGGAATGATAAGTTTCCTACTGCAAATTTACCATTATATCCCAGCTTTCATGAATCAGCAATTTATTTTTATAGGTATATAAGACTACTCAAATCTATATAAGTATACTCAGTTTTGTTGTCTCAACGTTGTATAATTCTACCCGGTTTTGCTAAAAAAACATAGTGCGATGTAATCAAAATTTCAAACTAAAGTGTCAGCCAGTTCAGACAAACCGCCAAATTGTTAGCGATTATATAATAATTTGCTCTTGGATGATCGCATAATTTTCAAGCTCAATACTACTATGTTATAATTTGCAGTCGAGTTACTTTAAATAAATCTATATATCTCTGAAATGAATGCAATTTACAATTTTAAATGCGATAAACTATTTGAGTAAAAACTATTGAACATCAATAAAAAAGTTAACATAAAAAGTTGAAGAATTTACAATAAAATATGAAGTGAATTGAAAAACCAGAAGATATACTTGAGTTTTAGCAAATCATCGAGAATTTATCCACCACAATTTAAACTACATCTGTCTGACCTCTTGGCTGACGAAAAAGAAAAAAAATATAGAGCAATGTGCATTTTGTTATTGAGTGATTTTCTTGTAAAATTATTTTCACTATTAAAACTCATAGCTTTTACTTCAATATCTTACAATGCATAAATTTAATTGATAAGGAACATTTAAGAAATAATGACATATAAAAACCAGTTGATAAAAACCGTGAAATAAAAAGTTAAGTTTTATATATCATGAGACCAAGTTAATATGTTAGATATGAATAATGACAACTTTTATTAAAATCATAGCATCTACATTCATATCTTACGATCGGTATTTAATTAGAAATAAACTTTTGGGAACCAATGATATCATATGAAAAGAACAATTGAAAAAGAGCAAGAAATGAGAAAAAGTTAAGTTTCATATTCTAAGACAAAATTTAAAATGTGAGATATGAATAATAATTATCAATAATAATAAGAATCTCTCCTAGACTTCTCACTGCCTGGAAACGAATATATTTAACATTGAAACAACCAACGTTGAAAGAAACTTGCTATTCTATTTGGATAAAATACGTCGTTAACTCGTGCTAATTTTTTTTGGATACTAATAAAAATCATTAATTAAACGAAATAATTCTTACCAGATGTCTAATAGGATTGAACCATGATCTGCAGAACTATTGGGTTTATATTTTATGTAATATTATTTCTTCATCCACATGGACAAAATTATGTTTAACGAAACGCCAACTAGCACCTTTCACGTCAAAAAGGAAGAAATCAAAGCCAATCGCCCTACGCTAGTACACTCCGACAGCGCATGCTAATTATCCAATTATTGATTCTTTGAATATTCCGGAGTTTCAACGAGTTTTTAAATTTTAAATCGTGCCTCGTAAGCCGATACCGTGACAGTATTTAATTTGTTGTTAAATTATTTAGATTTATTTCAAAGTGTGAAATTCACGTTACACCCCCCTATAAGCCGGAGAAAAAAAATATTTTTTTTATTTATGAAAGACAGAAGAGTCGAGAAGATTTCTATAATATGTTTATATAAACATATTGTTTCTTGTTTACCAGAAAACTATAAATTGGAAATAAAAAAATAATATTTAAACATCTGTTAATAACTGAAATGAAACCTACCTACACAACTATATCACTAAAACAATATTTCTACTATATTTACAAATCTAATATACTCTCATATGACTAAATGAGATAATCTCTATAGAAAATATGTACAACACAGATTGCAACCGCATCCAATTGCTTGCAAATTTTGAATTTAAAAGGAAAAAAAATAACTAAAAAAATTAATCTCTCTTTTCGGAGAGTGGAATTGAGTTACTACAAAAAAACTTTACAACTGTACATTAGTGTGTTCAGATTCAGAAACTATTATTCCCATTATCTAGTAATGTGAATAGTTCATTCCAAATGTTAGACTTCATAAATAATAGGTAGATACTAACAATCATTGAACCTTATAACGTTCAAAAGAAATGTTTTCTAATTAGATGCCTACCTATGAGTAAAAAGAAAAATAGAACCTGGCATGTCTACAATAATAACGGGGAAACAATCTACTTTCGTAAATTATTAAATTCATTATATTATGTGACAGCTGCCCATGTGCTATATGACGCAACCGAAAACAAACTACAACCACCACATATGGCAAGGAATCATCTGATTTTCAGATTTCCACAAATTGGCTACATAATTATGATTTCATATCATAATTTGTTTGTTTTCAACAAAAATATATACCTATTTATACGCAGAAAAATAATCCAACTATCATGACCACTAGGCTTGAACATGAAAAATTATTAATCATTAATCCAGCAACATTGCATTTGATTAATCACGATAAGTAACAGATAAGTTACAACTCAGCCATAAGCTGTAAATTAATCTTACCGCACTCTATGCAACGGATTTCCCTTACATCGGGCCACAATCTCCTGTCTTTAGAGAGGAGGAAAAAAACTTCGTCTGTCTAATTGTTAAGAAACGTCAAAACATTTTCCAACGAAACCAATTATTCAAAATCAAAAGATAATAAAAAACAAAAATAATCATTTATCCTTTTCGTTATGACGAATAGGATCTACCTAAAGATTATATACGAAAGTCAAAATAGGGTAATTATGTCTAAACTGACATGGGTCACAATCAAAACTAAGACTAATACAATATTAGCTTAATTTCAAATTCTACGATATGCTAAAGTAAAATACAAAATCTTCAAGAAAATTTTAGGTACACTCTAAAATTTATAAAAAGGTACAGACTAACTTTAGCCTCGAGAATTTGCATAAATTGCAATAACAACACTACAATACGTAACAGAGGGTTATGGTGGAATGAATCGACCACTAACGTATCAAATGACATCAATATTCGTGTGTTCGATTGCCTCTATATGACGTATGTAAATCCAAAGATGTTACTGGCGTGGCTACAGGACAGTATTACTAGCCTAGCGTGTAATAGCAGAAAAATGAAAAGGAAAAAGTGTTCTCATCTCTGGCCTGACAGAATAATAATATAATGTAATACTAAATCACGAATAAATTTGCCTTTAAGTTTTATATATGTAGCAAATAATTTTCCGATAGAAAAAAAATGTAAATTTGTGTGAACTGCAATATAGGAACATTAATAAAGAAAAAAAACAACGAAAATCGAACCATAGTTATTTGTCAGGAAAATAATAACGATGAAAACAGAATAAAAAAATAAGCGACCGATATTTAAGTATCAGAAACATCAGACGTTTCAGAGTCTTGACTTTCATCATCATCAGGTAAATCATGAAATTCTTTTAGATCTTTTACATGCCAACGTCCTAAGTCTTTACCATCGAGGTCTTCTAAGTCATAGGCTAATGGTGATATTACACTACGTACTTTACAAAGAATATATTTAGGCATAAATTTAGCTGTAAGATAATTAGCTTTGTCTGATTTTTGGTAATTTCTCTTCCAGACGTAATTCCCTACAAAAAATCTAATATCACGTTTGCGTAAGTCGTATCGTGCCTTGGACTTAGTATGTGCCATATGCAATCGCTTACGAACATCTTCAAACAGTTCAGGCATTTCCTGCGAGTCCTCTAGTCTGTGAACTTTACTAGAAATGGTAATCTGATTATTGGCATTTTCTGCTATTTTACCATAAAAATCCCCCGAAACTGGGACGTTCCGAGCAAAAACTAAAAAGGAAGGTGCTGTTTCTGTAACTTCATGTTTACTCAGACGTATTCCTTGTGCAATACTGTAAACTTGTTCATCCCAAGATCTATGGTCCATGTAACAGTATGATCGAATCGCAGTAACAATCGATTTATTAACACGTTCACTGTGATTAATCTGTGGATGAAAGTTACAATTGTACCAAATTTTCTGAACATTATACTTGGTCATTAGTTCCTTGAATAATTTGCTGGTAAACTGTTTGCCGTTGTCGACAGAGACAATTTGCGGTACTCCGAAGACCAAAAAAACATGATTTTCCAAAAATTTAATAATAGCAGGGGCAGTAGCTTTCGGCAAGGTTTGTACTAGAGTAAATTTCGTGAACCAATCCACAACCACAAAGACATATTGGTTACCTTTACGGGAACGAGGATACGGTCCCAATAAATCACAAGATATTAATTGGAAAGGAAAATTAATATTTCTATATTGTCCCATAAGACCAGCTTGTGGTAGGTTTGTGGGTTTGCAAGCTGCACAAACTTTACAACGTCTAACATATTTATTCACGGACTTCCTCAATCCATTCCAATAATACAATTCAGATATTCTGGACAATGTCTTATATACACCTGGATGAGCGGCAGTAGGATGGTCATGAAATTGCGACAGAATTTCAGCTCTATTCTTCGTTGGTACTACAATTTTCCAACTAGATACATTACCAATAGAGGCGAACCTATCATACACATGTTTATAAAGAATATTATTTTCAACTTTGAAGTTTGGATACTTTTCCGGCTCAGTCTGAACCTTAGTTATCATTCCGAGATACCATTTATCTGGTTGGAGTGAAGATAACTCTAGAAGGTTAATTTCAGGAAGGCGAGATAGGGCATCTGCGACTACGGTTCCTGTGGATTTCCTATGTACTATTGAAAAATCATATTGTGATAATTGAAGAATCCACCTAGCTAAACGTGGTGAAGGTTTCTTCATATTATTCAACCAGACAAGCGAAGAATGATCGGTAATCACAGTAAAGTGACGTCCTACCAGATAATACCTAAAGTGATCAATGCCTATCAAAACAGCGAGTAATTCTCGTTCTGTGGTACTATACTTCCTTTGAACTTTCGTTAACTTCTTACTCATGTATGCGATGGGATGTTCTACCGAACCATCCAGCTGATAAAGTACGCTACCAACTCCTACGTCACTCGCATCAGTCATTAAAAAGAAATCCTTGTCAAAATCAGGACTACTTAATACAGGAGCTGTGGTCAGTGCTACTTTAATTTTTTCAAAAGCCTCATTTGCCTCCACGGACCAAGTAATGGGCTGATGTTTTTTTCGATCGTTTATTAAACCTGAGATAGGGGCAGACAAGGTGGAGAAATTCGAAAGAAAACGGCGATAGTAGGATACCATGCCTAGAAAACGACGAACTTGAGTTGTAGTTTTGGGCGCTGGATACTCACAGATAGCAGATACCTTCTGTGGATCAGTGCGCAAACCCTGTTCATCTACCAAATATCCTAAAAACCTAAGGGACGGACGACAAAAATGACATTTTTCAATGTTAACCGTTAAGTTAGCATCTTTTAATTTCTCAAACAGTTTAGTAAGCACATCAAGATGTTTTTCAAAATTGGAAGTACAAACAATGATATCATCTAAATAATAAAAACAATGAGGTTCTAATGAAGGACCTATGACTAAATCCATCAATCTACACATTGATGCGGGAGCTGAAACTAATCCGAATGGAGTGGTATTAAACTCAAATAGTCCCTTGCCTCTAACTGCGAATGCTGTTTTTGGCCGTGAAGATTCCTCCAAAGGAATTTGATAAAAAGCATGTCGTAAATCTATACTAGAAATAAAACGAGTATCTCTTAATTGGCTTAAAATAACCTCAATATGGGGTAAGGCATACGCATCCTTATTAACTGTGATACTGTTAAGCTTTCTACCATCAAAAACAACACGAACACCACCATCACTCTTAGAAACTAACCAGACGGGACTACAAAAGGACGATTTACTTTCCCTAATAATGTCTAATTCCAGCATTTTATCAACTTCATCTTCTAACTTCTGTTGTAACGCCTGTGGTAAGGGATACTGACGTTGCTTAAATGGGGGAGCATCTCCAGTGTCTATAAAATGAGTTATTAAATGAGTTCGACCCAGTCTATCTGTAGGACTAATACTTTGAAACTTTTCGATGACTAAATCCAACGCATTCCTTTCGGCCACCGATAAATGAGAAACATCCTGAATTGTATTAACAACAGATAAAGATAGTGAATTTACATCTAAAGAAAATTTAACAAAGTCAATTTTAATATTGAATGTTTTCAAGAAATCCATGCCCAATATGGCTGCATGTTTCACTGAAGGTATAAGATAAAATTTTACCAAATTTGATATATTACCTATTGTGATGAGAGTTTCAACATAACCTAATACATTCTGCAATTGTCCATCTGCAGTGCTAATTCGTAGATTATTATCTTTTTGAATTGTAATATTATTATTTGTCACAATATCGCATAATATTGAACCAAAAAGACTAATGTTAGCTCCTGTATCAATTAAAGCAGCAAACGTTTGATTGTAGATAGAAACATTTATATAAGGCCTGTTATCATCAACCTTTTTATATAGCAAGTATTCTATATTAGGATTAGAAAACTGTGATGTCATAGACTTTACAGAACTCTCCTTATAGAATTTTCGAACAGTTTGAAGCCATAATCTCCAATCATCTATACTGAATTTCGGAAGATTTTGCAAATCAATGTTTCTTGCATTCTGTCCAGTGTTCGCTGAGACATTACTGTTACAAATTTTAGGTATTGTATTATTTGTTTGCTTGGTGGTTTTGTTAAGCCCTGCTTTGAATTGGGAGGTTTTTCGTCGTTCCATTTCCTGACTCTGCTTTAGCTTGTTACCGTATCCGTATGTTTTATAGAGGCGACGGAAACACCTCTGCCTTCCCCGTTTTTTGAACACTTCGGACATTTTGGCTTTACGACTTCAGGAAGACCACAACCATAACAAAACATTCTCTTTGGCGACCTACATATATGGTAAGAATGTCCCTGCTTATTACAATTCCAACACGTCATTGAATTTAAAGTAGACATATTTCGAGTTGAGTGAGATTTAGGAATAGGATGTGTTGAAGAGCTCGGTAAACTTAGATCAGGTTCTAAAATTGCTACACCTTTCCTAGGGGAGACAACCTCAGCACTTTGACAGAAAACAAAAGATTCCTCGAGTTTACGACAACTTTTTTCTAAATCAGTTATATCATTAAAATCTTGTAATGCTAAATGTTGAACGAACTTTGGGAGCAGATTGCGACGAATTAATTTAATGATCTCCTCGTTACTAAGTTTAACTTCCAACCGATTACATAACCCTCGCATAATGTTAATGTATACTGTAACCTTTTCTTGTTGACCCTGTTTTCTGGCTTTGATTTCATCTAGTAAGTTTTCCTGATAATTATGAGGAAGAAAATCTTCCTTTAATTTCTCTTTCAATTCCTGCCAATTTTGAAAACCGTTTCTATTATTGAGATACCAAGTGAAAGCTCCATCAGTAAACAATTCAACGGCACTAAAGAAAATTTCATCATCGCTAACACCCCGCGAAACTCGAAGACATTCTATGCGTTCTAAAAAACAACTAACAGATTCTTGCTCTGAGCCCGAAAATTTTATTCCCCATTTATGAACCTGTGAGGGCTTAGAAAAAGAAAAGTTCTGAGCCTGTACTGGTGTGGAATGGGCGGGTACACTAGGTTTTTGAGTTTTGAGATCTAATTCTCCTTCTAAAGAAAATACTTCAATTAAAAAATTATCCTTATGTTCTTTTTGTTTGTCATCTATCCCTACAAGTCTATTGATTCTATTAGTAACATGAGTTAATCTACACATATAACGATGATACTCTATATCATTGGATGTTCCCGAAAACTCTTTGATTTTTTTAGTCAAGTCTTTAAGGGACTCAACTATTCCAATTTGTTCCTCCACGAAATTCAAATTATCTGCATATACAACCGAACTACGACCCGTATACTCTTGACTCAAAATACCACGCAAAACCTTCCTTCGATCGGCAGCTGACGCTGGAACCTGAATATTCCTATATTTAAGCTCATGTTCTAACTCGTGTGTTAACAAGTAATCTACAGTCAACTTAAAACCCAAAGCAGTCATTTTAAAGCAAACTCAAGACTATTCAAGATATATGCATAAAAATAAATCACTCAATAATTACAGGAAAAAATATCTCAATAAAGTAAATAAAACAGTATACAATAATAATAATAAACCAATAAAGATATAAAGAAGGTGTGCAAATTCTGAACCTTACTGCTAAAAGGAAGCTATCGCGATGATTTGCCTTTATACACAATACACCAAACCAATTTTCAGATCAGATGTGACCTGGCCCCACGTTGGGCGCCAATTTTTATTTTGTTACCCAAAAAGTGTGGGTATTTCCCGGAAAACTAAGGGCGTGAATTCTTGCCAGGTTGTATGTGGTATTTGGGGAAGTAATTAGACCTGATCACGGATCTAATTACTTAGTTAGTTTAGATGTAATAACTTGAAAAATAAATAAAGTGAATATGGTAAATTGTTGGACGCCAGTTACTTTCTCAAAAGTAACAAAAACCCAAATAACACATACAAATTATTTTTTCCTTGTGAACCTGAAATTTTTGGTTTGGTGTGATAAAGCAAAGTGGAAAAAAGTTCTATTTACAATTTAATAATTATACCGTATTTACAATAATTTACAAAGAAATTTACATGATTTTCTAAATATACAAAAGTTCAGATGTAGAAAAATTATTTCTTTTCAGTTATATAAACTTCAAAATACTTTATAATATTATTGATAATAAAAAGATATAAAAAAAGTGAATAGTTTACAGGTTATAATTGAGAAAAGAGAATTGAAAGAAGTTGAATAACTATAGATTATAATATGATAAAAAGAAAAATATGAACGAAGCTTGATGCGACGCAGTAGTTCAAAATTTACACTATACTTTAGAATTCTCAAAGAATGTAATTTTATACTTCCTTTCTATGTATGCACAAAGCTAACATCCCTCAGGTAGGAAGTCCGTCGCAATGGTTGGAATGATAAGTTTCCTACTGCAAATTTACCATTATATCCCAGCTTTCATGAATCAGCAATTTATTTTTATAGGTATATAAGACTACTCAAATCTATATAAGTATACTCAGTTTTGTTGTCTCAACGTTGTATAATTCTACCCGGTTTTGCTAAAAAAACATAGTGCGATGTAATCAAAATTTCAAACTAAAGTGTCAGCCAGTTCAGACAAACCGCCAAATTGTTAGCGATTATATAATAATTTGCTCTTGGATGATCGCATAATTTTCAAGCTCAATACTACTATGTTATAATTTGCAGTCGAGTTACTTTAAATAAATCTATATATCTCTGAAATGAATGCAATTTACAATTTTAAATGCGATAAACTATTTGAGTAAAAACTATTGAACATCAATAAAAAAGTTAACATAAAAAGTTGAAGAATTTACAATAAAATATGAAGTGAATTGAAAAACCAGAAGATATACTTGAGTTTTAGCAAATCATCGAGAATTTATCCACCACAATTTAAACTACATCTGTCTGACCTCTTGGCTGACGAAAAAGAAAAAAAATATAGAGCAATGTGCATTTTGTTATTGAGTGATTTTCTTGTAAAATTATTTTCACTATTAAAACTCATAGCTTTTACTTCAATATCTTACAATGCATAAATTTAATTGATAAGGAACATTTAAGAAATAATGACATATAAAAACCAGTTGATAAAAACCGTGAAATAAAAAGTTAAGTTTTATATATCATGAGACCAAGTTAATATGTTAGATATGAATAATGACAACTTTTATTAAAATCATAGCATCTACATTCATATCTTACGATCGGTATTTAATTAGAAATAAACTTTTGGGAACCAATGATATCATATGAAAAGAACAATTGAAAAAGAGCAAGAAATGAGAAAAAGTTAAGTTTCATATTCTAAGACAAAATTTAAAATGTGAGATATGAATAATAATTATCAATAATAATAAGAATCTCTCCTAGACTTCTCACTGCCTGGAAACGAATATATTTAACATTGAAACAACCAACGTTGAAAGAAACTTGCTATTCTATTTGGATAAAATACGTCGTTAACTCGTGCTAATTTTTTTTGGATACTAATAAAAATCATTAATTAAACGAAATAATTCTTACCAGATGTCTAATAGGATTGAACCATGATCTGCAGAACTATTGGGTTTATATTTTATGTAATATTATTTCTTCATCCACATGGACAAAATTATGTTTAACGAAACGCCAACTAGCACCTTTCACGTCAAAAAGGAAGAAATCAAAGCCAATCGCCCTACGCTAGTACACTCCGACAGCGCATGCTAATTATCCAATTATTGATTCTTTGAATATTCCGGAGTTTCAACGAGTTTTTAAATTTTAAATCGTGCCTCGTAAGCCGATACCGTGACAGTATTTAATTTGTTGTTAAATTATTTAGATTTATTTCAAAGTGTGAAATTCACGTTACACTGGGTTGATATCAAATTTGGGATTGGTTTTTGTTTGACTTAATTCTTTTATTGTATTTACTGTTTGCTCAATTCCGTTTGTGTATCTCAAATTCTGTAATCTTTCTAGGAATGTTTTACATTCAGATATCATTGTTTCCGGTCCTGTATTTTGTATTTCTTCATTTTTTGGTTCCTTGTCATCTTTCTGTTGTTCTTTTGGATTTTGTACGGTGTGATTTATGTGTGTTAATTTTTTATAAACTTCTTGTTCTTCTGCGGTTAGGTCGGTCTTTTCTCTAAATAGGTCTCCCCATGGTATTTTCTTTTTTGTAATATCTGCTACTCCTAAAATGGCTTCGGCTTCTAAGTTCGGTATATGGAAAAATTTTATCTCACGGTCTTGTTTATCTATTGCACTCGGAATAATAAAGCTTTTTGTAATTTTCATTTTACATTTATTTGCTAATGTTACCGATGTGTTTTTTAAGTTAGTCTCGTATACGGAATGTTTAGTTTTGTTAAGGCATTTTTTTCCTATATATGATTTTTGTGATCCTGTGTTGATTAATGTGTTTAATCCCTGCTGGTTGTGAGTATAAATTATTAAGTGTGGTCTTTTATCATCTGATATAGTGTAACTGTTCGTAGCGGAGGACTTTATTGTGGGCTCATCTTGCTTCTCGAAGAATCGGCACTAGTTAAGTTTCCCGATCTTCGGCAATTGAATTTATTTGAAGGTGTTCCTATGGTTCCGCAATGTCTTCCGTAGCAAGTTTCTTTTCTGTGTCCTCTTTTACCGCATCTCCAGCTGCAATCTTGTCGTTTATAATTTGGTAACTTCTTACCGCTTTGTGGACCTGGTCCTGCGGGGTTTTATCCTCAGGTAAGCCGGATTTCTCGATTTCTTTCTGCATATTTTTTTACTCGTCTATTCGTCGTGTGAGGTCCCTTATTGATGCAATTTCGTTTCTTCGGACGTGAAGTTTGTATTTCAGGTTCATATTTCTATAAATCCTTTCTAGCTGTTGGCTATCGTTGAAACCCATATATATCCGCATTAATGTTTGAATTTCCGTGAAGTATTGTTTAAATGGTTCATTTTCTCTTTGTTTCCTCTTCATTATCTTTTGATCTAAATATGTTGATAAATTCACATAAAATGCTCCGAATCTACTATTTCCCAGAGATGTCTATTATTCCGGTACCAAAGAATTGCTTTATCTTTTAGCACTTCTGGCAGGGCTCTAAGCATAATTTCGTCGTTTAGTTGGTAACATTTTCTGAGTTCTTGCAACCTTTCGATGAATTCTATCGGGTATTTTGAGCCATCTTCTTATTTTGTCCAGTTCTGTGCAATATTCGTGTTTGTAACTGTACCTCCTATCTCTATCTTCGGATTCATTGTCTTCCGCAGTGTTCACCCCTTCTCTAGGTTTTTCATATTCTTGTATGCTGCTTTCTTGTTGGTTCACGGTATTATACCCTATCTGTTTCCTTACGAAGTGTACCATTCTGGCCCGTAGTGTGTCCAAAGTACAGGTTGTGTCTAATTAAAATGTTTGTAGCTCTGTTGTTAAATCTTCCTTTTTGAGCTTGTATATCCATCCTACTTTTGCGTTCACTACCTCTAAACCCACGCCGGCATATTCTTCCTGGTCATTCATATTTAGAAAGTCTTTTTTTCTTTGCCCATTCACAATTTTTATTCTAACATTTTTTTCGGGTGGCGATTTGTAATTTTTACCTCTAACGGCCTTGTTTCACCAGTCAATAATCCTGTCTACCCCTCACGGCTCTGGTATATCTAACCTTTAGCTCGGGTTCCAATTTGTAATTCTTCTGCTCGGGCGTCGATCTGTAATTGCCGTGGATAGTCAGGGGGTAGAACATAAAAAGGGTTTGATGGATAGATATGTGTATTTAATAATAACACGTATGTTCCCTGTTCAACTAAAATTAATATGAAATCTTTACAACTTAAAACTAATTCTCTATACAGTTATTATATATACAATTGTTCTGTGGGGCTTCCCTGGGGTGTGGTCTTTTTGTCCGGTTGTCTACAGATCACTTATTCTATGGCTTCTGATGAATCAGTAAACTTACTCAATTTTGTCGACCTGGGATACTCGTTTTACCCCTCGTTCAGGTTACCTAAAATAAACGGGGTAAATTCGGAACCAGATCCTGCGTTCCACACACAGCGTGATCTCGGTGAGGTGGGATTTCGCTTCAGCCTCGGGCTCAACACGTTTCGGGATTTCAATTAGACGCGAAGGCTTCTGTCCTGCGCTCAACACGCTCCAGGATTTCAGCTATGACGGCTGGCTTCCGTTCTAGGTTCAACGCGCTCTAGTGTTTCGGCCGAAAGACGGGTTCGCTTTTGTCTAGCATTGGGTTCAACACACTCCAAGGGGTCGACGACAAGCCGGGTGTTAATCACAATCCTATGCTCAACACGCTCCAGGATATAGTGTATTAACTCGATTATCCACCGCTGAAGCTTCCTATCGTTTCTAGATATCAGGATCGAGCTTGCAGCTGTATTGGAGTGTATTGGTGTTAGTAATATCGGTCGATCTGTTAGCGAAACGGCGAAAGAATTGCCCTCTAGGTACTGGGTGCCCAACTTCGTCTACTGTGATAATTTGGTTTGGGTAGTGTGCTGTATCCCAATTTCTCAATATGTTGCTTTTAATTATATATAGAGGGTGTTAACTTATATTTTAGATGACAGTATCGTTAGGATACATTAAAAGTAACAAATGCACAGCCAATCAGAGCGCCCGAATTTTCTTATACCGAACGGCAACCGAATTGCTGTCTGAAGACATTCGTTTTTAACTGAAAATGTGTCTGGTTCCCGCTAATTCTGATTTTAACCTAATATTTTCCATTGGATATTTGAGTTGTTCGCAACTTTTTGGTGCTCTTGTGAAATACATTTTCAAATACATTCTCTACGTACTTTTTTATTAAGGACAAATTGGACACAGAAAGTTATGCAATGGCTTTTATTATGATTATTTTTTTAATTATAGAAAATTGAGACGCAAACATTCGAAGAAGAAGTAGATAAATTCGATGAATCCTTTTTATTATTCAATATATTTGCTAGGCACTTTTTTAATAAGGACAAAAGCCATTGACAAATTGGACAGAGAAAATTATGCAATGGCTTGTATTGTGATTATTTTTTTAATTATAGAAAATTGAGACGCAAGCATTCGAAGAAGAACTATAGAAATTTGATGAATCCTTTCTATTATTCAATATATTTGCTAGGCACTTTTTTATTAAGGAAGAAAGCCATTGACAAATTGGACAGAGAAAATTATGCAATGGCTTTTATTATGATTATTTTTTTTAATTATAGAAAATTGACACGCAAACATTCGAAGAAGAACTAGAGAAATTTGATGAATCCTTTTTATTATTCGATATATTTGCTAGGCACTTTTTTATTAAGGAAAAAAGCCATTGACAACTTGGACAGATAAAATTATGAACTAGATGACAGTATCGTTAGGATACATTAAAAGTAACAAATGCACAGCCAATCAGAGCGCCCGAATTTTCTTATACCGAACGGCAACCGAATTGCTGTCTGAAGACATTCGTTTTTAACTGAAAATGTGTCTGGTTCCCGCTAATTCTGATTTTAACCTAATATTTTCCATTGGATATTTGAGTTGTTCGCAACTTTTTGGTGCTCTTGTGAAATACATTTTCAAATACATTCTCTACGTACTTTTTTATTAAGGACAAATTGGACACAGAAAGTTATGCAATGGCTTTTATTATGATTATTTTTTTAATTATAGAAAATTGAGACGCAAACATTCGAAGAAGAACTAGATAAATTCGATGAATCCTTTTTATTATTCAATATATTTGCTAGGCACTTTTTTAATAAGGACAAAAGCCATTGACAAATTGGACAGAGAAAATTATGCAATGGCTTGTATTGTGATTATTTTTTTAATTATAGAAAATTGAGACGCAAGCATTCGAAGAAGAACTATAGAAATTTGATGAATCCTTTTTATTATTCAATATATTTGCTAGGCACTTTTTTATTAAGGAAGAAAGCCATTGACAAATTGGGCAGAGAAAATTATGCAATGGCTTTTATTATGATTATTTTTTTTAATTATAGAAAATTGACACGCAAACATTCGAAGAAGAACTAGAGAAATTTGATGAATCCTTTTTATTATTCGATATATTTGCTAGGCACTTTTTTATTAAGGAAAAAAGCCATTGACAAATTGGACAGATAAAATTATGCAATGGCTTTTATTATGATTATTTTATTTAATTATAGAAAATTGAGACGCAAACATTCGAAGAGGAACTAGAGAAATTTGATGAATCCTTTTTATTATTCGATATATTTGCTAGGCACTTTTTTATTAAGGAAGAAAGCCATTGACAAATTGGACAGAGAAAATTATGCAATGGCTTTTATTGTGATTATTTTTTTTAATTATAGAAAATTGACACGCAAACATTCGAAGAAGAACTAGAGAAATTTGATGAATCCTTTTTATTATTCGATATATTTGCTAGGCACTTTTTTATTAAGGAAAAAAGCCATTGACAAATTGGACAGATAAAACTATGCAATGGCTTTTATTATGATTATTTTATTTAATTATAGAAAATTGAGACGCAAACATTCGAAGAGGAACTAGAGAAATTTGATGAATCCTTTTTATTATTCGATATATTTGCTAGGCACTTTTTTATTAAGGAAGAAATCCATTGACAAATTGGACAGAGAAAATTATGCAATGGCTTTTATTATGATTATTTTTTTTAATTATAGAAAATTGAGACGCAAACATTCGAAGAAGAACTAGAGAAATTTGATGAATCCTTTTTATTATTCGATATATTTGCTAGGCACTTTTTTATTAAGGAAGAAAGCCATTGACAAATTGGACAGAGCAAATTATGCAATGGCTTTTATTATGATTATTTTATTTAATTATAGAAAATTGACACGCAAACATTCGGAGAAGAACTAGAGAAATTTGATGAATCTTTTTTATTATTCAATATATTTGCTAGGCACATTTTTAATAAGGAAAAAAGCCATTGACAAATTGGACAGAGAAAATTATGTAATGGCTTTTATTATGATTATTTTTTTTTAATTATAGAAAATTGAGACGCAAACATTCGAAGAGGAACTAGAGAAATTTGATGAATCCTTTTTATTATTCAATATATTTGCTAGGCACTTTTTTATTAACGAAAAAAGCCATTGACAAATTGGACAGAGAAAATTATACAATGGCTTTTATTATGATTATTTTTTTTAATTATAGAAAATTGAGACGCAAATATTCGAAGAAGAACTAGAGGAATTTGATGAATCCTTTTTATTATTCAATATATTTGCTAGGCACTTTTTTATTAACGAAAAAAGCCATTGACAAATTGGACAGAGAAAATTATACAATGGCTTTTATTATGATTATTTTTTTTAATTATAGAAAATTGAGACGCAAACATTTGAAGAAGAACTAGAGGAATTTGATGAATCCTTTTTATTATTCAATATATTTGCTAGGCACTTTTTTATTAACGAAAAAAGCCATTGACAAATTGAACAGAGAAAATTATGCAATGGCTTTTATTATGATTATTTTTTTTAATTATAGAAAATTGAGTCGCAAACATTCGAAGAAGAACTAGAGAAATTTGATGAATCCTTTTTATTATTCGATATATTTGCTAGGCACTTTTTTATTAAGGAAGAAAGCCATTGACAAATTGGACAGAGAAAATTATGCAATGGCTTTTATTATGATTATTTTTTTTAATTATATAAAAATTGACACGCAAACATTCGGAGAAGAACTAGAGAAATTTGATGAATCTTTTTTATTATTCAATATATTTGCTAGGCACATTTTTAATAAGGAAAAAAGCCATTGACAAATTGGACAGAGAAAATTATGCAATGGCTTTTATTATGATTATTTTTTTTTAATTATAGAAAATTGAGACGCAAACATTCGAAGAAGAACTAGAGAAATTTGATGAATCCTTTTTATTATTCGATATATTTGCTAGGCACTTTTTTATTAAGGAAGAAAGCCATTGACAAATTGGACAGAGAAAATTATGTAATGGCTTTTATTATGATTATTTTTTTTTAATTATAGAAAATTGAGACGCAAACATTCGAAGAGGAACTAGAGAAATTTGATGAATCCTTTTTATTATTCAATATATTTGCTAGGCACTTTTTTATTAACGAAAAAAGCCATTGACAAATTGGACAGAGAAAATTATACAATGGCTTTTATTATGATTATTTTTTTTAATTATAGAAAATTGAGACGCAAATATTCGAAGAAGAACTAGAGGAATTTGATGAATCCTTTTTATTATTCAATATATTTGCTAGGCACTTTTTTATTAACGAAAAAAGCCATTGACAAATTGGACAGAGAAAATTATACAATGGCTTTTATTATGATTATTTTTTTTAATTATAGAAAATTGAGACGCAAACATTCGAAGAAGAACTAGAGGAATTTGATGAATCCTTTTTATTATTCAATATATTTGCTAGGCACTTTTTTATTAACGAAAAAAGCCATTGACAAATTGAACAGAGAAAATTATGCAATGGCTTTTATTATGATTATTTTTTTTAATTATAGAAAATTGAGTCGCAAACATTCGAAGAAGAACTAGAGAAATTTGATGAATCCTTTTTATTATTCGATATATTTGCTAGGCACTTTTTTATTAAGGAAGAAAGCCATTGACAAATTGGACAGAGAAAATTATGCAATGGCTTTTATTATGATTATTTTTTTTAATTATATAAAAATTGACACGCAAACATTCGGAGAAGAACTAGAGAAATTTGATGAATCTTTTTTATTATTCAATATATTTGCTAGGCACATTTTTAATAAGGAAAAAAGCCATTGACAAATTGGACAGAGAAAATTATGCAATGGCTTTTATTATGATTATTTTTTTTTAATTATAGAAAATTGAGACGCAAACATTCGAAGAAGAACTAGAGAAATTTGATGAATCCTTTTTATTATTCGATATATTTGCTAGGCACTTTTTTATTAAGGAAGAAAGCCATTGACAAATTGAACAGAGAAAATTATGCAATGGCTTTTATTATGATTATTTTTTTTAATTATAGAAAATTGAGACGCAAACATTCGAAGAAGAACTAGAGAAATTTGATGAATCCTTTTTATTATTCGATATATTTGCTAGGTACTTTTTTATTAAGGAAGAAAGCCATTGACAAATTGGACAGAGCAAATTATGCAATGGCTTTTATTATGATTATTTTTTTTTAATTATAGAAAATTGACACGCAAACATTCGGAGAAGAACTAGAGAAATTTGATGAATCTTTTTTATTATTCAATATATTTGCTAGGCACATTTTTAATAAGGAAAAAAGCCATTGACAAATTGGACAGAGAAAATTATGTAATGGCTTTTATTATGATTATTTTTTTTAATTATAGAAAATTGAGACGCAAACATTCGAAGAGGAACTAGAGAAATTTGATGAATCCTTTTTATTATTCAATATATTTGCTAGGCACTTTTTTATTAACGAAAAAAGCCATTGACAAATTGGACAGAGAAAATTATACAATGGCTTTTATTATGATTATTTTTTTAATTATAGAAAATTGAGACGCAAACATTCGAAGAAGAACTAGAGGAATTTGATGAATCCTTTTTATTATTCAATATATTTGCTAGGCACTTTTTTATTAACGAAGAAAGCCATTGACAAATTGAACAGAGAAAATTATGCAATGGCTTTTATTATGATTATTTTTTTTAATTATAGAGAATTGAGACGCAAACATTCGAAGAAGAACTAGAGAAATTTGATGAATCCTTTTTATTATTGGATATATTTGCTAGGCACTTTTTTATTAAGGAAGAAAGCCATTGACAAATTGGACAGAGAAAATTATGCAATGGCTTTTATTATGATTATTTTTTTAATTATAGAAAATTGAGACGCAAACATTCGAAGAAGAACTAGAGAAATTTGATGAATCCTTTTTATTATTCGATATATTTGCTAGGCACTTTTTTATTAAGGAAGAAAGCCATTGACAAATTGGACAGAGAAAATTATGCAATGGCTTTTATTATGATTATTTTTTTTAATTATATAAAAATTGACACGCAAACATTCGGAGAAGAACTAGAGAAATTTGATGAATCTTTTTTACTATTCAATATATTTGCTAGGCACATTTTTAATAAGGAAAAAAGCCATTGACAAATTGGACAGAGAAAATTATGCAATGACTTTTATTATGATTATTTTTTTTAATTATAGAAAATTGAGACGCAAACATTCGAAGAAGAGCTAGAGAAATTTGATGAATCCTTTTTATTATTCGATATATTTGCTAGGCACTTTTTTATTAAGGAATAAAGCCATTGACAAATTGGACAGAGAAAATTATGCGATGGCTTTTATTATGATAATTTTTTTTAATTATAGAAAATTGAGACGCAAACATTCGAAGAAGAACTAGAGAAATTTGATGAATCCTTTTTATTATTCGATATATTTGCTAGGCACTTTTTTATTAAGGAAGAAAGCCATTGACAAATTGGACAGAGAAAATTATGCAATGGATTTTATTATGATTATTTTTTTTAATTATAGAAAATTGAGACGCAAACATTCGAAGAAGAACTAGAGAAATTTGATGAATCCTTTTTATTATTCGATATATTTGCTAGGCACTTTTTTATTAAGGAAGAAAGCCATTGACAAATTGGACAGAGAAAATTATGCAATGGCTTTTATTATGATTATTTTTTTTAATTATATAAAAATTGACACGCAAACATTCGGAGAAGAACTAGAGAAATTTGATGAATTTTTTTCATTATTCAATATATTTGCTAGGCACATTTTTAATAAGGAAAAAAGCCATTGACAAATTGGACAGAGAAAATTATGTAATGGCTTTTATTATGATTATTTTTTTTAATTATAGAAAATTGAGACGCAAACATTCGAAAAGGAACTAGAGAAATTTGATGAATCCTTTTTATTATTCAATATATTTGCTAGGCACTTTTTTATTAACGAAAAAAGCCGTTGACAAATTGGACAGAGAAAATTATGCAATGGCTTTTATTATGATTATTTTTTTTAATTATAGAAAATTGAGACGCAAACATTCGAAGAAGAACTAGAGAAATTTGATGAATCCTTTTTATTATTCAATATATTTGGTAGGAACTTTTTTATTAAAGAAAAAAGCCATTGACAAATTGGATAGAGTAAATTATGCAATGGCTTTTATTATGATTATTTTTTTTAATTATAGAAAATTGAGGCGCAAACATTCGAAGAAGAACTAGAGAAATTTGATAAATCCTTTTTATTATTCAATATATTTGCTAGGAATTTTTTTATTAAGGAAAAAAGCCATTGACAAATTGGATAGAGAAAATTATGTAATGGCTTTCATTATGATTATTTTTTTTAATCATAGAAAATTGAGACGCAAACATTCGACGAACTAGAGAAATTTGATTAATTTTTTTTATTATTCAAAACATTATCTAACCATTGGCTTTCCAGTGGCATTTTTAGTTACTAATAGGTTATATAAAAGGTACAGGATTTTTTTTCTTAGGAATAGGGGTTAATCGAATCAATTGAAGCTAAATTCATATTGAGTGATGACGACCTAAAATATTACAATGATGGACCAAATGTATATCTAGTGCGGGAAAACTCGCTTTCCCGCACTAGTGCGGGGAAGTATAATATGTCAATTTATCCTTTGTTATATCTGAAGATATAAATAATGGTACATTTTTGAAGCGCTATAGAAAGTATGCAAATTTACGGCCTCCTACCACCACGCACCGTCGTTATCAATTACAAAAAAGGCAAATGTTCTGTTCAGTGCGTAGGCGTAAACACATTTGGTAAAATGCCGGCAGAGATCGCTACCTACTTTTAGGCCTACCTAGCACAAAACGTTACACAAGTCACAGTTTTAGACGATCCTCGGCAATGTTTCTAACAGATTCAGGCGAAGGGATAACCAACATAAAACGTCTTGGAGTCTGGAAGTCAACTGCTGTTGCTGAGAGTTATTTGGAGGACTCCGTAGAACAGAAGAAAACCATCTCGAATAAAATTCTTTCATATACCTACTGGTAACTTACAACCGATGCCGTCTCCGTCATCTTCATGCACTTTGCAATCTACGAATGCTACTCTTAACAGCCAGTTACCACCAACTAACTACTCTGGACCGGCTATTCTGACGCATTTGCAGAATGCAACAAATTGTTTTTTCAACATTAATATTAATAATAATTAGTGAATTTTCATGGAATGTTTTGTATGTTGAAATAAAATATATATTTCCAATGTGCTTTTTGAATCTTTATGAGGTCGTAGAAAAAATAATGTTCCTAATTCATGCGTAAAGTGTCTTTCCCGCCCTTGACTGCTTACCCGACAACGAACGGCAGTCGCGTGCGGGAAAGTATCACTATTAAATATTTAGCAATATATTTTTTCTTAATTATAATGGGCTCGTTTCATGGGTATGAATTAACAATTGAATTCATATCAGGAGGATTAAGAATAACATATCTTTTTCCATGATAACGATATTTATCTCAAAAAATTATAAATATTCACGAAAATTAGTTTTGAAAATTTTTCAATATTTAAATAAACCGCTTTAATTAAACCAATGGCAGAAGCCCTTGTTGCCAGATTCAAAGTACGTTCTGTTGTTAAATCCTACTTGACTATCCAAGTTGATTAAGACAAAGTGAAAGTTGACTAGAAGAATTTGACAGTTGTCAATTTACGTCATCCACGTTCAGTTTTCAGTGGTTGTTTGCACAAATCACCTACTTCTATAGATGTTTCACGCAGATGGATCAAGGTCAAGCTATTTTATTAGTATGTGTTTCAGACAAGCAGATGGAAGCACCATTGAATTTTAGTAGTATTGTAAAATTTCCTGTTTTATCCACTCACCGCTGCCAAATGTCAATAATTTTGATTTATAACCACAAATCGAGGTGATTTGTGTTTATAACTGTGTTATAACGCTTCATAGTTTTATTTTACCAGTTTTCGTTTTCAAATGATATAAAGTCAGTTTTGAGTGATGAATTTCATTTTTTACATAATAGTGTGTGTCAGGTTTTATGATGCCACGTTATATGAAATGCTGTGTGCCTAATTGCACACCAACATCTAAACATCTAATTTTAGACATATATTTCCAAATCCAAATAAAGACTCCCAAAAATTCAAGGCAATGCAATAAACTGTTATCAATTGAAGACAATGGAGCCGTTACTTGTATATCAACCAAACAGAATATGCCATAAACATTTTGAAGTGAAATACACTACAGCTTGGCCCAATAGATTGTATTCAACTGCTAGTCCATCCTTATTTTTACCTGGTAAGAGAAAAATGCAGTGAACAAATATTAATAAACATGTGATTTCTTTTAAAAACTTCAGACCTACATTATATATCACTGGTAAATTATTTTTTTTAAGCTGCAGTTATGCAACTTGAAAATACACACACTCATGAGCCTATGTTATTGCCTTGCAGTGGTATGTATTTCTATTATATAATTAAAACAAAAATCAGTAAGTTTATATTATAAACTTTATAACATGGCTACACAATCATAAGTTTATTTTATGTTTTATATCTACATTTTACAATATTCTTGTTTCATTTTATGTCTTTGATTTATTTTAATGCAATTGTAGCTTGTTGCAGTAACAATAGTAGCCAAACTTTCATCATTTTACTGCTGAAAATATTTTGTTGTATCTACATGTACTTTGTACATTGTCCCTATTTTGTGAATATACTTTTTTCAATAAATGGTTTAATAACATATGTTTCTTATTTTGGTCCTTCTGTAAACAGTCAATTGCCAAAAAACTGTTAATTTCTTTAAGTATTGCTCAGTAAATGTCTTGATTTTTTAAAAAGTCTAATATATTTATATACAATGATAAATTGTTTGGCAATTATATTCGAATTTACAAGATATTAGCTCCGTTAATGATTGGCAAACAATTGAGTGTGCACAATATAGTAGACTTTTTAGTAAAACCTGTCATTTACTTACAATAAACAAGGATCTTCAAACCAACAGTAAAGATATTCGCAATTTAAATTTAGCGCCGATTCTTCTTTCCCTAGTAGCGACTTAGGGAACAATTTACCCATTAGATAATTGTGTTTCAGTTCTATAGGTGGCGCTAGTTTTTGTCATTTCAAGAAAGCATTGTCGTGAACTATCTATAGAGTAAGTGATTTGTGGTTGTTTGTGTTATCTTATAATTGAAAGTGTGCTTCTGTTTGACTGCCTTTTAAACGACATTTATTTAAAATGGATACAGGTTTCACTGAAGCTAATTCGATGAATCTTCCTCAGGTGGATGTGGACATGGTGTCTCAGATTTTTATAGACAATTCCCAATATTTTGGTGCAGAAATGAAAAATGTAAAGACACAAAAGTGAGTACAGTAAACCAAAGATTGTAATACCTAAATAACCCGCTTGTCAGGATTTAATTACATTATTTTAATTCATATTTTATGATTTAGGTCAACTAAAGAATCATATGGTGACAATGCGATGTGTTATGTTCAAGTAAAACGTGAGGGAGAAATGTGTACAGTTAGAGCAAAAATAACTCCCGAGCATAAAATTTGGAAGAAGCCCTATAAAGTTGAAGTCAGTTTAGACGAACGTAATGAGAAAGTTATTAGCTGCTCATGTGTCGATTGTGCTGCTTCAGCAGGTAAATATATTTCCATTATATAAAAATGTGTAATAAAAAATTATAAATGAGTTTATAGTTGAGAAATGGCAAAGATACATACTTATTTATTTAAAATTTTAGTTTACTTATAGAATGTACATGTAAAACTGATGTGTTTTATATTAAACACATTATACCTACATTATTAATTAGTCACTATAATGCTGTTTTATTTTACAGGAGGCTGTAAGCATGCAGTGGCTTTATTATTTTGGCTTCATCGGCGTAGTGCTGAACCCAGTGTCACGTCTGTAGAGTGCTATTGGAAAGCATAAAACCTTTCAAAAGTAGGGGTCTCAGAGAAATGTATGTCGGCTAAAGAAATGGCTGGTGTGGAAAAGTCACATTTATCTGATAGTTCACATATTGTTAGTGATTTAATAAAAATGGCCGGCAAGTCAACAGGTGGTATTTTTGATTTTACTAATGAACCAAAACTCTCGAATGTTGACATATACCAACTAATTCTAAAATATAGGAGCGAAGATAGACAACCATGTGCCGAAGGTTTTTTGGAATTTGCAAAAACGATAATGGGAAATGACTTTTCTCATGTAGAAAAATGTACACGAGAGCAATCGAAGTGTAGTGAATGGTATCCAGCTATGGTTTGGAAGGATAACTGCATCGAAGGTTTATGAAACAGCTAAATGCAAAACAGATAGTGGTTCTCTGATGAAAAAAATAATGGGTGCCACCAAACCTTTTGAAACATTGGCAACCAATAGGGGAAAAGAATTGGAACCATTAGTAATAAATGAGGTTGAAAAAATTAAGAATATTAAAATAAAAAAAACTGGGCTTATTCTATCCTCAAATTACCCAGTTATATGGGAGCTTCACCTGATGGGTTGAGCGAAGAATACTGCATAGAAGTAAAATGCCCCAGCAAAGAAAAAACACTTAACAATTATGTAAAAGATAAAAAATATTATTATCAATTGCAAATGTTGTTTGCTAATAAGAGCAAAGGACTATTTTGTGTAGCTTCAACAAATTTTAAAAGAGACAGAATTGTCAATATTGTTGAAGTTTCATTGAATAAGGAAGATTTAAGTGATATACTAAATTTAGCGCTTGTTTTGGAAAGAGTATGTATATAAACATTTAATAAAAGTTTGATTGAATATTGTGTATTTTGTTTTCTATAGACCTATAGTTAATAACTAAAACATGCATTAAATTTATGATAAATGTGTCCTAGTAATTTATAAATTCAATTAGAACTGGTGAAACTTCTATAATGAACATTTATTTGTTATAGTATGTTGTATACTTATTCTGAGTTATCAGTTTAGGAAATAAAATACTTAAGTTTTTAAATATCATTTTATTAATCGTTCTTGTAAGTTTACAAGTCCGCACACTATGATTACCATTTCGTCAATAATTGCAAGATAATTTAAATTCATTCGTGAATGAATATCGACTATCTTGAACTCTCTTAACCTTCTAATAATTCTTTCTATGTGTATTCTAAGTGCTGCTATTTGTTTTGCACTTTTCATCTCGGCTGCGTTCTCACTTTACATTTTCCAAAACACTTGGTGGTCTAATCATTTTACAGTGTCTTTCTACTAATGCAGATTCTAAATGTTTAAACCCTCTATCAGCCATAATAGTACAGTTTTCAATATTTTCCAAAAACCTGCTTGTTTTGACTAGGTTTGTATCTGTAATCCGCCCACCATAGCCATTTGACACAAAATTGATGAAACCGTTTGTTGTACCAATTACTAAATATTTTAGCGTGTTACATTTTTTGTAGTCAGACCAAGAGTGACTCTGGTGACCGGATTCGCAGGTTTTTGTATTTCAATTTCAAAACAGTCTATTATGAACTGTACTTCACAATATCTGTATCTAAATGGAATGGGTAACAATTTTTTTGTTTGTTCCCTTGTTGGAAAAAATACAAATTTTTTCATAATTTTGGCACCGATGTCACAAATACTCTGTATACAGTAGACTTACTTATGCCAAAATCCAACAACCCTAATCTGACATGAACATCATCTAGTCTAATTTTTTTCAAACATATCATTACATCTCTGGCAGTGACATCAGTAATGTTGGTTAAATATTTAACCAGGCAATAAAGATTTTGTGGTAGCCCAAGATAAAATCTACAATTATTTTCCATAAGAAAATATGTTGTTTCTCTTAGCTTTTCTGCCATTATTTTCTTCATTGACTTCTTCTCCTGAAAAAGTGGTACTACTACCTGAATCTGTGAAACCAGAAGGAGAACTAGAATCATATGTTTGTCTTACAAAATGAGATGTACTTGGTTCTTCTACATTATATCCAATCAGTTCATGAACAGCACCTGGTTGTGGTGTAATATTTGTGGATAGTGATGGAGGTGGTCCCAAATTTAAATGGGGCTGAATACCATATTTGAGCAGCAGTGGAGTTTTTTGGGAACTACTATATGTTGCCCAGTTCTTTGCATCCTCCGGATACTAAAACAAAGATGTGTAGTTAAATAACTATATAATAATACACTGCAATAGGTGTTTATCATAAAAACAAACATTTTATCTTTTCCCTTCTACTTTCTATGAAGAACAGTAACCTTACAATGTTTACTAAAACAAGTACTAACATTTCAGTATAAAATAAAGTGATAAAATTCTTTGTAAGCAGGTACTTGTTAAACGCAATTTTATAATTTTATTTTAATATTATCTGTTTCAATCAGTTTTTTATGGGACTTAAAAAGATATATGCATGGATGTATTAGAATATATATATATATATATATATATATATATATATATATATATATATATATATATATATATATACCCTATATAATTTGCATTTACAACTAAGGTAAGGAGTGATTATATGGAGACATGTTTGATATATCCCATAATTTGAAGTTTTATATCAAGTTAACTCTGGTAAAGGTATGTAAATAATTGAACTTACAGTGAAGTGGTCTTCACAACAGTAATAAGATCCTCCATAAAACCAAAGCCTCCGTTTCTTAATGTTCTTTGGTACGGTGACAAATACTTTAGTGGAATTGATGGAATTATTTCCACAACTGGGAATAAAACATCTCTTCATTTTGAAAGGAGATATATAGACCTTTAAACAATAATAATAAATTAATATTTATATTTTTATCTCTTACCCAGTACATAAGTATCATATATCATTGACATTTATAAATTAGGTAAGTACTAGTATCAAGAAAATTACCTCAACAATAAAACTGCCAGAACGTATTTCCTTAAACAACACCAATGTCTAAAAACTAATAAAAAGCACTACCAAAAATACTTTAATAAAATCCGGAAATCAATAAACTACACATTAACGAAATATTTGTAGGTTATGGCACTTGCTATTGTTTTAGGAGGCACCCGAAATCCCCTAAAAAAAAGAAGAATAAGCGATACGGAACTAAATCGAGTTTCGAATTCTTCTTCGGAATTCTAGGGTAACGCTCTTTATGCGTGTGTGTTATATCCATTGACATATTATAGATAGTAATGGACTGGCCTACAGTAATAAACGCTGTAGGATAAAATGCGGAAGAGACTAGAAAGAGAAAACCTAGAAAGAGATGGAGCTAGGTGTGGCAGAAAACACGGAGAAAGCATATAATGGGTGCTTATAAAATTATTTTCTTATTAGTAAAAGCTGTTGTAACTGCATTAAATGCTTCAAAGTATATTTTAATTTTATAAACAAATAACAGACTATGTTTTATTATTATCTTTAATATTATTTTAAACCCAAATAACACAAAAAAAATAATGAAACAACCATTAAAAAAATCATTTTATTACGTATAAATGGAAAATATACAATTATTATTGTTATACATTACGAAAAAGACAATGCATTTTCATAAAAATATATTGTTACGTGTCTATTTATACAGTGTGGTCATATAAGTGTGCAACGTGGAATTCTTTTTATTGCTCAGTAAAAATTCAAATATTGATTAAAGTTAGTGCATGTTCGATAATTAAATTAGATGCATTCAGAATGGTTGCAAGTCAAACAGGGTAGATCAAAAAATAGTCCAAAATAAACTAAATGGATTTTTGTGTAATATTTATTCATTTTTTTATATTTACAAACAGTTGGGTTGGTAATTTTCAAAAATTTCTTTCTTTTTTCTAGAAATTCTAAACCACTCTCCTCAAAATCTCCAAAGACTATTGGATCTCATTTTTTCTAAAAATAGAAAAAATGCATAATTGAAGGTATTTTTTTAAATGGTCAACTACTTAAGAATCAGTAGGTCTTCTTACCTTGCAACTTTTTTTTCCACACTTGAACATGTTTTTATTTCATTGGATAATATGTTATTGTTTACTGGATCTTCTGGCTTATTAACTTCTGGTACATATAAATCGACTTCCATAGATTCCACTTCAGGAATTATATCAGTACTGCATCCTGCAACAGCATCCCCTAAAAATGTACACTTAAGTATATTAAAATTGTGATATAAAAAGTATTCGAATGTTTATATTAAAAATATTATTTTCAATTCAAATTTTTCAAGAAAAGCACCTTCATCTTGGTTTACATTAAGTATTCTTGTTACCGGTTTTCTCTTTTTGATAACTTTGATCAAATGAGCAGGAAAATCAAACTGTGATGGAATTGCTGTCTTTTTTAATACCCGATTTCCGTGAACATTTAATACCTAGTCATCAACTCTAAAATGCTTTTCACAAAAGTAAAGATGTATCACTTGGCTTATAATTATCTCTTCTAACAGCGTGTAACCATTACTTAAATTGCGATCTCTTGGAAATCTATAAAACATGAAAAATATTTTTAATCATCTTAATAAACCTAACTTATATAAAATTTATTGTTTATTTACCTACCTGTGAAATTTTATTTTCTCGCCTTTTTTCAACCTTGTAGTACAAGTATAAGATGAACACGATCTCATTTTCAAATATTTATCAAAATTATTTAAAATATATAACAAACCTTCACGCAGTAACATATAAAACCATACCGTAACCATACATTGAAAAATATTTTTGCCACTCCTAGCGCTATCCTTCTCGATCTTTCTCTCTCGCACTGCGATGGCATCAATACGCGGTATTAGTGGTGACGTCATAATCTTAGGTTATGTCAATTTTGTATCCAAACAAACAAAACTAGCCATTTAGATACCATTGGTGTGATTTTGAACCAGAGATTATTCCCTCATATTTTGAATATAACTGCTGATTTAGACATTTAGATATACACTAAGACTTCTACAAAGAGATATATTCGATTCCAGCCAATATATGTATGTATAACAATATAATTTTAATAAAAGAGTTTTCTAACCTAAACATGCTATTATAAACTTATGAAATACAATTGTTTTAATTCTTTTTCTATCTGTATTGTCTAATTTTAGGTTTCTTCACATAAAGAGTCATGGTACTGTGCCGGTCACCAGGCTGTAAGCATTATGTCAGAGAGAACTGTAAGTTTTATAGATTTCCAAAGGATCCAAAAGTAAGAAGCAAACGGATGAAGCTGACAAGGTATCTACATTTTATTTTGAATGTTTATACAATATTTGTAGAACAATAGAACCAGATTCCGGAACTTTTTGTGTAGCTGTCATTTTATGGATGGAGAAAAGAAAATTAGCCCATTATTTTTTTGTACATGATTAATCTTTGCAAACAAGGTAGAAGATTTTGTACTGTATATATCGATCTCCGTATAACATATACATTATTATTTGTCATTACAGATCTCTCGCTTTACATTTTTTATAAGTTGCTGTAAATGATTTTTTGAACGTTTACTATTTTAAATTGAAATTCCTTACTTTCCTCTTTCTATTAACTGTAAACCATTGTATTACAAGTAAATATTTCTCTGTGTAATAAAGAAATTTGGAAACGTTTTTGTTTATATTATTTGTTTTTAGATAAAATTGAATATGTTTACACATGTAGTTGAAAAAAAGCCTACAGGTCAAATAAAATTTGAAAGCAACCAACAGAAACTGTGCACCTCATACAAATATGATTTGATTGAGGCAAAGTTGTGACATGATGTTCTGAGTTTACAGACTAAATGGCATATTTCCAGTCATGTAAATTTGCAGTGTTTCCTCAATTTAATTTTCTTAGCACGAAGCAAACAAAAATTCATAATTATGAAAACATTTTATTATGTTAATATAAACAGTACACATTTGTAAAGGTAGAATGTTATTCAAACATGTAAATTTTCTTCCATTATTGATGTCGAGCAATTCCCACAATAATGTCACTGGGTATCCATAATATTAAATAGTGCATGTCCTCATGCAATCTGTAATGCACCTTGTATCTGGTGATAATAGTTATATTTTTCAATTATCACTAAGTTATTTTCATCAAAATGAATTATGTAATTCCTGTCCTTTGTGAGCTGTTTTAATTTTTCTTCATTCGGATACTTCACTTCAATTAAGCATTTTTCACTAACAAACCCATATTATCATTAAAAAAAGGTTTCAAGAGAATGTTGAAACATGTTTTGATGACACTAGAACAAACAATCACTATTATTTATCTTATATTTTCACATAAATCCAATAATCCAATAATCCAATAAATATAACCTCAAAAATAGCTTTTAAAATCAAAAATACGGGTTGCAGGGTAACTTAGATTATCAAAACTATAATTTTTTATATTGAGTAGACACGATTACTTACTTTTTAATAATTTATTCCTTTCAAAAACACGTATGAAACGCTTAAATAATCACAAATCTACACTCAAATGGGATTTCCTATGGCAACAAATTTTGTTTGGATACAGTTTCAAATTGTGACGTCACACTAATCTCGCGTATTGTGTGGTAGGCGGGCCAGTCCATCAGTATAGTATGTCAATGGTTATATGTTTTTCAAACAACTCAACCTACATAGTTAATTACATAGAGTACATTTCATTTTCATTAAATCGGTAATACTAGTGATTTAAAGTTTTTTTTTCTTTTATTTTATAAGTATACGTACTTTTAGTGTACTGTGGAATGTTTTTTCTTCAACGCTCACTAATAATTCGAACTTACTAGTACTATTCAGACATTTCAGAAGTATACTTGAATCAACCTTTTTTTGTGATGTTGCAAGATGTTACATATTCCCTGTTATTGAAAGTTGAAGATACTGTTCGAAAGTTTACTAAAACGCCGTGACTAGCAGTACATCGGATGTACGAATTTATTTTGTACATCGGCCTTGTGATAGGTCGAAGCGCGCGTTTTCAATTAATATAACCTATTATAAAAAAGCTTGTCTTTTGACTGGTTTATTTACATTATTTTAGATCATAGATATACTTTAATATGAATTGTGTTTATTTTGTAATATTTATAAGTATCTAGGGTTTGTGAGTTAGGTAGTTTCAAATACTTTGCATTGATAAATCGAAAATATCTCCTTATTTCTCAGATATCAAACTGGCAATATCTCGTAGCAACAACATAAACTTTTTATATTATTCAAATTTCCTTTCTGTGCATTTTTCAGTATAATCAGTATCGGTTATAAAAGTTGATTTCCTATGCTGCGTTTCAGGTGGTTGTAAAATGCAGTTTTGAAATACACGTTGTTGTTTCCTCTCATGCGATATAGAGTCCGTCGAGTATTACATAATGATGGTTCAAATAAAGACACTTTTTCCTTTTCTCCAATTTTTCAATACAAACATTATTAAAAAAATAAATACGGGTGTTTAATTACTAATTAAAAATATTTCAACTAGAATCCTGAGCTCAGAATACGATGATTTAACCCAAATCACCTAGATATAATGTGTCTCATGTCTCAGATACAGGGTGTTTGATTCAAAAATTATTTGTGCCCAGTACTTAATATCATATTATATACCAAGGGACCAATGTGCATATTTTTCGAAACAATCACCTGAGGGATTAAAAGACAATTTTAAAATATTTCCAATTAGTAATGAAACGCACTGTATATGTGAATAAGTATGATTATAGTGTAACCTCTATCACCTATCATTGTAAGTAGATTAATTTATAAAAATAATAGAAGAAAAACCACAAGGCCGATGTACAAAATAAATTCGTACATCCGATGTACTGCTAGTCACAGCGTTACTAAAATCATCTTTATGATTTGGCAATATAATTATTAGGGAGTTACAGGTACTCTCCAATTATCATATTGATTATGGAAAAATGCTTAATTATATTAAGATTGGAAAATTTCAAAATGGATCAATTAGTCTCTTAACCTCAAATTGAAATGACTTGCGTTTGTACTTAATGAAGAGTACTTCTAATCTGTAGAGGCTATAGCATGAATTAACTAAACGTGTGTTGAGCACTAGTGTGACTTCAATTTGGTTTCATGGTGTGATTGAAAGTTTTCATAAAGTTTTGTCAAAATGTATATTCTAAGTTAAGAAATATTTATTGAGATTCATTAGTGACTGCACTTTTAACGCAGAGTGTGTGTCCGTTCTGAACTTTGGACAAGTAAGAGAACCCAAAAAAAGCAAATTTAAATCAAAATATTCCAACGATTTATTGAACACCGAAATAAAAACAATATTGCACATGAAATAACACATCAGATACAAAAAAAAATGTATTTCCAGTAGCAGATAATTCAGTTCAATGAATGAACACTGCTTTATATTCATCAATTTCGTTTTGTCAGCTTCTACGTAATGGTCCACTGAATACTTCGCATAGAACCATTATACAAATACTAAAAGCAGTAAAAAAATTAAATTATAAATATGCATCCATTAATTTATTGAACTAAAAAATTCATAATAAAAAATATTTTAATAACAAAAATATATCACACTACACAATTTGCACAGATATCAACTTATATACTGGGAAACAACCAGATTACTCTGTGCTTCCTGGAGGTATATTTAAATGAAAATTTGTGATTCAAATGAACTTCACAAACTAGTGATTAAATCGAAGGAGCCTATAGTCTTGTTGATATACTATATAACAACTAATATAATTGAAACGTAATAATTCTACGTGAAAAACAAATATTTATACCTGAAACACACCTTTCAATTCACAACTATAAAATAAAAAGGAAACTGTGATCCTATTGTATAGATTATACAAATATAAATTAATCCATTGCTTCACTATTATTTCTTTTTCCCTCCAACGACCGGACTATTATCATAGATAAGACAATATTATACACGGACTATTATACACGAGATTAGTGTGACGTCACAATTTGAAACTGTATCCAAACAAAACTTGTTGCCATAGGAAATTCCATTTGAGTGTAGATTTTTTATTATTTAAGCGTTTCATACGTGTTTTTGAAAGGAATAAATTGTTAAAAAGTAAGTAATCGTGTCTACTCAATATAAAAAATTATAGTTTTGGTAATGTAAGTTATCCTGCAATCCGTATATTTGATTTTAAAGCTATTTTTGAGGTTATATTTACTGGATTAATGTGAAAATATAAGTTAAATAATAGTGATTGTTTGTTCTAGTGTCATCAAAACATGTTTCAACATTCTCTTGAAACCTTTTTTAATGATATGGGTTTTTAAGTGAAAAATGCTTGATTGAAGTGAAGGATCCTTTCAAGTATCCCAATGAAGAAAAATTAAAACAGCTCACAAAGGACAGGAATTACATAATTCATTTTGATTAAAATAATTTCGTGATAATTGAAAAATATAACTATTATCACCAGATACAAGGTGTATTACATATTGCATGAGAGGACATGCGCTATTTAATATTATGGATACCAAGTGACATTATTGTGGGAATTACTCGACATCGAGAATGGAAGAAAAATTTACATGTTTTAATAACATTCTACCTTTACAAATTTGTACTGTTTATATTAACATAATAAAATGTTTTCATAATTATAAATTTTTGCTTCATGCTAAGAAAATTAAATTGAGGAAACGCTGCAAATTTACATAACTGGAAGTATGACATTAAGTCTGAAAACTCAGAACATCATGTCACAACTTTGCCTCAATCAAATCATATTTGTATGAGGTGCAGAGTTTCTGTTGGTTGCTTTCAAATTTTACTTGATCTGTAGGCTCTTTTTTTCAACTACATGTGTAAACATAAAATGTTTCCAAATTTCTTTATTACACAGAGAAATATTTACTTGTAATACAATTGTTTACAGTTAATAGAAAGAGGAAAGTAAGGTACAGTAAGGAATTTCAGTTTAAAACAGCAAACATTTAAAAAATCATTTACAGCAACTTGTAAAAAATTTAAAGTGAAAGATCTGTAATGACAAATAATAATGTATATGTTATAGGGAGATCGATATATACAGTACAAAATCAAACATAAAATGAACATGTACAAGTTTGCTTCTACCTTGTTTGCAAAGATTAATCATGTACAATAAAAAATTGGGCTAATTTTCTTTTCTCCATCCATAAAATGACAGCTACACAAAAAGTTCCAGGATCTGGTTCTATTGTTCTACAAATATTGTACAAACACTCAAAATAAAATGTTATTTTTATCATTATGTAGATACCTTGTCAGTTTCATCCATTTGCTTCTTACTTTTGGATCCTTTGGAGATCTATAAAACTTACAGTTCTTTCTGGCATTATAATGCTTACAGCCTGGTGGCCAGCACAGTATTATTACTCTTTATGTGAAGAAACCTAAAATTATACAATACAGATAGAAAAAGAATTAAAACAATTGTATTTCATAAGTTTATAATAACATGTTTAGGTTAGAAAACTCTTTTATTAAAATTATATTGTTATACATACCTATTTTGGCTAGAATCGAATATATCTCTTTGTAAAAGTCTTAGTGTATATCTAAATGTCTAAATCAGCAGTTATATTCAAAATATAAGGGAATAATCTCTGGTTCAAAATCACACCAATGGTATCTAAATGGCTAGTTTTGTTTGTTTGGATACAAAATTGACATAATCTAAGATTATGACGTCACCACTGATACCGCGTATTGAGCTCGGTTAGGATGAGTTCCCAATGCATCGTTTTTGCCTTTTGCGTCGCACGTCACGCTATCTTCACGCATTCTGATTGGCGAATTGGTGAATCACGTCAGGAATTTGCCGATCAGAGTGCGTGACGCGCGACGCAAAAAACAAAAGCGATGCATTGGGAACCATTCACTCAGTTCCGATCAGACCTAATCTAGAAATATATAAATTCGAAATCCGAAAAGTGTGCCGGAGAGTAATCGAAATAAACGTCATGCATCTAGGAATTTTTCAGAAGGAAGGAATATTATTAACTCACAGCAATGTTTCTTGATTAAAAAATATCGCAATATTCCAACTTGGATAGGTACTGAAAATTCATATGGAAATATATCGACTGGAAGAAATAACTAACTTACAGCAATGTTACTTGCGGAAGTAAATAACAATATTTCAATTTGTGTATTTGACAATATCACTGAAACTTAATAGCGAAATGTTTCAAAAATAACAAATAACTAACTCACAGCAATGTTTCTGAAAAAATGCTGATGCAATATTACAACTGGCATATCTAAGAACATCACGGCAACCTCAATTACAAACGTTTCAGTGGGAAGGAAATCTCAACTTAATGAAATGTTTCTCTAATGAGCAAGTCACAATGTTTCAACTAAACTAACGCAATAATATTACTGCAACTTCTCCAGGAAACATTTCAAACCGTATATAAATGTAACTGCGCAATTATATTACTGCAACTTCTCCAGAAAACATTTCAAAATGTATATAAATGTAATTTGCAGCAATGTTTTGCAAGGTTCTGTGCTCAGTGGGTGAAGGCACACCTTCATCAAATCCGTCAACATCAGATTCTGGACGTAAAAGAAAATGTATGTTTAAATCCAAAATTATTGACAGTTTGTTTAATCACTTATTATTTTTAGTAAACGCAGCAACCAATGAAACGGAAATAGAAATCCAAAAACAGATTTCAAAATCGTTACACGAGGACACAGATGGAGTTGATGGATTTCTTATGTTACTAGGAGAGGGGTTAAGGCGCCTCCCACAACGAAACCGATCACAAATAGAAACCAAGTTTTTGTAAATCTTGGCAGATGAGGAAGAAAGCATTGAACAATGATAAGTTTAAAAAGTACATCTCTTCTGTTAAGTTAAAAAAATACTTTTCGTTTCTGTAATTTAATAAATAAAATAAATATTTTTTAATCATAATTGTGTTTTGATGAGTCTACCTTTATTAGGGTTCATGAAGCTGTGGATAAAACAGGGTGTAAAAAAGAAAAACAATCATTAAACGATAAGGTTTTGTAATAAGTAACTTATTTATTGAAAAAGAAACATTTATTTAAAAATCATTATTAGTTGCTTTTTCCCATTGCCATTCTACTGCTCTAATTCCTTCAAAAAAATCAGCAAACTTTTTTCGTATTCTACTTGCATTCCTGCTAAAAGCATTGCTCCTGTTCTTCCTACATCTACAAGCCCTTCACTAGTTTCATTCAAGTTATCTAAACGGAATAATGTCGATCATTACTTAACATAGATAGTTCCTTTTCCATAATAAAGTTGTGAAGGCATACTGTTGCCTGAACCATTTTTTGTGTGGTATTTTGTGATGCAATTATTGGTTTTCCAAAAACCCTCCACCTTCCCCTTAAAATACCAAATGAACATTAGACAGTGCGCCTTGCTCTGCTCAATCTGTAATTAAAACCCTTTTTTCTTAAACTTAAGTATCCACTGCATGGATAGGGTCGCATCATATACTCTTTTAATGCAAAATCTTCGTCCCCAACTAACACGTAGGGCAAGCTATCTGCAAAATTGTCAATGGAGCAGGCCTCAGGAAAATCAAAAAGCTTGTTTTCTAGTGCTATGCCGATAGTGCTATTTTGAAACACACCACTATCGCTTTGTCTTCCGGGTGCTCCTATAGGTGCGTTCTTTTTGACTGAGATATCAGTTAATCTCTGGTGCGTTCTTTTTGACTGAGATCTCAGATCACTTCAGTTAAGGTGATCTGAGATAAAGTGATGTGAGTAAGCACAAAAAAGAACGATATCTCAATTGAAGCGACAGATTCGTATCAGCATCTAATAATGTTAATTAATGTATCCATAATTTGTAACAACTGAAAAATAGATTATGTGTGTTTATTATTTATATGTCAATGGTTAAAACCTTAGATAACCTTGGTTAAAACTACATATAAACCAAGTAAATCAAATATTTTTTCATCCCCTCCACTTTATTTCCGACTCAATTCCAACTGATATCCCCTTACAATACGTTCAGCATCGGTGAAGGGGGAGGAAAAATCTCAGCTCACTTAAAGTGAGTCAAACAAAAAGAACGCTGACACTACTGATGTGAGCTGAGATCAACTGAGATCTCAGTCAAAAAGAACGGACCTATTAGCTCACATCAGTAATGTGAGCGTTCTTTTTGTTTTACTCACTTTAAGTGAGCTGAGATTTTTCCTCCCCCTTTACTGATGCTGAATGTGTTGTAAGGGGGAATCAGTTGGATTTGAGTCGGAAATAAAGTGGAGGGCATGAACAAATCTTTGATTTGCTTGTAGTACTTATTCCAGTGTCTCTATAGCTCATACCATGTTCACTGAAGGGATTCAGTCTAGATTCAACTTATCATGCAACTCCACAGTTTTGCCTAAAAATAAACACTTCGGTTATAATATCCTTACTCTAATGAATTAATTCACCTGAGATAAAATGCTTCGAGCACACTCTTGCATTCTTCATTTATACATCCGAGATTTCTTCACGTTTGATTGCTTTCAGCCATTCTTGACATCGGAAGGCACATAGTTCCTTTACATCAGTTCTATGTCTAACTATTAGGCTACATTCGTAATCAATTCGCTGGCCAAGTGGCACTTTGGCACGCAAGCTAAGCAAATCTATTTCAGTGTGATCGTTCACAACGGAATTTGGCGTCAGAGTTGAAATTGAAGTCGTCGAAGTTTCTTGCAAGCTGCAAACTTTCACTTCGACTTGCACTTCGTGCCGGCTATGGGACATGCGCATTAATATTTGTTTTTTGATATATCTGACATCTGTCTGATAGTTTGACATTTTCATCGAATTGTGTGTTTTTGGTTTGTTTTTCTTGATTTTCCTGTACGACTGATTGATTCAAAAAATAAAATGGAGGAGGAGGACATTAATTCTACTTTACTTGCAACAATGTTGATTTTGCTTTAAAAAAGGCAATTGTTGATGCAGTTTGGTCTTGGTCGTAGAATGGTTTGTAATTGGAAACGCAAAGTAACAAAAATTCATCATTTGGTGCGTTCTTTTTGACTGAGATCTCAGATCACTTCAGTTAAGGTGATCTGAGATAAAGTAATGTGAGTAAGCACCAAAAAGAACGACACCTCAATTGAATCGCGCGATCTGTCGATAGATTTAAACTATACGACACATTCGTATCAGCATCTAATAATGTTAATTAATGTATCCATAATTTGTAACAAAAGAAAAATAGATTATGTGTGTTTATTATTTATATGTCAATGGTTAAAACCTTAGATAACCTTGGTTAAAACTACATATAAACCAAGTAAATCAAATATTTCTTCATCCCCTCCACTTTATTTCCGACTCAATTCCAACTGATATCCCCTTACAATACGTTCAGCATCGGTGAAGGGGGAGGAAAAATCTCAGCTCACTTAAAGTGAGTCAAACAAAAAGAACGCTGACACTACTGATGTGAGCTGAGATCAACTGAGATCTCAGTCAAAAAGAACGGACCTATTAGCTCACATCAGTAATGTGAGCGTTCTTTTTGTTTTACTCACTTTAAGTGAGCTGAGATTTTTCCTCCCCCTTTACTGATGCTGAATGTGTTGTAAGGGGGAATCAGTTGGATTTGAGTCGGAAATAAAGTGGAGGGCATGAACAAATCTTTGATTTGCTTGGGTTATTTGTAGTTTTAACCAATGTTATCTATAGTTTTAACCATTGACATATATACACACATAATCTATTTTTCTCTTGTTACAAATTATGGATACAATAACATTATTATTATTATTATATGTTTTGTTTCTTATTCAAGCATGCGACAGATCGCGCTCTTCAATTGAGATGTCGTTCTTTTTGGTGCTTACTCACATCACTTTATCTCAGATCACCTTAACTGAAGTGTCCTTAGATCTCAGTCAAAAAGAACGCACCTATATCAACAAGTAAGAACCTCATATTGGCATCTGCCACTGCCATCAGTATCATACTAAGTGAATTCTTGTAATTATAATTGTGGTGCCTGAAAAAATTAATACAGTAGATAGGTTTTACTTAAAGTGCATACAAAAATTGAGAATTTAATTTGAAAGCTAGTGTACATCATAAATGGACAACAAAAGTTTTAATGTTTACGTTATAAAAAAATCCCACTTTACCTGTATCCATCCACTGCTCCAATGCAATGGGGATAATTCCAAAGTTTTTCAAAGTCCTGGGCAATCCATTTCCATCCTTCAACATCAGGAATTTTTAGTTGAATTGGTGACAAGTGTTCCCAGATGGCTTCACATACTTCAAATATAATTTTGGAAATAGCTTGTGGAGAGATTCGAAATGCATATGATAGCGAAACGCTATCATCAGATGCTAAATACCGCAAAGTTAGTGCCAATCTTATGTCTGATGGAATGGGAGCTCTAATTACATGTGGCTTTGAAATTTGGTTTTTAAGTTTATTATGTAACTCATTAAATAAAGTGTGGCTCATCCTAAAATACTTAATAGGATCGGTTTCCTCCAGCTCTCGAATAAGGGTATTCCCACTGCCATATTTTACTCTTTTCTCCTCGATAAAAATTTGTCTTGTCCACATTGCCCTTTTGTGTGGGTTTTGTGTGATAATCTTTTTATTTTGCAAATACATTAAGTATGCTATTTTAATTTTTCTCTTTAAATCGCTTTGTGCCTATGGAGGAGCATTCACTAATTGTCTGTGGATGATCATATTTCCAGCTATCCGTTAAACGCATACGTACGTCCGTGATCACGGATGCATGTGGATTCAGCCTAACACGCTCTGATTGGCTGTGCATTTGTTTAATGTATCTTCAGTATCGTTACAATTGTACACAAATACGCAGAAATCTAATGATAGAACAAAAGCGGATGAATTTATAACGAAAATAATTTTTATATTTGGTGCGTTCTTTGTGACTGAGATCTCAGATCACTTCAGTTAAGGTGATCTGAGATAAAGTGATGTGAGTAAGCTCCAAAAAGAACGACATCTCAATTGAAGCGCGCGATCTGTCGATAGATTTAAACTATACGACAGTTCGTATCAGCATCTAATAATGTTAATTAATGTATCCATAATTTGTAACAAAAGAAAAATAGATTATGTGTGTTTATTATTTATATGTCAATGGTTAAAGCCTTAGATAACCTTGGTTAAAACTACATATAAACCAAGCAAATCAAATATTTCTTCATCCCCTCCACTTTATTTCCGATTCAATTCCAACTGATACCCCCTACAACACATTCAGCATCGGTGAAGGGGCAGGAAAAATCTTAGCTCACTTAAAGTGAGTAAAACAAAAAGAACGCTCACATTACTGATGTGAGCTGAGATTAACTGAAATCTCAGTCAAAAAGAACGCACCTATTTGCTTACCTCGTGCACGAAAACCAGTCTCACGAATCGGTCACAGAAGACTGTCAAGAAATGGTCCGCAGGTCAGAAAACGATCGGAATGGTCTTGTTACAAAACGATCGGAGTGGTCGGAATATCTTGAACATAAGCGAAATGGCGGATTGAGTCTGCGCTATTGAAGTTAGCAAATGTGTCCTGGCCAATAATTGTATAGTTCGTTTCTCAGCGGTAGCAAGCGCTTTTTTCTGCCAATCTCATGGATTGTAACATAATTTTCAAGAAAAATCGATAATTTTGGTTACACTGCACGATAGTTTCTTTATTGGGTGGTGGCTACACTGGGATGTATTGTGCACTGTGCAGAAGAAGAATACCATAGACAAATAATAATATGTTTTTTTCTAAATGAAGAATACATAAGTCTCGTTTCTCGTTCATTATTTGTATGATTGTTTTTTTTTGTTCAAATAAAAATTCTTAATTTTTATTATTCTGATACCATCCATTCAGAATGGATATGGAGCAAAAATTCGTTAAGGAAGAAATCGATATCCACGATGATTTTGTTTGGAATATGGACGTTAAAGAAGAAGTGAGTGAGGAACTGACTAGGGCAACTTTTGAAAATCTAAATATTATGTATCCCATTAAACAAGAAATTAACGACGATCTAAATATAGTTCAAGTAGTTAAAGAATCTAAAATTGCAATTAAAACAGAGAGGGACAGTTCGCATAAGGTTAATATACACAACATAAATGAATTTCAATATTTAAAAGGTAAATCTGGAAGGCGAACTACATTAAAAGGTGAGTTATACTCTACTATTTATGTGTCGTGTAACATACTTTGTAGCAGTATTCAGTATTTTCATAAGCTAAGTATCTGAGTATTTGACATAACCAAAACATTATTTTAAATTTGTATAAGTAATATCTGTATTATGTACTACATTAAATATGAATGATATTATAACCCAAATAATTTCCTAATATGGCCATAACTGTCTAGGCACTTAACTCGTAACTATAGAAGAGGGGTCATTTTGGCACATCAGCCATGTAGATAGGTCCGTTTCTAACCACTATTTACATGGCTAAGTGTCTCGGTAGCTTTTCATCATTCAGTATCTAGCTTGTATCCAAAGATTTGTGTCAGTCTTAGCCAATGCAGTGTAGTTATTAGATTACGAAAATTTGATGGGATGAGAAACGTCAGGTTTGTATCCAAGTTATTTATTTTCGTTAAAATGAACAGTGAGTACTGCCTGGATTCTTCAAAGAGGGTAAAATATGGAGATAAGAATTATGACGAGATTCTGCTGTAATGGGGAAATGAGGATAAGTCTAATGACAGTGACGTAGATTCAGATGCTGACTATATTACAAGCAAGCATGATAGTTAGTCTGTGTGGTATTCACTCTTTTATCTTATCGTCAATATCTGATTTCGAGATAAGTTATATATAAATAAAACACAATTCTTTACAATTTGTCTGCTCACTGTCTGCCTGCTCGATACCAAATGAATCTCCTTCCCCGGTATCTCTTAGTCAGCCCAGCGTCAACATTTTTATTATCTAACATAATACACCACATCTCTCCCTTTTTGTAATATAACTTACATTTACATTAATTTTAACAGCGTAACTCTTAGCCTAATACAATAACAAAAATAATATTTTAAACTTCATCCTAATCATTTAACATCTATCTAAGAACAAATTTTAAATTTATGAACATGCAATAGTTTGAGATTAAAAACACTTTAATTTTTACAGAGTACCTTTTAGCCTAATACAATAACAAAATAATTTTTTTAACTTAACCCTAATTATTTAATATCTAATCTAGGAAAACTAAGAACAAATATTAAGCTTATGAGTATACAATAGTTTGTGATTTAAACACTTCAATTTTATAGATCTTATCAATTTGTAAATTTATATTTTCATCAGACATGCTAGGAGCTAATCTACAAATTAGGCGTTGTTTTTTTCCTCAGCGCCATTTATTACCTTCCATTCCCCTTCCATCTTTTTTAGATGAACAATATTTCTCCTGTACTCTTGACCAGATTCATTATTTCGTACCATCACGTCTCCTTCTTTATTTATTACTGTATGGGAAGTTGGGTTAAAATCGGGTGTTATTTTATTTGGTTTACTAATATTTTTTTGGTATATTTTGTCACCTATTTCAATGTCAATATTCTCAGTGGCTCTCCTTTTGCGGTCTTCGTTCTGTTTACCCTTTTCTTTCATTATTTGGTCTCCGTCTCTAGCATCTTTATCAAAGTTTGTGCTTTCAAAACAGGAATCTTTCCAAATGACCTAAAATTAAGTAAAGTGATTCCTGTTTATAAAAAACTGGATGCTACTTGTGCTGATAACTATAGACCAATTTCACTGTTAAATGACATCTCAAAAATATTTGAGCGTATATATCACAGTAGACTCACACATTTCCTAGAAAAATTCAGCATTCTGTCCCCCATGGCTTTCTCTCGGGAAGATCGACAGAAGGAGCAGTAATTGAATTTATGGATAGTGTGTACAAGAATCTAGACAAGGGTCAGGCAGTTGCGGGAGTATTATTTGACCTCACGAGAGCATTTGATAGCCTTAATATTGAATTTCTTAAAGATAAATTATACGCTGTTGGTATAAGAGGTCCTATGCTTGACTTACTAGGGTCATATTTATCTGAGCGAAAGTTTTATGTTCAGATAAAAGACGAGAAGTCTGATATAGTAGATACTGATATGGGCGTTCCACAGGGGTCTGTGCTGGGGCCGCTTCTGTTTCTTATCTTTATTAATAATCTACCCGATTGCATTGGCGATACACTAATAATGTATGCAGACGATTCATCGGTGGTGGTTTCTGCACAGACTCCTGAGGAATTGTATCAAAAAACAAAACGCGTTGTCAACACGTTCCTGAACTGGTGTAATCAAAATTCGATTAAATTAAATCGGTTCATTTGACTTCCGAGAGATACGGTAGCGTAGTGCCGGAGCTCTGATAAGTTATCAAGTGAACGCAGTAAAAAGTTGTTTAGTGAGCGATAACGATAAAATCAATTAGCATAAATTGTAGCTAAAAACAAAAATGTGCAAACATTGTTATCATCGTCGAAAAATTAAAATACGAGGGTAAATAATGAAATCAACAATTGTGCCGCAAACACAAAACGAAGCGATCTTAATGCAGCATAACCAAACCCTGTTTCAGGAGAATTATGTCAGATCGCAAAACGAACAAATTTTATATACAGAGTGGAAAAAAATGGAACAGGAGAAAATTAATGCCATTAACGAGGTACATAATCTCCAAGTCCAGTTAAATCAAGTGATGATAATGAATGAAGGACTGCAGAAAAAATTTGCAGAGTTAGAGAAAAGACTTCCTAAAGAGGACGAAACCATATCTGAATCAGTTACTTACCAAACTGATGAGGAAGAACTAGCAAAGGAGACAGAGTGGATACGCGCCAAAAATCGAAAGAAGCGTAAAATGGATACTTCATTGACACCACCACAACGAAGCCAAAATGTCCCAACTCCTATCGAAAAAACGAAAAAAGAACAAACCCCTCCACCAATCATCATAGATAATATCAAGGATTTCAATGATTGTCACCAGGTAATAGGGAAGACTGTAAATAGATTTCAGATTAAAATAATTAGTGATAGCAACGTTAAGGTCAATGTAGACAATATAGAAGATTACAGAACACTTAGCAAGCAACTCAACGAATGTAACTACTCATGGCATTCATACGAGAACAAACAAAACAGACCTATAAAGGTAATTGTTAACAAGCTCCACCATACTATTAAACCAGAGACAATAGTAGAAGACTTAAGGCATAGAGGATATAAACTGCTAGATGCTATTCCAAAACGAAGTTATAGAACTAAGAAACCCATAAATATGTTCATGCTAGTATTCAAACATGATGAAAATGTGGACAAAATTTATGGTATAACAGATATACAAGGAATAAGGGTAGAAATATTACCGCTAAGAAAAACAAGATTGGTACCACAATGCAAACGCTGTCAGGCATATGGCCATACTAAAGCTTACTGTGCAAAAGAGCCACGATGCGTACGATGTGTGGGCAAACACCTGACGAATGAATGCCCTCAACCTAAAAATGTACAACCAAAATGTGTTCACTGCGGCGAAGGACATCCAGCTAATTACAGAGGATGTGTAGTAGCCAAAGAAATGCAGAAACTAAAAGACAAAAATACTAAAAAAGTAATAAGGCCTAATCGACCACAGAGAGATAACAACAGAAACCCAGCTCCTGCGACAGAAAAATCACAAAGCAGGACTACTACAAACAATGCGGAAAACAGAAAAACTTACAATATGGCAGTAAAAAACACAACAGAAGATAATAAAAAACAAAACAACCCAACAACCGATCAAATTCTCCAACAAATATTGGATAAACTAAATAAACTGGACGATCGAATTACCAGATTGGAATATAGCAACAAAGGAGCTATCCCCAAGCGACTTGGTAATGAGAGACAGCCTTAGAATATTAGAATGGAATGCTAATGGCCTCATTCAACATCAGCAAGAATTACAGGCCATTCTAGAAATTGAAAAAATAGATATATGTCTCATTAGTGAAACGCATTTCACTAAGGAGTCATTCATCAAAATAAAAGGATATCAGGTATACCATACCATTCATCCAGATAATGCAGCCAAAGGTGGAAGTGCAGTTATAATAAAACAAAATATAGCACATCACCAAGAAATGAGCTATAAAACAGCCGAAATTCAAGCAACCACAGTCAGAATAAAAACAAAAACTTACGAATTGAATGTAACGGCAGTCTATTGTCCGCCAAAACACGCAATCAAGAGGAATAAATACATTGAATTCTTAAATAGCCTAGGGTACAGATTTATCATTGGAGGAGATTTCAATGCAAAACATGTACACTGGGGTTCTAGACTAACTAACACTAAAGGTAAGGAGCTACTAACAGCAATAAACCAAATTAAATGTGAAGCAATCTCGACAGGAAAACCAACTTATTGGCCTGCTGACCCTAACAAAATTCCAGACCTCATAGACTTCTTTGTGGCCAGGAATATCTCGACAAACTACATGCAAATAGAAGAAGCATGGGATATGAGTTCTGACCATTCCCCCATCCTTCTCACACTTAGTGAGACTATAATACAAAGAGAAAACTTACCAAGACTAGTCAACAACAAGACTGACTGGAAAAGTTTCCAGATTGAATTAGAAAACAACATTAACCTCTTAGTCCCGCTAAAAACCAAAGAACAGCTAGATGAAGAAGTAGAAAAACTCAACAAGGTTATTCAGAAAACTGCATGGAATAATACCCCGAGCATTACATCGAGAACAAAGGGAAATAATTACCCAAGAGAAATTAAAGAATTAATAACAGAAAAAAGAAAACTAAGACGGAAATGGCAACAATCTAGAGCACCAGTAGACAAAACTAGATTAAACAATGCCGCACAGAATTTAAAAAGAGAAATACAAAAAATCAAACATGAATCAATTAGTACTTACCTCAGTGAACTAACAAATGACAGCAGTACAGATTATTCCTTGTGGAAGGCTACTAAACGATTAAAGAGACCAATCCTGCATAGTCCTCCAATCAGAAATGAAGATGGAAGCTGGGCCAGAGATAACAATCAAAAAGCCAAAAGATTCGCTGATCACCTAGAAAATACCTTTCAACCTAACGAAGGAGAAGAATTATCAAGAATGGACTATGACCAAGAAGAATTAGAGATAAGACCTGTTACACCAAAAGAGGTAACTGCAGAGATAAAAGAAAACATTAACCCGAAAAAAGCCCCAGGATTTGACCTGATTACAGGAGAAATCCTAAAGCAGCTGCCCAAAAAAGCTATAATAAAACTGACACACCTGATAAATGCAGCTTTCAGGTTGAAATATGTCCCCAGAATGTGGAAAGTTGCAGAGGTGATTATGATACCCAAACCAGGCAAAAAACCTGAAGAAGTATCATCATACCGGCCAATATCATTACTACCAGTAGTTTCTAAATTATTTGAAAAACTTCTGATAAAGAGACTAAAACCAATAATAGAAGAAAGAAAATTGATACCTGATCACCAGTTTGGATTTCGCGAGAGCCATTCAACGATAGACCAGGTGCATAGAATAACAAATATTATAGAAAACGCATTGGAAGAAAGAAAAGTCTGTTCTGCAATCTTCCTAGATGTAGCACAGGCCTTTGATAAAGTATGGCATGAGGGGCTCAAACACAAACTCAGATGTCACCTACCTAAACAATACTCTGACCTTCTGGATTCATATATATCAGAAAGAGTATTCAGAATAAAACAAGAAGAAGCATACTCTGAACTGAGAGAAATAAATGCTGGAGTACCACAAGGAAGTGTACTAGGACCAGTCCTCTACCTACTGTACACTAGTGACATTCCAAACCTAGAACATAATACCACAGCCACATTTGCAGACGACTCAGCTATCTTAGCTGTAGGCAAAAACCATGAAGAAGCAGCAAATAAACTGCAGAATAACATAGATCAGATTTATGAATGGACCAGAAGATGGAGGATCAGATTAAATGAAACAAAGTCAGTGCACATTAACTTCACCAACAAACGAAATCAACATGTACCAATTAGACTAAATAATGCTCAGATACCTTACGCCAATACAGCAAAATATCTGGGTATTACATTAGATGCGGGGTTACGCTGGAAGCCACATATCAAAAAGAAAAGAGAAGAATTAGGACTCAAATTTAGAAACATGCATTGGATATTGGGACGCAACTCCACTCTGTCTGTATACAATAAATTGCTATTATACAAGCAAACTCTGAAACCAGTTTGGACCTACGGCATCCAACTTTGGGGCTGTACCAGAGAAAGTAACATCCAGATCATACAACGATTCCAGAACAAAGTATTAAGGAACATCGTCAATGCGCCTTGGTACTCCCGAAACAGTGACCTCCACAGGGACCTGGAGATGGACACTGTCAGCCAGACAATCACTAAGTTTGCCAAAAGCCACGAACAACGGCTTTTAGACCATGTGAATGTAGAGGCCATCCAGCTCCTCGACAACACCAACCAGAAGAGAAGACTCAAGAGGACAAAGCCCTTTGAGTTAGTTAACTAGTGACAGTGTAAAGCAGAGCATAGTGCGGTAATTGCACGCTAGTGATAGTGTTTGTTTGTATTAGAGCCTAAGGAACTACTAATGAGTAAGACCTTTAGTTATAAGGTAGAAATTAGTAAATTAAGTTAGATTAAAATTGCTTATTGATCGTATTAATGATCAGATTGTAATTTCAAGAAAAGCCTATTAAGGTTTTTTTTAAATAAAAAAAAAAAAAAAATTAAATCTTGAAAAGACAACATATATGAACTTTAGATACAGGAGAAATATTTCACGCATCACTATGACTGATATCGCCTGTGTAACTGAAATTAAATTTCTGGGTGTTCATTTGGATGAGTTTGTGAGCTGGGATAAACAAATAGAGCATATCAGTAAGAAACTCAACTCAGCTTTTTATGCCATTGTACAACCGAAGAAAACATCGAATTTGAATACTCTCATTAGTGTGTACTATTCTTTGGTGTATAGTCATCTCTTACATATAATGTCTGTCTATGGGGTAACGCTGTTGGCACGGAAAAATTATTTATCGAACAGAAAAGAATACTGAGACTTATCTTTAATATTCCACATGGTAACACATGCAGACAAATCTTTAAAGAGAATAATATTTTAACCCTACCATCTATCCTAATATACAAAACTCTCCTTCATGTTAAAAACAACTCTCTAAGGTTTCTAACACATTCTGATTATCATACATATTTTACCAGGAATGCTCATGATTTTGATATCATTAGACACAATCTATCTCGTACTGAAAAATCACCGGACTATTTGGGAATCAAACTTTACAATCATCTACCTCGAGAAATTAAAAAAATGAATCTAACCAAGTTCAAATCGTCAATAAAACGCATATTGTTGCAAGGGGCTTATTATAATCTTGACGAGTACTATGAATCTAGCTTGCTATAACGGCATGGAATGTTCACCCCAAATTGTATATCGGGGTTCATTTACTCAAATTATCAGCTCATAGTCTTTTACCTAGTGTGTAAATGTTATTCAGTTTATTTATGTGTAAATCTTAAAATGTAAATGCGAATGTTATACTATGTATCTTTATGTATAAATCTTAATTTTAAATGTCTTAGCTTATGCTGCGTACTCGATTAGCTTTTAGAATTTGAACTGACGTGTATATCCATCTGTGGATGAATGCTGTATGCAAATACGAATAAATATTATTATTATTATTATTGGTAGGATTCGGAAGCTTATCTTTAAACTGTCTGCTATAAAACAGCTTGCTTGGAGATTTTCCAGTGGTAGTGTTTGGAGTACTATTGCACATCATTTGGTAGTCTATTAACTCCTGCTTCCAATTACTTTTAAGAGCATGAGCAATCTTCAAACGCTTGAGTATGTCCCTATTTTGGCGCTCAACTTCACCATTCATTTTTGGCCAGTAAGGAATTGTGTGGTAAATTTTTATTCCGTTTTCCGTGCAGTAGTTCTTTAACTCTCCACTGGTAAACTGTTTACCGTTGTCACATGTGATTGATACAGGAAAACATAATCTGGCAAATATTTCCTTAAGTATATTGATAGTGTTTTCTGCAGATATTATTTTCATTATTTTATTATTTTGATTTCTTTGTACCTACTATAATAGTCAATGATTACAAAAAGGTATTCGCTACTCGGCAATGGCCCTAAAAAATCGACAGCTACGTCAATCCAGGGGCCAATGGGCATTTCTCTTCTTTTCATTTTATGTGGGGGCATGGCAGCCGAAACTAATGTGCAACCTCTAGAGGATCTTACCATTTTTTCCGCATTTTCGTCGATTTTTGGTCACCATACTTTTGTACGTAGTCTGTTTTTCATCCCAACTATGCCCGGATGTCCTTCATGAGCTGCTTCTAGAACACGTTGTCGTAAGTTGTTGGGTATTATGATTCTCGTACCTCTTAAAAGAATGCCGTCACAAATGCAAAATTCTTCCTGGAATGCTTTACAGTATTTTACAGGATCAACCCAAATATTATTTTCTACTCCATTTTTTATTTTTTGAACTTCCTCGTCTTTTTGAGAATATTTTTTTATTTCCTGCAGTGACACTGCGACTGGGCGGAAATATTGTATGATTTGATTAACATAATCATGGCTGTCAAAAGGCTGATTCGCGGACGTCTTGCAAAGATGGGATAGTGTATCTGCAATATTGTTTTTTCCTGGACGGTAGACTACTTTAAATCGGAACGATTGTAATCGGAGTACCCAGCGTTCTATGCGTGCACAAGTGCGTGACTTGGGTCCAAAAATTACCTCGAATGGTTTGTGATCTGTTATAAGTTCAAATTCGTCTTTGCCGAAAAGGTATATTCGGAAATGTTCCACAGCCCAAACAAGAGCTAGGGATTCTTTTTCTGTCTGACAGTAGCGTTTCTCACAGTCGGTCAAGCTTTTGTTCCCAAATGCGATGACCCTTGGCCCATTGTGGTCATGCTGAACAAGAACCGTCCCTAACCCTACTGGGCTTGCATCTGCATAGACTTGGGTTCTGTCTTTGGGGTCATAGTAGCCCAAAGTTTTAATTTTAGCTAGTGAATTTTTCAGTTCTTTAAAAGCTATATCTTGATCTTTGCGCCAGTGTGTTTCTATCTTTGTGTATTTTGCAAGTTTTAACTTAAGAAGTTGTCTTAATGGTTCTGTAAGTGTGGCCAAGTTAGGGATCCATTTGCCAATGAAATTTATAAGTCCAAGAAAACTATGTACTTCATCAATATTTGTTGGGGTTCTAAAACTATTGACAATTTCTATATAGTTGTCTTGGGGTTTTACACCTTTGGGTGATAAAATATGCCCAAGAAATTCGATCTCTTTAACATTAAAGATGCATTTCTCTTCATTTAAAAGAACATTGTTTTCTCTTAGTAAACTAAGAGTGAACTTAACCCGTTGTTGATGCTCTTCCTCATTCTCACTACATATTAAAATGTCGTCAATAAAATTTATTGTGCCTTCACAAGGTAACAGCAGTTTTTGTAATACTTTTTGAAATATTTCTTGGGCAGCATTTATCCCAAACATTAGACGTTTGTATCTGTACAATCCTTTACTGGTGATAAAAGTTCTAATGTGTCTTGATTCTTCGGAAATTTCTATTTGGTGAAACGCATTTTTTAAGTCTAGTTTTGATAAATATTGTGCTTTTCGGAATTTGGGCAAGAGGGTATCCATGGTGGGAATGGGGTAGTTTTCGCGCATTATGGCTTTGTTAGCTTGTCTCATGTCTATACATATACGAACATCCCCATTCTCTTTGAGAAGCGGTACCATCGGAGATATCCATTTCGCTGGCCCGAGGACTTCTTCTATGATATCTAAAGCGATAAGCTCATCTAATTTTTTATTTATTTTATTTTCCAGCGGGATGGGTACTTTTCTATATGGTTGGCTAATAGCTCTTATGTTTTGGTCGATTGGAATGTGAATAAGCAAAATTTCGGAAAAGGGTTACTTGAAAAATTATCGATATTATGTATAGCATTTAATCCAATTTTGAGAACTCCCAAAGAAATCGCGCTGTTTTTTCCCAACAAATTTCTTTTCACCTTTCTTATTACAAAGAAAGTAGCGGTTTCTTGATTATGACCGACTTTAATAGTTGCTTCAAACGAGCCAATAATTTGTAACGGTTCTTTAGCTCCGTAGGCAAAAAGAATTTTGTTTGGGTTTCGTTGCTGGTTTGTTACTTTTACACCCGATTTCTTTAGCAATTCCCAAGTTGTGTCGGTTATAATATTGGACTTACCTGAATCAATTAACATTTTTATAACGATTCCTCCTACTTTACAATCTATCAAGTCATCATCATCTTCCAAATGGAAAACATACTCTGTTTCATCATCTGATTGAATTGAGTCGACATTTCTGGGACGCTGTCTAGGTTTAAATCTTTTGTTCGGCAAACCTGTTGATCTGTTTGGTACTGCGGTTGGTAGCTTCCGATTCGACAAACAACATTTGGCATAGAGGCCTCGAAAATTGCATTTTCTGCAGGCTGCTTGTCTTGCTGGACATTGACGGTGGTTGTCTTTGATATCTTCCCCACATCTAGAGCATCGTTCCGATGATGCAAATTTTTTATTTCCTCGATTTAACACAGTGTTAACATCGTTAAAAGAGCTTGTGGATGGCTTTTAGTTGAAATCCGAAATTTGCCTTTCTATTGTCTCCAACGTGATTGCCTCTGCGACAATGGTGGTTAAATTTATACTGTCGCCAGTAGTCAAAATCTTATTCCTGAGTTCCGATGATAAAGAATTCTCTGTAATTTGATCTATAATTTGTTCGTCTGCATTGTGAAATGCACATTTTGCTGCTTGATTTCGTAGTCTGAAAAGAAATTTTTCTCCATTGTCCTGTTTTAGTCCCCTAAAGACATGTCTTTCGAACACTTTGCTCTGTTTGGATGCAAAATATTGATCTAATTGTGCGATAGCTACGTCAAAAACATCAACGTCTTCACCTTCTTCTACATTCGCCCCTGGTAGATTATAGAAAATTTCCTGAAGGCCAAGATCCCCGAAGTGCAATAGTAAAGCTCTTTTTTTTGAGGAATTTCAATGCTGGAAGCTTCTAGATAAATAAATAAGGTCCTTTTCCACTTTTCCCATTTCAATCCCACAGAACAAAAGTCGCCATCACAATCAAAATTTTCCAATGCAGGAATGTTTGAAGCCATCTAAAATAATATATATTCTTAAATATATATCATAGGTATGGGTAATATTTTCTGTAGGTATAATTATTAACCATTTGTATATAAGATACAACAAAATACAGACCTAATACGGTTAAATAAAATATAATTTTAGCATATTATAATAAATATGCATCATGTAGTCATTTCAGTCTCATAAGTAAGAAATTTGTTTTGAAATTGGTTTATTACACCCCTTTTTTAGTCTTATTTCAGAATGAAATAGGGCTATTGTAGAGAGTAGCATGACGCGACTTCGGAAAAATTTCAATGCAGTTTTTCGTTTTGGTGTTCCTAGATGCCAAAATCACCCTCCGTTCCAAAGGTTATATATATATATATATATATATATATATATATATATATATATATATATATATATATATATATGTGTGTTATAACGGAATTTGTAAGCACGATAGAGGGCGTATTTTTTGACGGATCGAAACCAAACTCGCTACAAAAATCGGTTAGGACAAAATCTTGGACGAGTTCGTTAATGAGCCAAATCGGCCCAGTAAAAACAAAATGGCGGCCTGTCAAAGTTGAAAAAAAATCGTATTTCCTTTGTTTTTCATTTGACGCAAAAAAGTTACTAAGCTTTTTCATAGACCTTAACACGTTCTACAACTTTTGTATTCAACATTTTTCTCTAAATCGTACATTAAAACATTTATTTAAGAAAATTCACAAATTATAACGGAATTTGTAAGCACGATAGAGGGCGTATTTTTTGACGGATCGAAACCAAACTCGCTACAAAATCTGTTAGGTAAAAATCTTCGACGAGTTCGTTAATGAGCCAAATCGGCCCAGTAAAAACAAAATGGCGGCCTGTCAAAGTAGAAAAAAAATCGTATTTCCTTTGTTTTTCATTTGACGCAAAAAAGTTACTGAGCTTTTTTATAGACCTTAACACGTTCTACAACTTGTGTATTTAACATTTTTCTCTAAATCGTACATTAAAACATTTATTTTAGAAAATTCAAATTTTTTAAATTTTTTTGTTTTTGATTTAATGCCAGAATGTTACTTTGGTTTTTTGTACATTTCAAAGCATTCTATTACTTTTGTATCTAGTTTTTTATTTTCGGTTTTATGCAAACATGTTACTGAAATAAGACTGTCTAATTGGTCCTGTGCCATTGGGATTTTTTATAGCTACAATTTTTTCGTTTTACCTGTTAGTTACACCGATATAAAACAGCATGTCATCTTGAATACATATTTAAGCTTAAAATTCCAACACCTTCTTTTTGCTTAAAACTAAAAATGTGTCGGAAAAATGATTCACGACACGTTAATCATTATTCAAGCAACAATACCTAAAATTATGTGTATCATAATATTCAATATGTTTACGATCACAGAATTGAAAACAGTATAGCAGTATTAATTCAGTTTGCAGCGGGTTTTTTTGTATTGTAATAACGTTCTTACAACGTTTAATTTTCATGTAAAGAAAATAATATTTAAGCTTACAAGGTATTAATATAAATCATTAACACTTTATAAAATCACGCCAGATTATATCATAACAAAATAAAGCATAATTTTATAAACACTATGCAAACAAAGCCATCACCTGTTTTTATCGGGTTGTTTTCTTTGTTTCGAGCTGATTAATCGATTTTTTTAGGAACCTCAATAATTCACTTATGCGTCATAGACATTCTAACATACAGAAAAGTTTTAATATACCATTTCCAGTGTTGCCAGATGATTTTGTTTATATGAATCGTGATTGTATGGGAATAAAACTCAATACCGGATTTGTATTTTAATAGATAGATAAACAACTTTTGGTATGAAAATAACTTAATTTTCGTTGTTTTGCTGAAGTTGAATCAGTATCTGAATCACTCATCAGTATAAATATTTTAAAATATTTAAAAATTACTTGTAATAATAGCAAACTTAAGAATAAATCCTGTATATACGACTACTCTAGTATACTACAAGGGTAATAAGTAATAACTGATACAATATAGTTGAGATTGAGATTATGAGCAAGATCGTGAGATCTGGCAATACTATCATTTACCTATTGGTCGTCAATATGGTTTAATGTTTACAAGTGTTATACCACCCTGACCTTTTGGCCGTCTATAGTATTTTTTTGTAACAGGTGCTATACACCCTGACCATTTTGGCCGTCTGCGCTTTTTATTATTGACAGGTGTTTTGCACCCTGACCATTTTGGCCGCCTGTGCTTTTTATTATTGACAGGTGTTTTGCATCCTGACCATTTTCTATGGCCGTCTGTATTTTATTTCAACTTTATACAGGTGTTATACCACCCTGACCTTTCCGGCCGTCTTGTAATTCAACTACAGGTTAATTATTGTAATTTATATTTGTAAATTAACTCTGATTTCGGGATAAGGTATATATAAATAAAACACAATTCTTTACAATTTGTCTGCTCACTGTCTGCCTGCTCGATACTATTATTCACTATTTCACTGTTCTGTCACGAGATCAAATTGTAAAACTCAAACTGCGGTTGGTAGGTAGTCGCTTATATGTTAGGTGCCGTATATTCCGGAAACTTCTCGATTGCGGCTCCCAAAAACAATCGACCTCCCTGGAAATTTCTAGATAGGAATGGTCACAAAAAATAATGATAAGTAGTTTCGAAGAAATCCCTGCGCTTTCGCCAAAATGTAAACGTTCATGTATAGTATAAGACAGAATTGGATTAAGGCACTACACCAATGTGCGATTTTGTAACAATAAGAAATAATTATACTCCGTTTTTAAAGGGCATGGAGTAATAAATCACTCATTTTGGCCGGAACCATAGGCGTACCACATTTAGTCATTTAAAAAAGTTAAGGCTTCTAAAATTATCTCATTTCCGAAAATAACCGTTTTGTAATATTATTTAAAATGAAATTTCAAATTATCAATAATATAATAAACTGTGGATTATATCACTGACAAGCTCCAGGTAGTTATAATCCTACATACAATAAATAATAAAATAAATGTTGATAACAATTTTATACAAATACATATATATATATATATATATATATATATATATATATATATATATATATACATATACATATATATATATAAGATGTAGGAATATCGCGTGATATGTTAACAACAAGAACAAAGAGATTCATGGGTAATTCACGCAAAATAAAGGGCTACTGAAATAGAGTGGTAACCGTGGACATGCATGTTTCTGGCTCATTTTGCCTCTTCAGCACGGCATAACCAAATAAGTATGTGAAATTTGGGAGCAAAGATGTTAATCGAAACATGGGAAAACACAAAATAACGGATTTCAGCAGGGAAACCAAACGCTCATTTGTGTCTTCAATTGGAAGATCCCGAGTTTTCAGGACAACAACCAACATCGACACGGAGGCGCATATAGCCCCCCCGCCATGAACCTTCCGACCCATAGTAAATAACAAAGAAGATGTAGGAATATCGCGTGATATGTTAACAACAAGAACAAAGAGATTCATGGGTAATTCACGCAAAATAAAGGGCTACTGAAATAGAGTGGTAACCGTGGACATGCATGTTTCTGGCTCATTTTGCCTCTTCAGGACGGCATAACCAAATAAGGATGTGAATTTTGGGAGCAAAGATGTTAATCGAAACATGGGAAAACACAAAATAACGGATTTCAGCAGGGAAACCAAACGCTCATTTGTGTCTTCAATTGGAAGATCCCGAGTTTTCAGGACAACAACCAACATCGACACGGAGGCGCATATAGCCCCCCCCGCCATGAACCTTCAGACCCATAGTAAATAACAAAGAAGATGTAGGAATATCGCGTGATATGTTTCCCTGCTGAAATCCGTTATTTTGTGTTTTCCCATGTTTCGATTAACATCTTTGCTCCCAAATTTCACATCCTTATTTGGTTATGCCGTGCTGAAGAGGCAAAATGAGCCAGAAACATGCATGTCCACGGTTACCACTCTATTTCAGTAGCCCTTTATTTTGCGTGAATTACCCATGAATCTCTTTGTTCTTGTTGTTAACATATCACGCGATATTCCTACATCTTCTTTGTTATTTACTATGGGTCGGAAGGTTCATGGCGGGGGGGCTATATGCGCCTCCGTGTCGATGTTGGTTGTTGTCCTGAAAACTCGGGATCTTCCAATTGAAGACACAAATGAGCGTTTGGTTTCCCTGCTGAAATCCGTTAATTTGTGTTTTCCCATGTTTCGATTAACATCTTTGCTCCCAAATTTCACATCCTTATTTGGTTATGCCGTGCTGAAGAGGCAAAATGAGCCAGAAACATGCATGTCCACGGTTACCACTCTATTTCAGTAGCCCTTTCTTTTGCGTGAATTACCCATGAATCTCTTTGTTCTTATATATATATATATATATATATATATATATATACATATATAGTTTTTCTTGGTTTTAGGTCGTTTTTATAAAATATAAACACAAAAAGACGGTTTAAGTTGGGATTACCATCATATATTAACGTTTCGGCTCACTCAAGCCTTTTTCAAAATATATCTACATCTCAAACGTAGAATAATTGATGAAATATACATTAAAATATATATATATATATATATATATATATATATATATATATCCAAACCAATCCCATTTACCGATTATTTCAGCCAATTAGCAGGTAATTGAAGAAACTTGACAAACAGGTAGCTCAAAAATGGTTTTATTATTGTGAAATATAGTCTTTTCAGTTTTAAGAAAATGGCCCCATAATACAATGTACTTACTAGAACTTTTTAACTATAAAAGTAGCGGAAAGGTTGAATTTACAGTTCATCTGTTCTGGAGAAACTGCTGTGTTGATTGATTTCCCCATTATTACTGTTATTTGTTATTATTTTTTACCGTTATTGTTAACTGGTGTTTATTTTTGTTCATATATACAAGTTTTCTTCCCATCACACGAGACAAACACCTAACTACACCTTCCAACTATATAGTGTTCCAACCAAATTCGACCAGATATGGAGGATTTATCACCATCTAAGCCACCTAAAGGTGGCCCATTGTCGCTGAACGAAAAAAATCTGATATTAAATTGTTATTCCTCGTTGAAGAACGAAGAAATTAGAAGAAAAATGATGAATTTGACAGGAAGTGTTGATGAAACTGTGGAGATTACTGCAACAATGATGGGTGTTTCAAAAACATCAATTTATAATTTAATGAAGGAGAAAAAAAATGGAAACATCACAGCCCCAGCAAAGTCCCCAGGCCGACCCAAACTTGAAATGGATGTCGACTTGAAGAATGGAATAAGGCGTAAGGTGCATGCTTTTTTCTTTAGAAAAGAGATCCCAACTCTCTCCAAAAGTATGGCTTCGGTTCAAGAAGATTCAGATTTTCCGAAAATGTCTCGAAGTACATTATGGAAAATTTTAAAGGAACTTGGATTTGAATATAAAAAAAATAATCGGAACGCAACGTTGATTGATAGAGACGACATTGTCATTTGGAGGAGGAGTTATTTGCGCAATATTCGGAAAGCAAGACTATATCAAAAACGAATTTATTATTTTGATGAGACTTGGTTAAATGAAGGTCATACTGTTTCAATGTTTTGGCAAGACACGAATGTCAAAAGTCGGAGGCAGGCAGCTCTTGAAGGGTGGTCAACAGGCCTCAATCCACCAGCAGGAAAAGGACGTCGACTCACCATTACTCATATCGGAAGTGCCGAAGGTTTTGTTAAAGGTGGATTGTTGTGCTTTGAGTCGAAGCAAACCGGAGATTATCATGAAGATATGGATGCAGACGTTTTCGAAGAATATTTCTCACAAATGTTAGATCTAATTCCAACGGGCTCAGTCATTGTTATGGATAACGCAAGTTATCACTCCAGGTTAGTGGAGAAATTACCTTCAACTGCATGGCGTAAACAAGATTGGCTAACCTCGAAAAATATTCAATGCCCAGATAACCCGCTGAAAAATGAGCTCTTGCAACTGGCCAATTCACATAAACACAAATATAGTAGATACGTTGTAGATCAAATGGCATCAGCGCGTGGTATAACGGTGCTAAGGCTTCCTCCTTATCACTGTCAACTCAATCCCATAGAATTAATATGGGCCCAAGTGAAAGGGGAAGTTTCAAGAAAGAATACGGCATTCAAAATGAGTGACGTAAAAGTTTTATTCGAAGACGCGTTAGGTAACGTAACCAAATAAAATTGGAAGAAATGTGTTGAACACGTAATACAAGAAGAACTAAATATGTGGGAAATGGATCATATTAGTGAACACATGATTGAACCATTTATAATCAATGTTAATAATAGAAGCTCAACAGAATCGTCTGATTCTGATATATAGACTAGTTTTTGTGTTAGTTATTACTATTATTTGTTAGACTTTTTTTTATAAATATTACATTAATTCGTACTTTATTCCTGCATTTTTCTTTTTTCCTCTCCTATTGTAAACGGTATATTAGTAGTAAAGTTGATACCTACTGCAAAAAAATTTGCTATTTTTTATATAATATTTTATGTTTATTGTTTATTCATAGGAACACAAAAAAATGTGTTTTTATTGAATCGATATTGTGAACTCTTTTGAATAGTTTTCGTAATTATAATTTCATAGTGCCTTCATATTCATATACCAAGTTTGTTTTGTCCTGATTACACGCCTCTGAGGATTAAATTGTTTATTTGTTCATTCAAATACAATAGAGCGACCCTTTCAATACAATAGGCGACCCAACCGAATACAGAGTTACGGGGTGTCTACCTGAAATTCGTAACAAATGAGAAATTTTAGTACAAATTAGATAAAATTCGGAGATATTTGATTATACACCCTGTATCGGTTTTGCATACCTAATGAACTTTTATTACTCCATGCCTTTTAAAAACGGAGTATAACTAGAAAAGACCATGGATCGTAGGGTGGAGGACTTTGTTGCTATATTAGAAACATTTTAAAATTAAAAAAAAGAATTCAATACATTTGGATAATGACAACTTCAAACAATTTTAGATCTCAATTCAGGCGTCTAATTTTAAAATATGTCTGAAAAACATTTATCGGCCTCCTAGTAATGACATTAAAACATTTTTTAGATCATTTTGAAGAATATTTATCTTCACTTTCATTCGAAAGTGAGATATTTATTTGTATGGTGGACTTTAATATCGACATTTTAACACATTCTAATGCTACGATTGATTACATAACTTTTCTTAGTGGTTTAAATCTACAACAAATTGTAACTAAAGCAACACGAATAACTCCAACTTCAAGAACCCTTTTGAACCATATAAAGGATAATCATTTTCAATCATTCAACCCATTAATTACCCTTTCCGTAGGTTTGATCACAATGTAGTTGATCTAACTAAACTAAATTTAAATATTCCAAAGCATTTACTTATGATTAGATCGCGATTTCTCTAAACTTAAACCGATGTAGAAGGTTACAATTGGCAAGAAATATACAATCTTCGTAACATTGACGAAAAAAGTCATTTTTGTAACACCTCTATAATACACATGCTCCTGTAAAAACTTCGTGATATACAAAGCCGTTTTCTCCCTGGCTTACACCTAATAAATTATTGCAAAAATCTCGTAATAAAGCCGTAGCTAAATCTGAGTCAACCAATAATATAGATCATTGGAATTACTATAAACAGCTCCGTAATTACACTACTTTAGCTATTAACACCGAAAAAACGCGTACTTAAAAAATGCACCAAAATAAATGGAATATTTAAAATAATAATATCCCAACAAAATACGAACAAACATATGCAGTTTAAGTAATTCAGCTCTTTTCTATAATTATTTTAACAACCGATCGCAAGAAGTAATATATCAGGAGCAAATTTCTATTAAAGGTGGCATCAATAGAGGAGTGCCTCAAGGAACAATTATTGGTCCGTTACTTTATTCTATGTATACAAGCAACATTACTACCGTTCTAAATCGATTAAATCGTCATATGTACATCGACGGTATGCAAGTATATTACCTTTTTGTATAGACGAATTAGAGCAGTCAGTGGAATTAATAAATACAGAACTCTCCTGTTTGATTCAGGAGTCAAAGAACCATGATTTGATAAATACGTCTAAGCCCAACGTCCTATTATTTAGAAATGTAACTACCATTAAAATAGGCAACGATAAGCTAAGTGTTGCTGAAAAAAGAAATAATTTGAGTGTGAGTCGTTTCAAAGTTAACATTTTCATATCATGAATTGACTGGATTAAAGTTAAGTCACAGTTCTGGTAATTTTTCTACACGTTGGTACTGTGATTATCTTTACTTCCATAATTCTTAACCTAGATTCTACTTGTTTGACCATAAAATACAGATAATATAATAAATGATTATTTGTGGGGTATAATCTCAGGATTCTAAAATCTTATGTCGATAATTTATTATAATAGTATGTTGAGCAATTACATAAATCATGAACCTGGATATGGAAAGACAGGGTTTACTAAAAAATACCAATTAAAATTCCGAAATGGGTTAATTAAATACCTAGTAAATATTTTTTAATTATTAATTATTTTTTATCGTCGCTGTTACTTAACAAATTTTATTATCTGGCTTGGATACACTAGAAACAGGTTTACCAAACAAATAAAAAAGCTTGTTATTTTGTTTGAATATTTTTTGTGTATTTTTTCTCTGGACAGATTCTCAAAGGTGACCTAAAATTAAACTCCAGACAGTTTCTCAAATATTTCTTTATTATATAGTATAGATAAACAGTGCAATTTATTTAGGTTTAACTATAAAAATTCTCGAATTGTTTAAAGATCCGCAAAATGGCTAAATAAGTTCTCCTTGGACTAAAAATAAAGAGAAAGTAGGATCCTTTTTTGTGTAGGTCTAAATTCCTGAACTTGCTTAAAATGTTAGGGTTGTTAGGAGCTGATTTTAATTGGTGATACGCTATTGTTTCTAATAAATAACGAAGTAGTAATTATGTACTTTTATTTTTCCCTTTTTCTTTATCACTGGCTAAAAAGTAATTATTATATGATAAACTTACAAATCATGGGGATATTCTGGTTGATATTCTATTATTTTCAGAAGTCGTAGAAAAATCCCTTTCAAAAATCTGAATCTTCTAAAAAGACTTACTCAATTCATCCAAGTCATGAAAATAATTTGACCATTCACAAATACGCCTAGAAAAGTCGAAATAAATAATTACCAAAGTATATAAGTCATCCTCTAAAACAATTTCTTCTTTCAATCCCAAATAATCCATATTTTTATACCACTTGTTGCCTACAACAACGCTTAGGTGTAAACATACACAAAATGTACGGTTAGCGTTCAAAGTTTAGCCTTAAACTTTGTATAATCCCTAGAATTGGGAAGATCTAATTTAACAACCAGTTAAGGCAAGTAAACTCGGTTTACGTGACGGTACAACATAATCATTTACTTAAAACTTGGTTTAGGTCGCAAACCATAGTTAACTAGTAGGGTGCAAGTAGCTCTAAGTAAATTTTCTATCTGTTTTTCTAATTAAAACTATTTTGTATTTTACATATGTTCAATGTACTTTTAAAATAATTTTTCACACTGATATTGATACTACAAATTTAAAATATGTACCTATACGTTCATAGAATTTCAAGTTTAAATCTTCACACAAGATTCAAATCTTAGGAAAAGTAGTTTTAATTTTATTTTTGCAGGACAACTACAAAATGGAAAACACGAAAACTCAAATACTATTGCTGGTATTATGATCTGTGGGTTTTGCGGAAATTTATACACGAAACAAACAGAATTCCTTATTCATTTTTCTACAAATCATTGCATGAAACTAAAGAAATTACTACATAAATCGAAATTTCATCAGAAAAATACAAGGTGCAGAAAAAGGCAAGTAGCTGATCTTACTATTCTCAGAAATCTTGATGAAGCTGTAAAAAATGAAATTGAAATAGCTGAACATGATTTGAAAACAGAGATGCAGGATATCGGATTCACTGATAAGTGCAAGAGTACTCTACAGAAAAGTTATTTAAATACACATTTGCGTAATCACACAGGAGACACGCCATTCAAATGTGACATTTGTCTAAACATATTTTCGCAGAAAAGTAATTTGAATACACATACACGTAGTCATACAGGAGCAAAGCCATTCAAATGTGACATTTGTGTAAGAAGTTTTTCACACAAAAGTAATTTGGATACACATTTGCGTAGTCACACAGGAGAAAAGCCATTTAAATGTGACATTTGTGTAAAAACTTTTTCACGGAAAACTCATTTGAATAGACATTTGCGTGTTCACAAAGGAGAAAAGCCAATCACATGTGAAATTTGTTTAAAAACTTTTTCACAGAAAATTCATTTAAATACACATTTGCGTAGCCACACAGGAGAAAATCCATTTAAATGTGACATTTGTATTAAAAAATTTCCGCAGAAAAGTAGTTTGAATAAACATTTGCTTATTCACACCGGAAAAAAGCCATTCAAATGTGACATTTGCCTAAAAATATTTTCGCAGAAAAGTAGTTTGAATAGACATTTGCGTATTCACACAGGTGAAAAACCATTTAAATGCGAATTTTGTGTAGAAACTTTTTCACGGAAAATGTATTTGAATACACACTTGTACAGTCACACGGGAGAAAAACCAATCAAATGTGATGTTTGTTCGAAAACTTTTTCACATAAATGTGATTTAAATAAACATTTGCGTAGTCACACAGGAGAAAAGCCATTCAAATGTGACATTTGTTTAAAAACTTTTTCACAGAAAATGCATTTGAATAGACATTTGCGTGTTCACAAAGGAGAAAAGCCTTTTAAATGTGACATTTGTTTGAACATTTTTTCACAGAAAAATAATTTAGATTTACATTTGCGTAGCCACAAAGGAGAAAAGCCATTCACATGTGACATTTGTTTAAAAACATTTTCACAGAAAAATCATTTGAATACACATTTGCTTAGTCACACAGGAGAAAAGCCATTCACATGTGACATTTGTTCGAAATCTTTTACACGGAAATATTATTTAAATACACATTTGCGTAGTCACACATGAGAAAAGCCATTAAAATGTGACATTTGTCTATGAATATTTGGACAAAAAAGTAATTTAGATACTCATTTGCGTGATCACAAAGGAGAAAAGCATCAAATGTGACATTGGTTTGAAAACTTTTCCATAGAAAAGTCATTTCAATACACATTTGCGTAGCCACACTGGAGAAAAGCCATCAAATGTGATTTGTTTGAAAACGTTTCCACAGAAAAGTCATTTAAATACTCATTTACGTAGTCTCACAGGAGAAAAGCTATCGAATATGACATTTGTCTGAAAACTTTTTCATAGATATGTAATTTGAATACACAATTACATAGGTCACACAGGAGAAGTACGCGAAGGAGCGAAAGTTGTTCAGCTTTGATTAAACACTTGAAATTCAGAATGATGGTATTACATCTGGTATGATAGAATACAACCCAATTTTACAAAAACCTGTCACGGAAGAAACCATAAATGCTCAGACTGCAAGTGGCTTACTAAAATCGGAACCCACAGCTCTGTCCAGTTAGATTGTTCCGAGAATTTATTGGAAAAAGAAGACGAGGATTCACATGTCCCCATCTATTCCTAACTCCAAATCCATTCTGGCGAAAAGGACATTCATTGTGGTACAAGAATTCGCCTGTTGGGAAAAACGAACTTTCAAAATGGTCCAAATTGGGAGCAAAGTATATTGGTTTAGATACCAACCAATTGAAAATTACAAACCATTCTTGCAGATCAACTGCAGTTTCTCAACCGGCAAAATCCGGAGTACCAGAGCAGCAACCCATTCAAATTACTGGCTACTATAGTACTTCTTCAATTCAACCTTACTTGCAGATGGATGAACAACAGCACCAAGGAATTTTGAACATATTGAGAAATCAGAACGAATGTGGTCCTTCTACGGTTATTACTGCCAATTCTTCAACAGACAAATGTCACATATTACACATAATGAAAATGTCACATGCAATAATTGTGTTTTCGTTTGATAAATTATAAAGCTGGTGCTGTTTGGATTTTGTTGATTGTTGATGTTTTAAATAAAGTGTTCCAAATTGTTTCATTTGTGAATATGACTGATATAAAGAATTAGATTGAAGAAATAATCTTCATAAATATATCACGAAATTGATAACTTGTCGATTATTTTTATTGCTGCTAAATTTCTCATGTATTTATTAATTTGACTCGACATTATTTCAGCATTAATAATCAGACATGAAAGCCCTCGTTCTCGGGCTATCATCAGATTATTAATGCCAAAATAATGTCTCGTCAAATTATTATAACATGCAGTCGAAATTTAGATGCAACAAAATAGTTGACTATTTTTCAAGGTATATTATCCCTGGCTAGAAATAAAGATTGATAAAGGTACCTATTATCAAATGTAGTTTTATAAAATTTTTAAAAAACACCCCAAAAATAACAGCAAAATAAAAAACTTTCTTTTCTAGAAATCAAATAATTTAAATAAATCTGTGGTATTCAGGAAACTTTAAAAAACTGATACTTTTTCTGTAGTTACCTACTAACGTTTTTTTTTGAAAATACTACAGAAATATAAAACTAAGAACAAATTTCCTATTAAATATAAAGAAATCGTTGCTTTTTAAAATAGGAACTTTCGTTTCAATCTATTAAAATTTTAAATGTACTGTTGCTTCAGCAGGATTATTAATTTCAACAGTGACATTATGTTTTAATAAACTTTCTGATTGATTAAATTCGTAACATTTTGTTTCAGACCATTTATTTAAACGCATTAAACTTCAAAGTTATACAGAAATCACAATCGATGTCAATAATCACACAGAAATCTAAGAAATGTCGAATATTGACATCTGACATCGAACAGTTACATGGAATATCATAAAACATGAATTCCATTCGTTTCCGCGTGATTCACTTGCAACGTGGCGCTCCCTTCAATAAAATATCAGATGCGCAATCTGTAATAGAATTGAAAGCAAACTGTTGTAATACCAGGAATGGAATAGACGTCCCAACCTTGATGTACCTCAACTGGGAAGGAACGCATCAGCTTGGTACACTGATGGATGGAAAGGCTGGAGTGGGCGTGACGGGTCTAGTTTCAGGCTCTCAAATCCCCAACCAGATATCAGGTAGAACTACATGCTATAGAAATTTGTGCCCAGGAGTGCCTAAAAAGAGTAGAAATATATAAACTATCAGATATTCAGGCAGCATTGAAAGCTCTGAAGTCATACACTTGCGAATCTAAGCTGACCTGGGCTGTAAACAATCCCCAAGACAACTGGCAACAACCAACCGGGTCACTATGAAAAGGGTGCCAGGTCACAGGGGCGTTGGAGGAAATGAGGAAGCAGACATATTTGCTAAAGAAGGAGCAAATTGCACGGCTCGGAAACCTTCTGTTGACTCTCTAAAGCCCACTAGAAAGAAGAGTTTCGAACTGGGAAAATGATGTAATGAAATCTCACTGGAATAAAGTACCAGGATAAAAAGTAGCGAAAAGGCTGGTGAGTCTTTCGCCAAGGAAAGCTAAACAGCTTTTTGAGTTAGACAAGAAAGACTTGTAATTGATAACGAGACTCCTCACTGGCCATTGTCCTCTGTGGTATCACCCAAAAAAACGGGCAAATCAGAGAGTGAATGTTTGCTTTGCGAATACCCAGCTTTTTTCTGCAAAAGGCTGAAGTTCCAAGGAGGGGCTTTCCTAACGCCCTCTGATATCAGGAACTTAGTTCTCAGGAAACTAATAAACTTCGCACGATGTTTCGGAATCTCGGGCCTCTAATAGATTTAGGGTTATGCACACAATATAGGTCGAAGTGTTTGGTTGCAGAACCTTTACGAACCCTCTCACAATCGACATCTACAATCTATCATGACAGCAGCAGTGATATGATTCTCATTCTGCGAAATGTAGGATTATCTTGAAACCATTGTTAAATTATTTATTCTAAAAAATTCATTTAATTATTTAGTCTGTCCAGTATTTATTCATAATATATTAATTCATAATTAAAATATTGTTTAAATACAAATTTTTTTATAAATTTCTAACTGTCGAGAGAAGCAGCTTTAGCTAATTTGAAAAGTAGCGGACAAAATTTTTCGTTTATTTTTTATATTTTTACGTTTTATATTGTTAGTTTTAATAGAAATATATTGATATTTTTTGATATTAATTAAACCTTTAATTATTTTGATGTATGTGATATATTTTAATAATAAAATAAAAAACGATTTTTCTGTTTTAATTAAACTAATCTAAGAATCTAAAAGCGATATTTCGATGAACATCATCATGTCATCTTAACGAGGAATTGTCTTATCTGAGTGTGCATGAGCTCGTTGGAAAGGCCTTAGCGTCTACATTATGAGAAAAATAATGAAAAAATTTAACTAACCCCTTTCATCCTCACACACCCCTCCGATTGCATCTCTGGGAAAAAAATGTAAAATGCCTTAAGGACATTGCGAAACGTAAAATATTTAAATAGAGGTTTACGCTGCAAGTGAAAAATAAAATTCATAACTATGCATTAAATTTTTATTGATATATATTTATAATTTTGTGTAACAGAGTTTTTAACTGATTCAATAGCGCATCTTCAACGCAGGGTGTCCCAAATAGACTCCAAGTAAATGGTTTCGCATTAACAACTTTGCGGATATATTCACTGTATTTGTAATATGTGTCTTTGTGGAAAAAGTAAATGTGGCCATCCGTGTAGCGAAATGCAAACCTTACACCTTCGGGAACTCCTGGAAAGACGTCACGCAAATATCCTCTATTAAGGGTATGTCCTTCTGCATTAAATTCAATGTAGGAGTTGCTATTGTACAGGAGATACATATGTCCGCTATTAGTTTGAAATAGGGCATTAATTACGGCATATCGGGGCATGGGAAGCGTAAAAGAGTCGTGTATATTTAAATTTGGAAATGCAGCCGCATAATATTGATTGTTGCTGAACGTAACTAAATCCCCCACGGATTTTTGGAACACGTGAGAGACATTTGAGGATGTCGGTTCTTTAGGTAGGTAATCAACAATTAATTCTGAGGTTTTTGGTATACTCATATCGTTTAAATCTAGCCTCCATTAATATTTTTCGTGTCCCACATACATTCTATAGTTTGGAAAAAGTGGAGCCATCGCGAGAAACATAAAGTCTGGAGTCCGAATTTCACACAGGTTCTTTTTAGCTCCTCCTCTTTCGGTTGTTATAATTTTTCTTCTGGTTTCAGGTCGTAGCGTTGATTTTACTGTAGTTGCCGTCGTCGCCGTTGCGTATTTTCGTTGCATCCCATACAAAGCTATCATCGCGTTTTTATCGTCTTCATCCAGTTCTACTCTATCCATTTGATACCAAGGGTACATGATGGATGTTTTAACATCGCTATGTGCTAAGCTGATAGCATGTCCAATTTCATGAGTTAAAACCATTAAAAAACTAACCATTCCTTCTGGAACCTCGTAATCATCTTCAAAATACCATTTTTGGTTGAGATCAAGACGAATTTCAATACATTTACTACTATATGGGTCGGGATAATGAGAGCGTCATCACCAATAGCGAATGAACATTGTTTAGTTCCATGACAATCGCTTCGAAAATAGGGCTTTTTATTGGCGAGGATTATAGTGATGTTGGGTTTTAATTTAGGTATTTTCACATTTTCAAACTTCAAATTGGATGCTGACTGCCATGTATCAAAAGAATGCTTCGCTGTTTGCAAAGTAATTCTGTTTTGTTCCATTTTGAATGTGCATCATAATTATTATCACCCTTTATACATCGAGGTCTCTTCATAAACAAACTAGTAAAAAACATGCATGTATTAATGTCAAATATGCAAATCATATAGATAAGAAAACCAAATTACTTTACTTTCAACGAAGCAGTTTCCACGACCCCCCCCCCCTTCTCTCAACCAAGAAAAGTATCCTGCTTCATCCTAAGAAGTCCTAGCATAACAAACCCAACGAAAACAGAAATACAACACTATTTTTATAATCGTTTTTATTTACAATAGGATGTTAACTATAATACAAATATTACACACAAAATACAAATCTTTCCTTATTTCTATTAGGCGCATGTTTAATTTGATCTATTTTTGTCTTAATTCTATAACAGGTCCATTTCTGCAAATTCTCTTTCCAACCAGTAGTTTGAGCAATAGAAGATTTCCAAATTCTCAAACTTTAATATGTAACGAAGTCTCTCTCTGTGTTTAACTTCCTTTATAGCCATTTCTGTTCCTTCGGCAATTTCTTCTAAGCGCTGGCAAAGCCTTAATTTAATACAATCTTTTATCTTCTGCATGGTAATGTTTTTAATTTAGGTCATATCTTCTTTGGTAAAAGGAATATTCTTCCATACCTCCGTAGAAAACTTTAAATTTTCTATCTTGGCGAATGTGTTGCCTTGGTAAGATGTAATACCATTTGTAGTAAATGTTACAAAAGTTTCTTCTGTAGGCAAACATATAATCTCCATACCATTATTATAAAGTATTGTAATATATCTGCAATAAGAGCTGCTCTATTGTTGTAAACACTTGCAAATATATTTTTATAGTAACCCTTTAAGAAGCAGACATTTTTTATGCCAACCTTTTCCACTAACACACCAACATAAGTATATTTATTTTTATTGTTCATGGTAAACGCTTACACCTTATGCACACCTGCTGGGTCTAGGTTTGCCCAATGGCTATAAAAATAGTTTTCCAATCTCTCCCTCAATTGTGTTATCTTCTCTCCTTTCTCCAGTAGACTTCTATATTCTTCCTTTATTGCAGTTGTCTTTACGAGAAAATCCAGTTTTCGCCTCTTGGTATCTAGCTCATCCATTTCCTGTTTTCATTTTCTTGTCGATGTAATGTAAGCTTGCGACAGAGGGTTGATTCCTTTAACATTATGAGGAGAAAGTTCATTTGTTTTATTGGTTCTCTTTCTTAAAACGCGTGCAACCAAATTATCTGTAGAAATTAGTCCAGCGTCCCGTATGTCGATATAAAAAAAACATTGTTTTGTTACTCTTTTGTTTATCCCTATCAGTGGTGTTTTATTCCCATTTCCTAAAGATATGGGTTAAGGGAGATGGTACGTCACTCAACACATGACATAAGACACACCACAGTGTTAGCAGACACTCACACAACACAGAACACAAGAAGTTTGATAGGTGACACAGAACACACGTTTTCTTAGGATTTGCTAGACACGACTCTTTTCGCTTCCCATACCCCGATATGCCGTAATTAATGCCCTATTTCCAACTAATAGCAAACAGATGTATCTGCTGTACAATAACAACTCCTACATTGAATTTAATGCAGAAAGACACACCCTTAATAGAGGATATTTGCATGAGGTTTTTCCAGGAGTTCCCGAAGGTGTAACGTCTGCATTTTGCTGTAGAGATGGCCACATTTACTTTTCCCACAAAGACGCATATTACAAATACAGTGAATATATCCGCAAAGTTGTTGATGCGAAACTATTTACTTGGAGTCTATTTGGGATACCCTGCGTTGAAGATGCGCTATTGAATCAGTTAAAAACTCTGTTAAACAAAATTATAAATATATATCAATAAAAATGTAATACATAGTTTTGAATTTTCTTTTTCACTTGCAGCATAAACCTCTATTTAAATGTTTTACGTTTCGCAATGCCTTTAAGGCATTTTACATTTTTTTCCCAGAGATGCAATCCGAGGGGTGTGTGAGGATGAAAGGGGTTAGTGGAATTTTTTCATAATTTTTCTAATAATATAGACGCTAAGGCCTTTCCAACGAGCTCACGCACGCTCAGATAAGACGATTCCTCGTAAAGATGACATGCTGATGATCATCGAAACGTCGCTTTTAGATTCTTGTTTCTCGTAATAGAGACCCCGCCACGTGTACCGTCAAACGTCACAATAATAGTAGATATACATTTTAGAGCCCTTATAACATCTTTATGACTACATCCTGTATATAAAAATAATCAACAATGCCGTTTATTCGATGAAAATCCGACCAATAATAGCACAGTGTCTTTTTGACATCTTTATGTCGGCAGCCTGTATATTGATCGAAAGTCGTGGTGACGTAGCTATCATAATGCCGTTTGTTCTATGAAAATACGACCAATAATAGCAGAGTGCCTTTTTGACATCTTTATGTCGATACCCTGTATATTTATTATCGTTCACACGACACCAGCGCCCCATTTGAATCACCCGCCAACGACCAGCGCCATCTAGTGTCGAAAATTGGAAACAGTGAGACCGATGCGCCAGGACTAACTTAGTATATCTGCTCACGCTGTGTGTTGGCCGCGTGATTTGGTACCGTTGGTCTGTTTTAAGGTAACCAGAACGAGGGGGTAAAACGAATATCCCAGGTCGACAAAATTGAATAAGTTTATATAATAGTACTGATTCGGCAATCAATCTTCGTCGTAAAGTCAAAGGGACGAAGTACAACTGATCCAGACCATTTACTACGAGAAGTAGCATAATAAAGGGAGATCTGTGGACGACCCGACCAGACGACCATCCTCAGAGAAGTCACAAAGAATCGCGGCTCAACAATTGTAGATAGAATTATTTTCAAGTTGTAAAGATCTTATTGAATTTTTAGTTTACCCGGTAAGATACATGTTACTATTAAATAAACACATATAACCAACAAGCTCTTTTTATGCTCTACACCCCCCCAACTTCAAATACAAATTTCCTTACTAGGTATAATTTTCGATTCGTAAAACATTCTTATCGTTAAAAATAGATCTATTATTAATTTTATAAGATCAATAATATGATTTTTCAAACATCCCTGCTCTTTAATCACTACACAACACAAGTATAAACAAAATCACCAAACAACCTTTACCTAACCTCTACCCAGATAGCACTAGATATTCAATGGACGTACTAAAAATATTAGATTTCGTATATTGTAATATTCTATGGACCCACTTTAAATATTTATATCCTTTCTCGAATATTCTATGGACTACGAAATGGGAAATTTTTTAAATATTCTATGAATATTCTTTAAAAGCTTCCAAGGAATATTCAAAAATATTCTGAGGATATCTGTTGAATGTATATAGCAAGATAATCCAGAATATTCATAGAATATTCCAATAGGCATATTCCACAAATATCCAAGTAATATTAGGAATATTATAAGAATACCTGTGGAACATATATAGCAAAATGGATGATACCCTAATTTTCAATTGAAAAAATTAAATCATGGGAAACGTAGAGTTCAATTTAATTTATTCATACATTAATATAAGATGTACCTCATAACATAACTGAAACTAACATAATTTTCTAATATGAGATTACAAAATTTACTGACTTTCTCCATACTCAACGACACTTTTTGAAACCGGTTTCTGCCTTTGTTTCCATTTGGCTATGAAAATTTCCTGTTTTCAATTCAACTTCTTTGTCTGTTATGTTCTTGTCCAACTTTTGGACGGCATCTGAAACAATAAAATAGTTATTTTTTTTGCTAGTAAGTAATTTCTAATCTACTGTGATTTTTGTGTATGTATGTATAACAATTTAAAATTTAATCTTGAAAATTGAAACTTAAAAGATGAAATTAAACAAACATGTAATGCCAAAAAAAAGTCTTGTAGGAGAAGGAAAAAGCGAAATATTACAAACAAAATAGTGATTAGAAGTTAGTTGTTTCTTGTACATGCTATATTAAATTAATTTACATGTACATAAGTTTTAAAAATTGGAGTTTATAAGCAAAGTTATAATAAACGAACAAAAATATAAGACCGCTTTCATTTGTGTGAACAGTATATGCATGAAACTAGACAATTGACCAAATATTACTTTTATCCACCAAATGTCAGAACTAATTTAACTTTGAATTATCAGATTACCAGTTGTGTAGAGCTTTCAATCCCAATTAATAAAATAAATAGAGGTAATTATAGGCAATTTGATTAAGGAACTCATAGCATACATCTCGGTAACATAATTACGTGAAACTACCTGATAAAATAAAAGTATGTTGTACCTTTAGCAACGAAATCAATTTCTACTCAGTTACAAGCATTCTTTTGCTATTGGCAGTTATGCTATAATTTATATGATATTAGGGATAATTACAATTTAAAACATTTATCCATTAATTTTGTTACAAAAATTTAGGTAATCAACAATTATCTGAATATTTTCATGCACTAAAATATAAAAAGTAACACATAAATACACCAATATTTCGAGGCAGCTTAATTTTGATTTGGATATAATATTGAATGTTCAACTTACAAAAAATTCATAGGATTCTTTGTTCAGCAAAGCTGACCCAACTTCTTCAAACTTTGCCTCATCATTTATTGGAAGTTCTAGCAGCAACTCGATAATTTTCTAAAAAATGCATTGATAAATTAACAGGCAATAAAAACATACAATAAAACGTACCTGTTTTGATGCGGGAGGTCGTATGTATTAGTTCCACCCGTAGCATAGGACACACCGTAGAAACAAATTTGAACAACTTCTCACTGGCAAAAAATTGACTGATTAATTAACGTTCAAAAATAATTAATCATACTATTACTATTTCACCAATAACCTATATAAGATGGTCGAACCATTGAATAAAAAGTAAAGGAAGGATAGCTACTATATACACTCATAGAGAGAAAGCAAGACGGAAGTAGCCATCTTGAACAACCAAGTATGACTCATTTTATTTTGTTGTTGCATTGGTTGGAGAGTACGTTTTTGCTTTTGGAAGATCAATGTGAAAAATTATTTTGAAAGTACACTGAACATAAGTAAAAAAAAGTTTTAAATTAGAACCCCAGTTCAGAGGACATTACAAAAATTTGGAACACTACACTGTGTCCACGAATTACTGATAAAATTAGAACAGATAGAAAATAGAAGTAAGCAAGATGGTCGACGTTGAGTTCAGTCAAAGAAAATTTGTAATAGTTGTATAAAAAGTTGCTTATCAGGTCTCCACTGTGGAAAATGTAAATCCATTTACCTCACTAGTTGTGGCCAGAGAGTTAAACTGTGCTGTAGTGAAGCTATAAGTGATATTTATACGAAACCGCAAAGTGAGGACAAGGACACGCAACCACATGTCTGTGATAAAAAAATTATGTAAGTGAAGAAATAAAACTCCAGAGACAAATAATAATGGACAAAGTAAATATTATTTCAATACTAAATGAGAAAATTACTCTATTAGAAAATAAAATAAAAGTCGGAAATATAACTCCTAATTAGCAAGCAGAAAAAGGCGAAAACAACTTTTTATCGCAATTCAACAAAGAGTAGTCAAAAAAACCAAAACAAGCAGATGTAAGTGTGAACAATAGGAGCAAGAATAAGGTGGAAAACCCGGACATTACTACAAGAAACACAAGCAGATATTAAACTAAATGACATCATACTTATAAATCATGGGCCTAGTATGTCAAATCAAACAATGGCTAAATATGATACAGGAAAAAACATGGTCTTAGGAAAAGCTCAAACAAGCAATGCATTAACAACTGCTCCTTTTACAAACTGGATCTGTATTGGGGGACTTTGCGGGGAGAAAACATGAATGAATATGTAAAATTATAATTTAGAAATAAGAGGGTGAGCTGCTATGATTTGAAGTTTAAAAAGATGTGTTTTAAAATTGGTAGCACGGAATTAACCCAAGAAGATACTTTAAATCCTGAAAGTTGGCCACAGAAAGTATTGATCCGGTCCTTTCAACAGCTACAATCAAAAAACCAAAACAAGCAAATAGAGAATAATCTGCTGGTCTCTTACATAAAACGAAAAAACTCGAAAGGTTTATCAGTGTTTTACATAAATATATAAAAACTTGCAAATTTATCATTTTCTTTCAGATAAAGATTTCGATATTTTATGAAAACATTCATGGGGGAGTAGCGTTATATGTAAAAAACAGTTTATATTTTAAAGAGTGTAGAAGTACTAAAAAATTTTATTTGGATTGTTATACCGAGCTGTGTGCAGTAAGTATTCCCAAACTGAACTATGTTATATGTTGCATTTACTGTTCACCTGATGGTAATTTTAATCATTTTGAGTAGAAACTAAATCAATACCTAAGTAAGATTAATAAAATAGTTACTGTAGCGCTTTTAGGTGACTTCAACGTAGATTTTGCTGTTAGTACTGCATTGTTTAGACTTCTGATTAATAATTTTCTAGCTTTTGGTTTGTTGGAGGGTGTGAATGGTTTCATTAGGGTTACAAGATCTTCAGCAAGGAGTGATAATATTTTTTCAAATTTAAACTTAAATGCCTGTAAAATCGAGGTTTCTGAACCATATATTTCTGATCACAGAGCAATATCGATCAATTTTTGGACTGATAAAGAACTTTATTAAAATAAAGTGTAAATCTGTCTTAAGAGTGGAAAATGAAAACAATATCAACAACTCTAAAACTGCTTTATCAATGTTGACTGGTATATCTATTTTGCAGTAAAAAATGTTGATTACTTATCTATGAAAATTACTGAAAATATGTCACATTCACATGTTACAATCTATCTTGTCCTGAAAAATATGTAAGTAAAAACTTAAATCTGAAATTAAGTACAGTAACAATGCTAAATTGATGCGGGAGTATTTGTATTTTTACATGATATTTGTAAACATAATAGTCTTATAAAAAAAGAATATTGTGCATTTAAAAAAACCTATTTACAAACCATTCGTGACGAAGAGTTAAAATATAACAGTGATCTATTGGCAGATTCCAAAAATCTACAAATAAGTGCATGGTCTCTAATAAATGCAATTGAAAAAGCGGACAAAATGGATAAACCACTAGATGTGAATGAACTAAATGATTTCTTTGCAAATATTGCGGAGAAAACTTTGGCAAACACACTCTATTTGGACAATGACAAAATAACAGAGCTTAATAATAAATAATTGTATTAGTTTTTCATTTTTCTTTGAACCAATATCCCGTGATAGAGATTCGTGGTCTGAACACATCGCGAGCCAGAGATTTATGTGGTTTTAATACTAATACATTAAAATTTGCTAAGGAGGAATTATCTCATCAAATTGTGCATCTCATAAACTCCTGTTTTGTAATAAGACGTTTTTCCGACTATCCTAAAAATCGTTGGAGTAGCTCAATATAACTTTTAAGCTCAATGTTTTTGAAATTGCAAATTCTTTCTTCTTACAGTGCCATATCCGTGATCGGACGTAGGCGACCTCTCACTTCTACCTGTGTTGTGCTCTCCAGTTACCACAGATAGAAGGGACCTACAGTTTAACGACGGATCCGAACGTCTATGTTGAGACGCTGTACTAGGCAGAATACTGTCGGTGGTTTGCCATTGCCTTCCGTCAGGTGGCTCTCCGAATTTTTAATTATGATGTTAACTAGGCCCGGGTTTGATCCCGGGGCCTCTCGGTTAGCAGACAGAGCACCATTCCACTAGACTACGGAGACCACTAATTGCAAATAGTAAGTCTTGATTCGTAATAGATTGTCCATCCATAATCTATACTACTACTGTTTGTTGTGGATTTTTATATATTATAACTTCTAACGAGTATGACCAATTAAAATTTGTAGAATCTTTAAAACTTGTTATCTCTCTCCGCAAACGAGTATTTCAAATTTATAGTTTTTTTGCTTTACGATGTTTTGGTATTCGACTTCCAATTTCTTACAATATCTATTTATGTATACAACCTTATGGGTTTCCTTTTCATAAGCAGTATCAACTCATTTCAGTAATTACTTACATGCTTTTTCCCAGGGGCGTAGCTACCGCCGTATCAATTATACGGGGCCCCCCAACGTGCGTAAGCAAAAATTAATAACTCCCCCAAATTTTTTTTTCAGAAATTACGAAAGCCAAAAAAACAAATTCTATTTTCTCCGCGTAAAGCGTGCGTTCAAAAGTTGGCAACACTCTACATCGGTTATCGCGGGCTGCGGGATTTCCCCGTTTAAGTCATTTACTTCAACAGGGGAATCCCACAATAATCGATGTACATATGATACGATGATACACGGAGAGCAATGTTTATTAACGCGGTTTATTTACTTGGGCATTACATTGTAACAGAATAAAAACAATTGTTCTTCTGGCTTAGTAGTATTAGTAGCGATTTGTAAAAAATAATGAGTGAAAGGAAAAAAGATTATCCCAGCGGAGCTACCAAAAGAAAAAGTAAACAGAAAAGGGAGGAGGTTATAAAAAAAATGTCCAAAATTTCTTCATTTTTTCAGACACCTGCTACTGTGAGTGATTTAGATTGCAAAGGTAAGTACTACCCAACCCATTTATCAGTACTACACAACCCGCGTAGAGCCTGCGTATCTCTGAACACTCTATAACCATAACCTTACGTAATTTATTTAACATATACTTTTGAAATTTATCAAAACATTCGATTTTATTTTTTAACAATTATATTTTCAGATTCTTCTGAAGCATGTTCTTCATAAGATGTCCATCAACATCATCATCAGATAGAGGAAATTTTGGTGACAGTCCAACTGAATGCGAACGAAAAATAATATTTAAATTGGGTCCATTTAAGCCACAAGGACCGTTTCCAAAAGATTCAGAAAGTAACCGACCTTTTTCGGTCTATTCTTATTCATATATCAATAAGACAGGCATAAAAATTCCATGACCATGGTTATGTCAATCTAATGTTTTAAATAAACCGTATTGCCACTTCTGTTAGTTATTAGCAGATCGTCAAAGCAAATCGTTCTCCTCTGCATGGGTTAATGATGTTTCCATAAGAAGCAATTTTACGCAAACTATACTTGACCATGAAAAATCACAGCAGCATATTAATGCATCCCTATCTTATAATAATTGGTTACAAGGAAATACTATCGATAATCTATTGCAAAGTGAAATCAATAGTAAAATTACATTCTGGAGAGATCTATTGCATCGTATAATTAATGTTATAATTACTTTAGCATCTTGTAATCTACCTTTAAGAGGCCATGATTCTGATTATGGAAATTTTACGTTTGCTATCTAATTATGATGCAACTTCAAAAGAACTTCTAAAACCAAAAGGCAAAATTAATTATTTAAGCCCTACGATTCAAAATGAAATTATTAATTTGCTTGGTACTGCAGTTAGGAACAATATTATCTCAGAAATTAAAAAAGCTCCATTTCTGACAATAATTCTAGATACAACACAAGACTTGTCAAAAGTTGACCAACTTTCTGTAGTTTTTCGATACATCTCGATTACAGAAAATGATGATAATGTGCCTAAAGAATTAAAAATATGTGAGTCCTTTTTGGGGTTTATAGCAGTATCCGATTGCAGAGCTGAAGGACTTGAAATTGAAATTTTAAATATGATTAAAGAATATGGAATTGATTTTACTAAATGTAGAGGACAGGGTTACGATGGAGCAAATGTTATGTCGGGTGTTTATGGAGGATTACAAACCCTAATAAGAGAGCATGCTCTGAATGCCGATTATGTTCATTGTGCTGCGCACGCATTAAATTCAGTTTTAAACGATGCTGCGAAACATGTTCGTGAAGTGTCGACTTTTTTCGATAATTTAGAAAAAATATACTTTTTTTGGCAATAGTATACAACGCTGGGCAATGTTAAGTGACAATTCATCTGAAAAATATTTAATTACGCTTAAAAAGGTATGTCCTACCAGATGGTCTTCAAGGAACGACGCTTTATTAGCGATAAAGAAAAATTATTTATTAATCATGAAAACTTTGTACCAACTAAATTTGATTTCGAAAAAAAAATAATGTAAAAATAAAATTAACATTTTAGAGAGTTATGATTTCTTAGTGCTTGCCACATTTTTTTTCAGTATTTGAAATCATTAATCCTGTTTCTAAAGCCTTACAGCATGAAAATAATGACTTACAAAAAACTAGTATTTTATTAAGTAATCTGTTGAATAGACTGTGTGAATTAAGAAATCAAAATTCATTCAATAGTTTGCTAAATGAGTCCAAACATTTAGCAAAAGAGTGGAAGGTGACAACGGTTTTTAAAAACAAAAGGCGAAAGATAACGAAACGTTTTTTTGATGAGTTGTCACAAGATGAGAGAATTTCAGACCCGGATCCTATTTCAAAGTCAATGTTTACTATTGCTGTTTAGATATATTAATTTCTCAAACTAAACAAAGATTTCAGAGCCTTTGCAACCTGAGTAGTATGTTCGAAATATTACAACCTGAGAACTCCTGTCTTCTTCAAACGAAGAGATATTAAACGCTTCAGGAAAACTGTCGGCTAAATACAGTAAAGACATCTCAGTGAATCTTTATGACCAATTATTCTATTGTCCATAGAGGGAGGAACTTTAGGAAAACTAAAGTCATCATTAGCTATAAATGATTTAATAAATCAGTTTGCCGAAAAAAAGGCAATGAGGGTGTATTTGATTTAAATTGTTTGTATAAATTTTGAAAAAAATGACAGATAGATAATTATGATGAATAAATATTTCTTTTAATTTTATGCAAACATTTTTTTTGTGAGAATTCTTTACCCTTCCTAAGGGCCCCCAAATAAATTTTTATACGGGGCCCTGCCAAGGCAAGCTACGCTTCTGCTTTTTCCATATTAAAGAGGTGTATTTTCACTTAATATAACACTTAATAATACAGACCAACTTTATAATCAACTTTATCAGTTAAAGCAGCACACACACAAAGTCCATTAAATACAAAAATATATTTTAAAAAGTGAGGTTACAGTATTACACAAACAAAACGATCGCTGATCAATAATAAACCAAGCCGAAAACCGTTCCAAATTACATCAGTTCTGGAAGGGTGCATTGTTTGCGCCTGCGTATAAAACAGTGTTTTATCATAGGTTGGAACAAACCTAATGTCAGTAAGAAATTAATTTGGGTTTTTGTAATGCCATTCATATTTAATATAGTACATCTTAGGTATTTACGGGAACCCAACCTGGATCAAGTACTGGGTTTTTATATTCAAGTGACACAGTTTTAGATGTATCAGAAAGCATTTTATTACCCATTCGAGAAACATTCGGATTTGTCGCTATATAGCGGAGTGCAACAAATTTTCCACTTCTTCCATATTTTCATGTGAGGTTATGTATATAACAAAATTTGAATTTTTGTTTATAGTAATCACGCAATAATGGAATTAAATCGTTCCCTAACCTAGTCAACTTTTCGAAAGAGGTTGCTTATATCGGATCAAGTAAATGAACGCAAAATTATAAAAGTCGGCTGTAGATCACGAACCTAATCAAGTTTCCGTAAATACCGAGAGGTTTAATACAAATTTAAAATATTTGGTTATGTCAAATAATAAAGATACTTAGTATATGAAAATACTGCCACAATGCCACAAAGTATGTTACTACACCTAAATAGCCATTAATAAGTGTAACTCACCTTTTAATTTAGTTCTCCTTCCAGGTTTACCTCTTAAATATTCAAGTTTGTATCTAATGTTGTGTACCTTATGAGAGTTCTCTCCCTCTGTTTTAATTACAATTTTAGATTCTTCAACTACTTGAACTATGTTTATATCTTCATTAATTTCTTGTTTAATAGGATGCATACTATTAATATTTACATTTTCAAAGGTTTCCCAAGTCACTTCGTCACTCACTCCTTGCTTAACGTCCATATTCCCAACAAAATCATCGTGGATATCTATTTCTTCTTTAACGACTTTTTGCTCTATATCCATTCCGACTGGATTATATAAAATTAATAATAATTAAAATAAATGTTACTTGATCAAAAGACTAAAAAATAAATAAGGAACGTGGAAATAGATTCTTATATACGCGGTATTAGTGGTGACGTCATAATCTTAGGTTATGTCAATTTTGTATCCAAACAAACAAAACTAGCCATTTAGATACCATTGGTGTGATTTTGGACCAGAGATTATTCCCTTATATTTTGATGATACCTGCTGATTTATTCATTTATATATACACTAAGACTTTTACAAAGAGATACATTCGATTCCAGTCAAAATATGTATGTATAACAATATAATTTTAATAAAAGAGTTATCTAACCTAAACATGCCATTATAAACTTATGAAATACAATTGTTTTAATTCTTTTTCTATATGTATTATCTAATTTTAGGTTTCTTCACATAAAGAATAATGGTACTGTGCTGGCCACCAGGCTGTAACCATTATAATGTGAGAGAGAACTGTACGTTTTAGAGATTTTCAAAGGATCCAAAAGTAAGAAGCAAATGGATGAAGCTGACAAGGTACCTACATAATGATAAATATAACATTTTATTTTGTGTGTTTATACAATATTTGTAGAACAATAGAACCAGATCCCGAAGCTTTTTGTGTAGCTGTCATTTTATGGACAGAGAAAAGAAAATTAGCCAACTATTTTGTACATGACATGGACTTTTAGATCCTAAGTCCGTGATACATGATCAATCTTTTGCAAACAAGGTAGAAGCAAACTGATTTTGTACTGTATATATCGATCTCTCTATAACATATACATTATTATTTGTCATTACACATCTTTCGCTTTACATTATTTATAAGTTGCTTTGTATGATTTTTTAAACGTTTGCTATTTTAAATTGAAATTCCACATTGTACCTTACTTTCCTCTTTATATTAACTATAAACCATTGTATTACAAGTAATACAGAAACTCTGAACCTCGTACAAATATGATTTGATTGAGGCAAAGTTGTGACGTGATGTTCTGAGTTTTCAGACTAAATGGCATATTTTCAATCATGTAAATTTGCAGCGTTTCCTCAATTTAATTTTCTTACCACAAATCAAAATTTATAATTATGAAAACATTTTATTATGTTAATATAAATGGTACAACTTTGTAAAGGTAGAATGTTATTAAAACATGTAAATTTTTCTTCAATTCTTGATGTGGAGCAATTCTCAGAATAATGTCACTTGGTATCCATAATATTAAATAGCACATGTCCTCTCATGCAATATGTAATGCACCTTGTATCTGGTGATAATAGTTATATTTTTCAATTATCACTAATATATCTGCATCAAAATGAATTATGTAATTCATGTCTCTTGAAAGTGGTTTTAATTTTTCGTCATTCGGATACTTGAAAGGAGACTTCACTTCAATTAAGTATTTTTCACTAACAAGCTCATATTATCATTAAAAATGGTTTCAGGAGAATGTTGAAACATGTTTAGATGACACTAGAACAAACAATCACTATTATTTATCTCATATTTTCACATTAATCAAATAATCCAGTGAATATAACCTCAAATATAGCTTTTAAAATCAAAAATACGGACTGCGGGATAACTTACATTATCAAAACTATTATTTTTTATATTGAGTAGACACGATTACTTACTTTTCAACAATTTATTCCTTTCAAAAACACGTATGAAATGCGAAAAAAAATCAAAAATCTACACTCAAATGCAAATTCCTATGGTAACAAGTTTTGTTTGGATACAGTTTGAAATTGTGACGTCACACTAATCTCGCGTATTTGCATGTGGTGTGCTGTGATTTGCATAGCCTAGCATAAATGGCCTGATCATAGACAAATAATATGTCTTTCTCTATGGGCGTGATTATATTTCACAGAGTTGTATTAGAGCATAAAACACACAGCAGAGACTCTTACTTGGCGGGAACAGAATGCGCAGCTATTCGCGTATACACGCCCTCCGGAGTAAAACGTCTCAGATCAGTGACGAAAATGGAGAAGGAGCTAATCGTAACCAATTCGAACTACCTACTTCCCAACGTGGTGATATAGCAAAATAATAATTCTATTTTTAAAATTATCTATGTAAATTTAAATAAACATAATACTCTCATGTTTACTGTACATTTCTAAGGACGGCCCTGCCAGCGGTACCAAAATAAAGTTACAGAAAACTCTGACATTTACACCCAAATGGCGTCCTCGAGGTCACAGATTTTCAATAAATTATATATATCAAAGTGCTAACGTTAAGAGGGCTGTGTGTTCATTAGGTTGTGGTTGTATCACATTAAACCATATATTTAATACTCCATATGCATTAGATAACGATACTATTTTGGGGTTGGAAGTTGGAATTCGTAGAGGTAATTTGTGTTGCTAGTCTTTGTAGTAATATGTTAACAGAACTGACCGTAAACATGGTGGCTTAAACGAACTTTATGTAAAAACCAACTGTGACTTGCTCAACCAGGCCATTTATATAATGCTATTATGGAGGGTAGAGGAAAAGTTAACTGTCTCTGTGTATGAATAAGGGTCCGTTATACGTAGCATATAACGGTGGCGCCACAGTAGCCGCCAGGTAATTTTTAAAAAGAGAAATAAAAGTTATTGGAAAAGGGTAGAGAAATAAACAAATAAGTTATTGGTTGGGCTACGTGGCTACATTACCCCATTTGTCTACGCTAATGTTTATTATTGGACACCATTTAAACTCATGATACAATGAATATTATTGTATCATGATTTAAACTTTCCCCTCATACGAGGTAGTTCTCTGTGGGTTACCTGTGCTTCTTTTTTTGTTACTTATGCCTGTGCTCATTTCCTCTACCATCCATAAATAATGCTATGGAACTATTTTACTGTTTCATATACCATCCAGTGAAATTTTGTGGGAATAGAAAAAGGTCTATTTATAAACTTGCAGTTGTCGTCGCCGTTACCGTTCCCGCTCCCGTTGCTGTTTGACGTTGCAGTTACCGTTGATAGTGTCAATTTATAAACCTGACGTTGATGTTCGCCGCCGTTGTGTTCAGGGTAGATAATCAAAAACAAAGTTTTTATTAAGTGCCTTTTTGACTAAAATGGATGACGATAATATCTATTTAGGTATTCTTGGAATACTTTTATGTACGACTGTTTTAATTAAAATTAAGCAAAGACCTATACGTCGTTTTAAAGTACGCCCCATTAATAGAACAAGGAGGTCATTAGGAAATTTCCAGTATTACAAACTAATGAAGTCTTGGGACCCTCAACAATTTTTTAAGTACACCCGCATGACTGTGCCATTGTTTGACAAATTGTTAAAAGAAATCAGTCCGCTTATTAAGAAGCAAAGAAGATCTGACGGTATTTCAGCAGAGCAAAGATTAGTGATAACACTTCAGTAATTATACAAACATTTACTCTTTTATGTGTAATATCAATGTTTCCTTAATTTTGTAGATATCTTTCACAGGGGACAAGTATGCAAGCTCTAGCTTGGAGCTTTAATATAGGCTTAACAAGCGTACATCAAATAATGCATGAAAGTTGCCAGGCTATATGGAACAAATTATGTAACATATATTTAGCCGCTCCATCAAGCCAAAACGAATGGATGAGTATAGAGAGAGGTTTTCGATAGCGTTGGAATTTTCCGCACTGCTTAGGAGCCATCGATGGTAAACATATTACAATACAAGCACCTGCCCGAAGTGGATCTCTCTTTTATAACTATAAACACAAGTTTAGTATTGTCCTATTGGCAACATGTGACAGTCAATATCGCTTCACTAGTGTGGATATAGGTGCCTATGGTTCCCAAAGTGACGGAGGTATTTTTAAAAACAGTAGTTTTGGACAAAGGTTGGAAGAACAAAATTTAAATATACCTCATGAGGGTGAGTTGCCAAACTCAAATATAAAAGTGCCCTATTGTTTTGTAGCAGATGAAGCATTTCCTCTCAAGGAATATTTAATGAGGCCATTTCCTGGAAAAAATCTTTCTCATGATCAAAAAATATTTAACTATCGACTGTCGAGTTATTGAAAATATATTTGGTATTCTAGCAGCAAGGTGGCGTATTTTGAGAACTGACATTGTTGCTAAAGTTGACAATGTAGATAATATTGTTAAAGCAGTAGTAGTCTTGCACAATTTTTGCCAAACAGAAATGCTGCCATTGAATGAAAATGTTTACTGTCCTGTAGGCTACGCAGATTCTGGAACTGAAAGTAATGGAGCATGGAGAGAAGAATAAACCCCTTTAGAGTCCATAGGACGAGTAGGTGCAAACATTGCTCGACGCTATGTTTATGACATTAGAAATAAATTTGAAGATTACTTTGTGTCATTAAGTGGAATAGTTGAATGGCAGGATAATAAAATATGATTTAAAAATGTTGAGTTTTATTTGAAGTAAAATTAAGACAATAATCTAATATTAAAAACCATCTAACAAAATTAAATTAAAAAAATATCTAATAATAAAAATGATCTTAAAAATTAAATAATTATTTACATCAATAGTCGTCTAATAGTAACAATATTTCTTTTCTCTTCTTTTTAGCCATTTCAGGGTCCATATCCTCTAATGTGCTGTGCAGATATTCCACGAATGTGCGGTTCCTACTAGGTTTTTCCCTGCTCCTGACATCAAGAGTGTCAGCAATTTGTTTTGTCATAGACAGCACCTTTCCAACTCCATCATCCTCAGTCCGCACTCGTTTTCCTAATGAAAAATGAAATTTTTATGATTACTTGTTTTTTGTTTTAATGTTTTGTAACGTCAATCAGTCAATATCGCAACCCCACATATACACACACAATATACTTCTTTATAATCTTACTTGATATAGGCGAAGGAGATGCAATATTGGGGTCTGTTTCCTCTTTCCCTTGTTCGGCATCAACTGTGCTAGTTGCTGGTGGTGGTGAGGGTACAACATATTCTAATCTAGAACACCCCGATGATGAAGCTGAAGAGCTTCGCTCATTGTCTATTATGGACTTCATGATGTGATGTGTGGTTGTATGTGTTCTACAAATAAAATACAAATAAAACATGTTGCAATTGAAATTTTTAATGAGACTGTTCACAAAAATATATACTCACTTCCTCGGCCTTGTATAATTGGAATAAAATGACATCAGATGAAAATAAGGCCAGTTTGATTCTTGAAGACCTGACCCTGACGGCAAACTTCTTTTCTCTCTGGTATATCGGTCCCGTAAGTTTTTCCAGTTTTTTTTACACCACCCAACTAAAAGAATTTTAAATCAATATTATTTTGTAAATTTATGGAACAATAATTTTACCGTCCATATCGACCAGTAGTGCCACATGTCTCCATGTATCCTCCTTGAATTTATTATCTTTGTATTTCCTATCAGATAAGTCGTACAGATGTGGGTAGTTTTGTATTACTTCAGCTAACAGGGTGACTTTGTCTACATCTGTAGAATATGAAATTAAATTTATTTTGATTCACAACAATATTGAAAATATATTTAATTATTACCTCCTTCAACTTCTACAATGATTTCTTGCGAATCATCCATACCGAAATCCATTTAGCACAAATCAACAAAAATACGTTACTCAATTTTAATAATATATTTAAAGTTATGTAAAAACCAATAAACCCGATTCTTGTCAAACTATCAGGCTTCTGATTGGTTAATATGCGAACGGCACGAACAGCGAACTGCAAAACTTAAAACTTCGTTATTTCTGAACGTCAGGGAACGTCACGCTCAACGACGAACGGTAACAGCAACGAAGAATATAAATGCGCAAATGTGAAAGTAGCTTTTTAACTTTCAACGGAAACGGCAACTGCGAACGGAAACGGCAACTGCAAGTTTATAAATCGGCCTGAAATGTCAACATTTCCCTGGGGAGTAAAACTTTCGGGGAATTTCAAGAATAGCGTCACAGGTGTGCTGCTGTATCGTATATAGAGGTTATATGGTGTCACATTATAGTTTTTACCAAACATTAAAAAAATAAAAGTTTTTACCCCTACTCTATACTGTGATCTATTTGCGTGTTTTTTTTTCACATAACATTTATTTTAATTTGAAATAATCCCGTCAGAATGGATACGGATCTCAAAGTTGTTAAGGGAGAAATAGATATTCACAATGATTTTGTTTGGAATATGGACGTTAAACAAGAAGTCAGTGACGAAGTGCCTAGGGCAACTTTTGAAAATGTAAATAATAATAGTACGAATTCCATTAAACAAGAAATTAATGACGATGTAAACATAGTTCAAGTAGTTGAAGAATCTATTATTGCAGCTAAAACAGCAGCTCTCATAAGGTTAATATACACAAAATTAGAAACAAATTTAAATATTTAAAAGGTAAACCTGGAAGACGATCTAAATTAAAAGGTAAGATACACTCATTGATGGCTATTTAGGTGTAACATACTTCTGGCAGTATTTTCATATGCTAAGTATCTTGAGCCAAACATCATTGAAAATACTTATCATGTCAGAGTAAATAATAGCAACAATAGTATTTTAAATTTGTATAAGTAATCTCTATATTATGTACTATAGTAAGTATGAAGGATATTATTAAAACCCAAATTAATTCCTTACCAACATTGTTTATAAATTTTATAAGTATAACATTTAGTTTCAGTTTCACCACTTTCTGATAATTTTTGTCCTTCCTTACTTTAGGTCAAGTGACGAAGAAAAAAGTTGTTTTTTTTAAGTTATTTAGTTAGTTTACACATAACAAATTTTAGAAACTATTTGTTGTGTTAAATTCTCAGACATTGATTGATAAATCTGTAAATCTCATTCTATTACTAAATGTACTGCAAAATATAAGAATTGGGGAAATTGTCATCAGTCTAGGTAAAAGTTACCTGAAATATGACATATTGGGAGGATTGGAGATGTTTTCAGTTATGAATAATCTTAAGATTGGGTTAGATTGATAACAACCCAAGTTTTGTCTTCCCCAAGGTACAGGACGGTTACTATTCTCAGTCAGGCCTGTCACATCTACGGAATTTTTCGTAGATCTACGGAATTCAGAAGATGTCTACGGAATCTCCACAATGTCTTGAAAATCCACGGAATTTTCAATAACAATGATAATAATTACTATGTATTGTTATACTGTTTGCTCCAAGTTCTCTGAAAAAATTATTTCTCAAAATATTACCCACTAACAAAATACTTACTACGAAAACGAAGATTGCGGAGAGTAGATAACCTACATACACCAATCTGTATTTGTGGTTGTTTAACTTAGATGAATCATGAATATAACCACAACCAAAAACAGACGAAAAACTTAAAATTCTTCATTATTTAATTCCCACAAATATAAAACAAAAGAAATCCATTTATTGTAGCTTCGGCTACCCATTTTCCTATAGTAATAAGTGAAAATGTGAATTAAATTTCTCGGATAGTTTTGAAAACTTCTGGAAAGTATCAGTTTTAAAAAATGCAAATGATGAACTAACATTTCCTTTATTAGTAAAATTAACAAATCACATTAGAATTCTTTCTAATATTTCTGCAGCTATAGAAAGAATTTTTTCTTCCATTAATATAAACAAAACTAGCACCAGAAACTCATTGATTACCAATACCTACCCAGAGTCGACTACTCCATGCAAAAAAGAAATTGAAAACAATTACAGTTGCCATAACTTTAAAGCTGAAAAATTCTATATCGTCCAATGAACAAATTCAAAATTCGCACTGGCGCGCTACTTGAGCGTTCAAGGTCATTAAGGATCAAATGTTCATAAGTTCAGATAACCGCATACTGTATGTTGAATAGTTATGAGGGATATATCGCTACCGGTGATTTAATCGCCGTTATTGAAAAATCGCTGATCGCAACAGGTGACGAAAATCGCAAATAACGGCGATTGACAGAAACAGCGATTTTTTATGCGAAAAAGCGTCATCTAACATGCAACACAGCTACTCGCTTCCCATCACGTCCACTCAAATAGAGCGAAACGCAACGTATTTTATTCCAAGCGTTCTCGACTCTGTCTTCACGCCACTCACCCAATGAAACCACCCACCCACGAAATTCTTATCTTCTAAAGTGGTGACAGGAAAATAAATTTCATTTTACAAATCTATCTGCAGTTGCACAAGAAAAATTATGTGCTCTAGTTTTTTCAGTTCCTTGTGAAAGGTTGTTTTCTAAAGCTGGTCAGGTCCTGAATGAACGAAGAACCCGATTAAGTGACAATATATTATATTATTTTTGTTTTTATAAAATCTATTATTAATACATGTTTCATTATTTCTTCGTGCCACAAAAGTTGACTCCAATTCAGGTGTATTTAAAGAAGTAAGCATTTTACTTCATTTTTTCATAAAAAAAACTAAGTTTCCTAGTCAGCAGCTCCAGTTTCACAGTATATGATCAGTACAATAGGAGGCAGGCAAGTGAAATTAATATGCAGCAGCAGAATGAATCACACGATGGCATAGCCGCGAAATAATGAAAACGTTTGGCCTAGTGCCAAAAGTCGCGATCGCAATAATGCTTTTAAATCACCTTTATTTAAAATCGCGATCGCTGTTAACGGCGTTATGCAAATATCGCTGTTTAGCTCATCACTAAAGTTAAAGCTCTATTCTGGATCTACGGAAATTCTACAGAAATTTACGAACCAATCTACGGATGTGGCAGCCCTGTTCTCAGTATACATGAATGATTTACTTTTGTTAAACAGTTCCTAAACAATTATAAGGTTTGCAGATGACATTATCATTTTATACACAATGGATAAATGGGTGACTTGAAACAAAAAACTTAGAGAAAAATAAAAACAATAATAGAATGGTTAACACTGAAATACTGACCATGAATTTAGATAAAAACCATTTGATTGTTACAAAATATTTTATCAAAATAGGTTCTAGTTTTATTAATGTCTTTATTGAACTGACAATAGGCTATCAACTGAGGTTCTTCTGTCTTTTGTGCTACAAAATCACATGTTTTGACGGGAAATAACAATTGTTTTGTTAGTTAAGAAATATACTTACAATATTATAAAATTAATTTACAGTAAGTTAAGAGATTTTCCTAAAATTGTTTGTTGTGGGTGCTGTGCAAATACTCATTGAAATTTGTTTTGTTGACAAAAGTGACGCCCATGTACTTAATGATCATTTAGGGTTGTAAAATGTGATGATTAAGAATTGGGGAAGGGCGATGATTAAATGTTATGAATATAGGTTTGAGGATCCATTTGTTGAATCATATAGTAGTAGTTTCTATAAGATTTTCCATTGCGGCAATTGCATGTTTCAATGTTTTGTTGTGTATTACTAGTGCTGTGTTGCCTGCCATACTGTAGTATGTATATAAGATATACTTGGTGGTTGAAGTGGTCTACATAATTGTAACAATTGTTGTAAATATCATAACAGTAGATGTTATGCAGTAAATCTGATAGCTGTGGTCCCTGTGGCAAACCTTGTTCTGGTGTAAATTCACCTGAAAGGTAGTCCATAATTTTTACTTTTAATTTTCACTAGTTTACTAATGCCCGGTTTCTCAGTATATGATGTTATCCAATCGATAACTATCAAATAGATAAATTTACCAAACGAATAAATTATTATGGGTTTCTCAACTTCAACGTGGCATAAATTGTGGAACTAACAACTATTGAATAGATAGCTTGGTTAAATTCATTAAACGCCGATGGCGACGTAAATAACTGGCTAAATGTAGAGTACTCTAAGGCCAAATCCTAAAAAAATGAAGAAGAACGATCTTTATTTTAATATTTTATTAGTCTATTGGTTTATCTGTGTATATAATCTTTGGTTTATTGTTTACTAAATCTAAAAACGTGTTTACAATAATAGTAATGAAGAGAAAATGTATTATTTGAGATAACTCAACAATATTAACATATTATAGAAAACAAAAAACCAATTCCACGAATATTAAAATGAAAAATTAAGCAAGGGACACCATTAGAGATCACTCTAATTATTTTAATGCCAATTGTTAAATAGACAATCGTTCTATGAAGCAGTTACATGCTTTGTATGACGGGATGGAAAAAAACGCGAGTAAAAAATGATAGAAGATAAGATTGTGTCTACTACTAATTACGTTCAAATTGTGTCCGATTAATTCAATTAATAGGTTGGATGTATTTTTTGTTAAGCGGAATCTGTTTTTAAATTCCAAGTCACTATATTTCTCGAACTGATTTTCTCGGGTAGGTACGAAAATTTCTTGGCGAATTATACCTAAAATTTCTTCATCCGACGATGTAGATGAATCTAAATATTCCATCTTAATACAAAAATATTCGATAAACACGCAATGTATTTTCTATATTAGCAATAGCAATTTTCTTCATTCAACCTTCGAATTGCAATATATCTTTAGAGGTTAGATTAGGTAGATAAATTTAACAACCTGCGCTTGCGCCAATAGTTATCCAATAAATATCTGCTCAACTTTCTACAGATATGGATTCGACAACTTATCGCGTAGATAACGTTTATCAAACAGTTCAGAAACCCAATCTACCAGATATATATGGCTTATTGAGTACATAGCCCTATCTAATAGATATCTTTTACTTCAGAAACCGGGCATAAGTCGTTACATATGTGTAGCAGATATCTTGGGAAGTTAAGTGTATGTAGTTTATACTGAAGACCTTTGTGCTAGATACTCTCAAAAGCTCTATTGATCTTGAGGAATTCTGTAGTAGTTCTACTTCCATTTAGTCTAGTAGCATCTATGTTGTTTTGTATCATTATTAGTGGTTGTAATGTCAATTCTCCCTTTCTGAATCCGAATTGATATTTAGAAATTTGCTCTTTCATGAATTGTGAGATACAATATTTGATTATTTTCTGTTTTATCCCAGAGTGGAAATGAGATGTTTTGGCTCGTTTTCGCAAGGTAAATTATAGTTCCAGTTTTCCATTCTTATGAAATAAAGTTGTTTTCCAAACAGTATTAAAAAATTGTTTTGGTGTATATGTGTATGTCATAATCCAAGTTTCTTAGGGCTAGTTTGGTAATGTGTTTATACCCTGAAGCTGTATTTCTGCCTTTGGCTGAAATTTCAAAATATTCTTCTGGAATGTTGATGTAATTTTCTTTGATTTCATAAGGTAGCCAAAGCAGGTTTTCATGCCATTCTGCTATATGATTTTAATGATCATCATCAAATCTTGGGTCTTCACTCATTTTGTAAGTAATGTTTACATTTTTTGCGGAAAGTTTGGCTTTTTCTTGTGGGGTTCCATATCTGGTATTATTATTTTTTTAGTTATATTTAGCTATTTCTTCATTTCATGCCCATATGTTTTGTCTTTTTTAGTGTTTATTGCTTCACAAGTTTCATTACACTTACGTGTCCTGAGGAATTGATTGTTTATTGACTTTTAAATTCTTGGTCTAGATTTTTATACTTGCGAACCGTTTTCCACTTCTGTGGTATTAAGTTATGAAAGACGGTAATTCATGAGCATAGTAGTTCTGTTTGTCTGTTGGGTTTATTGCAGTATTGTTTTCGAGGGTTTATTGTTAAAGATAGATATTTTTTCTCATTTACGTTATTATTAGATACAACATTTTTCATGATATAATTTACCTTGTCAAAGTCAGTTTTTATAGAGCTAGTAGATAAACCCGGCAGACATTGTACTGCCAAACATTGGTCACTGCTTATACGCTATGGCACATCACCAATTGGGAACGTCTGCCAAAATCTTTGACAATCTAATATTATCTTTATAGTGAATTTCGTTGAGATACACTAATATTAGGATTGATTGAAACTCATTGTCTAAAAAAGATAGAACAGGCATAACAATTCAAAATTATTCAAATGTCATTATTAACTATATCTACGTTTAACTGGTCGTCGGTATTGGTATCTTCGTTTGTAAGGGTTTCAACTAATAAGTTAACATCATTATTTTATATACAATTGCATGATATTTGTTTTTTTTATGTTGTAGCTATTTATATTGCTGTAGAGAAGCTTAATTATATTTGTCGTGAATGTACTGTTTGTTATGTTGGTTGTTGATTGGTTTTGTTAATAAAAAAATTAGTAAAATATTTTTTTCAATTTAAATGGTTTTATTGAAAAAACTATAATCATGATGTGGATAATGTACTAAACACTAACAGATAATCTGGTAGGCATTAGGACCAGTCAACATACCATTCTCCTCATCAGTTAGTCAACTGTTCATATTATTATACATATTATCTATTCATGTTACAATACGCCCCACGATTTTATTTTTTAGTCGGATCAATGCCCTAGATTGATATGGAGAGTTGGGTGTTGACTGGTACCTAAGACTTACCAAATTATTTGTTAGCGTTTAGAATAATTGGTGTAAAACATGTAGTGTAGCAATGTAATCATATATCCCCTATAAGTTACGTTGCGGAACTAAACTCTGAAAAGTATTAACATTATGTTTACTTACCAATTTGTTACGTATAACAGCCATATATGGTGGTATGGTAGTTTTTAATAATTGTATTACAGACATATCTAAAGTTTTTCCAATCCCTTATCACATAGCTTCTTGCGTTGATACGGCCCATTCTTGGCTATTTTACGTATAGTTGACAGGGGAACCTCTCTGAAATCAGATACTGCATGCATTAATTCTGTTTCTTCATCGAAACCAAACTTTTCCCGTAGATTCTTATACACATTGAAACATATTTCCAGTGCTTCCAATTTTAAATGTCGTCGAAACCTGCTTTCACTTCCATTACAATTATTTAAATTTTCATCGTTGGAACACACAATATTTTGGACCGAACTCGATATTTCCCAAGGACGCCACATTTTAAATATTTATCTGTATCTGTAAAAGTTGGAAGGGTGAGTAGACCCCACAGCACTTACGCCACAATTGGCCCATTGTGCATTCTTCTGAGGTTCAAAACTTACATACTAACATACTGGCGTGTGTTAGCCTGTGCTCGCCGAATACATGAAACCTAAGATGAGAGAGTGTCTGACATTCGCAAAGAATGTGCTCGACAGTCTCATCTTCTTGCTCACATCCTCTACAAAGTGGGGTGTCAGAGAGACCCAGTCTGTGGAGGTTTTTTTCGTAGGTGGCAGTGACCAGTCAGAATACCCGTGGCTGTTCGTAGGCTCCGCCTGTTCATAGTCACGTACTTTTTGGGTACTTTGCTGTCCGGATATTGTAGCAGTTCCTAGGCAAGCCTGCAGCCTTCTGCGCCGTCCCATCTACCCTTAAACTTATTAAGGGAGTGTTCCTTTAATAAGTCGGCCGTCGCTGACGCCGATAGACCAATGAAAGTGCCAGTTCCCAAAAGGTTTTGGGACCTAGCATGTGACATGTGACAATCTAATACAGGCCTGATGTAATACGTGGTCTGTTCAGGGCTAGTAGTGTTTGTCTACTGTCCGTCAGGATGTATATGTAATTACCTGTGACTTTCCTTTCGTTAATCTCTTTTGCAGCGATGCAGATAACAATGAGCTCTGTTTGAGCAACACTTGCATTGCAGCCCATTGCCCATTTTATGTTTAGATTCAGGGGTCTGGAGAAAATTCCACATCCTTAGCCCACATTTGATTTAGACCCATCTGTGAAGATGCGGATTGCGTCTTCTTCCGTTGGGTCTTGTACGTTGTTCTTAAATATTACCTTGTAGGGCCCGTGGAAGGCTTATCGCGGTGGAATCGAGTCCGTATTGGCCTGCAGCAGTGGGACCTCCCTGAGGGCCTCATGCCACACGTTACGTCTCAGTTTACCGGATCCTACATCAGGTTGTATACCGGTAGAGCGGAGACGTGTCATGGTCATCAAAACAACCTCCTTGATGTATATGTCAAGGGTAAGGATTACCTCCATAGCTCTTGTTGGTGTGGTTCTCATGCCTCCTGTAGTGTTGAGGCATACTGTTCTTTGGATTTGATCCAGTTTACGGACGACTGTCAGCTGGTTTGCTTTAGCTCCCCAGGCAATCGCGCCGTACGTTAGCATAGGTCTGATGATGGCAGTGTAGATCCAGGCAGCAACCCTAGGTGACATTCCCCAGGTGCGGCCGATGGTTCTACGACATAGCTCATGAGAAATATATGCTTTTTCAACTCTGTTTTCTAAGTGAGAGTTCCACGTTAACTTACTGTCAAAGGTGACCCCCAAATATTTCACCTCTGAAGAGAAATTAAGTTTGGTATCTAGGAGCTTTGGGACTTGCTGTTTTTAAATATTTAATTTTCATATAAAAATATAATTGCTATACTCACCCAAATTTCTCCGAAAACACTACAATCTTTCTTGATGTCAGGCTACCAACTAAAAAGTGACCACCTATGCTCGTATAAAAAACGCCCTCTCAAAAATATTAGTTAGAATTCAGTCAATGATTTGAAAAATAAAAAAGTTATTTCAAATTTATATTTCTAATTCTTCTTAATAAAACAAGATAGAAGGTAGTGTTAATTGTCTGGTGTTATGTTTAAGATGTTTTTAGATATAAATAGATTAATAATATTCAAAGCAATGTATTTTGTTCTATCGATTAACGCTAAGTATCTTAAAAAGTAGGATAGCGTTCCATAATTGCGGGTTAAAAATAATGGTTAGACAGTCGATAAATGTATTTAATAATTATAAAAGTATTAAATACATGTTAACTATAATTAAGTGAAATTACAGTATTAAATGAATTTATCGTCCACTAAGTATATTAAATTATAATATTGACTGGACTATGAGGATATCCTCGTATTCCACTCAAACAAAAAGCCGACAGCTTAAAGTTTGCACTATATATTTTACGCCAACTATACATTACCCATATCATTATAATATTTATTTCAATAAAACCGTTCAACTTGAAAACATTTTTTTACTTATTTTATATTTAAGTTTTCAGTTTCTAATTCATTAATTAATATTTCTCATTCTATTTAGTTCATTTAGTGCCTCGTTACTACATGGTTTATTTCCTGACAAATTGTTGCAATCTAACTCTTCAGTACATAATCCTTCCAAATATTTTACTCGACTCATGGCCATGTATGCTTTTCTTTCCTCAAATAATTTCGAACCTAAATACACAACTGTATGGTCTACAGTGCTGCCTTGCATTTTGTGTATAGTCGAATCCCATGACAAAATTAAAAACAACATACTTCTTTCAGCCGTCTCATAATTGAACTTTGCTGGAATCTGTATGGCTTTAGGGGGAATGAGATGTACGCCGTCGATTTTAACTGATGGTACATTTGGATTTGACGAAACTGAGGCCAAACAATTTTAGTAATGTAGCCGATAGCGCCCTTTGAAACGTCAATATTGGACCGTAACATAACTTTTGCTCCTACAAATGTTTCAAGTTCTGTTCTCTTTTGCACGTTTTGCTCTATACTTTTATTTCGCCTTTTCAAGCCTTCTTTTTCATTGCGCTGCAGTTTCTGTTTCATTTAAATTTTATTATTATTTGATACCATATTGTTCCCATGAGTAATTGACATTATAACGGTCGACCTCCCAGAGATCCAAGATAGGGGCAAGGTTTTTATACAAAATCAGCCCAAGTCTTGCTGGGAAAACGCTAACGACATATCATTCATATCCATCCTAATCCCACACACTTCTTGACATGATACTGAATCTAGACTTGGGTGTGAGATTCATGCTTGAATCCCTATTCTAAGTTGGCGAAGTTCTTAGTTTTGATTAGATGCCTAGAATTCAGTTTTAATGTAAGTATAGACAGTCTAAACTCTATGATCCGCCATGCACTGCCCAATTGACCATTTTACAGAGCAACTACGTTCCAGATACATCAGAGGTGTTACTTGTTCTATCACACAGACATCACGAGGAAAGCGCGTAAACATAACTAGGATATCTCTGTGATGCTCCTATGTCCTACCTAAAAAGGGAGCCAAACTCTTTTCTCAAGCGCCAAATATTGTCCCTTATCTGTCGCAGTTATGTCTCAGAGAGGATTTACTTATGTCTCAACTACATCTCAGAAATGTTTCAGTTTTGTGTCAACTACCTTTCAGAGATGTTTCAGTTTTGTGTCAACTGCGTCTCTAGAGGGCAAAACTTTTACGGTCACGCTACACTAAAAAACATATTAACGATAAAACTGCTTCTTAAACTGCAAATTACTGTATTTATTAATATATTTTTATATAAAAATATAATAATAAAAAAATTATTTTTCTTTTGTTCGTGGTTTTCCTCCTATTGCTCTCGCTACTTCCCTTGACGGCCCCATCAGCGGAAATTTTTTCGAATTCCTTCTCCGAATATGTGAGACCATTGTTTAGCGCATCTGAAAGAATATATTCATTAATAATTCAGTATGATTGAGGCTTTTTTACAAAAAAAAACCATCCTAATATTCAAATTTTTCGTATGAATTTAGAAACACCCTCTATGTACAGACATGTCATAGCAGTCTATTGCCTGCAATTGGGAGATAGTGAATGTGATAACTAAAGTAATTTTCGTCCGAAAGCTACATAAGTACTGTGGTACAGGTGTCCAAATATTGCAGTAGAATTTTTTTAGAGCCGGCTGAAAACTTAGTTTGGAAAAAGTATTTATTGTAAGATTTGAGTATTGCATTGTTAATATAGTATACCTGTGGGTATTTTCTAGATGTTAAGTAGTCTTTGATTAAATTATTTTGTAAAGTTTTTTATTATTAATTAAAGAAAAAAAAACAAATCACTGGTCCAAAACTACAAAAGGACGCCTGGGACTAGGGTTTATCAAAATTATAGTAAAGAACAGCTTGAAACGGTTTTGAGGCAGTTTAGAAAACGCCAAAAAAACCTTCAAGAAGCAGAAGAGTTAGATAATATACCAAAATCGACGCTACAGCGACATGCTAAACAGAAGCCAAAGAAACATGGTGGCAAATTATTTTGTCAGAAGATGAGGAAACTAGGCTAGTACATTTGATAACATTAGCGGGAGAGTGGGGATACCCGTTGGAAAAAATTGATATTCGATACATCGTTAAGGCCTATCTTGATAGAAAAGGGATAGTGGCAGTGGCAAAATTTAGTAATAATATGCCCGGGCCAGCCATTATTTGAAGAATGGTTTATTTGTATTGCGGTTTCTTGAAAAGGCGTTCGGCACCAAGGGTAATCATTGGCAATAACATATGTAGTCATCTGTCGCTCAGAGTTATTGAATTGTGCGAAGAAAATGATATTAGGTTTTGTTTTTCCGCTGAATTCAACCCATTTAACACAGCTACTTGACGTCTCTGTTTTTGGCCCAATGAAAAAGGTTTGGAGGTCAACTATACAAGATTGGAGAAAAGAATACAAGGGTTCTTTGCCGAAGGAGTATTTTCCGAGTTTATTGAAACATGTTATAGACAAATTAGGAGGGACTCTAAGTCAGAATATTAAAAGGAGATTTCGTGGGACGGGAATTATTCCACTTGATAGGATTCAGGTTTTAAAACGATTGCCACAAGAAAGAAATCTCGAAGGGTACGATCCTAATGCCTGGATAGAGTCTGTTGTAGAATTGCTTAACGAAAGCAGGAATGTCATTATATGTTTCCTATATTAACATTTTTTTTGTAAAAATACAGTTTATTTTATAAAAAAATATTCGTGGATGGTAAAAAAAATCCGTGGCTAACTTCACACCGGTAAGTATTTTTCATAGTGATTTTTAGGTCCCTAGAGATTTGCAGAATAATAGGTGTAGTGGTGGATGAGGTAGCTTCTTAGCTAGGTAATCAGCGTTTTCATTACCAATTATACCAATGTGTGAGGGAATCCATATACTAGTGATAGTTACATCATGAGAAATGCGGGTTTGATAAGTGTTGTAGATGCGTTGAACGAGGGGATGATTAGTGAATAAATTGTTGATGGATTGAATAGATGAGAGAGAGACTGCAAATAGCAACTTGTTGATGGGGGCTTACGCAGAAGTTGAAGGCTTGTAGAATAGCAAATATTTCACCGGTGTGAATTCTACAAGAGGCTGGGATTCGGCAGGATCCCAGGGCTATTTGCGTAGTGGTAACAGCTCATACGACACGAGATTCGTTTTCTGAGGCGTCAGTGAAGAGGATCCGGTCGTATTTCTTCAAAATTAGGATTTCCTCATGAGTTCGTGACTGGTTTCTTCCTTGCTGAACTTGGTGAGTAAGACGTTACATCTTGTGATTGTTTTGGTCCAGGGTGAGTTATGTGGGATGGAGGCAGGACTGGTTAGGGATAATTGAGTGTGAGATATTAATGTTTGAAGAAGGAGAGGAATGGTATGTATGCGCGGATTGGGTGGTGGGGAACTAAGAAAGTGTACTGGTTATTAAAGAGGAAACTGGATTAGATGGGTTGGGTTAGGTCGGGGCAGCATAAGAAAGCAGGAGATATTGTCGTCTGAACCAGACTACAGGTTCATTGACTTCAAGGCCAAGGCTCTGAACTAGACTAGAGTGACATGCGCGTAAACCAACTTTGACAGAGTTGAGTGTTTTCAGGACGTCTTTGGCTGCTGACATATATGCAATATTGCCATAATCGAGTTTGGATCGAATGAGAGTCTTGTATATTTTCAGGAAGGTATATACGCTAGCTCCCTGCCGATAGTGAGAGAGTGTTTTGATTATATTCAAGTGTTTTAGGCAGTACCCTCTGATTTCACGAATATGGTGTTTCCAAGAAAGTCGGGAGTCGAATATCACTCCTAGAATTTTGCAGTATTCGACGACTGGAAGAAGGTGGTTGATCACTAAAATTTCAGAGTAAGGGGATGGGGCTTTTCTGCTGAATCTTATAAGCTTTGATTTTTAAGGGAAGGGGGAAAGGCCAAGTGAAGATATTCTACTATGTAATAAGTTTACAGCAGATTGAAGGAGTTTGCATGTAGTAGGTGTCGAGGAGCCGTGATAGTAGATAACAAGGTCGCCTGTATATGCAATAGATTTGACAGGCGAGGGAAGATTGTTACATAAATAACTAATAGCTAGATTGAATGATGTAGTGCTAAGAATAAAGCCCTGGTAACATCTTCGTGTTGGACATGAGTTAATGGTAGACAGCCATTTACTGAGACCCTAAGGGATCAATTACTAAGAAAGTGTCTGATAAATGAGAAAATGTTACCATTGAGGCCATAAAATGAAAATTTATCAATAATCGTCTTTGCTTGTTTGGTAATGTGTCAAATGCAGCTTCAATGTCAAAGACAGAGGCTAACACCTCTTGTTTACGATTTATAGCATCTGCATTGTGGGTTTGTGAGAATGCGAGGTTATATCTTGTGGATCGGTGACGACGGAAACCCGATTGTACTTTTGGTAAGGTTTGGTGTTTTTCGATAAACCACATTAGTCGTCCGTTTATCATATTTTCCATTAATTTGAATGTAGTACATGTAAAAGAACTCGGTCTATAGGACTGTGACGGTTTTAGGACGGGAACGATAATGGATGTGTTCCATTGAGTAGGGAATAATTGAGAAGACCAAATGGTGTTATAAATATTTAATAGCTTAGTAAGACTTTAGGTGGGTGAATTTTTAAGAAAAATGTGAAGGAAGTCGCAGTTTCTAATTTAATTTACTCTTAAAATGCATTTAGTTCTAAATTTAAACAAAATTGACTAAAAAAAAATTGGGCTGTACAGCTGTACAATAAAATGGTAAAAACTCTAAACAATTGTAAATTATTTGTTATTTCTACCGTTTTTTGAATATAATGTGCAATTATTTAGAAATAGTTAGTTTCATTAAAATATTAACTCCTGTTTTTTTGATTGACATATTGAGATGATATATTCAATAAGAAATAAAATATTAAGACCATAGATGTTAAAGATTAAAATATCATAAGATAAAAAAATCATAATAATAAATATGACAACCAATTCAGTTTCTTAAAACATTCAGTCAATAAAAAAATATAAGAATTTCAAGTAGTAGGTCAAAATTTCATATCAAATATGATATAAATTCAATTTGATTAGCATTATATAAAGGTATAATGTCTAGTAGCAAAATTTCTTAGAAATAATAAGTTTGTTTTAAGCTCAAAATTATAAGTTATTAAATAGATCATGAATTTAAGAATATAGAAGTTTGATAATAAAATTTTTCAAATTCATCAAACCTACAGGACTCATAAGTCATGTCGATAGATTTGTCTAGAAATTAGATAATTAACTTAATAATTAAGAAAGATCTAAATTGTTATTTAAGAACGTCAATTGAAAATGTTTCAGATAAAGATATTTAATTTAACAAAACCCTATGCAATTTGAAACGTGACATCTAAATATTTTCATAAAATAGTTTTAGTCTGAAAGAAAAATTTAAACAAAAATTTGATAAGATTACTCAATTTAAATTTGGAAGCAATAGAAAATATTATATATGGAAAAGAATTATAAAACCTATATTATAGCGTATGTAGAATAAACAAGTATGTAAAAATTCCTATTGATTACTTAATACAAAATAAATAATCATTTGTCAATAATTTTCTCTAAACTTTATCAATCATAAATTTTATCAAGATATCAAATTAAATTTCAATATAGTAATAATCAAAGATAAATAAATAAGCTAGATCCAAATATCATTTTAAATTATCAACAAAATAATTTACGTTATAAGTAACATAAGACAGAATCTTGAAAGAAACCAAGCATAACTAATTAATTTAACGGAAGCGAGACACTAGACACTAAAAATATGCATTTGTTAGTGACATGAATTTAAGCAAATCGATAATTTGTATGCTAGGTCGATAAAAAAGGGAGTTAAACATGTAAAAGAAATACCAACAGATTATTACGATGATTATTGACAAATGAGGAGATTGGAATTTTATAAAAAAGGAAATCTATTGAAATATTATATTTAAATATGCGGTGAATGAAAACCGAAAAGATATAGATTGTATACATATGTTTTTGAATATATCTATTGTAAAATTATAATGTATCGAAAGTAGCGCTGACCAATCAGACAATAGAATGAATAGAACTTTCTAGAATGTGAAAACTTCCGGTTGTCAACAAAGGGTTGAAGAAGAAGGAGGAGAGGTTTGTAAGAGAAGCCGAGGTGATTAGATGTTTTTTTTAATCAGTTGATGAATTTTATAAAAAGTAGTGAAATATCATCGTAACATATCTATTTTAACAATCATTTGTGCACAATTTAAATCAAAGTGTTAATCATATTCCTAGAATATGAATAGTTATATCCAGTTTCCAGTAAAATAGTTTAGCATCAGGAGGAAGAAATTGCAGTATCAAGATAGCGCGGACATTTTGTGAAACGAAAGTACAAACAGGTTGGTGATTTTAAATTTATTTTGATCAAAATAATATACAGTACTGAATTAAAAGAATGATCATTGCAAACTTAATAAAAAATTTTTTAAAAAGGCCAAAATTAAATAAGAATTTGAACGTAATATTAAAAATAATGAAATATGTGTAATACTATATAAATTGTTAAAAGATTATATAACTTACCTGATATTTGATTAACAGATGTAGATGTATGTAATAGTTTAAGGAAATTTATAGTTTCAAAAGTCACAAAAGTTATCATTTATACACACTTATATTTTACCAGTAACAAATTTCACTTGCTAAATATTTTAACAATTTAAACCGATGCACCACGAGAAACGTTTTAAAACGAACTGTTTTTGAATGCTTAAATATAATTCTTTTCCACATAAAATTTGCGTTATGATACAAAAAAAAAAGGTTTTTTGTAACATGCAGGTGTTTCTCTGAAAGCTTTTGAGAAAATATTTTAAAATTATGCAAATGATTTCATTGGCGTCACATCTATATTTTGTAAACGTAGAATATGAATTTATATAAATGGTATTAGTTAAAAATTTGTTTAATTTCCAAGACATCTAATTTCCGTTTTTGAGACTAATCCCCTGAGAAAGGTTTAGGTTTCATGCATATTAGAAGAAAGGATTAGGAAAATTAAGGTAAGAAAGATTTCATTGAGCAAAAACATTTAGATAAAAGAAAATTTCGAAATTTAATAATAAAATGAACTGAATTGGCATCATAACATTTAAGTGATACTATTTGATTAAGGTTTTGATAACTAATTAAATTTAATTGATTGTATTTTATATTGAAAGTTATTCTTAGAATTAAAATTAATCAACAAAAATATCAATTAGAAACAAATATAACACAACAAATATATACTTAAAATTGGAGTAAACATATTAAACGGCGCCCAACATGGTAAATATTATAAATAAAATAAGTAAACATATATTAATTGGCACCCAAAACGTGGGGCTATTGAATATCAAATTTATAATATTATTATTAAAATAAAACATATTAATATATATCTATGGTAGAATCCAAAAACCAAATTCTGTCTTCTTCATCTACAATGCATAGTAACAACCTCTGGTGTGTAATGATTATACCGATAGCCATTTTATTAGTGGTTGGTCGTTACTATGGAGGGAAGAGGAAATGAGAACCGTCTCTGTGTATGAAAAAGTGTCTGTTAAAATTTAACGTATACGCCCGAATAAAATACGCGCCAAAAAAAGACGCACCCTATTTTTCAGAACGGAATCTTGAAAACATTTCATGACCTGATTCCAAACCGCACAACAAAAGGCTCGAATACAAGCAGCATCTTGAATTAATCTGGCAATATTGCAATATAATGAACATTCGTTTCCTTCACTACCATCCGGATCTTTTAACATAAAAAGAGAACACCCTTCGGATTTTAAATTCAGTGTTCGCGGATCACGTTCTGTAATCTGTCGACAACGAAAAGTTCGTAATGCGTTCGACAGATCCTCGGATTGAAGGAAGGATATCTCCATGGAGGTTATAGAGAAGGAGAATGATCGCTACGTGTTAAAGATTTGCCCGTCTGTCCCAAAAATTTGTAGAATTTATCAATACATTTTTTAGCCACTAGCCGCGCTGCCATCAGTAAGTAGTATCTACGAATTTGGCTGTCGGGTACAAGTAGATGAATTAGTTGGATAATGTAAAGGTGTAACCTCATGCAGTCGCTAGACGCTCGTTTCCAGCGTTAAATCTGGTCACATGACCCTATTTTAAATTCCTCGCGACTTAAAAAATTAGCGATGAAACTGAAAATGTTGAGCTGGAAACTGAGCGACATGCAACCACATATAACCCACGAACATGCAACTTCTTTGTTCTATGTTTGATTGGTGTAAACAATGGATTCAGGCGAAGTAAATATTTTAAAAGATACTAATTGGTTAAGTATGGAAATATACGATTAAAACGATAAGGTATTTTAAAAGATTTAATTTACTAGTAAAATATACGTTCAAACCGATAATTTCGTTTCTTCATTATACAGTTTTATCGAGATTAAAATGATATGTAACTTTTTAACCACACTTTTGTTTGTAAACAGTTTTTAGATGACAGATATTAATGCTTTATTGTGATAATTAAGTACGTGTTTCGTTTATTTATATAAATTCATGTTCCTCTATTATTAAGAAAAAAAGTACAAATTTTTAAAGATTGTAATAATTGAAAAAAACTGAAAGAAACTATTCATATTGACTAGTTTCATAATATAAGATTGTTATATCAATAAATGAAACATTTTTATACTGAGATGAAAACAAATCGCAAAAATCGCAGTGTATCCTAATTTAAAATGAACATATTTTAATCAATTTTCTTTCCTTAAGTGTGTGTGTGTGTTTGTGCACGTGCGATATTGAACATTTGGAGTTTTCTAGAATCTATTGGGTTTATTTGAGTTTGTGGACTTCTTTCAAATACAGAAATAAATTAGCCATATAAACAAAAAATATAAATTTTTATTTTTATAGTACAATTAAAGACAACTCAATACAATAATGTATTCAGAGAATAGAATGCAATAACAATATACATGCAGTATTCATACAATATTAAGAGTTTAACACTCCAAATGTGTTCCCATAAATACAAAACTTGTCCATGGGGTAGTGCATGGTTTAATAATAATAATATTCCAAAATAATTTAAAATAATAAAATTAGAAAATTTATATATATGTATATATATATATATATATAATATATATATATATATATATTATATATATATATAATATATATATATATAATATATATATATATATATATATATATATATATATACATAAACTACAATTTTAATTCTCAAATTAATCAAATTCTATACTTATTATTAATCCAATAATTTGTTATATCGATTTTAATTTTAATCTATTGTAAAACTATTAGATAAGAAATTTTGAAGTGTGCAAAGTGTAGGATGTAGGATGAATATAAAAAAAATGTTGATGGTTACTAAGCGGGAATCGACTGACGTTGATTTTTTTTTATTGAAAAGGAGGGAAGAAAATTGATAGGGATTTCTAAAGAGATTTTTTTAAACAGAAAAATTAAGACGAATTAAATAAGATTATAATAAGAAACTAAAGAAAGAAGTTAAATTTTGAACTATAAGCAAAGTTGTAGAAGAAATCATTCTTAAATATGAGTAAAATCAATTATAACTTGAGAGTATAATGACAATGGTGGAGAATATAAATTAAACAGAGAAGAGAAAAAGTATTTGATTATAATACAAATAAAAATAATAAAACATTACTTACTGGAAACACAGAAAAGCAGTCTTCAGTATCCAGAAAGAACATAGAACTGAATTATGGTTCAGTTCATTATTACACAATTAAATAAAGAAACATCGACAAAAAATTCAGTGCATAATTACAAACTGTAAGGTAAATTTATAAAAACTAAACTTATATCATTTTGATATTTTTCACAAACGAACTGTCAAATTTACAAACATAACCTTTTTATCTAATCGGACTAGTGTCAATTCAAATGGTAATTTGTTGATATATTTCACATAAAATTCAACGAGAAGATAAAAAGTTACTTAACAAATTTTAGATAAGAATATTTTAACAAATTTTCCTGAATAATATTAACAAAAAAGGGAAAGAACTTTTCGATAATTTCTCATAACCTCTAAATCTTATTCAGTAAGATAGTTAAACCCATTGGCCAAGGTATTTACTAGTAGTACAGAGGCATATTGAGTGCTCTTTAGATCTATTTAAAAAATTATTGGAAAATAATAAGTATTAGTTAATGTAAATATTTCTTTTTCTTATTATTAATTATATGATATCTCAATTATTTTGTAGTCTAGATTTAAATATTAACGTATCCTCACTGACGATAATTCCCTATAAATAATTAAGAGTTTCATCTTGAGGACTTAAATTAGCTGGCCTTTTACTTTTTTAAACTAAACAGATATTCATCTATTACTTCATTAATTTCATCTGGCGCTCAACAACTAAATTAAAATAATATAAACGTAATAAATAATTAAAATTATAAATAAATAAATAAAAAATCATATCAAATAGAATTGAATAATTATAATATGCATACATTGATAAATAATAATACATAACAATATATATATATATATATATATATATATATATATATATATATATATATATATATATATATATTGCCGTCTTCAGCACGGTATACCCAAATAAGGATGTGAAACATGGGAGCAAAGATGATAATCGAAACATGAGAAAACGCAAACAACGGATTTCAACAGGGAAACCAAACGCTCATTTGTTTCAGTAGCCCTTTTACTCATTGCGTGAATTACCCATGAATCTCTTACACACACATTTATATATATATATATATAATAATTTATTCAATTATTTTCAAAAATACATACACTATGATAACAATAAATCAATCACAAAATATGAGAATCGTATAACATATAGCGCAGTATATAAATGTACTGCTAATCATGAATAAATAAACCCGAAGGGTTCCGAGAGGTGTAATAATAACACCTGTTTCGGCAAGTTACTAAAACATATCAATAAAACTTTGCTTATTTTAAGACTAAACTAAAAAATTAAAATTAAAATCAGCCTAACACTAAAAACAATTCTATTTCCATTACTATTACTATAGACCAGTAGACAAGTATTAAACCTTTCAAATGATATCCGACTGTGTTTTTGGTTTAAGGTTCATACAAACTATAAAAATGTATATTCGGGCATCTCTAGTACTTACCCACTGGAAGGGCAGTACTATAGAAGTCTCTTGCCCTTTCTAAGAGAAAAAATTTAACTTTTTTTTGAATGAGTTAATATTTGGAATGCCTTGCAATTCTACAGGAATGCAATTGTATATCCTTGGTGCTAGAAACATAAATGATCTCTGACATAAAGAACTAGTCATTCTAGGAGCAGTAAAATGATGTCTCCGTCTAGTTTCGTATCTATGCTCAGGTAAGTCAAATTTATTTTTTGTGATGTGAAATTTTGTGCTTACGCATAAGAAATATAGTTGATGCAGATCTAATATCTTGGCTTCTTTGTATAAAAGGTCTGATGAATAGGTGTAATGTTTATGTAGCATTATCTTAAGAAATCTCTTTTGAAGAACTTCTAAAGGGTGCATGTGAGTTTTTAAGGCACTACCCCAAACAAGTATGCCATACCGAAGGTGACTTTCTACTAAACCGTAGTATAAAGTCTTGAGGTACTTAAACGGTATAAATTTTTTTAAATACTTAAATCTATAAAGAATAAATTGTAATTTTCTTACAATAAATTTAATGTGGTAGTCCCATTTTAAGTTTTTATCTATAATTACTCCCAAGTATTTGATGTTTGTTACAGGATTTATGATGACGTTTTGGTTGTCTTGCTGTATTACCAGAGGTTCAAAATGGTCACTGGTAGAGTTACTTTTAAGGAATGGTAAGTAGAAGGTTTTTTTGAAGTTTATTGTTAGTATTTTTTTATTAAACCACTTCATTACTATTTTTAAGTGATTTTCCACTTTCTTTTTTAGGTCGAACCAGTTGTCTTCATCGTAAATGATAACTGTGTCATCAGCAAAACCAATCATATGTCCTGTACTATCTATTGAAAACAATTCGTTTATATATAAATTGAACAATAAAGGGCCCAGAACTGTTCCTTGCGGTACGCCATATGTAATATTGCACCGATCACTTGTCTCTCCACCAATCCGTACAAGCTGTTGTCTATCTGAAAGGTAACTAGCAAATAATTTCAGACAGTTGTCTCGTATACCAATATTTTCTAAAGTCTGTAGCAGATTGCTGTGGCTAACAGTGTCGAATGCTTTGGCTAGGTCTAAAAATACGGCTAGGCATACCCTATCACTATTTAATACATCAAATATTTTAGATGTTAAATTTATCAAGGCATCCTGTGTGGAGTTATTCTGTTTGAAACCATACTGATTAGGTGAAATTAGATTGAATTTGTTTATGTAAGATGTCAATCTATTTTTTAGTAGCTTTTCAAAAACTTTGGATACAGTTGAGATTAATGATATAGGTCTATAATTGGTAGTATCGGTTTTGTCTCCATTTTTATAAATCGGTATTACTAATGACTGTTTAAAAGCCTTAGGCCAAACACCCTTATCAATACACATATTTATAATATATTTAAGAGGTTCTAAGATGCAAGGTGACAGAGCCTTTAGACATTCCGTATTGACACCGTCTATTCCCGCTGCCTTTTTTGGTTTTAAGTCTGTTATTATATCTTGGATTTCCAGATTATTTGTTGGTAGTAAAACCATTGAGTTAGGTAGTCGAATAGAAGTATTACTAACAATAGGAGTTTCATTAGAGTCTACAATGATTTTTGTGGCCAAAGTTTTACCCATTTCTGAAAATGTTTTATTAAATGCATTTGCGATTTGAAATGGATGAGTTATTATATGTCCTTTATGGCTTTTAATAGCTTCTATACAAGTTCTTAATTTTTTTTTTCCACATACATCTTGAACAATATTCCATAGGTGTTTGTTACTATTTGAATTTTGTGTAATTTGTTCTTCGTAATATTAATGAAATTAACTTATTTCTGTAGGTTCTGTACCGCAATATTAGGTCGCGATCATTAGGCAATAACTTTGTTTGACGGTGAAGTCTATTTTTTCACTAATTGATTGTATAAGAGCATTAGTAATCCAAGGCGTTAATTTAGTATTTTTTCTTGTTGCTTTCTTCACATAAGTGCAATTGTTAATATTTGCTTGTAAAATTGAAATAAATTTATCTGTTGCAGAGTCAGCATCAATGCAATCAAATATGGTGTTCCAGGACCCTTTATTTATATCGTTACTAAGTTTTTTGTAGTTTATACCTTTAATAAAATTTTTGTTAACTTTTTTAGGTATCTTCGTGTCAAGAATTATCTGTAGCGCTATCGAATAATGATACGATTTATCACTTTCTATGACTAGTGGAATAATATAATCTATTGCATTAAGTTTAGAGTATAAAAATAAGTGATCCAGGCATGCTGTACCTCTAGTTGGATTGTTAATAGTTGATATGAAACCGTGTTCACTTAAAGTATTTATATATTCTACTGTATCGTGATTTGGATCTAATATATCGATATTTATATCACCAATGAATACGCAATAATTCTCTGAATTTACGTTATTTTCTCTTAGGAAGTTTTGGAGGTTATTTGTGAATTCTGGAATATTAGGATTATAGGTTTCTCTGGATGGTGATCTATAGCAAGCTAAAATAATTATATTGTTACCTTTACTTCCCATATATATATATATATATATATATATATATATATATATATATATATATATATATATATACATATAAATATATATATATATATATATATATTGTGACGCGTTTTCCTCCCCAAGAGGCGATGACTGCGCGCTGCGTTGCGCGTGGAACGCCTCGGAAACGTCACTCCTGTCACCTTTGAAACCTTACACTTTCTCGGGCGCCAGATTTTTAACGTGGTTGTCTCCACGGCCCCTCGACTTCCCTCGTCGAGAGTTCCAGGTAGCCTCAGATGGAGGTACGGTAAATTCCAGGGGTCTATTGTCAAAATTCGGGATGTTGCTAAATATATAAAACAAATGTTCTCGCTAGTCCTGAAATAAAAGTTATGTACCTGATATACTCTACGAGAAGCTAAAAATTCGTGCAGCCAAATATCTACTCTACTATGGACAGGTACTGATTCTATGGGTGGTAAATGAAACACAAAGCTCGTTAAGGTTATATTTTAATTATACAGTCAACGGAGACGCTATATACAATGAAGATTTCTACAGTTAATGGGAGGCCATATTCTAGTCTCCACGAAACAGATATATCAACAGATTATATATACAATTGATAGGCGGTTAGTAGCGACGAAGCAGGCAGGACATAAGCGAGAGTGTTTCGTAAAATATAAAACAGTGTATGCAAGAAAGAAACGGTAAAAGCAACGATAAAATCTTCCGAATTCGGTGGTCTTTTCGTGCAATAGGTTTCACCAAAGCTTTTATAAATTACACGGGTTGCATGTCAATTTAAGATACATACCTAAACGTAAATTATTCTTGGTATACTCGGTACGTGTAGTAGCCTTTTGAATAACGGGGTGAGTTACAAAAATGGTTGGGGTTGTTGATTCAAAATATTAGAAAGCCCGAGCGGATATGTATGCCTGGCGCTATCTGATATTTCAATCTAAACCTTCTCACGGAAAAATTGAAAGAAAAGATCAAGAAAAACCGGGGTTGTAAATTAATAAATTATTGGGGTTGTCGATTTAAAATATTAGAAAGCCCGAGCGGATATGTATGCCTGGCGCTATCTGATATTTCAATCTAAACCGTCTCACGGAAAAATTGAAAGAAAAGATCAAGAAAAACCGGGGTTGTAAATTATTAAATTATTGGGGTTGTCGATTCAAAATATTAGAAAGCCCGAGCGGATATGTATGCCTGGCGCTATCTGATATTTCAATCTAAACCTTCTCACGGAAAAATTGAAAGAAAAGATCAAGAAAAACCGGGGTTGTAAATTATTAAATTATTGGGGTTGTCGATTTAAAATATTAGAAAGCCCGAGCGGATATGTATGCCTGGCGCTATCTGATATTTCAATCTAAACCTTCTCACGGAAAAATTGAAAGAAAGATCCAGAAAAACCGGGGTTGTAAATTATTAAATTATTGGGGTTGTCGATTTAAAATATTAGAAAGCCCGAGCGGATATGTATGCCTGGCGCTATCTGATATTTCAATCTAAACCGTCTCACGGAAAAATTAAAAGAAAAGATCAAGAAAAAAAACCGGGGTTGTAAATTATTAAATTATTGGGGTTGTCGATTTAAAATATTAGAAAGCCCGAGCGGATATGTATGCCTGGCGCTATCTGATATTTCAATCTAAACCTTCTCACGGAAAAATTGAAAGAAAAGATCAAGAAAAACCGGGGTTGTAAATTATTAAATTATTGGGGTTGTCGATTTAAAATATTAGAAAGCCCGAGCGGATATGTATGCCTGGCGCTATCTGATATTTCAATCTAAACCTTCTCACGGAAAAATTGAAAGAAAGATCAAGAAAAACCGGGGTTGTAAATTATTAAATTATTGGGGTTGTCGATTTAAAATATTAGAAAGCCCGAGCGGATATGTATGCCTGGCGCTATCTGATATTTCAATCTAAACCGTCTCACGGAAAAATTAAAAGAAAAGATCAAGAAAAACCGGGGTTGTAAATTATTAAATTATTGGGGTTGTCGATTTAAAATATTAGAAAGCCCGAGCGGATATGTATGCCTGGCGCTATCTGATATTTCAATCTAAACCGTCTCACGGAAAAATTGAAAGAAAAGATCAAGAAAAAACCGGGGTTGTAAATTATTAAATTATTGGGGTTGTCGATTTAAAATATTAGAAAGCCCGAGCGGATATGTATGCCTGGCGCTATCTGATATTTCAATCTAAACCGTCTCACGGAAAAATTGAAAGAAAGATCCAGAAAAACCGGGGTTGTAAATTATTAAATTATTGGGGTTGTCGATTTAAAATATTAGAAAGCCCGAGCGGATATGTATGCCTGGCGCTATCTGATATTTCAATCTAAACCTTCTCACGGAAAAATTGAAAGAAAAGATCAAGAAAAACCGGGGTTGTAAATTAATAAATTATTGGGGTTGTCGATTTAAAATATTAGAAAGCCCGAGCGGATATGTATGCCTGGCGCTATCTGATATTTCAATCTAAACCGTCTCACGGAAAAATTGAAAGAAAAGATCAAGAAAAACCGGGGTTGTAAATTATTAAATTATTGGGGTTGTCGATTCAAAATATTAGAAAGCCCGAGCGGATATGTATGCCTGGCGCTATCTGATATTTCAATCTAAACCTTCTCACGGAAAAATTGAAAGAAAAGATCAAGAAAAACCGGGGTTGTAAATTATTAAATTATTGGAGTTGTCGATTTAAAATATTAGAAAGCCCGAGCGGATATGTATGCCTGGCGCTATCTGATATTTCAATCTAAACCTTCTCACGGAAAAATTGAAAGAAAGATCCAGAAAAACCGGGGTTGTAAATTATTAAATTATTGGGGTTGTCGATTTAAAATATTAGAAAGCCCGAGCGGATATGTATGCCTGGCGCTATCTGATATTTCAATCTAAACCGTCTCACGGAAAAATTAAAAGAAAAGATCAAGAAAAAAAACCGGGGTTGTAAATTATTAAATTATTGGGGTTGTCGATTTAAAATATTAGAAAGCCCGAGCGGATATGTATGCCTGGCGCTATCTGATATTTCAATCTAAACCTTCTCACGGAAAAATTGAAAGAAAAGATCAAGAAAAACCGGGGTTGTAAATTATTAAATTATTGGGGTTGTCGATTTAAAATATTAGAAAGCCCGAGCGGATATGTATGCCTGGCGCTATCTGATATTTCAATCTAAACCTTCTCACGGAAAAATTGAAAGAAAGATCAAGAAAAACCGGGGTTGTAAATTATTAAATTATTGGGGTTGTCGATTTAAAATATTAGAAAGCCCGAGCGGATATGTATGCCTGGCGCTATCTGATATTTCAATCTAAACCGTCTCACGGAAAAATTAAAAGAAAAGATCAAGAAAAACCGGGGTTGTAAATTATTAAATTATTGGGGTTGTCGATTTAAAATATTAGAAAGCCCGAGCGGATATGTATGCCTGGCGCTATCTGATATTTCAATCTAAACCGTCTCACGGAAAAATTGAAAGAAAAGATCAAGAAAAAACCGGGGTTGTAAATTATTAAATTATTGGGGTTGTCGATTTAAAATATTAGAAAGCCCGAGCGGATATGTATGCCTGGCGCTATCTGATATTTCAATCTAAACCGTCTCACGGAAAAATTGAAAGAAAGATCCAGAAAAACCGGGGTTGTAAATTATTAAATTATTGGGGTTGTCGATTTAAAATATTAGAAAGCCCGAGCGGATATGTATGCCTGGCGCTATCTGATATTTCAATCTAAACCTTCTCACGGAAAAATTGAAAGAAAAGATCAAGAAAAACCGGGGTTGTAAATTATTAAATTATTGGGGTTGTCGATTTAAAATATTAGAAAGCCCGAGCGGATATGTATGCCTGGCGCTATCTGATATTTCAATCTAAACCTTCTCACGGAAAAATTGAAAGAAAAGATCAAGAAAACCGGGGTTGTAAATTATTAAATTATTGGGGTTGTCGATTTAAAATATTAGAAAGCCCGAGCGGATATGAATGCCTGGCGCTATCTGATATTTCAATCTAAACCGTCTCACGGAAAAATTGAAAGAAAAGATCAAGAAAAACCGGGGTTGTAAATTATTAAATTATTGGGGTTGTCGATTTAAAATATTAGAAAGCCCGAGCGGATATGTATGCCTGGCGCTATCTGATATTTCAATCTAAACCGTCTCACAGAAAAATTGAAAGAAAAGTTAATATTTCAATCTGAACCTATTCACGGGAAATTTAAAGAGAAAACCAACTTATTCTTAAAGCACGAAAATAAATAAAATCCATACATTAGATTTGCAATTGAAAAGACCACCTAATTTCGAATTGTTATAATTAAAAACTTCTTACCTTTGCCAACAACCAAATTCTTGTGGTATTTATACACCAAAAGAAACTCGAAATAAATTATTAAAAACTTCAACAAAAACAAGTAAAAGAAAGACCCAGAACATATGGTTCGGCGGAACGGTACTTTCGGTGACTGGACTGTCGTCTAGGAATCTTCACAGCTGACTCCTCACACCCGACTCGACTAATTTTTGAATCTCTCCCATATTTCCCTTTCCCTCGATCAGTCCGACCGGCGCGCTACTCACTGCCTATGGTGGGGCGGGGTGAAGTCAATATCTGTAATTTCAGTCGTCTTAGCCGGAATAAACATTTAAATTGCAATAATTAATTTCCCACGGAAACTAGACAGTAAAATAAAAATATTATTGGAACTTAAAATAACTATATCTCTTATGTACAAAACTATTTCACCCCGAAGCTAGAGAGTAAACAATATTGTCCTTTTGACACTTAAAATAATTATAAAACTTCTAGCTGAAATGTTTTGAACATATACTCGGAGACATAGACTATAAAGGGATATTTATACAGAGGCCAAAATACATAACGAGTGATATAATAAGTATATACTCGGCGACATAAACTAAAAAGTGATTTTTATACAGAGGTCATAATACCTAGCGGATGATATAATAAATATATACTCGACGACATAAACTAAAAAGTGATTTTTATACAGAGGTGAAAATACATAACGAGTGATATAATAAGTATATACTCGGCGACATAAACTATCAAATGAAAATATAACAAAGAAACGAATACCTGACGGGTGATATGTAATATAAAACAATTATACTCAGCGGCAGAAAATACAAAATGAAAATACACTCAGTTACACAATATAACCTTGTAGTAACGAAAACTTCGTTACAATATATATATATATATATATATATATATATATATATATATATATAAATATATGTATGTATGTATATATATATGTTGTAAATAGAACATATACAGAATCCTGATAAAGGATATAAAATTAAAATTTTGTCAATAAAAATAATTTTTAAAAATGATGTATCAAAATAATAAAATACCTCGTATAACAATATAACTAAGTACGACCAATGGGTATAATCAAAAAGATAGTAAATAAATATAAAAAGAAATCATAAACAAACATCAGAAAAACAGTTGTAAAAATTAATTCTTCAACTTAATAAAAACAACCTTAGACAGAACCTCATAAGTAAACGCAGATCAAGAAATAATATAACGCTGCATGGAATCTTAGACACCCAGAGCATCTGTTTATATTTTAAAAATAAATAGAAACTTCTAACAAATGTAACTAAAACTATAATGGTTAAACAATAAAAAGACATTTAGAAGTAATAAAATATATAGAATAAGATATTTAGTCAATGATTAATCATAAAAGTAGGTATGGGAAATATTATGATAGGTAGGAATCTGTAATATGGGCAAGGTCAAATTTATACCAAAATAAAACAGTTGAGACAAATTATACCAACATAAATTATTTTGAATGTGAAAAACAATAATGAAATAAATGATTACCGACATAGTTTATGTATATAGGTGTAATAATATCAAACATAATGAGAAATGAATTGTATATATGTATAATAAGTAAATATGTAGATTGTAGAAAACGTAGAATTAATGAAATTGCATTGACCAATCAAAACAGCGCAAATAAACAGTGATATGGAAAAAAACAATAATAATAAGGTGTGAGTGAATAAGTCAATGACAATAAGTATATTAGGTATAAAAAACTATAGTTTGCAATAAGTTTAAGTCAGAAAAACAATAAAAACAACAATAAACAAAGTGACAGGTGAAATTTTCAATCGAACTTTCGAGAACAAAAACCACTTCCGGTGACAGACGATAAAAAGGGTTGTGTTCGATGTAAAATGCGGGAAATGGGTAGTTGAGAGTCAGTGGTCATATAGGTAATACTAAGATAAAGTTATTCTAGTTTTTTTTTATTGCAACAAAGTTATAATTAGTCAAAAGAAAAGTATAAAAATCAATATAAATCTAATCAATTTTAAAATAAATCAAGTGTAACAAACGTTTGTGAGACTACAAGTAGCAGAGGAAGAAAATTATCACCCAGATAATGAAAAGCAAAGGCATTCAACATCAAAGGCGGGAAAATCTATTGGGAGCGTCTCCTCCGATGTAGCATCATTTCAAGAAAAAGGAACAAAAGGTCGGTTGTGTGTTTATTAAATATATTTGGTACCAAATAAATGAAACTTTCAAATAAGAACGTATAAATAATAATTTTAAAATAATAATTTCAAGTGATATAAAAATTTTAAGAGCTCATATACCTGGTTTAAAGTTCTGTTATCTTTACATGAATATAATATACCAGAGAAAAGTAATATTAAAACTTACCATTATAAAGTGTAGATAAATGTATAATTTCTTTCATGTCGAACTTCACCAAAAATATATATAAAAATTTCCACTAGTAACAGACCACAACTAATTCCAGTTTATATCAATACACAATTATTACCATACAGTAAAATAATATTTAAAAACGTAAATTTTGAATCGATAAAATATCAAATATGTTTCCAAGTTCACGTCCCGAAGAAAACTAAAATTTAACATTTTAAAATCATTTCATAAATCCTCTTAGTTAAAAAAAAGGAAACACTTTAAAAAGTTTTTTTTGTTTAACATAGAAGCAAAGTTAGAAAGAGCAGGTGTTTGCAAATTTCTAAGAATTTCAACGCTCACAAGATTTCGACCAAGTTATGCAAATGAGCCAGAAAAAGTCGTGGTTAAAAAGAAAGGTATAATTTTTTTTGGAATATAAAGAAAGTCATATTCAAAGTGGAAATTTAGATATATATAAAATAACTCATTATTTATGTATAACGTAAGAATTGGTAGAACAAAAAGGTTAATCATTTATTTTATTAATAAATAGTTTCATCAGTCTAACTGTGTAATAAGCTGTAACATATAGTTTGTATATGAATCATTTTTTTATATGTGTTTTCAAAAGTTTTATTTCACAAAATTTTTTTTATCAGTCACATAAATATATCACATTAATAAGCAAGGTTGATTTTATTATCATAATATGCCCAGAACCCTACTGATTTTAAGAGTCGTAAACGAATAAGAGCAGCCGAGGTAAGAAAACATAAGAATTAAATAAACTACACGTTCATAAATAGCATAATAAATAAAAGGAAGCATTGAATAAAAAATATGTAATTTGGCGAACCCAACAATAGTATAAAAAGTTTAAAATTTGCAATAAATATAATATCATTTCATATTCACATATCCATATATTCAAATCATACATTGATATATATTAATACTTAAAGTCCAATCATATTCAACTTGTATAAAGTATATTAATAAATATAGAGTACTTAAAAAATCAAATCATTACACACATATTTAACTGTACCACAACGTAAAAGACATATATATAGAACGTAAAGGTAAAAGTTAAATCACATATAACTTGCTTACCCCAAAAGTGGGGCTTTATATAAAATAAAGTAGCAATCATATTTAACTGCAACCCCAAAGTGGGGCATTATAAAAATAAAATATAATCATTCCGATTTAACTTGCTCCCAAACGTGGGGCAATTAAAAATAAAGCATCAATCCGATTTAACTGGCGCCCAACGTGGGGCAATTAAAAATAAAGCATCAATCAAGCCAATATAACTGTCTCCGCAACGTGGGGTAATTGGGCAATTAGGCAATTAAAATTAAGGCAATTAAAAATTTACAATTACAATTAGAAAATTAGAGCATTAAGGAATTAAGGAATTAGTTAGAGAAAATAATATTGAATAAATTTATAAAATAATATATAATTAAAATGGAGAAGAAAATGACGTTAAGAGATGGCAAACAAGTTGGAATAGAAGATGGATTTGATCAGGAGACTGATGGAAGAGAACTTGGAATGGGTGATTTCCAAGTACATTACTTGATACAAGGAAGAGAGAATCAAGAGAATGAGGAAGAGACTGATGGAAGTGAAAAAATGGAATCAATTGAAGAAATTGAAACAATCACAATGAGAGAAGAAAAGAATCAAGGAGTGGTATCTGAAAAAAAGGATGAACAAAATATGATGATGGAAATTTTGCAAACTATGAAACGAATGGAAACCAGCAATAAAAAAATGGAAACAAGTAACCAAAGAATCAGAGAAGAAATAAAAACAAGCAATCAAAGAATAGAAGAAAAGATAGAAGATATAAGAAAACAATTAGATGAATCAAAAAAATATACAGAAGAAAGAATTCAAACAACAAAACAAGAAATTAGAGATGAAATGATAGGAAGAATAATGGAATTAGAAGAAGTACAATCTACGAAAATACAAAATTTAAAGAAGAATGAAAATGATTTAAAAATTGAAATTGAAGAAAACACAAAGAAAATAAAAGGAAATAGTGAAAAAATCACCAAATTAGACAGAGAAATTATGAAGACAAATAAAAATATACAAAGCATAGAGGATGATATAACGAAAGAAATACAAATGAATTTTAAGATAGCAGAGGAAGAAAACAACAAGATAAAAAGGGAATTAACATTGGAGATGAAAAATATTCAAGGAAAAATGGAACAAATAGAAAGAAAAGGAGGAAATATGGAATATATAGGGAGAATAAGAACTATTTATGGATCAGCCAATCAAAAATTCGATGGAAACATTAAGAAATTACATCCAAAAATATTCATAAGAATTTTAAAAAATAGAGTAAGAGGAATGAATAATATTGAGGACATAAAGTAGGTGATTAGAGACCATTTAGAAAATCATGCATTAATATGGTTTGCTGCAAGGGAAAAGGACATAACAAAATTTAATGAATTTGAGACAGCATTTTTACAGTACTTTTGGGGTGAAAATGCACAATCAGCTGTGAGGGAACAATTGTATTTTGGCAAATTTTCTGAAAACAGAAGCCACAGCTTGAATAACTATGCAATTCATATGCATGCAATGACGCAATATTTAGAACCACCAATCCCTGAAGAAGAAATTGTCATGTTCATAGCAAGACATTTTAAGGCAGAACTAGCGGAAACCATTGCGGTACAAAACATAAGAAAACTAGACCAATTATCGATATATCTACAAAGAGTAGAAAGAAATTTGACGAGACAAGATACTGCTCAACAAAATCGAAGAATAAATAATGACAATAACACAAATAACCCAAGAAATACAAATACTGATAGCAACAATCAAAACAATAATTGGAACAATAACAGATTTAATTACAATCGAAATAATGATAATAATAGACCATATAATAATAACAATAATTATAACAATAGAAATACAAATTATAGAAACAATAATTATAATAGTAATAACAGAAATAACAATTTTAATAATAATAGAAACAGAAATAGTAACGACTCATACAGACCAAACAACTATCATGACAGAAACAATAGACCATACAGAAGAAACTCAGAAGGAGATGGAGAAAGGAGAAATACAGACTACGAAACAAGAAGAGTTAATTATCAGAGAATTGATCCGAATAGAAGAAGTAGATCAGAAGAAAGAGGGGAAAGAATTATAAATGAAAATAATGCAAGAACAGAGACGACACCAATACATAGACAAGACACAGGACGAACAACAGACATAAATGATAATCAAAATTTTTAAATATGCACACATCAAATAAACAAAATCTATATATCTGTACTTATGAAAATCCAAATGAATTCATAAATTTGAATGAAAATATAAATACAGATGGGAATAATGGTTTGATAATAATAAATGGATTAGTTAAAAATTTAGAAGCTAAAATAATTATTGATACTGGATCAGAAGCATCAATAATCAATCAAAAGTTTGTTGATAGATTAAATATTCAAATGAATAATATTATTAAAATTCCAAAAATTAATTTAATTGGTGCTAATTGCAAGAAATTATGTGAAATCAATAGATCAATGAACATAAATGTGAATATTGGGGGAAAGGAATTCAATTTACAAGTATTAATAGCTCCAAATATTGAAACTGAAATAATAATAGGATGTGATGAATTAGAAAAACATAAAACTATAATAAATTTAGAAGAAAGAAAATTAAGAATGGATGGAACGTGGATTAACTTTGAAATAATAGTATTAAAGGAAGAAGTAAGAAGAGTTAGTAATATGTACAAGGAAAAAGGAGATAATGAATATGAATATGAAGAAGAAGAAGAAAATGAAATTATAATTGATTGTCCTGATGATAGGAAAGAAGAAATAATAAATTTAATGAATAAATATAATAATTTATTTTCAAAGGAGAATAGAATTGCGAAAGATTATGTACATAAAATAGAAGTGAATGAAGATATTAAAAATTTCAAAGCAAAAACATATCCCATCCCTTATAAACATAAAGATCAAGTAAGAAAATGTATAAAAGAACTCTTAGAAAATAAAATAATAGAAAGAAGTAATTCACAATACATAAATCCTATTGTTGTAGTAGTTAAGAAAAATGGAGAATTAGGACTTTGCTTAGACGCAAGAAATATCAATAAATTTTCAAAACCCCAATATGAAGCACCTATGTCAGTCGAATGAATTTTAGGACGGATAACAAAAACGTCAATATTTTCAAGATTAGATTTAAAACATAGTTTTTGGCTAATTCCATTGAAGGAGGAAAGTAGAGATTATACAGCTTTCTCCATAGACGGGGAAATTTATAGATTTTGTGTTGTGCCATTTGGTGTACAAAGTGCATGTAGTTCATTAGTAAGGGCATTGAATAAAATATTAAATAAATATGAGTCATTTGTATTGCATTATGTGGATGACATATTAATTTTTTCTAAAAATATACAAGAACATAAATTGCATATTGAAATAATTTTAAAGGCATTGGATTCTGCAGGATTAAAATTAAACAAAGAAAAATGTGAATTTTATAAAAAAGAGATAAGATATTTGGGATAGAAAATCAATCAAAATATTATACAATTAGGTCCACAAAGAATAAAAATAATTCAAGAATATGCAAGACCGAAGAATTTAAAAAATTTACGAGGTTTCCTGGGAATGCTGAACTATTACAAACGAATGATTCCTGATTTAAGCAACAAAGAAATTCCATTAATAGAGTTATTGAGGAAAAATGTTAAATGGCAATGGAATGAAGAGAGGGAAAAGGCTTTCCAGGATATTAAAGAACAATTTGTGGAAAGTTTGAAAATTTATCACCCTATTTATGAAATTCCATTTATTCTGAGAACGGACGCATCAGTGAACAGATTAGCTGGAGTATTAGTCCAGGAACAAGAACAAGGAGAGGTGCCTATTTGTTTTGTATCTAGAACAACTAAAAATAGTGAGAAAAACTACAGTGTAAGTGAGCTGGAACTTGCCAGTATTATTTTCGCAATAAAGAAATTGAGATTCTATTTGCTAGGAAACCATTTCACAATAGAAAGTGATAATCAAGCATTGACATCAATTTTAAATAATAAATACGGCAACAACAGAATACATCGATGGGCATTGCTTATGCAAGAATACGATTTCACAATAAAGTATGTACCAGGAAAATTAAATGTAGTTACAGATGCCATCACAAGAATGGAAGATATATCAAGAAATGATAACAGACAAATTAAAATAGGTGTGAACATAATAAAAGAAATAGAAGGTATATTTTCAATTAATAACATAATAGAGGATCAAAAGAAATTAAATCAAAAAGAAAAGGAAAGAGCTCAAAAGGAGGATAACATCTATTATAAAATAGTCAATGAAGTAGAATTATATTTAATCACAGAGGAATTGGCGGAGAAAATTTTACAAGAAATACATCAGAAATATGGACATACAGGGAGTAGAAAAATGTGGCTAATTTTCAGAGAGAATTATATAGCAAAAGGAGATCTAGCTATTGCGAAAAATATAACACGAACATGTGAAATCTGTCAAATGGCGAAGGAGAAAAACATACAAAATCAAAAGATACCAAAATTTATAAATGTAACGAAACCTTTGGAAATTATATCGATTGATTTTATGTCAAATTTAATTCCTAGCGAAATAAATGATAATGTACATATTTTAGTAGTTCTAGATAACTTTTCCAAATACATAAAATTGTATCCAACTAAGAAAACAAACACTAAAATAGTTCAAAAATGCTTAACTAATTATTTCTTAGAAATAGGAATACCGGAAAATTGTATAATGGATAATGCCACATATTTAAATAACCAAAGAATACAAAATTGGTTAAGAAAATCTAAAGTAAATCCAATTTATACCAGTGTAAGACATCCGTGTGCCAATCCATCGGAACGATACATTAGAGAGGTGATAAAATACCTAAGGATTTTAACGAGCAGCCATCATGGACAATGGGAACAACAGCTTCCACTGATAGAAGAATATATGAACGGGATACCGAACACAGTCACAGAAGTTTCACCCATATATTTGATCAAACAAATATTACCAGATCGTCCATGGATACCTAAAATTATTGAAAATTACGATAATCTGATCGAGAAGGTTAATATAAGATTAAGGAAAACAGGAGAAAAATTTGTACAGAGAAAATTGAAGAATATCAAGAAAGGAATTACATTCAAAAAAGGAGATTTAGTAATAGTAAAAGTATTAAAGGTATCAAATAGAAAGGAAAACAAATGTGCGAAACTACAATTACCATTCGAAGGTCCTTATGTAATTGACAATGAAAATGGAGTGAATAGCTATGTTTTAAAAGATCCTATCAGTAATAGAACGAGAGGAGTATTTCATATCAGTAATTTATATAGATTTTGTAATTAAATTATGACAAATACTAACAGACATTAACTGACAATATAATAGACATTATTAATACTAAAGAATTGATGATAACAGACTTAATAATTAAAATCAAACTAAAGAGATGAAGGACACACACAAATTTCAAAGTATCCAAAAATTTAACTATCACAATGATCATAATCCCAAAAATTAGAAAGTCAAATGATAAATGAAATTTCAAACTTATTATAGTGCATGTAGAAGAAGGGTTATTATAAGATTGTATAATAATTTAATTATGAGGATAGGAAGAAAGAATAAGATGGAAAAGTATATAAAATATATTAATTAAAAATGATGAATATTATTAATGAGACATGAAATGAAGAAGTGAATATGAAATAATATTGATGAAAGATGAATGATATGAAAAGATATAAAAGTAAGACAGATCATAATTAAGATATTGAAATAGGATTATAAATAACAAAGATAAAAAAGAAAAATACTATGATAAAGAATTAAATGGATAAAATTTGGTTTTCTCATTTCTTTTATATTTAAAATAAATCAAGAAAACAAATTTTGGGAATGTTGTTGTAAATAGAACATATACAGAATCCTGATAAAGGATATAAAATTAAAATTTTGTCAATAAAAATAATTTTTAAAAATGATGTATCAAAATAATAAAATACCTCGTATAACAATATAACTAAGTACGACCAATGGGTATAATCAAAAAGATAGTAAATAAATATAAAAAGAAATCATAAACAAACATCAGAAAAACAGTTGTAAAAATTAATTCTTCAACTTAATAAAAACAACCTTAGACAGAACCTCATAAGTAAACGCAGATCAAGAAATAATATAACGCTGCATGGAATCTTAGACACCCAGAGCATCTGTTTATATTTTAAAAATAAATAGAAACTTCTAACAAATGTAACTAAAACTATAATGGTTAAACAATAAAAAGACATTTAGAAGTAATAAAATATATAGAATAAGATATTTAGTCAATGATTAATCATAAAAGTAGGTATGGGAAATATTATGATAGGTAGGAATCTGTAATATGGGCAAGGTCAAATTTATACCAAAATAAAACAGTTGAGACAAATTATACCAACATAAATTATTTTGAATGTGAAAAACAATAATGAAATAAATGATTACCGACATAGTTTATGTATATAGGTGTAATAATATCAAACATAATGAGAAATGAATTGTATATATGTATAATAAGTAAATATGTAGATTGTAGAAAACGTAGAATTAATGAAATTGCATTGACCAATCAAAACAGCGCAAATAAACAGTGATATGGAAAAAGACAATAATAATAAGGTGTGAGTGAATAAGTCAATGACAATAAGTATATTAGGTAGAAAAAACTATAGTTTGCAATAAGTTTAAGTCAGAAAAACAATAAAAACAACAATAAACAAAGTGACAGGTGAAATTTTCAATCGAACTTTCGAGAACAAAAACCACTTCCGGTGACAGACGATAAAAAGGGTTGTGTTCGATGTAAAATGCGGGAAATGGGTAGTTGAGAGTCAGTGGTCATATAGGTAATACTAAGATAAAGTTATTCTAGTTTTTTTTTATTGCAACAAAGTTATAATTAGTCAAAAGAAAAGTATAAAAATCAATATAAATCTAATCAATTTTAAAATAAATCAAGTGTAACAAACGTTTGTGAGACTACAAGTAGCAGAGGAAGAAAATTATCACCCAGATAATGAAAAGCAAAGGCATTCAACATCAAAGGCGGGAAAATCTATTGGGAGCGTCTCCTCCGATGTAGCATCATTTCAAGAAAAAGGAACAAAAGGTCGGTTGTGTGTTTATTAAATATATTTGGTACCAAATAAATGAAACTTTCAAATAAGAACGTATAAATAATAATTTTAAAATAATAATTTCAAGTGATATAAAAATTTTAAGAGCTCATATACCTGGTTTAAAGTTCTGTTATCTTTACATGAATATAATATACCAGAGAAAAGTAATATTAAAACTTACCATTATAAAGTGTAGATAAATGTATAATTTCTTTCATGTCGAACTTCACCAAAAATATATATAAAAATTTCCACTAGTAACAGACCACAACTAATTCCAGTTTATATCAATACACAATTATTACCATACAGTAAAATAATATTTAAAAACGTAAATTTTGAATCGATAAAATATCAAATATGTTTCCAAGTTCACGTCCCGAAGAAAACTAAAATTTAACATTTTAAAATCATTTCATAAATCCTCTTAGTTAAAAAAAAGGAAACACTTTAAAAAGTTTTTTTTGTTTAACATAGAAGCAAAGTTAGAAAGAGCAGGTGTTTGCAAATTTCTAAGAATTTCAACGCTCACAAGATTTCGACCAAGTTATGCAAATGAGCCAGAAAAAGTCGTGGTTAAAAAGAAAGGTATAATTTTTTTTGGAATATAAAGAAAGTCATATTCAAAGTGGAAATTTAGATATATATAAAATAACTCATTATTTATGTATAACGTAAGAATTGGTAGAACAAAAAGGTTAATCATTTATTTTATTAATAAATAGTTTCATCAGTCTAACTGTGTAATAAGCTGTAACATATAGTTTGTATATGAATCATTTTTTTATATGTGTTTTCAAAAGTTTTATTTCACAAAATTTTTTTTATCAGTCACATAAATATATCACATTAATAAGCAAGGTTGATTTTATTATCATAATATGCCCAGAACCCTACTGATTTTAAGAGTCGTAAACGAATAAGAGCAGCCGAGGTAAGAAAACATAAGAATTAAATAAACTACATGTTCATAAATAGCATAATAAATAAAAGGAAGCATTGAATAAAAAATATGTAATTTGGCGAACCCAACAATAGTATAAAAAGTTTAAAATTTGCAATAAATATAATATCATTTCATATTCACATATCCATATATTCAAATCATACATTGATATATATTAATACTTAAAGTCCAATCATATTCAACTTGTATAAAGTATATTAATAAATATAGAGTACTTAAAAAATCAAATCATTACACACATATTTAACTGTACCACAACGTAAAAGACATATATATATAGAACGTAAAGGTAAAAGTTAAATCACATATAACTTGCTTACCCCAAAAGTGGGGCTTTATATAAAATAAAGTAGCAATCATATTTAACTGCAACCCCAAAGTGGGGCATTATAAAAATAAAATATAATCAATCCGATTTAACTTGCTCCCAAACGTGGGGCAATTAAAAATAAAGCATCAATCCGATTTAACATATATATATATATATATATATATATATATATATATATATATAAAAAAAATTTTTTTATATAACGACTGAAAAATGCTATATAGGTGGGGATAACGGGGATTTCAGTCCAAGGAATCAACGCCAAGATCTTTTATTTACAAAATGCCGCCAAGCTTTCGTGTCCTTTTGACACTTCTTCAGGGCAATGTAAAATATTTTAAGTAAATTCAATATAAATAATCATTAAAAAATTTGTAAATATAAAAATAAATATAATTATAATATACTTGATGTCATATTTCACATATGACATCAAGTATATTATAATTATATTTATTTTTATATTTACAAATTTTTTAATGGTTATTTATATTGAATTTACTTAAAATATTGGCACTTGATTGGCTCTTCTCCCGTGTGACTACGCAAGTGTGTATTTAGATTAATTTCCTGTGTAAAAGTTTTCAACCAGATATCACATTTGATGGCTTTTCTCCTATGTGACTACGCAAATGTTTATTTAAATTATATTTCTGTGAGAAAGTTTTCAAACAAATATCACATTTGAATGGATTTTCTCCAGGGTGACTATGCAAATGTGTATTTAAAGTAAATTTCCGTGAAAAAGTTGTCAAACAAATGTTACATTTGAATGGCTTTTATCCTTTGTGACTATGCAAATGTGAATCTAAGTCACATTTCAGTGAAAAGTTTTCAAAATGCCACATTTGTATGGCTTTTCTCCTGTGTGAATACGCAAATGCAAATTAATTTTCTGGTAAAAGTTTTTAAACAAATGTCACATTTGAATAGATTTTCTCCCGTGCGAATAAGCAAATGTGCCTTTAAATTACTTTTCCGCGAACATGTTTTTGAACAAATCTTACATGTGAATGACTCTTCTCCGGTGTGACTGCAAATGTGTACTTAAATTACTTTTCCTTGAAAAAGTTTTGGAACAAATATCACATTCATATGGCTTTTCTCCTGTGTGGCTACGCAAATGTCTATTTAAATCACATTTCTGTGAGTGAGTTTTAAAACAAATGTCACATTTGAATGGCTTTTCTCCTGTGTGAACACGCAAATGTGTATTTAAGTTACTTTTCTGTGTAAAAGTTTTCGAACAAATGTCACATTCAAATGGTTTTTCTCCTGAGTGACTACGCAAATGTGTATTTAAATGACTTTTCTGTGAAAAACTTTTTAAACAAATATCACATTTGAATGACTTTTCTCCTGTGTGACTACGCAAATGTGTATTTAAATTACATTTCCGTGAAAAAGTTTTCAAACAATTGTCACATTTGAATGGCTTTTCTCCTGTGTGACTATGAAAATGTGTATTTAAATTACATGCCCGTGAAACATTTTTCAAACAAATGCCACGTTTGATTGGCTTTTGTCCTTTGTGAGCACGCAAATGTCTGTATAAATCATTTCTCTTCAATTTCTGATGTTCATCTATACTTAAGTTGAATTTAGCAGTGAATCCGATAGTCTGCAATTCTACTTTCAAATCATGTTCAACTGCTTCAATTTTATGTTTTACATCTTCATCAAGTTTTCTGAGAATAGTAAGATTAGCTACTTGCTTTTTTCTGCAACTTGTATTTTTCTGGTGAAATTTCGTTTTATATAGTAATTTCCGCAGTTTCATACAATGATTTGTAGAAAAGTGACTAAGGAATTCTATTCGTTTCGCGTATAAATTTCCACAAAACCCACAGATAATAATCCCAGCAATAGTGTTCAGGTTCCCATGTTTTCCATTTTTCAGTTGTCCTGCAAAAATAAAACTGAAACTATTTTTTTTAAGGTTTGAAATTTGTATGAAGAATAAAAACACTAAAAATTCTGTGAAGGTATAAGTACCTACATATACTAAATGGGTGATAAGAATATCAGTGTGAAAATGTATTTTAGAAGTATAATGAACACAACTAACACACAAAATGAAGTTATAAATACAATAACAAAACAATGAAACATTAAAACTCTCTATCTAACAAAAATAATAAGAAATGCAAATGAAACAACCACAGATTAAGTATTTTGGCTGAACATGTCAGTGTCAAGATTATTAAAAATGACAGCTGTCAGAAGATGACAAAATATATCCTTATGAATACAACATAATTAGTGTAGTTTGTCGCTATCTCGTTTCGACATTATGAGGTCATAATAATTGTCTTTAACTGCATTTGAAAAGAGGGCAATAATAAGAAGACAAAACCAATGACACATAATCCGAAATTGTCATCTCACCTTTTATTTAAATGGAACAATTCAATACATAAAGGCCGGCGGTACATTTTTTATCCATAGGAGAGGATTCAGACCATACGGATTCCGAATCAGTTTATACATAAACTGTAGCACTTATCGTTCGTCCGCTGAACCTTAAAACGGACACCAGAAGCCAGAATATAAGACTTCGATTTTTCGACGATTAATGTTTAGAAGTCTAAAATTCCATAAACGTAATATATTTTAAGTGAGTGAAAACAATATAAGTGTTTAAAAGTATTTTGAAAGTACATTGAGCACAACTAATATACAAAATAAAGTTTGAAATTAAAACCCCGGTTAGGAAGACCTTATAAAACTTGGAACAATACATTGGGCCCACACATTACTGATAAAATTAGAAGAACAGAGGAAAAATTTACTTTATGAAAATAATGACATTTCAGAAAAACTTTTATTGATAAAGCATCTGTTTGAACTCTCAATATTATCAGTTACACATTATATCAATTCTTCTGTAAATCCAGCAATGACACATAATAATAGATAGATAGATATACGTTTATTGACAACATGTACATATGTATTATGTTTGAAGTCAGTCATCATGAGAGGAATAAAACAATATTTGAAACAATTAATAAAAGAAAAGTAACAATAATTTAAAACTGGTAATAAAACATCAAGTAAAAAATAAAATTAACAACGGCGGTCTCTGGAAGCAAATTTTAAAAAATCTTCGATAGAATAAAAACAATGTTCCAATAAAAACATCTTAGCGAATTTACAAAATTCACGAAGACTCCTATTTTGGAGATCGAGACCTCTATAAAAACTATTAAAAACATTGTAATACTCAACATTTAGTTTATTCGCCTGGGTAGTCCTAAGCCTAGAGAAAGGGGCCACAAGATCCACCGCATTCCTCGTGCCGTAGGTATGAATATTATAGTGCGAATTATAATTGGATCTATTTTTGTGAATCAATACTAATGTTTCATAAATGTACAGACAAGGAACCGGTAAAATCCTGCACCCCCTAAACAGTGCAAGGCAGTGCGAACCATAAGGAGCATTCCCGACAATCCTCACGGCGGATTTCTGAAGAGCGAAAACTTTATAAGCCCCACTCGAGTTTCCCCAAAATCTAATGCCGTAAGTGAGAAGTGAGTGAATGGTGCCAAAATACACAGTACGAAGGGCCTTGGTTTGCAAGCAATGCTGAAGCTGCCGCAGTGCATAAATTTGCGAAGACACCGCAGAGCACAAGGCTTCAATTTGAGCAGACCAGGTAAGACTCGAGTCAAGTGTTAACCCAAGAAGCTTAACTGGTTGTGACTTATGAGCAAGCTTGTCCGAGGTGAAAGTGATTTTGGCGGTCTTGCTTTCATTCAATTGAAGTCTATTAGCCACAAACCAATTTTTTGCTAATGAAAGATGTTCAGATTCATCAGACTCATCTTCATCATAAAGTAGTGTCGTGTCGTCAGCATATAATTTACAAGTACATCCGTTAACGGCTGACGGCAAGTCATTAATAAATATTAGAAACAGTAAGGGTCCCAAGACTGAACCCTGTGGAACTCCAAATCGGATTGGCATATTAACTGATTCATGCCCATCAAAGCTTACATACTGGGTTCTATCGGCAAGGTAAGAGCCAATGAGCACCAATGGTAAACCACGAATGCCGTAATGCTCCATTTTGGCAAGCAAAAGAGAATGGTCCACGCAGTCAAACGCCTTGGCGAGATCGCACAGAATAGCAGAAGTACCATGACGTTCGTCAAGGCCATCGACCACGGTCCCAATCACCTTTGCAAGAGCATCGATTGTTGAGACATTCTTTCTAAAACCAAATTGATGAGGAGAAATGATGGAATGAAGCTCAAGAAATTCTAGAAGCCGGTGGTTGATGATAATTTCAAAAATTTTGGATATAATGGGAACAATGGAAATCGGTCTAAAATTATTGGCACAGTTCAATTCGCCTTTTTTATGCCACGGCAAAACCTTAGCAATCTTTAACTCACCAGGCCAGTTACCCTCGGTCAAGCAAGCATTAAATAAAACTGTTAAAGGACCAGTAACGTGTTCAAGAGCAGCCTTTATTAAACGGCTATTCAGACCATAACAATCGGTGCATGTTGAGTTTTTCAGCTGTAATATAGCAGCTTGAACCTCACATTCAACGACAGGAGGTAAGAAGAAAGAGGCAGAAGGGCTAGGTAAAACACTGACAAAGTTAAGGGGATCAGAAACTGCTGCCGGCAAAGAGCTAGAAATTTTTTCTGCAATGTTAGCAAAAAAGCTGTTAAATTCCGAAGATGTTAACGCAGAAACTGTATTACGACATTTATTGTTCTTTTTCTCCTGGTTTACTATGTTCCAGATCATTTTATTCTGATTATCTGACGTCAAAATAGCCTCAGAATACGAAATCCTTTTGGCGGATCTAATCTCTTGCTTGTAAACTTTTCTGATGCTGCAGTACAAACGCCAATCCTCAAGACCTCCAGAAGACTGGAAAGCGCGTCTACATCTAAACACTTCTGTTCTGCGCATCTTAAGCTCACGACCAAACCACCTTGCTCGCGTTTGTCTACGAGAGTGTAACTTGGTAGGTATGTGTATATCTTTTTGTACACATAGAATGCCCAACAATGTTTGAGCGATTTGATTAGAATCCATAGACGCAGCATTAAGACTAGTCCAGTCGACCGCAGCCAAACCCTGGGCAAAACTGTTCAATGTGACATCATTCAACACCTGAATCACCCGTTGATTCCCCGAGACCAAGTTGGGAACCTTTAAAATAGATATGAAAATCCCCAAATGATCAGATACCAATGGTTCGCACACACCTGTTTCAAACAACCCAGGGCAAATATTTGTAACAATGTTATCCAGACATGAGCCAGTGTTGAACGTAACACGTGTTGGTACGTCAATGTAATGCCTCAGGCCGTATAAATTAAAAATATTGTTCAAGTCACGAAAAAAAATATCATTAAAATTTACAAATAATTGTTAAAAAGCAACATTCTGCCAAAAAGATATGAGAACAGCAGAGCTGATACGAGTGCCATCTCTTAAAAATAAGAAAATTTAAAACTGAAAAGCGTTTACAAATATGCACAATGTTATGATATGATATACATGAAAATATGAATTGATAATAGATATTATTACAAAAATACGTCGACATCACTTAAAAGTAAAGAACAGAAAAAAACAAACTCTCATACAGGCCTATATATATATATATATATATATATATATATATATAAAAGAACAGATTAGTGGGTATTGCACGCAAATAGAAGAAGGGGCTACTGAAGAGTGGTAACCACAGACATGCATGTTTCTGGCTCATTAGCCTTCATCGGTACGGCATAACCAAGAAAAGGTGTGCAACTTGGGAGCAAGGATGAAAACACAAACAACGGATTTCAACAAGATAACCAAACGCACATTTGTGCCTTCAAATGGAAGATCCCGAGTTTTCAGTAGCCCCTTCTTCTATTTGCGTGCAATACCCACTAATCTGTTCTTTGTTATTGTTCATATGTCACGCACTATTCGTACATCTTATATATATATATATATATATATATATATATATATATATATATATATTTGGATTTTTCTTGACCAATTTATATAAATTTCTATTTGGTAATTTCTTGGGATTCGGTCCTTATTATAAACTTTCATCAAACTACATAATATGTTTCATCTAATATACTTTATTTTACGTTTCGGCTGATTTTTTAGCCTTTTTAAAAAACACTACAATAGAAATTCATATTGACAACACACAGCTCATTAATTATTCCTAATCACACAGCTAAAATTCAAATAAATAAAATTCTACTTACAGTTATCAGGAACAAAAACTTTTATATCCACATAGTGGAAACGTCACATTTAAAATTAATTTATACACTAACTTAACGTACACAAACAGCGACTTCATGATTGATATTTGATTTCTTTCGAGTCATTATTGTTTTTATTTTGCGTTAAATTTAACATGAACGGACAATGAATCAATTTGTAAGGGGCATGGAAATTATACCCATGTGTAATTAACAAAAAACAATCCTTTCCTATGCTGTGGATTTTGTTTATATTTATTTCATCAATTTATTAAATTGTAATAGATTTTACTTACATTGTTTGTGTCAATTTTGGAATTAACGGTATTTTTGTTTTTTTGTATACATATCATTTCGTACATTTCTCGTTTTTTTGTATTTATTTCAGTTTTTAGGATTTTTGTTTGCTCATAATTAAAAGTATGGTTCTTGTCAGTTATGTGACTCGTTAGAGCCGTTTTATTTCTTTTATCGTACTTGTGGCTGTTAATTCTATTTTTCAGATATTGACTTGTTTGTCCTATGTATACACCATCACAATATTTGCAGGGAATCTCATAATCTCATAGACTACATGACTTTTTTTGTCTTTTGGAATTTCTGATTTTAGTTTACTAAAATGTTTGTTTAATAGATTATGTCCCTTGTAGCTAGGTTGTACTTTTTCATGTTTAAAAACGTTATTTATTTTCTCTGTCAATTTTGGAATATACGGTAGTATTAAAAAGTTGGAGTTTTTTTGTTTGTTTGTTGTACAGATGGTTGTCGAATTGTAATACTTATGTATTCTTTTTTTGAAAACACTATTTATCATTTTTTCGGGATAACTGTTCATTTTCAACGCCTGTTTAGCTTTTTCAATCGCCGTATGTCTATATTCAGTATCTGAAGGAATAATTGCTCTGTCAGCCAGGCCTATAATAGCAGATTTTTTTTGGGATATATGGTGGTGTGAATTAAAATTAAGATATCTGCCTGATCAAGTAGATTTGGTATACCAAGCAGTTTTAAATTCTCCGTTTTTATTATGTATAGTTAAGTCCAAAAAGTTTATTTGATGGTTTTGTTCTGTTTTGATAGTAAACTGTAATTTGTGGTGATAATTATTAAATTCTCGTAACACATAATCACATTTATCCCTTGGAATGGCTAGAAGGCAATCATCCACGTATCTATAGAAAAAAAGGGGCTTGAAGTTCATTTTATTCATTACAGCTGTTTCTAGTTCTTCCATGACTAGCTGTGCTATTACAGTTGAAAGAGAATTTCCCATTGCGCAACCTTCGATTTGTCTATAAAATGTATCTTTGTATAAAAAATAAGTTGAATTTATTACCAATTTGACAGATTCCAAAAATTCATCCAGAGGAATATCTGTGTGGTTCTTAATTAGGTCCCATTGTTTTTCAATTACATTTTGAACTAGATCTAGAGTAATGTTTGTATACATGGACACCACATCCAAAGACACAATAATGTGATCTGTGGGCACTGACACATTTCTAATTTTATTTTTGAATTGCCAAACATCTTTAATGTAATATTCGTTCTTATATGTGACGTTATTTAGTATGTTTTTCAAAAAGACTGACAATTTTTCGAAAGGCGATTGAATACAAGATACTATTGGGCGTAACGGAATATTGGGTTTATAGAGCTTTGGTAATCCATATATTCTAGGTGGAATTGAGTTTTGTATCTTCAAGTCTTTGGCTGTTTTTGGTGATATGTACAAATTGTTTTCCCATTTTTTAATTAATTCGTTGTTTTTCTTTTGTAATATATTTGTAGCATCATATTTCTGTTTTTAGAAAAAATCCACTGACACTTCGATTGTGTTTTGAACAAAGGTACTTTTTGACTTACGACCCGCGTTTGTAACGTAATAGTTATTCGAGATATGACGTCGTCTACAATTTTTTTAAATGGCGACACCCAATTTCAACCATGCCAATTGAAAGAGCGTGTCATTCTAAGTACACATTATCAAAAATTATGGTTGTGTGACAGTTGCCTTGGCGACCGAGAATGCTTTTATTACATAAAATTTGGTCGACCCACAAAATCAGATGAAGATCAACTTAACATTTTGTTGGTAATACAAGACAATCATCACTCAACTCTTATCCAAGTGGCTTCTGATTCCAATATTGCAGCGTCCACAGTTCACAACATTGTGAAAAAACAGAGTATCATTCTTATGAGGAATGCCTTGTTCATGTGCTATCTGAAGACAACTTCGATAGGTGAATTCAACTCTGCTAGAAAATGCAAAGCTATGCACAGATGATAGAAATTTTGTAATTCCCGATGGATGGTGGAGTATAGCACTCAACATCCTCAGAAAGTGAATGTGGTGCGGCATAGTCTGAGGAAAAAATCTGGGTCCCTATTTCCCTATGTAGTAACTATGTCTATGCAATGGAAAGACTGAATTGGTGAAAATCGGAATAGGTGTGTTCATGCTAGTATAAAACAAATACAGCAACGATAATGCAAACCGGAGTATAAAACATTAAAGTTCGACTTTTTTTACAAATTCCGATTCCGAATGGTCTCCTCCATGGATTGAAAATCCACAAAAAAATTTTGATTTCGGTCAAATTTGACATAGGGGAGGGTTTGATTCGAGGATTCCAATAAATTTTTCAGTTGTTCTAAGAAAAAATTAGTTTGGGTCGAAAATTGAGAGTTTATGAAAATGGGATTTTCCGGAAAACTGTATATCAGATTTTGCCCATTGACGAACTTAGTTTGTCAGAGCTTACCTGGATTTCATTCAATCACAGGAGGTGATTACAATCCCGTTCTTCAGAAAAGAAAAGTGAAAACCTTAAAAAACATTAAAAAAATATCAAGAGTATCAGAAAGATTTAATGAAGTTCGGTAACAAAAAATTAAGTGAAAATACAGATAAACAACAAAACGTATTCAGAGATTTAATTACATGCAATGTATACAATGTCAGTAATGTAATATTGATGCAGTTTGATTTCAAATCTTCATGGATTTGTATACATTCCCTGATGTAAACGAAGCTTTTTACCAAAAGAAGTTGCGAAATTTTGACATTCGCAAATTACCACCTTGCAATATTTGTACCATTTGGAACAATGCTCATGAAAAATCCAACAAGTTTAGCTGGGTATTAAGCCCCAAACTGGAGTAATAGTGACAAAGATAATAAAAATATCAACGAGAATGATAAAAAAACAGAAATGATGAAATATTTATTTTACATGTAATAATTCTTTTTTTGTACTTTATAGTATGAAAAATATTTTTTACTCTATATGAGATGGCTATAAATATAATAAAACTATTATTACAATAGATTTCATAAACGATCTCAAAAGATTAAACTTCCTATCTCATTCAAACCGCTTCAAGTGATGCCACGTACATTCACCTACAGCAGACTATAAATGTGTCTGGCAAGATGTGAAAACTATTGAAACTGTCCGGCTACTGAAGTAACATTTTTTAAGGTCCCCAAGTATATTATATGAAATTCAGCTTTTATACTTAAGGTATTTATAATTTATTGAAGTTTAGTGGTGTTTGGCAGGGGTTGCAACTATACTAAGGTGTCCAGCAATGGTTGAAGAAAATAAAAAAATTGGAATTTATACTTCAACTAATTTGAGGTACTATTTTATCCACCTTCACTACCTGTCACTGTCAACTGTCCAAGTAACCATAATCCTAACTCCATAGTCGCTGATCGTTCTTACCTACAGTACAAACGCTGAGTCTTCTCCATCACATGAGTGATATGGCATCAACCTTATGCATCTTAATCAAAACAATACAACAAACTCTTGTATTGAGTTTCGCTCTTTTTCTGTTATTAGAAGAAGACAGTACCAACATAGTATGTGTTGAATAGTATTGTGAACTAAGTCACATGATGGAAAAGCTTCACAGTTTCTACTGTATGTTGGGAACATGCACAGAGAAACTTTCAGCTTTTATAAAATAACGAAGATCTGGCCGTTGTGGACTCATGCTCTACTACAGTACATATAGAGATTACTTATACAAATTAAAAATTATATTCTTATTTACAGACCGGATAAGAATTTCCAACTATATTATGGTTATGTCAAACTCCCAAGCATATGAAAATATTAAAAAAGTATGTTACACCTGAATAGACATCAATTAATGTAACTCACCTTTTGATTTCGTTCGTCTTCTTGGTTTAGCTTTTAAATATTTAAATTTGTTTCTAATGTTGTGTATATCAACTTTATGAGAGCTGTCCCTTTCTGTTTTAATTGCAATTTTATATTCTTTAACTACTTGAATTTTGTATAGATCGTTACTAATTTCTTGTTTAATGGGATGCATACTATTAATATTTACATTTTCAAAAATTGCCCTAGTTACTTCATCACTCACTTCTTGTTTAACGTCCATATTCCAAAAAAAATCATCGTGGATATCGATTTCTTCTTTAACGACATTTTCCTCAATATTCATTCTGACTGTCTTATATCAAATTAATAATAATTAAAGTAAATGTTATTTTAAAAAAAGCCAAGCAAACAAATAGTGAACGAGGAAATGAATTCTTCTTCAATAGACAAATAATATATAACTTTCTTCTTCTTCTATTTCCAATTCCACAGCACATTAAACGTAAAATAAATAATGCTCTTGTCCCACTGTAAAGTTTTGTATAAAAATTACACCTCATAAAAACTTTTTATAAAAATGGATGCCTGTGTCCCACTGTATAAAAATTTTCCATAAATATTTTTATAAAAATAGTCAGCTCACTCAACTATAATATTGCCTTTAATGTCAATACAGATTATAAAATATCCCAGTATATTACGTTGAAAGTCATTAAAAATGAAAATAGGTATGCAATATTAATCATACATTGGTTGGATAGTTTGGCTTGTGTTCATAGATAAAGATCATGATACAATAAAATAGAAGATATGATTTCGCGCATGCTGGCTCTGACGTCACGCCGAGAATGAACGCCTTGGATTAGTTTCCAGTTACATTATTGGATATGTTTATGTCGGTTAATTTACATTTTTATTTTGAAAATTAGCAAAAATTAGTCAAAATGAGATGTGTAGTGTATGGTTGTGATTCAGACAATCACGTGAAAGGCTTTGCACACGATGTCAGCTTTATTACCTTTCCAAAAGACAAAAAAATGATACAGGAGTCGAACCGTTTGTCTAAACGCGAAGATAAATTTAATACCATAGAATATTGGACCATATAATTATGCTGAGATTGAAAAACAAATGTCACTAGTTCCTCTTGATAATCGTAGAGATATGTTGGGGGCTATATTTATATTTAAACTCCTAAATGGGCAGGTTGATTGTGTGAATCTTCTGAGTCATATGGGGATTAGCATTCCTTATCAGGGTCTTCGCCATCAAGTTACCTTTCATGTGCCCTTTCATAGAACAACATATGGTGCTATGAGTCCTATAAATAGATATATCTGGGCTGAGTTCGAAAAGTACACACGAGTGCGCTCGATTAACTCTAGCCGTTCGAAAACTCTAGGATGATTAGTCGAACGTTACTCTATACAGTTCGAAAATTACGTTCTCTCATCGCTCGAGCGTCGCTTTTTCCAACCAAGTATTTGCAAAGTTAATATTCACCCTACATGCGCAGTGCTTTCTTCTTGGTTTTGTGGTTATATAATAGACAAATAATATATAACTATTACCTTTCTCTATGGGTTATGTTTTTACTATATTTCTCTTTATTGTTACCGTTCCCTAAGTAAATTTTTCAGGACGAAAAGGGCCAGAAACATAAAAAACATACTGTTTCATTTTAAAATGGATATTAACTTAGATAGATACGTGTTGTGTATTGGGGTAAATGGAGAACCCATCCTTAGTGAAGACGGTAAAATTTACGTTTCCAATATAGATGGTAAATATCATAGATATCTATATAAAAACGAGTAAATATCAATACTCTAGGCATAGCATATTTGATTTATCAATTTTAATTATTAACATTTGTTTAGATAATACAATGATCCAGCTTGGGATAACCGAACACGTTTCAAAACACTTCGGAATTGTAACATGTGAAGAAACAGTAAATAGTCTTCAATATACTAATAAAGATTGTGAAGAGAAGTCTGCATCGTGGAGTTCAGCTGCAATTAAAAATCTAATTGATCTTTATAAAAAACATGAAAAATTATTTAAAGGAACATCTATGAAAAAACAAAAAGTGTGGAATATTATAACAGCTTCAATGAAAGAAAATGGACATTTATATACAGCCACACAATGTGAGAATAAGTTTAAGTACTTAAAATCCAGGTACACTAAAAAGAAAGACAATATGGGTGACCGAGGATCAGGCGAAAGTCCTTTAAAATTTGAATATTTTGAAGAAATGGATGATATATTCGGCAGAAAACCCAATATTACACCTACATTTATCGCTTCAAGCATTCCACAATGCAGTAAAAATGGTGAGATAAATTATAATGATTTCTATTCTGGTTAATAGAATTTATGTTTCAGTAAATATTGAAAATGAAGAACCATCAATAGAAAAGAGAGAAAATTATGAACCAGTAGAAAAGAGAAGAAAAGTTCAAGAAAAAAATAAATCAGCTCAGTATGAAAAAGAGCAAAATAAACTCATAAATTTCATACAAAAAAAAGACGAAGAAAAGGATGAAGCACGTGAAAGGCGTCATCATGAAAGAATAACAGAAGCTAAGGAGACACGACAAGTATACACTGAAATGATGCAAAAACTCATTGATAAGTTATGAAAAAATTTGTTTTTCATAATTTATCTGTTAATAAGTTTATAGAGAATATTTCTTACTTTCACCTAGTTTTTATTTTTAAAGAATATTTTTATTTTCGTTTGTTTTCCAAAAAAATTTAGTTGTTTTTTCTTAATTCATCTTTTATAGAGAATTATTTTTTAGTTTTTCCTAGTCTGTTTGTAAGATATATATTTTAATTTTTTTTGATTGCACATATTATTTTTAGTTTGTACCCGATTTTTAATAAAAACCATTATTGAGTTTACTTTTCAGTTATGTGTTTTGTTTGCATAATATATCTCTTATTTCTTTAGTGCATCCTTCAACACTGTTTTAGTGTGTATACCAGTTTTTTTAACTTCAATAAAAAGCAGTAAATTTATAACCTAATTCATTTCATTTACAAACAATTCATGTGCTAACCTATCTCTTACATTATTTCCATCTGCATTTTCCTGGCCATCGCCAGCAACTTGAACATTATCTACATTATTTAATAAAAATTCCATGCCCTCTTGCAAATAATGATTATTGTCTGGGTCCAAGAGATTTATACACATATTGTGCAACACACAACATGCATTGATTGTTGCTGGAATTAGATCTGTTCTTCGCATATCTAAATATTTTAATCTACGAAATCTACCGACTAGTAATCCAAAGCTACGTTCAACAACTTGTCGTGTGCTGGCATGTCTCATATTAAAATTCTTCTGTATAGGAGTCAATGGCCTTCAATGGCCTTCTCTCAATGTATGGGGGAATTATCCAGCAGTGTAAAGGATAAGCTTTGTCTCCTAGTAGGTAACTATCTTCACAATAATTGTTTATATTCCGAGATATTTCCCTATATATATAGGAGTTTTGAAAAATCCTTGTATCAGAAACAGATCCAGGATATCCAATAAACGTATCTGTGAATTTAAGTGATGGTACAGCAATTGCTTGCAATGTGATGGCATAGTTACATTTTCGTGTAATATACACCTCTGGGTCCTCTGATGGAGCACGAATTGGTACATATATTCCATCCACTGCGCCAATTACATTTCTTAAACCACCAAACCTTTGAAAGGATAATTTAATAGATTCCTTTTCTTCATTGTTGGGCCACTTTATGATTGTGGGAGCTATTTTGTTAAGAGCAATTATTACTCTTAAAAAATCGTCAAAAATATTGCCCTTACTCATATCAAATCTGTCACCAACAGACCTAAAATTCTAGTTAATATTAGTTTGAATTTAAAAAAGAATAAAATAACCTACCTAAAGGAATCAGGGGTGGCTAAAAGCCATAAAATAGCCAGCAATTTTTTCCTGAAGTTACCTAAAGGACGCCATGTTTGTTTTGCATTAAAATATGGCAATAACAAAGGAAGCAGTTGTTCAAATGTATCACTGGTTAATCGGAAGTGCATCTGAAACTGTTTTTGAGTAAAACGAGGAATCACGTTTTCAAAATATCCTCTTATTCTCACTGGCTTTTCCCTGCCTTTTTTAATTTTGTTTATAATTAAAATAAAATCATCTTCACTACTCTCTGATTCGCTTTCAGTGTTAAGTAGTCCATTTAACTGGGTCGATTGCAAAATCGCCAAAGCCGCAACTACTTTACGCTTCCGATTCATAATTATTATTTTTGTAATACTGTATATTGGATTAATAATTGTGTTTTGTTTACTTTACGTCTTTTAGGTTAGGTTATTTAACCCCATACAGTTCGAAAAGGAGTCAAACGAACCAGACAACCGAAACGCACAAATGTCATACCATGGAATGACAATGATCTCTCAGAGCGTACTTTTCGAACTCTTCCCTGTGCTTTTTGAATAGCTTTAAGGTACAATTTCACGTGACGCTGGAAGCTCAAATTTTCACGCTCAAACCGGTGATCACATGACTAAATATGCAGTTTTAGCTTCGCTTTAGGAAGTTCGTTTTAAACCAACTATCAACGTCGATTTTTAGCTTGAACCAGTGTTGCCAGGCGAAAAATATTTACATCCTCAACCATCTTATTAAAACCGTGCCAACCGTGATTTAAAAGTTCCCAACATATTAAATTAAATGTAACAAAATTTGTACAAATAAACTTTTTATTATAAAATGTATAAAATTATGTAAAATCAAGATACAATTTTTTTAATGCACATAACAACTTCAAAATAAGAACATTCTTCTATATATCATCACAAATAAACAGAATATTACTTTGTACCTTACTTAATGAAAAGTGAGCAAATTTACTAGGTTCTCACTTTCTACGGAGAAAATTTAAAAACCCTAATAATTTCGTTACTACGTTAAAAAATCCCCAATTTGAGGAAAAATCGACACCTTTGGCAACAGTAGTTTGAACTGTGTTACTCCATAGACAAATCGAATAAATATTATTTGCCTTATGGTTTATTAATGTGTTAATAAAGAGTATATAAATATTGAGTAAAATGAATGAAGAATCTATGATTTATATTGAGTCCTTACAATTGTGCTAAATATTGTATATTCCGATTATACCATTCAGTATATTTTTGATGATATTCGGCAACATATTTTCCATATCGATCTTTATTTGACATTTTTACAGTTGCTTATCAATATAATTATTAACAGGAACAATTAAAATTAGGATTTATATGTATTTTATTTGCAAGACGCTCCAATTTTGACGCTGGAATACCTTTTTCATGGAAACTACAAATTTGAGCGTTCCATTTAGACATGTGACAGCTTTTGAAGCTCATTTTTGAGCTTCCAGCGTCACGTGAAAATGTACCTTTAATTTTGATAATTTCAATACGTCTTTGGGACAGTTCAAATGTTGCTTAGGGCTGTGATTTGTTCAGTTATGTTGTGTTCTTATTTTTTTTATATTTATATAAGTACTGTTTATCACCTGTAGCTACATGGAAAGTGTTATGTATTTCAAATTATTTGGTTATGCTGTATCAGTCTTTATACCTGTCCTTATTGTATTATTTATTGTTGTATTGTAACAGTTAGAGGGGGTTTCCCGTAATAAATAAATCTTTTCTTAAATTCAATTTGACAAATGATATTTTTGAATCTTAATTTGATATTTTGTTATTACCAATAACAATTTAATTATTATTATTATTTTGAAGAATGCTCCACAGTACCTGAGTTGTACTTTGATGTTGTTCTGTAGTATACTTATTTTGGAATAAACAACCGATTAAGTATTAAAATTTGCTAATTGTTTTATTCCTTATATTTATTTACAAATTTAAATGTTTATAAAATCATGTCAAAAAAACCAAAAAAAAATAATGTTTTTTTGTATCAGTACAGTAATTATTTACTTTACAAAGTAAGCAAACAGATTTCAATCAGATCTTAGAATTATTGTTTTGCTCTGGTAGGCTCTCCGATTCCATATAACACTTTAATATGAATTCTCTTTGCCTTTATAATACTACTAATATCTCATTCAACCTGAACCATCCTCATTTTCCTTCAAAATGCATTGGCAATGCATCATACGCAAGTTCTATTACATCAAGTGCATTAGTTCGCGCTCACGGTTTTGAATTGTACTCTCTGCGTGACGTCATGCGCGCGGCTAACAATTGGTGCGTTCTTTTTGACTGAGATATCAGATCACTTCAGTTAAGGTGATCTGAGATAAAGTGATGTGAGTAAGCACCAAAAAGAACGACATCTCAATTGAAGCGCGCGATCTGTCGATAGATTTAAATTATACGACAGATTCGTATCAGCATCTAATAATGTTAATTAATGTATCCATAATCGGTAACAAAAGAAAAATAGATTATGTGTATTTATTATTTATATGTCTATGGTTAAAACCTTAGATAACCTTGGTTAAAACTACATATAAACCAAGCAAATCAAATATTTCTTCATCCCCTCCACTTTATTTCCGACTCAATTCCAACTGATACCCCCTTACAACACATTCAGCATCGGTGAAGGGGGAGGAAAAATCTCAGCTCACTTAAAGTGAGTAAAACAAAAAGAACGCTCACATTACTGATGTGAGCTGAGATTAACTGAGATCTCAGTCAAAAAGAGCGCACCTGATATTTCGAACGGCTAGAGATCATATCTTCTATTTTGTTGTATCATGGATAAAGATAACCTGCTTCAGTTTGCCAAAGAGTCATAGAGAAAAGTATAAATATGAGAGTTGTTCTCCCTGTATTATTTACTTTTCATCACGTTGATCGGAGCACCACAAATGGGTAGAAGAACTAATTTTTAGAGGCGGGATATTCGAATTTGGTAGTTTCGATATGGGAGTTGATTTTTACAATTTGTCTTAAAATTATTTATAATGTTAATTACTTCATTACAAAAAATTAGATTATATTTCATTTTTTTGTAATGAAATAATTACAATAAACAAGTTTAAGATAAATAAGAAAACAGTAAACTTTTAAATTTGTTATTAACGTGTTCATATAATAACAGAAAAATTTAATAAAATATTTGTCTATTAAAAATAGGACTGTTATATATTTTCTATATACTTTATCAACTTTAGAGTTCCTATTCTATCTTTGGATTTTTAGTAGTTAACCCACTGAGCACAGAACCTTGCAAAACATTGTTGCAAATTACATTTATATACATTTTGAAATGTTTCCTGGAGAAGTTGCAGTAATATTATTGCGTTAGTTTAGTTGAAACATTGTGACTTGCTCATTAGAGAAACATTTCATAAAGTTGAGATTTCCTTCCCACTGAAACGTTTGCAATTGAGGTTGCCGTGATGTTCTTAGATATGCCAGTTGTAATATTGCATCAGCATTTTTTCAGAAACATTGCTGTAAGTTAGTTATTTGTTATTTTTGAAACATTTCGCTATTAAGTTTCAGTGATATTGTCAAATACACAAATTGAAATATTGTCATTTACTTTCGCGAGTAACATTGCTGTAAGTTATTTATTTCTTCCTGTCGAAATATTTCCATATGAAGTTTCAGTACCTATCCAAGTTGGAATATTGCGATATTTTTTAATCAAGAAACATTGCTGTGAGTTAATAATATTCCTTCCTTCTGAAAAATTCGTAGATGAATAACGTTTATTTCGATTACTCTCCGGCACACTTTTCGGATTTCGAATTTATATATTTCTAGATTAGGTCTGATCGGAACTGAGTGAATGGTTCCCAATGCATCGTTTTTATTTTTTGCGTCGCGCGTCACGTATTTTGATCGGCAAATTCCTGACGCGACTCACCAATTCGCCAATCAGAATGCGTAAAGATAGCGTGACGTGCGACGCAAAAGGCAAAAACGATGCCTTGGGAACTCATCCTAACCGAGCCCAATAATAGTATGAAGAAGAACAAAAAGGTTGGGTTAGGATTTGTTTCTTTCGAGTTTCGAGTGTTTCGACCGGTCGTTGGAGGGAAAAAGAAATAACATTTTACACATTTATTCTGTTTTCTTGGTGAAGTGAAGCAATGGATTAATTTATATTTGTATACTCGATACAATAGGATCACAGTTTCCTTTTTATTTTATAGTAGTGAATTGAAAGGTGTGTTTCAGGTATAAATGTTTGCTTTTCACTTAGAATTATTACGTTTCAATTATATTAGTTGTTGTATAGTATATCAACAAGACTGTATAAGGCTCCTTCGATTTAATCACTTTTGTTTGTGAAGTTCATTTGAACCACAAATTTTCATTTTAATATACCTCCAGGAAGCACCGAGTAATCTGGTTGTTTCCCAGTATATAAGTTGATATCTGTGCAAATTGTGTAGTGTGATATATTTTTGTTATTAAAATATTTTTTATTATGCATTTTTTAGTCCAATAAATAATTAATGGATGCATATTTATAATTTAATTTTTTATTGCTTTTAGTATTTGTACAATGGTTCGATGCGAAGTATTCAGTGGACCATTACGTAGAAACTGACAAAACATTGAAAAAAACGAAATTGATTAATATAAAGCAGTGTTCATTCATTCATTGAACTGAATTATCTGCTACTGCAAATACATGTTTTTTTTGTATCTGATGTGTTATTTATTACTAGAACAAACAATCACTATTATTTAACTTATATTTTCACATTAATCCAGTAAATATAACCTCAAAAATAGCTTTAAAATCAAATATACGGATTGCAGGATAACTTACATTACCAAAACTATAATTTTTTATATTGAGTAGACACGATTACTTACTTTTTAACAATTTATTCCTTTCAAAAACACGTATGAAACGCTTAAATAATAAAAAATCTACACTCAAATGGAATTTCCTATGGCAACAAGTTTTGTTTGGATACAGTTTCAAATTGTGACGTCACACTAATCTCGTGTATAATAGTCCGTGTATAATATTGTCTTATCTATGATAATAGTCCGGTCGTTGGAGGGAAAAAGAAATAATAGTGAAGCAATGGATTAATTTATATTTGTATAATCTATACAATAGGATCACAGTTTCCTTTTTATTTTATAGTTGTGAATTGAAAGGTGTGTTTCAGGTATAAATATTTGTTTTTCACGTAGAATTATTACGTTTCAATTATATTAGTTGTTATATAGTATATCAACAAGACTATTAGGCTCCTTCGATTTAATCACTAGTTTGTGAAGTTCATTTGAATCACAAATTTTCATTTTAATATACCTCCAGGAAGCACAGAGTAATCTGGTTGTTTCCCAGTATATAAGTTGATATCTGTGCAAATTGTGTAGTGTGATATATTTTTGTTATTAAAATATTTTTTATTATGAATTTTTTAGTTCAATAAATTAATGGATGCATATTTATAATTTAATTTTTTTACTGCTTTTAGTATTTGTATAATGGTTCTATGCGAAGTATTCAGTGGACCATTACGTAGAAGCTGACAAAACGAAATTGATGAATATAAAGCAGTGTTCATTCATTGAACTGAATTATCTGCTACTGGAAATACATTTTTTTTTGTATCTGATGTGTTATTTCATGTGCAATATTGTTTTTATTTCGGTGTTCAATAAATCGTTGGAATATTTTGATTTAAATTTGCTTTTTTTGGGTTCTCTTACTTGTCCAAAGTTGAGAACGGACACCCATTCTGCGTTAAAAGTGCAGTCACTAATGAATCTCAATAAGATTTTTAGCTCAGAATATACATTTTGACAAAACTTTATGAAAACTTTCAACCACACCATGAAACCAAATTGAAGTCACTAGCCCTCAACACACGTTTAGTTAATCATGCTATAGCCTCTACAGATTAGAAGTACTCTTCATTAAGTACAAACGCAAGTCATTTCAATTTGGGGTTAAGAGACTAATTGATCCATTTTGAAATTCTCCAATCTTAATATAATTAAGCATTTTTTCCATAATCAATATGATAATTGGAGAGTACCTAATAATTATATTGCCAAATCATAAAGATGATTTTAGTAAACTTTCGAACAGTATCTGCAACTTTCAATAACAGGGAATATGCAACATCACAAAAAGAAGTTGATTCAAGTATACTTCTGAAATGTCTTGGAATGGTACTAGTAAGTTTTAATTATAAGGTCCCTGCTACATACCAAATGAAAGATGATTTGAATATACTTTTGAAATGTATAGGACCATTTCCTGAAACGTCTAGTTATAAGGTAACTGCAACATCATAAAAGAAAGTTGATTAGAATGTGATATTGAAATAATGATACAACCTTGCGTTTGAACGGTGTTAGAAATATCCGTACGTACCATCACCTAACATAACTTTTGAAATATTACAAATGAACGTTGCAATGGCGGCCGTTATGGCGTTGCTGGCATGTTGATGCAACATCATTGCAAAGTCGGAAGCAACATTAAACATCCTATATGTGATTTGCAGCAACGTTGAGGCAACATATTCTTGCTCAGTGGGAAGGTTAATATCACAAAATAAAAAGAAATCTGATTAAATTAACAGTTACATTATTATTAAAGAGCTTCTTGCCATCATGGAGTCAGTTGAAATATCTGAATCTGTCGTATCCATTACACTTTTTTAAATATTTATGTTACTCCAAAACACATGGATGACAAAAAATAAAATTTTCATGGGTTAAAGTAGTTCTAAAGTTAGTAAAGCATAGATACAAAATACACAGATATATCTATGTAGTAAAGTGACGTAGAACCTCACTTTACAGTAAAAGTGACTTTAAAGACTAAAGTAGTTTTATGAAACTCACTGGACTGGTTTAAAGTCTATAAGCTTTTAAAGCGTATTATGAAAATGGGCATTATACCGATAGCCATTTTATTAGCCTTTGCGCAGTACTTTCGATTTTAATAATGTACAAACCCTTCGCTCCTTATATATGGCTTATGTCAATAACGTACTAATGTCCTCATCGAACATATGAAATCCGCATTATCATGTCCATATAAATAAATCTTTGAAAATACGTTTTTCCGATTTGTAATGAAAAAATGTTTTCCAGGTTGTACAGATAAGCAAATTGGTCGACAGAACCTTCACATTCTTCCTATAGAAAAGAGACGAATAGTTGCCGATACAAAATTTATATTTAAATGTGTTAATGAATTCATTGACTCATCATCCATTGTTGGCTCTATATAATTTTTAGTACCATCATATAATACACGAAATAAACATACTTTCATAACGAACCAAGTGAATACCAATTATTATCTGAACTGTCCATTACATCGTTGATGTAAAGCTTACAACAAATGACCTTTCCACAGTTGATAAGATATCGGAGTGGAGTTTTGAAGCACAATGTGCCCCATATTGCTGTCAATGATCTCGGTATATATTGTACAGGTTACAGAGAGTTTCAAGCTGGGATCAACAAGTTCCTACCATTTTATAAAACGGGTAATTTTCCTGTTGATGTCTAATCAGTTGGCAATGAGTTATAGCTGGGAAGAAAGGTTCATCATACCAAAACGGCAATGTTATTAGTCGTTTCAAAAACCTAGTATTTTTACTTGGGCAGTTTTACAAAATTAGTGGCACATATTTAGTTTGACCTCGAGAAATTCTGAGTGAAGTAAATCGGTGTGCACTGAATTTGGTACTTTCTGGTCAATTTTGTCAAAAAAAATAAATTTAAATATTTATTTATATGAATATATTATAATGTGTTATTTTATTGAAGGTGCTACAGGTAAAGGAGAGGTGTCAAAGTCACAAAAAGAAACGGAAACAGCAATTAGTTTATGGTTGAAAAGGGCCACTAAAAGAGAAAAAAATTATGAGTGATGCAGTCAACGAAAAATGAACTCCACAGGAAAAATAAAATCAAATGCCAGGAGAAGTTTTATTTCCACATAATTTGTTAAAAGCATTAAAATACAGGTTTCTTATTAAATTTTTGAAATAATTCACCTATAGTTTGTGCGCGAAAAGGTAGTATAAATATCAACACTTTTTTGTATGAGGTGTAGTGACCTCAATGTTTATGGTAACTTGGAGTTGGTTAGGAAAAGCTCCAAATAACTGTTGCCGACATTTCGACTTTTATAAATCATCCCCGGGACAATGAACAGTAGAAAATGTATGTTAGAAAAAATATTTACATGTATTTAATTTCTCTTGCTTGTATCTAATGTAAATTTCCCTTGTATCATATATTTTATTAAAAGGATTACTTTATAAAGTCAAGATGTTGGCATCATATTATTTTGACCTTTTCCTAACCAATTCCAAGATACAACAATTATTTTAGTTCTGGGGACGTCCAATTACCACGCCTTCGTATGTCCCCAGTACGTCCGTTTCGAGTCCTGGAGTACCTAAACTGGACGTTTTGGTTACATATTCAAAACGTCCTGTTTAGGTACTCGAGGACCCAAAACGTAACTAGAACTTCGACCGTACCAAATCTTGACGTCCCCAGTACATACATCTTGGTCACACATCCTCCGTACGTTTTGAGGACATACTTGTGCTACATGAGTTTCAATTTTAAAAATGTACAAACCCTTCGCACCTTATATATGGTTTATGTCAATAGCGTATTAATGTCCTCTTCGATCATTTGGAATCCGCAGTATGATGTTCATATAAATAAATTATCCGTCGTTGAAAATAAGTTTATTCGATTTGAAATGAAAAAATGTTTTCCAGGTTGTAGAGGTAACCAAATTGTTCGTCAAAACCTTAACATTCTTCCTATAGAAAAGGAGCGAATAGTTGCCGATGCAAAATTTATATTTAAATGTGTTAATGGATTGATTGACTCGTCATCCATTGTTGGTTCTATATCATTTTTAGTATCAATATATAATACACGATATAATAGTATATTACGTAACGAGTGTTGTAAGAAGCATTTTACGCAAGAACAGAAAAGTTACGCACGAAGCCGCGTAGCGGCGAGTGCGTAATTCCGTGAGTGCGTAAAATGCGTTACAACACGTGTTACGTACTATACTTTACCTACGACCTACTTGTATTGATCTTATTAGGGGATTTAAAGTACAAATAAAAACGTACATCCTCGATGCCCAGCCAAGTTTCGTAAAAGTCCATTCTAAGTAGTATTTATTTTTATTAAAAATGTATGTAGAATTACCGGAATTGCAAAAAATAGCGTATACACATCTCAACTATAGTGACATTACTCCCTTAGGTGGATTACTTCTCTCAGAAATCAAACACCGCCCGCGGCATTAAAAGGGTCACTTTAATCACTTGGTGTATAATATACTAATTGTTTACTAATATGATACATTAAGACAGCTAAAAGATGCGGATTGAATGAAACGGAACCAATTATCATATAATTCCAAATAACTCTTGGTATTAAATGCAATCTCATATCTAATAAACGTTATCTACCATTTACATATAGAATAAAATTCAACGTCTAATATCAAAATAATGAATTTTTAATAAAATGGCTATGTCTATTGACAGTTGCTAAGTGGTTGCTAGGGAAGCCGTACGATTTACTTTACAGCCGTGCGTAATAGACGTCTTACATTGATTGCAGACTGTGTGTTTTTGACTACTTACAGGGGTGGTCGTAGGTAAACATACTTTCATAACGAACCAAGTGAATACCAGTTATTATCTAAACTCTCCATTACATCGTTGCTGTAAAGCTTACAACAAATGACCTGTCCACAGTTGATATTTGTTCTTCCGCTCGGAGAGCTTTTGACGGTTTGATTAGGGACATTGTTAATAATAGCCTGCTTTTATAAGTTTACAATGTTCCTTCTTTTCTTTTTTCTTCTCATATTTATTAATACTGTATATATATATATATATATATATATATATATATATATATATATATATATATATATATATATATATACTTTATTCGTGACTAAACTATGGATTTTATAGTTCTACGTATTGCTGTTTTATTCTTAATATTTTTTAACGTGTTTTGTAACAAATATTAAGAATACTGATTTGGGTAATTCCTGTTTGTATTTCAATTGCGTAATATAAAATAAATGAAGCTCCCAGGTAGTTTGACTTTTTACGACTCTTTCAATAATTATCGTTATTTTGACCAACTTACACAAAACCTTGACAAACTTTACACCTAAACCTTTCTCATCAATCAATCTACCTATTGGTGAAAACCGCATGCAAATCCGTTAAGTAGGTTTTGAGTTTATCGCGAACAGGCAGATGCGGCGGAGGACTTTGTTTTATAATATGTAATGATTAAACTTACACTAGTGTATTTTCACATTCTGCATGCATTGACTGTGAATGTTGAAAAACATATTTTAACTAAAACAAAAAAATCTTTTGCATCATTTTATTATTAAAACATATTATAAAATAAATCAAAATAATGAATTATTTAATTAATATCATAAAACATCGATAATAATCATTATAAAACTGAAAATTCTTTAGCTAAAAATATAAAAAATAACAGGAAAAAAACTTGTCCTTGCCCTCAAATTAGCTAAAGCTGCTTCTCTCGGCAGATGAAAACTTATAAAAATAAACTAGATCTGTGTATTAATTGCCTACGTGGCAATCATACAAGCAAACATTGTTTTTCGGCAAAAAAAGTCGTGGTAAACATAAACACAAAATGAAAATGCATCAAATATTAAGAATGACAAAATACTTCTTTTCAACCGGAAATTAAAAAAAATCGTTTTATACAAGCAACAATACAATATTTAAGACGAAAGCAAATGTAGTGTTATTACAGTCCAACTTTATTACTGAAGAGTGTTGCGAGAGACTTGGTCTAGATTGTGCTTCGACATATCAGTCATCAGTATTAACCAAGTCACTTCCATCATTAACAAAATGTGTACAGTTTCTATGCACTCAGTGTTTAATTAATTCAAATGGCTTGTTTCGTTATTCCTGTAATAAATGAAAGATTCCCAGAACAAAATTTCGACATTTCTACACTTGAAATGCCCGGTCATCTTAAGCTATCTTATCCAAGATTTGCGACCATAGGCAAACATGTTTCTAATGTTGACTTCCAAAACCAGTTGAAACAGTTCTGGAAGATCGACGAGATTAACTAAGATACCCACGTCTTATCCAGCGATAACCAACAAGCAGAGGAGATATTCCAAAAAACTACCTGCCGTGATCCCTCTGGTAGGTTTGTCGTCCAAATATTTAAACATTCGTCTTGCAGATTTCAATCTTATAAAAAAGTTTTTAACGCCGCGCTTCAACTAAATCTTTAATACAATTGATTAGAACTAAATCGACATACCTCTGCCTTTAATATAATTGATTAGAATTGAATTAACAGATATTTTTTTATTGCAGGTAATTAATTAAACATAAAAAATATATATTTTTTTCAATTTTTTTAGTCCAGGACCTATAACTTTTGTCAGATCCATGGAACGATGTAACTTTGGATATATAATGAGCACTTCAAGACGAACATTTTGAGGTATCACTCATTTAGTTCTACACCAAAATTGGGTTACTTCAAAACTAAGCGTCTTTTATTCGAGCTTTCGATCCACTAGTTGCCGACATGCGAAAGTCCGAAAGTTTAATATTATTGACAAGTACTCGGTCTTTCGCCGACGGTTTGGTATGTGTCGATATTCACCGGACAATTTCGGTGTTCAACGGTAATAAGTACAAAAAAAGTAAATGCTAAACATACTACTTTTTATATATATTTGGTATTAGAAAACTTAAGTGACCATTCGACCTTAATGCATACGTGTCTTTATACAGGCCTACTTTTTACGAAAATAATTTCATACAAAAACGACATTTGAATGGCTTTGTATGTCTACCCAAATGTTGTTTGTGGTTTCTTCTGTGTGACTCTGCAAATGTGTATTAAACAAATGTCACTTAATGGCTTTTCTCCTGAAGTGACTATGCAAATGTATATTTGGATTACTTTTCTGTGTAAAAGTTTTCGAACAAATCTCACATTCGAATGGCTTTTTTCCTGTGTGACTACGCAAATGTGTTTTTAAATCACATTTCTGTGAAAAAGTTTTTGAACAAATATCACATTTCAATGGCTTTTCTCCTGTGTGACTACGCAAATGTGTATTTAAATTCCACTTCCGTGAAAAAGTTTCGAACAAATATCACATTCGAATGGCCTTTCTCCTGTGTAACTACGCAAATGTTTATTCAATTGAATTTTATATGAAAAAGTTTCTAAACAAATGTCACATTTGAATGGCTTTTCTCCTGTGTGACTACGCAAATGTGTATTTAAAGTAGTTTTGAGTGTAAAAGTTTTCGAACAAATGTCGCATTTAAATGGCTTTTCTCCTGTGTGAGTACGCAAATGTATTTTTATATCAGATTTATGTGAAAAAGTTTTTAAACAAATGTCACATTCAAATGGCTCTTCTCCTGTGTGACTACGCAAATGTGTATTTAAATTCCACTTCCGTGAAAAAGTTTTCGAACAAATGTCACATTCGATTGGCCTTTCTCCTGTGTGACTACGCAAATGTTTATTCAATTGAATTTTATATGAAATAGTTTCTAAACAAATGTCACATTCGCATTTAATATTATTGACAAGTACTCGGTTTTTCGCCGACGGTTTGGTATGTGTCGATATTCACTGGAAAATTTCGGTGTTCAACGGTAATAAATACAAAAGAAGTAAATGCTATTTTAATTATATCATACTACCCTGCGAACATACTATTTTTTATATATACGTAGTATTAGAAAACTTAAGTGACCATTTGACCTTTATGCATATGTGTATTTATACAAGCCTACTTTTTGTGAAAATAATTTCATACAAAAATGACATTTGAATGGCTATGTATGTCTACCCAAATGTTGTTTGTAGTTTCTCCTGGGTGACTCTGCAAATGTGTATTCAATTGAATTTTATGTGAAAAGTTCTTAAACAAATGTCACTTAATGGATTTTCTCATGTGTGACTATGCAAATGTATATTTAGATTACTTTTTTGTGTAAAAGTTTTCGAACAAATATCACATTTGAATGGCCTTTCTCCTGTGTGCCAACGCAAATGTGTATTTAAAGTACCTTTCTGTGTAAATGATTTCGAACAAATGTCACATTTGAATGACTTATCTCCTGTGTGAGTATGCAAATGTGTATTTAAATTCCATTTCCGTGAAAAAGTTTTCGAACAAATGGCACATTCGAATGGCCCTTCTCCTGTGTGACTACGCAAATGTGTATTCAATTGAAATTTATATGTAAAAGTTTTTAAACAAATGTCACATTTGCATGGCTTTTCTCCTGTGTGACTACGCAAATGTGTATTTAAAGTAGTTTTCTGTGTAAAAGTTTTCGAACAAATGTCACATTCAAATAGCTTTTCTCCTGAGTGACTACGCAAATGTGTATTTAAATCACATTTCTGTGAAAAAGTTTTTAAACAAATATCACATTTGAATGGCTTTTCTCCTGTGTGACTACGCAAATGTATATTAAAGAACTTTTCTGTGTAAAAGTTTTCGAACAAATGTCACATGTAAATGGCTTTTCTCCTGTGTGACTACGCAAATGTGTATTTAAATCACATTTCTGTGAAAACATTTTTGAACAAATGTCACATGTAAATGGCTTTTCTCCTGTGTGACTACGCAAATGTGTAATTAAAGTACATTTCAATGAAAAAGTTTTCAAACAAATCTCACATTTGAATGGCTTTTGTCCTGTGTGAGTACGCAAATGTGTATTCAAAGTACTTATATGTGCAAAAGTTTTCGAACAAATGTCACAAGCGAATGGCTTTTCTCCAGTGTGACTACGCAAATGTTTATTTAAACCACATTTCTGTGAAAAAGTTTTAAAACAAATGCCACATTTAAATGGCTGTTCTCCTGTGTGACTACGCAAATGTGTATTTAAAGTACATTCCCATGAAAAAGTTTTCAAACAAATCTCACATTTGAATGGCTTTTGACCCTTGTGAGCACGCAAATATCTGTGTAAATTACTTTTCTTCAATTTCTGTCGTTCATCTATATTTAATTTGAACTTATCAGTGAATCCAATATCCTGTAACTCTACTTTCACATCATGTTCAGCTACATAAATTTCGTGTTTTACATCTTCATCAAGCTTTCTGAGAATAGTAAGATCAGCTACTTGCCTTTTTCTGCATTTTGTATTTTTCTGGAGAAATTTCGTTTTATATACTAATTCCTTCAGTTTTATACAATGATTTGTAGAAAAGTGACTAAGGAATTCTATTCGTTTCGTGTATAAATTTCCACAAAGCCCACAGATCATAATCCCAGCATGTTTTCCATTTTTTAGTTGTCCTGGAAAAAGAAAATTAAGACTAATTTTTCTAAGATTTAGAATTTGTATGAAGAATAAAAAACCTGAATATTCTGTGACGGTATAGGTACCTACATTGATAAGAATATTAGTGCGAAACATTATTTCTGTAGCATATAGGTAGTCGTATGTCTAATTTATGAAATGGTGAAAAAAAAATTTTAGAGATTTTTTGCATGAATTATTGAAGTTTACAAATTTACAAAACTTATACAAAACAGACCTTATGAACTTAATCTAAATATTATCTAAGCTACACAACCAGGTACATTAAATTTTTATGCATTAGTCATAAAATATAGTTTAGTGGACACGCGGTTATTTACGTCGATAAAAAAACATTTCCTCAAAAAACTTGGTACTCATTTTGTGTTGCAAAGTGTTATATTAAACTCAAAAAACTTTAGAAAGTACAACAGCAAGAAAAAAAATTATTAAAAAAAATCGCCAACGTGAAGTTCATCCTTCATTATCACCGTTGTTTGAAGGTATAGGTATATTTTGATAATAAGAATGAAATGTGGTCGAGACCCACTTGAGTAAGGTGACCAAATATTCCTTTTTCTTTTTGCTTACATCTTTTGGAGTGTCTCGTATTGTAGGTAAGCAAGCAGGTAATGTTAATCGCTGTCTAACGGAGCTGGAACAATCAACTACTTTGAAAGTATCTTCTTCCAAATTTTGTTTTGTAGAAAATATTTGATAGTGTCTCAGCACGTGCTTCAAGCCAAACATCGGTAGATATCAGAAAGTTTTCCTTATCCGTATTTTATTTTTAAAGGTTGTCTCTGGAAAGCTGTATAATGCTGCACACATTTTAAAATTATCTACTGCCATACTTAAGACTGTCGCACCAGAACTTCGAATTAGCTGCTTCCAATCCCAAGGAGTCACAATTTGTATTGATGGTTGTTTTTTAACGGTTCTATCAATTAATGCATGAATGTGGTCGGCTTCCATGTGGGTATGTTCATGCAATAAAAATTTATGAGTAACAGTTCATAGGGAAGGGCATACATTTAAAATCCAAAAGTAACTGATTTACACCCTTATGTTTCTGTTTTGCCTTGGGCACTTATCGGACCGCATTATCAAATGTTCTAACTCACTCCCAGAAATAACATTAGTAGTCCATTTCAATAGCGGCGAGGTTATTTCGTTACCGCCTCTCCCAGCTTTTGAATCGTCCCAAGTTACACAATATGATCTTTTCTGTAGCATAATGTCAAATTGAGTGTCCACAATTTTAACAAGTAGAAACTTTGACAATTTGACAGATACGGTGTTGGTAAGCATTTTTGCACGTCCAACATTGTTTCTTTAGTTTTGTTGGTGCTTCTACTCATGTGTTTGTCCTTCCATTTTTTTAGGTAGCGTCTCTCGGCTTCGTCACAATTATCACGGTACGTCAGCTGAACTTCTTCCTTGTTGTTTTGGTTCAGAGAATTGTCCCTTAGTTTTAAAAAGAAACTATCACAAGCATCACATGTGTCAGTAGGTTTCTCAAAACATAAATTAAACTCTCTATTAAAAATGCGTTTGTGAGCCCAATGCTTGACTACTTCAATTGTTGGAGTACCATCTTCAAGACACTTGCTTGTAGAGTTCGTAAATTTTTTTGGTATTAAGTTCAGTTCCCAAATATTTTTTTGCAATTTTTTCTCGTGTGTAGTGACTGATATACCGGAAACGAAGTTATATGAGCTCTAACTTGGTCAAAGACACTTTCCTTAAGTTTGTTTGGAGGTGTACGCCTACCTTGCATATCCTGATGACCAAAACCTCCTGTTGTTCCGTTCCTTAGAGCCGTCCTTACTACTGTTTCTGAAACCCCTAATGTATTCAGAAAAAACACTTTGCAAACTTCAACTCTTTTCCCATTTACATCAAAATGATATCGAATTGTTTGGGTTTTGCCAGACCTGCTAAAATATTTTCACCTTTCCCGTATGAACTGTCTTTTCATATCCCAATTTTTCAACTCATTCCAGTGATTGCGAAATATTTCTTTTCGTTCACCTTCATTAATTTGTTCTGAACATTTTTTCTTACAGGGTCGGCAAGCTGGTTTCATAAGTTTCTCTTTTATAATAGAAGTATGTTCCTTTCCAGATAAAGTTTCCTGTTCTTTTGGTTGCTTTCCACTTGTCGATATTTCTTACTTGTTTCCTTTTCTCTTTTGTTGGAGCCTTCTTCGAGACTTCTTTAAAATTTTCAGCTTTGTCTTGTTCTACTTCAGCATTCGATTCTTGTCCGCTCAACACGTAGTCAGTATCTGCATCGCTGTCATCAAACGGTTCATATTCCATGTCATTTTGAATGTCAGTAGCTTCTGCAATATAATATTTTGTTTTAAGAATAAAGTTGCAATAGCTATACTATATTTCATTTTTATTTTGTAATTTTACTACTCACCCTTTTCTACTTGCCCTTCTCTATGCATAGTGAGCTAGTACGACAATTGAAAGAATTATTTGTTAAACTGAGAAGAGTACATTTGTAACTGTTAAACAAGGCAAAATTATTGAAATTTATAATAAGGAGAATTTTGAAATTGAATAATGAATGACAGTGAATCATACTGATAGAAATATCAAGTTAAAATATTAGTAAATTACATTATATCAAAGAAAGGAATTGTAAACTGAGAAGAATAGAAAAAGACAAATTTATATGAATTAATAATAACCGGAGAAACAAGGTGATTGGGAATATAAGAGACAAATACTGATATTACAAAAAGAAGTACAAATTTGAATTACTTGACCACCCTATTTATAACTAAAGGAAGAAGAGATAAGAATACTTTCCGAAGAGTAATTACGAACTGCAAGGTGAAATTTTTCTTATCTAAATAGTTTAAACGATATTAGTATATACTTAAAAAAACTAATTGGGACGTTAGATATAAAGTAAAAAAATAATAACATCTTATTTGATCAATAATGGCAGAATTATATGAAGTGTAGTGTATTTGAATAACTTTTATGTAATAATAAATGATTAGTACTTGCCACAATAATATCCAAAGCATCCATCTTGCATATCAACGATTTGTAATTTGTGCTATTATTATAATAGTGTAGAATATTTGAATTTGATTAATGGTACTAAATAACTTTCAAACTATAATAACTATTGTGTTGATCAATTAAGAGTTACTTATTTAAAAACTAAATAGTAATTGGATAATTGCATCTTATTGACACAATGTATTGTACCGTCATTAGTGTGAGTGGTTAGTTTGTTCCAATTGTTTTTAATTAAAATGTTATTTTATCATATATGTTGACATTGCACTTGCAAGCGTTTGTTTTATGAATAAGTTTCTGATGAAGCACACTGACAGTCCAAAACGTCAAACGAAAATGTAAATAAAAAGCTCACAAAACTTTCCAATTTCGTACTGAACCATATAATACCAAGAACAATATTTCCCAAAAATACATCACTATCAATCGGACGTCCGTTCAAGGGACGTTCGATAGCAAAACCATACTTTCAAGTTTTTCGTAATCTAAACAAAAAATGGAGTCGAACCATACCTATATCAAGGAGGACGTCCAAAAATCGTATTATAAAATCTTAGTTCACAGATTTACCGCTTCAAGCGTGATTATCGATTTTACATCACTTGTATATAAATATACATTCCGTTGTTAGTTTTTCCTTAAGGTTATCGGACGTTCCTAGATTTGGCAACAATGTTCTAACGCTTTCGCAACTTAGTTCTGTTTTTTCCATTTGTGCATCTTAAACAACGAGGAGGTCACAGAAAACTATTGCAGCTAGCTGCTTTTAGTAAGTATGCAACTTGGTAATAAATTTCAAAGCTATTCATATTTCAATATTTTTTTAAATTGCCTTCTTTATATTTAGTTAATAAGTTTAATTACTACTACATCCCTAACCTATATACGTTTCTTATTAGCATTCAGAAATACTACACATTCTGTTCCCGCCAAAATACATTTTATATACAAATAATATTTAATTAATTTTAAATTACTTATGTACTACCTATCATTTATTTTTGTATAGCTTCTTACGTACCGCGTTGTGGAAATTTTAAAGAAATGAATATCTAACAATAATATCTATACATATCTGGCTAAAATCTATATTTATTTCAAAACAAATTATTTATTTTGATTTTAAATTTATACGATATGCAGTCGAAAGCATCATACAAGAGATGATTCACAATTTCAAACCAATCAAAATTATAATTTAAAGTTATTTATAAAAAACGTTTTTTGGAGGGAAACTGAAAAAGTACAGCAATGATAGGTATGTTTTTAAATATTCTAAAGTCAGTTTCTATAAATCTTAAGTATACGATACGGATCTTTTCTTTTAAAATGGAAAATATACCGTTACAGTTATTTCCAAACTTTTGGACAGCTTTCAAGTTGCAATTCGACTACTATTACTAGGTTGTTGGTTCTTTTTTCACGCGGCAACAACACGTTGTAGTTACATTATATGAATAATTAGTCTAGCACCAGGTTTGGCCGAATTTACGTTGCAGCGCAATTTGCCTCAAATAGGCCGCCCTACAATTTGGAGGAAATTCCACCAGACTTTTAGCGCGTCTCAGTTTTCCCATGTTAAAACAAATCAAACGTAAGATTGTTTCTGAAGTAAAATGTACTGCTAAATATACGCAATAGAATTTTTCGTCCAGAAACAGTTGTGTTTCATTTACTTTATTTAACAATGAGAAAACAACCTAGGCTAGATTTGACAAATGTCCATTCTTTTGACAGTGTTTGTAGAACAATATATTTTAGAAGATATTCCGAATAATACATAGGGATTTATTTTTCATTTGAGAAGAATATATTATAGAAAGGTTACCAAGTATCAAAATTGTGCTTTTAATTTATTTATGTCTTTCAATATTGCGATAGTATGTTTTTTAAAATGAACGACTCGTTTTCGGTATTACCAATACCAATAATGGTATAAATTATAATATGGAACTTTGTTTTAGTTGATCAATTTATTATTTATGACTAGAAATGATTATAATATCATTGCGAGTATTATTAAATCATATTAAAATTTGAAGTCAACAGAATTTATACTTAAATATTATTTTTACGTAACGCTCTTTCTTTATTAACTGAGACAGTAGTCGTATTATCGTAGAAATGTATAATCCAGTATTCTATCTAGTTTGTATATACATTAATTGATACAGACGGTATCCCATCATATAAGATACAGTCCATAACTCCCTAACGCCCCATTTTATGAACATTTCATAAAAGTACCGACTATTTTGTGTATATTCAAAAAAGCCATAATTTAAAATTATTTTCAATTAAATGGGTCGTCCCAAAAAAGTTACATATCAAAGTTATGTTTTTCTTAAATGAGACACCCTGTATATTTTTACATTTTTCAATTCTCTCGACGAGCTAATTTCAACGATGTATCATACTAGATGTCTGTTATGTATAGTAAAGGATCTACAACCAACTGAAAATCACATTTTTTTGAGTTTAGGAAGCTGAAGTAACCAAACGGTTGAAAATCGAGAGAAACGGCTTACATGCCCCTATTCCCATCGCGATAGTGAAGAGTTAACTTCTACAAGCCTAAGAAAACATTTAGCTACTCTTTCCCAAATTTTTAGTATGACTGACACAGATTTGGAGCAACTGTCTACTTTTATGGGACACCATTCTTGAATACATAAGAGTCACTATCGTTTGCCTGATGATGTATATCAGGGATGGCCAAGAGGTCGACCGCGAAGACGATTTAGGTAGCCCGCGAGAGTAAAAATAAACTGAACAGAATATAATTAAAAATAATATCATTTATTTTAAAATGTTCCTTTTCGCGCCAAGAACACGTCTATAGAAGTAGGTACTCACACGCTTCGGTCTGTCGTAACTCGTAACGTGGTATATTGTTGCGTGCGTGTGTGTGAGTCAGTCGTGTAAACGCGACTCACCGCTAGTATATTGTTGTCTCTTTTCATTTCGCATTGTTTTCTCTTTTTGTGACCTCGCCCACGAAGGATCGGTCAAATAATAACAAGAGCCAGTACTAGTTTCGATTGCGAACGTAGGTATTTACAACTAATTTGTTGCGTCGCGATTATTAAAAGTTAACGTAGGGGCCTTTAGACTTAGTGTTTTTTTAACTATTTTATCAGAATGAGTGGGCCATCTAGTTCGAGTGCTAAAAAAAGTAAGACTTACCATTATCACAGTGAGTGGGAAGAGGAACTTTTTTTCGTTATGGTCAAGGATAAATGTGTGTGCCTAATCTGTAACTCAAGTGTCGCATTACCGAAAAGAGCTAACGTTTAAAGGCATTTTAAAACTACACATTTCAAATACGCCACCGATTTCCCATTTGGCAGTGAAAACCGAAAGATAAAAGTACGTGAATTAAAAAGCAGTTTAAACGCACAACAATCTTTTTTTACAAAACCAGATTCGAAATCAAAAGCTGCAACACTGGCGTCATTTGCTGTTACAGAAATATAATTAAAACGAAAGAAACCTTTCGAAGATGGAGAAATGATCAAGGAAGCCATGCAGAGAGCTGGAGAAGCACTTTTTAATAACTTTAAAAACATAAAAGAAATTATTACAGCAATAAACGATATTTCACTTTCACGGAACACGGTAATGCGACGCAGTGAAGCCTTAAGTGAAAATTTGGAACAATTACTTAATAAAGACTTGCAGAAATGTTGGACTTGCAGAAATGTTGTTTCTTGTCACTACAGTTTGATGAATCCACCGATGTAACCGACATTGCTGAATTGTGCGTTTTCGTGCGCCTAGTTTTTGAAGACATGATAACAAAAGAAGAATTATTGACAATGATTCCATTGAAGGGGCAAACCAGAGGTGAAGATATTTACAGATCTTTTAAGAGTTTTGTAGAAAATACTGCATTTCCGATACACAAACTAGTTGCTATCACGACAGATGGAGCACCCGCTATGCTGGGACAAAGAATTGGTTTTATTTCATTGTGCAAAAATGATGATAGCATTCCAAGTTTCTCCAACTATCACTGCATCATACACCAGCAAGTTTTGTGCTCTAAAATTCTGGAATCAGATGTTATTATGAAAATTGCTTTTAAAATAGTTAATTCTATTCGAGCCAGAAGTTTGCAAAGGCGTCAATTTCGAGCTCTTCTTGAAGAGACAGAAGCCGAACACTCAGACCTTTTGCTACATACAGATGTTAGGTGGGTTAGCCGTGGTGCCTTTTTGAAGAGATTTCGCCAATTACTGCCAGAAATCAAGACATTCGTTCAATCAAAAAGAGAAAATATACCTAAGCTTGAAGATAAAAAATGGCTTATGAAGCTGGCCTTTCTTTGTGACATAACAGAAAAACTCAATGAGTTGAACCTAAATCTTCAAGGGAAAGACAAAACCGTCATTGACATGACACCTTTGATTAAAACTTTTAAAAGTCAAATTCAAATGCATGCATCTCAATTAAAACGAGGTGAACTAAAAAATAATAAAAACAGGGAAGAAGAATGTAGGCACAATTCAAATCGAGACTACAAAATTTTCGCTGAACAGCTGGAGAATTTGCATCTGGAATTCGAAAGAAGGTTAGCAGATTTTGCCGCTCTCGAAGAAGTGCTAAGTTTCATGGTATTCCCTTTCAATGAAAACATTGACATTGACAGTTTGACCGTTAAAATCGGCAACTTAACCGATACTGAATCTCTTGTGGTCGAAGAAGAAATAATAAAAATGAGAAGCGATATATTTCTGAAAGCTAGAGCATCTGGTAATACAGAATTTTGGAAAGTGATTTGCAAAGAAAAGTTTCCATGTCTAAGAAAGGTGGCTTTATATTTGACTTCATTTTTTGGTTCTACCCATCTTTCCGAATCAACGTTTTCAACTATGAATGCAATAAAAACCAAAAATGGTTCCCGCTTAACAGATGTTCACTTAACTTCCTGTTTGCGCATCGCAGTTACTTCGTACACTCCCCAATATGATAAACTTGTGTGGAGAATATGCAGTGTCAAACATCCACTCAAAAGCGTAAAACGCAATGAAAAATTCGAATTAAGTATGTAATATTCAATAAATAAATGCATACAAACTTATTACAAAAATGCTTTATTTCTCTCTTCTAAATTCTACCTTGCAGTAGACCGCAGGAAGTATTTTCGAGCACAAGTAGACCTCACAGGTCAAAAGTTTGGCCACCCCTGATGTATATCAATCTACGAAGGTTGCAATAATTTTCTCTTCATGGCAAAAGGAGGTGCTGCAGCATTGCAGCATTTAAAGGAAAACGTTTGGATAAAATAGATGTGGATTTGGAAGATGATCTGAACAGTGACCTCATGCTTGATGAAAGAGACCTTAATGAACCCGAAGCAGATGATTATGATAATTTATCTGAATTTACTGAATCTACTAATGTTCAAGTTAACGAAATTCAAGAAAGGACTGGAGGACAACAAGGAATAATACCTAAACCAAAAAATAAATAAAGAGAGAACCTTGGATGCAAGAACAACAAAATTAAGTGAATTTTTTTTCAATCACATTAAAAATAAGAAGTCACCCAAACAAAGAGAATGTGAAGAATTAATTTTTCAGACTGGAAAACTTGTCGAAAAGAAAAACTGGTTAGAAATTAGTTATTGTACTAAATGTCTATAAAACGAAATTTGAGGATTAATATATCTTTCAAGTTAGGCATAATACTTTCATTTTTTTAAAATATTTATTAAAATTTGCAGGTGATAGGTTTTTGTTGGAAAGATACGCATGACAGGTTCAATTAGTATTTTAAATTGCGCTCTTATTGATAGGAAATAACATACAGTTTGTCCTAAATTTGAAATTAGATGCCATCGCCTACTTTTTAAATGGCAATCCTAATTTTTATTACTTGCCCTTTAAACGATATTCGACGAACATCAGCTAAATCGAAAAATTAAGGAATCTGATTCAACTCAATGTAATAATTCAAGACATTTAAAAATGGAATAGCAAGAGGAATTTGTATATAATTTTAAGTCAAAATAGAGTGATGTTGACAATGTCGAACAAAAAAGTAGAATAAAAACAAATAAAGTGAGTAGCATCTACCATTGCTGAACACTTGTACAGTTGTAACCCCCTGTCAGACACCCCTAAACTTTAATAATAAGTTATAAATATAATTACCATATATTATTATTGCTGAATTTTATATCTTGGGAACCTATTCAAGAATGTTACCTCAGTAACCAGAGAGTGTTAATAATTTTTATCTCTAGACAGACACATTGAAAGCCTGTTATCATGGGAGATACATTCATTTGTTTTGTTTGTAGTAGTAAAATAGTAACCCAAAGTGTTTATACTGATATTGCTATTGTAATGATTGTTCACATGCACCACCTTAAAAATGATTCAGTTGTTTGCTTGCTGATACTGAAAATATCTTGAGGCATATCGACCTAACCAAAATACAGGCAGAGTTTGGACAATTAATTTTTCAGAGCTTACCTGGATTTCATTCAATCAAAGAAGGTGATTATAATCCCGTTCTTCAGAAAAGAAGAATGAGAACATTACAAAACATATCATGAGTATCGGAAAGCTTTCAAAAAGTTCTGTAACAACAAATTAATTTTAAATACAGATAAACAACAAAACGTTGTGTTCAGAGATTTCAATGCAATGTTTACAATGTCAGTAATGTAATGTTGATGCAGCTAGATTTCAAATCTTCATGGAGTTGTATATATTCTCTGATGTCAATGAACTTTTTACCAAAAGAAGTTGCAAAATTTTGACATTAGGAGACTACCACCTTGCAATATTTGTACCATTTGGAACAATGCTCATCTGAAAAATCCAACCAGAAAATAATGGCTAGGTACAGGTATATGAAGAATGCCATTTTAAATGGTTTGAAGCAGCTACCAAGTTGTGTCAGTGATTATCTTAAAACTCAATCAGGTATGAAATTATTAAATCAAATTATTATACATCATTTTTTGATTATTCATAATTGTATAAATTTGGCTAAATTCTTACCAGAAACCAGATGGAGAAGGCGATATTGATGACAATCAAGCTACGAACTGGAGTAGTAGTGACAATGATAATGAAAATATCAACAACAATGATCACAATAATAGAAATGATTAAATATTTATTTTACATGTAATAATTCTTTTTTTGTACTTTAACAGTATTTTTTACTATATAAGATGGCTATGAACGTAATGAAATAATTTTTATTTAGATTTCTTAAATGATCGCAATAGACTAAACTTCCTACACCTGTTTTGCGTTTTCCTCTTTTGATGGAAAAGCAATATTGCGGAATGTCGTTTTCGCTTATATTGTACTGAGCTCTGAAGGACCAATCGCTTTAATGTGACGATAATAAATGCTTTTACACGTCGATGAATTGAATGTTTTATTAAATGATAACCGATGATTACATGCACCTTTACTATATATCTGTATAGTTTTACATTTTTTTCATATTGCGTCACAAATAAGAATATCACAACCGCTTATTATATAATACAATTGATATCTTTTACTTTTCTATGATTAATTCATGACAAGATGTGTGTTATGTCTCTTTATGCTTTTTTTTGTAACTTGACTAACAACGGTTTCTTTTATGATGATGAAAAATTGAATAAATGTTGTTATGGATATTTTATGTGTGGTTTTAAGTGGGTGATAATAAGGAACGTTATGTGAGAATGTAACCAATGGGAAAAAAATAGAGATTTAAATGAAACTGTCATATGACAGCTGATACTCAGCCGACGCATGTAGTTTTGTGGAGAAAAGAAATTGTTATACAATTATCTGTGGTTTTTTATATGAAATGAAGTTTGAATGGTGTTATACAGGAAAAGTTGAAAATGAAAAGTCACAGGAGGATTTTGTAATTAAATCAAATTCGAACAACACCTACAGCAGACTTTAAATGTGCCTGGTAAGATGTAAAAACTATTGAAACTGTCCAGCTACTGAGGTAACATTTTTTTAGGTCCCCAAGTATATTATATGAAATTCAACTTTCATACATGAAGTAAGTATAAGTATAATTTAGTGGTGTCTGGCAGGGGGCTGCAACTATACTAAGTGTCTGGCAATAGATGAAGAAAATAAAAAAAATGGGATTTATACTTTAACAAATTTGAGGTACTATTTTATACACCTTCACTACCTGTCAACGTCAACTGCCCAAGCAACCATAATCCAAACTCCATAGTCGCTGATCGTTATTACCTGTGTTGGGAACATGCACAGAGAAACTTTCAGTGTTTATAAAATAACAAAGGTATGGCCATTGTGGACTCTTGCTCTACTACAGTACATATAGAGGTTACTTATACAAATTTAAAATTCTATTGTTGTTATTGTTATTTACAGATAGGATAAGAATTTCCAACCATATTATGGTTACGTCAAACGCTCTAGATACTTAGCATATGAAAGTACTGACATAAAGTATGATCTACCTGAATAGCCACAATGAACGTAACTTACCATTTGATTTAGTTCGTCTTCCTGGTTTACCTCTAAAACACTTAAATTTGTTTCTAATGTTGTGTATATAAACCTCATAAAAGCTATCCCTTTCTGTTTTAATTGCAATTTTAGATTCTTCAACTACTTGAACTGTGTTAAGATCGCCAGTAATTTCTTGTTTAATAGGATGCGTACTATTAATATTTACATTTTCAAAAATTGCTCTAGTCACTTCATCACTCACTTCTTGTTTAACGTCCATATTCCAAACAAAATCATCGTGGATATCGATTTCTTCTTTAACGACATTTTCCTCAATATCCATTCCGACTGGATTATATCAAATTAATAATTAAAGTAAATGTAATTTCAAAAAAAACCAAGCAAACAAATAGTGAAGGAGGAAAGGAATTCTTCTTCCATAGACAAATAATATATTAGCTTCTTCTTGTTCAATTTCCAATTCCACTTCCACAACACATTAAACGTAGAATAAATAATGCCCATGTTCCACTGTAAAGTTTTGTGAATGTTTTGTATAAAATTTACACTATATAAAAACTTTTTATAAAGATGGATGACTCTGTGCCACTGTATATAAAATTTTATAAATATTTTAATAAAAATAGTCAGCTCATTCAACTATAATATTGCCTTTAATGTCGACACAGATTATAAAATATCCCAGTATATTACGTTGAAAGTCATTAAAAATTAAAATAGGTATGCAATATTAATCATACATAGGGCATGTCCACGTGACGTCATAAATCAGTTTGACAGTCGCCCTAAGGAAAACCAAATCGTTGTTTACAGTTATTTCATAGGTTATTTTGGACGTGTTTCGAGTTCGTTTGAGTTATTTTTCGTTTGTTCAAATATTTCTACAGTTTTTTACATTTAATAAAGTGACCCAGCCAAAAGAAAACTTATATAGCGCGTATATTTAAAGGCAGTGCTGGCAGGTTTCTGAGTATTGTGTTGTTTTTGTGGATTTGTTTATCGCCTGGATTGCTTGCTTCTCTGCTTAATAAAATGGACAAAAGCAACTATTTTAATACCCTTCCAAAGGAAATCCAAGAACGTTACTTGGAAAAAATAAAACTAACAAACGCAGTGGACCCATACCTCCTGAAATTTAGCCAGTGTAGTACTAGAGTGCAAGATTTTCCAAACACTTCATTTTTTGACATTATAAACTATCTAGTTTTTAAAAAAAGTGCCTTTACTGAAAAAGAGTTTCGTGCTTATAAATCGTTGGATGCATATAATTTTTTTGTATGTAAATGGGTGAAGAAACTAGCAGTAAAAACAATTTCCAAATCTAAGAGGATTCTTGTTATTTCTCAAGTAAGTTTTCTGAAATATTATGAGAGGTCCTGATCAAACAAATATTTCTTTTTGTTATAGGTAATGCACTCACAGCGACTTAATTTACCTCCTTTGAATGTATGGATAGTTGTTCATAAAGATGGTGAAATACTGGCTGCACACTGTGATTGTGTTGCTGGACTCGCAGAGGCCTGCAGTCATGTTGGAGCCACTCTGTTTGCAGTTGAAGATGCAGTAAGGCATTATGAGAAAACCAGTGTCACCGACACAAAGGCTTATTGGATGCCTCCTAGTGCATCACTTGGTGCTCCCGCCAGGGTGTCAGAGGTGGACTATTCTCTACATAATTTGGAAAATGTTGATGCAGCCGAACAGGACTTTGAAATTGATAGTGACCCTGAGCTGTGGGAGCCTTCTAAAGTCGAAAAAAAGCAATTTTTTGATAAACTATTTACATTAAAGCGTAAAAGTGTAGTATTGGCGATGTTTCAACCATATGCTGATATAATGGATCGAGAGGCAACAAATAAAAAGGCTTCATTAAGGGGATTATTGAAAAACATATACAGCAAAGAAAATTCCAAGTTAACGCTAAATGAATTAATTTGCCTTGGAAAAACAATAGATTGTAGTGTTAATGTAGATGAGGTTGAAAAAATTACAAGAAAACAATCACAAACTAAAAGTTGGTTTCCATATAGGGCTGGAAGAATAACTGCTTCAAATTTTAAATCAGTCTGCCATACGAAAATTGAGAAGCCTAGTGTTAGTTTGGTAAAAAGAATATGCTATCCCATTGAGACCCAATTTAAGTCTACCTATACTCAATATGGTTGTGCACATGAGAAAAAAGCACTTAATGACTTTGTTTTAAATTACTTAAAATCTAAACATGTAAACCTAAAAGTTTGGAATGTTGGGCTAATTATTGACACAAACAATCCATTATTTGGTGCTAGCCCCGATCTCATGGTATCTTGTGACTGTTGTGGAAAGGGCTGTGTTGAAATAAAGTGTCCATATTGTGTCAAAGATACAACAATCAAAGAAATTGTTAATTTAAAGCAATCTTTTCTTAAACGGATCAAGACAGAAAATGTTAAAGCAAATACTGATATATGTGATAGTTTACGCTTAGATAATAATCATGCTTATTATTATCAAGTACAGATGCAAATGGCTGTTACATATACCAAATATCGTTATTTTGTGGCTTGGACACAACAGAATATTTTTTATGAAAACATTAAATTTAATAATGAATTTTGGGTAGAAAATAAAGCAAAAGCTATGCTATTTCATGAGCGGGTTATAATGCCTGAATTACTGAGCAAATATTTTACCGAAAAGCCCAGCACTATGGAATTACAACTTTCAAATCAATCAGCTGCCATACCATCTTCATCAACAGCAGTTGTATTAGATGAAGAAAACGCAATGGTTTATGAGGAAGCTCTTTGGTGTACATGTAAAATGCCAGAAAGTGGACGAAAGATGGTAACGTGCAGTAACTATTTCTGTGATATTAAGTGGTTTCACTTGAGCTGCGTTAAATTAAAATCAGTGCCAAAAGGATCTTGGTACTGTAAAAAGTGTGGGTCAGTTAATTTTAATAAAAAAAACTGATTTATATATTGTATAATTTCGCTGTAAATAGCTACTTTCATATTTTTAGTTTACTAGTATAATATTTCAATGTTATTTTCAACAAATTTGACAATAATATGTAACACATTATAACTTTTATTTTCACTGTTAAAACAAGTCCAAAATAATTAATTCAATTACAATTGAATCTCTATAAATTGAACTTCTTCAGTTAGCATGTACATTTCACAAGATTTCCATGTATATATTTTTGTATACAGACGTATGTATATAATAAAAATGTTTTGGAATTTAGATATTTTATGGCTGAGAAGGCCAAGAAATTTTTTGTTTTATTAAAGCATGTAAAACTATGTTATTACAATATAATACCTACATATTTATTCATTATTGGTTTTTAGAATTGGTAAGCGAATACGGATTTTTTTTAACTTAAGCACTTCATTTAGAGAAGTTTTTTATTTTGACTTTGTCCTAAAAACTACTTTTGTTTTGCATTTTTTTATAAATAAAAGTGGTAGGGATAAGGGACTGTTCTCTTCAAATCTACACTCATATGGTTTTTCTCTAACTTGAACTCTCTATAACTCGATTTTTTGGCTTTACTTTCATGTTTGGATAGAAGTTCAACTGTACTTATTAATTTATTCTTCCTAAGAGATTTTTGTGAAGGAAATAAAACAAAATATAAATGTTTTTGTTTAGTTTTATTACACAGTAAATTTACATTAGAACCTAGAATAGAATCTTCAATAAAATATTATTAATTTATTTGATGAGAAAGCTTAATTCCATATAAAAAATTGAACATGAAAACTAACTTTTTTATAGTAGAACTATGTCCAAATACATTCATAATATAAAATACAGAAATAAAAATACAATACAATGATAAAAATGAACACAATAATAAAATGACAACTTAATCAAAATGGTAAAACTAAGAGATACGTTTTTTTACATGCGTAGCTTAAACTATGATAATAAATAAATGACAATTACATACTTTACACTCAAATGTGTAGCTGAGTCAGGTTGTTCTTAAATTGATTAATGGAAATCTGCAAACCATTAAGAGAATTTGCCAGGCGCATGGCTCTAGACAGGAACAAGTGGAAAGCATAATTGTATCAATAATGGAAAGATGTGTGCCATTACACGAGCATGAAGTAGACAGTGAACAATAACAGAACAATATAAAGCCAATAATTGACTCAATCTTTTTATCAAGTGATAATGACTTTAATCACAAAAAATAGTAACACTTTTTATCTACTGTTAATGGTCTATACACAAAAAGTGGAAACTGCTTGAACAATTTAACAGAAATGGAAATAACAAATTATAATTTTCTTCATTTGGCGGTGCTATAAACTCAATGAACGTTTAGTAATAACGTAGTGTTTCAAATTCTACGTATTTTGACACCAAACTGAATATTTAAACACTGATTAAACCAACAAAAAAAAATGAATTATTTACATAATGTAGAAACTTCTACAACTTTTATCATAATTTATAAATAACTAAATGAATCAAGTTGAAATTACTGAGGGACATATGTTAACCAAAGCACAACATACGGTAACAATTTTATTAATTACGGGAACTTTATTTTCTTTTTAACATGGTTACAGGCACAATATTTCCTAAAATGTTATATTTTTGCCGTAACTGACTTATAACACGTTCAACATGTATCCTAACATTGGCCAATGAACGTGTTTCTTCCACATCTTTTGGCATCATTTGTTTAGCCCCTTTCAAAAAAGCAGGCATTTGCACTTCTGCAAAGTACTGTCTTACCTGATCATTAATTAAAAATCCTCTATCAGCCAAAATTAAATCTCCAGGAATTAATTTGTCCAAAAATTTTGAATTTTCCACTATAAATTTATCACTGCACCGCCCTGTAAATGCCTCAGAAATAAAAATTATGCTTCCTTGGGGCGATATACCTATTAAAATTTTAATTGTTTTGTGGTGCTTATAATTAGAAAAATGTTGTGCTGCTGCATTTTTATTCACAGGTGTCTCAGTAAATATTTCAAAACAATCAATTATTACTGTTACCTTCTTCTCAAAATTTTCAAGAAAACACTGTGGGACATTTTTTTGCAAACAGTCTCTTTCTGGCCAATGTATTAACATTTTCAATTTAATATACAAAACATTCAAAACAGAAAAAAAAATTCTACTTGCCGACTGTCGACTTACATTAAACCTATAGCCCAAGTCTTTAAATAACAAGTTTAATCTTAATTTCATAAATGTTAACATAACCATTTCCACTTTATTCAATGATTTCGACTGTCTATTTGACAGAAACGGTGAAATAAAATTGAAAACAATATTGAAATATTCAAAATCTAGTCCTGTATAAAATCGACACTTTTCTGAATCATTTTTTAATGAATCAAGACTAAATTTATACTTTTGATGTGAATCTATTAGTTGATATAACTGTGTATTTGCATAAATCAAATCTTGAGCCAAATCTCCACCTATTTCACCTTGGTTTTCAATTTCTTCAACAGGCAGTTGCATGGAGGGTTCTTCATCTTTATCAAGATTGCTATCAATTTCAGCAATAGATAATTTTTCCTGTAATTAACATATTTCATACATACATTGAACCTACTTATTCCGTTACCATTCAAAACTCACCTGCACTTCAACCTTCAATTTATTACGATTTTTTATTCTTTGTAAACGATTGAACCTTTCTTTTGTTGTTAAATTGGTACTTTTATACCCCATATTCTGGTTTGGAACCCAGTCTACATTTTCTCGATCAGATAATTTGCTAGGTTTTCCTACAATGGTTATCAAAATTAGTGAAAAGAAGAACCAAAAAAACAAACAATTTTACCTCCAAGAAAGTGTTTGGAACAAACATATCCATATTTAATTTTTTTTCTGTCAGGTCACTTCTTCTGAGTGCTTTTATCCATTTTTCTCTCCTCTCTTGAGCCAAGAGATCAACCCTACCATTGTTGTCATAAATGGATGGAAATTTATGATAGGATATTTTATCCCTGGAGTTATTACTACCACAATTAACTACCGAACAAAATCTAGGCATAATTAAAATACTATTATTGTTTAAAAAAACGTAATTTCCTGTCTTATTGATTAAATACACTATAAACCACATATACCACAATGAATCTAACTTCAAATGTTTAACCCTAGGGCGTCTGTCATTAGTGTCAAGTGTCAGATCGTGCACTTGCCCTATTGGATGGAAAGTTTTGCTTGTGTTCATAGATAAAGATAACCTGCTTCTAGTAGGTGATTTGTGCTCAACGTTTATAGAAGAGAGAAGGTTGCCTGATAACTACTCGGCGGGGCAGACGGAAGAGGGGATCATTACGTCTCTGTGGGTGCCAGCTTTGACAAGGCCGTATGAATATATAGAAGTAGGAGTGCATATTATTGTTTATATCGGGTTTTTGTTCCTCTATTAGTATTTATTGTTGTTCTTTTTGTATTTTGTGTATTATAGAGTACAGACAAAAGAAGTAGACTCATCTGTATTGTTCTGAATGCAGCTGGAACTATCGTCACAGAATATAATCGTATAGATTTTTGCTACTGTTGTGTTGGAGTTATTTTATAATTAGTAGAGATCCCAAAAGAGCTCGTTAAGTCATTTAGTCGACAAAGAATATTTCTCAGAATAAAATTTTTAAATTTAAAAGATGCTGAAGAAAAACAAAAAGAGAAAAGCTCCCTTATCAGGAGAAAAGGGGAATAAATTGATAAAAAAAAATGAAAAAAATTGTCAAATGAATTTAGTGATTGTTATATATCACTTATTTTTTACCTGTTTTAATGTTAACAAACTATTTTGTATATAGGTTTTTAAGGTAAAATTAGTTTCTTTCAATACCAAATATAAGTAACTTTTAAAGTATCCAGCTTAAGTTATGAAAGAAAGAGAAAAAAGGCTTGCCTATGTTGTGTACTATTTTTGTTACATATGTTAGAATAATATTGGTTTCTTACATTAAAAGTAGTAAGTAGATAGATAAGATTGTATATAATTTGTTTTATCTAGTATTCGTTGCAGCGATGATGTCACTCATGCACCATCAGTGTGGATACTGTTTAAGTGTCATAAATGAGCTATTTCTTTAGGACCTAAATCATATTAATTTCATAAACATTTCTGTTGAGATAAACAAGTTAAACATTAACATGTTGAAGTTTTCGCCTAGACGTAAGATATTTTGTGGGACATTCACTCAACAGTTTTGTTATAAGCAAGTCGCTATTTTTGTAAATTAATAATATTGATCGTATTTTCGGTAACTAAAGTGTTGTGGTGCAAATTATTGGTTTTATTTCTTACATCAGATAACACATATATGCATTTTTATAGTTTTTAATAATAAAGAACTGTATTTGTAATAATATGTTACAATACAAATAAAATCTAATACGTTTCATTCTCTGAACACAAAAAAAAAACGTTTAAAGCAACACAAATAGAGATAAAGGATTGGGTTATTAATATGTACATAGTATCTTTGAGTTTTTTTCATTTGAATATATGTACTTAAATTAACTAATGCTGCAAAAAATATGTGTTTGTTTGAGAATATATTGTTTTTTAAAACCAAAACCTATCAGAAGTAGTTTTATATTATTCCAGTGTTCTAGTTACAAGTGGTATTTTAACGAGCGAATACTCATCTCAATAATAAAATTCAAATGTGGCACCCAGGCTGACGTCACTCCCGCGCTTTTTCTGCTTGCCCCTCATTGGCTCAGAGTTACCAGACAACCTTCTCTCTATAAACGTTTATTTGTGCTGCTTCTGTTTGCCGAAGAGTCATAGAGAAAAGTATAAAGATGAGAGTTGTTGTTTCTGTCCTGTATTATTTATTTTTCATCACGTTGATCGGAGCAGCACTAGATATGGGACAGGAACTAATTTTTACAGGCGGGAAATTCAAATTTGGTAGTTTCGATATGGGTAGTTGATTTTTACAATTTGTCTTAAAATTGTTTATTATGTATAATTATTTCATTACAAAAAATAAAATTATATTTCATTTTTTTGTAATGAAATAATTACAATAAGCAAGTTTAAGATAAATAAGAAAACAGTACACTTTTATATTTGTTATTAACGCGTGTTCATAATAGCATGGAAAAATTTTAAAAAATATTTGTTTATTAAACATAGACTGTTATCTATTTTTTATATACTTTATGAACTTTAAAGTTCCTATTCTATCTTCGGATTTTTAGTAGTTAACGTTAATATCACAAAATAAAAAGTAATCTGATTGAACTAACAGTTACATTATTTTAAATTTTTACTAATATTACCTATTATTGAAAAATTATTCTAATAGCACTTATTCTTATTCTATCTGTTAAAACAAACATAAAAGTATAATGTTTCTACTCCTGTATTATATATATATATATATATATATATATATATATATATATATATATATATATATATATATATATATATATATATATTGTGACATATATATGTACATTCAGTACGTTAGGATGTCATATTTATAATTTATATATGTATATACATATAGGTTATTAGTATTTATGTTATTATTAATGCATAGAAAAATTTATTATAATGATATTGTTTTATTTTTTGTTATTGTATTTCTTCGGTGAGCATGAGGTACTCTGTACACCCTTTGGATTCTGGCAGAAATTTTAACTCTTATCTCATATATTTTATCTACGGTTTTTCTTTTATATAATAGTGACCTTCAATATTTTACCTGGAGTCTTTATCTGATGCGCTTATGGATAAAATTCTCAATAAGATAGTCTACCTTGCATCTCACTGTGAGAACAGATGTTATGCATATCAGTTTAAAAAGAACTAAGTAAAAACATTCTTTTAGTGAACAGCTTTAATAACATAATAAATAGTATTGATCAGAAGATATTTGTGTGACATTGAACAGAATAATTAATTAATGAAATGCTTATATACAAATATACAATTGGGAAAAGAAATGAAAAACTTCATTCGAAAAAACAAAGGTAAGTACTATAGTTTGATTTACTTTTTATCAGATCTGTATTTTATGCTTTAAATTAGTTTAGATGTTTTTTAATACTTTTCATAATATATCACAGATACAAATCTATGATAATAAATGTAATGTTAAAGTTGGTACCAACAATACGAAAAAACCACACTAACCTTTTAAAACCCCACTAGTTTCCTTCTTGAAATGCTGTCTTCAAAAAAAACCTGCCTTGCAGATTTTCCGTCCAGGCGACGCTGTTTCTATTCTAGGAGCCAATTCTTGATGTATACTACATATTTGATTATTTTCTCATAATTAGATTTCTTGCAATCTTAATAATTCTTCTAGCAACTTTTTAATTAAGTTTAGTTCCAAGTTAACTTAATATTTGATTTGGATATTGTATCCAGTTTCTGTTCTTTTATAATAACTTATTATATATCTTATTTTGTAGTTTATATGTAATTTCTTACTATTCACTGGATAGTTAGAACTTCATTTGCTACTTCCATTTCTGTTTTAGGAGTTTTTAAAACATAATTTTGCTAATTTCATCTAAATTTTGTTATAATTATAGTAATATATCCTCTCTCGTTAATCACCAAACATCTACTAACGCTTCCTCCATCAACAACTTCCTTTTGTCTTTTTTCTGGTTGCTATATAAATTCATGTGTATGCTGATTTCCTATTTACTATCGAATTCTTAAGTTTTTAATTTTATTTAGTGACTATCGAATTCTTAAGTTTTTAATTTTATTTAGTGTCTATTTCTACATTCTTTTAATGATATTTCCTATCCATCGTAAGCTTTATTATTTATAAATATCATTTGAGTATTTTTATAATCCTATAAATGGTCTTAATTGTTTATATATTCAATATAAACATTTTATCTAAAACTGCTTATATTTATAAAACTACAACATGAATTCAATTTAAGTTATGTCCATATCAATTTTTGAATATTCTTTATACCTCATTTATAATTCATTTACTTAAACGTTTCCTTATTATTTTTATTTTCATCCCTTAGTAATAATATCATTAATTATATGACAACAAAAATTCATATATTTTCTGACGCAATAAAGTTGAATTCTATGGTTCTGCTTCTTTTTTAAACTCTCGTGTAATTTATCTAAATTGCGATTTCTGACGTCCACGTCAAAATGAAATATAACCAAACAATTTCGTAGATGTTGAATGATTATGAAATAATCTGTTAATTTTAAAACAGCTGTTACTAATTGTTCAAATAATCTTACTGAATATGCATTGCACGAGTCCTTTATTTGAGACGTTTATAATTATATGTTGATATTTACTATGTACAGAACTACATAAATGATTTCTAACTATGATGAATACAAGGTAAGTCTTTTTTGTGGATTATCAATATTTCCTGTTAACAAATGTATACATATCGCATTCTACCATGAACTGATTACTTTATCGCTAAATTCCCTTGCCTTGAGATTGTATATTAAACAGTTTTTCTTATATCTTATTATGTACATGTGAGAGTAAGATTTTTAATCATCTGAGCATCGTATATTTTCTCTTATATATTTTATTTATACTTATCTATACGTTATAATATATATATATATATATATATATATATATATATATATATAATAGATATAATTATTTAATAAACCTCAACTTGTTGGACGCTCTTTATTGTGAATTTTTAATAATAGTAAAGTTTATTTAATTAAATGTACCAACGTTGAGATGCTATTTTGGAGAATAATATATTATTTAATTTATGATATTTATGGTTGTTTATGGGCGCCAGAATTGGTTTCGCTTGCCGCTATTTCCAATTCAAAAAAAAATATTATATGAGTCAAAGATATTATAAATTTGTTTTACCTTTTAATCACTGCATCTCAGGGATGAGATTCGGCACTTGACGTTTGCTAGCAACAGGAAACTATAGGTAGTTACCAAAGAAAAATAAGACGAACATAGACAACTAAACGTTTTTTAATTAATATGAGAAAATAATGAAACCTTTTAAATCAATTAATAAATTAATATTACATATTTAGATTCATTAGAATACTATTATTGCGCAAAACTTCGCATAAACGTTTTTCATTAACTATAAATATTATTCAACGCAACAAGTAAATTTCGCTTAATTATTCCTACTCTATGTTTTGAATGTACATCCAGAACGCTCAACCTCAACCATAGATCTTTCTAATGCGACCATCGTATAGTGTGTTGTTCTGTTGTGATGTGTTTCAGTTTATAAAATGAAGGCAAAGGTAATGTGTTTAAGATTTATTATTACTAAAATTTATTATGTGAAATTTAGTGAGTACGTATTTAATATGCATCTAGTGTTTTGTGTCCGTTATATCAGTGGAAATTGAATAATTAATACTAATATTTAACTAATGAATTGTTACCAGAAATGATTAGCCTACATATAAATATATCAGTGAATGTTTTTTTTATAGGAGAAGTTTAATATACACGCGGGGAATAATGTTCATGGTTAGTTCTTCATAATATTGAATGTGATGCTCTTGGAGAAAAAACGATCAGCTATGATCGAATAAAAAACGAAATCCAGGATGTAGAAATGATGATATATGGATTAATATCACCAGCTGAAGTATCTTAATCAATTATAAGATACCTGGATGACCATCGAAATAATAGTAATAAGGTAATTATAATTCTTACCAAGTCTAGACGATTTCACGAATGTTTCACTTAATTTTTAATTATACGGAAGATATTTTTATTTCATTTACCTTTCAAAATTCTTTTAAACACTTTAGTTAACGTTTTTTAATGATTTGTTCAAGTTATATGGGTTTTTGTAAGAATTTGGAGAGGAAAAATTAAACACGTCCTCCCTCTAATCTATTTACACGGCGTCTCTCAAGCCCAAAATCAACAACATTCAGATGTTTTAATTTTGTTTTTCAGCGTTCAATTGTTGATAAACAAACATTGTTTTTCCCAAATCAACACATCCATTATTGCGTTAGTGTAGATAAATTCACTACGTTTTTATGCACTTCGATTGACACTCCGAAACACTCCATACGAACTATTAACAAAACGTTGCTTTTGGCGTTGATCTTTTGACCTTGACGTTTTATACAAATAATTAAAAGTTTATGCGATATACGGGATTTCTGAAAGTGTTTACAAAAATATAAAATTGTGATAATTGAATTTTGTTTGAAAATTTATGTGATGATATATACAGTGATCACCACAATTATGTACAATATTACGTTCGACGTAATTTACTTGTTGTTGTTATATTTCTTTATTTTGAAATATACTTTAAAGGAAAATAGATACTAAATTAAATAGCAATCTCTTAAATTAATTTATCAATTGTATACAATAGTTAAATATTTCTTGACATGTTCAACTTATGTCTTTACGGATTATTTCCTTTTTTATTGAATATTTACTACTGAACTACTAAGATTCACACTATCTGTATGATGCTAATTGATTCAATTTATCTGGTAGATATGTTTCACTTTAATATATATATATATATATATATATATATATATATATATATATAATATTGAAAATCGTTACCTTAAATTTCAGTTTGTAAACAAAATGAGTCATACATTTTAATCTATTCCCTTGGTAAATTATAAATTCATATTGTTTTATTAGCAGCACAGTTGATCATCTGCATATTTTATCTAGAATATCAAAATGAATCTGAAAAGAACATAAAATTATTATTAGACGATAATAAACAAGATATTTGATACTAATATACAGACAAGTTATCACATTTGTTGAAATGAAATTATTGAACTGTCAATACAAACTTCATGTCATGTAACATAGAACTAAAACATAGAAATATATTCAACCACAGAAGTATTTTAGGATTTTGAAGTATTGAATATTTTCAAAGCGGATGGAATGTTTAAAAAATGTAACTGTATTAAATGATAGGACAAGTTTATATGAGATAATTGGTAAATTATATATAAGAAATGAATTGAAAGGCATTATGAAAGATTTTAAGGATGTAATGATTGTAAATTCATTGATATTTAAATTTAAAGTGAGATAGATATTATCATTGTATATAAATATAAGATATATTTTGGAAATATTTCACATGTAAATAGGTATAATGAATTATTTTGAAATTTTACACAAATAATTAATAACAATAGGAATAAGAGGAAGACAATAAAATTAAATATTAAACATTCAATAAAAAGACTATGAAATATCTAGTAACTTGTTAGTGTTTTGTTTCAAATAACAAGACTAGCAACAAAAGTTTGTTGATTGGAAAAACAAAAGGTGGTGTGTGGTGTGATGCGTAAGAAAATGGACATGTAAGAAATTTTTTCTAAAATTTAACTAAAATAAGCGGAAATTATTTGAAATTGAAGTTAAAACCGAATATAAATGATAAAGTATAACCTGATAAACATTTAGAGCAGAAAATATCTGTGAATAATAATTATTTGTGGAAAATATAAATAATTGAAATCTGAGAAGGGACGCTATCCGTAAATTTTAACTAAATTACTACATTATAGTCACAAGTATTTGATAAAAAGCATTTAGTATCATCGTAAAACATTTTAAGTCAAATTTGAAGAACAATTTAATGAATTATATTGACTTACCTGCAATACAAACTATCGAATTTGTTTCCACGATTTGAAGAGAGTCTAGCTTCATTCCAGGAGGGGAGAACAGGAACAGAGTGCACAAAGAAACTTTCAAGTGTTATGAACAGGTCAGTGTATATATATAATTTATATGGTACCATTTAAAACAATTCAGACATATATATAACTAATTTGGCCAAATTCCACCACTAATAATTTTCTAAGTATAGGAATTTTCAATTTGTGTATAGTAGTTTGTAATAAGTTTTTTTTCCTTAATAGTTATAATGTTTTTCAATTTGATGATGATTCATAATTATATAAACTAAATTTTGACTCTTCTGCATTTTATTTATGTCATATGTTGATGATAGAAAAAGGAATGATATCATAGAGGTCGAATGGGTATGTTCCGCGCTATTACTCACAGTATTTTTGGAGGAGACAATGGTGAGGTAATATTTGGTAAATACAAATTTCATATATTTTAATAATCCAGAATCCAACGAGAGTAAGTTACTCATGCTCTCCATTAAATTAATAACTAAATAAAACAAATAATTTTAACCTGAGCTAGCCAATTTATCAATTTAAAAGTTATAAACCATAGATAACGATTTGAAACCATAGATAAAATTCATAAATAATAATTATATAACTTTAATAATAATTGAATTAATAAAAAAAATCAGGATATATATTATAAATGGCGCCCAACGTGGGGCAATATATATATATATATATATATATATATATATATATATATATATATATATAACAACAACAAAGAGAATCATGGGTAATTCACGCAAAGTAAAGGGCTACTGAAATATAGTGGTAACCGTGGACATGCATGTTTCTGGCTCATTTTGCCTCATCAGCACGGCATAACCAAATAATGATGTGAAATTTGGGAGCAAAGATGTTAATCGAAACATGGGAAAACACAAAATAACGGATTTCAGCAGGGAAACCAAACGCTCATTTGTGTCTTCAATTGGAAGATCCCGAGTTTTCAGGACATCAACCAACATCGACACGGAGGCGCATATAGCCCCCCCGCCATGAACCTTCCGACCCATAGTAAATAACAAAGAAGATGTAGGAATATCGCGTGATATGTTAACAACAACAACAAAGAGAATCATGGGTAATTCACGCAAAGTAAAGGGCTACTGAAATAGAGTGGTAACCGTGTCGATGTTGGTTGATGTCCTGAAAACTCGGGATCTTCCAATTGAAGACACAAATGAGCGTTTGGTTTCCCTGCTGAAATCCGTTATTTTGTGTTTTCCCATGTTTCGATTAACATCTTTGCTCTCAAATTTCACATCATTATTTGGTTATGCCGTGCTGATGAGGCAAAATGAGCCAGAAACATGCATGTCCACGGTTACCACTCTATTTCAGTAGCCCTTTACTTTGCGTGAATTACCCATGATTCTCTTTGTTGTTGTTGTTAACATATCACGCGATATTCCTACATCTTCTTTTTATATATATATATATATATATATATATATATATATATATATTAAAAAAATAAAATAGGTATCATTATGATACAGATTTTCAATACAATACAGATTTTTAAACAAAAGTAATCAAGTAACTTTTTAACAAAGTACACTTAATTTTAAAACTGTCAAAATAATTATAATTTTCAAAAGTACCTCTAAACTTAGTTAAACTTTATTATGATCAAGAGTGATAACGAAGAATAAAATAAAATTTTCCATTCAATTGAAAATATGAGTGACACAAAATTAACATGCCCCCCAGTCCCCTACCATCTGAACAGGATCTGCGCCCAAAATAAATTTTACAAATTGAACAATAAACCATTTATACATAAACAAAGAAGATTACAGAATTAATATTTTCAAAAGTTTTAAATTTATTTGCTGAAGTTCCCTTCATTAATTATTAAATGTATGGCCATTACTACACTTGCTACAACATGCTCGTGTATTAATTGCTATCATTATATGATCGTTACATGAAACATTATTATATTATCTATATCATTAATAAATAACACAAAATTTCATATTTTTATTAAAATTACATTATATTCAAGAAAGTTAATCTAATATAAAAAATTGTACAAAAACAACAAATATTTGAATAAAAAGGGGTTAACAACCAGATTCTCCATGTCCATGAAAACAGGAAAAAAAATGAAAGCAGTACATTATACAAAAAAACTGTTTTTGTTTGTTAGTCCTCTTACCATCACTATAATATTTTTCAATTAATAAGGGAACACAAACTTTATTTTCTACATGCCCTAAAAGTGGTGAAATGTGATAAACAATGTAATGCAGTATTGAACGAAATTTAACGACTTCTCTTTGTACATAAATCAGATCATCATTCTTTTTGAAGTAAAACTATCTATAGTGAACGTCTAAAATATCTGTCTGCAAATTAGCCTTACATTATTCACAATTAAAAGTTGTCAACATTTGAATAATTTAATTCTTTATCTAAAATGGGGAACTCAAAAATGTTTAGTTCATTAATAGTAATAGTCAATGGTTTTGGTTCATGGCTAAAGAAATGCCCTTATATCTGTGTTATAAAGCATAAAGGTTTGTTAGAGTTAGCAGTACAGTTTTTCCTTCTCCGTAAACATATCCTGCCTTCACGGATGAAATTTAAATTTGTGATCGGCCTTCCAGAACACATGAAAAGGATCCACGCATTTTGCAGCGCAGCATCAATTAGCCAGATAAATAATGACCACTCTCATCTTCGTCGGCTGAATCATCATCTGTTAAAATATTGGACTCAGGAGGACAAATTTTTAGGTTAGATCATTCAATACATATTTTAGGTCGTAAATTAGTGATTTAGTAAAATAATTTCAATATATAACACCTTATATACCCTCCACATGATGAGAAAAAATACTTACTCGAATTTTGGATCCATATTTTCAACAAACAAACACGTATCTCAATTTCATTGAAAACTAGTAATATTTACATGGGATCATCATGAACTGTTAATATCTACAGTGACTATATACAAGTATATAGTCACTGTATTAATAGGGTACTACAGATGCCATCTAGTACCCAAATGTTGAACTAAAGAAATATTTTTCCCAGCGACCTTCATTCCAGCAGTTTTTGAAAAGAAGCGTTTTTGTGTGTGTTCGTGTTTCGTAATTTGTTAACTGCTTCGAAGGACCAATGATTCACTAAACTACTTCCACTAAATACTTTATTTAACAAAAATATTTTGAGTAAATACAACAACGTGAACTTATGTGTTTATTGCGTGACGTCTCTCTTCTCTCTGGCTGATTCGGTCTGCTTGTCCATATGCTGATCTCGCGCATGCGTCGCGTACAGCGGCGCCGATATATGATTGAAGTGCTAACAGTGTGACCAACTAGTCACACTAGGCTTTGATGGGTTAAATTTTTGAAGGAATTCACCTACAGTTTGCGAGCGAAAAGGTAGTATAAATAACAATACTTTTTTGTATTTTGTATGAGGTGTAGTGACCTCAATGATTATGGTTAGGAAAAGCTCCAAATAACTGTTGCCGACATTTCGACTTTTATAAAGTCATCACCGGGACAATGAACAGTAGAAAATGTATGTTAGAAAACATATTTACATGTATTTTAATATCTCTTGCTTGTATCTAATGTAAATTTCCCTTGTACCATATATTTTATTACAACAAGGATGACTTTATAGAAGTCAAGATGTTGGCATCAGATTATTTTGACCTTTTTCTTGTTATGGGGTGAATAAATAGAATAACGTTTCTATTTACAATATATTACACGAATTTATTAATTACTGATTAACGATTACAGTGGATTTCCTTTTACAATTCTTAATTCTAATCTTACACATCACACATGTACATACTCGGCTAACCTCAAAACTAAAAATATGATATTCTTCTTTTTATTTATATGACCACAAAACTATAGTTGGAATAAGAGAAGCATTACACTAAACTTATTCTGATGAACTATAACATTTCTAACCAATTCCAAGATACAACAATTATTTTAGTTCTGGGGACGTCCAATTACCACGCTTTCGTATGTCCCCAGTACGTCCGTTTCGAGTCCTGGAGTACCTAAACTGGACGTTTTGTTTACAAACTTAAAACGTCCTGTTTAGGGACTCTAGGACCCAAAACGTACCTACAACGTTGACCGTACCAAATCTGGACGTCCCCAGTACATACGTCTTGGCCGGACGTCCTCCGTACGTTTTCGGAACATACTTGTGCTATATGTGTTTCGATTTTAAAAATGTACAAACTCTTCGCACCTTATATATGGTTTATGTCAATAGCGTATTAATGTCCTCTTCGATCATTTGGAATCCGCAGTATGATGTTCATATAAATAAATTATCCGTCGTTGAAAATAAGTTTATTCGATTTGAAATGAAAAAATGTTTTCCAGGTTGTAGAGGTAACCAAATTGTTCGACAGAACCTTAACATTCTTCCTACAGAAAAGGAGCGAATAGTTGCCGATTCAAAATGTATATTTAAATGTGTCAATGGATTAATTGACTCGTCATCTATTGTTGGTTCTATATCATTTTTAGTACCATTATATAATACACGATATAAATATACTTTCATAACGAACCAAGTGAATACTAATTATTATCTAAACTCTCCATTACATCGTTGCTTACAACAAATGACCTTTCCACAGTTGATATTTTTTCTTTCTCTCGGAGAACTTTTGATGGGTTGATTAGGGACATTGTTAATAATAGCCTGCTTTTATAAGTTTACAATGTTCCTTCTTTTCTTTTTTCTTCTAATATTTATTAGTACTGTACATATATACTTTATTCATGACTAAACTATGGATTTTATAGTTCTACGTATTGCTGTTTTACTCTTAATATTTTTAACGTGTTTTGTAACAAATATTAAGAATACTGATTTGGGTACGTCCTGTTTGTATTCCAATTGTGTAAAATAAAATAAATAAAGCTCCCAGGTAGTTTGACTTTTTACGACTCTTTCAAGAATTATCGTTATTTTGACCAATTTACACAAAACCTTGACAAATTTTACACCTAAACCTTTCTCATCAATCAATCTACCTATTGGTGAAAACCGCATGCAAATCCGTTAAGTAGTTTTTGAGTTTATCGCGAACAGGCAGACGCGGCGGAGGACTTTGTTTTATAATATGTAGTGTTATGTTACCCTTTAAGTAGATTAGATATACCAAACCATATAATTGTTAGACACTGTATATAAGACAAAGAGGCATTACTTATATTCATTCACATAATCCATAAGTTGAATTATAAATAATCCTCTTTAGTTAATTAGACAAAAAATTTCAGTATCAAATAATATGAATTCATATTATATTTTGTTAAGTAAATAAGTTAGTGGAAAATATTTAAAATGTAATAAATGTGTTGTACTTTTATAAAAACAAGTATGACTAAGCGCATATAAATTCTATAACAGAAAGAAATAAGGTATTGGATATTTTCAAGCATTCATTCTATTGTGTTACGGCGAGAGTGGAACAGCGGTAGAATTATTAAATAGCGATTTTTGAAGAAATAGTGTAATTATTTCAACACCCGTGTAATAGTAGTGATTAAACTTACACTAGTGAATTTTCACATTCTACATGCATTGACTGTGAATGTTGAAAAAAACATTTTAACTAAAACAAAAGAATCTTTTGCATCATTTTATTATTAAAACATATTATGACATAAATCAAAATAATGAATTATTTAATTAATTTCAAAAAACATCCATAATAATCATTATAAAACTAAAAACTCTTTAGCTAAAAATATAAAAAATAACTGGAAAAAAACTCGTCCTTCACTTTTCGAATTAGCTAAAGCTGCTTCTCTCGGCAGATAAAAGCTTATAAATCTGTGTATTAATTGCATACGTGGAAATAATACAAGCAAACAATGTTTTTCGGAAAATTGCAAAAAAAGTCGTGGTAAACATCAATACAACACAAAATGAAAATGCATCAAACATTAACAACGACAACATACTTCTTTTAACCGGAAATTGAAAAAATCGTTTTATGCAAGCAATAATACAATATCTAAGACGAAAGCAAATGTAGTGTTATTACAGTCCAACTTTATTACTGAAGTGTTGCGAGAATTGGTCTAGATTGTGCTTCGACATGTTAGTCATCGGTATTAACCAAGTCATTTCCATCATTAACTTTGTGACGGAATCACAACTATCCTTTTGTCAGGTTGTTTTCCCTTCCAGATGTGGGCATCTAATAGCAAAAGTCTTCTTGTTTTTGTGCAAGCCAAAATCCCTCGAGCTATTTAAGTTAGGGGATGGTGAAAAAACCAAAACTTTGGAAATATTCTAATTTCCGTATCCCGATTTACTCAAATATAACATAAGTTCACCCTCCTTCACATCAATTACTAAACGCATACTGTATTGATCTCCAAATTCATGGATTTTCTAATGCATCCATAGAGGCGAATGGCGCTGCTGTTTATGTCCATCACATTGAAATTGCCGTGTGCAAAAATCAAGGTGTCTCCTTTAAAAACCCTAGCCGTACCCAGACTTGAACTTTGTGCAGGCTCAACTCTTAACCGGACTATTTCAAAAAATGACGTCATCTATCGAGGTAACGATTTCACAACTATTCTTTTGGAATGATTCCAGTATCTGCTGATCTTGAATAACAAATCAGTCTCATTTATTACAAATCTTTGTCCGGAATCGTGTCGTTCAGTTCAAAATGCAAAGTCGCAATCCAAAACAGTAATCTTGAATCTTCAAGTGCAACCGAGCTAAGGAGGGCAACTGACTTTTTAGTACGAATTTACCAGGATGATGCGTATAAAGAGGAAATAATGATCTTGTCTAGAAACAAACCTCTACCAAATAATAGTAAACTATTGTGCTTAAATCCATTTCTCGATTCTTTAAATATTCTTAGGGTTGGTGGACTCATTCAATAATCAAATTAATCATACGATAAAAAAATCCAGCTCTACTTACATACACTCCTCATATCACTAAAAGTATTTTTATGCAAGAGCACACTAACTTAGATCACGCTGGTCCTCAGCACTTGCTCTACTCAATAAGAAATAGGTTTTGGTCCATAAACGGGAGAACACTTGCTCGGAAAATTGTTCGTAGATGCGTACATAGTTTTCGTTTGAACCCTTCAGTAAATATATGCATCATGGGAAATTTACTCAAGCAGCGTATGTGTCCGTAATTTCCATTTCATACAATTGGGGTAGACTATACAGGACTTATTCTAATTACATCAAAAGAGAGCCGTGACGCGAAGTTCACTAAAAGCCTACACTTGATTATAAATTTGCTTCACGTCAAAATGTGTACATATAGATAGAGTTGGTTAGCGACCTGGCATCAGGTCGCTAACCAACCTTTGAATCCTTCATCACTGCGTTCCAGGGGTTTATAGCAAGACGCGGAAAACAGTTTGAAATATTTTCCGACAATGGTACTACTTTTGTTGGAGCTAAATCAGGAATTACATAACTAGGTAAATTCATTTTCTCGAATCAGAATAAATTGCAAGAATCTCTTAATACCATTGGGGTGAACTGGAGATTCATTTCCGTCTTCTCTCCCCATATGGGCGGAATTTGGGAAGCCGTTATTAAATCTACAAAATCACATTTAAAGATAATTTTAGGCGATACCAGATGTACATTCGAAGAATTGTCCACGGTTTTGACAGAAATCGAGGGTATTTAACGACCTATTACCCCTCTTCCTTCTGATCCCATGGATTTCCAAGCTCTTACCAACGTACATTCCCTTATTGGATTCACACTTGTCTACCCGATTTAGCCATATTAAATGGAAGTTCAACCAAAGTTCACTAACCGTCGATTCACTGGTACTGTTAAAGGACGACCTCACTCCACCATTCAAATGGCCCTTAGGACGAATTAACAAACTATACCTCGACCCCTATGCAGTCGCATGAGTACCGGACCTTAGGATGGCCTTAAAAATAGTGCGCCGTTCCTTCGCAAGGTTGTTTAAACTTCCTATGGAAGACGAACATTGTTCTGACAATAACTAAGACACTTGCTTCAACTTTTCCTTTTTTGTTTGATTTATTATCACTTGTATTATTTTATTTAGCATATCTCTATTGGTTGAAAGCCAAACCTTTCAAGGTAAAGGGTATGTTCCGTATCATGAGTTGCCACTACAATGTTGCGGAGCAAACATTTGGGCACTTTGTAATTTTTCCCTATTAAATTTAATTTGAAATAAAGAGATGACAGAGAAACATATTATTTACCTTTAAAAGTATCAGTAAAATCACCGAAAGAACGAACAATTTTAGTTTGGAACAATTTACTTTTGAAGCACAATATTTTCAATTTATATATACGTTCATACCACACCACTAATTTGCGGATTTCAATCTTATAAATAAGTTTTTAACGCCGCGCTTCAACTAAATCGACATACCCCTGCCTTTAATACAATTGATTAGAATTGAATTAACAGATATTTTTTATAGCAGGTAATTAATTAAACATAAAAAATATATATTTTTTTCAAAGTTTTGAGTCCAGGACCTATAACTTTTGTCAGATCCAAGGAACGATGTAACTTTGGATATATAATAAGCACTTCAAGACGAACATTTTGAGGTATCACTAAGCGTCTTTTATTCGAGCTTCCGATCCACTAGTTGCCGACATGCGAAAGTCCGAAAGTTTAATATTATTGACAAGTACTCGGTCTTTCGCCGACGGTTTGGTATGTGTCGATATTCACCTGAAAATTTCGGTGTTCAACAGCAATAAATACAAAAAAAGTAAATGCTATTGTAATTATATCATACTACCCCGAAAACATACTATTTTTTATACGTGGTATTAGAAAACTTAAGTAACCATTTGACCTTTATGCATATGTGTCTTTATACAGGCCTAATTTTTGCGAAAATAATTTCATACAAATATGACATTTGAATGGCTTTGTATGTCTACCCAAATGTTGTTTGTGGTTGTTGTAGTTTCTGTTGTGTCACTCTGCAAATCTGTATTCAATTGAATTTTATGTGAAAAGTTTTTAAACAAATGTCACTTAATGGCTTTTCTCCTGTGTGACTACGCAAGATTACTTTTCTGTGTAAAAGTTTTCGAATAAATGTCCCATTCGAATGGCTTTTTTCTTGTGTGAATACGCAAATGTGTATTTAAAGTTTTTTCTATGTACAAATGTCACATTTGGATGACTTTTCTCCTGTATGACTACGCAAAAGTGTATTCAAATTCCATTTCCGTGAAAAAGTTTTCGAACAAATGTCACATTCGAATGACCTTTCTCCTGTGTGATTAAGCAAATGTGTATTTAAAATCCATTTCCGTGGAAAAGTTTTCGAACAAATGTCACATTCGAATGGCCTTTCTCCTGCGTGACTACGCAAATGTGTATTCAATTGAATTTTACATGAAAAAGTTTTTAAACAAATGTCATATCTAATTGGCTTTTCTCCCGTGTGCCAATGCAAATGTGTATTTAAAGTACCTTTCTGTGTAAATGTTTTCGAACAAATGTCACATTCGAATGGCTTTTTTCCTGTGTGAATACGCAAATGTGTATTTAAAGTTTTTTTATGTACAAACGTTTTCAAACAAATGTCACATTTGAATGACTTCTCCTGTGTGACTACGCAAATGTATATTCAAATTCCATTTCCGTGAAAAATTTTTCAAACAAATGTCACATTCGTATGGCTTTTCTCCTGAGTGACTACGCAAATGTGTATTTAAAGTAGTTTTCTGTGTAAAAGTTTTCGAACAAATGTCACATTCAAATGGCTTTTCTCCTGTGTGACTACGCAAATGTGTATTTAAATTACTGATCTGCGAAAAAGTTTTCAAACAAATGTCACATTCGTATGGCTTTTCTCCTGAGTGACTACGCAAATGTGTATTTAAAACACATTTCCGTGAAAAATTTTTGAAACAAATATCACATTTCAATGGCTTTTCTCCTGTGTGACTACGCAAATGTATATTTAAAGAACTTTTCCGTGTAAAAGTTTTCGCACAAAAATCACATTTAAATGGCTTTTCTCCTGTGTGACTACGCAAATGTGTATTTAAATCACATCTATGTGAAAAAGTTTTTAAACAAATGTCACATTTAAATGGCTTTTCTCCTGTGTGACTACGCAAATGTGTATTCAAAGTAGTTTTCTGTGTAAAAGTTTTCGAACAAATGTCACATTCAAATGGCTTTTCTCCTGTGTGACTACGAAAATGTGTATTTAAATTACTGATCTGCGAAAAAGTTTTCAAACAAATGTCACATTGGTATGGCTTTTCTCCTGAGTGACTACGCAAATGTGTATTTAAAACACATTTCTGTGAAAAATTTTTGAAACAAATATCACATTTCAATGACTTTTCTCCTGTGTGACTACGCAAATGTATATTTAAAGAACTTTTCCGTGTAAAAGTTTTCGCACAAATGTCACATTCAAATGGCTTTTCTCCTGTGTGACTACGCAAATGTGTATTTAAATCACATTTATGTGAAAAAGTTTTTAAACAAATGTCACATTTAAATGGCTTTTCTCCTGTGTGACTACGCAAATGTGTATTTATATCACATTTCTGTGAAAAAGTTTTTAAACAAATGTCACATTTAAATGGCTTTTCTCCTGTGTGACTACGCAAATGTGTATTTAAAGTACATTTCCACGAAAAAGTTTTCAAACAAATCTCACATTTGAATGGCTTTTGTTCCTTGTGAGCACGCAAATATCTGTGTAAATCACTTTTCTTCAATTTCTGTCGTTCATCTATATTTAAGTTGAACTTATCAGTTAATCCGATATCCTGCAACTCTACTTTCAAATCATGTTCAGCTACATCAATTTCATGTTTTACAGCTTCATCAAGCTTGCTGAGAATAGTAATATCAGCTACTTGCCTTTTTCTGCAACTTATATTTTTCTGGTGAAACTTCGTTTTGTATGTTAATTCCTTCAGTTTCATACAATGATTTGTAGAAAAGTGACTAAGGAATTCTATTCGTTTCGTGTATAAATTTCCACAAAGCTCACAGATCATAATCCCAGTAATAGTAGTTGTATTTGCATGTTTTCCATTTTTTAGTTGTCCTGCAAAAAGAAAATTAAAACTAATTTTTTTTAAGGTTTACAATTTGTATGAAGAATAAAAAACTAAATATTCTGTGACGGTATAGGTACATACATTGAAAAGAATATTAGTGCGAAAAAGTATTTCTGTAGCATAGAGGTAAACTGTGGTATGTCCAATTTATGAAATGGTGAAAAAATCAATATTAAAGATTTTTTGCATGAATTATTGAAGTTTACAAATTTACAAACCTTATAGAAAACAGACCTTATAGACTTAATCTAAATATTATCTAGACTACACAATCAGGTACATAAAATTTTTATGCATTAATCATAAAATATAATTTCGTGGGCACAAGGCATGAGTTTGTCATACTATTTTTTAAGGTAGCGTCTCTCGGCTTCGTCACGATTATCACGGTACGTCAGCTGAACTTCTTCCTTGTTGTTTTGGTCCAGGGAATTGTCCCTTAGTTTTAAAACGGAACTATCACAAGCATCACACGTGTCAGTAGGTTTCTTAAAACATAAATTGAACTCTATCCAAAATGCGTTTGTAAGCCTTCAAGACACTTTTGCTTGTAGAGTTCGTACATTTTTTTAGTATTAAGTTCAGTTCTCAAATATTCTTTGGCAATTTTTTCTCGTGTGTAGTGACTTTGATATACCGGAAACGAAGTTATATGAGCTCCAACTTGGTCAAGGACGCTTTCCTTAAGTTTGTTTGGAGGTGTATGCCTACCTTGCATATCCTGATGACCAAAACCTCCTGTTGTTCCTTTCCTTAGATCCGTCCTTACTACTGTTTCTGAAACCCCTAATGTATTCAGAAAAAACACTTTGCAAACTTCAACTCTTTTCCCATTCACATTAAAATGATATCGAATTGTTTAGGTTTTGCCAGACCTACTAAAACATTTTCACCTTTCTTGCGTTATGGGCTCACTTCCTACATGGCTCCATATGAACTGTCTTTTCATATCCCAATTTTTCAACTCATTCCAGTAATTGCGAAATATTTCTTTTCGTTCATCTTCATTAATTTGTTCTGAACATTTTATCTTACAGGGTCGGCCAGCTGGTTTCATAAGTTTCTCTTTTATAATAGAAGTATGTTGCTTTCCAGATAGTTTCCTGTTCTTTTGGTTGCTTTCCATTTGTCGATATTTCTTACTTGTTTCCTTTTCTCTTTTGTTGGAGCCTTCTTCGAGATTTCTTTAAAATTTTCAGCATTGTCTTGTTCTACTTCAGCATTCGATTCTTGTCCGCTCAACACGTAGTCAGGATCTGCATCACTGTCATCAAACAGTTCATATTCCATGTCATTTTGAATGTCAGTAGCTCCTGCAATATAATATTTTGTTTAAAGAATAAAGTTGCAATAGCTATACTATATTTCATTTTTATTTTGTAATTTTACTACTCACCCTTTTCTACTTGCCCTTCTCTATGCATAGTGAGCTAGTACGACAATTGAAAGAATTATTTGTTAAACTGAGAAGAGTACATTTGTAACTGTTAAACAAGGCAAAATTATTGAAATTTATAATAAGGAGAATTTTGAAATTGAATAATGAATGACAGTGAATCATACTGATAGAAATATCAAGTTAAAATATTAGTAAATTACATTATATCAAAGAAAGGAATTGTAAACTGAGAAGAATACATATGTTATTATACAAAAAGACAAATTTATATGAATTAATAATAACCGGAGAAACAAGGTGATTGGGAATATAAGAGACAAATACTGATATTACAAAAAGAAGTACAAATTTGAATTACTTGACCACCCTATTTATAACTAAAGGAAGAAGAGATAACAATACTTTCCGAAGAGTAATTACGAACTGCAAGGTAAAATTTTTCTTATCTAAATAGTTTAAACGATATTAGTATATACTTAAAAAAACTATTGGGACGTTAGATATAAAGTAAAAAAATAATAACATTTTATTTGATCAATAATGGCAGAATTATATGAAGTGTAGTGTATTTGAATAACTTTTATGTAATAATAAATGATTAGTACTTGCCACAATAATATCCAAAGCATCCATCTTGGATATCAACGATTTGTAATTTGTGCTATTATTATAATAGTGTAGAATATTTGAATTTGATTAATAGTTCTAAATAACTTCCAAACTATAATAACAATTGTGTTGATCAATTAAGAGTTACTTATTTAAAAACTAAATAGTAATTGGATAATTGCATCTTATTGACACAATGTATTGTACCGTCATTAGTGTGAGTGGTTATTTTGTTCCAATTGTTTTTAATTAAAATGTTATTTTATCATATATGTTGACATTGCACTTGCAAGCGTTTGTTTTATGAATAAGTTTCTGACGATGGACACTGACAGTCCGAAACGTCAAACGAAAATGTAAATAAAAAGCTCACAAAACTTTCCAATTTCGTACTGAACCATATAATACCAAGAATAATATTTCCGAAAAATACATCACTATCAATCGGACATCCGTTTAAGGGACGTTCTATAGCAAAACCATACTTTTAAGTTTTTCGTAATCTAAACAAAAAATGGAGTCGAACCATACCTATATCAAGGAGGACGTCCAAAAATCGTATTATGAAATCTTAGTTCACAGATTTACCGCTTCAAGCGTGATTATCGATTTTACATCACTTTGTATATAAATATACATTCCGTTGTTAGTTTTTCCTTAAGGTTATCGGACGTTCCTAGATTTGGCAACAATGTTCTAACGCTTTCGCAACTTAGTTCTGTTTTTTTCATTTGTGCATCTTAAACAACGAGGTCACAGAAAATTATTGCAGCTAGCTGCTTTTAGTAAGTATGCAATTTGGTTATAAATTTCAGTTATTCATATTTCAATATTTTTTTAAATTGCCTTCTTGATATTTAGTTAATAAGTTTAATTACTATTACATCCCTAACCTATATACGTTTCTTCTTAGCATTCAGAAATGCTACACATTCTGTTCCCGCCAAAATGCATTTTATATACAAATAATATTTAATTAATTTTAAATTATCTACTACCTATCATTTATTTTTGTATAGCTTCTTAGGCACCGCGTTGTGGAAATTTTAAAGAAATGAATATCTAACAATAATATATATACATATCTGGCTAAATTCTATATTTATTTCAAAACAAATTATTTATTTTGATTTTAAATTTATACGATCTGCAGTCAAAAGCATCATACAAGAGATGATTCACAATTTCAAACCAATCAAAATTATAATTTAAAGTTATTTATAAAAAACGTTATTTGGAGGGAAACTGAAAAAGAACAGCAATGATAGGTATGTTTTTAAATATTCTAAAGTCACTTTCTATAAATCTTAAGTATACGACACAGATCTTTTCTTTTAAAAGGGAAAATATACCGTTACAGTTATTTCCAAACTTTTGGACAGCTCTCAAGTTGTAATTCCACTACTATTACTAGGTTGTTGGTTCTTTTTTCACGCGGCAACAACACGTTGTATTTACATTATATGAATAATTAGTCTAGCACCAGGTTTGGCCGAATTTACGTTGCAGCGCAATTTGCCTCAAATAGGCCGCTATTGTAAGACCAGCCCCACAATTTGGAGGAAATTCCACCAGACTTGCTGATTTTTAGAGCGTCTCAGTTTTCCCATGTTAAAACAAATGAAACATAAAATTGTTTCTGAAGTAAAATGTACTGCTTAATTTACGCAATAGAGTTTTTCTGCCAGAAACAATTGTGTTTCATTTGCTTTATTTAACAATGAAAAAACAAGCTAGGTTAGATTTGACAAATTTCCATTCTTTTGACAGTGTTTGTAGAACAATATATTTTAGAAGATATTCCGAATAATACATAGGGATTTATTTTTCATTTGAGAAGAATATCTTATAGAAATTGTGCATTTAATTGATTTATGTCTTTCAATATTGCGATAGTATGTTTTTAAAATGAATGACTCGTTTTCGGTATTACCAATACCAATAATGGAATAATGATATAAATTACAATATGGAACTTTGTTTTAGTTGATCAATTTATTATTTATGACTAGAAATGATTATAATATCCTTGCGAGTATTATTAAATCATATTAAAATTTGAAGTCAACAGAATTTATACTTGAATATTATTTTTATGTAACACTCTTTCTTTATTGACTGAGACAGTAGTCGTATTATCGTAGAAATGTATAATCCAGTATTCTATCTAGTTTGTATACACATTCATTGATACAGAGGGTGTCCCACCATATAAGAGACAGTCCATAACTCCATAACGCCCCATTTTATGAACATTTCATAAAAGTACCGACTATTTTGTGTATATTCAAAAAAGCCATAATTTAAAATTATTTTCAATTAAATGGGTCGTCCCAAAAAAATTACATATCAAAGTTATGTTCTTCTTAAATGAGACACCCTGTATATTTTTACATTTTTCAATTCTCTCGACGAGCTAATTTCAACGATGAATCATACTAGATGTCTGTTATGTATAGTAAAGGATATACAACCAACTGAAAATCACATTTTTTTGAGTTTAGGAAGCTGAAGTAACCAAACGGTTGAAAATCGAGAAAAACGGCTTACATGTCCCCATTCCCATCGAGATAGTGAAGACTTAACAACTTCTACAAGGCTAAGAAAACATTTAGCTATTCTTTCCCAAATTTTTAGTATGACTGACGCAGATTTGGAGCAACTGTCTACTTTTATGGAACACAATTCTTGAATACATAAGAGTCACTATCGTTTGCCTGATGATGTATATCAATCTACGAAGGTTGCAATAATCTTACTCTTCATGGCAAAAGGAGGAGCTGCGGCATTTAAAGGAAAACATTTGGATAAAATAGATGTGGATTTGGAAGATGATCCAAACAATGACTTCATGCTTGATGAAAGAGACCTTAATGAACCGGAGGCAGATGATTATGATAATTTATCTGAATTTACTGAAACTACTAATGTTCAAGTTAACAAAATTCAAGAAAGGACTGGAGGACAACAAGGAATAATACCTAAACCAAAAAATAAATAAAGAGAGAACCTTGAATGCAAGAACAACAAAATTAAGTGAATTTTTTTCAATCACATTAAAAATACGAAGCCACCCAAACAAAGAGAATGTGAAGAATTAATTTTTCAGACTGGAAAATTTGTCGAAAACAAAAACTGGTTAGAAATTAGTTATTGTACTAAATGTCTATAAAAGTAAATTTGAGGATTAATATATCTTTCAAGTTAGGCATAATACTTTCATTTTTTTAAAATATTTATTAAAATTTGCAGGTGCTATTTTGACCAAAATATTAAAAAATAGTATATTAAGTGCCAAGTGTCAAAACGGTTACTTTAGTCACGAGTTTTACTAGGCACGAGTGAAGCGAAGCGGAACGAGTTCCTTATGAAACGAGTGACTAAAGACGTTTTTAACACGAGGTGCTTACTATACCGCCCGCGGGAAGGAAAACATTATATTATATTTGAATTATATTCATTACATGACGGACGATGACTGACAGCTGACTGATAAATCAAATGATGCAGAATAATAAATTATCAAGGGGCATGAAATTTAACATACAAAAGATACACTTGATTTGACGTTTAAAAAACAAAAGATAAACGAGATGTGACTTTTCGCATTTTAAACACTAGTGTTTAAAGAGTCGTTTTGTGCATGTCAAACCCGTGTTCAAAGTGCGGTTTTAGTAGCGGAAGTAGGAAAACTATTTTATGCAGTGCATCATTCCATTTTCGCATCAGTGTGAATAAATTAAGTGTTACAAAAAAATACCACTGAATTTAAAAAGAATATTAAAGCAAGTTGAACGGATAAAATAAAAAAGAATGAGCTATGTTAGATTTCTGGAGTTACAAAAGAGGCAAGGGGGTAAATTTGAGAATAGAATTGAGAAATTTATTGATTTATCTATATAGGTGTTTATTTATATACAAACAATAGATTAAAATCAAATTAATCAAAATTGTTTAGTACCCGAGAGTAAACATTTTCCAAATGTATCTAGTTAGTGATTCTGATATGGTTTCCTATCCTCTACTAGAGTAAAAATATATTCATTCAGTTCATGGAAATGTGGCAACGTTGTAGGTACCCCAATCACTGCAGTACATACAATTTTTATACATTTCAATGTCAAATAGCTCATTTTTGCATATTGCCTTATTATCAAAGTTTGACAAAAAATGAAAACCAATTTTATCAAGAATGTAACACAAATATATAGGTACGGATAGCATTAGAAACTGTATACTTGCACAAAAGTATAAAATATCCCGTGTTTTGGGGAGTAAGTCCTATGAAAGGGACGCCAAATGAATAGCAGGATATATAAACATGTATACAATGCGAGTCTAACTTATAAATTCAGTACATCAAAAATAGGTTTTTGTTGGAAAGATACTCACGACAGGTTCAATTAGTATTTTAAATTGCGCTCTTGTTGATAGGAAATAATATACGGCTTGTCCTAAATTTGAAATTAGATGCCATCGGCTACTTTTTAAATGGCAATCCTAATTTTTTATGACTATTCTGGAAGAGTATATCAAGATACACATGCATTCCAAATATCAAATTTTTATTACTTGCCCTTCAAAAGATATTCAACAAACATCAGCTAAATCGAAAAATTGAGGAATCTGATTCAACTCAATGTAATAATTCAGGACATTTAAAAATGGAATGTCAAGAGGAATTTGTATATAATTTTAAGTCAAAATGGAGTGATGTTGATAATGTCGAACAAAAAAGTAGAATAAAAACAAGTAAAGAGAGTAGCATCTACCATCTGAACACTTGTACAGTTGTAACCCCCTGTCAGACACCCCTAAACTTTAATAATTAGTTATAAATATATTTACATTATATTATTATTGCTGAATTTTATATCTTGGGAACCTATTCAAGAATGTCACCTCAGTAACCAGATAGTGTTAATAATTTTTATCTCTTGACAGACACATTGAAAGTCTGTTATCATGGGAGATACATTCATTTGTTTTGTTTGTAGTAGTGAAATAGTAATCCAAAGTGTTTATACTGATATTGCTATTGTAATGATTGATCACATGAACCACCTTAAAAATAATTCAGTTGTTTGCTTGCTGATACTGAAAATATCTTAAGACATATCTACCTAACCAAAATACAGGCAAGGTTTGGACAATTAATTTGTCAGAGCTTACCTGGATTTCATTCAATCACAGGAGGTGATTATAATCCCGTTCTTCAGAAAAGAAAAATGAAAACATTACAAAACATTAAAAACATATCAAGAGTATCAGAAAGCTTTCAAAAAGTTCTGTAACAACAAATTAATTTTAAATACAGATAAACAACAAAACGTTGTGTTCAGAGATTTAAATGCAATGTATACAATGTCAGTAATGTAGTGTTGATGCAGCTAGATTTCAAAATAATGGCTGGGTACAGGTATATGAAGAATGCCATTTTAAATGGTTTGAAGCAGTTAACAAGTTGTGTCAGTGATTCTCTTAAAACTCAATCTGGTATGTAATTATTAAATCAAATTATTATACATCATTTTTTGATTATTCATAATTGTATAAATTTGGCTAAATTCTTACGAGAAACCAGATGGAGAAGGCGATATTGATGACAATCAAGCTACGAACTGGAGTAGTAATGACAAAGATAATGAAAGGATCAACAACAATGATCAAAATAATAGAAATGATTGAATATTTATTTTACATGTAATAATTCTTTTTTTGTACTTTAACAGTATTTTTTACTATATAAGACGGCTATGAACGTAATAAAATTATTTTTTTATTAGATTTCTTAAACGATCGCAATAGACTAAACTTCCTACACCTACAGCAGACTTTAAATGTGTCTGGTAAGATGTAAAAACTATTGAAACTGTCCGGCTACTGAGGTAACATTTTTTTAGGTCCCCAAGTATATTATATGAAATTCAACTTTCATATATAAAGTAAGTATAAGTATAATTTAGTGGTGTCTAGCAGGGGGCTGCAACTATACCAAGTGTCTGGCAATAGATGAAGAAAATAAAAAAATGGGATTTATACTTTAACAAATTTGAGGTACTATTTTATACACCTTCACTATCTGTCAACGTCAACTGCCCAAGCAACCATAATCCAAACTCCATAGTCGCTGATCATTATTACCTGTGTTGGGAACATGCACAGAGAAACGTTCAGTGTTTATAAAATAACAAAGGTATGGCCATTGTGGACTCTTGCTCTACTACAGTACATATAGAGGTTACTTATACAAATACAAAATTCTATTGTTGTTATTGTTATTTACAGACAGGTAAATAATTTCTAACCATATTATGGTTACCTTAAACGCTCAAGATACTTAGCATATGAAAGTACTGACATAAAGTATGATCTACCTGAATAGCCACAATGAACGTAACTTACCATTTGATTTAGTTCGTCTTCCTGGTTTACCTCTAAAACTCTTAAATTTGTTTCTAATGCTGTGTATATAAACCTTATAAAAGCTATCCCTTTCTGTTTTAATTGCAATTTTAGATTCTTCAACTACTTGAACTGTGTTAAGATCGCCAGTAATTTCTTGTTTAATAGGATGCGTACTATTAATATTTACATTTTCAAAAATTGCTCTAGTCACTTCATCACTCACTTCTTGTTCAACGTTCATATTCCAAACAAAATTATCGTGGATATCGATTTCTTCTTTAACGACATTTTCCTCAATATCCATTCCGACTGGATTATATCAAATTAACAATTAAAGTAAATGTTATTTCAAAAAAAGCCAAGCAAACAAATAGTCAAGGAGGAAATGAATTCTTCTTCCATAGACAAATAATATATTAGTTTCTTCTTTTTCTATTTCCAATTCCACAACACATTAAATCTAGAATAAATAATGCCCATGTTCCACAGTATCGTTTTGTACATGTTTTATATAAAAATTACACCATATAAAAACTTTTTATAAAGATGGATGGCTCTGTGCCACTGTATATAAAATTTCATAAATATTTTAATAAAAATAGTCTGCTCATTCAACTATAATATTGTCTTTAATGTCGACACAGATTATAAAATAGCCCAGTGTCTTACGTTGAAAGTCATTAAAAATTAAAATAGGTATGCAATATTAATCATACATTGGATGGGAAGTTTGGCTTGTGTTCATAGATAAGGATAACCTGCTTCAGATTGCCGATGAGTCATAGAGAAAAGTATAAAGATGAGAGTTGTTGTTGCTGTCCTGTATCATTTACTTTTCATCACGTTGATCGGAGCAGCACTAGATATGGGACAGGAACTAATTTTTACAGGCGGAAAATTCAAATTTGGTAGTTTCTATATGGGTAGTTGATTTTTACAATTTGTCTTAAAATTGTTTATTATGTATAATTATTTCATTACAAAAAATAAAATTATATTTCATTTTTTTGTAATGAAATAATTACAATAAGCAAGTTTAAGATAAATAAGAAAATAGTACACTTTTATATTTGTTATTAACGCGTGTTCATAATAACATAGAAAAATTTAAAAAAATACTTTTTTATTAAACATAGACTGTTATATATTTTTTATATACTTTATCAACTTTAAAGTTCCTATTCTATCTTTGGATTTTTAGTAGTTAACGTTAATATCACAAAATAAAAAGAAATCCGATTAAACTAACAGTTACATATTATTATTAAAGAAATTTAAATTTTTACTAATATTACCTATTATTGAAAAATTATTCTAATAGCACTTATTCTTATTCTATCTTTTAAAACAAATATAAAAGTATAATGTTTCTACTCCTGTATTATAATATACATATTAAAAAAATAAAATAGGTATCATTATGATACAGATTTTCAATACAATACAGATTTTTAGGCAAAAGGAATCAAGTTACTTTTTAACAAAGTTACACTTAATTTTAAAACTGTCAAAATAATTTTAATTTTCAAAAGTAGCTCTAAACTTAGTTAAACTTTATTATGATAATGAGTGATAATGAAGAATAAAATAAAATTTTCCATTCAATTGAAAATATGAGTGACAAAAAATTAACATGCCCTCCAGTTCCCCTACTATCTGAACAGGATCTGCGCCCAAAATAAATTTTACAAATTGAACAATAAACCATTTATACATAAACAAAGAAGATTACAGAATTAATATTTTCAAAAGTTATAAATTTATTTGCTGAAGTTCCCATTAATTATTAAATGAGAGTGGAAAAAATAATGTATGCAACTTTCATATAATGGCCATTAATACACTTGCTACAACATGCTCGTGTATTAATTGCTATCATTATATGATTGTTACATGAAACATTATTATATTATCTATATCATTAATTAATCACACAAAATTTCATATTTTTACTAAAATTACATTATATTCAAGAGAGTTAATCTAATATAAAAAATTGCACAAAAACAACCAATATTTTAATAAAAAAGGGTTAAAATCCAGATTACCCATGTCCATGAAAACAGGAAAAAATATTAAAGCAGTACATTATACAAAAAAACTGTTTTTGTTTGTTAGTCCTCTTACCATCACTATAATATTTTTCAATTAATAAGGGAACACAAACTTTATTTATTACATGCCCTAAAAGTGGTGAAATGTGATAAACAATGTAATACAGTATTGAACGAAATTTAACGACTTCTCTTTGTACATAAATCAGATCATCATTCTTTTTGAAGTAAATAAAATATCTGTCTGCAAATTAGCCTTACATTATTCACAATTGAAAGTTGTCAACATTTGAATAATTTAATTAGGTATCTAAAATGGGGAACTGAAAAATGTTTAGTTCATTAATAGTAATAGTCAATGGTTTTGGTTCATGGCTAAAGAAATGCACTTATATCTGTGTTATAAAGCATAAAGGTTTGTTAGAGTTAGCAGTAGTTTTTCCTTCTCCGTATACGTATCCCGCCTTCACGGAGAAAATTTAAATTTGTGATCGGCCTTCCAGAACACATGAAAAGAATCCACGCATTTTGCAGGGCAGTATCAATTAGCCAGGTAAGTAATGGCTAATACCACTTTTTGCTGCGAATGCTTATTCGATATCTTGCTAAGTCTTCGTCCATTCGATCAATGCCACCCATAAATTTATTATCCATCCCCACTACATATGGACGTGGTACTTGTATAATCTTTTTATGAGCCCGCGAATAGCGCTTTACTTGCTGAATAGGATTTACGCCAAAAGAAATTGTTGCCATTGCTACAACTGCATTATCTATCCATCTAGTCAACATTATGCCATCTTCCTTATCAATTTATGAAATAAGATGCCCTCGGGTCTTTTTCGACATAGTTTTTTATCTGACACGAAAATCTTTGAGCATTCGATTTTCCCTAATAGTTCCCATCCATACCCTCTTTCTTAAATATGACAATAAATTGAAGCTGGTAAAAAGGTTATCTATGTATATTTGCTATGAAAAATCCTCTTCAGGTAAGCTGTCCAACATCTCAACAAGAGGGGAAGCAGCTTTACCAAATGCAGATTCGTAATCGTCGTTCGAGTTCGGATTTTTACTCTGATATATGTCAAAGTTAACCAAATAGCAGTTTTGCGCATTTAGACACCAAACTTTGTATCCGAAACGAATCGGTTTACCTCGGAAGAACTGTTTGCAATGATGACGTCCAGAATATTTTACCATTGATTCATCATAATTCATATTTTCTGTAGGAACATAGTATTTCAAAAATGAACTTTGTAGCTTGCTTATAATTGGTGTCAATTTCCCATTTTATCCTTAGGGTCCATTTTGGTGTTGTCTGCGCAGTGTAGAAATCGCATTATTTGAAAAAATCTATCGCGACGCATTGCTTCTTTCATCATTTCATTGGCCATATCATTTCCAGAGTCCCAATAGAATCTTTTTCCGGGAAGAATACTGTAACCGGATATTATCAAGACTCCCAAAAAACATTTTAGTTCATCCATAGTAACCATCGGATCTGGACAATTCAAAAAAAGAACATATTTTTTAGTTTCTTCCAATATATGCATCAGCATTTCATTATCATAAAAGAGCTCAAATAATTCGGTTGATGACAAATCTCTAAACTGCGAGTAGTCGGGCCTTGGAAAAGTCGATAGGCGAATAAGGTCGCCGTCTATCCATGTTTGACCAGTGTACATCTTCCCCTTCAATAAATTCAGAAGAATATCTGACTCACCCAAATTATCAGCCACAAGAATCTCTCCATCCTGCTCAATTTCTATTACGTTATCTTCTTCTGGGAGATTGGTATATGAGGGTGATTTTATGTCATTTGCAAAACGAATTTCCGCGTCAGCTAATAATTGACGACCAGACAAGTTATCCACTAAACCACTCTCATCTTCGTCGACTGAATCATCATCTGTTAAAATATTGGACTCAGGAGGACAAATTTTTAGGTTAGATCATTCAATACATATTTTAGGTCGTAAATTAGTGATTTAGTAAAATAATTTCAATATATAATACCTTATATACCCTCCACATGATAAGAAAAAATACTTACTCGAATTTTGGATCCACATTTTCAACAAACAAACACGTATCTCAATTTCATTGAAAACTAGTAATATTTACACGGGATAATCATTAACTGTTAATATCTACAGTGACTATATACAAGTATATAGTCACTGTATTAATATGGTACTACAGGTGCCATCTAGTACCCAAATGTTGAACTAAAGAAATATTTTTCCCAGCGACCTTCATTCCAGCAGTTTTTGAAAAGAGGCGTTTTTGTGTGACCAAATGGTCACACTAGGCTTTGATGGGTTAAATTTTTGAAGTAATTCACCTACGTTTGTGCGCGAAAGGGTAGTATAAATAACAATACTTTTTTGTTAAGGTGTAGTGACCTCAATGATTATGGTATGTTGGAGTTGATTAGGAAAAGCTCCAAATAACTGTTGCCGACATTTCGACTTTTATAAAGTCATCCTCGGGACAATGAACAGTCGAAAATGTATGTTAGAAAAAATACTTACATACGTATTTTAATTTCTCTTGGTTGTATCTAATGTAAATTTCCCTTGTACCACATATTTTATTACAACAAGGATGACTTTATAGAAGTCAAGATGTTGGCATCAGATTATTTTGACTTTTTTCTTGTTATGGGATGTGTTCGAATTTGATTTAATTACCAAATTCTCCTGTGATTTTATTTTCAACTTCCCCTGTATAATACAATTCGAATATTCTACTCAAAACATATAACTAAATATATCCTTCTTCTCAACATTTAATATTTCTTTACATCAACAAAAAAGTCATTTTATCTTTACCACCACATAAGAAATACAGATAAATATCGTTTTCTGAAATTCCAATGAATACTTCAAAGTACCCGACATCTTATCGCTTCATAAAAACTCTCTTCCAAACTCTGTTATCTGTATCTACGAAACCGTTTCAGTCCATAAAAAATCACCCCAACTGCTATTTTGCACTCGCTGTATCTGACCGTTACGTTTCAAATTCTTTTATCCCATTGGCCAGATCCTAATATTTTGCTCCTACCTCGCAACCACGTTTACCGATGTATAAATACGAATACAACCTCAATTTTAATCACTTCCCAGATAGCCTTCAGTCGCCTGTCGTCACAAATTTCCCAGTCATTCATACATTTTCCAGTCAGCGGTAACAAACATGTGTATTTAACCTTTAATCATCCATTAAACCATCATATTATGTGCAAAATAATCTCAGTTAACGCGTATGTACAAGTGAATTCTTAATTGTCTACGCAAAAATAAATAAAATTATAAATTCATGCAATATATAAAAATGAAAGTGACATTAGTGTTTCATTTCATCATTACATCATACATCAGTGAAAACAATCGTTTTGGCCCTTCGAGTACATCTGATAACAACAAAGAACTTCCATTCCATCTAGTAGCCCACGTAAAAAGGGTTAATTAGAACAGGGTGAATAAATAGAATAACGTTTCTATTTACAATATATTACACGAATTTAGTAATTACTGATTACAGTGGATTTCCTTTTTACAATTCTTAATTCTAATCTTACACATCACACATGTACATACTCGGCTAACCTCAAAACTAAAACATGATATTCTTCTTTTTATTTATATGACCACAAAACTATAGTTGGAATAAGAGAAGCATTACACTAAGCTTATTCTGATGAACTATAACATTTCTTACGAATTCCAAGATACAGCAATTATTTTAGTTCTGGGGACGTCCAATTACCGCGCCTTCGTATGTACCCAGTACGTCCGTTTCGAGTCCTGGAGTACCTAAACTGGACGTTTTGGTCACATACTCAAAACGTCTTGTTCAGGTACTCGAGGACCCAAAACGTACCTAGTACGTTGACCGTACCAAATCTGGACGTCCCCAGTACATACGTCTTGGTCGGACGTCCTCCGTACGTTTTGGGGACATACTTGTGCTATATGTGTTTCGATTTTAAAAATGTACAAACCCTTCGCACCTTATATATGGTTTATGTCAATAGCGTATTAATGTCCTCTTCGATCATTTGGAATCCGCAGTATGATGTTCATATAAAAAAATTATCCGTCGTTGAAAATAGGTTTATCCGATTTGTAATGAAAAAATGTTTTCCAGGTTGTACAGGTAAGCAAATTGTTCGACAGAGCCTTCCTATAGAAAAGGAGCGAATAATTGCCGATTCAAAATGTATATTTAAATGTGTCAATGGATTAATTGACTCGTCATCCATTGTTGGTTCTATATCATTTTTAGTACCATTATATAATACACGATATAAATATACTTTCATAACGAACCAAGTGAATACTGAATATTATCTAAACTCTCCATTACATCGTTGCTTACAACAAATGACTTTTCCACAGTTGATATTTTTTCTTCCTCTCGGAGAACTTTTGATGGGTTGATTAGGGACATTGTTAATAATAGCCTGCTTTTATAAGTTTACAATGTTCCTTCTTTTCTTTTTTGTTCTGATATTTATTAGTACTGTACATATATACTTTATTCATGACTAAACTATGGATTTTATAGTTCTACGTATTGCTGTTTTACTCTTAATATTTTTTAACGTGTTTTGTAACAAATATTAAGAATACTGATTTGGGTACGTCCTGTTTGTATTCCAATTGTGTAAAATAAAATAAATAAACCTCCCAGGTAGTTAGACTTTTTACGACTCTTTCAATAATTATCGTTATTTTGACCAATTTACACAAAACTTAAGTTAAGTTAAGTAGTTTTTGAGTTTATCGCGAACAGGCAGACGCGGCGGAGGACTTTGTTTTATAATATGTAGTGTTATGTATTTGATACCCTTTAATTAGATTAGATATACCAAACCATATTATTGTTGGACACTGTATATAAGACAAAGAGGCATTACTTATATTCATTCACATAATCCATAAGTTGAATTATTAATAATCCTCTTTAGTTAATTAGACAATTAATTTCAGTATCAAATAATATGAATTCATATTATATTTTGTTAAGGAAATAAGTTAGTGGAAAATATTTAAAATGTAATAAATGTGTTGTACTTTTTAAAAACAAGTATGACTAAGCGCATATAAATTCGATAACAGAAAGAAATAAGGTATTGGATATTTTTAAGCATTTATTCTATTGTGTTACGGCGAGAGGAACGGTGGTAGAATTATTAAATAGCGATTTTTGAAGAAATAGTGTAATTATTTCAACACCCGTGTAATAGTAGTGATTAAACTTACACTAGTGAATTTTCACATTCTACATGCATTGACTGTGAATGTTGAAAAAAACATTTTAACTAAAACAAAAGAATCTTTTGCATCATTTTATTATTAAAACATATTATGACATAAATCAAAATAATGAATTATTTAATTAATTTCAAAAAACATCCATAATAATCATTATAAAACTAAAAACTCTTTAGCTAAAAATATAAAAAATAACTGGAAAAAAACTCGTCCTTCACTTTTCGAATTAGCTAAAGCTGCTTCTCTCGGCAGATAAAAGCTTATAAATCTGTGTATTAATTGCATACGTGGAAATAATACAAGCAAACAATGTTTTTCGGAAAATTGCAAAAAAAGTCGTGGTAAACATCAATACAACAGTAGTGATTAAAGTTACACTAGTGAATTTTCACATTCTGCATGCATTGACTGTGAATGTTGAAAAAAAATATTTTAACTAAAACAAAAAAATCTTTTGCATCATTTTATTATTAAAACATATTATGACAAAAATCAAAATATTGAATTGCTTAATTAATTTAAAAAAAATCCATAATATTCAATATGAAACTAAAAATTCTTTCGATAAAAATATAAAAAATAACAGAAAAAAAACTTGTCCTTCACTTTTCGAATTAGCTAAAGCTGCTTCTCTCGGCAGAATAAATCTTATAAATCTGTGTATTAATTGCCTACGTGGCAATCATACAAGCAAACATTGTTTTTCGGGAACTTGCAAAAAAAGTCGTGGTAAACATCAACACAAAATGAAAATGCATCAAACATTAACAACATACTTCTTTTAACCGGAAATTGAAAAAATCGTTTTATACAAGCAATCATACAATATCTAAGACGAAAGCAAATGTAGTGTTATTACAGTCCAACTTTATTACTGAAGAGTGTTGCGAGAGACTTGGTCTAGATTGTACTTCGACATATCAGTCATCGGTATTAACCAAGTCATTTCCATCATAAACAAAATGTGCACTGTTTCTATGCACTCAGTGTTTAATTAATTCAAATCGCTTGTTTCGTTATTCCTGGAATAAATGAAATATTCCCAGAACAAAATTTCGACATTTCTACACTTAAATGCCCGGTCATCTTAAACTAGCTTATCCAAGATTTGCGACCATAGGAAAACATGTTTCTAATGTTAACTTTCAAAACCAGTTGAAACAGTTCTGGAGATCGACGAGGTTAACTTAGATACCCACGTCTTATCCAGCGATGACCAACAAGCAGAGGAGATATATTCCAAAAACTACCTGCCATGATCCCTCTGGTAGGTTTGTCGTCCAAATATTCGCCGTCACTTTTGGCTAACTCTCGAATTACCGCGTATCGTAGGCTAAAATATGTGCTATGGAAACTATCAAAAACCGCTACTATGAAAACAATGTATTCCAAAGATATTGCTGTATGGACGATCTTATTACTGGGGGTAATACAGAAAAACTATGTGACGGAATCACAACTATCCTTTTGTCAGGTTGTTTTCCCTTCCAGATGTGGGCATCTAATAGCAAAAGTCTTCTTGTTTATGTGCAAGCCAAAAACCCTCGGGCTATTTAAGTTAGGGGATGGTGAAAAAACCAAAACTTTGAAAATTTTCTAATTTCCGTATACCGATTTACTCAAATATAACATAAGTTCACCCTCCTTCACATCAATTACTAAACGCATACTGTATTGATCTCCAAATTCATTGATTTTCTAATGCATCCATAGAGGCGAATGGCGCTGCTGTTTATGTCCGTAGTGTCGATCGAAATGGATCCATCACAGTGAGATTGCCGTGTGCAAAAATCAAGGTGTCTCCTTTAAAAACTCTAGCCGTACCCAGACTGGAACTTTGTGCAGGCTCAACTCTTAACAGGACTATTTCAAAAAATGACGTCATCTATCGAGGTAACGATTTCACAACTGTTCTTTTGGAGTGATTCCAGTATCTGCTTATCTTGAATAACAAATCAGTCTCATTTATAACAAATCTTTGTCCGGAATCGTGTCGTTCAGTTCAAAATGCAAAGTTGCAATCCAAAACAGTAATTTTGAATCTTCAAGTACAACCGAGCTAAGGAGGGCAACTAACTTTTTAGTATGAATTTACCAGGATGATGCGTATAAAGAGGAAATAATTAAATTTTCTAGAAACAAACCTCTACCAAATAATAGTAAACTATTGTGCTTAAATCCATTTCTCGATTCTTCAAATATTCTTAGAGTTGGTGGACTGATTCAGTAATCAAATTACTCATACGATAAAAAACATCCAGCTCTACTTACATACACTCCTCATATCACTCAAATTATTTTTATGTAAGAGCACACTAACTTAGATCACGCTGGTCCTCAGCACTTGCTCTACTCAATAACAAATAGGTTTTGGTCCATAAACGGGAGAATACTTGCTCGGAAAATTGTTCGTAGATGCGTACGTTGTTTTCGTTTGAACCCTTCAGTAGGTAAATGCATCATGGAAATTTACTCAAGCAGCGTATGTGTCCGTATTTTCCATTTCATACAATTGGGGTAGACTATACGGGACTTATTCTAATTACATCAAAAGAGAGCCGTGGCGCGAAGTTCACTAAAAGCCTACACTTGATTTTTAATTTATTTCACGTCAACCCACTAAACATGCAATGTTACAAAATATTGCCACAATATTATACCTGGCTTACTTTCGTAAAATGATAATGTAATATTGCATACAGCTCAATGCTATATTTAAATGTTTAACATAACAGAAAAAACTACTGACAAGTTGTATGTAAGTTATAAAGCGAATTATTGATTGAGTTTCAACTGCAATGTTACATCAGCCGTAAAAGTTCATTATAAATGCAACAATAAAAAAACTATCTACGAACAATGTGAATATAGGTTATATTTGGAATTATCCATCAAATTCAATTCGCAACGTTGCCCTGGGTTTGAAATTTCATATTATATTTACAACAATACATAAACTAACTACAAACAATATTGACGGTACTTAGAAAACACAATATATTTTTAGTTTTCGATTGCATCATCGCAGAAATATATGAAACGATACGCCATGACAATTTTAAATAGTAAATATAAAGAAACTTGAAATAATATTTCCCATCAGAAAATTAAACATTTTTGTATTTCCCGGTCTTGAGGAGATGCCGGGGCGCCACCATACGCAACTGCATACTGCTTCCATTCGTATGCGTCATTTTGCAAATTTGCAATTATTATTGTTGTATTATCGCGTGTTGTGCATTGTGTTTTGTGTCAGTTTCGTTTTATGTACTTTTATTTATTTTTAACTATTATTATTCTGCAATTGTGTTTTGGCTGTAGCACAATGGAAAATTCTAATAAAGCATCTTCATTTAAGGTAAGGCGATTACATCATTTATTATTTTAGGTTAGAATCACAAATAACTTGTTATGACCTTTTGTTATTGGTTATTATTCTGCGTTTAGTAGAAAAACGCTTTTTACTCTTTGTATTGCGAATAAATCTGATAGTGTCGTTTCGTGTACATAATATTGCAATCGTAATCAATTTATTTCAATTTTGATTAGTGTGGATGTATTCAAATATGTCTAAAAAATGGTTACATGGAGTAGTAAGACAATATACTAAAAGAAAATTAATAAAATCGAGAGTTGAAAATGATGAGGACTTTAAAGATACCCAAACTTGTTGCCTTGACATTGTACAAGATAAAAATGAGTACCCATCAGTTACATTTCAATTTTAGTTCCAGGTTCTACAATATATTGGTGGCTTGAATGAAAAGTGTTGTGTTGGAAGAAGTCTTGAACGTTTTTTCACAAATCAATGTGCCATGATTTGTAGTTGGACCACCAGAAAAAAGGACAACTTCAGAAAGAAGGATTTGAAATCCGTACACATTTTAAAATGTTATTACTTGAGTCTATTCAATTTAAATATAAAGCAAATGTAAGCAGAATAGTGTCATAAACAAGGACACGTTCAACTGTACATTCTTTAATGAAATAAGACCATAATTGTTAAGTTAACTGATTGTAGGTATTTACAATAATTTTTTATTTCAGATGCAGTGAGCCATTCTTTTCCATGCATCAAAGATGATGCCTTTGAAAGGAACGTGATGGCTTGGTTGCAGTTTGCCAAAACCCGGTTTGACAGAGGGAAGCAGTAAGCAGAGTCAGTTGAGATTGCTGTATAGATATGTATGTGAGGTTTGGTAGAGTAGATAGTAGATCAATCTTGTAGCTAAACATTCCATTCAATGATTATTTTGTTTCAGGTACCTGATAAGGACAAAAAGAATTTTTATTTTATTTTGATATTTTAATGTGTTGAGTACTTATTTGTTATTTTTTGTTATATTTTATATAAATAAAGTTTTCATATTAAAATTTTTCTTTTTAACCTCCAAACGTACATGGACATTTAAAATTAACTTCTCATTACAGAATCAAAAAATCATTTATTGTTTCAAATGAAAATATGTTATGAATAATAACCAATAATAAAATATTATAATGTAAGGAGTTTCCACTTATGTGAATTTGTAATGTCTTTTTTGTCATCATATGATCAAATTACAACCGTTCTCACCAACATTGAGGGTAAGTTTTTTAACTCTTACAAAATTGATTTTAAAGTTAAAATACGTTTGTAGCTCTCCGAAGACGACAATATTCATTGTCGAAATATTGGAAATATAATGTTATAAGAATACACGTTCGTTTTGCTGATATCCCAAATAATTTTATAAATTTGTTCATATGATTTTACAGATTTGTTCATAACTAGTCAGCTGTCGGCAAAAGACCAATTTCAGCTAGTTTTTTAGGTTTTAACACTCCTTTTGTTTGTAAGAACTAGAAAATTAATTTGTAAAAAGTAAAAATATATCAAAACTGATCTGTTTTTCATGCAGGTTGCATTAATTTTCTATCAATATTAGAAGCAAGTAGTAGCAATTTTTAAAATGCTACTGTTATGTTATTGGAGTGAATAAATAAGATTGGTGGTAAAAGTTGCTACTATACAGGGAGTTCCGATATTCGATCGACAATGGTAATGGTAATAGCCCTTGACAAATGATGAACATTAAGGTAGGGACATATTAGACCCTAGAAAAATGTATTGCATCTCCTCTGATAAAGTCAAATATTTTGAAAACTATTGATTTTAGCACAATGAAAGTAAATAAGTTTTCGTAACATAATTGAATGTAGATTTAAATAAATTGTTAAAAAAATTGAGTTAGTGTCGTAATTAATAGGGGGTCCAAGGTACCACTCCCTCTTACAGTACGCCACTGGATAAAGCATTTGAAGATTAACTTTCGGTATACTTTTGCATCTTTAAAGATACAAAATTTGAAAGAAAAATTTAGAACTGCTTACGAAATATTAGAACATTATTTTATTTTGCCAACTTCAACACGCTGTATATTATTAACTAAGCACTTGCAGAGTCCTACCTCAATTTTCATCATTTGTCAAGGGATATTACCTGTAAAGCATTGTCGGTCGAATATCGGTACACCCTGTATAATATATTATTGGATGTTATTTTCTTCTAATTTATATTCTATGTTGCCGTAACCTTCCTGCAGTTACTAATTATGAAACATTACATGTATCAATCCATTTCATTATTTGCTGCAACATTGTCACAAGACCACATTTTTAATATCGCATTTGCAATTTTCCTGTACATTATATGCAATGTTGCAGTAACCTTACTGGAATAATTGATAATGGCACATTCCGTTGGTAATATTTCTGAACGTCCGTTTCAGTAATTACTGAACCTTTGCAGTAAGGTAGCAGAAAACTCTGATGTAACATTACACATTACAATGAAAGATTACTGAAATATTGTATGTTACTTTGCTTAGTGGGAAAATGTGTACATATAGATAGAGTTGGTTAGTAACCTGATGCCAGAATCCTTCATCACTGCGTTCCATCGATTTATTGCAAGACGCGGAAAACAGTTTGAAATATTTTCCGACAATGGTACTACTTTTTCTGGAGCTAAATCAGGAATTAAGGAACTAGGTAAATTCATTTTCTTGAATCAGATTAAATTGCCATTGGGGTAAACTGGAGATTCATTTCCGTCTTCTCTCCCCATATATGCGGAATTTGGGAAGCCGTTATTAAATCTACAAAATCACATTTAAAGAAGATTTTAGGCGATACCAGATGTACATTTGAAGAATTGTCCACGGTTTTGACGAAAATCGAGGGCATTTCACGACCTATTACCCCTCTTTCTTCTGATCCCATAGATTTCCAAGCTCTTACCCACGCACATTTCCTTATTGGATTCACACTTGACTACCCCATTCAGACATATTAAATGGAAGTTCAACCAAAGTTCACTAACCGTCGATTCACTGGTATTGTAAAAGGACCTCACTCCACCATTCAAATGGCCCTTAGGACGAATTAACAAACTATATCTCGACCCCTATGGAGTCGCACGAGTACCGGACGTTAGGATGGCCTTAAAAATAGTGCGCCGTTCCTTCGCAAGATTGTTTAAACTTCCTGTGGAAGACGAACATTGTTCTGACAATAACTAAGACACTTACTTCAACTTTTAGAACTTTTCCTTTTTTTGTTTGATTTATTATCACTTGTATTATTTTATTTAGCATATCTTTATTGATTGAAAGCTAAACCTTTCAAGGCCAGGGGTATGTTCCGTATCATGAGTTGCCACTACAATCTTGCAGAGCAAACATTTGGGCATTTTGTAATTTTTACCTATCAAATTTAATTTGAAATAAAGAGATGACAGAGAAACATTATTTACCTTTAAAAGTATCAGTAAAATCACCGGAAGAACTAACAATTTTAGTTAGGAACAATTTAATTTTGAAGCACAATATTTTCAATTTACATATACGTTCACACCACACCACTAATTTGCAGATTTCAATCTTATAAATTAGTTTTTAACGCCGCGCTTCAACTAAATCGACATACCTCTGCCTTTAATATAATTGATTAGAATTGAATTAACAGATATTTTTTTATTGCAGGTAATTAATTAAACATAAAAAAATATATATATTTTTCAATTTTTTTAGTCCAGGACCTATAACTTTTGTCAGATCCAAGGAACGATGTAACTTTGGATATATAATAAGCACTTCAAGACGAACATTTTGAGGTATCACTAAGCGTCTTTTATTCGAGCTTCCGATCCACTAGTTGCCGACATGCGAAAGTTTAATATTATTGACAAGTACTCGGTCTTTCGCCGACGGTTTGGTATGTGTCGATATTCACTGGAAAATTTCGATGTTCAACGGTAATAAATACAAAAAAAGTAAATGCTATTGTAATTATATCATACTACCCTGAAAACATACTATTTTTTATATATACGTGGTATTAGAAAACTTAAGTGACCATTTGACCTTTATGGATATGTCTTTATACAGGCATAATTTCATACAAAAATGACATTTGAATGGCTTTGTATGTCTACCCAAATGTTGTTTGTGGTTGTTGTAGTTTCTGCTGTGTGACTCTGCAAATTTGTATTCAATTGAATTTTATGTGAAAAGTTGTTAAACAAATGTCACTTAATGGCTTTTCTCCTGTGTGACTACGCAAGATTACTTTTCTGTGAAAAAGTTTTCGAATAAATATCACATTCGAATGGCTTTTTTCTTGTGTGAATACACAAATGGGTATTTAAAGTTTTATTATGTACAAATGTCACATTTGGATGACTTTTCTCCTGTGTGACTACGCAAATGTGTATTCAAATTCCATTTCCGTGAAAAAGTTTTCGAACAAATATCACATTCGAATGACCTTTCTCCTATGTGACTACGCAAATGTGTATTTAAATTCCATTTCCGTGAAAAAGTTTTCGAACAAATGTCACATTCGAATGGCCTTTCTCCTGTGTGACTACGCAAATGTGTATTCAATTGAATTTTATATGAAAAAGTTTTCAAACAAATGTCACATTTCATTGGCTTTTCTCCCGTGTGCCAACGCAAATGTGTATTTAAAGTACATTTCTGTGTAAATGTTTTCGAACAAATGTCACATTCGAATGGCTTTTTTCCTGTGTGAATACGCAAATGTGTATTTAAAGTTTTTTTATGTACAAACGTTTTCAAACAAATGTCACATTTGAATGACTTTTCTCCTGTGTGACTACGCAAATGTGTATTTAAATTCCATTTCCGTGAAAAAGTTTTCGAACAAATGTCACATTCGAATGGCCTTTCTCCTGTGTGACTACGCAAATGTGTATTCAATTGAATTATATATGAAAAAGTTTTTAAACAAAAGTCACATTTGATTGGCTTTTCTCCCGTGTGCCTACGTAAATGTGTATTTAAAGTAGTTTTCTGTGTAAAAGTTTTCGAACAAATGTCACATTCAAATGGCTTTTCTCCTGTGTGACTACGCAAATGTGTATTTAAATTACTGATCTGCGAAAAAGTTTTCAAACAAATGTCACATTCGAACGGCTTTTCTCCTGAGTGACTACGCAAATGTGTATTTAAATCAGATTTCTGTGAAAAAGTTTTTAAACAAATATCACATTTCAATGGCTTTTCTCCTGTGTGACTACGCAAATGTATATTTAAAGAGCCTTTCCGTGTATAAGTTTTCGAACAAATGTCACATTTGAATGGCTTTTGTCCTTTGTGATCACGCAAATATCTGTATAAATCAGTTTTCTTCAATTTCTGTCGTTCATCTATATTCAAGTTGAACTTATAAGTTAATCCGATATCCTGCAACTCTACTTTCAAATCATGTTCAGCTACATCAATTTCATGTTTTACAGTTTCATCAAGCTTGCTGAGAATAGTAATATCATCTACTTGCCTTTTTCTGCAACTTATATTTTTCTGGTGAAACTTCGTTTTGTATACTAATTCCTTCAGTTTCATACAATGATTTGTAGAAAAGTGACTAAGGAATTCTATTCGTTTCGTGTATAAATTTCCACAAAGCTCACAGATCATAATCCCAGCAATAGTAGTTAGATTTGCATGTTTTCCATTTTTGAGTTGTCCTGCAAAAAGAAAATTAAAACTAATTTTTCTAAGGTTTACAATTTGTATGAAGAATAAAAAACTAAATATTCTGTGACGGTATAGGTACATACATTGACAAGAATATTAGTGCGAAAAAGTATTTCTGTAGCATAGAGGTAAACTGTGGTATGTCCAATTTATGAAATGGTGAAAAAATCAATATTAAAGATTTTTTCATGAATTATTGAAGTTTACAAATTTACAAAACAGACCTTATGAACTTTATCTAAATATTATCTAGGCTACACAATCAGGTACATTAAATTTGTATGCTTTAGTCATAAAATATAATTTAGTGGACACAAGGTTATTTACCTCACAAAAAAAACATTTCCTCAAAAAACTTGGTACACATTTTGTGTTGCAAAGTGTTATATTAAACTCAAAAAACTTTAGAAAGTACAACAGCAAGAAAAAAATTTATTAAAAAAATCTCCAACGTGAAGTTCATCCTTAATTATCACTGTTGTTTGAAGGTATAGGTATATTTTGATAATAAGAATGAAATGTGGTCGGGACCCACTTGAGAAAGGTGACCAAATGTTCCTTTTTCTTTTTGCTTACATCTTTTGGAGTGTCTCGTATTGTAGGTAAGCAAGCAGGTAATGTTAATCGCTGTCTAACAGAGCTGGAAAAATCAACTATTTTGAAAGTATCTTCTTCCAAATTTTGTTTTGTAGAAAATATTTGATGGTGTCTCAGCACGTGCTTCAAGCCAAACAACGGTAGATATCAGAAAGTTTTCCTTATCCGTATTTTATTTTTAAACGGTGTCTGGAAAGCTGTATAATGCTGCACACATTTTAAAATTCTCTACTTCCATACTTAAGACTGTCGCACCAGAACTTCGAATTAGCTGCTTCCAATCCCAAGGAGTCACTATTTGTATTGTTGGTTGTTTTTTGACGGTTCTATCAATTAATGCATGAATGTGGTCGGCTTCCATGTGGGTATGTTCACGCAATAAAAATTTATGAGTAACAGTTTGTAGGGAAGGGCATACATTTAAAAGCCAAAAGTAACTGATCTACACCATTATGTTTCTGTTTTGCCTTGGGCACATATCAGACAACATTATCAAATGTTCTAACTCACTCCCAAAAATAATATTAGTAGCCCATTTCAATAGCGCCGAGGATATTTCGTTACCGCCTCTTCCAGCTTTTGACTCGTCTCAAGTTACACAGTATGACCTTTTTCTCTAGCATAATATATAGTCAGATTGAGTGTCCACAATTTTAACAAGTAGAAACTTTGACAATTTGACTGATACGGTGTAGGTAAGCATTTTTGCACGTCCAACATTCTTACTTTAGTTTTGTTGGTGCTTCTGCTCATGAGTTTGTCCTTCCATTTTTTTAGGTAGCGTCTCTCGGCTTCGTCACGATTATCACGGTACGTCAGCTGAACTTCTTCCTTGTTTTGGTCCAGAGAGTTGTCCCTTAGTTTTAAAACGAAACTATCACAAGCATCCCATGTGTCATTAGAAGGTTTCTTAAAACATAAATTAAACTCTCTATCAAAAATGCGTTTGTAAGCCCAATGCTTGACTACTTCATTTGTTGAAGTACCATCTTCAAGACACTTTTGCTTGTAGAGTTCGTACATTTTTTTGGTATTAAGTTCGGTTCCCAAATATTTTTATGCACTTTTTTCTCGTGTGTAAAGACTTTGATATACCGGAAATCAAGTTATATGAGCTCTAACTTGGTCAAGGACACTTTCCTTGTTCGGAGGTTGCATATTCTGATGACCAACACCTCCTGTTGATCCTTTCCTTAGAGCCGTCCTTACTACTGTTTATGAAACACCTAATGTATTCAGAAAAAACACTTTGCCAACTTCAACTCATTTCACATTCACATCAAAATGATATCGAATTGTTTAGGTTTTGCCAGACATGCTAAAACGTTTTCAGCTTTCTCGCCTAATAGGTTCACTTCCGACATGGCCGTATGAACTGTCTTTTCATATCCCAATTTTTCAACTCATTCCAGTAATTGCGAAATATTTCTTTTCGTTCATCTTCATTAATTTGTTCTGAACATTTTTTCTTACAGGGTCGGCAAGTTGGTTTCATAAGTTTCTCTTTTATAATAGAAGTATGTTGCCTTCCAGATAAAGTTTCCTGTTCTTTTGATTGCTTTCCACTTGTCGATATTTCTTACTTGTTTCATTGTCTTGTTCTACTTCAGCATTCGATTCTTGTCCGCTCAACACGTAGTCAGGATCTGCATCGCTGTCATCAAACGGTTCATATTCCATGTCATTTTGAATGTTAGTAGCTTCTGCAATATAATATTTTGTTTTAAAAATGAAGTTGCAATAGCTATACTATATTTTATTTTTATTTTGTAATTTTACTACTCACCCTTTTCTACTTGCCCCTCTCTATGCATAGTGAACTAGTCCGACAATTGAAAGAATTATCTGTTAAATTGAGAAGAGTACCTACCATGTAATTGTTAAACAAGGTAAAATTATTGAAATTTATAATAAGGAGAATTTTGAAATTGAATAATAAATGACAGTGAATCATACTGATAGAAATATAAAGTTAACATATTAGTAAATTACATTATATCAAAGAAAGGAATTGTAAACTAAGAAGAATGCATACATTGTAATACAAGAAGACAGATTTATATGAATTAATAATAGCCGGAGAAACAAGGTGATTGGAAATATAAGACAAATAATGACATTACAAAAAGAAGTACAAATTTGAATTACTTGACCACCCTATTTATAACTAAAGGAAGAAGAGATAAGAATACTTTCCGAAGAGTTGAGTGTAATTACGAACTGCAAGGTAAAATTTTTCTTATCTAAATAGTTTGAACGATATTAGTATATCTTTAAAAAAGCTATTGGGACGTTAGAAATAAAGTAGAAAAATAATAACATCTTATTTGATCAATAATGGCAAAATTATATAAAGTGTAGTGTATTTGAATAACTCTTATGTAATAATAAATATATAAGTACTTGCCACAATAATATCCAAACCATCCATCTTGGATATCAACGATTTGTAATTTGTGTCATTATTATAATAGTGTAGAGTATTTGAATTTGATTAATAGTTCTAAATAACTTACAAAGTATAATAACAATTGTGTTGATCAATTAAGAGTTACTCATTTAAAAACTAAATAGTAATTGGATAATTGCATCTTATTGACACAATGTATTGTACCGTCATTAGTGTGAGTGGTTATTTTGTTCCAATTGTTTTTAATTATAATGTTATTTTATCATATATGTTGACATTACACTTGCAAGCGTTTGTTTTATGAATAAGTTACTGATGAAGGACACTGGCAGTCCGAAACGTCAATCGGACGTCCGTATAAGGGATGTTCGACAGCAAAACCATACTTTTAAGTTTTTCGTAATCTAAACAAAAAATGGAGTCGAACCATACCTATATCAAGGAGGACGTCCAAAAATCGTATTATGAAATCTTAGTTCACAGATTTACCGCTTCAAGCGTGATTATCGATTTTACATCACTTTGTATATAAATATACATTCCTTTGTTAGTTTTTCCTCAAGGTTATCGGACGTTCCTAGATTTAGCAACAACGTTCTAACGCTTTCGCAACTTAGTTCTGTTTTTTTCATTTGTGCATCATAAACAACGAGGAGGTCACAGAAAATTATTGCAGCTAGCTGCTTTTAGTAATTATGCAATTTGGTTATAAATTTCAAAGTTATTCATATTTCAATATTTTTTAATATTGCCTTCTTTATATTTAGTTAATAAGTTTAATTACTATTACATCCCTAGCCTATATTCGTTTCTTATTAGCATTCAGAAATACTACACATTCTGTTCCCGCCAAAATACATTTTATATACAAATAATATTTAATTCATTTTAAATTATGTACTACCTATCATTTATTTTTGTACAGCTTCTTAGGCACCGCGTTGTGGAAATTTTAAAGAAATGAATATCTAACAATAATATCTATACATATGTGGCTAAAATCTATATTTATTCAAAACAAATTATTTATTTTGATTTTAAATTTATACTATATGCAGTCGAAAGCATCATACAAGAGATGATTCACAATTTCAAACCAATCAAAATTATAATTTAAAGTTATTTATAAAAAACGTTTTTTGGAGGGAAACTGAAAAAGTACAGCAATGACACGGATCTATTCTTTTAAAAGGGCAAATATACTGTTACAGTTATTTCCAAACTTTTGGACAGCTCTCAAGTTGCAATTCGACTACTATTACTAGCTTGTTGGTTCTTTTTTCACGCGGTAACAACACGTTTTATTTACATTATATGGATAATTATAAAAAGTCTAGCACCAGGTCTGGCCGAATTTACGTTGCAGTGCAATTTGCCTCAAATAGGCCGCTAAGACCAGCCCCACAATTTGGAGGATATTTCACCAGACTTGCTGATTTTTAGCGCGTCTCAGTTTTCCCATGGTAAAACAAATGAAACATAAAATTGTTTCTGAAGTAAAATGTACTGCTTAATTTACGCAATAGAATTTTTCGTCCAGAAACAATTGTGTTTCATTTACTTTATTTAACAATGAGAAAACAAGCTAGGCTAGATTTGACAAATTTCCATTCTTTTGACAGTGTTTGTAGAACAATATATTTTAGAAGATATTCCGAATAATACATAGGGATTTATTTTTCATTTGAGAAGAATATCTTATAGACAGGTTACCAAGTATCAAAATTGTGCTTTTAATTTATTTATGTCTTTCAATATTGCGATGGTACGTTTTTAAAATGAACGACTCGTTTTCGGTATTACCAATACCAATAATGGAATAATGGTATAAAGTACAATATGTAACTTTGTTTTAGTTGATAAATTTATTATTTATGACTAGAAATGATTATAATATCATTGCGAGTATTATTAAATCATATTAAAATTTGAGGTCAACAGACAGAATTTATACTTAAATATTATTTTTAGGTAACACTTCCGACAAAAAACTTTAGACTTCTTTAACATTCCTGTAACAGAAAGAAAAATTATTTCATCTAAAGTAAGTAACACTCTCTTTCTTTATTATCTGAGACAGTAGTCGTATTATCGTAGAAATGTATAATCCAGTATATGTGTCTTTATTACCTTTTATAACAAATGTTCTATGGGGCCTCCGTTCACCTCAATAAGCTTATTCATTCTTTGACTAAATTATCTTCTTACTTTAAAAAATTGTTGAGCTGATTGGCAATAAAATTATCCGAATTTACAATTTTCTGCCATAGTTCCTGATGAGTGTTTACTTCTTGCGAATATACTAATGATTTCATACCTCAAAAATCTAGAGGATTACCTTCGGGAGTTCTAGGAGGCCACGGAAATTCACTACCTGTGTCAATCCAACGATGAGGAAATTGGTCATCGAGATAATTCCGCACTATTATCCGATAATGAGGTGGTGCTCCATCCTGTATGAACCACATGTATATTCTTCGATTAAGTGGCAATTCCGCGAAATGATATAAAAGAGTTGTTTGTACAAATTGTAAATATGAGTTACCAATCAAATTAGCTGGTAATTCATATCGACCCAACAAACCATCTTCAAACATACCGCTCCATACAATTATCTTAAATTCTTGCTGAAAATGTGATTCTCGGAATACATGGAGACTGTGACCGTTTCTCCAGTTAAAAACTCCTCTTCTTGTAAATGTGGCCTCGCCAGTAAAAAGGATTTTGTTAATAAAATTACGATCTTCATTTTTTTATTTATCATCCACTGAGCAAAATTCATTCTTAAAGGATAATCTCTAAGCAATAAATTTTGACCCGGTGTAAAATGATAAAATTCGTAAAGCTGAAGATTGGCTTACTCCAGTCATCGCCGCTAAACGCAGAGTGCTTGTTCCGGATTATTAGCAACTCGCACTAAAATATCCTCCTGATCCACAGTATTTTCGGTCGTCCCATACCACTGCTACGCCTAAATTGTCTAGTTTCTCCTAATCAACGAAAAATATTGCTGAAAGTTTGCCGATTGGGCTGAACTCTGTTTGGATACATTTGTTGATATCTGCGTGCAGCGGCAACACATGAATAGTTTTCGTTTACATAAACACAACGTATGTCTCGCATTTCAAAACTAGTAAAATCGTTGGGTCGAGGCATTTTCGCTTAACAACTTACAACAATTACAATTTCAAGTGACATTAGCAGCAACTAACAACTATGACAGTAATGATAGCATCCCAATAGATGAAAACAATTAATTCATATCCGAGGCAACTACACAAAACAAATGATATTGGAAAATTATTCATAAAATGCCACTTATCAGGGATCACTTTATTTGTTTTAAAATATTTGTAAATAATTTTGATATTATTTTAAAGTTAGAAGATCGATTTTATTTTTGTCAATAAGATTCAATATCTTTATTGTTAATACAGATTAAAGTTTCATTTGTGTATTAAATGCAATCCACGGGCCCAAAACATCGACATACTTATTACACATCAAAATTTAAAAAAATGTACAGCTTTATGTTTAACTTAAAATATCTCGAAAAATATTGTTTTTATCGTTATAAGGAAAGAGTACGTTATTTACTTAAAAAGTGTAGGACAATCGAAGAATTGTCCTACAATTTCTATTCCGCCAGTGGCGTAGGAATTGGGACCGATTAAGCAGTCACTTATCCCTGTCGTACGCCTCTGGTAGTAGCCAGAAACGTGTGTTTAACATAATTTAGTAGGGTGTACAGGGTCTACACTTTATGCCAAATATGAAATGGATATGTAAAACGGGTTTAAGGTACCGAGCACAAACTGTTTTTAAATTTTTAAACAAAACACCCTGTAACCAGCTACATTTTATTTAGGAGTTTTGGGTTAAATCTTCATAATTTGAAGTCAGGATTCTACTGTTAAATTATTTACAATTATTATCGAATCATCTTGTATACCTTTACATAGGTATACATTTTGTGAAAATAATTTCATACAAAAATTACATTTGAATGACATTGTGGGTTTATCAAAATGTTGTTTTCAATAATTTTCAAATGAAAACTATTTCGAACAAATGTCACGTTTATATGGTGTTCCTCCTGACTATGCAATTGCGTATTCAAATGACTTTGCTGTGGAAAAGCTTTCAACAATGTCACATTTGGTGGCTTCTCTCCTGTGTGACTACGCAAATGTGTAATTAAATCACATTTCTGTGAAAAAGTTTATGAACAAATATCACAATTGCTTTTCCTGCGCGACTGTGTATTCAATTGAATTTTCTGTGAAAGTTTTTAAACAAATGTCACATTTTATGTAACATATGTTTTCAAACATATGTTACATTTGAATGGCTTTTCTCCTGTGTGACTATGCAAATGTGTGTTTAAATTACACTTCATTGAAAAAGTTTTTAAGCAAATGCCACATTCAAATGGTTTTTCTCCTGTGTGGATACGCAAATGTTTATTTAAATTACTTTTGTACAAAAAAGTTTTTATACAAATGTCACATTTGAATGGCGTTTCTCCTGTGTGACTGTGCAAATGTGTATTCAATTGAATTTTATATGAAAAAGTTTTTAAACAAATGTCACATTTGAATGGCGTTTCTCCTGTGTGACTGTGCAAATGTGTATTCAATTGAATATTATATGAAAAAGTTTTTAAACATATGTCACATTTGAATGGCGTTTCTCCTGTGTGACTGTGCAAATGTGTATTCAATTGAATTTTATGTAAAAAAGTTTTTGAACAAATGTCACATTTGAATGGCTTTTCTCCTGTGTGACTACGCGAATGTGTTTTTAAAATACATTTCAGTGAAAAAGTTTTTGAACAAATGTCACATTGGAATGGCTTTTCTCCTGTGTGACTTCGCAAATGTTTACCTAAAGTACTTTTGTGTGAAAAATTTTTAAAACAAATGTCACATTTGAATGGCTTTTGTCCTTTGTGAGCACGCAAATGTCTCTGTAAATCACTTCTCTTCAATGTTTGACGTTTATTTATGCTTAACTTGAATTTATCAATGAAAACGATATCCTGCAACTCTGCTTTCAAATCATGTTCAGCTACTTCAATTTCATGTTTGACATCTTCATCAAGATTTCTGAGAATGGTAAGATCAGCTACTTGCCTTTTTCTGCAACTAGTATTTTTTTGACGAAATTTCGTTATATATAGTAATTTCTTCAGTTTTATATAATGATTTGTAGAAAAGTGACTAAGGAATTCTATTAGTTTCGGGTATAAATTTCCACAAAATCCACAGATCATAATCCCAGCAATAGTATTTGGGTTTGCATGTTTTCTATTTTTTAGTTGTCCTGCAAAAAGAAAATTAAAACTAATTTTTCTAAGGTTGGAATGTGCGTGAAGAAAAAAAATAATAAAAATTCTGTGAATGTATAGGTACCTACATATTTTAAACGAATGATAACAATATCAATGTGAAAAAGTATTTTTGAAGTATATTGAACACAAATGGAACACAACCATAATGGATATATTTTTAGTTATATGGCGTTTGATCAGATAATTCATCTACTCGGACACATTGAAAAATCCTCAGTAACAACGGTATAGATTTTCATTGATCCAACATATTTTGCCAAACTAAGATCCCTTTTCGATGGGAGTCACATAACTTATCCCAACCTTCAGTTGCAATTACTATCTGATGAGTGTATGTGTCTATCAGCAAAAGTTAAGATTTGTGTTTTAGGTAATTAAATTAACTTTAGGTTTGTGCAGAGTTGTTTTTTTTTGTAAAATCTACCATTAGCCAATCACTTCTCACCTCCTCTATAGAATAAATGATAACTGACCGGCCACAAGATGGAGGAAGAATTTTGAAATTATGGTCAGATTCTATTAAAAATTGGTGTGTGTTAGTTTTTGGGGCCCGAGATCATGATTTCTTTGGCAAAATTCATGAAATTTGTGATAGGGTCTGAAGAGTAATATTATTCCTAATTCAATATGGATATGGTAGGTTACTCTGTAGAGATGTTACCAAGAATCTGTTGAAAACGGTTCATGATTGCAGGATTTCGTGATATGGGCGTGGTTAGCAGATAGCACAAAACGTACAGAGAAAAGATCTTGTAATAACGATGCTCTGTTAGAAATGAACAGAATAAGGCGCAATAACGAAAAAGCATAAAATAAAAAATCTTTGAAAAGACAAGCTTTCATTTGAGATGTACTAAAACGAATAAAATAAGTTCAAGTCATCGCTGACAATGATATACTTATTTATTGTTCTAAAATAAATAATCACATATTCTTCTAATATAAATACTCACATACAGGGTGTACCATTTGAGAAAAAGGAATTAGGCGAATATTGTAGATTCCGTTTTTATTCCAATTTTGACAGCACCCTGTATAATAAAAAGGTAACTAACAGTGTAAACGATAAAGCGGTATGTGGTAAATAGTTCCTTTCTTTCTTTCTCTTATCCTTATGCCTTCTCAGGCGTCGGATTGGAGTTCTTCATGTACCCATTTTTCCACTCTTTTCTGTCCCTGGCCAATGCCTTCATCTCTCCTAATGTTTTTCCCTTGCTTTTTCCAATTTTTTCAATCTGATCTATCCATTTCCTCCTGGGTCTTCCTCTTTGCCTTTTTCTTGAAATTCCTATTTCCATAACTTTTCTCGCAATTCTATCTTGCTTCATTCTTACTTGGTGACCATACCAGTTTAATTGTTTCTATTTAATCTTTGATGCATTTCCATTGCATTTATTTTTGTTTTCTGTTTTTTTCTACATTACCCAGTTCTCACTAGCATAAGTTATAGTTGGGACTGTAATTTTGTTGTAGATTTCCAGCTTTGTGTCCATATCAATGTTTTTATGGCTTAATATTGTTCGATTTAAGGAATAATATAATCTAGTTGATTTATTTGCTCTGTTATTAAGTTCTACATCTATTTTCCCTTCTTCTGTTATGATACTTCCTAGGTAATTATAAGTTGTTACTATTTCTAATGTTTTGTAATTACATTTCAATTCCTTGCAGTTACTCCCCTCTCACTGTTTTTCATTTACTATCATTACTTTGGTTTTTTCTGTATTTGTTGTCATTTGCATATTTTCTATTTCTCTTGCCAATAAGTTGATTAGTTTCTGCATTTTATTTTTTGATTTTGCTATAAGTACAATATCGTCTGCACACAGTAAATTACTATCTGACCGGCACCATATTTCTGTATCCTATTATCATGTCCAGATTTCCTCCTTGTCTTTTTATTTCCTTCACTATTTTGTCCATAATAATGACAAACAACAGTGGGCTTAAGCTATCGCCTTGTTTTATATATTTTTTCATTAGAAACTCTTCCGATCTTCTACCTCCTATCTGCACTCTTAATTTGACTGTCTCGTATGTGCTTTTAATTATATTAATTAGAGCTTTCTGTACTTCTAAATCTTCCAACACCTCCCAAATTTTTTCTCTTTCCACTGTGTCAAAAGCTGCCTTCAAGTCAATAAATGTTAAATACATTTCTTCTCCCGCTTCTATGGTATTATCAATTAGCCTTCTTAAACTATATATATTATCATTTGCTTGTCGTCCTGGTCTAAAAGCTGCTTGTTCCTCTTCTAAGCTTGCTTCTACATAACGTCTTAATCGGATCTCTATTATTCTCATGTAGATTTTGAAACTGGTTTGGGCTAAGCATATTGTTCTATAATTATTGCACAGTGTCTGATCCCCTTTTTTATGTATTGGCAGTATAAGGTTATTTTCCCAGTCTTTGGGGATTTCTTGAGTATCCCATGCTTCCCTGCATATGAGAAACAGCCAGTCTTTTCCTTTTTCTCCTAACCATTTTATCAGCTCTGGCGCTACTTCATCCTCCCCACTGGCTTTTCCTATTTCAAGTTTATTTATAGCCACTTCCATTTCTTCTCTTTGAATTGCATGGTATTCATGTTCATTCCATTCCTCCACCGCTATCTTCGTTGTTTTCTTCTTCGACTTATTACTAAATTTGTCTTCGTAGTGTTCTTTCCAAGTCTTTAGTATTTGATTTATTTCGGTCTCCAATTCGTTATTTTTAGTTATTACTGCTCTTATATCTTTTCCTTTACTTCCTCGTAGTCTTTTTATCGTTGTCCAAAATTTTCTGTTATCTGATGCTTGTGTCTCTGACATCTCCCTTCCAAATTCTTTCCATGAGTCCCTTTTCGCTTTCTTAACCGCTTCGTTGACGATGTTTTTTTTTCGTTATATATTTCCTTATCTTCCTTTGTTTTTGTTTGGAGGTATTTTTTCCATGAGGTGTTCTTTTCTTTTACTATTGTTTGTATTTCTTTGTTCCACCACTTAGTCCTCTTTAAATGTTTGTTGAATTTATTTCTTCCACATATATCCTCTGCTTTTTCAAGTAATATTTGTTTGAATACTGTCCACCGTTTTTTCGAGTGTCCATTCGTTGTTTTCATTAATCAATTTTTTGAATTCCCTGTCAAATTCTTCCTGATATTTAGATTTTTTTTCTGTGTTTCTTAATTTAGTTATTGCAATTCTACTGAATCTTACTTCTTCTGTCTTCATTATTTTTTCTTCATATTCCGCTACTACTAATCTATGGTTTGTACTCAACTCGGCCTCTTTTCTTATCTCTACTTTTTTCACCATATTTGATAGGTTTTGTGTATAAACTATGTAATCGATTAAACTTTTTGCATTTCTTTCTTCTGCTACAAAGGTATATTTATCCTCTAGTTTTTGTGTCCACATCGTATTTCCTATTATTAAATCGTTACTTTGACAAAAACCTATCATCTTAAGACCATTTCTGATCATTGTTTCCTCACCATAAACTCCCATACAACCCATTCCTCGATTGTAATCTCTACCAACTCTTGCGTTCCAATCCCCCATAATGATTATGTTTTCGTTTTGCTCTCTTATATCATCCACTACTTCCTGTAATTGTATGTAAAGTTCTGAAACCTCTTCCTCTCCTGTTGCTTCAACCGGTGCATATATTCGTATTATATTCAATATTTCTTTTAGTCGTATACTTAGAACTAGTATTCTTGAATTTATATCCTTCATATTTATTACCTATTTGTTTATTTCCTCTGTTAAAATTATTCCTACTCCCTCTTTTGCTCTTTGTTCTACTTTTACCCCTGAGTAATATAATTTGTGATTATTTGTTAAATTTATTTATCCTGATCCTTTTTTCTTTGTTTCACTTATTCCTAGAATATGTACTTTGTTGTTTTCCATTTCCTCCGTTATTTTGATTTCTTTTCCCATTAATGTATTAATATTCCATATACCTACATTTATATGTTCTTGGTCTGCACTATTTAATATTGTCTACGATTATTTTTTCCCCATTGACTAGTCTGATCATTTTTTTATCTTGTCCTCTACCATAATTATTTTTGTGTTTAAATTTCCTATTACTTTCTTCTTTATCCCTATTGCTAAAACTACTTCTATACTTACTGCTATACTTATTACTATTAACACTATTATTTTTATTTAATTTATCTCCGTGTATGTCTTCTAGTTTTTTGGGTACCCTGTTTGTATCATTTTCCGAGTTGGTGCAATATCTTCATCGTCTTCCATGCTGGGTGACCACTGGCTAGCCGTTCTTCCTTTTTTCTTGTTTGCATTTGTTTTTGTTTCTTCTTCTCGATTGTATTCCAGCTGATATAAGGTATATATTGTGTCCTCCACTCTTAATTTATCATATATTATACTTGCTCTACATCCTTTTTCTCTAACCGATTTTAGATAGGGGATGAGTGCTTTCCGTTTATCTTGTATTGCTTTTGGTAGATGCTCTGATATCCATATTTTTGTACCTTTCAAGTTTTTGACTTCTCTTATTATTTCTATTTTTTTATCTTCTCTTGATAGCTCTAGCCATAGTGGTCTATTTCTGTTATTATCTGTCTCTTTCTTACCGATTCTTCTTATTTGTATTATATCTGCTTCCATGTTTATTTTAACCTATATAGTTCCTAAGAAATTTAAACTGTTATTCAAATTACATTAGAGGATATTGAATTTTATGTGCATGGTAAAAAAGTGTAATTTTCATATAAAAAACATTACAACTCAAAAACGGTTCAAAATAGGTATAGGGAAGTATTAACAAAAAATGTTCAGAATAACGTAAATATTTGTAAAATTGAAAAATATACAGGGTCTTTCATTAAAAATTACAAAGTTATGTCCAACTTCCGGTATAACCGGAAGTTGAATGGTGACGGCAATATTTTCATTGAATAGCTCATTATTCAAAACCCCTTCATGCCAAATTTCATAATTCAGATACCTTTAGTTCTCGAGATATTTCTAATTGACCGTTCATCTGCCGCACCCCCTGTAGAGACTACTAACAGTTCAAGAGCTGTACCGAACTTAGTATTGTTATAACCCTAATCCAAATTTAAAATTTTTCACTGCTGAAAACATTAACAATCCTTACAACTTGTTTGTGATGTTTCAGCTGATTTCCAAATAGACTGTAGGCTATTCCCATTTTTTGCAGTGCATCTAGTAATAGGATGATATTTACAGATTTATCGAGCAAATGCTGGAGAATTTAAACCAAGAAACAGATTCTGAAATATGTTATGTAAACTAACTAAATATCTAAGAGACTTGATGTAACCTTTATAGTTCAGTAAAAAGCTCAATTGTTATATTTATAAAATTTATCTACAATGTCAGTGAGAAATTAATTTTAGTTTTAATAATGTCATTCATATTTACTATAGCCCAAGTCAAGAACCTAGGATGGGCAGACCTTCATTATTTTAAAAAAGCAAGAATTTTCTCAGAGCATGTCTCCAATACAGGTAAGAATGATCAACTACTATGGAGTTTGGATTATGGTTACTTGGCCAGGTAACAGGTAGTAAAGATGTATAAAATAGTACCTCTAATTCGTTATATTTTCCTTGGAATAACATTAGAAACCACATCTACCATTGCCAAACACTTGTACAGTAGTAACCCCCTGTCAGGCAACCTTAAACTTTAATAAATTATCGATATAATTATGTTATAATATAAAAGTTGAATTTTATATATTATACTTGGGGATCTAGAAAAAAATGTTACCTCAGTAGCCAGATAGTGTTAATAATTTTTATTTCTTGACAGACACATTGAAAGTCTGCTTTAGGTGCGAGGCAAGACAACACTGTTAAGCGAGTGAGATAGGGGTTTTAGTCTATTGCGATCTTTTACTGTGCACCTTCTGTCATTTATATGGCATTATGTGTTGAACTCTTATACATACATCCTACATTTTATTATTGATGACTGAGAAATAAATGTGTAGTTTTAGTAAAGTGTTATCATGAGAGATACTTTAATTTGTTTCATTTGTAGTAATAAAATAGTAATACTGCTGCTATAATGATTATTCACATGCACCACCTTAAAAATGATTCAGTTGTTTGGTAACGGGTACTGAAAATATCTTAATATATGTGCACCTAACCAAAATACAGGCAGAGTTTGGACAATTGATTTGTCAGAGCTTACCTGGATTTCATTCAATCACAGGAGGTGATTATAAGCTCGTTCTTAAGAAAAGGAAAGTTAAAACCTTATCAAACACTAAAAAAATATCAAGAGTATCAGAAAGCTTACATGAAGTTAAGTAACAACCAATTAATTGAAAATACAGATAAACAACAAAACGCCTTAATCAGAGATTTATATGCAATGTATACATTGTTGAAGCTTTTACATTATAGTTACTTTGTTGATTTACTCTAAGCTCTACTTAGATACGTGGATTATAAAATAATATAAAAAAATGTCTGTTCGATATATAATTGATTGATATCAAAAACGATTTTTTGATAAAAGCATTTTTCTGAAAGTTACTACAGTAAGTTCAAATAGGCTTCCTGAACTGTAAAGTAAATTGGAATACATGGAAATATAAGTTGTGTGTTCTACTACGAGGAATACCAGGTGCCACTGATGTTATAGTAGGTAAATTGCTCAGATCAGTTCCTGTATCTTCTACAGCATCTACAGAAGAACAAATGGAGTATGATAAGAAGGTTGAGTATTTTACTAAAGCAGATACTAGTGCATTACTGGTACTCACAACTAATATGTCTGAAGAAACTCTTCAAAAAGTGATGAGGTTTACTACAGCAAGAAGTGTGTGGTTAGAACTTCACAGATTGTTTGATGGGAAAACTGAAGATAAAACTTATGAGTTATGTACTGAGTTTTTCAGTTATAAACGACAAGCAGGTGATGACATTGCAATACATACTTCAAAGCTGAAAAACTTTTGGCAAGAACTTCAACAAGAAATCACCAAAGACAAGTTAGTTCTTATGAATAATTGTTCTTGTGATTTACCGGAAGTACTGTTAATATCTAAGATACTTGATACACTGCAAGAAGAATATTTTTCATTCAACTCTAGCTGGATGCTAATGTCGAAATCAGATAGAACAGTAGACAATCTTACCAACCAGCTATGTGCCTATGAAAAAGAGACTTTAAATACAGAAAAAAATTCAGACAGGCGTAATTTCGAGAAGAAGAAATATAGAGTATGTCACTATTGCAAGAAAGTGGGTCATAAAGTTTGTCAATGTGTCAAGTGGAAAGCCGATGGAAGACCTCCAAAGCATACAGTTAACAATAATAGTAATAAATCTGAAGAGAGAAATGCAAATGTAACACTATTAGCCCTTAATGAAGAAATTTTAAATGTAGATTGTGATCAAAACAGTTGGTTTGTAGATAATGGAGCAACTAATCATATCTGGAATAGAAACTATCTTTTCCAGACATTTGAGCACTTCAATAAAACATACACAGTAACAACCGCAAATGGAGTATCCATTGAAACTATTGGCAAAAGCTCAATAATAATAGAAGCTTTTGTATATAGTAAAAAGTATTTTATTGAATTAGCTAATGTGTGGTATGTTCCCGGTATAAAGAAAAATCTTTTTTCTGTATTGGCTGCACAAGACAAAAATCCACATAGTGAATTTCATTCGAGAGTAGAAGAATGTACTCTAGTAATTGATGGAGAAATCAAGTTAATAGGCCATACACATCGATACGGAAGTTTGTACAAGCTAGCTATTCAAAATGTTAAGCCTGAAAAAACCATGTTGGATGTGAATATGGTTTCGGATAGTAGTTTGTTGCAGTTATACCATGAAAGGTTTGAACATCAAAATAAGACACGTGAAATCTATCATAGAAAAAGTTTTAGATATAAAAGTTCCATTAGATAGTGAAATATGCTAAGGCTGTATTTATGGAAAATCACATAGATTGAAATTTGGAACTAGTGAACGTGCCAAAGCACCTCGAGAGCTCATTCACTCGGATGTATGTGGACCTTTCAAAACCTCAAGCTCTGGAAATAGCTATTTTGCACTTTTCAAGGACGATTTTAGTAAATTCAGATATGTTTATTTTATGAAAGAAAAATCTGAAGTAGCAGAAAAACTAAAAATCCTGTTGAATGAATTGAAAATAGCGGGACACGTAATGAAAGAGCTACTTTCAGACAATGGAGGTGAATTTACCAGCAGCATTTTTCGACAAATTTTACAAAAGAATTAAGCATAGATTGGTCATGCCCTTCACACCAGAGCAAAATGGGTGTTCAGAAAGAGATAATCGAACTATTGTTGAAACTGCAAGATCAATCAGGTACGCAAGAAACAATTTACCGCAAATTTTATGGACTGAGATGATAAATACTGCTGCATATATTTTGAATAGAACAGGTATATCTAGTGTAAATGAAAAATCTCCCTATGAAGTTTGGACAGGGAAAATACTCAAACATCAAGCATTCGAGAGTTATAGGGTGTACCTGCCACGTACATATTCCCAAACAATGTCAAAAGAAAATGAACAGAAAAGCGGTAAAAGGAGTTTTAATTGGTTACGATAATGATGATGGATATCGTGTATGGTGTAAAGAAAAACAACAACTCATAAGATCCAGAGATATTATCTTCGAGGAACAACCTTTAACTAGATGGACTGAATTTTCACCCGTTGAAGATAAGAAAAGTACTGAAACTGAAGATGAAAGGAGTTTAGATCGATCTAAAGATGATATTCTACCAGAAAATCAAGAAATAAACTAAGAAGATTTAGAAGATAGATTTGATGAAGAACCAAAATTAGTAGAGAATATATTAAAAAAAACATAGAGAAATAAAATCACCTAAGAAGTTTGAAGATTTTGTAATGGAGGTATATACGACACTTGTAGAACTTAAAGAACCACAGACTTACTAAGAAGCTATTGATAGTAATTATAAAGACATATGGCTGGAAGCCATGAATAAAGAAATAGCAAGTTTGAAAGAAAATGAAGCATGGATTCTACAAGATTTACCACCCAGGAAGAAAGCAATTTCATGTAAATGGGTTTACAAAAGTAAAACTAATCCGGATGGCTCTATAGATAAATTCAAAGCTAGATTGGTAGTCAAGGGATTTGCACAAATATATGGTGAATCCTATGAAGAAACTTTTAGTCCTGTTGCTAAATCTGGAACAATAAGAGCTTTGTTGAGAATAGCTGCTAGTGAGAAAATGAATTTAAGCCAATTTGATGTCTCTACTGCATTTCTTTATGGATATCTGGAGGAAGAAGTATATATGAAACTAATGGAGGGGTACCAAGATGGTACTAGTAAAGTTTGCTGTCTCAAACGTAGCTTGTATGGACTTAAGCAAGCTTCGAGATACTGGAATAAAAGATTCATAGATTTTCTTATAAACCAAAATTTTAAGGCAAGTGATGCAGATCCATGCTTGTTTATCAAGAAATACGAACATATGATTCTATTGGCACTTTATATTGACGATGGACTTTTAGCCACGAGTAACGAAATTCTGGAAAATGAATTTATGAATAATTTGGAAAAAGAGTTTAAAATTACTGCAAAACCAGCTACCAATTTTTTGGGCTTGGAAATTGACACTAGTAATGTCGGTTCTGTAACAGTGAGTCAGGCAGCTTATACAAGAAGAATCTTGGAACATTTTGGAATGCAAAAATTGTAAGGCTGTGACTACACCAATTATTAAAAGTGACCAATCCGGGAAAGAAACTGGAAAAGTAGAAGAAAGTTTACCTTATATGCAATGTATTTTATGGTAGGAACATGACCAGATATTGCGTATGCAGTAGGAGTTGCCTCAAGAACATTAGAAAATCCATCTCATGATGAGTGGATTCGTGTGAAACATATTTTTAGATATCTCAAAAATACTATCGATATTGGAATTATCTATAAGTCTGGTAACAAATTGAAACATCTTCAAGGGTTTAGCGATGCTGACTATGGAGGAGATCCTACAACCAGAAGATCAACTACAGGCGTTATTTGTAAATATGTTGGATGTGCAATCTCCTGGCTTAGTCAAAGACAGTCATCAGTAGCACATTCAACAACAGAAGCAGAAATAGTTGCTGCATGTGAAGGAGCCAGAGAACTGATATGGTTAAAAAGACTTTATCAGGAAATTATAGGTTTAAAAAATGTTCCTACACTATCAATTGATAATGAAGCTGCTATTAAGTTAGCAAAGAACCCAGAATATCACCAAAGAACGAAACATATTGCAATCAGGCATTTCTTTGTAAGAGAATTGGTAACTGAAGGATGTATTGGTTGCTTTGGAACACTACTTTGCAGATATATTGACAAAGTCATTATTCAAGCCAAGAATGGATTATATTTTGAAAAATATTGGACTAGTGAGTATAAAAAGTACTTAATGAGGGAAGGTGTTGAAGCTTTTACATTATAATTACTTTGTTGATATACTCAAGCTCTACTTAGATAGGTGGATTATAAAATAATATAAAAAAATGTCAGATTGATATATAATTGATTGATGTCAAAAACGATTTTTTCATAAAAGCATTTTTCTAAAAGTTACTACAGTTTTTCTTTAGTAAAGTTAATAAATTAAAATAAACAGTCAGGTTCATGGTTAATAACTTTAACATACATCAGTAATGTAATTGATGTTGATGCAGCTCAACTTCAAATATTCATAGACTTGTATACATTCCCTGAGACATTTTCTGACATGAACGAACCTTTTAACCAAAAGAAATTGCGAAATTTTGACACTAGCAGACTACCATATTTGTACCATTTGGAACCAATGGTCTGGCCGTCGCGGATTATTACTCTACTATAGTACATGTAGAGATTACATATACAAATTTAGAACTCTATTGTTGTTATTGTTATTTACAGACAGGATAAGAATTTTCAACCATGTTATGGGTATGCCAAACGCTTAAGATTCTTAGCATATGAAAGTACTGACATAAAATATGCTACACTTAAATTGTCATCAATGAATGTAACTCACCTTTTGAATTAGTTCGCTTTCCTGGTTCACCTTTTAAATATTTAAAATTGTTTCTATTGTTGTGTATATTAACCTCATGAGAGTTGCCTTTCTCTGTTTTAATTGCAATTTTAGATTCTTCATCTACTTTTACTATGTTTAGATCGTCATTAATTTCTTGTTTAATAGGATACATACTATTAATATTTACATTTTCAAAACATATCCTAGACACTTCGTCACTCATTTCTTTGTTAACGTCCATATTGTAAACAAAATCTTTGTGGATATCGATTTCTTCCTTAACGTCAATTTGTTCCATAACGATTCTAACTGGATTATATCAATTATCAAATCAAATAAATAATAATTAGACTAAATGTTATTTGAACCAAAAAAGCCAAGCAACTAAATTCTTCTTCTACTTCTTTATCACATTAAACAATGAACAATGCCTGTTTATTGACTATTGACCATGACATGTATATCTATAGGGCTTTTCGGAAACGGCAATCTTAGATCAGATAGATCACTTATCAGCTGATTGTGGATTCTAGCCCAGAACGAGATTTTTATCAGAGTTTCCGAACGACGCGTTCTGTTTTGTGTGGAAATGTCAAATTTAATACTTAACAAAAATTTTTTATTTTTATTACCTTAGTTTCGTGGGTTGATTTTTCATGTATTTCTCTCCATACTCATCTTGTAAAGCTTTAATTTGTTTTAACTCATCGTTGACACTAAATTTTAATACCAACAAGCTATTTTTTATATCGAAAAGCCAAAAATTATAAAAACCGCAAGTCTGTGCAATTTGCTAACTACGTGGCTTAAAACACGTAATAACTTTTTATTTAAAGAAAACAAAAAGAAAAAGTTAATACCAATAAGCTATTTTTTATATTGAAAAGTCAAAAAGTACAAAAACCGCAAGCCTCAGCAGCCTGCCCACTACTAGGCTTAAAGAATTAATAACATTTTAGCTTGAAGAAAACAAAAACAAACGAAACAATCCGTCAGCTGATCGCATTTACCCACTGATGTACTAGGGTAGAAAGGATCCAAACATATGAATATGATCCGCTCAGTTCGTTCAGTTTCCGAACGTGAGTGAATGTGATCCGGATTACTTTCCGAACGTTCAGATCATGAACGGGTTAACCCGATCATAGTTTCCGAAAAGCCCTTGCGATTTACCTGCCCCGGTTGAACTGAGTGCACAAGCAATTCAAAGTTGTGTCCGATTATGATTTTCAAACTTGCACTCATCCAGTTTCACGTGTTCGTACAAGCGGTACTGTCCGAGTGCGTCCTCAATTCAATTTTATTTGCACTGAAACGAAAGACGGTTCAGTCTTTCAGTTCAGTTTTAAATGGCGCCATAAAAATTTTTGAATTAGCATCGTTAACCACATTACTTTCATCTTTAGATAGTTGTTGGGATGAAGAAATATTTCTTATAAATCACAAAGAAATGATGAAGATACTCGATTTTACTAATGTGATAAGGAAATATTCACATGGAGAAGTAAGTGTACCGTTTTTCGCTGGAAAACATGTTTCTTAAAGTGTTTTCTATCTACTTGAAGAGTTAATTTTTGTATGTTTCATGTATTATAATATATATATATATATATATATATATATATATATATATATATATATATATATATATATATATATATATATATATATTTCATGGTGCTGTTCATGTTGATATGGTGTCTTTCTCCTTGCTTTCCTGCTGTTTGTTTTCTGATTTTTGAATGAAAGTTGGGTTAGAAACACTGCACGGGCAGTTGAACGGGTGTTCGATTTAAAACTCACTTTTTACTGCAATTAAAGGCGAATTTCCTCGAGAGTAACTAGCTTAACCAGGTTAACCAAACTATGACGTCAGTGGTTAACGTAGTTTGGATCTGTAGTATGTCATCATCATTTTGATAGGGGGATGTCAAATGTCAATATCGTCATTCTATATTATTTTTATTATTTATATTACTCATATAATATAAAATGTTCATCAGTTATAGGCAGAGAAAATAATATCTATTCACAATTTGGAATTCTTTACCTTTTTGTAGAAGATTATTAACTTCTACTGTATCATTGATACTGTATAACTCTTCGTTTACAAATACTTTGTATACATTCAGTATTCTGACAAAATTACTTTTTCAACGAATGTCCCGTTGTTATTAACATTTAACCACAATAACAACGACAAACCACAGACAAACTGACAGATCATAGCTTCAAACCAAATGTTAACTACCTCGGCCAGGTGGTTTGAGATGTTGGTTAAATGTGACGTCATTGTTTGGAATATGTATCGAGGAAATTAGAGTAGTTAAGTTTTTTCTAACCAGGCTAGAGTGGTTAGTCTCGAGGAAATATCCCTTAAGTGAACTAGCATGCCCTCGCTGAGTTTTGTGACGTCATTTCAGTGCAAACTGAACTTGCAGAGTGCAGGTAAATCGAAAACGCCATCCGTTTGGTTTAGACGCATTTTCGTACGAATTTTACACTTGTACTTGTGCGTAGACGTACCAACGATCCTAAAACATTTTGTCTATGTCCTAAACTTCCAAGTACTATGGGAGCCCGTGTTGCCAGACGTACCATTTTAATGGTATTTGTACCAGAATTTCCGCATTATCTACCCGTACCTTTAAAAGTGAAAAAAATTATTTGGAACTTTATTAATTGTAATATGTAAGTAGTCACTCCTTCATACATCACTACATCTTTTCAAAGTACCTTCGGGGCAGTGCATTCTTCAGTTCTTTCTTCACAAGAAATACGAAAACAGGTATGAATTAACAATTTCACAAATTCAAATTCTACCATACAGACTATTTATCTATGGATTCTAGTGATTTGTATCCAAAGATAGATACTCTATCGGTTGATTCTTACACGGAACACGAAAACAATCGGAAATCGGAAGCGTCTCTCTTCGTCGCTGCCTTTGAAGTATTTCAGCAAGCAATTTAAATGAACTTCAAATTTTTATTCTAACATCAGATCCGGCCTTAATAAATTTAATGGTTGAAAAATCAACAGGTATGGCGTCAGATATAATTACTTTGTAAATATTTGGGCGATTTTACCAACATAATGTTTGTCTCTAATTCTACATAGATATTAATTGTTCAACACTTCACTGGAAATATGATTGATTTCTGGATATTTTCAATGTTTCATATATTCATTAGTTGGAAATAAAAATTAGTTTTATGTCAATTATTTGGAAATTGCAAATGTTGTCATAATTATGGTTTAAATGGCATCACATGAGAATTTTCTTTCAATTACTTGTATAAATCTTGCATAACTTACCCAGAACTTTTAATCGCATTAACTTTATTTTTGTCTGTAAATAACGGTGGCACAAGAAACGAAACACAAATATTTTTTATTTCTTTATTTATTCAGACGTTATATAGAATATAAAAGGGGTAGATCCAATAAAGTACCTCCAATATAAATACATAGTTTTGACTGTAGGTATACATTCAAACCTCAGATTAACAAATAAAATAGATATGTTTGTTTTGACTTTTTCCTGTCCCAAACATTGAGTCACATTCTAAGCTCACTTACAGACACTTCCACGGCTTATTTGCTATATTTACAAATCCTCTTTAGTTGCGGGAAAAACGAAATTAGAAGTTTAAATGAAAATTTGTTGAAAAGTTATGCAAATAAAAAAAAGTCATACTAATTTATGCATTTGAGTAGCTGCTTTTAAAATTAGTTACTTGAGTTTTATTTTATAAAGGCATATTCTTATATAATATAATGTTTTTTAAGAAACAACAAGAAAGCTACTCAACAAAACGAAAAAACTACAAAATTCGTACTAAGAGCATAGATTTGAACTTAATCGATAGATATAGAATCTAGACAACCTTCAGGAGGGAAAACAAATATAAAAAAAACATATTGCAAGCAGAATTCAAATATATTGAGAAATTAGAGTTTATCGAGGAGTAGTAGAAAAATTTATCATCTACCCTGTATATAAGATGTCTATATTCATAAGCAGTGGCATACTGACCTTGTGAGTTGTAGCATGCATCCAGTTGAGTGAAAAACGCAACCAAATCCAGTTTTGAAAATATTTCTCAATACATTTACTGATTATGTATTAGAGGAGGATATTGCTGTTAGCATATCATTTTATTCATCTATTCTTGGTCTGAATTTTTACCTAAAACCAATAATTGGTGATTAAAAAGCATCATATATAACCTTAACATAAAGTTTAAGGCACAATAACCATCAGATAATCAAAAATAATGATAAAATTTACCCATTCAAAATCACATATCACGTCTGAGGTTAGGTCTAATTTCTAGTACACAATAATGTGTAAGTTTTGAAAAATCTTGGTAATACAAAATAGAAAACAAGGAAACTAATCTTTTGAATCATTTTAAGAACATAATATTCTATGGGCAGGCACATGAATCCAAAATATGAGTTTTATGATACTACATGATATCGAGTAGATGAAATTGTTATAAAATACTCGATAAAATTGTAAATATTAGTTTTAAGTTGACGGGAAGTGCAGTGAAAGTGCGGAAAACTTGCGATAGTTTAGAAATTTCGGGACAAAAAAAATGTCCAACCTACAAAAACTTTCTTTCCAAAAAATTCCAGTAAATGGGGTATCAATCGACAGGGAATTTTTAATAATATCTAATATAGATATTAAAAGTGAAAAATATTGATGCATAACAAAATAATTACCAGTTGAAAAAGTAATTTCAATAGAAATGTCATATTTTTGGTTGACATGACTTAATTTTAATCAAAGCATGCCATGAAATTTGGGAATATTATAAATAGGACTTCGACAGTGGATCGGAGGAGAGTCACTTTGCAAACAGAGGATGCATCATTTTTTATTAAAAATCAACGCTTCTAGAATTTTCTTAGAGGTCTGTTCGAGATATATCAGCAGAGAGACGGTAAAAGACTATCTTTCAAGTGAAAAATAGCGAGTATAAACTAATAAAATCTTAATACATACCTTTTTAAACTATATTTATGAACTTTTCATCGCATTTGTGTAAAACTGAATTCGATACACCAATAATAATATTATAACCACCATTATACTTCCTATCAGTTGACTTGATATATATAATAAATAAATCATACGTGTATATTATAACTTCCACACGCCGGTATAACACTAGTGATCATATAAAACCATAATTTAAGCAATCAAATATAAAGTAATAAGAATGAGTGACCATTTGTCACAACTTCATGTCCCAGATAACACCGTACGTTTTGTGTACGTACGTTTTATGTCATAAAGGCCGAATTACGTCCTTTGTTCTAAAATGTACGTCTTAAAGACGTACATAGTTATATATACTATGTACGTCTTGGAAATACAAACTATGTACGTACATTTTATGGCGCTTTCGACATGTATAGCATATTGCGTTGTTTTTACATATTTGTAATACAGAAGTTAAAAGTATTAATTTGGAATAAAATATGTATGAGAATTTCAGAAACCCAAAACGTTTAGACCTACCATATACCACCCATATTATTGGCTAGCTGTTGCCGGAAGAAAAGGCCACACCAATTGTTAATACAGAAAGAAGAATACGGTCTTTCATTACATAACCAAAGATTTTGTTAGTTTATGCTTTTGTGTGCCTGTTGTCTTTATTCTTTTTAACTAAAAATGTGACTAGTTAAAGTGAGTGAATATGATTTCGGGGGAATATTTTACACTATTTTCCCGCTTTTTAGAGGTATATAAAGGCGAATCGGGTAATATAAGTCCCGTCGGTGTTGCAGGTTTTTGCGGTTTTCCTGTACACTCTGTGAATTTATTCACTAGCCAAATGGACCGACGATCGACGCACCCGCATTTTTGGATTTAAAGATTATTATAACGCCGACCACCTAAACAGGCCCTGAACCACCGAAGGCACGTCCCCGCAACTTTCTTAAATCTCAACAATTTATCATATTCTATACACTTTTAAATAAAATGTCTCCTATACACTTTTCTTTCGAAAAATTCTCAAAACCAATAAAAATTTCAATTATCAATATTCCATTACTATTCCTCCTTAAAACTTGAGACATTCAAACTGAGCTAAGACACCCTTTTACGTCAAATTACTTCAACAATTTCTGACACCTAGCCAGGTCAACACACAACTATGTATCGGCAACGATACATGGTTCGTCTTCCACATCTAACACCCCTTTCCTGACACTTTTTATCACGCCATCTCTCCTCACTTTTGAGCTTCGCTGCTTCCAATCAACCAACCCCTAACACCCCAAGATAACACAACCTCCGGTTACTTTCTAGCGAAAAGCCCACTCAACAACTCTCAATCCTATACACTTTTTAGCAAAAGTTTCCTAGTCACTTCTTAAAAAATTTTTTTTTTTTTCTTCTCTAGACACTTCTAAACCCCAACCCAATTTCTCGATCAACGCGCACAAAACCACCCAACAGCCCCCCCAACCCAGCCCTGAAGAGGAAACCTATCCTACACCAGGGCACCAACAAGAAAGACCAGCCAACCATGAAAACCCCAACCCATCGTAAATCACTCACGAACTTCTCTCTCTCTCTCTTTAATATAAGTCCTTTTATCTTAACGACTCCATCGAAGTGTACACGGTAAGTACCATATAGCTTTAAGGTAATTATAACATGAACACTAATATTAGAAAACCGTATAAAAGAGCAAGAAGGGATATGCTTAATTTTGAAGCAGTTTTATTAGATTATGAATCTCCGACTGCATCATCTTTAAACAATTCTCTGGATTCAATTTCGGACGATGATCCTACTTCCGCAAATTTTAGTGATTCACTTTCTAGTTCTGAACATTTGGATAATTCAGAAAGCGAATTTTTGATAAATAAAATTGTTTTAAACTCCAAACTTGATATTCCGTTTGATCAAAAATGTAATGAACAATCTTTTTCGGAAATTATTTCACAGTAGGCTCTTAATCATAATATTAAACACAATGCTATTGATGATCTTTTAAAAGCACTTAAGCAATATCATCCAGAGTTACCACTTGATGCTAGAACACTTTTAAGCACTCCTAGGCAGACAGAAGTTCAAGCAATTGTTCCAGGATATTATCATCATTTTGGTCTGGAAAATTCTATTAAAGAACTCATTAATTCTCAATCTAAATTGGTTTGTAAGAATATTGAAATTCTGGTAAATGTTGATGGTTTGCCTATCTCCAAAAGTTCAGGTAGTCAATTTTATCCCATTTTGTGCAGTCTATTCAACAAAAAATCTAGTGTTCAACTAGTTGGACTCTATCATGGCTACGAGAAGCCAAAAGATGCTAACATGTTCTTATCAATGTTTGTAGATGAGTGTATTAAGTTGTCAACAAATGGTTTAATAATGAATAATGAATTATACACAATCAGAATTAAAGGATTTGTGGCTGATGTTCCAGCAAAATCTTTTATAAAATATACCAAGGGACATACAGGATATATGTCCTGTTCTAAATGTGAAATTGAGGGTAGCTACATTTCTAACAATGTTTGTTTCCCAGAAATTTCCAATCTAAAGTTACGACTAGATTCAGATTTTCGAAAAAAATTACAAGAACATCATCCATCATACAGGAACATCCATTATTGAAAAAATACCTTTTATAGACATGATCAAATCCTTTCCTTTAGATTACATGCATCTTATTTGTTTAGGAGTTGTGAAAAAATTAATAGTCGCATTATGGATAGGAGGAAAACCACCTCACAAATTATCATACAGTCAGATAAGTAATTTAAGTATTTTATTAATCAATCAGGTAAAAAATATTCCTAAAGAATTTAGCCGTAAACCCCGAAGTTTAAGTGAAAGCAAAAGGTGGAAGGCTTCAGAATTTCGACAATTTTTATTCTACACTGGTCCAGTTGTTCTTAGAAATGTTTTAACTCCAGATATGTATCGTAACTTTATTTGTTTACATGTAGCAATGCGGATTTTATCTAATGAAAAATATTTCCCATTTATTGATTATGCTGAACAATTGCTAAAATACTTTGTTAGTACATTTAGTATTTTATATGGAGCAGAAAATATATCACATAACATTCACAACTTACTACATATTACCCAAGACGTTAAAGAGTTTGGAATATTGGATAAGTTCAGTACATTTGAATTTGAAAACTAAATGCAAACTATAAAAAGGTTGGTACGAAAAGCATCAAAACCATTGCAACAAGTAATTAATAGAAAACATCAGTTACAGAATTTAAGCAAAAATACACAGCGTGTGAAACATTTTCCTTGTACCCAAAAAATACATGTAAATGGACCTATTATTTCAAATTTACCAATAGTTTCTCAGTATGAACAATTATTATTTGAAAATTTTACTTTATACTTATTTCCATCAGATAATTGTTGTTACTTGTTTAATGGCACCATTATAGATATTAAAAATTATGTAACAACTAGTACTGAAATTTTTATTATAGGAAGGGAATATTTATCAAAACAAAATTTTTTTATAGAACCATGTAATTCCTCAGATATTGATATTTATCTTCTTACTGATGAATTGGGTGATTTGAAGTTTTGGAATGTTAATGAAATAGCTTTTAAATGTGTTAAAATTAGTTTTAATGAGAAGTTTGTTGTTTTTCCGCTGCTACATACATATTAATTTTTAAAAATTATTTTCTTTGAATTTCTAGTTCTAAGTTGTTTAAAAGCATTTAGCAAAACATATTCATCTTAATTGATTGTTTATTACAAATTAAACTTGAATCTTTTTAATTTTTTATTAAATGTTCACAAATGAACTATGTACTAAGAATTATTATTGTTAATCATTTTTATCTGCTTGGGCTTTTATATTTTAAGATAATGGAACCAAAAACTTGGACTGTAGTTGCTTTTGAAGCAGAGGGTTCTGTGGCAGTAGTACCATCAACATGGATCATAGGAACAAATGAATGTGTGTGGCCTCCATTTACTGCTGATAAAACCACAACTGCAATTAAAAATCATGATCCAATTAACACCTGCTGGCCGTCTTTCCGAATAAGAACATTTAGAGATGCTACTTATGGTATTGTTTTCAGTTTTGATTTTGAATATATATATACACATATTTTTTGTAGATGATTATGCACTAGCTCGTGAGAAATGCAGAAAAGCTGAAGAGACAAGTGATCTAGGAACTGATGGAGAAGAAATAAACAAACGCACAAGGAGAGCTAATAAACGTGTATTATCTTCCTCAGATGATGAAGGCAACATCAGTTGTTCTTTTATAAGAACACCACCAAAACTTAAACGGAATTTAAAACATTCGAATACGAAAAAAGGTTTCATTATATTACTCTGATTATTAGACATTATCACAAACTTTTTGTATTATGGGAGGTAAGGGAAATAATTAATACTTTATTTATTTTAGATGAACTACCTCCTTCGGACCTGCCTCGCACACCCTCAACGACTTCCAGTCAAAAACTAAGAACTTCAAATACTCTGTGTGTCACACCTGTATCTACAGCTACATCAGAAAAAAATACTTGTAACCAGTGTACAAAAAATAGTAAGTGCACCTAAATAGTGTAAAATATGTGTAATATGGTCTGTTCAGTATCACATGTTTTTTAACAAAATGATATAGATTTTTACTTCCTATTATTTTAATTAAATCATAATATGCTAATATATTTAAATTGTTTTTAGATGACTATATAAAAGAAGTGCTGAGGCAGCAATATTTAATTAAAAATATGGTTAGTGACTTATTGTTAGAAATCAGAGGCTTGAAAAAAACATCTGTACAGGAATTTACTAGTTCAGAAGATAGCATTTTTAAGAAACTGTCCCTACCTTGCAAAATTGTTACAGAGTTAACACAGTTAAATGAATATTTGCAAGATGCTGAAAACTTTAAAAATGCCGTAAGTGTTTTCACAAAAGTAGTATAGCCATTAAAATTTTAAGTACATTTAGTTTATTGTCAGTGTTGAAACTGCTTGTTAAATCTGATGTATCACTGATTATTTTTAACCTTCATATTACAATTTTAGCAGATGGCACAACGTTCCCTTTAGTAAACCATTAATTTGTATTCTTATATTCAAATAGCGATAAGTAACCAAATTATTTTAACTGCATTTCTTGCTATTGATTGAGTGTTTAATATCTGATCAATGTTCTTGGTGCTGACATGATAATGTTTTATTGTAATATTTTTATATACTTGGATTATTGGATCTTCACCTGTGCATCATTAATATCTGATAACATAACTGACATCTTATGTGGCATGTTATCAGATATTAATGACGGACAGGTAAAGATCCAATAATCCAAGTATACTTAAATTCGATTTTTTATCAACGCAGGGAAAAATATAATGATTTTATTATATATTATATTTGTAGATCACTGAAATTTCCCAAATAGGAGGAAGAGATGGTTATGATTTTGTCAGAAGAGTGATGAGTAGACTAATTACTAATGGTCTAGCTGCAAAATATAGTTGGTTAGGAAGAAGGGATAAATCTAGCTTTTATAGCCTGAGAGTGGCCAAACTTGTAATTGGTGAGTATGTTTTAGCTTATTTAATATATTTGACTTTATGTGACAGTATACAAGTTTGCAGTTTATGTAGAAAAAAGTATTTAAGCAGTGCTTAAGGGAATAAAAGAGTGAAGCTGTTTTTTTTTCGCCTATTTTATTTGAACCTTTTACTAGTATTTTTTAGATCACTTTTCATATTTAATCATATATGCTTGTATCTGCTCACGAATTTTCTTAATGTTGTCTCACTAGTCTCAAGGTGTTTTAGTAATTACTATTTAATAAATTTTAGATGGAGCATTAAACCTCGAAAAGGGAAATGAAAGAGATATTGAGTCACACATATCAGCGTGGTTAAGAAGGTCTGGTGAACGACTAAAGTCTCTAAAAAAGAAAGGCTGTGATGAAAATTGATATTTATATTTGTTAACTGCAAGACTTTTTAATTTTAACTTTTTAGAATCATTTTACTTTGTTTATTGAACGAAAAAATGCTTATGTAGTGAAAAGGTGTAACTCTTATTTCTATTTTTTCAAATATGAAGAAATGAACAAGTTTATGTTATCTTATAAAATTTACCAAAAATTATCAAACTTTGAAAATCTGGCCAAATAGGAGTACAGAGTTAACATTTTTCATACGTGTTTTTTCTTTAATTTTTTTATTTTTTATAAATATATATTTTTTAAATTTTCATACGTAAGTGTTTTTTTGTATATATTTTTTAAGAAAATAAATATGTATTTTTATATAATCTACAATTTTTATTCCTATTCTAATTACAAGTGAACTTTTTTATTATGATATAGTTTAAAAAATAATGTTCAACTATTTAGGTCTAACTTTGTACTTTGCTAAATTTTGGCAGATAATATACTCTACCCAAAAACAAATATTTTCGGATTTCATCAAATTATTGAATATCAGAATGTTACTAAATATATATTCTGATTCTGATGTTGAGCATTTTGATGGAATTTGAAAATATTTGTTTTTGGGTAGAGTATATTATCTGCCAAAATGTATCAAACTGCTAAATAAGACAACCTAAATAGCTTCAATTTGTTTTTTGAAACGTTTTTAAGACGTACGATTACGTACGTAGGTGCGTATAAGGGTACACAAAAGTACATACCAAAGACGTACATTTTACATTTAAATGTCCGTCATAAATACATACTTAATATGTATAATTACGTCTTATTTTGGTTATCAGATGACTTAAATCGTACATCTTCAGTACGTACTTTTGTGTGCCCATATGACCACTTATGTACGTACATAATATATACACGAGACAAAAACGTACATACATAAGACGTACTTTACGTCCAGATGATACGTTTTAGAAATGTACATCAGACGTATCTGTGTTTACTGGGGTATGAATCATTGAATCATACAATGTATTAAAATACAGTTTTACCAAAATATAGATAGTAGAACTATGATACTTTTGACCTACGAACCTACCATGGAGGTTTGATTTGTAAAAAGGTTGATTAAAACTCATAGATAGAATATAAACACTCCAATTTGAATTTTATATTATATTGTTTCGTTCTTTCATATTTCCCTAAAAGTTCTAATTCAATTTATAATTTAATAATAATAACAACGTATTTTTCAATTTATTGTGTTAAAAATAAAGATTACTTGTGTGTTGATCTCATTGGTTGTTGCTTATACCTCTCACAACTAGGTGTCGCGACTGTTTGCAGAAGGATTTTCAATTTAGCCCATTGCATGAGATAAGAGTTACTCATCATAAGGTAAGATACTGGGTGAGTCAAATGAAATATAAAACTACATTTAATCACATTCAAAAATTTTATTTTCATAAAAATGTTAGCTAGCCGGACAAATATGAATGAAAAGGGTAAAATATAAACTATGATAATAATATAACAAAATTGTATAAAATAATATGGCGAATTTCTTCTAAAATAAATAAAATAGACTAATATAAATAATAATATAAAAAAATAACACCATAATAAAATTTAAACAAGTATTTGTTGTATCCTTAGATACCTTTATGGTTATAACTAAAAATGGCAACATTGCTCAAAATTTCAGTACCTGTTTAATGTGTCAATAGTACTCTATTTAGTAGTTTTGTCCTTGTTTGATTACCATATAAAGAGAGATGCAAATATCGTCAGAGTGTGATCGACGATCATTTTAAATACGCCGTAGTAGATAGTAAACATTTAGTTCTTTCGTTTTGATGTGATTTTCAAGACTTTAAGTGACAAACTTTTAACTTAATTAATTTAATGTTTTTAGATTATCATGGTTCGTCGGTGATAAGTTTGTCAGAAAAACAGCCAAAATTACCAATGCCATGTATCTACAAAACCATCCCCACTTTTTGTAATTCATTCATTATTTCACTACTGGCGTTTAGAATTGTTGGCCGCAAAAATAAACATGTTTATGAATGAATAGGCCTCTCTATGTTTATTATTACTCTAAAGTTCAAACTAAGTAATGCATAACATTATTGTTAACGCACCAACAATATCAAATTTGAAAGAAATCATGAAACATTTCATGTAACTACATTTTCAGAAATTAGAAATGACGTATTCCAATGAGTCCAATAAATTTATTGTTCATTTTACTCATTAATTTAGTGTAGATACTTGATATATAGCTCATAGTGTTGATGTTGAAGTTATTACCAAAATTACTTTGCTAGAATTGAAAATGATCTATATACCTTTGAAATGTATGCAAAAAGTTTATGTAACATAGGAGACTTTGGATAACAAGGACTTTTTTACCTAATTTGTGACATTTATCAACAGTAACCATATCTACTATTTATATACCATACTTTCTTTTATATATAAACATAATGTCCTAAATTATTTTAAAAACCTTTTTCCATATTTATTGATGCCTACAGATGATTAGCTTATGTTTTTTCATACTTTTACCATTACTATCATTAGGAACATTTTTAAAATTTCTATTAACATACTTTACCGCATAAATCAGCTTTAAGCGCATGTATGAGTAAATCTGTGTTGCCTAAAAATATTTATCAAATTATCCAACAGATTCGAAGAAGTAGCAAGAATTTCAAAATTATTTTCAAGTTCATATTCCAGTTGAAGTATAAAATTAACAAAGATATTAGCAGGCATTCTGAAGTTTCCGAAATGTTGTGATGTCTTATTTTCATAGGCTTTCAAATAACAAAATGAGCTACCGTCTTCTTATCTGTGGTTTCTGGAAATTTCTTCTCAAACATGACAAGTATGTTTTGTAAGCACTTATTAATTAAATATCCAGACATATCGGGTGCAATTTTTTGAAGTAAGTCACAATTCTGGTAGTTGTCTATTCTAATATGTAGATTAGGTTTTGTTTGCTGTTCTTCTGTTTGTGTTGGCAAATCAGCGAGTTAGAATAAAATTTAATCCTGATCTCGAATAAGAAAACCTAATAACAAGTGCAAAGAAATATTCCCGAACGAGAGAAGTTTTTCGTCAAAGTATCTAGAATTTAAGAATCATCGCCAGTGTAAAGTGACGCGTAAGTGCAGACATTTTTGAGAAAATGGGATTTCTCAAACCAGGTTAGTGATATTTTTATCTCTTTGGATCCAAAGATCAATAAACAGAAACAACATGATCATTTTAAAAAACAATTCAAATAATAAAGGCCGCATATATATGCGAACCGTAAAGAATAAAAACTATATAATAATATCATATAATTATTACATAATAATTGACTTACCTGATTTTCCAATGTATGTATTTTGTATATATTTAGTTTATAGGAATTTTAAACACTTTCATAATTCTCAAATTCCACTGTTTCACATATAGTTCATCTATTTAATATTTATTATTATAAAGTATGTTTGTACAAAATTAAAAGAAAATCACTGCATAATATATCATAAACGTATGTATTTTAACACTTTTCTTAAGTGTAATGTTGTTCAATACAAAAAGTTATAGCGGAAATCTGCTATGCGCAGGTGTTGTAGATATTCAAGGTTGAATGTTGGATGTTTTATGCTAATTAAACACCATAGGCGCCTCATAATTTATTTTTTTTAATCAACTAAATTCTTAAAGATATATAAAATAGTTAAATGTAAGTTGTTATATTTTTGGAACAGTTATCTATATTTCCTAAACAAAATAAATTTTATTACAATAATTATAGCAATGTTGATTTCTTAAGTTAATTTTGCCCATGAACCCTACTGAAATTAGGAGTCATCATACTCTAAGAACAAATAAGAGAGCCGAAGGAATAATTAAATAAAGAGTAAGTTCATAAATAGTAAGGTAAGACTAAGGTAAAATAATTAAATAACAAATAAATTTATCAATAATTTATTTTAAGAATTTTCATCGGTTCTGTAGGATAATAAGAAAACAGATTTTCCACTATGCCGACGTTTCGGATTTATTTGAATCCTTTACCAAGGCTAGTGAGGCTTTTTCCGTCTAGCCGAAATGATTTATTTCCTTGTCAAATTAAAAAATAGACGAGAAAACATGAAAATATTTCAGAATGTTCTGGCACGTCATATAAAAACAAAATAATGCACAATCTTCAAACATTGGTAATAACTTATTTTCCTTTTTATTGAGATTCTATAAACAAACTATACCTTAATATTTGGTGTTGAAAGTCAAAAAACTGAATGAACGACTTATAGCAGAAAAATAAAAAACAATAAATTACCTTAATAAAAACAGGCACGAACAAGTAGAGTATGAAGCGGATACAGACGTTTATCAAAAAATAAAACACATCAGAAATAAATTAAATCCAAAATTTAGTAAAGATAAAATCCAAGAAAATAAAAACACTACTGTAATAACAACGAGAAATGCAATATTACACAAACAAAATTTAAGGTGACCAAAAACTAACATTACGAAACTTTTACACGCTGGCACTAATCCTTATGATCCTGGTCCTACAACCAGTAAAACCAGAACAATAATCCTGGAATACTTCCTTATTTATTAGGTACCGCTAAAGTTAAATCTAGTATTCATACATTTCTTCATTATTATGATCTTTTACCAATTAGAAATGAAATTCAAATTTTAAAATTAGCTTTCAAAAATACAATAGAGGCAATTCAAATTGGCCGTAGTTATCCATATCATATAGAATTAGAAAATTTTATTAAAGGTGTTTATCAATTAAATATTGCAGATAATAAATTAAATTCTTTAATGTCTTCTATTAGGGTCAAACGAGGTCTTTTCAAGGAACTTGGCAATGTAATGAAAGTGATTTTCGGAACCTTAGACGCTGATGACGCATTACGATATGATCAGGCGATTTCAACACTACAAAATACTCAACAGGAAATTGTGAACAATCTAAATCAGCAAATCTCACTTACAATTGATATAATTGAAAACTTTAATGAAACGATGAACCTAATAAAACAAAATCAAGATATAATTTTCTCAGGCATAGAAAAAATCAGAAATTCGCTTAATACGTTTATTTTTTAATTTGATGATTACTTACAAACGCGAAATATTTTACATAAGTTAAATTTGAATATAAACATAATTTTACGAATATTAGGTGAAATAGAAGGTGCTACACTTAAAATTTTTGACCTTTACCCTGAGGTCATTAATATCTAATAACATAACCGACAAATGTCAAATTATTTTGTTCTGTTCTTCACGATTAATAGAAAGAGATGCCACTTAATAATTATGTCGGTTATGTTATCAGATATTAATGACGTCAGGGTAAATGTCAATCATTTTAAGTGTATAGCATTTGCACGCATCGGTATACTTCTAGTCTAAGATCCCGATATAAAACGACCTTCACCGAGATGCTTATTTAATGAAACTTATTTTATATTTAATTTAATATGTCTATAAATATAATCCATATGGGTTGCCTAGCAAAATTCAGTCCAGAGTATGTTTAATTAATAATTGAAAAAAATTATTTTTTTAAACATTTCACCGGTATGATTATAAGATAAATTCTATACCAATCGATAGTATGAAGCCCATAGAATATGCAAACGTTAGGTTGCCTGCTCTTTTCCGGTCACAACTATCGGGTTGCCAGGTATAAACAGGTAAATCTGTACTAGCATTTTGCAACGGTCTGTTTATTGAATGAAATTTTAATGAAATTAAAGATTATTTTATTCTGAACACGGTGGTATAGGGTTGCCTGCGAAAAATCAGTCCAGAATTGCGGTTGTCGAATTTTAAAATGTAAAATATTGCTCCGAGTGAATGTGTGCGACTGAGAGGTCCCAACCGACTATCCCATGCGATAGAAGAGGACACAACATAGCAGCTGTTTAAAGTCCGTCCATTTAAAGAAAGAGAGTGCGCATGCTATTTGGGATTGGAAAAGAAAAGGATAGCGATAGACTCGTAAACACTATGCATCATTTTGGAGTAGTTTATTATTTAAATAGAGAAATAGTTATTTAATTTTTTTTTAATCAATTAATTTTTTATATGTATGTTTTTTATGTGACACTAAAGTATATATTCATCTTTAGTAAAAAAGAAGGTTATAATGATACATATATAATACTACCCTGATTAAAAAAATTTAAAAAATTTACCACATGCAAATTATAAATCTATAAATGTAAACAGAGAAATTGAAATCAATTGAAACTATTGGAAAAAATTCAAAACCCATAAAAGTGAATTTTTTTAATCAGGGTAATCTTGCAAATTTTATTTTTATTATAAGAAGACAAAATAAAAAAACAACAATTAAAAAATTACTTCTATTTATTGTAAAAAATTAAAAATACAAAAATTTTTTTAAATTATTCAGAATCCGAGTCATCGGACATAAAACTACGATCTTCAACTTCTGAATCTTCTTCGTCATCACTCTCTGTTTCGGTTTTTTCAACAATGTCTTCTATCTTTAAAGGTGTATGATCCCCAATGAATCCTACTAGTTTTAAATATTCATCTAAGAACCATCCGCAGTTCTCAGGCTCAAGTTTCACGCATATTGGATCCGTTGCATTAAGCCACATGGAATTTACAAAAATAGTTCGTAAAATTTTCTGAGTTAATGATATCCAGCATGGTGGTATGGAGTTGGAGTCGAAGCCTTTTATTTTTTTTAAAAAGTGCTCGCTGTCTTCTTTGGCAGAGTAATTTTTCATAAAAATACGATGCCTCGCCGTAAATTCTTGAACGGTCTTCATTTTTTCATCAATGAAAATATCAGCAGCATTTGTTAATGCTGCAGACTGTTTGAAATTTTTCATTTTTCGAAAATTGCTGAAAAGGTTTTACTTTCCCTTTGTTGTAAAAGGCTGCCGTGTAATCGCAACCCGTAAATACATGGAAGGCGGGAAGACTTTGGCATAATTTAATTCCCAACTTCAACGCTAAATCAGTGCAATTAATGCAATCAACAGTTTGATTATTAGTCTTTCTAGTTGCTGAAGTGGCAAGCCAAATTCCTGATTCGATAAGTTTGTGCATATTTCCTAACAAAATTATCAAAACGTCAGTATCAGAGGCTTTAATTAAAATCCTTGAGCCTGGTTCCGCTTTAGAAGCATGAAAAATAATCCTTGTATCTGCCTCTTCGTGATGACATTCATAATTACTTTCTTCAGTTTTTTTTACGGAATTTTCATGAACTTGGTAAGAGTAGCAGTGATGGTCGACGGTTAAAAAGATTTTTTTGTTTTGGATTATTGTTACCAAATGGTCATTTTCCCAATAATCAGCCAGAAACAGCACCAGAGCCTCTTTGAAGCGATACTTTTCAAGGCTTTGCAACAAATTTTTTGGTCTAGTTTGTTGAGGTCCCGAAATTTTGTACGGAATATCGAATTCTTTTCTGCTCTCACGTTCGCAATCTTTGATTGACGGTGATAAGTAGCGATCAAAAATCAAATGTATTTCTGTAGCGTTTGTTGAACATATTTTTATGAGTATTGCCTCAGCAATTTTATCAAAAGTTTGAGCTATAGAAGATCCGATTAGATGCAAGTAATAAAAACCATCTATTATTTCAACGTTGATATGTGTTGGCTCAACCATTTCAGTTTTGGATTTCAAAACCTTTGCTAACGTTGATTTTGAAGTTTTTAACATCTCTCCGGTACATGAAAAAAGAGCAGGGGGCAATGGTGCTAGTGGAAAAGTCAAGCAAAATTCGAGATTAATTTTTTTGTTTAGGCTTATTGCCAAAAGTCGCCCAAATACGTCTCGTTCCATTTTCAATAATACTTTCTTGTTCTTGTCTTTGGTACTCAAGACTTTAGTCATACATTGAGAAGCAAAATTGCAGATTTTGTTTCGTTTTATTGGTTTATCGAATCTTGCAGGAGTTGAAGAGCATTCTGAGATAAAATTTAATTTTTGTTGATAGCCTGCTGTTTTCACGTTCAGCAAGAAATCAGCAACTTCTTTAGACGCAGCTTTGCCGGTTGAAATGTTGAATAATGTGTCTTTATCAATAGTGTCATCAAATGGATTCATCGTACATTTTATTGCTTCAATGATACTGTTAAGATTTTTTTGTCTTTCTTAATTTTACTTTGTTGCAATGAGTGCGAAGTATCATCTTTTTTGGTTAATCCGATATTTTGTTTGATAGATGTTAATATCTTCGTCCTCATGCTGTGACTGAGCGCCCATCTTTGACGTGCAGATATTGAGTCAGCAGCAAGATTATCAGCCAATTGATTGCTAGCATCGGCATTGATAGTTTGCTCTAGCGTCAAGTTAACCGGTGATCGAGCAAAATTTGCTGCAGTTCGTCTAACTCCAAAGGCGCCTCGACGAAATTCAGCTATCAAAGATGAATTATTAGTATACAAATTGATTAAATTGGATTGAAAGGCCAACTGATGTAACTGTCTATATTTACTATAGTTGGAATGGGTAGATTCTTCCGTGGACCGCTTTTTTTTCGATTGATACACTGCGTAACAAGGCAAATGGTACGCGATAGTTTGATGTTGAAGTTTGGAGAGAATCACCGAATCGCTAAAATTTTACGCTATATTTTTTATCTGTAGTGGTACTTTGTCATCATTAGGGACAGTAAGATTGACCAGCTTCTTCCCACATCTCTTTTGGCTGTGGTCACAAAAAAGGCAAATAATTTTGCTTGATGTCGATGCTGTTGATGTTGACTGCTCCTAAAAGAATTAAATTATTCTTTGAGTAAAAATCGAAGAAAATAAATATAACTGAAAATACAAGTTTAATTAATAGATTTTCATATCATTTTTTTAAAAAAGCTTAAAAAAACAACAAATATTTTATTACCTTGTCAAAGTCCCCAGAAGTTTGGGAAAGGTCTTCAACATTACTCGTTTCATCTTCAGCAACTGTAGCACAGGAATCGACACTAGGGTTCAACTGTTTTGATTCTTCTTCAGTAGTAGATACATTGGTATGCTCCTAAAAAAAAATAATTTTTGCGATTAAATGAAAATGTTTGATACATAAATTTTATAAACTTCTTGATAAGAATAGTTGATTGAAAACATCCTCATTAATTGTTACAAAAAAAAATGAAATCAGATCATTTTCTTGTTTAATTTATAAATTACCGTTTTTAAGTAAATTAAAAAAATATAGATGTATTAGCTAAGATAATTTTAAAGATTCAATTATTATGTACTTACTGTATATTCAGCACTAAAATTAAGAAATTCTTCGTTATATTTTTTATTCAAAACGGTCACTTTTTTGTAGCACGTGGTATGATAACCTACAAATTGAAGAGACGCACTGGTTAGCTCAACAAAATTGTATTTAAAGTGTTTTTTTTACGAAAAGCTAACTTTAATACACAGTTTTCAAAAGTTTCATCATTAAAATCAATTATTTCATCATCCGATCCACACAAAAAACACTTTTTTGCCATTTTTTCCAACAATAGTAGCACGTTTTTTTGAATTGTATTTATAGCGACACTCTACTCCAAAATGATGCATAGTGTTTACGAGTCTATCGCTATCCTTTTATTTTCCAAGTCCAAATAGCATGCGCACTCTCTTTCTTTAAATGGGCGGACTTTAAACAGCTGCTATGCTGTGTCCTCTTCTATCGCATGGGATAGTCGGTTGGGACCTCTCAGTCGCACACATTCACTCGGAGCAATATTTTACATTTTAAAATTCGACAACCGCAATTCTGGACTGATTTTTCGCAGGCAACCCTATACCACCGTGTTCAGAATAAAATAATCTTTAATTTCATTAAAATTTCATTCAATAAACAGACCGTTGCAAAATGCTAGTACAGATTTACCTGTTTATACCTGGCAACCCGATAGTTGTGACCGGAAAAGAGCAGGCAACCTAACGTTTGCATATTCTATGGGCTTCATACTATCGATTGGTATAGAATTTATCTAATAATCATACCGGTGAAATGTTTAAAAAAATAATTTTTTTCAATTATTAATTAAACATACTCTGGACTGAATTTTGCTAGGCAACCCATATGGATTATATTTATAGACATATTAAATTGAATATAAAATACGTTTCATTAAATAAGCATCTCGGTGAAGGTCATTTTATGTCGGGATCTTATACTATTCATACAAGTATAATTAAAATAGAAGAAATGGAATCAATTGTATATAGTTTTAAAATTTCATAGAGTAGATGAAATACTTTTTCAAAATTTAGAAAATGACACTTATAAATATTATGGAGTATTAAATGCAGAATCATATTTACTCAGGAACAAAGATTATTTTTGTTATTCACTTTCCTATAGTACTACCGGATATATATTCTTATTACCATCTTTATTCCATACCTACCCCAAATTCTACTACGATTATCCCTTGTGATACCTATCTGATAATGAATTATAGTTTCTACCAATACATCCATCAACCTTGCATCAAGCTAGATGTTTTCTAGTCTGTCCAGATGGAAGAATTACTACAATTACAACATCCCAAACCCAAGAGTTGCCAAAGAACCCCAATCAAAATTTCAAGAAATCTAATTCAACAAATTGATGACGCTATTTTTATTAATCGAACCAAGGTTGAAACACGATGTGGAAGAAATGACTTCACATTCCTAAAAGGAAATTTTCTCATCAATGTACCGTAAAAATGCGAATTTATTTTAGAAAACGAAAATTTTATTAATGGAAAATTTATAACGAATGGTCAACCTCTATTGCTGCCTGAAGTTACCGTAGATTATTCAAGAAAGGAGGAGGAACAACTCGAAATACATTTACAAAATATACCACTAGATGACATCCATTCACTTCAAGAAAAATCAAATAAAACCAATGGTCTTGAAACATCTCAACGCAAACTCAGTATCATCTTGGAATATAAGGGCGTATATTATAGAAGCCATTTTAATATGTATCTACGTCGCAAGAAAAATTAGAAAATTTTATGAATTAACCACAGATCCTGAGCCATAACCAAGGGCATTTTTCACTCCTTAAAATATGCCAAACTCTAAAGGCGGATGTGTTATATTTGGTTACCTCGTATATGGTTGAACACCGTAGATGCTGACAGCGGCCTTCATTATTTTGTTTATTGCTGACTTGCTTATTGTATATGTTATTGCTGTGATATTGATAGTTTTGCTAATTAATCAATTCATAATACATATTCAGTCTGATGTCAACTTTTACATAATAAAGATCGTAGTAATAAAATAATATTGTTTAATTAGGTTTTGAAAGTAGTTGAAAGAAAGTAATTAAATTGTTTTAAAAAATAAGTGCTCAATACGGAGACTTAAAGTCGCGTCATCGAGTTCGCATATTATTTATATAATCGCCATTTAAAATTCGATCTAATTCAGGAAGTTTGTAAAAAATGAACTGTTTACAAAATAATTAATGTGTTCCATAATTTAGCCGCGCTCTGTAGATTAAGCACTTCAAGACAAATATTTTGATGTATCACTCGTATATTTCTACTCCAAAACGAAGTGTAATTTATTCCAGCTCCCGCTCCACTAGTTGTCGAGATGATAAAATCCGAGAGTATATTATTGACAAATATTCGGCCATTCGCCGACGGTTTGCTATATGTCGATATTCTACGGACAATTTCGGTGTATAGCAGTAATGAATACAAAAAAAAATTAAATTCTATTGTAATTATATCTATGTAAAATTATGCAGTTTTCCCCTATCCTCAAAAATTACTGTATTTTATATAAACGTTGTGTTAGAAAACTTGTTACTTTTCCGTGGAAAAGTTTTCAAACAAATCTCACATTTGATGGCTTTTCTCCTGTGTAACTACAAAAATGTGTATTTAAATCAGATTTCTGTGAAAAAGTATTTGAACAAACAACACAATTGAATGACTTTTTTTTAATTAATCAATTGTTCTTGTTTAATGTTTATTTATTAAATGTATGTTAGTAGAAATATAAAATACAACTGACATAATAATACATGCTGTGCTTGCAACTTGTGACAACTAACTGTTAGCTCACTTTAAAAAGAAGACGAATTGATCATCGAACCACTTCGACTGCCATCTGCCTTGTGACGACTGTCACAAGCCACTGATAAAGAACCAACATGATTTTAGTGTCTCTTAACACCCCTCCTCGGACGTATTGCACATAATACACTCCAAAGGACTTTGGACGATGTCTACAGTTGGTGCCAGAGGGAACAGATGTCTGTTAACCCTGGCAAAACTGTAATAGTTCCCTTCACCAGGAGAAGGAATTTGGCGGACCTTCCGCCACTTTCCTATAATGGTGAGGTTATTCCATTTGCAGCGGAAGTAAAATATTTGGGGATCATCCTAGATAAAAAACTTACTTGGAACGTTCACTTGGAAAAAGTCATGCATAAGGCCAGACTTTCCTTGTGGACATGTCGCAGGATCTGCGGAAAATCTTGGGGCTTGGGTCCCAAACAAATCCATTGGATATATGTGATGATTGTTAGACCAATGATCACATACGGAGCCATTGCTTGGTGGTCAAAATCATTACAGAAAACGGCCCAAGCAAAGCATACAGAGACAGGCTAGTTTGGCTATAACTGGTGCTATCAGCAGCCATGGAAGTCCTCCTGGACCTTCCTCCTCTCCACATACTTCTGGAAAAGGAGGCCAGATGGACAGCATATAGAATTGTGCATATTTCTAAATGCACGAAATAGGCTTATACAGAGCAAAGTAGAATGCTAGCGGCCACCGAAAGTCATAGTATTCTGGGAATGACCTCTGATATAATGCCCCCAACAGTAAACTATAATCTGCCTTATACCGTCCTATTTCCAAATAGAGATGAATGGGTCCTCCGCAAGGATGAACTCTCAAGAGCAGACGTCTGTTGGTACACTGATGGATCAAAGACACCCTCAAGCTCTGGTGCGGGTGTATACGGTCGAAGACCTAGGACAGAAATCTCAACATCTCTGGGATCCTATGCCGTATTTCAGGCGGAAATGTATGCCATTGCTTCATGTGTGGAGAGTTTGGGACAATCCAACCTGACACACAGATCAATAAAAATGTTCACGGACAGCCAAGCGGCCTTGAAAGCACTTAGCTCGTACCGTGTAACGTCGAAATTGGTTCTAGACTGCCAAAAAAGACTCGCCTCAATAGGAGAACGCAACAGGGTATCGCTGGTTTGGATCCCTGGCCACTCTGGTATGGATGGTAATGAGAAGGCTGACTCTCTTGCAACAGAGGGTGCCGCTCATGACTTTATCGGACCAGAACCTACAATTGGCATCGCAACAAACACTAAATACCTGGACTGCAAGAAGAGTTTTAGACTTCTGGCATAATATACCAGGATTGGTTCATTCAAAGGCCTTCATACATCCTTCGAATAATGTATCCAAACAAATGTTAGGCTATAATAGACACGATCTACGGTGCCTAACAGGCCACTGTCGTTTGAATCATCATATGCTGAAACTTGGACTGTCGGACGATCCGATTTGCCGTCTTTGTTTGGAAGAAGATGAAACAGCAGAGCATATAATTTGTACCTGCCCCGCCGCGGCGAAAATCAGGTATCTGATGTTTGGCAGGGCCACTCTCTTGCCCTCGGACCTGAAATATCATTCACTGAACAAATCAATCGGCTTCGTCAAGAAGCTGAATTTGTTTGGTGAAATTTGAATAGGTATGAGCCACAATACTCTCGCGAGTCGCAGTGGAGGGCCTCATTGACCCACTCATTATAAACCTAACCTAACCTAACACCCCTCCTCACTAAAATCTTTTAAACCCAGTAAATTTTTAAATTTTACAAATGAAGTAGTTGGCAACCCTTTTGTAAACATGTCACCTTGTTGGTTCTCACTACTTACATATATAACAACTATAATACCATTTTTATAATAATCATACACAAAATTAAAGTTGAGGTCTATATGCTTGACTCGTCTATTGTTAGAAGGATTCTTTATTAGTGCTATGCACCCTTGGTTGTCTTCATAAAACATAATATTTTTAAAATTAATGCCTAAATTTAGAAATAACTTTTTTAACCACAAACCATCAGAAACTGCTGCACAAAGAGCAATTAATTCCGCTTCAGTGGTAGATAGCGAGACACAAGTTTGCTTTTTAGTTACCCACATTAATGTGTTATTAAAGACTTTAAAAAAATAACCAGAGACTGACTTTCTATCTTGTGTGTTGCCACCCCAGTCTGCATCAACAAAACAATATAAATCTGTATTACTATTTCTTCTATACTCTATACCTACATTTACACTGTTCTTCAAATACCTCAGGATTCGCTTTAAATGTACCCAGACTTCATCAGATGCTTTATCTTGGTATCGACTATAGAAATTTACTGAAAAACAAATTCTGGCCTACTGCCTAACATAAGATAGATAAGGCATCCCACAAGTTCTCTAACTGGATTTTTGGTCAACATTTTTGGATCAGTACATATATTAATCTTTAGTTTAGGATCTATTGGGAGTGTTGAGCTCTTACATTTGTCCATATTAAAACGCTTAAGAATCGCTTTAGTGTATTTAGATTGATCTATTCTTAATAATCCCTTATCCCTATCATACATTATTTCTAAACCAAGAAAATATTTGAGTGAACCTTTATCTTTCATTAAAAATTTATTCATTAGTTTTGTCTTAATATTGTTTAGATCATCTAAGTTTGATCCTGCCAATATAATGTCATCTACGTATATAATTAGAAATACTTTCCTGCCCTTAATATTTAGGAAATATAAACAGTAATCATTTTCTGACCTCCAGAAACCGATTTTTATCAAAAATGAATTAATCTCATTGTTTCAGCACTTTGATGATTGTGGAAGTCCATAGAGTGCTTTATTTAATTTTAGTACTTTGTTAAACTCAGATTTTATACCTTGTGGAAAATGTATAAATACATCATCATTTAATGTTCCATTTAAAAATGCAGATTTTACATCTAGCTGCTGAAAGTAAAAACTTACTTGATTACCAACTATTAATAGAGCTCTGATTGTAACAAGTTTTGCCACAGGTGAATAAATGTTATTTAAAGTATTATTTCCTTGTGAAAATCCCCTTACTACTAATCTGGCTTTAAATTTATCTTCCTCTTTTTCCTCCAGCCCTTTATAGCTAAAAACCCACCTTGTATCCATTATTTTTTGATTATTTGGTTTCTCAACTATTTTCCAAGTTTTGTTTTTGTTTATAGAATCTAATTCTCGATCTATTGCACCGAGCCATTTTTCCTTATCTTTCCTATCTTGTACATCATTAAAATCGTTTGGAATATCATTAACATAACTGCAAGCATCAAAAGCCATATATAGTTCAAAATCATTAAATTTATTAGGGATTTTGATATCCCTTTTATTTCTTTTTCTATCTAATTTTACTTCATCATTTTCACTATCGCTACCTGAACTTTCAATTTCTAAGCCATTTTCATCTGTTCTCTCTATTTCATTTTTGCTTTCACTTATTCTACTCTCATCCTCTCTCATTCACAATGTCATCTCTTTCTATCATTATTTTCTTAAAATAAAAACTATTTTTATCAAATTCAACATCTCTATTAATAATCAGTTTTTGGTTTTCCACATCCCATAGTCTATAACCAGTTGGTGCATACCCCAACATTACACATTTTCTTACATTTGATTCCAACCTTGATCTTAATTCTTTTGGAATATGGCTGTATGCTGTACATCCAAAAACTCTGAAGTTGCTTACATTCGGCTTAACATTATTCCAGATGTCAGCTGGTGTGATATTACCTAAATTAGTTGAAAGACCCCTATTCATGTCATAATTTGTTGTACGTATTGCTTCTCCCCAAAACATTTTATCTGCTCCTGAATCCAACAATAATGCTCTTGATCTCTCCACCAGACTTCTATTTTTTCGTTCCGCTTTTCCATTCTGTTGTGGGGTATATGGGACCGTATAATCTATTAGAATACCTTTTTGTTTACAAAACTTTATTAAATCAGTTGACGAGTATTCCCCACCAATCGCACCTTAATTTATGTATTTTACTACAAAATTTTGATTCGACCATTTTTGTATACTCTATAAGTTTATCTAATGCTTCACTTTTGTTTTTTAACAAATATACTATTGTAAAGTTTGAAAAATCATCAATAAATGTTATAAAATATTTGTTGTTGTCGTACGTTGCGGGTGTTATAGGCCCACATATGTCCGTATGGACTATTTCTAGTAATCTACTACTTTTTGTTCTGCTTCCAAACGGAAATCTAGTCATTTTACCACTTATGCAAATTTTATGTTCTCATCAATTCCTACTACCATTTTTTGCTTAATTATTTCTTTTAAACCTGAATAACCTATATGTGCATACCGTCTATGCCATTTTTCCAGATCATTATCCTTACTTTCAACATTCATACACTCAGGAACGATTAGCTCAAATGATATTTCATATAAATTTTTTCTATACCCTGTACCTAATAATTTATTATTTATATCCCTTAGTTTTACTTCCCCATTTTCAAAAATAACTTTGACTTTTGACATTTCCAGCCTTTTTACAGATAGCAAGTTTTTTCTTAAATCTTGTATGTAGAAAACATTTTTTATTGTGCATTTTATTTTTTCCTTCACTACGTTACTTAAAACTTCAATATTTCCCACTCCCACAGCCGACAAATAATTGTTATTTTTTGCTACTGCTATTTTTATTCGATCTTTTAACATTAACAATTCTTTAAAAACATGTTTTCCACTCACCATATGATCGGTACACCCTGAATCTATATAGAAATGAATGTTATTTGTTTCATTGCTTACTTTAAGACATTCATTGGTTTCACTCACAAAACATACACAGTTATCACTTAAGCTGGTATCAATTACCTGTGGTTCATCCTGCTGAGCATAGTTGCTTCTATAATTAAAATTTTGGTACCTGCCGTTACCTCCTCTTTTGTTGTACCTTCCTCTGTTGTTGTGAAAACCTCGATAACCACCGCGTTCAAACCTTCAGTTTCTTTCTGGACATTCTCTCTTAAAATGGCCAACTTTACCGCATTTGTAACATGCAGTTGAACCTGTTGCAAAAGCACAAGAGTCCACTTGTACTGCTCCTGTTGCTCCGGATAGTTTTTTCTCTTTTCATATTCACCCATTATTTTCATTTTAACTTGATCAAATGTTATATTCGGTATATTTCCAATTACAGTAACTACTGTCTCATATGATTTTGGTTAGCTTAACAAGATATTACGTATCAGGTCTTGGTCACTAGTTTCACTACCACTTTCTTTCAGTTGTCTAACTATCTCTTCGAATTCTGTAATGAATTCTTCCATCGACTCGATTTCTTTCAATTCCATGGATAATAATTTTCTTTTTAGGTATAATTGACCGGGTAGTCCCTTTTTTTCATATTTCTCCCTCAATGTTTGCCACATACTATATACTGTCTTCTTGTCCCTAAGACTCTCAATTTGATTGTCGGCACAGCATTGAACAATTAAAGATTTTGCCTTCGCGTCCTTTTTCTGTTTATTCCTTCTTTCATTTTCGTCAGTCATAGTATCTAGATTCAATTCCCGTTGGATACAACCAAGTACTCCATTTTCTTCTAGAATTAATTCCACCCTGAACCTCCAGTTGCTGTAATTTTCCCCTTTAAGTGCCTCAATTAAAAATGTTTTGCCTCCTGCTTGTGCCATGCTTCCAATTCTGTTCTTTATAACCTCAACAAAGAATAATGTCCTTTTTGTTTTTTATTATTTTACTTTTATTAAAAAAGTTTCTTCGGAGCAACTTCTGGGCCCATAACCTTTTGAATTAAACAATTGTTCTTGTTTATTAAAGAGTTTTTAAGCCTACAAATATAACGGAGATTTTGGGTGTAGTTATGGTTAACTTTACCAACAATAACGATTACATTGAACAAGAAAATAAGGTGTTTTTAAGCCATCTAAAAATAACGTATTCTGTTTAACAGTCACAGATTAATTATAATGACAGTTGACGAATTGTAAATATCAGCCCATGTTATTTAAATAGTAAATACATCAATATTTTATAAATTTAACAATGGAAGAAGCTTTAAAAAATATTATTGTTAGAAGGATCCTTACATATTGAATAATAATTAATCATGGATAATAATAATGAAGGTTAGGTTTTATGTTTGGCACAATAAAGTCTTAACGTTATCAGATTTTCTCAGAAAAAATATGTAACAGCTTTGTTGACAAAAAAAAATTGTTTTATAAACTATTGTCTTCTAAAACATAAAGAAATATAGTAGTTTCCTTTACATTTAAAGAAATTAAGTAGGTTTTAACAATTGCGTGTACCAGAATATATCAATGTTGACAACGTTGTAATTGGAAAAATAACCATAAGCATAAAAACCTTCTTACGGTATTTCTCCGTAAATAACGAAGTCCGTTATCGTTATTGAAGTTAAGGTCTCCAAGTTTTCATACTGCGCATGCTCAGAATAACGATAACCATACCTACGTGACAAAATAAAGGGCTTAAAAACTCTCTAATGTTTATTTATTAAATGGATGTTAGTAGAAATATAAAATACAACTGACATAATAATACATGCTGTGCTTGCAACTTGTGACAACTAACTGTTGAATTTTCTGTGGAGACATTTTACAAACATGCCACATTTGAATGGCTTTTCACCTGTGTGACTACGCATGTGTGCATTTAAATCACATTTCTGTGAAAACGTTTTTAAACAAATGTCACATTTGATTGGTTATTCTCCTGTGTGACTACGCAAATGTGTATTTAAATTACTTTTCTGTGTAAAAGTTTTCGAACAAACGCCACATTCGAATGGCTTTTCTCCAGTGTGACTACGCAAATGTATATTCAAAGCATCTTTGCGCAAAAATGTTTTTAAACAAATGTCACATTTGAATTGCTTCTCTGCTGTGTGACTACGCAAATGCATATTTAAAGAACCTTTTTGTACAAAAGTTTTCGAACAAATGTCACATTCGAATGGCTTTTCTCCAGTGTGACTACGCAAATGTGTATTTAAAGTACCTTTATGTGCAAAAGTTTTTAAACAAATGTCACATTCGAATGGATGTTCTCCTGTGTGACTACGCAAATGTGTATTTAAAGCACTTTTATGTGAAAAAGTTTTCGAACAAATGTTACATTTGAATGGCTTTTCTTCAGTGTGACTACGCAAATGTGTATTTAAATTACCTTTCTGTGTAAAGGTTTTCGAACAAATGTCACATTGGAATGGCTTTTCTCCAGTGTGACTACGCAAATGTGAATTTAAAGAACTTTTATGTGCAAAAGTTTTCGAACAAATTTCACATTCGAATGGCTTTTCTCCTTGACTACACAAATGTGCATTCAAAGTATTTTGATACGAAAACGTTTTTAAACAAATTTCACATTTGATTGGCTTTTCACCTGTGTGACTACGCAAATGTGAATTTAAATTACTTTTCTGTGTAAAAGTTTCCGAACAAATGTCACATTCGAATGGCTTTTCTCCAGTGTGACTACGCAAATGTATATTCAAAACATCTTTACGCACGAAAGTTTTTAAACAAATGTCACATTTGATTGGCTTCTCTCCTGTGTGACTACGCAAATGTGTATTTAAATTTCTTTTATTTGTAAAAGTTTTCGAACAAATGTCACATTCGAATGAATTTTCTCCTGTGTGATAACGTAAATGTGTATTCAAAGTACTTTTATATGCAAAAGTTTTCGAACAAATGTCACATGCGAATGGCTTTTCTCCAGTGTGACTACGCAAATGTTTATTCAAACTACCTTTACGAAAAAAAGTATTTAAACATATGTCACATTCGAATGGCTTTTCTCCATGGTGACTACGCAAATGTATATTCAAACTATTTTTACGAAAAAAAGTTTTTAAACAAATGTCACATTTAAATGGCTTTTCTCCTGTGTGACTATGCAAATGTGTATTCAAACTATCTTCACGAGAAAAAGTTTTTAAACAAATGTCGCATTTGAATGGCTTTACTCCTGTGTGAATACGCAAATGTTTATTTAAAGTACTTTTATATGAAAAAGTTTTCGAACAAATGTCACATATGAATGGCTTTTCTCCAGTGTGACTATGCAAATGTGAATTTAAATCACATTTCTGTGAAAAAGTTTTGAAACAAATGTCACATTTGAATGGCTTTTGTCCTTTGTGAGTACGCAAATGTCTCTGTAAATCACTTCTCTTCAATGTTTGACGTTCATCTATGCTTAACATGAATTTATCAGTGAGTACGATATCCTGCAACTCTGCTTTCAAATCATGTTCAGCTACTTCAATTCCATGTTTCACATCTTCATCAAGATTTCTGAGAATGGTAGGATCAGCTACTTTCCTTTTTCTGCAACTTCTATTTTTCTGGTGAAATTTCGTTTTATATAGTAATTTTTTCAGTTTTACACAATGATTTGTAGAAAAGTGACTAACGAATTCTATTTGTTTCGTGTATAAATTTCCACAAAACCCACAGATCATAATCCCATTATTAGTATTTGGGATTGCATGTTTTCCATTTTCTACTTGTTCTGCAAAAAGAAAATTAAGAAGAAGAATTTTTCTAAAATTTCAAATTTGTGTGAAGAAAATTTTGTGAAGGTATACGAGTAGGTACCTACATATTTTAAATGGGTGATACAATATCAGCGTGAAAAAGTATTTTAGATGTACATTGAACACATTTAACACAACTGATGTATGTAAGAGTTCAGATTATTAGTATTTCACATAACATGTAAACTATGTTTACATTAAGTTGTAAAAATAATTACAAAATATAATAAAAAAACGTAATAAATGAAACAAATTGTGTGATTATTTAAAACATAGTCCCAGAGCCCACGAAGAACAGACGTTTCTTATTTTATAAAAGCTGAAAGTTTCTCCGTGCAAGTCCCCAACACAGTTAAAAACGATCAGCAATGGAGTTTCTATTATGGTTACTTGGTTAGGTCAGGGTATATAAAATAGTACCTCAAGTTCATCAAAGTATGAAGCTCAATTTTTTTTCAGAATAACATTAGAAATCACATCTACTATTGCTAGACGCCCCTAAATTTTAATTATATTCAAGTTATAGTATGAAAGCTGAATTTTATATATTATACTTAGGGACCTATAAAAAATGTTACCTCTGTACTTTATAAAAATCTCAATGGCACAGGACCAATTGGACAGGCTTATTTCAGTAACATTTTTGCATAAAACCCAAAATAAAAAAGTAGATACAAAATTAATAGAACGATTTGATATGTACAAATAACCAAAGTAACATTTTGGCATCAAATCAAAAACAAAAAAAATAAAAAAAAAACTGGTAAATTTGTGAATTTTCTTAAATAAATGTTTTAATGTCCGATTTAGAGAAAATTGTTAAATATAAAAGTTGTAGAACGTGTTAAGGTCTATAAAAAAGCTTAGTAACTTTTTTGCGTCAAATAAAAAACAAAGGAAATACGATTTTTTTCAACTTTGACAGGCCGCCCTTTTGTTTTTATTGAGCGGATTTGGCTCATTAACGAACTCCTCCAAGATTTTGGCCTAACCGATTTTTGTAGCAAGTTTGGTTTTGATCCGTCAAAAAATACGCCCTCCATCGTGCTTACAAATTCAGTTATAACATACACACACACACACACACATATATATATATATATATATATATATATATATATATATATATATATATATATATGTTTCATTCAACACCTTTGCTCCCATGTTTTACATCTTTTCTTGGTTGTACCGTACCGATGACAGCTAATGAGCCAGAAACATGCATGTCTGCGGTTACCACTCCTTTCAGTAGCCCCTTCTTCTATTTGCGTGCAATACCCACCAATCTATTCGTTGTTTATTATATATATATATATATATATATATATATATATATATATATATATATACAGGGTGTCCGGGACTAATGGGAAAAAAGTCAGGAGCGTATAATCTGAGCCAAAATAATGTTATTACTTCATATAAACTTTTTCTATGCAGGCCCTCGTTTTCGAGTTATAGGCCCCCAAAGTTTTAATTTTGAATCGGGTTTTAATTTTTATTTTTTGTACTAGTTATTTGATATTTATAAAATTTACGGCAAAGCTATAATGTACGTGTACGTTTATTTTGGAAAGGTAAACAGATTTACAGTTGTGTCTTGAAGCCAGGGACGGACTACCCGCAATGGCTAGTGATCCAAAACTTTTGCAGGGATGGCACACCCTGTATGTATATATCGAAATTGACTTCCTCACACATTACGCTAACGAAAAGGTACTCTTGTTGGAATTCGATAAAATAAGCCGTTTGGCTAATATTTACCGTTTTATTAATGCACTAACTACCAATTTACCTAACTAACTTATTAATACGATGTCCAAGATTTGCCTACAGTACTACAAAAAAATAATTTGATGATAGCATATGATAGAAACATTAAGAACTCATTTAATGGGAATCAAATAGGAACGGAAACAACGTAATTAGTTGCGTTTAATCAAAATTACGAACACAACATTATTAAGCCATTAAGAAAACCTCTAAAAAGACAAGTTCAAAAACATTTGACAAAAACTAATTCCTAAACAACAACAAAAACTAACGTTATTGTAATAAGTGTTCAATATCAGCTCCTCCCACTTCCACGCACATTCTAAGTCTACGAAGGTTGTTTCTTTGCACTTGAAAGAGCAATCCCATATTATTTCTAATAACATTGCAGTGTAACATAATTCTGTCTATTAAATCTTGCCTTGTTTGCACAGGTGTTGCGTATACCTTACTTTTGAGATAACCCCAGAGAAAGAAATGTATATGATTAACGTCTCTTGATCGCGGTGGCCATTGAAAAGGGCCTCCACGACCAATCCATCTATTAGGAAACCTTGTGTGTAAATGCTGGCGTAAACCTAAACTGAAATGAGGAGTGGCCCCATCATGCATGAACCATAAATTCCTACGAGTTTGTAGAGGCACATCATCAAACAGGTTCCATAACTCATTTTGCAAAAACTCCAAATATCTCTGACCGGTCAAAGTACCGTCAATAAAGTACGGTCCTATCAAATGATTGCCCAAACATTAAGCATGAATCTATGCTGGTTCCTAGTTTGGATAATGCCATGTGGATTCACATCATCCCATAAATGCATATTGTGAGAATTAATGAATCCATCTCTGGTGAAACCAGATTCGTCCGTAAAAAGAAGGTTACTAATAAATGTATTGTCTGCTTGTTGTTGTCGCAGAAACCACTGGCTATACTCAATTCGTGCAGGATAATCAGCGACTGTGTACTTTTTTCATGTGAAAAGGATATAAAAGCTGTTCTTTTAAGACGCGATGAACAACTGATTTCGAGACGTTATGTTCTCTCGATAATTTTCGTAAACTCGATGATGGTTCATTATCAACTGCATTTAACAAGTCCTGTTCAACTGCCACAGTACGTACGCTTCGTACTGGACCTTCTCCACCGTTTTTGGCACTAAATTTTGTTTTGTATACATGGAAAATTACATTTACTTATTCATACATGTTTCTCGTAACCTGAGATCAATACGCTCAAACATTCGTCTGTCTGGCAATGCTCTGTTTGCAAAATGCTCTGCATAAAGCCTTCTGGCTTCTAAACAGTTTCGAGAAGCCAGTCCATACATTAAATGCAATTCTGCGCACTCAATAAAAGTGAATTCTGCCATAGTAACTGTTAAATTAAGGACTTATGAATTATTGACTACGAACTATTCTACACAACGTTTGACCAAATTATCCTATGGTTAGTTCATAAACGGTAAAAACACTTTTAAAAAGTTTCTACCAACTTTCGAATTAATAAGTCGTTAATGTTTTTCATCTTCTGCTATCGTTAAATTATTTTGTTGTAGTACTGTAGGTGTAAATCTTGGACATCGTATTAATAAGTTAGTTAGGTAAATTGGTACGTAGTGCATTAATAAAACTGTAAATACTAGCCAAACGGCTCATTTTATCGAGTTCCAACAAGAGTACCTTTTCGTTAGCTTAATGTGTGGGGAAGTCAATTTCGATAATTTAATACAGGGTATGCCATCCCTGCAAAATTTTTGGATCACTAACCATTGCGGATAGTCCGTCCCTGGCTTCAAGGCACAACTGTAAATCTATTTACCTTTCCAAAATATGCATACACGTACACTATAGCTTTGCCGTAAATTTTAGGAAGATCGAACAACTAGTACAAATAATAAAAATTAAAACCAAATTCAAAATTCAAACTTTGGAGGCCTATAACTCGAAAACGAGGGCCTGCATAGAAAAAGTTTATATGAAATACTAACATTATTTTGGCTCATATTATACGCTCCTGACTTTTTTCCCATTAGTCCCGGGACACCCTGTATATATATATATATATATATATATATATATATATATATATATATATATATATATTGTTGAAGTTTTTGTGTTTTGCTCTCCTAATAAATGAAAAATTTTAAATACATATCTGTATGTCCATTGGAAATTTTAAAGTTTTTTACGATGTCTTTCTTTTTCAACTCACTTTGGTAAGTCAAATCGTTTGTTATAATGGTTTATAAGTCATTAATGATATTTATCACTCATTGTAGATGTTCTGATGATGAAAATATACATTTTCGAAAGCTTAACTAATCAAAAAGGAGTCTCCTGATTAAGCCCTCTTCTGACCGCATCCCTACTAAGTTGTTTGGTTTTTTTCTACGGTCACTACCCGAGGTTCTCTTATATATATATATATATATATATATATATATATATATATATATATATATATATATATTATAGAGTGAAACACCCTTTATATTAAATAATAAAAATTAAAGATTGTGCATTGTAATTTAGAAGAATTTTTTTAAGTCTGAATTTTTTTTTATCATTTGAATGGAGACAATCTGTATGATATACTATTTGATAGAGAAGGCATACACAAGACAGACAGTATAATCGTAGGGAAAATTGTGAATAGGTGCGAGAAACAAATTATGTGAAATAAAATAACACAATTTTTATTCAAAAGATTAACTATCAGAACTTTGTTTATGATAAAAAAAACTAATGTTTCTTTATTCTGTGAAATTAAGATAATCTTATGAATTTGTCAGAAGAAACCAAACAATATTTGTTGAAAGAAATATTAACATAAGAAAGGGTAACTGTTTAGACATAACTAGATAGGAAGCTGTATAATAATATGAATTTCAGAAAGCATGACATATACAAAACGAATATTCATTTTGCACATATATTTGAAGTTAACAGCTGTCATCTAAAAATATTAAGAATTTTCATTTTACATACACACTTAGAGATTAACAAATGTCAGTTAAAATTTTTATGAAATATTGTTGGGAGAAAACAATATATGAGGTTTAAGCAATTGAAAAATTTAGAATAGAATGTCCTGATATGATGGAGGGACGATTCACTGTTTGAAGTGAAGGTTTTCAATGAGAAATTGATAGTCAGTTTTGATTGGTAAATAAACGTTTAAAAGAATCACATTAGCGACAATTACGTTGCTAATGATAAAAAAATTTGAATGAAAAAAGTTGTTGATTATGTAGACTATTCACTAAGAAGTCTCTTTTTGGGGTAGCAAAAATTTGAAAGAAGAAAAATTATTTTGGTAAAGAAAATTATTTTAAATATTTGAGAAATATCAGTTTTGGCTATGGAATTCAAGAAACAAATACATTATACTTACGAGATATACGTTAATGTAAGTAATTAAGTAAATATTAATAACTACAAAATATAAAAAGGAATTGTTATATATATTATGTGGTACTAACCGTGACTTTTCTTTTATAAATGGTCAATTGTTGTATTGTGGAAGCAATGTCTCGACAATACCTTTCAGAAAACACTGAATCATGGAATTCATCCAAAGTGTTTTGATGTTGGAAGAAATACAGCGTCAATTCCTGATTTGGTGGAAATGGACAGGAAGAACGGATTTATTCCAAGAGAGAGAGAACCTAAAATAGATTAAAGGAACTGATCATTGAGGTGAATAAACAAAAACAGTATAGTGAACAAGGTATTTAAATTCAATTTATTAATACATAAAAAGTTAAACGAACTTACCGATTTGTGTAAAGAACTGAACTTTAATGTTACATGGACGCTAAAAAGTTTATAGTTCGCCATCTTGTATAATTCATTTGTATACCAAGTTGCATAATTGTAATTCACCCTTAGAATTAATATCTCACCAGAGTGTGTGTCTGTTGTATGAATGAATCATTATTTTAGATAGTTGAATTTCTTCAAGAACACTTGTAAAAGAGTAATGTATTTATTTTCATCACATTAAACAACGTTTTGTTTCTTTTAAAGAACGATTTAAAACTGTACGTTGAGATTTTCATTTCATCTGGTGATTTCCGCTCCATCTATTTTCTATAGGTAGAAGTTTGAACTGACATCTATGAATGGTGCAGAGATTTGATTCCAAGCAGGGCAGGACCGTATTCAGTTCATAATTATTAAGTAAATAATATATTTTGATCAACAAATTTGTTTTAAAATATAAAGAATTTATTGATTTTGGCGCTAATATTAAAAAATGAAACCGTTTAATTTTTATATACTTGAACTCTACCCTGAGATAAGAAATTTCTCATGCAAGTAGCATAAATTGTTTATCACCTATTTAAAATTATCTATATACTGGGCTAATAATAAAAAGTTTAAAGTAAATCTAAACTAAATAAAATATTAAGTATATTTTTATTACAAAGGATAAGTCTATCCAGTTTAAAAAAAATGGCCCCCAATGTAGGGCTAAAATCTATCCAGTAAAATATATATATATATATATATATATATATATATATATATATGGATTGTCGTGTGTGTGTGTAGAGTTGAATACATTTAAATTTCTTTAAACAAGTAATGAATGCTGTAAAAACCATGCAGATACTTTACCTGAACTTTCATATGTCTTATCAGAACATCTAAATCAAAAGTAATTGACATAAACCTTTTAAAACGGCAATAAAAGCAAGTTCTAGAACAAAATAGATCATTACGAACATATCCTACGTTCCACAAAAATATCAATAGTAAATAATTTATTCTACATAAAAAAAACAAATTTGAAAAAGGACAATCAAAATAATTTAGCAGTACAATCAAAACAAATGTAAAAAGCTCGCTTAAAAAAACGAATATTCAGTAAATAAATCAAAATTCAACAATGCCAAATATAAGCATCAGACAGATAAGAATGTCATAAAAAAATATCAATTTAATTGCAAAAAGCATATGAAAAGTTTGATTATAAACAGTTGTGAAAACCTCCTGTACATATTAACAAATCCTCCTGTACATATTAACAATACTAGATTTAAAAAGTAGAATAAGGCAATCATTCAAAGTGAATAACAAAATATCGCGTCTGCATCGCAAGTGTTGTGAGAAAATTGTTGCTACGGTTTTGAAGTTTGTTAGAAGGAAATTTTTTGAAAGACGTCAGATTGAATAGAAAAATAAGACTGGACATTTTATTCTTAAACGATATAAGGGAGCATAGGAAAATAAAAATAAAAGGAAGCTGAGAATACACAACAGAAGTGATCCATCTATTAGTAGTATTTACAAAGGTGATAAGCAAAAACTGTAAAAAAATCCTTGAAGAAAATATCACTGGAGCAGACACATATCAAAAGGTATTTATACAGAAACATTTACAAATGTGGTATGTAGTTTTGAAAGTCGTTAACAGCAACCAAATACTTTTGAAAGAAAATTTAATTCAAATCAAACTACTAAACTGTCAATCCTATACGATAAACTTCAAATTTCGATTCGACAAACTCAGTGATTATATAACCACATTAAAAACTTTATATAGTCCATAATTTAGTTAATAGTTTATTTCAATTTATTAGTTATTAGTTTATTTCAATTTAATCACAAGACACATACAAATACTGAATGTTATATACTTAATATTGAACTGAAATTTCATAAAATATTGACAGATATTGATGTATATTCTTGGTAAATAAGATGTGCCTAGTACAACAGTAGCGTGAAGATAAGTCAAATTTTTATGAAATTTTCAGACTCTACACTTTAAAACTTTTAATAAGTTGTTTGATAGAATAATTTAGTAATCGCATTATAGGTATTGATATATAAACTTCGAAAAATTTACATTTAATGTTTTTGCAAGTTAATTTTGAACAAAAGACACAAAATTTATGGAATCTTGGCAAATTTATTAAAAACAATATCTTTGTTACGTTCAAAATTAGAAATTTATAACTAGCTTTCAAGAATTCTCCCTGTGGATTAAGAGTCATGCATTGGCGTACCGTCTGAGCTGAGCTATTAAAACAGAAGAAGAAAAAGGGTAAGATATTACAAAATAAAGGTTCAAGTATCTAGCCAGGGCAAATCTGTAGTTGTGATCTTACTCAATGAACCATAAATTAATGTATCAGTCATCAGTAAATCATAACAATATATATTATATATATTTTATAATATATTTATAAGATATTAATACAGTTTTACTTTAATTATTGATTTATTTTTTAAATTTAATATATCTATGTATATATTTTGTCTATGTTTTTTTATTATTGTTTGTTTGTCTATAGTTTAAATTAAATAGCTAACTCAGGGTAATTTATTAAATTTTTTTATTTCCTATTAATTAATGGAGAACATGAGAACACTCTACTCCCGTGGGATTCCGGATTAAATTGAAATATATGAAATTTGTATTTTCTAAATATTGCATTAACATTATCTCCTCCAAAAGCTGTGAGTAGTTATGTGGAACATACCCATTCGACCTCTATGATATCACTCCTTTTTCTATCTTTAGCAGATGACATGTAAATAAAATTCAGAAGAGTCAAAATTTAGTTCATATAACTACGGATAGACATCAAATTGAAAAACATTATAATTATGAAGGAAAAACTTCTGTTAAACGAAATTATTACTACAAACTAACTTACTTAAATTGAATATTCTTATATCTAGAAAATTATTCGTGGTGAAATTTGGCCAAATTAGTTATGTGTCTGAATTTTTTTAAAATGGTTAACCATATAAAATTATTTATACACTAACCTGTTCACAACACTTGAAAGTTTCTTTGTTCACTCTGCTCCTGTTTTTCCCTGGAATGAAGCTGGACTCTCTTCAACTCGTGGAAACAAACTCTACAGTTTGTATAGCAGGTAGGTCGAGATAATTTTATTAAATTGTTCGTTAAATTTGACTTAGGATGTTTCTATGATGATAATAAATGTTTTTTATCTAGTATTTAAGACTGTAATGTTGGTCACTTCATTAAAATTTACGCATAGCGTCCCTTCTCAAATTTCAATTATCTGTATTTTTCACAAATAATTACTATTTTCTGCTATAAATGTTTCTAAGGTTATAATTTAGCATTTGTATTAGGTTTGACTTTAATATCAAATAATTTCCACATATTTTTAATTAAATTTTAGAAAAAAATTTCTTACATGTCCATTTGCTTTCACATCACCCAACACACCTCTTGTTTTTTTCAATCTTCAAAACTTTTGTTGCTAGCTTTGTTATTTCCAAACAAAACACTAACAAGTTACTAGATATATCATAGTCTTTTTTATTTAATGTTTAATATTTAATTTAATTGTCTTTCTCTTATTCCTATTGTTATTAACTGTTCATGTAAAATTTCAAAATAATTCCTTACACCTATTTACATGTGAAATATTTCCAAAAATATATCTTACATTTATATACAACTTTAAATTTAAATATCAATGAATTTACAATCATTACCTCCTTAAAATCTTTCATAATGCCTTCCAATTCATTTCTTATATTTGATTCAACAATTATCTCATATAAATTTGGCCTATTATTTAATACAGTTACATTTTTCCAAACATCCTATATGCTTTGAAATTAATCAATAATTCAGAACTTAAATACTTCTGTGGTTGAATATATTTCTGATATCTTTATTCTATGCTACATGACATGAAGTTTGTATTGACATTTCAGTTTCATTTCAACAACTGTGATAACTTGTCTGTATATTAGTATCAAATATCCTGTTTATTATTGTCTAATAATATTTTTATGTTCCTTTCAGATTCATTTTGATATTCTAGATAAAATATACAAGTCATCATCTGTGCTGCTAATAAGAAAGTTAATTTATAATTTACCAAGGAAATGAATTAAAATTTATGACTCACAATGTTTACATTCTGAAATTTAAGGTAACTACTTTCAATATTACTGGTGTATTTATATAGTTATAAGGATAATTGATATCATAGGTGTTTGATTTGATATGAGATATATTTCTTACTTATTATTACACGTGAAAATGATAATTCTATCTGTCTGAAGAAAATAATCTCTATTTGTTATTTCACAAAGTTACAAATTTCATATATTCGTGTCTTATTTTCTTCAAAATTTGCTACGATAAGTTCAAATCCCTTTAATATTTAGTACCTGGATATATTAATTCATAACTGTTTATACCGTTTTCGGTTAGAATTTCGAATGGGACCTCTAAATATGGCTGCAACTTTTTTACAAACGTTATTGTACCTGTTAGGTACTCTAAAATGTTTTATTAACACCAAATCACCTTTGTCAAATGTCGTAGATTTAGTTTGTTTTCTTAAAATTTTGTTTTTTGTATTTCTCAGCATTTTTGCGTAATTTTTCCTAACAAAAGTAATTAGGATAGTCCTCATTATGGACAGTTTATACTGTTCCAATATATATATATATATATATATATATATATATATATATTATATATATATATGTATATATATATATATATATATCATATATATATATATATATATATATATATATATATATTATATATATACATAAATATAGCGTCATGCTACTCTCTACAATAGCCCTATTTCATTCTGAAATAGGCCTAATATTAGACAATATTTTTTACTTAATATAAGATCGCTATGAACGTAATAAAAATATTTTTTCATTGGATCGCACCAGATTAAACAGATTATCTCATTCGCAAGCTCTTGAACAGTTGTCTTTAAATGTGTCTGGTAAGATGAAAAAACTAGTGAAAATGTCTGGCTACTGAGGTAACATTTTTATAGGTCCCCAATATATATGATTCAGCTTTTATACTATAACATGAGTATAATTATAGTTTATTGAAGTTTTGGGGTGTCTGACCATAATTAAAATTCTATAGTCACTGATTGTTCTTACCTGTGTTGGGACATGCACAGACAAACTTTCAGCTTTTATAAAATAACGAAGGTCTGGTTGTTACGGGATCTTATTCTAGTACAGTACACATAGAGATTACTGATACACATTTAAAAGGGACTGACTATTCATTCGGGCGCTCCGACGAATAGTAGATTGCGCTATACACCCGGGCGAGAGAGTACTCCCGGACGAACAGTGTGGGAGGCTATTAATCCAAGCATGCAGTAACACTAATGCCCGATTTCACGAACCAGTTCCTAACGTTAGGTAATACCTAAACCGGATTTACAGGGTTATTCTGCATGTCCCATACTCATCGTTACCTACCGAATATCGTTAAGTAAACGATTTTTGGCAAAAAAGCTATTCTGTTCGTGATAATCGTTAGAGAAGTCTCGTTTGTAAACGATGAATGCAACCGTTACCTCACGCCACTGACGTTCATCGGCGTTGACGAACGGTAATTTATTATTTACTTTCGGCTTTGTGAGTATAGTGTCAATATGGCCCTACTAATGAATAATTTATTAGAGGAATTGATTAGAAGGTAAAAAGTAACGTTTTAGTATATTTAGTAGTAAATAATAAAATGCATTTATATTTTAGATATGAATATAATAACCACTTGATGAGAAATTTAAGAGATACTAGTGATCCTCAACAAATGCCAGAAGAATTGTTTAGGAAAAACTTCAGGTTGAGTAGAGATGCTACTTGGGATTTATTCCAAGAAATTGAAATTTATATGGATGATCAACCTCGGACTACAAGCGTACCAAAATGAATTAGGCTGATAGTAGGATTAAACTTATTTGCTCAAGGCAGCTACCAAAAAGCTGTTGATAAGGATCACCAATGTGCTTTGTCACAGGCAACTGTCAGCAGATGTATAAAGGAAATATTAACAATCATAAATAATCATATAGCCCATCGTTACATCTCATTTCCAAATAATGTCATAAACATGACAAGAATTAAAAATGGGTAAGTTATGTGTGCAAAATAATGAATGTACAATAAAATAATGTGTTATAATTATTGGAGGATTTGTTTTTGTAGGTTTTTTGAAAAGTTCAACTTTCCTGGGGTCATAGGATGTATTGATTGTACACATATCAAAATTGTACCACCACCTGCTAATGATCCTTTGATGCCAGGCATACGTTTTGTAAATATAAAACATTTTCATAGCATCAATTGTCAAATTGTAAGTGTAACCATTTTGTTGCAGTCACTGAAAATAAATCGAAATAGTCCTATTGGAGAATACACTGCATTCTTATGAACCCATCTTATTTTTCAGGTATGTGATGCCAATTTACAGATTCGGCACATAAATGCACGGTTGCCCGGATCTGTTCATAATGAAGCAATTTGGTTGGTTAGCAATGTTAGAGAATTTCTACTGAACAATTACAGGAATAGTCGGGATAGGAATACATGGTTGCTAGGTGACTCTGGATATACAATTCAACCATTTTTGTTAACCCCGATTGTTGGAGCTGAGCCCGAGACTCCTAATGGTAGATATACAGCTAGCCATGTGCAAGTAAGAAATACCATCGAGCGATATATTGGAGTACTTAAAAGTTACTTTCGTTGTCTCAAAGCTGATCGCGTTTTGCATTATGCTCCAGTAACAGCTTCTAAAATAATATATGCAAGTGCAGTTCTTAAAAATATATGCAGAAAAAGAAACATAGTGGATGAAGACTTAGAAAATGAGTTTGATGCTGGTAAGTTATTAATTATTTAATCAGCATTATATTGGTCTTTATTTAAAACATGTCTACTCAAATGCTTCATGTCATGTAAATATATGTTTATACCTTTTTTGGTTTTAGTGGTACATGGCATTGATGATGAGGATGACAGAGACCCTATGCAACTAGTGAATGAAGGAGTTGCCATTAGAAATAATTTAATACAAGAAGTATTTAATGTATAACTAATAAAAAACACATCCTATGTTTGTTTGTTTATTTCTACTAAATATTTAACAATTTAGTTGAAAAAACATAAAAAAATTGTTTTCATGGAAAAATTGGGCTTGTATTACATCATTATTTGACTAAATAAAATGGAAAACTTGATAGAAACATTTAAATAAATGATACTTATAATAGCAGTTGTCTTAAGCTTGTTCTTTAAATATTAAATAAACGGATAATTCTTGTGATAAATAAATAAAAAAAATAGTGACAAATTTAAAAAACTTGCTCATGCTCAAATAAAAATTATATAATATTTATGTGTCATCCTCAGCCAAAGAGAGTGCAACATCAATATCTGGATACTTCAGTTGAAATTTCAAAATATCTACTCTTAATTTGCTATTTTCAATTTTAATTAGTGTTGCCAAGTTTATATTGATTTATTGTAACATATTAGAATAATCTTTTTCAGAATACTTTTTTAAATGTTCTTTTATTGAGCCCAACAATGTACTTTTTTTCCTATAGGGCTTCAAAGAAAGTTTCAAGATTTTTTGTTCTTTTCTCAGTTCTTTTGCTTTTTGTGAATCTAAAATAGTTTCACTATCAATAGTCACTCTCTGAATGCCTTTTATTGATTCTTGATTTTCAATTTCATCTTGAGGTAGTCCAATTTCTGCAACTCCCTCAAAACCATCAATTACAACATGGCCCAATACATCAATTAGTTTATTTTCCAAATCAGTTAGAGGACTATCGGGTAGTGGTCTCCCACCTGTTTTGTTAGCATTATTTTTCAGTAGGCGAGCCTTTTTCTTCACTGCATCTCCAGTCTAATAAAACCTGGAATGTGTAAAAATACACAGATAAATGTTTTGAAGGTTACAAAATGTAGAGAAACAAACCTTCTTCCACTGTTTGGTGCTTCGTTGTGGCCCACCACAACTATTTAATTTATTTGTTAAGTCTGCCCATGTAGTACTGATGGCATTAGCATTGTTTGGATTAAACTTATTATTTCTAAAAACTTCGTCGTTTGCCAGTGTCTCCACATATACCGTATATTGTGTGTGTGTGTTGTTCTCATTGATCGTATTTTCTTATCTTGCATTATTTATAATATATAAAATGTGTTTTATCGTATCTATAATAATAATATAATATATATTTGTTCTAAGATTTATTTCGCATTAACCTCACTAAACTAATAACTAATATCAAATGTCGATTACAATGAAGTTATCTCCAAACGGAAAAGATACTGTTTCGCATTGTCTGTGCTACTAGCTTTTTGAAAAACGTATATTTTCTTGTCACTTTGCATATTCCAAGGTCACTTGTAACGAAGTCGCAACAGAATGACTTTTTTGGTAAAACCGTTAAAATTTATGTTACCAAAACCATTGACGACGAACGTTTGTTAGCGATGTCGTTGGAGAACGACACAATTACAGAATAAACGCGTTAGGAATCCCTAAATGAAATATGCGTTTCACCGTGCGTTAATATAAATAAAACGAAAGATATTTAACCTTTCAACAACGACTACAAACGAACTTTCAAGGTTAAGTATTACCTAAAAAATTTAGGGATTTAGGCGAGGGTTGTCAGCTGTCTTAATGTTACGTATTTCCTACAACTCTTATATCACTTATGTAACGGTGGAACGCATATGTCATTTAGGAATTCCTAAATCTGGTTTAGGTATTGCCTAACTTTAGGAATTAGTTGGTGAAATCGGGTGTAAAATTCTTAAAGAAATAAAGTTAATTTATAAGTTTATAGGTTAAAACTTACAAAAAATAATTTTGGTTATGAAAAACACAATTTTTATCAAAGTTAAGTTTTTATTTAAATATTGTTTTGTTATATTTTTTTTGCTTTGTTTTTAAACTATGGTAATAATTAATTATTCGCATCGTAGATTTATTTCTATTTTCATTACTTGTAAAGTTAATTGCATGTCGATATCTCATAGTTCATTTTAAAAGAAATGTTACGCTTTGCCAGTTTTTATTAATGTCTTACAATAAATATTTTGATTGAAGATTGAAGTAGATATAAACATGAGATAGATATACACAGGCAATACAATCATTAATACAAGAAGAAATTTACCTATTTTAGATGGAAATTAAATTGGTGACAACCTTTTTAAACGTTGAGTTAGTTCTATGATATTCTAATACAATTCAGTGTGCAAGATAAAATATCCCAAAAGATTAAAAAACTGTAATTTAAAATTGCAATATTATAGTTTAAAATATATGTGTTATAAAGGGGGGAAAACATAAAATGGTGAAAGGTTCAAAGGATGGGATAAACATAAGAAAGTCACGGTAAAATTGAATTTTTGTTTTATCCAAGAAAACTTATTCATTGATTTTATTTTAAGTGCACTTCATAAAAAAGTTTGTTACAGTACCAAAGATGTGGAATGCCCTATTTTTATTAGATCTTGATGGCCAGTTTTTACGTGTTGCCGACATAAAAAATGGACATAGCCATAACTGAGAAGAAGGACTTTACCAAAGTTTACCATAACAAAGAAAATGAGATGATACATCAAAAGCAAAAGTCTTAAATTTGTTACAGTCAAATTGTAAGAAATTTTTTTTTAAAACAAATGCCAAAAATATACCACTTTAAAAAATCTAACCAACTTAAAATTGTCTAATACATCTTCCTCAAAAAATGAACTAAAAGAAACTATTGATTGTCTTAACACTTTTCTTTCCTCAAGTGTTGAAGTTGTGGTCAATGAAGAGGATGTACTAGTATTTTCCGAACCAAAATATGAAATACAGTTTTACGGCATATCCTGAATTGCTTCTGTGTGATGCCACATTTAAACTTAACAACCTAAAAATGCCTTAATCCTTATTTGCTGCGGTCAATGGGAATGGAGAAGCAAAAGTTGTAGCGACCTTTATCCTTCAGAAAATACTGAGTCAATTCGGCAAATTTGCGAAGAAAATAACAATTCTTGGGAAGAAACTGTAATCACATTTACTGACAAATATTTTAAAGAACGAACGGTATTCATGGAAGAATTTGATAAATCTAAAGTTCTTCTTTGTCTTTTTAATACCCTTAAGGCCTTCACATGTGAATCCATGAATATAATTTCAGACCAAAGGACAACAGTACTAGAACTTCTTCAAATATTAGCATATTCTTCTAACGAAAAAGAATATTTTTTAAATTATAATACTCTGGTGGATCTGAGTTTTGAAAATGTTCTATATTATTACAATAAAAATTTGCATCCAATTAGGGATCAATGGGTTGAAGGATTTAAAAGAAGTTGCCCGACCTTTAATGTAACCACAACTAATGCATTAGAGAATATTAATCAAAAATTAAAGAGTGTTGTTTTTAAATATAGTCATTTAAAAAAGTTTTACAAAGACCTAGTAATAGCTCTTAATGTTATGAGCGAAGAAAGCTAGTTTCAAGTTTATTAAATCGAATTTAAAGAAAAGTCAAAAAATCTCAATCATAGAAGACATGGGAATTTTTTTGATTAAAACCAGTTATGTGACCTTTCAAGTTAATGAAACTAATTGTTCATGTAAATAGAACACTCATTTAATCAGAATACAGCTAGTGAGTTTAAAAACAGAAAAATATTGTAGAGAATAAATGCAAAAAACTGAAATAGGAATATTTTGAAAAAAATGGAGCAATACGGGTAAATACCAGAATAGGCAATGGAAACTCATCAATAGTCTTATTAAACGCAACAACCAAAGAAGTCAGATCACTAATCTAGAAACTGAGAGACAAATCATTGATGATCCCAAAAATATAGCTAAAAAAATGAACCAGTATTTTGTTGATATAGGTAAATCAATAATAACTATTGTAAACTTTCAATCAGTATCATCTGCTAATTTTGAGGAAATCAGCAGTAATTGTTCAATGCACCTATACAAAACAAATGCCCAAGTAGTTCAACAAGCATTATATGAATTGAAAAAAAATGCAGCACCTGCTTATGATAACATAAATACCAAAGATCTTTTAACACTCAAGGAACTACATTGTACCTATTTTAGTAAAATTAATAAATGAATTATTCAAACAAGGTATATTCCCAGATATTCTCAAAGTCAGCAAAGTAACTCCCATATACAAATCTGGCCCAATTAATATCATAGATAACTATAGACCTATTTCAGTAGTTCCTACTCTATCAAAGTTAATAGAAGTTATTTTGAAAAAATGTATTATCACTTACATAAAAAAATGTGTTGACTTTGACCAATATCAGTACGGATTTCAAGAAAATAGCAGCACCTTGAATGCAAGCATAGACTTTGTTAACCACATTGCTTCATCACTAGATGATAAATACTACGCTCTTGCCGTATTTGTGGATCTACGAAAAGCATTTGATGTGGTTGATTTCTCAATACTTCTCACAAAAATTGAAGAATTGGGAATAAGAGGAAATGCTCTCTCATTAATAAAAACATATCTTTTAGATCGCAAGCAATTTACAGTAGTTGATGGCTGTTCGAGGAAAACTGAAAACACCAAAGCAGGTGTGCCCCGAGGCTGTCCTTGGACCACTACTTTATACAATACATGTTCTGTCTTTGCAAACTGCTGACATTATAGGTAGATATTTTAAATTTGCAGATGATACTGTACTTGTATACAAGAGTAAAGGTCTGAAACAACTCAAAACGATAGTAAATGCTGACATTATATTGGAGATAGGAGGCAATGAAATAACGAGAGTCCATAATGCTAAGTATCTGGAATTAATAGTCGATGAAAATCTATGCTAGAATAATTATGTCACCCATATAGAAAAAAAAGTAGTTCCAATGGTTTGTGCCCTATATCGTTGTAGAAACTATCTATGCCCATCTTCACTCCACCAAATATACAGTGCATATTTCTTATTAATATTTAGCTACTTGATTCCTATATGGGGATCATGTGGACAGACATCATTCAAGAAAATAAAAACGCTTCAAAACAAAGTTGTGAAAACTTTATTCAGCCTTGATTACAAAACCTCAACTGATACCATATACAGAGCAACCAAGATATTGCATATTCAAGATATTCTAGAAATTGAACAAAGTTAATTTGCTTACAAGGTTATAAATGAACAAACTAAATGCAATACCAACTTTACGTTTGTTAATCAGCTCCATGAATACAATACTCGAAAGCATAATAATGTTTTCTTAGAACCTGTACATACTAACATTGGCCTAAATAATCCCATTACACTATGCATGAAAACGTATAATACTCTCCTCAAGGAAATAATAGACAGCTCTAATATCAGTATCAGTAAGAATAAAATCAAGAGTTATTATACCTGCATACTCAACGAATGGGTTGACATCATTTTCTTTTTTATTTTCTTTCTTCTGTATTACAAAATTGAATAAGATTGGTATAACTGTGTTATTTTGTGAGATATCAATTATTAGAACTGTTAGATTTTAAGATACCTACATTTGTGCAATATATTCATAAGTGAATTTTAATTGTATTGGTGTTGTTTGTTGTAATTTATATAATAGTATTATTATTGTTTAACTACTTTTCCGAGACCAGCACGTGCTGTGCAGCTTTGGAATAACCTTTTTTGGATAGTGGTGCTATCTCAATTTCTAATTAATATTGTGATAGACATGTAACTCTCATCGTAACATTATTCGACTAAAGTTCTTCAAAAAAAACCTATTTCAAAACTTGCAGTTACCATGCAACCATATATTTGCTGTTCTTTTGAAACTAAGTAAAAATTTGTATAATGAAAATTTAATATACAAGAGATTTGTGAAAGCCTACTATATTAGAGAAGAAACAAAATATTCAAGTATAAAGAATACATTGTGGATGGATAATACTGAAATGCCTAACAGTATTGAAGAGATGCAACTTAAAGTAAGTAGGTTAACAAAATTGAAAACTATATTGACACAGCAAGAGAAATTTAATAAGACAAAAAGTATTCAGCAAATTGAAATTCTTTCTAAATTCATAAAGAACGTAAACCATTTGTTGTTATAGAAATATGTCAAGAAACTGAAATGGGGCAGGAACATGAACGGGAAGACCCAATAAGAATTACAGAGAGTGATACAGAACATTTTAATATGACAAATATAATGTCAATGTTGAACTAAAGGAAATTGAGGTGACATCCGCAACAAATGAGACTTTAACAGTACCTAAATACAACGTATTAGAAAGAGAACTGGAACAATATTTAACAGAAATGGAAGAAATCGTACAAAACGAGAATTAAATTGTAGGAGAAATAAATAGAGACAAGATAGAGGCAAACTTAGAAGATAGTGCTGAATTCATTGAAAAGGAAAATAGAGGAACACAAATAAATAATAAATAAATTAATCAAATAATATAACACCACTTAGCCAATATAATTTAAAAACCAGTCTTCTTATGCCAAAAAAGAAAAAAATATTTGAAGTCGTGTTCCCAAAAAAAGAGGATTTTGAGCACAATATATTAAATAATCTACACAAAGTTGAGTTATCAGATTTAACTGATATCCAACTGACAAATTTTGTATTAGAACCCAAAGTTGACATACATCTAATTGAAATACATTTTGAAAACGCGGAGTATACTGACTTGAATAGAAAAATACAAAAATTTAAAAATAAAAAACAAAGAAAATATGTTTGTAAGTCTTGTGGACTGGTTCTTAGCAATGAATCAATTAGATGCTATACATGTTTACAGTACCTAAACAAACACAAAAGTGGTTTTGTAGCAGCTGTAAATAAAATTAAAAACTACCAATTATTTTAATGTTTACAAAGATTCATTTTATTTTTTAATATACTCCTTACTTTATAATGCCTTGTTACTTAAGACAAATGCCTTGAGAATTTATTTTTGTTTTTTAGCTTAAGAGTTTTTGTATTTTATTTATAAAATAAAATGTTCGTTTTTTAATTATTATGAATTTTCTCCTTCAGTATAGGTTTACCTTTGAGAGAGATCATATTAATGCTTTAAAGAGCTTAGGTATACTTAATGTAATATGTTTTCAGGCATTTGGTATCCAGCACAAGCTGCTACTTCTTCTATAGGTAGGTAGGTACTTCCTAACATGTACCAAATTTAGTAAAAAAAAATAAAAAACTTTTTCCCTTCTCATATTATATTGTAGTCCCTTTTAGAACACTTTTGCAATCACTTTAGAACATAATATTGTGTTGTGTGACAAGAAGAGTAAACTTATTTACTATTTTTTTATATTTCTGGGCAGTATTCATATGTTATTTTGCACATTACAGAACTATACTTAATAATGTAACATTATTATTTAGTTCATACCGCACTGTTCGTTCGCACATATATTTATGCAGTATGTATAGCTCAATCTTCTACACGTCCGCACGTCTGGATAATAGACAGTCCCAATTTAAAATTCTATTGTTGTTATAGTTATTTAGACATGGCATGCGGTTCGTATATAATCTTGGTTACTGTGGTTAGTAAATATAAATATCCTGAAAACGCGGTGACATTTCTGAGACATGGCCGAGTTATCTGTCACCAGAGCAACGGTAGTTATATTCTGGTAAGTTTGATAACTACTTTTCACTTGTCATTTCAGTATGTCCATTCCATATATTGAATCATTATAAAGGGTTCAGATGTTAAATAAATTTATATTATTATTAGTATTTTTTTATGAATAGTATTTTATTATAATTTTTTTGACTAGTGACAAGTGGTCCATATATATGAAGCAGGTTACTTGAAATGAAAGTAACCGCTCTGAAATTTTCGTCGATATACCACCATATGAATGATAATAATTTTCAACCATGTTATGGTTACTTATGTCAAACGCTCAAGATACTTAACATCTGAAAGTATGTTACATTTAAATAACCATCAATGAATGTAACTCACCTTTCAATTTAGTTCGCCTTGAATGTTTACCTTTTAAATATTTAAATTTATTTCTAATGTTGTGTATATTAACCTTATTAGAGCTGTCCCTCTCTGATTTAATTGCAATTTTAGATTCTTCAACTACTTGAACTATGTTTAGATCGTTATTAATTTTTTCTTGTTTAATAGGATGCATCCTATTAATATTTACATTTTCAAAAATTGCCCCAGACACTTCGTCGCTCATTTCTTGTTTAATGTCCATATTCCAAACAAAATCATCGTGGATATCGATTTCTTCCTTGACGACATTTTGCTCAATATCCATTCTGCCTGGATTATATCAAATTAATAATAATTGAAATACATGTTGGTATTTCACCTAAAAAAGCCACACAAATACTAATAAATAATCATAGACAAATAAACCTTATTTGTCTATGTAAATGAGGAAATACATTCTTCTTCTATTTCAATAGCTCCATATCTCCAGAGATGTATCAACTTAAAACCAATATGGCGGCTGGAGGATAAGTAGTGATAGGGTAAGTGTACATAATTCAGACTATAAGAAAGCAAACTAAAGAAAACACCATGATAAAATAAAAATCGTGTAGGATACTTTATATAATAGTCAAATGTGTTCATATCTGTTTCCAGAAAAGAAAAATAGTTCTAATGCTCCAGCAATGAAAAAATATTTTTTATTGACCTGCAAATGGTCATAATTGCGACCCATGGAATTTTTCTGTCCAAAATTCCAGCAGTGAATTGAACATAAATTCGACAGAGTTTTTAAATCCGACACATTAAGTACATAAATCAAACAAGGTTTTCAGTTTACTTTATTTAATAATGAATTTAAATTAAAATCAACTTAAATGTAAACTAGGCAAAGGAACCATATTTATTTATTTCGTCAATTTGAAAGTAGCCTCTTTTGTTAATTTTTTGTTGGTGGTTGTATCACCATTATTTCTATTATAGAGTCGTACCAAATCTCATCTCTCTGATTTGGCCACTTCCAATTAAGTCCAGTTCTAGTCATAGTATAAAATTAATATTTTCTCTTTCTCAATTCCAGTCACATTCCCAGGATAGTAACCGTAGTTTACTATCGCAAAGTCTTCAATTTTAACATTTCTCTTTCCTTTTACTTCACACACTTCACCATCATCCTCGCTAGGCAACACTTCTTCATTTTCGCCTGAATTTTGTTGCACTTGTTGGTTTCTTGCAGGTCTCTTTCTTGAAATATTACTTTTTTCGGCCCCTTTTTCTGTTTTCCTTTTCCTCAAGTTGTTTAATGTTTTCATCTTCTTTTTTTTTAGTAATACTCTCACCATGCGTCGAAAGTTGTTACGTATCTTTTCCTTTTTTTACCTAAAAATTTTTTAGATGGAATTGGTTCTGGCCAAAATAATGCCTTTTTAAATGGTGATGGTACTAACAGGCTAGAATTATTTTCAATATTCTCTTTTGCCCTGTCTGGAGATATGTTATGAATTGTCTCGAGAACTTTTTCCTTTGCATTTTCAGTTTTTTCTTCAGTTTTTCCAATTTCATTGTTTCGTTTATCATTTAATTCATCGATCTCCTAATTTAAGTTCCTGAAAAACTATATCTTTTTCTTTCGTTCCAATCTTTTTCATTTTAGTTTCAATGTTGATAATATTATCATTTAGTACATCAGTCTCTTTTTCTTCATTTTGGTGCTTCCTTTGGTATCGTTACTTTCGTCTTGTACTTCCCTGCTTACCCCTTTTTTGTTTTCTTGAGTCTTTTCAGTGCTTTTGTCAGTATTTTTTTTCTCGATGCCAGTTTCTAGTTCTATAGCTCTAGTTTCATCTTGATGATCTCCAGTGTCTTCTTTGCTTTTTAAGTATTTTTCAGTAGTTTTGTCATTTATTTAATCAATCTTGGGTTCTGTCGACATAATATTTTGAATAATATTTATCTTTCTATCATTTTCGAATAGCTCTTGATTAATTTCATTTTCAGGTGTTGCCAATAATAACAATTCTCAATCCCATTCTAAATCAATCCCCTCCTTTACTTCAATTATCACATTATTTCCTAATGTAGCATTCGTCCAGTTTTATTGAAAATGCTAATCCTAACTTCATATAAATTTGTATCTTCCGTATCTCCATCCCACTCACTGCCATTCGAAAAAGAAAACTTTTGTAGAGTTGAATTTTTGATGTGGTTTTCAATGTATCTTAGATGTTGAACAACTTCCAATTTTATTTCTGGGATATTAGATATTTCTTCAATGTTTTCAACTTTTTGCACTGGAATTTATGTCCATCCACATATAGCAATATGGGAAATTCATACTTCATAGATACTACCCAAGGATAAAAATATTGGATATATATTTGAAGAATGACTCGAAAGTCCTCCAGCCACTGTCGGATTTTCCAATCCCCCAACCATTGGGAACTTGTATAACAAAATGTTTGGGAGTTTTGTCACATAGGTACATGGCCATTGGTGATGCTAAAACACCGTTTGCATTGCCTAAAATAAAAAATACGGTATTTTAGGTTTGAACAATCGTAAAATTATGTGACAAATTCACCTGTAATCAGAACAGTGAGACATTCTTTATCATTCCCAGCTTTTTCATAAACAGTATCACTGTTTTTCTGGGCAAGAACAGTATTACCCTTAGGGACAGGAAAAATGCGGATTCGTCTGCATTAAAAATCCTATTGGGATGATTTATAAATGTATTCGAAGATTTAAAATAATTTTGAACTTCATCAAACCAATTTTTTATTGATGCTTCGGTGATAGCTGCACGGGAAGCTGTAAGGTTTTCAGGCATCCTTTGAGAAATTTGGGGATGTATTTTAAGAAACCCCTGATACAAATCTTGGTCTTTGTTGACGGGACAACCAATTTTCGCCATGTTTGAAATCCAATTTACCATTATATCTTCCTCTTGAGATGTCAATACAGTTGACACTCCACTTTTACGTACCTCGGGGTAGGTTCCATTCATTTTTCCTATTAATGTTGTACAACTTAGAGGCATGCTATTCCATTTTTTATTGCTTGTAAAGCATTTTGTAAATCTTCATTGGAGTAGGAACCATATTTTTTAATGGCATCTTGCCTAAATAAATACTTTGATATACTTAAAATTCCAATATTTTATATTCATTTATACTTATATTTTAGATATACGAAAAATGACCGACACTTTGCGTACGTAAATCAGACCTCAGATGAATAATATTCATCTAAGAAACCAAACACACTGTCGGATTTAGCTCTTTCGCTTATCGCCATTTGAGGACTGAATGCAATTCTAAGTGTCGTATTTTTTTATGTAATTTTTTTTAAAATACATCTATTCAAAGATTCATTGGCATTGTTCACAAATTCGACACCTGTTGTCGGATTTATAGCAACACACTGCTACCTAAACCTAAATCCGACACCACCAATATTTAATAAAATTAATAAATTTTATGAAAGCCATGAATTTTTCAATAATATTGCATATGTATAAAATGAGACCTACATATAATTTTTTCAAAAATCAAGTCAAGACCCTAAATTATATTAGGTCAATAACGAGCAATTTTTCTCTTACCTAAGAACGTGTACAGTTCCCAAAATCACTTTCGCTATTAGGCAATCCAACGAGTGTGATTGTTTAACCCACGTTAAATTGATTTTCTTTCTGTTTATTGGCAGTAAATTGTGGTTTTTAAATAGCGCAGTGTCTTCGATATGTATTGTAGTTGGTTGTGGAAGCCGTTCTAACCGTGATGAAGTTTCGTTTTGTTCCCGCAGAGACAAAACACAGGTTTCTAACGAAGAAAAACGTTTTGACCAAACTTCGCAGGGCTGAATGGATATCTGTAGCATGGGTTACAGCAATAAAGAGAGACGATCAGACCGAATCTATATTGAAACACCAGAAATTTTGCTATAGACACTTCTTATAAAATATATCAACTCTACTAGCTCCTAGTTTAAGTAGTTTGTACTCAATTTGGTATTAACTCATTTTAGGCAAACTTGCTGTCCTCGAAGATAAAGAACACCCTGACTAGGTACCATCTCAACATATGGGACATGTGTCTCAGAAAGTAAAAAAAAGGGCTGCAGATGTTGACCGAAAGAATCGCAGAGATAAAAGGACAAAACTGACTAACACTAAGGTAAAAAATAATTAATAGTAGTCCTTTTCTATGTAAATTGTCTCAAGAGTAAATGACAATTGATTGGGATATGTGTAACTGAACGTCCTGGTCAAGAAAAGATACTCGATGAGCATGTTTCGCACACTTTATTTTGATAAAAAGAATGTTAATTTTTAGTAATAGCAATGTTAAGTTATGTATTGATAGTTGCTGAAAATTGTTATAATTGATTACTTTGTCAACAGATCATGGATATTGATGAAATGCCTCAACAGTTCAAGGATGATCAAATTGAATTTATGGAGACGGTGGTGTCTATGATGGTTAAGTATTTATGTTTTAGTTTTGAAGCTAAACATTTAGTAAATATTACTTTGCAACTTTTATTATTTCTCAACATTTGATGGATGTTTTATTTTGATTTGTACTTAAATTAGTAATAATTCTTGTCTCTTCATAATATGTATAACGTTTATGTACTAAGTGTTATTATAGTAATATATTTTTACATAGCTTTGTCAATAAGATCAAAATCTTTGAACAATGAGGCTGACGTTCATTTATTTTACTCATGTTAATATCAGAAATATGTATTGTAATGTACACATGTCAAAATGAAATAAAATTTATATTTTGCAGTGTAAAATAATTGTTTTTCTAATGCATTAAATGTCACACACTTTAGGGACAATAAAAAAATAAAACCCTTATATAACAGTTTATTTTTTCCAAAACAAAAAAAAACTCGAAAATAAAACCCCTAAGGTCATAGAAACAATTTCACAAGACAACCTCGACAAAAAAGAATCATTTATAAACACATTAGATAACTCCAAATACATATATAATTCCTTACAATTAATGAAAGGCTAACTTAGTTCTACATTTATTTACAAAAAATAAAATACAACACTGATTTAATATCAGAAGGTTACACATAAGCTAAACCACAGCTAAACTATTTATGTTTCTCCAACATCTGGATTTTACACTAACAACGATTTAAAATAAGTATTCTTCATCTTAAAATATGAAAATTGTCCTTCTCAAACACCTTAAAACTCCACAAAATATAAAGTAAACCGTTTTATAACTATAAAACTCTGTAGCTTTATAAACATAAATGAATGTCACAGAAAACAGACCAGAGGATAGAATGAAAAGTGCCCTCTTGTAGAGCATTGACATATTATACTAGTGGACTGGCCTACGGTAATAAACGCTGTAGGATAAAATGCGGAAGAGAAAACCTAGAAAGAGATGGAGCTACGTGTGGCAGAAAACACGGAGAAAGCATATTAAAATAGCGCAACATAAATACCGCACCGTATGCGGTATTGGCAATTAGCAATATCTCTTTAATGTGAATAGACGTCTCGTTATAAATAGATAATAAATGCCGACTCTTTATTATATTATATTTTCCTAAGTAGCTAATAGTCAAAATTTGTATTTTATTTCAAAAGTAACTTTAAATAAATTTAGTTTAAAATTTAATATTTTAATCTAATCTCGTGTGGACTGTCTATTGTATACTCTAATTTATAAGACTATATAATTGAACCCACAATTAAGTGATAAGGTACTTCAAGGTTTGTGGTTAAGGTAAGAGGGACTGAATAAATATTTTTTGAAGCAAATATTGATACTTCACCGGTGGTTCTAATGTAGTGATACCCTTCGAGGTGATTTAAGAGAGGATTGTGATGGATTTTGAAATTAATTTCTTGAAGACAAAGGAAATCGGGTTTGTGGAGGGAAGTAAGCATTTGAATTCGTTCCATGCGAGGATAAAATCCATCGCAATTCCATTGTAGGATAGTGAATACTTGAAGATGATGAGAGAAAAGGTTTAGTGGAATATTATCGAGGAGTCAGATGAGTTGTAATCGTTAGTTGTCGGGTCACCGGAATAAGTGTAAAGAATCGGGATCTAGTTTGGATTTAATTTTGTTTTGTAGACATGTTAAGCGTTCACTATAAACAGTGTAGATAGTTTTCAAGTCTTGTATTGGCTTCAGTAAGTGGATCAGATATCCCAATAGTATTTTAAAGAAATGCAGTCAGTTGGGTTTCGGTTAGAGAGAGATTACTACACGAATTAGAACATATTTTGGGAACAGTGGAATTAATTGTAGAGCTTAAAACATGATATTCTCAGGTTCAACAGATTTTGAATTTTTGGTTTTCTTTTAAGAAGGTTTTGCAAAGGTTTGCGATAAATTGGGTGCAGTTGGGGGAGATCGCATTTGGGCGAAGGAAGTTGCTGGTTTCAGGTGATAAAAGAGTTGGAGTAGCCAGGCTGTTATCAAGAGTGCGGTCATTTCTCACCGGGTTTTGGTGACGGTACGTAGGATGGATCAGAAGGATCAAGGTCATCTGTGGAGGTTTGGGTATTATTTACAATGCAGTCAGCAGAAAAGATCAGGTAAGGGTTCAATGGATGCAACATTTAATTGGGAACGGAAGGATGTAGGGAAATTAGTGCAAGATTCAGCGGTGTGATTTGGTTTCTCACAGAGAAAGCATTCTTATTTCTCAGTCGAAATAAAAATTCGATGAGAGGTGTTTTCATGGGTGATAAGTATTGATGTTTGGAGGGAAAAATCGTAATCCGGGATTATATAAGTCACCCTTCGGAAGCTCATAACATGAGCATATGCATCGTCGGATGTGCCGCATCTAACATGAGTGATGGGTGTAATATTCTTCTTTAATTCGAGGTCGAGGGGAGCTTTTTCAATCAGAGTGTGAGGAATCGAGGTGCTAACATTGGAGATTAAAATTCTTTTAGATAAGTCTACGGATAGGTATAACTTGAGAGTTGATTGTTATGTTAGGAGTCGTTTTTAGGAGATTTTCAATTTGTTAGGTAGAGGATAAATATATTCAAATATACGGCCATGGGAATACAAAATGAACATTTTTGAGAGAAACAACGCTGCCAATTGCTTTAATGTAGTCGAAGATGACGGGGTTTCGAATTGATTGCATGACAATAGCTTGATCTTTAGAGGGTTTTGGGGACGTGGGCGCTTTAATAAGGGCAGCAGCAGCATATAATCGATGAGTTGTGTTTATGGCTTGAGATGTACTCTGAATTTGAATGACGGTGGAGTTGTTAAGGGAGTGAGACGGTAGATAATCAATACTGCGATTCTGGTTACCAAAATCGCAGATATGAGGACATGGAGGTATAAAGTACGGCGCAATATTCACTCAATGAATAAAGTTTACACACTTACCGGACTATTGTTGAAAATTTAAATTCTCAAAAACCAAAATAATCACCCGTAAACGGAGGTGATTGGACAGGAAACAAAGCACGTCCGTCTACTAAGAAATTCAACTTGTAAATATCGAATTTAATTTGAAATAAAGAGATGGTAGAAAAATATACTATTTAACTTTAAACTTATGAGTAAAATCCCCGCAAGAACGAACAATTGTTTTGATGCACAATATTTTCAATTTACATTTTTATACTTTCACATCAGCCTTAAATCTAGCGGAATTAAAAACTAAATTAAGAATGTCAAAGCATTATTGAGATATTATTTCTATCCTGATTCCAAGAAAACGATACACGAATTGGATGCACCTGCAAACGCGCACACAGGCATCAGAGCGGGTAGTGCGGTGAGGTGTATACATGCGGAGTCCAATCTAGTTGCTTCAGTTTTTTCGCTCCCCTGACTTTATTTATCAAAACAAGTAGATAATAGAGGCGAATAAGATATTGCTTATAAAATTCTGCTTCTTGTCGCGTGTACTGATTTGCAGATTTCGATCTTATAAATAAGTTATTACATAATAACGCCGCACTTAAACTAAATCGACATACTCCCAGTCTTCATTATAATTAGAGTTGATTAGAATTGAATTAACACATATTTTAGTATATCGTTGGAAAGTACATTCTATATTAAATAATAGTTCAAAAACATCTCGATAACAGTAATCAGAGTGAGGTAGGTCATTAATTAAACATAAAAAAATATATTTTTTAATATTTTTAGTTTATTATAACTTTTGTCAGGACCAAGGTGCGATGCACTTTTAGATATACAGAATGAAATAAATTAATTAGTTTGCAAACAATTTATTTTAAATAAAAATCCTGGAATAGGTGAATTTTTCATTTTAATTGCCGATTTTTTAAATAATGTGCGAAAATGATAACGTCAACAGTTTTGACACGGTGACGTAATTATTGATTTTTCAAGTTGAAATGTGGGTATTGTAATACGTCTTTTGAAAGGTCTTTTAATAATGTAGCAGCAGTACTTAACTGACTAATGCCTATACATGGAAAATAAAAAGTAATTTAATATAATCAAAGAATATTTTTACTATAAACGAACTGCAATATTAAATTAATTAATACATATTACTTTTCAGCTAAATTAAATGCTAAAAACTCTTGGCAATAATCAAATCGACGAGTACCTCCTTCTTGCACATTACGATCAAGTTCCAGAGTAGTTCTACTAACTTCGTCTCTAATTCGGTCTTGTAACTCTTGTAGAATTTGTACTTTATCTATATAAACCTTTCATTTTAAATTACTTACCTCATAGAAAAAAATCTAGAGGTGTAAGATTCCAGATCTTGTAACCAGATACTAACATCTGGTAAGTTAGAATTGTTGGCGTTTGGAAACATATTGGCAACTACTGGTATAACTTCTATTCGCAGAAATTGAAGATGACGTTCCCCTGCAAGATTTTCTTCAAAAAAATAAGGACCAATAATTGTGTCATTAATGATTTCCGCCCAGACGACATTGATTTTCTGATGGTGTTGAGTATGACCTTCAGTCATCCAGTGAGGATTATGCTCACTAAAGTATCTGCAATTTTGACGATTGACTGAACCATTTAGGCAAAATGTAGCCCCATCAAAAAACATAATTTGTTTAATAAAACGTGGATTGCAGTTACATGAATCCTGCAAAATGTCACAAAACTGCATAAGGCGATCGTGATCATCATCCTTGAGTTCTTAATGTAACGGAATTGTGTATGGATGATACTTTTCGTCTTTCAGAATACGTAATACCGACTGTTGATATATGCATGTGTCCACCGCAATTTGGCGTGAAGTATTATGAGGATTATCTTCAACACCTGATACAATACATGACCAGATTCTTAATTTTACTGACTGTTGATCGGCTGATAGGTCTATCTGGGTACTTTGCATTAAACAAATCACATACCTGTTGCAAAGTTCTCGTTTTATCACCTCATCCTATAAAAATTAAAATTTCTATGCGTGGGGTATCACTTAAATTAACCACTTTTTATTTCTAAAACTAGAAATTTTGTGTATCTGACAAAACGTCAACTGATATTTAAATTGACATTAGGCAGGCAACTTGACTTTTATCTATTAATATCTTTACTAAAAGAAAAAGTTTATCAAATACCTGATGTGTTATTTAAAATAATGAACTGCAACAGCTTTTTGTCAATAACTTTTAACAGCAGTAGCAAATTCTCAAACTGAAAAATATTTGTCCACTTCACAGAAAAAATAATTGACCAACTATGCGTCAACCAACGTCAAAACTGGTGACGCGTCACCACGTTCACATATTATTAAAAAAATCGGCATTTAAAATTCGATCGAATTCAGGAAGTTTGTAAAAAATGAACTGTTTACAAAATAATAAAACTGTTCCATACTTTAGCCGCGCTCTGTATATTAAGCACTTCAAGACAAATAATTTGATGTATCACACATTTATTTCTACACTAAGATTGGGTTACTCCAAAATTCAGTGTCTTGTATTCGAGCTCCCGCTGCACTAGTTGTCGAGATGCGACAATCCGAAAGTATATTATTGACAAATATTCGATCTTTCACCGACGGTTTGGTATGTGTCTATATTCACCGGACAATTTCGGTGTGTAGCAATAATGAATACAGAAAAAATTAAATGCTATTGTAATTATACCTTTGCAAAATTATGTAGTTTTCCACTATCCTGAAAACTTACTATTTTTTATATAAACATTGTGTTACAAAATTTAATGACCATTTGACCTTTATTAATGTGTTATCATACAGGGTGCGGCAGAAAAACGGTCATTTAGAAATATCTCGAGAACTAAAAGTATCTGAATTATGAAAATTGGCATGAAGGAGTTTTGAATAATTAGCTAGTTAATGAAAACATTGCCGTCACCATTCTAGTTCCGGTTACACCGGAAGTTGCACATAACTTTGTAATTTTTAATGAAAGACCCTGGTTATTTTTCAATTTTAGAAATATTTACGTTATTCTGCACATAGGTATTTTGTTAATACTTCCCTATACCTATTTTGAACCGCTTTTGAGTTGTAATGTTTTTTATATGAAAATTACACTTTTTTACCATGTACATAGAATTCAATATCCTCTAATATAATTTGAATTAAAGTTTAAATTTCTAAGGAACTATTTACCTCATATCGCTTTATCGTTTATACTGTGAAGTTACCTTTTTTATTATACAGGGTGCTGTCAAAATTGGAATAAAAACGGAATCCACAATATTCGCGTAATTCTTTTTTTTTCAAATGGGACACCTTGTACGTGATTATTTATTTTAGAAGAATACGTTGCCTACCATCGATATGTATTACTATTCCCTGTACCTATCTCCTGCAGTTTTCAAATAAAACAGCTTTATACATTTTTATCACAAAAAATTAATTAATTAATCAAGTTGCCTTTGGAATATTCTGACAAATGTCAGTTATTAATGTTCAGTAGTGACCTTGTTGTATGCCGTTGTGTGAAAGGTGTAATAATAGTTTGGCTTTAATTTTCTTGACAAAATAATAAGGGCACATTTAGGATATACAAATGATTTTTTTAAATTTAATTATGATTTACGGTGAGTATAACAGAATAGTATCCAGAACTTGCCGTGATATCCTGAAAAGCCTCGACCAAACCATCAAACTGTAAAACATTTGCTGCAAAACTGTTCCCAGTTTGGTCAGTTTAAAAGTAGAAGAAATAAGTACAAGACCCATGCGGATAATGAGGATTTACAAATAGACACCTTGGGATATTTTGGAGCTCATCTAAATTCATCCTTACGGGAATGTGAGAAACTGTTAGAGGTGTCGACTAGAACAATTCACAGAATTTTAAAAAAACATCATTGGACCCCTTATTCGCATACACTAGCTCAGCATTTACATCCTGGAGATTATGTAAGACGTGTAGAATTTTGTGAATTGATTTTAATTAAATGCAAAGATGGAGATTTTACAAAAAAAATTATTTGGTGTGATGAATCGAAATTTGCTAAAAATGGTTTGTTTAACCGCCATAACAGTCACTTCTGGAGTGACGAAAATCCTCAAGTCACATGGGATAGTAAATTTCAAGTGGCCTTTTCGTTTCATGTTTTTTGTGCTTTGAAAATATCGCTCTCATGATTTATGACGAAAATTTAAACGGAGAGCGTTACTGCAACATCTTACGGTAAGTAATTGTACCAGCAATGCCCGCTTCACCTAATAATGGGGCTAACGAAGCTTGGTTTCAACAAGATGGTGCACCGGCTCACAATATTCGAGGAGTAGGCACATTGCTAGATGAAATATTTAACGATAGATAGATAGCTATTAAAGGTCCGTCTCTGGCCACCAAGATCCCACAATTGTCACCATTAGGTTACTATATTTGGGGATATGTTAAAAATAAGGTATTCTCTGAACCTGTCACTACTAAGGAAAATATGATAAACAAAGTCCTTCACGTTTTTAACGAAATAGATGGGCAATCACTATCAAAAGCTACTAATGAAAATCTGATTAAAAGAGCCCATAAATGTTTGGAAGTTGATGGGGAACATTTTGAACATTTGTTGCATTAACAAGCTAATGCTTTATTATCTTTGAAAGTATATGTATAATTGTTCAATGTTTAACTTAATAAATTAATACCATTTAGCCTATAAAAAAATTAATTTTTGTGACAAAAATGTATAAAGCTGATTTATTTGAAAACTGCAGGAGATAGGTATAGGGAATATTAATACATGTCGATAATGGGCAACGTAGTCTTCTAAAATAAATAATCACATACAGGGTGTCCCATTTGAAAAAAGGAATTACGCGAAGATTGTGGATTCCGTTTTTATTCCAATTTTGACAGCACCCTGTATAATAAAAAAGGTAACTTCACAGTGTAAACGATAAAGCTATGTGGTAGATAGTTCTTAAGAAATTCAAACTTTTATTCAAATTACATTACAGGATATTGAATTTTATATACATATGCTAATAAAGTGTGATTTTCATTTAAAAAACATTACAACTCAAAAACGGTTCAAAATAGGTATAGAGAAATATTAACAAAAAATGTTCAGAATAACGTAAATATTTCTAAAATTGAAAAATATACAGGGTCTTTCATTAAAAATTACAAAGTTATGTGCAACTTCCGGTATAACCGGAAGTAGTTTCCTTAAATAGCTCATTATTCAAAACCACTTCATGCCAATTTTCATAATTCAGATACCTTTAGTTCTCGAGATATTTTTGAATGACCGTTTATCTGCCGCACCCTGTATAAGTATGCTTTTTCCGAAAATTATTTCAGACAAAAATTACATTTGAATGGCGTTGTGTGTCTACAAAAATGTTGGTTTCAACAGTTTTTAAATGAAAACGATTTCAAACCATTTTAACTTTTAATGGTGTTTCCCCTGTATGACTATGCAATTGTATATTCAAGTTACTTTTCTATGGAAAAGTTTTCAGTCACATTTGATGGCTTTTCTCATGTGTGACAACGCAGGTGTGAATGTAAATGACTTTTCTGTGCAAAAGTTTTCGAACAAATGTCACATTTGAATGGCTTTTCTCCTGTGTGACTACGCAAATGTGTATTTAAACTACCTTTATGTGAAAAAGTTTTTAAACAAATGTCACATTTGAATGGCTTTTCTCCTGTGTGACTACGCAAATGTGTATTTAAACCACTTTTCTGTGAAAAAGTTTTCAAACAAATTTTACATTTGAATGGTTTTTCTCCTGTGTGAGTACGCAAATGTGTATTTAAAAGAAATTTGTGTGAAAAAGTTTTTAAACAAATGTCACACTTGAATGGTTTTTCTCCAGTGTGACTACGCAAATGTGTATATAAATTACTTTTATATGTAAAAGTTTTCGAACAAATGTTACAATTGAATGACTTTTCTCCTGTGTGACTACGCAAATGTGTATTCAAACAATCTTTACGAGAAAAAGTTTTTAAACAAATGTCACATTTGAATGGCCTTTCTCCTGTGTGGATACGCAAATGATTATTTAAATCATATTTCCGTGAAAAAGTTTTTAAACAAATGTAACATTTGATTGGCTTTTCTCCTGTGGAAGCACGTAAATATCTGTGTAAATCACTTCTTTTCAATTTCTGACGTTCTTCTATACTTAACTTATCAGTGAATCCGATGTCCTGCAGCTCTGCTTTCAAACTATGTTCAACTATTTCAATTTCATGTTTTACATATTTATCAATAGTTCTGAGAATGGTAAGATCAGCTATTTTTCTTTTTCTGCAGCTTGAATTTTTCTGGTAAAATTTCGATTTATATAGTGATTTATTCAGTTTTATACAATGAATCGTAGGAAAGTGACTAAGGAATTCTATTTGTTTCGTATATAAATTTCCACAAAACCCACAGATCATAATCCCAGTATTAGTATTTGGGTTTGTATGTTTTCCATTTTTTAGTTGTCCTGCGTAAAGAAAATTAAAACTAATTTTTCTAAGATTTGAAAACAAAATGTGTGATTATTTAAAACATAGCCAAAGCCAAGAGTATACGACGGGCAGACCTTTGTTATTTTATTAAAGCTGAAAGCTTCTCTGTGCATGTTCCCAACACAGGTAAGAACAATCAGCAACGGGCGGATAACAGGTAGTAAAAGTATATAAAATAATACCTCAAATTCGTTAAAGTATGAAGCTCAATTTTTTTACATTGTCTTCGGAGTAATATTAGAAATCACATCTACCATGGACAGACACCCCAAAATTTTAATAAATTATAAAAATATTCACGTTGAAGTATAAAAGCTGAATTTTATATATTATACTTGGGGACCTATAAAAAAATGTTCCCTCAGTACTTTATATATAGTATTAGACAATATTTTTTACTTTTATATAAAATTGCTATGAACGTAATAAAACTATTGTTTCACTGTATATCTCAAACGATCGCACCAATCTAACTCGCAAGCCTTTGAACAGTTGTCGCCTACGCTGGCACCTTCAGCAGACTTTAAATGTGTCTGCTAAGATGAGAAAACTAGTGAAAATGTCTATCTACTGAGGTAACATTTTTATAGGTCCCCAAGTATAATATATAAAATTCAGCTTTTATACTATAACATAAGTATAATTATAGTTTTCATGCATTCGGTTCTCCCCATTGTCCCTTTTTCCTATTAATATATGCTGTAGTACGGATTTGGCGTTTTAGTTACTGCTCTAATTGTAGTTTATTGAAGTTTAGTGGTGTCTGGCAGGGAGTTGCAACTATAGAAAGTGTCAGGCAAAGGATAACGTGATTTCAAATGTTATTCCGAAGACAATATTAAAAAATTGGCCTTTATAGTTCAAAGAATTTGAGGTACTATTTTATACACAAACCATTAAACATTTCTCGCAGGTTACACGACCTGGGCCGGTATTCTCAGGTCCTCGCTTGGAGCGATATCGATGTCGTTGAATGCGAGGGGATCGAAATTCATTGCTGTCTATTCTAACCTCATTTTTATTGAAGCAGTGTTTTGAAAATTATAATTGTATATAAATAATTTATAATTGTAGTCATATATATAAGGAATTGTAGTAATGGATGATCTTCTGTGTATTGGACTTCTGATAGAACCAGAAGAAGCTGATGAAAATGTTGCAGAGCCCCTTAGCCCCTTAGAGTTGTTTTAAGAGATCCTCTGATACAACTTAGTGATGACCAATTTAAAAAAAATATTTCGATTAATTATTGAGGTATTCAATACACACGCATTCATAAAATTTCCCCAAACAATTCCAGAATTAAATGATATTAGAAGAAAGTAATAAGGAAAAATACTGTGTGCTCCATTATGATCCAGTTACAACTTGCAAAATCATAAACACATGTGTAATACATAATATATGTTAAGAATGATCCTTCCCTCGAAGAAAGCAATGATGACTGTAATGAAGACTTTGGTAATATTATTCACCTTATTTATTGGACATTAGAATCTATTAGACAAGTTTCATTTGAAAAACAGATTAATATAGTTACATTTTAAGTACTAATATAGCAGTTAATAGACTGAGTACTAAAATAATAGCCACAATAATAACAATGTGTAATATGTAGATACATAAATGTAAAATAAGTGTTAGCATGATACCAGGAAGTGTAAGCAACCTACATGTTATATAATAAATAAGTTAAAATAATAAGCTAACTGTAGCTTACCATAGTCTATGTAGAAAATATATTGTTTTATTTATTTCAGACATTTATCTTGATCAAGAAGCAGAAGTTTTAAATATTGGCAGAATAAACCCCAATTGCAAGCTGGTATAAGGCAAGGAAACAAAATAATAAATATTTTTAGAAATTGACAAATTTTCTAAAAATTTTATCTTCCAATTAAAATTTTTGATTCTATTTACTTCAATAAAACTATGTACCCATTATTTTGAATTTATTATAAAAATGTACACAAAAACTAATCAATATTATACAAATTAACATATAAATCAAAATGACTAAAAATTAAATAAATACATTATTTTAGGTTAGAATAGAATTCTTTGCATTTAATTGACATCACAAGCACAGAACTAGAAACTACCTTGAAATCGATGACAAAATATGCTTATACCGGTGTTGCCGTAACTAATCGCTCGTGTCACAAATTTGCGAGCGGAGGGGTACATGAGAATCTAAAAATGCCATATCTCTGCAAATCAAATTACTCCATTTCGTGATCGCTCGCTTGTGAGAGGAGTGAGTTAAGAATATCGACCCTGAACCCAATTTTTAGTACCTAGACTAATCTTCAGGTCTCTGTAGGTCTCTTCTTCTCTTCTTGAAGCAGATATTATAGGTTAAGGGATGATTCTGTCAAAAATTTGTTTTTGATTGTTCGACCCATGTCTGTATTTTATTTTTTGGAGAAAAGTTATTGACCTACTTCTGGTATTAGTCGTGAATAAACATTTTTTCGACTGTGGATATCCAACATGGCTTTTCAAAAAAAAATTGGATTCTGTCTTGTGAAAATCCACCTGTAATAAAACATACATTTCCTAACCCCAACAAGAATATAAACAGATTTAAAAAATGGATAAATGCTTGTAAAAACTCCGTACTCGTTGAAATGGAGCCACGGACAGTTTTTAAGACTAAAAGAGTGTGCCATCGACATTTCGAGCCAAAATATTTCCCTGGTTGGTCTCACAAGTTGTTTGCAACTGCCAATCCAACACTTAACCTACCCGGTAAGTATAAGCACTTCTTGAGAAGAATTGAAATTATCTTCACTTTTTATAGATGCTTGTTCACTTGTTACTGACGAACAGTACCTGAAATTTTTGAATGTAGTACATCTAGAATTGTTGAAGGTAAGAAATATGTACCTGCACTCGTTTTGTTCTGTTTTTCAAATTGAATTCCTACAAGACTATTAACTTTTTGACTACAATAATTCTAGTAGCATTAACATGTATGTTAAATCTTCAATCAAATTAACAGATACTAATTTTTATAGATAATATTCATCTATTATCACCGTACCAAGTGCTAAAACAGAGCGGGGTTCCAAAACATACTCTAACTCGCAAGAAAATAAATATGTATGCAGCACTCCGACAACTAAACAAAAGATACAGCATGGAGAAGAGTAGGAGAAATATTTCCAGCGTAGGCTGTTTGAAGCTGAGAAGTTGCAAAAAAAAGCATGACCTTGAAGGGAGTGCATCTAGAATAAATAGCCTAGCCTCTTTGATTATTCGTTATCAATTTCGAGAAACTCTTAAAAAAGCTGAGACGTTTTACTCTTGATGAAAAATTGTTGGCTTTGACTCTCTACAAAGTGTCAGGTCTTATTCATTACTATCTAGAATATTTATTTTGCCTAGCAAATCTACATTTCATAGACTACTAACACAAATTGTTGGTAAACCAGGAATAAACAATGTAGTATTTGAAGCCCTGCAATAGCTGTCTCAGCCTTCTGAAAAGTATGTAGCCATTTTAATTGATGAAATGGTCATTATGCCTGGCTTCCACTCTAATGAACAAGGTGGTTGCATATATAGATTTGAAGATATGTGAGATGACACAAGGCAGATCATGTCTTGTTATTTATGGTTGGAGTTATAAAGAAAAAATGGAAATGTAGATTCATATAGAACAGGTTCAGTTGAAGTAGACGGTTTGAAAATGTATTCCATCTATGACCCTCCACATTTAATTGAAGGTATTAGAAACAACTTTATTAAAAATATTTTGGTTAGGTTAGTGTCTGTGAAATGAAAGAAGACAACAAATACATAAATAATTTAATTTGTACATACTCAACGAAGAATTGGAGATAATGTCGAGGGAACTGTAGAGTAATTGTTTTTTTTATCGTTTGTTCGATTCTGTAAATGCGTCAAATAAGCTTCCCGATAAAGTAAAGATGTTACGATGCGGTTTAACTGACACATCAGAGCATCTTTCTTTTTGGAATAAAGAAGCTTTGCCAATCCTTGCGTTAATGCAGTTTGAGAAAAGATCGATGCGGGACCAGAATAGACCTCCGAGTTTGAAGCATTGGGTTTTTACAATACAAAATATTAAATGCATTTGGTACGTTTTGAGATTGAACCAGGATCCTATAGAAAATACTTTTGGTCAATTGAGGAGTTTTGGTGCCCAAAATACAAACCCTTCACCTGCGCAGTTTCAGGGAAGATGTAAAATCCTATTCTTTCAGACTGCAATATCCTTCTATAAACATTCTTTTAATTGTGAGAATGATCAATGTGACAACATGTTTATTCAACTCAAAAAACTGTTTGTTGAAAGTAATGATACTCATATCAACATTGAAGCATTAGAGTTTGCCAAGTGAAACCACCAGTCACAATTTTTCGGAAATACTTCAGGAATTGACAACAAGTTATGTAGCTGGTTTTATATTGAAGAAAATAAAAAATAAATGTAAAATGTAGTGAGTGTAAAAATATTTTGTTCACAATCAATTATGATTTACCACAAAATATATTAATATCGTTTAGAGAATATGATACTTCTATTAGAAGCTTGTGTTATCCTACAACTTCATTTGTTGTATACTTTTATAGTATTTTTAAAATAATTAATTTTTGTTTGGATCAAAAACCTCATTGTAAAACATGAGTACATCAAGCCAAAAACATTGTAAATAGTTCTATCAACTTTCAATTTTTAATATGTGGTAAATATGAACATAAAGAAAGTATTATTGAATTGATTTTAAAATTTTCCATTAGAATGATTATTCACAACTGGTTTAAGAGTGTAAATAAAATTTTACAAGGTAAATCAAATTTATATACTGGCTCCAACACGATTAAATTAAAAGCCAAAAAAATTCGTTTAGATAGGTTAAAGAGAAAGAATACTAAAAGACCTAAGAATATAATTACAGAAGGCATTTAGTAACGAATTCTGATTAAATCATCTCCCATACAAAGTTACATCTTTGTATCTGGCCAAGTTTAAAAGATTTGTAAAAAGTATCCTATGTAAATATGCATTCTTTATAAAAGAATACGAGACTGCTGTTCTGGCGTTCTGTATGACAATAATATTAATCTATATCAGTGTCATTATGGCCTTAATAGTAGCCATTATGAACTCATTTTGACACAAAAATTTTACGCAACTGTTAAAATAATAAACAGACAATAAGAAAGTTAGTTACTACTTTTACTTATTATTATTCATTATAAAACCTTTACTAACATTTATTCATTGTAAACAATAATTATAAAGTATGTACAAATTGTTAAATGCAGTCCAGCCGAAGACTTTTTAGAAAGTTTTTTTTCCTGAGTGCTCGAACTTGTTGAAGGGCCATCAGTGCATGAAACCCCACACAAAATGTTAGAGGACACTTTTCTTTTATTTTCTTTGGAACCTTCCAAATAACTTTCTGCCACTGTGTTAGAGTGCCATCCACCGTGCCCCTTAATAGTTAAATAAATGTGCTCCTGAATCTGCAAGCAATGACGCTGATTATCTGTAGAGACAATGTCAAGTACATTGTTGAGGATTTGGAAGACTCAGAAACGATGATATAGTACATGGCATTTTCCGAAAAGTATTAATGCCAACTGGCTGCTTAGTGCATTTTCTATTTCTGTACCCCACAAATAATTGAGTATGAGATATGTTGCTTGGATGCATCAAACCATTTCCACAATATTAGTTCTTTCAACATTCCCGTTTGTAATAGAAAAATCTCTTGGTATCCTTGTTTTCATAAGATTAACAATGAAACTTTCACCATAAAAAAGTTCTATTGTCAGCTTCCTCCAAAAATTTGGCTATACCTTTTATTGTTTAAATTTTAGTTTTTTTGGTTGAAATCCTTTCGATTTACTTATTAGAAATGCAATTAAATGAACGTACTTACTAATATCTATATTTTTCTTCATTGATATTATTGAATGTAGTATAGAATAATATATCCAAAGAGACGAAGGATGGCTATGTTTTAAAAGGTATTGGAAATATGCTAGAACCTTTTCTTAGCTACCATTCTTTATACCTTTACACCAATCTTCAAGTTTTGCTCATACGTCTGTCTTTATTTTTCGGGAAGTATACAATTGATGACCTCTTGCGCAACGCCTTCGATACGCAAAGGAGCACCCTCAATGTCAGTCATATTACCCTTTTTATTAAATTGGATGTAAAGCACAAAATTGAACCAAACTTTTAATACTTCGATGACCTTATAGTGCAGATTGTATTAAATTTTGTGGACAATACAATATTTCAAAAATAATCGAATTGTCCTGTCAGTATCAATATTTAAATTACCGTTATAAATGAAATTGCTTCTAAAAAATTCCACAATATAATCAAAAAATGATATAAATTCTAATAAATTGACAATTGTTTTAATATTACTGAATATGGAAACAATTGTCGATTTTATAATTTTTTCATATTGTGGAATTTTTTAGACACAGTTTCATTTATAATGTTAACATGAGTAGATTCCACACAGTAAATCTACTATTTAAATTTCCCGGAACATAGTAGTTCCCAGACTAATCTTCATATAGTGCTAGATTTTGTTCCCATTGGATAACATTTGCGTGAACCGTCCAAGGGTTTGTGATTTTATACACCTTTACTACCTGTTAACTGCCCAAGTAACCATAATCAAAATTTCATAGTCACTGATTGTTCTTACCTGTGTTGGGACATGCACACAGAAACTTTCAGCTTTTATAAAATACCGAAGGTCTGGTTGTTATGGGCTCTTGCTCTAGAACAGTACACATAGAGATTACTGATACAAATTTAAAAGGGACTGTCTATTCATTCGGGCGCTCCGACGATTAATAGATTGCGTGAAAGTACGCCCGGACGAATAATATGGGAAGCTATTAATCCGAGCATGCAGTAACCCTAAAATTCTTAAACAAATAAAGTTAGTTTATAAGTTAGAACTTACAAAAAAAAAATTTGATTATGAAAAACTCAATTTTTATCAAAGGTAAGTTTTTACATCAAAAGCAGAAGTCTTAAATTTGTTACAGTTAAACTGTAACAAAAATACGTTTAAAACAAATACCAAAAATTTACCACTTTAAAAGATCTAACCAACTTGAAATTGCCCAATATATCTTCCTCAAAAAATGAAATAAAAGAAACTATTCATTTTATTAACACTTTTCCTTCCTCAGGTGTTGAAGTTGTCGTTAATGAAGAGGATGTACTAGTATTTTCAGAACCAAAATATGAAAGACAGTTTTATGGCATATCATGAATTGCTTCTGTGATGCCAACTTAACAACCTAAAAATGCTTTTATACTTAATTTGTTGTGATCAATGGAAATGGAGGAGCAAAAATTGTAGAGACCTTTATCCTTACTTCAGAAAATACTGAGTTAATTCGACATTTGATAAAAATTTTCAAAGAAAATAATAATTCTTGGAAAGAAACTGTAGCCATAATTACTGACAAAGATTTTAAAGAACGAACAGTATTGATGGAAGAATTTGATAAATCTAAAGTTCTTTGTCTTTTTCATACCCTTAAGACCTTCAAAACCAGTAGCACATGTGATTTCAAGAATATAAGTTTATAACAAAGAACCACAGTACTAAAACTACTTTAAAAATTAACATATTCTTCTAACGAAATATAATAATTTTTAAATTATAATGCTCTGATGGATCTGAGTTTTGAAAATGTTCTATATTATTACAATAAAAATTGGCAGCCAATTAGGGATCAATGGGTTGAAGGATTTAAAAGAAGTTGCCTGACCTTTAATGTAACGACAACTAATGCATTAAAGAATATGAATCAAATATTAAAGAGTGTTGTTTTTAAATATAGTCCATTAAAAATGTTTTAAGAAGACCTAGAAGAAAAAATAGGGCATATCAAATCCTCAACAAAACCGAGGTACATAATTTTAAAGGGGCATCATCTGACTAAATCAAATATTATAAATATGTCACTCCTTATGATTTCAAGTTTATTGAATCAAATGTAAAGAAAAGTCAAAAATCGCAATCATAGAAGACATGGGAATTTTCTTGGCTAAAACCAGTTTTATGACCTTTCAAGTTAATGACACTAATTGTTCATGTAACCTATTTCAAAACTTGCAGTTACCATGCAGCCATATATTTGGAGTTCTTTTAAAACTAGGTAAAAATTAGTATAGTGAAAATGTAATACACAAGAGATTTGTGAGAGCCTACTGTATTAGAGACGAAACAAAATATTTGAATATAACGAATACAGTGTGGATAGATAGTACTGAAGTACCTAACAGTATTTAAGAGATGGAATCTGAAATAAGTAGATTAACAAAATCAAAAACTATATTAACACAGCAGGAGAAATTTAGTAAGACCACAGATATTTGTTTGAAACTTGCATCGAACATTTTAGAGTATAGTCACCAAAAATTTGTTAATATATTCAGCAAATTGAAATTCCTTCAGAATTCATAGAAGAACGTAAACAATTTGTTGTTATAGAAATATGTCAAGAAACTGAAATAGGATAGGAACACGAACAAGAAGATCCAATAAGAATTACAGATAGTGATAAAGAAAATTTTAATATGACATATAATGTCTAACATTGAGCAATTCCAAACAGAGAAACCAGATGTAAACGTCAATATTGAAGTAAAAGATAATGAGGTGACATCACCAACAAATGAGTCTCTAAAGGCACCTAAATACAACAACTTAGAAAGAGAACACGAACAATATTTAACAGAAATGGAAGAAATCCTACAAAACGAGAATTAAAATGTAGGAGAAATAAATAGAGGCAAACTTAAGAGATAGTGCTGAATTAATTAAAGTGAAAAATACAGAAACATAAATAAATAATAAAGAAATTATTAATCAATTAAGAAAACACAACCTAGCCAATATAAAAATTGGGAAGATTAAAACTATGGGGAGAGCCAAAGGTATTGAAAAACGATTGTTGGACTGAGAAAATATAAAAGAAATGTTTTTAACAACCAGTCTTCTTATGCCAAAAAGAAAAAAATATTTGAAGCCATGTTGCCAAAAGAAAAAGGATTTTGTGCACTGTATTAAATAATCTACACAACGTTGAGTTATCAGATTGAACTTATATTTAACTGACAAATTTTGTATTAGAACCCGAAGTTGACATTCATCTAATTGAAATCCATTTTGAAAATGTGGCGAATAATGACTTAAATAGAAAAATACAAAAATTTAAAAATAAAAACCAAGAAAATATATTTGCAAATCTTTTGGACTGGTTCTTACCAATGAATCAATTAGATGCTATTCATGTTTACAGTGGGTAGACATTAATGTACTAGTTTGACCAAAGTACCTAAACAAACACAAAAGTGGTTTTTTAGCAGCTGTAAAAACAACCAATTATTTAAATTTTTACAAAGATTCCTTTACATTTTTAATTTTTTTAATATACCCCTTACTTTATAATATCTTGTTACTTAGTACAAATTACAAATGCCTTAGTGATATTTTTACTTTTTACCATGCAATTTATCCAGTTTGTGATATGCGAGAATTTATTTTTGTTTTTAAGCTTAAGAGTTACTATTTTCGTATTTTAGTTTGAAAATAAAATGTTAATTTTTTTAAATAGTATGAATTTCCTTCTTCAGTACAGGTTTACCTTCTAGAGATATTACATTATTGCTTTAGATAACTTGGGTATACTTTATGTAATACATTTTCAGGCATCTGGTATCCAGCACAATCTGCAATTTCTTCTATAGATACTTGCTAACATGTACCAAATTTAGTAAAAAAATTTTTTAAGAAATCCCTTCTCGTATAATATTGTAGTCACTTTTAGAACACTTTTGCAATCACTTTAGAACATAATACTGTATTGTGTAGTAAGAAGAGTAAACGTATTAACTAAATGAATTATTTACTATTTTTTACATTTCTAGGCAGTATTCACGTTTAATTTTGCACATTACAGAACTATAATGCAACATTATTATTTTGTTCATATCGGGGCATATATTTATGGAGTATGTACAGCTCAATCTTCTATTCGTCTGAGCGTCCGGGTAAATAGACAGTCCTCATTTAAAATTATATTGCTATTGTTATTTACTGACATGATAACAATTTTCAACCATGTTATGGTTACCTACGTCAAATGCTCAAGATACTTGACATCTGAAAGTACTGACATAAAGTATGTTACATCTAAATAATCATCAATAAATGTAACTCACCTTTCAATTTAGTTTGCCTAGCAGGTTTACATTTTAAATAATTAAATTTATTTCTAATGTTGTGTATATTAACCTTATAAGAACTGCCCATCTCTGTTTTAATTGCAGTTTTAGATTCTTCAACTTGAACTATCTTCAGATCCTCATTAATTTCTTGTTTAATAGGATGCATAATAATAATAATATTTACATTGTCGAATATTGCCTTAGACACTTCGTCACTTAATTCTTGTTTAATGTCCATATTCCAAACAAAATCATCGTGGATATCGATTTCATCCTTGACGACATTTTACTCAATATTAATTCTGCCTGGATTATATCAAATTAATAATAATTAAAATAAATGTTAGGTATTTCAACTAAACAAGCCAAACAAATAAATTATCAACGAGGAGATACATTCTTCTTCTATTTCTACAGCACTTTCAAGAACGCTTGTTTTTTGAATATTAAACATAGACACATATAACTATGGTAGAAAACATCATAGACAACACTGAAAACATTGACCTATTCGTTCAAATAATAGAGAGTTTTTAGTCGTTTTGCTGCGAGGAACCGTTGACTCAACGTTATATAATTTTTCGGGGACCGTAACGTTTGGCGGCAGTTCACAGATACGGAACTGCCGCGAAAACGTTACGGCCCCCGAAAAACCGTTAAGTCAACGTCTTTTGAGAAATCCTTTTACAAAGAGATGGAACTATTCGATTTCAGCCAAAATTGGTATGCATAACAATATAATTTTAATATAAGAGTTAACTAATTTAAACATGCTGTTATAAACTTATGAAATACAATTGTTTTAATTCTTTTTCTATCTGTATTATCTAATTTTAGGTTTCTGCACATAAAGAATAATGGTACTGTCTTGGCCACCAGGCTGTAAGCATTATAATGTCAGAGGGAAGTATAAGTTTTTATAGATTTCCAAAGGATCCAAAAGTAAGAAGGAAATGGATGAAGCTGACAAGATACCTACATAATGATAGATATAACATTTTATTTTGTGTGTTTATACATTATTTGTAGAACAATAGAACCAGATCACAGAGCTTTTTGTGTAGCTGTCATTTTATGGATGGAGAAAAGAAAATTAGCCAACTATTTTTTTGTACATGATCAATCTTTGCAAACAAAGTAGAAGCAAACTTGTACGTGTTCATTGTATGTTTCATTTTGTACTGTATATATGAATCTACCTATAACATATACATTATTATTTGTCATTTCAGATCTTTCGCTTTACATTTTTTATAGGTCGCTTTTTATGATTTTTTAAACGTTTGCTATTTTAAATTGAAATTCCACATTGTACCTTACTTTCCTCTTTCTATTAACTGTAAACCATTGTATTACAAGTAAATATTTCTCTGGGTAATAAAGAAATTTGGAAACGTTTTTGTTTATATTATTTGTTTTTAGATAAAATTGAATATGTTCACACATGTAGTTGAAAAAAGAGCCTACAGATCAACTTAAATTTGAAAGCAACCAACAGAAACTCTGAACCTCGTACAAATATGATTTGATTGAGGCAAAGTTGTGACGTGATGTTCTGAGTTTTCAGACTAAATGGCATATTTTCAATCATGTAAATTTGCAGCGTTTCCTCAATTTAATTTTCTTACCACAAATCAAAATTTATAATTATGAAAACATTTTATTATGTTAATATAAACAGTACAAATTTGTAAAGGCAGAATGTTATTAAAACATGTAAATTTTTCTTCCATTCTTGATGTCGAGCAATTCCCACAATAATGTCACTTGGTATCCATAATATTAAATAGCACATGCATGTCCTCTCATGCAATATGTAATGCACCTTGTTTCTGGTCATAATATAGTTATATTTTTCAATTATCACTAATACATTCTCATCAAAATGAATTATGTAATTCTTGTCTTTTGCGAGTGGTTTTAATTTTTCGTCATTCGGATACTTGAAAGGACACTTCACTTCAATTAAGCATTTATCACTAACAAAGTTTCAAATTGTGATGTCAGACTAATCTCGCGTATTATATGTATGTACTAAACATCATTTGATGTTTCATTTTGAGCTCAGTTCAATGTTGAAATCTTTACGCCCACCGCACATGCAAGCACTCGCACTCGCATTGTGCCAATGCGGCACTCACATTGGCGGGCACTTGTTTACCGCATTCGTTCACACTCTCACGTGCTGCCAGTGTGTTGCGATGGACCTCATCGATATGAGTTGCGAATCGGACGCGGATAATGAATTTTTATATAGAGTCTCAGTGATAAGGAATGCAAGAAAAAAGAAAAACTGGAAAAGTGCATACTTAAAAAAAAGGAAATCACATGGAGAATTTGCGTTGACTTCTGAATTTTCAGAAGAAAAATTCAAGAACTATTTTCGCTTATCCAAGGATGAATTTAAAGAAGTGCATGAGTTAATTGCAACACACTTAGAAGATGAGGGTTGCGGTGGTCATGAACGCATTAGCTCTGAAGAGAAGTTAGCCGTTTTTTAAAGGTAAGTGGATTAATTACTTTCTAGAAAAATTTTATTGTTTAATTGTGTGTTAAAAAATCAAAAAGTTTCTTAAATTTAATTTAAGTCTAGGAAATCATATTCACTGGATCCTCTTTCATTTTCCACATCTGTTGGCGGTTGAATTAGTGCATGGGAGGTATCTGATACGTGAGCAGTAGGTGCAGGAGATGGACTGTAACTGGAATAATACGATGCAGCAGTAGAATTCGGACGAGATGGATATTGTGTGTGTGAAAAGGTTTTTGCTTCTTCTTGTGATACGATACCAAATACGCCATTTTTAATTGTATGTTGAGAGTACGGTGGTAATAATTTTGTAGTCTCGTACATGCTCATAAAAAAAATGAAACAGTGGATCGTTTTTCACATTGCTAATACTAACATCGTTTGTTGTATTCATTAAATGTTCACGTTGTTTTTTCCTTTTGGCAACTCTTTCTTCGTGTTCTTCAACTGATTTCTGTAATAAGTTAGTTAATGTATCCCGTTTACGTCGTCGTCTTGCTGGTGTTTCTGCTTCTACTTGCTTACGTGGTTGATCAGTGTCTTGAGTATAGATTTGAGTTTCTTCATTATTATCTTCAGCTTCAGTTTCTTCGGTATTTTGTTGACCTTGAGATGCGACACTATTATCGTCTATATCTTCTTCAGTATTAGTGTCAATGTTGGTATTGCTCGCCCTATTTGACATATATGGAATTAAGAATTCCATTTGATCTTGGAAACGACATGGTTTGATGTTCACAACCCCTGATCCACTTTTAGGTTTGGCATTTTTTTGGCGACGAAGAGCATCTCTATGGTTGTTACGGAGTTTTTCCCAACTTTTTTTAGCGTCATGTCCTGTACAAAAAATTAGTGTTTACACAATTGCTCAATAATTGACAGCATTAAAATAGCTAATATTATTTTTGCGTTACATTTCAGATTCAATGGGCGCATTCAGCAGAGACAGCAGTTGTCGCTACCGTTAGGGAGCGGTAGCGAAAATCTGCTGGACACACTGCTACATGATTTGACATTTGACAGTAAAGTGACACTTGTCAATTTGAGAGATTTGTTATTTGTTGGGTTAATTATTTCGAAAACAGTAAAAGATGGATAATTTGTATGCATTTTTAGTTTTTGTTGTTAGAAATAATTTTAAATACCGTAACAAGTAGGTTGTTGTTTATTAGTAACTAAAAAAATAGAACTGTAAATTTAAAAAAAATTTATGTCATGTAATGTTAGCTACTAATTTTTCTTAAAATAAATTGCATATTTCAACCGGGATAATCACTTTAAAAACTGAAAACCTAACATTTGTTCCATCTATATTATAATATTGGTTATTAAATTCATAAGATCTGTTCTCTCCATATTTGATACAAATAAATGACAAATGACGCGCCGTTCACAACACGTTGTAAATAGTGAGCGTAGTTTTTTTCCGCTACCAAAAATGGCGACCGCTCCGCAACATGTTGGGAGGGAGCGCTTGCGCCAGCAGAAAAATCATAAACAGTTGTACAACTGTTGTCTCTGCTGAATGCACCCATTGCGACTGGGAACTCATACCGGAGTATTGCTTACAGTTACCGAATTGGAGAGAGAACAGTGTCAAATATTGTTGTCAAGGTGGCCATGGCAATTTGGAAACAGAATGCCGCTGATTTTGAGAAACATTGGCAAATGCCTAATGCTGTGGGTGCCATCGATGGCAAGCATGTTATGATTAAAAAACCGATCAATAGCGGCTCCTCATTCTTTAATTATAAACAATATCATTCCATTGTACTGATGGCGGTAGTAGATGCTCATTATAAATTTGTATTTATAGATGTCGGTGCTAATGGTAGATTTTCAGACGGAAGTATATTTGACAATAGTATTTTAAAACGAAAAATAGTAAATCAACAGTTACATCTACCAGAGCCCAAAGCTCTTCCTGGTCGAGACGACATAGTTGTGCCGTATGTTTTTGTTGGTGACGCGGCGTTTCCCCTAATGGAAAATCTCATGAGACCTTATCCTTATAAACAGATAATAAATAATTATAGAAACAAAGTTTTTAACTACAGACTCTCGAGAGCAAGACAAACTGTTGAATGTGCATTCGGCATACTGGCTTCTCGTTTTCGAATATACCTACGGCCATTTGAAATGAAAGTTGCAACAGTGGACAAAATTGTTATGGCAAGTTGTGTATTACACAACTATTTACGCACACAAACAATAGCTAATAATATTGATGATGACGTCGAGATATTACCCAACAAACATCAACTAGTGCCGTTACCTCGAACAAGAGGGCCTTCTTCAGAAAGGGCATTTCACATAAGAGACCAATTCACAGATTATTTTAACTCCATAGAAGGACGACTGCACTGGCAAAAGCAGAGTGTAGAGAGGGGGAATTATTGAAAAAAGCTGTTTATCGTTAAAATGTACTCAATGGGTAGCTATTAGGAACTAGTTTTCTTTTATTTTTTAATTATTAAAAAAAGCTGTTTGCTGTTTAAGGTAGAGTCATTAAAATGTACTTAGTAGCAATAATTTTTATGTTTGTTTCTTTTATTTTCAAATGAATTTATGTAATTTTCAGCATAATAAAATGATTACTTACCATCTTTCAAATTTAGAGCCTCTGCTATTCTTTTCCAGATTATATCTTTATATTTAATTCGACAATAATCGGGGTGTTTAAAGTCGTACACACATTTTTCGCTGCGGACAGCTTCAATTAGTTCTTCTTCCATCCTTCACTGTCACTCGAAAACTGTGGATCAACTACAAGTGTCACATCGGTTGAGGTTCACGTTCACGCACATGTACGTTACTGCGTTAACAAGTGAAAGCGAATGCGGTATTGTATATAATGCAATAGGTTTGAAAATATAACACTCGCACGAGGCTCGTGTCAACCAATGCGAGTGCTTGCATGTGCGGCGGGCGTTATAGGTGTTATAAATAATTTGAGAACCGAAGTTTAAGATCTGAAGTCGTCGCGGCGACCAGTTGAAGAACTTTAAGGTTTGTGGTTAAGGTAAGAGGGACTGAATAAATAACTTTTGAAGCAAATATTGATACTCCACCGGTGGTTCTAATGTAGTGATACCCTTCGAGGTGATTTAAGAGAGGATTGTGATGGATTTTGAAATTAGTTTCTTGAAGTCAAAGGAAATCGGGTTTTTGGAGGGAAGTAATTCGTTCTATGCGAGGATAAAATCCATCGCAATTCCATTGTAGGACAGTGAATACTTGAAGAGGATGAGAGAAAAGGTAAAAGGTTTAGTGGAATATTATCGAGGAGTCAGATGAGATGTAATCGTTAGTTGTCGGATCACCGGAATAAGTGTAAAAAATCGGTATCTAGTTTGGATTTAATTTTGTTTTGTAGACGTGTTAAGCGATTTTTTAAAGAGTGTTCACTATAAACAGTGTAGATAGTTTTGAAGTCTTGGAGTAAGTGGATCAGACATCCCAATAGTATTTTAAAGAAATGCAGTCAGTTGTGTTTCTTTTAAGGTTTTGCGATAAATTGGGTGCAGTTGGGGGAGATAGCATTTGGGCGAAGGAAGTTGCTGGTTTCGGGTGATAAAAAAGTTGCGGTAGCCAGGCTGCTATCATTAGAGTGCGGTTTATTTTCACCGGGATTTGGTGATGGTACGCGTAGGATGGATCAGAAGGATCAAGGAAGTCATCGGTGGAGGTTTGGGTATTATTTACAGTCAGCAGAAGAGAGGGGACGATAAGGTATATAAGGGTTCAATGGATGCAACATTTAATTGGGAAGGGGAGGATGTAAGGAAAATAGTGCAAGATTAAACGGTGTGATTTGGTTGCTTACAGAAAAAGCATTCTAATTTCTCAGTCGAAATAAAAATTCGGTGAGGGGTGTTTTCATGGATGATAGGTATTGATGTTTGGAGGGAAAAATCATCGCAATCCGGGATTGTATAAGTCACCCTTCAGAAGCTCATAGCATGAGCATACGCATCGCCGGATGTGCCGCATCTAACGAGTGATGGGCGTTATATTCTTCAATCCGAGGTCGAGGGGAGCTTTTTCAATCAGAGAGTGAGGATTCGAGGGGCTAACATTGGAGATTAAAATTCTTTTAGATGGAGTAATAAGTCTAACGAATAGGTATAATTTGAGAGTTGATTGTTATGTTAGGAGTGGTTTTTAGATTTTCAATTTGTTCGGTAGAGGATAAATATATGCAAATAAACGGCCATGGGCAATGCGGGATACAAAATGATAAATATGTTTATAAAATAAAAATTTTATTAAAAGTTTTATTTTAACTTAAAGATTAAGTTTTATTTTTAATTATATATAAGTTATTTAACATTTTTGAGAGAAACAATACTGCCAATTGCTTTAATGTGGTCGAAGATGACGGAGTTTCGAATTGATTGCATGACAATTGCTTAATTTTTAGAGGGTTTTGGGGACGTGGGCGCTTTACTAAGAGTAGCAGCAGCATATAATCGATGAGTTGTGCTTATGGCTTAAGATGTACTCTGAATTTGTTTGAAGGTGGAGTTTTAAAGGGAGTGAGACGGTAGATCAGCCATACTGCGGTTCTGGTACCCAAAATCGCAGATATTATGACCTGGAGGTATAAAGTACAGCGAATATACCAATATTCATTCAATGAATAAAGTTTACACACTCACCAGACTATTGTAAATTTAAATTCTCAAAAACCAAAATAATCACCCGTAAACGGAGGTGAATATCGAATTTAATTTGAAATAAAGAGATGGCAGAAAAATATACTATTTACCTTTAAACTTATGAGTAAAATCCCCGCAAGAACGAACAATTGTTTTGAACCACAATATTTTCAATTTACATATTTATACATTCACATCAGCCTCAAATCTTAGCGGAATTAAAAACTAAATTAAGAATGTCAACGCATTATTGAGATATTATTTTTATCCTGATTCCAGAAAACCATACACGAATTTGGTGCACCTGCAAATGCGCACACAGGCATTAGAGCGGTGAGTGGTATACATGCGGAGTCCAATGTAGTTGATTCAGTTTTTTCTCTCCCCTGACTTTATTTATCAAAACAAGTAGATAATAAAGGCGAATAAGATATTGCTTACAAAATTGTGCTTCTTGTGGCGTGTACTGATTTGCAGATTTCGATCTTATAAATAAGTTATTAAGCAATAACGCCGCACTTCAACTAAATCGACATACTCCCAGTCTTCATTATAATTAGAGTTGATTAGAATTGAATTAACACATATTTTTGTATATCGTTGGAAAGTACATTCTACATTAAATAATAGTTCAAAAACATCTCGATAACTGTAATCGGAGTGAGGTAGATAGTTAATTAAACATAGAAAAAATATATATTTTTTAATATTTTCAGTTTATTATAACTTTTGTCAAGACCAAGGGGCGATGCAATTTTGGATATACAGAATGAAATAAATTAATTAGTTTGCAAACAATTTATTTTAAATAAACATCCTGAAATAGGTGAATTTTTCATTTTAACTGCCAATTTTTTTAATAATGTGCGAAAATGATAACGTCAACAGTTTTGACACGGTGACGTAATTATTGATTTTTAAGTTGAAATGTGGGTATTGTAATACCTCTTTTGAAAGGACTTTTAATAATGTAGCAGCAGTACTTAACTGACCAATACCTATACATGGAAAATAAAAAGTAATTTAATATAACCTTTTCGGTCACTATTTTAATTGGGTGGAGTGAAAAATCTGAAATTTTACTGGCGTAAAGCTAATTTTTTTTCCAATTTTTTGATATTATATAAAAGGTTATCTGCCCCCTAAGGGGCTGGCAATACGTCGTCAATTGACGACATCATGACTCAACGGTAATAAAACTGTGATTATTCAAAAAATTTAATAAACTTAGGAACTATGGAACATCATTAAACAATTCGTATTCTTGTTCAAACATAAATGAACTTTACTTTTGTTGCATAAAATTCGCGATTGTTTTTTGCACCCTGGATTTTTACACCTCGTTGCAGACTTTTAACTTTCATGTATTGGCCAGTGGTTCCTTCCATCATACCGCACTTCCTGATTCTCCCTTGAAGAAGGTGTAGTTGGTGTGGGTGTTGGATCACGAGATGGGCGACGTCGTTTGCGAGAAGGAGTCCGTTTATAAGTGCTTCAGCTATATAAGCCCTGAAGTGGAGAAGATCTAATATATCTCTTTTTGGTTTCCCTAATTGAATTGCTTTATCTTTGTACTATAGCCAGGCATTTGTACATGCTATGTCCAGCGCATGAGTGAATAAGCGTAATGTCCATTTTTCGACCATATGAAAGTCCTGTATATTTGTATCAGAAAATCCATTTTATCTACACCTCCCATGAAAGCATTACATACTTTTACAATTTCTGGTCGCGAAACGTAAACATATTCTTCCTTATTTTTGTCCTACCGCTTACATTTATCGGCTTCGCCAATTCCCATAAACGTTGATACCATGTGAAGTGGTTTAATGTCAAACCACTTTGTCTCTATCACCTCACCATCTTGCGAAATAAGTTCCTCCATTTCGCCCCTGTCCTTTTTTTCATAACTTTATCATCCTGGAATGGTGGTTTCTTGAATCTATCTACTCTTGCTATACAGGTAGCATAAATTCCTTTATTTCTGAGGTGTTGTAACAAATTATAGTTTGAAAAATAATTGTCGAAAAAAAGCTGTACATTCTTTGGCTTAATTTTGAACCTACAGCTCCTGCTAAGCCAAACACTTCCTTCTCCATTTCATCAAGCTCTTTTGTAGCTCCTTGATACAGATTGAAATCTAGTAAAATGCCACTTCTTCCACAATGGCAAATATTTCAATACCCCAAGGGTTGGGTTCATTTTTTACATATTGTTTAACATTTAAACGTCCCTTGAAGTAAACCATTTGTTCATGTACACAAAGCTCCTTCTCCAAGGGAAGTGATAGGCATGTAGCTCTTATTCGATTATACAATGGCCTTATTTTCCAAAAACGATCAGTTGAGCCTTCTCTGACTGACGTTAGCAATTTTGTCTATCTGACAAAACGACAACTGATATTTAAATTGACATTAGGCAGACAATTTGATTTTGATCGATTAATAGTAACTTTATTTTTGACAATTAATTGCTGTTGTGTTTTTGTCTATGTCATTAGCATTGCCCATTCTTTACTAAAAAAAAAAAGTTTATTAAATACTGGATGTGTCACTTAAAATAATGAAGTACACCAGCTTTTTGTCAATAACTTTTTAACAGCAGTAGCAAATTCTCAAACTGAAAAATGTTTGTTCACTCCATAGAAAAAATAATTGAACAACTATGCCATTACTGAATACAGTATTAAAATACCTTTCAAATGAGGTATTACAAGACCCACATTCCAAATTTGACTACGCAAATGTTTACTTAAATTACTTTTGTGCGAAAAAGATTTGAAACAAATGCCACACTTGTATGGCTTTTCTCCAGTGTGACTACACAAGTGTGTATTTTAATCACATTTCTGTGAAAACGTTTTTAAACAAATGTCACATCTGAATGGCTTTTCTCCTGTGTGACTACGCAAATGTAAATACAAACTATCTTTACGCAAAAAAGTTTTGAAACAAATGTCACATTTGAATGGCTTTTATCCTGTATGAGTACGCAAATGTGTATTTAAAGTATTTTTCTGGGCAAAAGTTTTCGAACAAATGTCACATTCGAATTACTTTTCTCCTGTGTGACTACGCAAATGTGTATTCAACCTATCTTTACGCAAAAAAGTTTTTGAACAAATGTCACATTTGAATGGTCTTTCACCTGTGTGAATATGCAAATGTGTATTTAAAGCACTTTTGTGGGAAAAAGTTTTCGGACAAATAGCACATTCGAATGGCTTTTCTCCAGTGTGACTACGCAAATGTATAATTAAAACAGATTTCTTTGAAAAAGTTTTCAAACAAATGGCACATTTGATTGTCTTTTCTCCTGTGTGACTACGCAAATGTGTATTTAAATTACTTTTCTGTGCAAAAGTTTTCGAACAAATGTGACATTCAAATGGCTTTTCTCCAGTGTGACTACGCAAATGTGTATTTAAACTATATTTACGCAAAAAAATGTTAGAACAAATGTCACATTTGAATGTCTTTTCTCCTGCGTGACTACGCAAATGTGTATTTAAATTACATTTCTGTGAAAACGTTTTTAAACAAATGTCACATTGGAATGACTTTTCTCCAGTGTGACTACGCAAGTGTATATTTAAGCTATATTTACGCAAAAAAATGTTAAAACAAATGTCACATTTGAATGTCTTTTCTCCTGTGTGACTACGAAAATGTGCATTTAAATTACTTTTCTGTGAAAACATTTTTAAGCAAATGTCACATTGGAATGACTTTTCTCCTGTGTGACTACGCAAGTGTATAGTTAAATTTGTTTTTTGCGAAAAAGTTTTTGAACAAATGTCACACTTGAATGGCTTTTCACCTGTGTGCCAACGCAAATGTGTATTTAAAGTACTTTTCTGTGTAAATGTTTTCAAACAAATGTTACATTTGAATGACTTTTCTCCTGTGTGACTACGCAAATGTGTATTCAAACAATATTTACGAGAAAAAGTTTTTAAACAAATGTCACATTTAAATGGCCTTTCTCCTGTGTGGGTACGCAAATGTTTATTTAAATCATATTTCCGTGAAAAAGTTTTTAAACAAATGTCACATTTGAATGGCTTTTCTCCTGTGTAAACACGCAAATATCTGTGTAAATCACTTCTCTTCAATATCTGACGTTCATCTATACTTAATTTATCAGTGAATCTGATGTCCTGCAGCTCTGTTTTCAAATTATGTTCAACTATTTCAATTTCATGTTTTACATTTTCATCAAGATTTCTGAGAATGGTAAGATCAGCTATTTTCCTTTTTCTGCAGCTTGAATTTTTCTGGTGAAATTTCGATATATATAGTAGTTTATTCAGTTTTATACAATCAATCGTACAAAAGTGACTAAGGAATTCTATTTGTTTCGTGTATAAATTTCCACAAAACCCACAGATCATAATCCCAGTATTAGTGTTTGGGTTTGCATGTTTTCCATTTTTGAGTTGACCTGCAAAAAGAAAATTAAAACTAATTTTTCTAAGATTTGAAAGTTGTGTGAAGAATAAAAAAAAATTGTGAACGTATAGGTAGCTGCATATTTTAAATGAGTGATAATTTCAGAGTGAAAAAGTATTTTAGAAGTACATTGAACACATCTAACACAACTGATGTATTTAAGAGTTCAAATTATTAGTATTTCACGTAGCACTTAAACTACAGTAGAAACCCTGAGTCTTTTCCATCACGTCACTAATACGACATCAACCATATGCATCTTAATCAAACCAATATGACAAATGCTATTGAGGGTTTAAAAACAAAATATGTGATTATTTAAAACATAGTCCAAGCCAAGAGTATACGACGGGCAGACCTTTGTTATTTTATTAAAGCTGAAAGCTTCTCTGTGCATGTTCCCAACACAGGTAAGAACGATCAGCAACGGACAGATAACAGGTAGTAAGAGTATATAAAATAGTACCTTAAAGTACCATTAAAGTATGAAGCTCAATTTTTTTACATTGTCTTCGGAGTAATATTAGAAATCACATCTACCATTGCCAGGCACCCCTAAATTTTAATAAATCATAAATATATTCAAGTTGAAGTATAAAAGCTGAATTTTATATATTGTACTTGGGGACCTATAAAAAATGTTACCTCAGTACTTTATAGTATTAGACAATATTTTTTACTTTATATAAGATGGCTATGAACGTAATAAAACTATTGTTTCATTGGATATCTCAAACGATCGCACCTATCTAATTCGCAAGCCCTTGAACACTTGTCGCCTAGCTGGCACCTTCAGCAGACTTTAAATGTGTCTGCTAAGATGAAAAAACTAGTGTGAAAATGTCTGGCTACTGAGGTAACATTTTTATAGGTCGCCAAGTATAATATATAAAATTCAGCATTTATACTATAACATAAGTATAATTATAGTTTAAATGCGTTCGGTTCTCTCCATTTCCCCTTTTTCCTATTACGACTACTACAATACTAGACATTCTGGTTCGGATATATTCTGTCGAAAGACGATGTTCATGTTTACCATCTTCTTTTCGTTTTATACACTTATCAAATTTTAATGACTTTTCCTAATGATGTCCTATTTTAATAGACGTTTTACATAGTTTCCTTACTATTTTTATTAATAATATTTCCCTACAGTATACTTCCCTTATTGCCTACTGACATATATTGGATTCTGCTGGATGCCACGGACATGTGACAGCTTTCCTTTTACAATACTTTCAATGTTAATGATACATATATTTAATATAATTTGATATGTTTTTTATTTCAGATCTTTCTCTATATTGATACCTTTTACAGGCCTGATAATGGCTCAGTGAGCCGAAACTAGTTGTCGCTTCATCTTGTATTAATATATGCTGTAGTATGGATTTTGCGTTTTACTTAATGCTCTAATTGTAGTTTATTGAAGTTTAGTGGTGTCTGGCAGGGAGTTGCAACTATACAAAGTGTCAGGCAAAGGATGACATGATTTCAAATGTTAAATGTTAATATTAAAAAATTGGCCTTTATAGTTCAAAAAATTTGAGGTTCTATTTTATACACAAACCATTAAATATTTCTCGCAGGTTACACAACCTGAATCCAATTTTTAGTACCTAGACTAATCTTCAGGTAACTCTGTAGGTCTCTTCTTCTCTTCTTGAAGCAGATATTATAGGTTAAGGGATGATTCTGTCAAATTTGTTTTTGATTGTTCGACTCATGTCTGTAATTTCTTTTTTGGAGAAAAGTTATTGAGCTACTTCTGGTATTATTCGCGAATAAACATTTTTTCGACTCTGGGTATCCAACATGGCTTTTCAAAAAAAATTTTGGATTCTGTCTTGTGAAAATCCACCCGTAATAAAACATACATTTCCTAACCCCAACAAGAATATAAACCGATTTAAAAAATGGATAACTGCTTGTAAAAACTCCGTACTCGTTGAAATGGAGCCACGGATAGTTTTTAAGACTAAAAGAGTGTGCCATCAACATTTTGAGCCAAAATATTTCCCTGGTTGGTCTCACAAGTTGTTTGCAACTGCCAATCCAACGCTTAACCTACCCGGTAAGTATAAGCACTTCTTAAAAATAATTGAAATTATCTTCACTTTTTTTAGATACTTGTTCACTTGTTACTGACGAACTAGTGTGCAATATGCCATCAGTATCGACAACAGAACCTGAAATTTCTGAATGAAATACATCTAAAATTGTTGAAGGTAAGAAATATGCATTGTTTTGTTCTGTTTTTCAAATTGAATTCCTTACAAGAATATTAACTTTTTGACTACAATAATTATAGTAACATTAACATGTATGTTAAATCATCAATTAAATTAAAAGATACTCATTTTTGTAGATAATATTCATCTATTATCACCATATCATACTCTAAACTCCCAAGAAAATAAATATGTATGCAGATGTCTTTTTTTGCCTTCTTATCGAAAGCAACCTATGCATTTTTAAATGCATGATAATCCAAAAACATTAAATTAATTAACTTAAAAGTTTATTTTGTCACTAAAAGTTTTGAAAAACTCGTCAAAACGAAAGAACTAAATGCTTACTCTCTAGTCGTAATGGTGCTCGTATAAACAAACCACGTTTGACATTATTTACTATAATACTACGGTGTATTTAAAATGATCCTCGATTACACTCTGACAATATTTGCATCTCTCTATATGGTAAATAAACAAGGACAAAACTACTGAATAGATTACTATTGACACATTAAACAGGTACTGAAATTTTGAACAAAGTTGCCACTTTTAGTTATAACCATGAAGGTATCTAAGGATAGAACAAATACTTGTTTAAAATTTATATAAGAATATGACTTTATTAAATAAAATTCAAGTATTATTAATTGATTTTAAAAGCAGCGACTCAAATGCATAAATTAGTATGACTTTTTTATTTGCATAACTTTTTAACAAATTTTCAATTAAAGGAGGCTTTGTAAATATGGCAAAGCAGTGGAAGTGTCCGCAAGTGAGCTTATATTGTGACTCAATGTTTGGGGCAAGAAAAGATCAAAACAAATATATCTATTTTATTTGTTAATCTGAGGTTTCATTTTAAATCATTAATTTTTTTAAAAAAACTAAATAATCGCAAATTTTCCATCATTGTACAATAGTGTAATCTCCTATTAGAAACTCTAAAAATAAGAAAATGCTTGCCTTGCTAAAGCGTTTTACACCCTTGTTATATACAGAAACGATAAGAATTTTCAAGCATCTTATGGTTACCTATGTCAAATGCTCAAGATTCTCAACATCTGAAAGTACTGACCTAAAGTATGTTACATTTAACTAACCATCAATGAATGTAACTCACCTTTCAATTTAGTTCGCCTTGCTGGTTTACATTTTAAATATTTAAATTTATTTCCAATGTTTATATTATCCTTATGAGAGCTGCTCCTCTCTGTTTTAACTGCAATTTTTTCTTCTTCAACTACTTGAACTATGTTTGGATCGTCATTAATTTCTTGTTTAATAGGATGCATACTATTAATATTTACATTTTCAAAAATTGCCCTAGACACTTCGTCACTCAGTTCTTGTTTAATGTCCATATTCCAAACAAAATCATCGTGGATATCCTTGACGACATTTTGCTCAATATCCATTCTGCCTGGATTATATCAAATTAATAATAATTAAAATAAACGTTAGCTATTTCTATTACAAAAGCCAATCAAATAAATAATGAACGACGAACAGCAATGGAGGAAATAAATTATTCTTCTATTTCTATAGCACTTTCAACAAAGCTTGATTTTTTTTATTATTGGCCATAGGTCGCGTTCAGAACACAGAAGTGTTCTACAACCGTTGAGTGAAGTTGAAAACGCACTTTGATGAGAGAGCGAAGCTCTACAAGTTTGGTGAGCGACGTCATTTTTCTGAGCGGGTTTCAAGTACGCTCACCGCTCACTGAGCACAACTCGTAGCAGATTGTGATGTTTTGTGTTTTTTATAAAGATTATCTATGGATTAAATCATAACGGACACAAAAAACTACACGCACTTAAAAATGGTATACAAAAATACATCTATATTAAAGACTCAGCAACAGATAAATTTGTAATTGCGGTTTTTTTCACTAATTCCACGTCTACTCGTGTTATAATCATGTAGTAATGGTTTTTGTTCCTCCAAATCTTCTATTGCATGGGCTATAGTATTTCTGTTCATTTAAATTGTATCACAATCATCAAATAACACAATAATTAGATTGTTTCTAGCCATACTTTTAATTTTTATATTTGTACCATAGACAACAGATAATGGGGCGTGATAGTGTGACGACACCAAGACAGTTGGTCAACCTGAAATCGAGGAAAGTTTCTACACAAAACATGGTTGTCTGCAGACCGTGCCATCTATAGAGCCTGTCGAGTGACTAAAATCAGTAGATTTCAAAAAAATCCAAAACATTTAACGAAAACTGTAAAGTCGTTAGTAATCAAATTTTATTGATTTTTATAACACTGCGTATGCACGAAGTAATCGTTTCTTAGTTCAAGTGTTGAGGTTATGTGGTTTCGGTATTTTGGTGTATTTTTTAATTGATATAGTGTAATATTCATTTGTTGTTTCGTTGCTTTATTATTATATAATTGTAATTAATTGAAAAGACAATGTCAAAGTGTATTGTGAAGGAGTGTAATAAGTGGTGTACTCGGTAAGTTTTATAAAAAAAATTAGAGCATTTTTTCTTTCTCAATTAACAACCATTTTCTTTATTTTTACAAAATACAGAATGTTTACTAATTTAATCGACAACTTTAGAGATCATGGTTGTTTTTTTACATTAGCTAAACTGAAAATTGTTGCATTACTTAAGTAAATATTTATTTATACAGTTTTGTTCCTCCAACCCAGTAAGATATTAAATTAATAAGGCTGGAACGCAGTGGTAATAAATCATTAAATTTGTCGAAGAGGAAACAATGGAGGATATGTCCCCTTCATTTTCAAAAAACAGTGTTTCTTTAGATTTGATAAAGACGAAGGGAGGTTATTAAGAAAGTTTGATTTGCCTTCCCATTTGAGGGAATTCAGCCCTTGCCGATTTTCATATATACCACATGGTATGACAATTTATGGGAAATGAAAGTGAGTATTAACTTTTGTTGAGACAATAGGTGCGTTCTTTTTGACTGAGATCTCAGATCACTTCAGTTAAGGTGATCTGAGAGAAAGTGATGTGAGTAAGCACCAAAAAGAACGACATCTCAATTGAAGCGCGAGATCTGTCGATAGATTTAAATTATACGGCAGATTCGTATCAGCACCTAATAATGTTAATTAATGTATCCAAAATTATGTGTGTTTATTGTTTATATGTCAACGGTTAAAACTTTAGATAACCTTGGTTAAAACTACAAATAAACCAAACAAATCAAATATTTCTTCATCCCCTACACTTTATTTCCGACTCAATTCCAACTGATATACCCCCTTACAACACATTCAGCATCGGTGAAGGGGGAGGAAAAATCTCAGCTCACTTAAAGTGAGTAAAATAAAAAGAACGCTCACATTACTGATGTGAGCTGAGATTAATTGAGATCTCAGTCAAAAAGAACGCTGCCAATATGTCTAAGTATTTGGTCTAGCGGTATAAAAAAAACTAATAAATCAAAAAATAGTTCGGAAATCCAAAAAATATTTAAAAACCAAAAAGAATCAAGAATTCCAAAAAAAAATCAAAAACTCCAAAAAAGGGAATACAAAAAAACTAAAAAAATTTAAACATTCAAACATTTTTTGATATTTTTTTGACTTAGTACAAAAGGTGTGAACTTATTATTGCAATAATAATCGCATTTTGTTTTCTTTTGTTGATATAAATTGTCAAACATATTTGTGTGTTTACTTATAGAAGCTCAACCTGAATCGAGATAGGATTTCCACAAGACGGAGGGATTTTCAAGATCCCTTAGGAAACGATTTAACAATCATAGACTGCCAGGAGCTGCAGAGTTACTTAAACTGCATTATGCGATGGTTTCATAAGAACCGAATGCTTTTAAATATAGAAATATACAAATATGCAATATACTAGGTTTAAGCTTGTGATATAGACCTACTCAATACTTCCATTAAAGAAATAAAGATGTGTTTTAAGTGGAAATGAAATGTTAGATATATTATTTTTAATTTTATACAGTCACAAGTGCTGTTTAACACTCTTATATGTAATTACTTGGCACCTTGTACTTACAGAGCTGGGCAGTAGTTAACTACACTTTTCCTTTAAAAATATTTTAATTACTTTTGTTCTAAGGCAGAACGCACACGACAGACTATCGGCGAACGAATAATTTGTAGGTTAAAATGCAGAATCATGCCTGTAATTCAGTAACGCACATGAACTTCTAAAAAGACGGACAGACAAAAAAGTTGTAGCATATTTCATTTTAGCACCGATCCGACAGCCGGTGGGGCAAATAAAGATATAGGTTTAGTTTGTTACAAAGCACACGACCGTTAGTTTAGTCGATAGCTGTTGGGTGCGTAGTGCTCTTGAAAATGGAAATAGATATTGAAAAACTTATCTGCGAGATACAGAAAAGACGACATTTATATGACACAACAACATCTGAATATTCGGACAGAAACGTAAAGAAAAAACTTTGGGAGGAAGTATGTCCACAACTAATAGCAGATTGGGATAAACTGGAAATTCAGGATAAAATAAAACAAGGTAAGTTTCTTATGTCGCATATATTAAAACTTAAATTTTATCGTATTGCTATGAAAGTTAACCTTGTGGAGACGTGAAGTATGTAGTAAAATAATCTCGAGCTTGTATTCCTTCTGTTGTGCCCCGTACGCCTTGAACCGGTAGCTTGTCAAGTGACTATTGATACAACAAGTCCTCAAACTTATATCCATCCCTTTTGCGTACGAAGTTATGAAGAACACATGCTGATTTTATAATGTCTCTAGCAAAATCGACCTGAACATCTAAACTGCGTTGAAATAGTCTCCACTTACTTGCAAATATGCCAAATGTACACTCAATCATTCGTCGGGTCCTGCATAGCCGGTAATTAAATAACATTTTTTTGCGGTTACAAAACGATTGGGATATGAGGTGCGTTCTTTTTGACTGAGATCTCAGTTAATCTCAGCTCACATCAGTAATGTGAGGCGTTCTTTTTGTTTTACTCACTTTAAGTGAGCTGAGATGTTTCCTCCCCCTTCACCGATGCTGAATGTGTTTTAAGGGGGTATCAGTTCGAATTGAGTCGGAAATAAAGTGTAGGGGATGAATAAATATTTGATTTGCTTGGTTTATTTGTAGTTTTAATCAAGGTTATCTAAGGTTTTAACCATTGACATATAAACAATAAACACACATAATCTATTTTTCTTTTGTTACAAATTATGGATACATTAATTAACATTATTAGATGCTGATACGAATCTGACGTATAGTTTAAATCTATCGATAGATCGCGCGCTTCAATTGAGTTGTCGTTCTTTTTGGTGCTTACTCACATCACTTTATCTCAGATCACCTTAACTGAAGTGATCTGAGATCTCAGTCAAAAAGAACGCACCAAGTGTAAGGATACAAATGAGTGCCCGGTTGATAAATACCTGAAAAAAAAACGTTATTATATGTAAGCAAACACCAGTTCCAGTTTTTTCTATTTTATTTTCAGGAAAAGAAATCCAAAAAAAATGGTCATCTCTGTGGGATTGCTTTCGGCGAGAACTCGCTCAGCAAAAGAAAACACCTTCCGGAAGTGCTGCTAAGAAACACAGGAAGTACATTTACTTTGATCAGTTGCTCTTCTTGCTACCTTTCACGCAATTAACGCAAACTTCTTCTTCATTAGACAATGAACAAGATATACCATATCAACAAAACAATACGGATGAGTCTCAGCTTGATCACGCCGTAAGGCCCTCCGAAAGTGAACCATTCCTGATATCTCCAATCCCACACAAAAAGAAAAAAACGCAGAAGAACTATGATGAAGAAATACTGCAGGTTCTAAAAGAAAGCAACAAGGGACCAACTCAAGCAGAAATATGGGCTTTGGTAAAGGAAAGCAATAAAAAGAAAGACTTGGATGAAGATGAGTTATTTTTAATGTCCCTGTTACCGGCATTAAAAAAATATGACAAAGAGAAGAAGTATTTTTTAAGAATTGAACTTATGAATACAATTCTTAGGTTTGATAGGACCCACAGACAAAGTGTTACAACAGAGACATCATTTCAAAATTCCGAATTTCCGTTGCAAAATTCTACTGTTTCATATCAGTTTCAAAGTGATGGAATAGCAAATCATGGAGATAGACGATATGGATATTATACGGCTCCGCAAACAAATATTGCAACAAACTCTTGGGTCCAACGATGCAACCAGACTTCCACTGCTTTACCGAATGAACAAGTACAACATACAATCAATTCCCCCTTGGAGTCGCCAGGTTTCATACATGTCTGACAGGTATGGACACGACTCGGACTTGTTTTCGCTAGGGAATGATGAAGACATGTTATCTCCAGGTTCCAAAGATCTGCCATAAATGTTATAACCTTTATTAATACCTAATATTACGTAAACTAATAAAAGTATCAAACAGTAAAGTGTTCTTACCTTAATGTAACTGATAATCTCTCCTCAAGTGAAATACACTTCCTCATATTAGTATCTTGGAACGATAATTGTGTTTTCAAGACAGCCAACAGCTCATTAAAAGAATTCAAGGACATTCTATGATAATTAAAAAACTTATCTGGGTGTTCCTGTAGAAACTCAAAAAGGGTATGGAATTGGCCTTTTAATAAACGCTGACTAATTACTGGATGCACCCAAAATGCTCTATTACCCTTTTTTTTTCTTCAGTATCTTAATAATACCGCAACACATCTCAACGTCTGACTATTCATTTTTCATTAACAATCGTCGACTAACTAAACGTTCATATGTGTTGTTCACCTACTTGTCGGTCGACTGTCGGCCGTCTGTTTACCCTTCCGACAAATAAGTAGCTGAGCGACAGTCTGTCGTGTGCGTTCTACCTAACAGTCACAGTAATTATACAATACTCAAATATTTTTTTTCGCAGAACATATGACATGCTTGTTCTGTGACAGTGAAGAGTGAAGTTAAGTAGCTGACAGTAAGTTTGGCGACAACAAGTAACGAACAAACTAAAATTAAATAATATAATTGAAACTAAATAGTATAACGGTTAGCGGTACTGGAAATATTGCAGTAGCTGCCCCATAGCTATTGTGTAAAATATTAATATTAAAGAGCTTCTAGTACTATCCTCGTATCATTTAAAACGAGTCCGTTTTAAACAAATTATAGTGTGCCATCTAGTGTCATTTTTGTGAAGTAGTCTTGCCTGCCTAGAGTGCCTAGTCTTCATTTGCCATTTTCTCGCCTAGCCGTTAATAGTAGTTATCATAGACAAATAATATAATCATCTTATACATATAAATAAAATATACTGCACCTAGCGGTCAGGGAAGCGTGGCGATCATCAGAGTGCCGACATATATATGTCTGCACCGTCTGTGGCCAAGATCAATACGCGCATGCGAGTCACGAGACGTTGCATTGTTTAATATCATTGGCTGTATCATTCCCGCTTAGACGCTTTTAGACCTTCAGAGGATAGGTAAAGATTACTTGCATAGATAAATAAAATATTTTATTTTCTCTATGGTTATTTGTTTGGACATAGCATAGTAAAATTAGGCTGTGGTTTGGTTGTTTAGTTATTTTGTTTTATCATTGTGTTGTGATTTTTACGTGTTTCTTTTAATTAGACTTCTATTAAAAACGATGTCTCCACGACGGTGCTTTTTAGGTAATGAGATATAGGACCTAATTTGAATTTTCATAGGTCTACAGGTATATAAAAATAAATTCCGTTTGAAAACAAATCATCCCATGAGGTACTCCATCTTCATTTAATTTGTCAATATGTATGGCTATATTAGTGTGTAGATATTCAGTAGATTTTCAGAGTATTGCTGCACTTTTCTCTGTAGTTGACTTTACTGTTATCCCTTCAAATTTTGTTGCATATTCGCAAACACGTAATTTACTATATTCTAATAGTTATTTGTAAAACAAGTGTCACAATGACTCGTTTTGTAGTACGAGTGAAGTTTGCGCAACGAACCGCGAAGCGTATACACTGAAAGAAATTTCCATTAACCGTTAGCAAAAATTGAATAACAGTTATTAGAAACTTGCATGAAATAGGCATCAAGTAAGTTCATGATTATGGTTATTAAAGTCACTTTGTTGGACACCACTGAATAACTGTTAATAGATATAATTTTTAAGAATTTCGTATAACCGTTATCGAGTGCACTTAATAAGTATTATAAGATATTCTAATAGCAATCATACTGTCCTATAGTAAACGTTACTAGATGTTCAAATAAAAAACAGAATATCGTCCAACTGTTATCGAGTGAGCTTAATAGATATTAGAGGATTTTCTAATAGCAACCATATTGTCATATAGTGAGGGTTACTAGATTTTCAAATAAAAAACATAATTTCATATAATTGTTATTGAGTGCACTTAATAAATATTATCGGCTTTTCTAGTAGCAATTGTACTGTCATATAGTAAAGGTTATTAGATTTTCAAATAACAAACGGAATTTTGTACAATCGGAATCGAGGGCACTGAATTTAGATTATGGGATTTTCTAGAAAAAATTATACTGGTAAAAAGTCAACGTTATTAGATGTTTTTAAGAATATGATATGTCATATAACCGATATCGAGTGCACTTTTATAAGTGTTATAAACTTTTCTAATAGCGGTGAGACTATAATACAATAAAGATTACTATATTTTCGAATAATTATCTGATATTTTTAAATAAAACTAAATTTGCTATAAAACATTTATATTAACAAAATATAACAAAATATTTAAATTAATGGAACTAACTATAGCTAACTACAAAAATACAACATGGTAGATATAAAATCAAATAAACATATTTTCGAGTTAAGTTTAGATATCAAAGCCCCCAAAAATTCTTAGATTGAAGAAGCTTATAACAAAAATACAACAATTCAAATAAAAATGTTTTCTACAAAATAAACTTAAAGAAGGATGAGATACGTAATTTTTACATACTTATAAATGTTTTAGTATTTCGATTGATTGGTGTATAAGAGACGTGAACATAGTCAGATATATAGTCACTTAATCGTCACTGTATTAATAGGTTTTTGAACGCCATTTATATACTAAACCCAATTTAACACTGTTGGCGTATTCAACCTAACCTCACAGTTAATTGCAAAAACTGCAAATAATCACCTACACCGCACACAAACTTTCAACACTCAACACTCCTAAACCAAATGTGAAAGTGAAATTCGCGGCGCGCGGGTGTTCCAAGGTTCCAACCACAAATAACCAATAAGACGAGATCGACAATCACATCGGTAATGTTCGGACCAGAAAAAACTGCATTTCGATGCTAAACAGACGTTTCTTTCAAAAAAATTTTTCGATATCTTAATAACCGTTATACGAGGACTGCATAATTGTAAGTAGGTGATCTATTTTGTTGGGACTGAATAGTGTTAAGTGGATACCTAATTAGGACTAGTAGGTGCTGAATTGAAACAATTCAATGAGGTCTATAACGAAATGACTATAATAACAGCAATTAGATTTCCAGTTAACTACATCATTTTATCGAATAACTGTTATAAAAATGTTTCAACAAAGTCAACATACTTGTGATAATTATGCACATGCTAGTAATCACTTGCAGAAAGAAATCTAATTAGGGTATTTTGCTCAGTGTATGCTTGCGATCTATTTATATTATATGATGAACAGAATTATTTCTATGATACATCTTCACATAGATATCTGGTAATTTATGCCAAAAATCGAATGATTTATACCTATATATTGGTCCAATACAAAATAAAAATAAACAATTCACAAATCATGCATTGATGAATACATGTTGGCGTACTTTATTTATTCATATTTTTGATATAATTTAATCACATTTACCATTAAGACCATATAATATAATAATTTGATAGCTAGAACAACGCGAGATCATTTTATAATTTATTTCAAGTTTAAAGTCAAATGTCAAATAAAAATATATACTACATACAATAACCAACTGTATGACACTAAAAATTACTAAAAAAGTGTTCAAAGAGACTTAATTGTGACACTGTAAACAATGTTATAATAAAGTCTCTTTTATACGCGAATTATAAAAAATAGTTTTAATTACAGCATAAGAAACATATTATTTACCATTTAACCTATAAGTAACATCATCTAAAGAACGAACAATTTTTTTAACTATAATATTTTCAATTTACATATTTATACCTTCACATCAGCTGAATTAAAAACTAAATAAAAAATGTCAAAGCATTATTGGGATATTATTTTTATCCCGATTCCAAGGAAACAATATACGAAATGAGTGCACCTGCAAACGCGTACACAGGCATCAGAGCGGGTAGTGCCGTGAGAGGTATACATGGGAAGTCCAATGTAGTTGCTTCAGTTTTTTCGCTCCCTCGTCTTTATTTATAAAAATAAGTATATAACATAGGCGAATGAAATATTGCTTTTAAAATTCTGCTTCTTAACGCGCCTTCACTTAACTAAATCGACATACTCTTTATTATAATTAAAATTGAATTAACACATATTTTTGTATATTGTTGGAAAGTTGACATACTATACTAAATAATAGTCTTGAAATCAGCTCAATAACTGTAGCGAGAGCGAGGTAGGTAATAAATTAAACATAAAAAATACATATTTTTTATATTTAGTTTACTACCTATAACTTTTGTTAGCACCAAGTATAGTCCGTTTTTAAAAGACATAGAGTAATAAAAGCTCATTAGGTATGCACAGGGTGTATAATAAAATATTTTTATCTAATTTTATACTAAAATTTCTCATTTGTTACGAATTTCAGGTAGACACCCCGTAACTCTGTATTCGGTTGGTTCGCCTATTGTATTGAAAGGGTCGCTCTATTGTATTTGAATGAACAAATAAACAATAATCCTCAGAGGCGTGCAATCAGGACAAAACAAACTTGGTATATGAATATGAAGGTACTATGAAATTATAATTACGAAAACTATTCAAAAGAGTTCACAATATCGATTCAATAAAAACACATTTTTTTGTGTTCCTATGAATAAACAATAAACATAAAATATTATATAAAAAATAGCAAATTTTTTTGCAGTAGGTATCAACTTTACTATTAATATACCGTTTACAATAGGAGGAAAAAAGAAAAATGCAGGAATAAAGTACGAATTAATGTAATATTTATAAAAAAAAGTCTAACAAATAATAGTAATAACTAACACAAAAACTAGTCTATATATCAGAATCAGAGGATTCTGTTGAGCTTCCATTATTAACATTGATTATAAATGGTTCAATCATGTGTTCACTTATATGATCCATTTCCCACATATTTAGTTCTTCTTGTATCACGTGTTCAACACATTTCTTCCAGTTTTCTTTGGTTACGTTACCTAACGCGTCTTCGAATAAAACTTTTACGTCACTCATTTTGAATGTCGTATTCTTTCTTGAAACTTCCCCTTTCACTTGGGCCCATATTAATTCTATGGGATTGAGTTGACAGTGATAAGGAGGAAGCCTCAGCACCGTTATACCACGCGCTGATGCCATTTGATCTACAACGTATCTACTATATTTGTGTTTATGTGAATTGGCCAGTTGCAAGAGCTCATTTTTTAGCGGGTTATCTGGGCATTCAATATTTTTCGAGGTTAGCCAATCGTGGATATCTTGTTTACGCCATGCAGTTGAAGGTAATTTCTCCACTAACCTGGAGTGATAACTTGCGTTATCCATAATAATGACTGAGCCCGTTGGAATTAGATCTAACATTTGTGAGAAATATTCATCGAAAACGTCTGCATCCATATCTTCATGATAATATGCGGTTTGCTTCGACTCAAAGCACAACAATCCACATTTAACAAAACCTTCGGCACTTCCGATATGAGTAATGATGAGTCGACGTCCTTTTCCTGCTGGTGGATTGAGGCCTGTTGACCACCCTTCAAGAGCTGCCTGCCTTCGACTTTTGACATTCGTGTCTTGTCAAAACATTGAAACAGTATGACCTTCATTTAACCAAGTCTCATCCAAATAATAAATTCGTTTTTGATCTAGTCTTGCTTTCCGAATATTGCGCAAATAACTCCTCCTCCAAATGACAATGTCGTCTCTATCAATCAACATTGCGTTCCGATAATTTTTTTTATATTCAAATCCAAGTTCCTTCAAAATTTTCCATAATGTACTTCGAGACATTTTCGGAAAATCTGAATCTTCTTGAACCGAAGCCATAATTTTGAAGGGAGTTGGGATCTCTTTTCTAAAGAAAAAAGCATGCACCTTACGCCTTATTCCATTCTTCAAGTCGTCATCCATTTCAAGTTTGGGCTGGGGACTTTGCTGGGGCTGTGATGTTTTCATTTTTTTTCTCCTTCATTAAATTATAAATTGTTGTTTTTGTCATTGTTGCAGTAATCTCCACAGTTTCATCAACACTTCCTGTCAAATTCATGATTTTTCTTCTAATTTCTTCGTTCTTCAACGAGGAATAGCAATTTAATATCAGATTGAATTATGCAGATTTGTTTTAAGCAGGACAGGACCGTATTTAGTTTGGAATCATTGAACAAGTAACATATTCTGATTAACAAATTTATTTTTGAAATATAAAGCATTTATTAACTTTGGCGCTAATATATATAGAATTCTAAAATCATTTTATCCTAAATACTTGAACTCTACCCTGAGATGAGAAGTTTTCATGTTAGTAATATAAACTGTTTATCATATATATATAAAATCATCAATATACCGGGCAAACAATAAACTTAAAGTAAATTTAAACTAAAATAAAATAAGTATAACATTCTTATTACACCATAGCCAATTCATAATAATATATATATATTATATATATATATATATATATATATATATATATATATATATATATATATATATATTTCTCGTTCGTATGCTATAGCTAGCGCTTCCGATTTTATGTTCTAATGGATTATAACGCTTCTCTCTGGATGTTACCGGGTGTGGATGTTAAACGCACATTAGGAATTCCACAAAGATATGAAAACTTTATTTTGACTTCAAATTGGTGTGGTGGTGGGGGCCAGCTAAATAAGGGGAAGGTATACCGTTTGCTACGCTGTTGCCAAGAGTCCTAGAATTGAGTTTGATCACTGTTTACGATGTTTTCTCGTGTTCATAGATAACGGTAGATATCTTAATAAAAGAGAAATTATATGGAGTTGGAATGTTTGAGTTCCTTTGAACTAATTTAAATAAATTATATTGAATAAAGATGTATCAAAAAGTTTTGAAATATATTGATAAAATCAATTATAAATATATAAAATCTGTAACTACCGTGCCTTTGATTTTGGTTCTAAGAAATATTAAAATAACCATGACGTCTGTTATAGGTATCTATTTTACATTTCTTTTTCCAGTGCTAGATTCGAAGATTAATTTAATATATTATCTACATTTATACAATGATCGCCTTTAAGCATTCGATTTCCTCAAACAAATTACTTTGCTGTATAAAAATGTAAGATCGATATAAGTATAAAGTATAGGGTTAGTTATTGTCCATAAAGTAGATGATACCTATGAGCTCATTCTTTCATTTATCACAAAAGTTAGGAGGTCTAGGAGTGTGGCAAGAGTTGACCTATCAATAACAAACATGAGAGATATCCTACAAATCATATAACGAGTATTAACTAATTTAATTTATGAAAAGATACACTGGGTATCAATATTGTTCTTAGCCCTTTTCTCAGTTTTAATATACCTAACTGATGTTTTTATACATGTACAAAATGTATTTCTTAACTATGTTGTTTGCCTCTGAATCAATTGATTTATAAAATATTGCTATATCAAAATAGCGTTTGCAGAATTTAATTATATAATGTATAATATATTGCCTAACTTGATTTTATCTATTGAATTATTAGGTATGTCTTAAAAAAGTATAGTATTATAAAAAAGAATTCATAACATAATTTGAACGTTATGAAATTATAAAATACCTCTAAGACACAAATATAATGTCCGATAAATGTCAGGCATTTATAACGGATATATGGGAGGCCAGATAGCCATGTGTGTATGGATAGTTGCATAGTCTTTGTTCGAAATTTGTGATGATACCGGGGTTGCTCTGTGATTCATAATTAATTTTATTTTATTCACATTCGAGTAGAGATATATGTTTTGTTTATTTGTGGTTCATTCAATGGGTTTGTTGAAGTTCATTTTGTTGTGGTGTTGTATAGAAATTTGATATAAAAATCGCAGTTTTGGCTGCAGCAAGACATATATTTTGTTAAAAAATGGACAATAATAATTTTGTATGCACTATTTTTGAAAAGAATTTTACTTATTCTAGAAGTCTTAAGCAACACGCAAGAATGTTTTACAATCGTGAATATATAGGTTTTAACTGTGCACTTTGTAAACAGTCACTAGTGCTTTTTATGAAGATCATTTGTTCAAGGCTCATGAAACAGTTTAGAGACAGAACAATTATCATTCAATAATAAGTTCATATTTGGAATCTCAATCTCAATCAAGCAACAAGAAGAAAACCGGAATAACTGAGTTAACTCTTGCACAAGAGTTGGAAATACCTAGGTAGTAAAAGAAGTTTCAAATTAACATAACTATGCATACATTTTGTAAATAATTTTTTTTGTGTTTATCAAACTTAATAAAGGTATCATATAATTATTATCACTGTTTCCCAATTTATTTCTTATTTTTTTAACAAAATATGTTAGGTATTAATTTAAATTAGGATTTTATACTATTAATAATGTTACATGCTGTGAGTATTAAGGTTTCAATATCCTTAATTAGATAGGTATTTTAATTAAATTTAGCTGTAATGTAATTATATTATTACTAGATAGCTTCTGGTATCTACATAAAAATTTGTCATTCTAATAATCTGCCAGTTTATCTTTATAACTTATATATTCATACTAAAAATAAATTTAGTAAATTAAACTGCATTAGTAATCCTGAAATTTCGAAGTCAACCCGCAAAACTATGCAACCAACCATTATATGTTTCATTTACCTCTTCTTGTGTAAATACAGCAAGAAACAACGCATAGTACAGTTTGAAAAAATAATTAAAAACGCTGATAATGCAAAACTAATACTTTTTATCATTACATTGTTTGTGTTTTTTCCCGGCAGATGGCATAATCGTCATCTTTTTCAATCCCAATAGAGATGCGCGTGAACAATATAATAAGGATGTGCATGAACTTCGGAGTTCGCGTATTGCGAACATGCTGTTGACAAATCTAACATTTTTTTGTTGCTATAAGGATGAAATCGAATAAATCATATCAATATACATGAAAAAAAGGAGTGTTTAACCAACCATCAGCATAATTTTTTGGGTGTAGTAAAACACAATATATTAATCAAAGAATTAATGGTAATTTTGTTGAATATTTTCACGGAAATGAAAATATCAATAAGATAAGGTATTTAATTTTCTTAAGTTGGCAACCCTGTATTAAGTAGTAGGCGTCATCGTAGCTGGGGCGCTATTCTTGACACTTCGTATAAATCAAGGTCACTCGCATTTGTGAAATATTCGGATTAATGTATTCTTGACTCTTCGGATGCATTTCGAATACGCATATTATCACTCGCATTTACAACGAGCGGTCTTTAGGATCCGAATCACAGATAAGTCTACTTCGAATATTAAAAATGGCTGAGTTTATGTTTATTAATTACGTTGATAATTTGTTAAATCCGCAGAATGAGATTAATATTATTGGTTATGATCCGTTAAATGTTTTAAGCGATAGACAGTTTATTCAAATGTTCAGAATTTCTATGGATTTGTTTAGATTTTTAAAAAATATTCTGCAAACCTATATTAAAGACAAAGTTCGTTCAACAGATTTGAGTGTTGTTGATAAGGTAAGTAAAAAACTTCTGAATGTATTTTATAAATATTATTGTACCTATTTTTGTTTATCTTTTCCAGATATTGGTAGCATTAAAATTTTTTGCAAGTGGTAGCTATCAGCTTGATGTTGGAAAAAATTTACATTTAAATGTTAGCCAATCTTCCGTGAGCAGATGTATTAAATAAGTCATAGAGGCAATAAATCAGCCTGACATTTTTAATGAATACATTAAGTTTCCTCAAAATTTTCAGGAGTTAAATTCTGCAAGATTACAGTTTAAAAATTGTTGTCACTGTCAATCTAATAAAAATTATCTATATATTGTTTTTGGTTTTTTAAAAAATATAACTTTCCAGAAGTAATTGGCTGTATTGAATGTACACACATCGCTATCTATCCACCTAAAATAAGAGATCCAGATTACCCTGAACACATTTATGTGAATAGGAAAGGATATCATTCAATTAATGTACAATTGGTAATGTTGTATTTTTAAATCACAATGTGACATAATTTATTAGTTACAGAATAGGTATACCTATACAATATATTTTATTTTAGATATGTGATGCTAATATGAAAATCATTAATACCAATGCAAGATATATCGCATGGTAGTACTAACGATGAATTTATTTGGAACAATTCAAATGTACAAACAGTTTTACAACAGTTGCATGCTAGAGGTCATACTGATTATTTTCTTTTGGGTAAGTGGTATTTTGTTTAATATAATATTAAAATAAAATGAATACATATTATAGGTGATTCTGGTTATTCACTGCGACCATGGTGTTTAACTCCATTGGAAAATGAGCCAGCTGTAAATACACCTGAATATGTATACAATCATATTCACAAATCTACAAGAAACATAATTGAAAGATACAATGGTCTTTTGAAAATGAGATTTCGTTGTTGTCTTAAGCATAGAGTGCTGCATTATGATCCTGAAACTGCCTGTAAAATTATAAATTCTTGTGCATTCTTACACAATTTATGTATTGAATATAATGTACCAGAACCAGAAAATAATGATGATGAAGAAGACATTGATTTTGGAATTTATGGTAATACCAACTCATCTGACATATTTAATATTAAAATATTTACTTTTAGCTGTATTGCAACAAGGTATTCTTGAAAATTTGGAGGAAAATGGTATTGCAAGAATCAATGAAGATCTTGTTATGGGTCGTACAGCAAGGCAAAATTTAACTCATAACATATTTAGACATAGGATGTAATTATAGTTTATATTTTAAGGCATTTAATAACATTTTGATATTAGTCTGCTAGGAATGGGATTTAGTGGAGTACATGTTCAAGAAATGATGTTAGCACTTTATGGGAAATTTTATTGAAATGTGTTTAAGTGTGTATTGGTTGAGAAATATTCCAACAATAAATCATAAGAAAATCTAGATAAAAACTTATAATACTAACCTTATTGGAAATTTTTATTTTTAACAAATGATTCTGGCCCTATCATTGATTTTACTCACTCTTTTTGCACTATTGTTAAATTATTATTGGATATTAAAAATGATTTATATTCTATATTTTTAATTCTTGTTTTAAATAAACTTAGTTAATTAAATCACCAGCCTTTTCTTTTATAATCTATCCCAGCTATAACTCCTCAATAAACATGAGATATTATAATTGGTTATTTAGGATTTCACAAATCTATGTAGGTACCACACAAAATATTATCAAAGTTTCTATTGTAAAATAAGTAAAATTATTATACACAAAAAAATACACACATATACATCTGTCCTATACGAAAAAAAAAACAAATACTGTTGCGAGAGGTACATTTAATGAATTATATTTAACAATATCACAAAACTAAAATTAACTGAAATCCCTAAAAAATGAAAATATTTTTAAGAATCTACAACAAAATTATTTATGTTAAATTATGCGTAAATTCAGTGAGAGTGTGCAATTTTTTCGATAGAAGTTGCTGATTTTTCTCTGGCAACTGCAATTCTTGATAAAAGCTCAATTTTTTTATTATAATACTTTCCTTTTATATCAATTTTTTGTTTATACAATGTATTAAAATCACTAACTACCCTCGCATTATGAATTTTTGATCTTTTTGGAAATTTCCTCTGACTTGTTGTTGTTGAGGGTGTATTATTTTCTATATTTGATATATCTTCCACAACTTCATCAACGAAAGTTTGTTCTTCATTGAGTAAGTCGTGTTCTTGTTTATGAGTTTCAAAATTGAAAGTCGCAGTAGATTCTGGTACTGCATGTCCTTCAATTGAAACAACTTTTATTATGTCCAATATTGATAATTCTGAAGGTGTTAACTCCTTTTCAGTAGGCGGTCCTCCACCAGTACCTCTATACTGTTTCTTAATTTCACTTTTTTTCAATTTTGTCCTAGACCGCAAATCTTGCCATGTCTATAAGAATGGGAACATTAATTATTGAAAATTGTATAATTACCTTTCTCTAATTGCGCCAGTCTTTATTTGCACCAGGTATACTATTTAATATCATAGTGATTTCTTCCCACTTTACAATAGTATCTTTAAATGTAAAAGAATTCGAAAATTTACCACTAATTAATGCAGGATTCTTTTTTAAAAACTCAATCATTGTTGTTTTTTGAGTTTCGGTAATTGATGCAGATTTTTTACCACTATTCATTGCAAATATTAAGTAGGTATATTGTTTGTGAATAAATGTGAAAAATCCAACTAATATAAACAAATAAACATAAAGTTTTTAGGTTATTTTACATTGTTGACATATTTCATTCGTGTAATTCGAATACCAATATCTAACTCGATACGAAGGATATGCGAGAATACGGTTTCACAAAATCCTTCGCACGCACACCCTTCGGATCGGTTAGTATTCGTACCGATGCGAAGGAAGTCGAGAATAGCGCTCCTGGCAAGCCACTTGCACAGGCACGGTTTTAATCATTTTTATGTTTATTGGAAATCCTTAAATTTGTTTTTAAAATATTTTCGAATTTTATAACTGTAGTGAGTTCGTACTGCAAGGATTATTCTTTCACGACCGTTTGATGGTGTTATTTTTGATTAGTGATAAAAGTGCCCATTATTCAAAACTTGTTGCAGTTTAATTACTTGAAACTATGAAGTGCATGGTTCTGTTTTGTAAAAATGCTGTGAAAATCCCAGTGATTATTAATCCAGATTAAGTATGTTGGTCTCTCTGGGTTGATCTTATTGTATTTATTATTCGTTATAAATAAATGTTACCTGTTCAAATTTAATTTCACATGTCAATCTACTCAGCTGTTATCACAAAATGTCACTACTGTATTTTTTTGAAGTTTATATAAAAATGTCATTATTATTGAAGTTTTGTAAAAATGCGTCATGTAAAATAAGATCTTTAAGTAGTTAAATACGAGTATATTTATTTAGTGTAACCTGTGAATATTTATTTTTCAACTAATCTGTATATTTTCAAGTAAACTGGCGACCGTAACGAAGATATATTTTCCAGTAACATAAGTTTGTTACAGTTGGACCTTTTTAATAAGAGCCAATTATTATTCATGGTCCTTCGAGACGAATACACAAGTAAGATAAAAAGACTGAAATTGTTCCACTATAGATAATTTGCAGGTAATCATAGCTCTGTATTAAAAATGTCTGATATAACGTCACTTTATCATAAGCGCGCTTCACAGAAATCTAAAGTAGTTCAATCAACCATTGTCACAATAGGTTCAGATGAATCGGAAGATTACGAAGAATTTGAAACACAGTATTACTCCGTATTGTCAGCCACAACAAATTGTTGTACAAAACTTATCGAACAGTACCCTTTGAGTGAAATTACCACTAATAACAGTGCCAATTTTTACAGATTGGAAATCGTTTTTTCAAATTTATGAAACGCTTATTTTAGATAATGACGATCTTACTGATGTACACAAATTGATTTATTTGAAAATTTATCTTGTAAACGAGCCCCTTAAGCTAATAGAAAATTTGCATCTAGTTGATGATAGCTTAAAATTAGCATTAGACACTTGAAAACAGAGATACGGTTATAATGTGTTAACAATTTTTACTCATATTAAAAAATTATAAAAATTCCTCAGTTAACAAAAATCACGCACAGTTCATTTAAGGAAATCTTATTAAAATAAAACAAAATACTGAAGCCTTAAAAAATCTAAAAGTACCTGTTAGAGAATGGGGCTTAATACTTATTTTTATTTTGCTACAGAAACTTGACATGAGTATAAGAAAACCTTATGAAATTGATAAATGGTTAAAACTCAGCACTACTCATTTCCCCACTCTCGATGAATTTATAACATTTTTAGAATCCCGCTGTTTATACCTGACATATATCATATAGTTCTTCTACCAATATATCCACAGCTCATAAAGCTTCTAGGATGGTACATCATCTGCACAATCAGCTTATTAATCTACCACATAATCAAATACGTAGAAAAACGTGCATATTCTGTAGCTTAGATAATCATTCAGTCTATATCTGTTTTAAATTCAATAACTTATCTCTCAACGAAAAACTTGATTCTGTGAAAAGCAACAAACTCTATGTACAATGTTTTAGTCACAGTTAGTGAATGAAGATCACATAGTTGTAATTTCTGTCAACTAAAACATAATACGCGGCTTCATAAATCTCCAAACATCAACAACTCACAAAGTGTTAATTATAAAAGACATGTAGACTCCCACAATTTAAATAAATTTAGGCAACAAAGAACAGTTCCACATGCACCTCCTTCAACTTCTAGAACTTACATTTCTAATAATGATAGACGTAATAGTTCTCATTCTTCTCGTAGCCAAGAAACACCCCAAGATACAAACGAATCTAATGAAACTTATAATTCACTCGTGAATACTATCAATGACGATCACTCAGCCCTTGTTATTAGACATTCATCCAGTAATTCCTTACATAATTCCATTCAAAATAATTCTTTGAATAATAACCAACCTCGTAGTTCTTTGGTTAGACATTCATCCAATAATTCATTATGACGCCATTATTCCAATGAACAGACCACACTTTCTACTCTAACTCCAAGTGGAGAAATTCTTCTGGTAACAGCTATGGTTACTGTATATACTTCTGATAATAAACCCATACTAGTTAAAGCTGTCTTAGACAAAAACAATTTTTGTCTTTAGAAAAGAATTTTTTTTAAAACTTCTGACCTATTCTTACAACATAAGCCATTTATTGATGTATACATATCACTAGAACATGGTGAGATAATTCCCCTTAACTTAAAAAATGAAAGGTCAGAAAATAAATACTTATGTCATCATCCTGTTATTAGAAATGACCACTCCACAACTAAATTAAAAGTAGTATTTAATGGTAGTGGAAAGACATCTATTGGTGAAATTGACTGTCTCGACCCTTACTTCGTGGAATATGCTCATATTAGTGTTTTTAAATGAAACTCAAGGTCTCCAGTTAATTCCACAATAATACAATAACTTGTATTATATTGTGGAATTAACTAGAGACCTTGAGTTTCATTTAAAAACACATCTATTGGCATTTCTTTAAATGACACTATGCATAAAGGATATACAGTACAGCCAGAACTGTTTAATATTCTCTGTAGATTTAGAGGTTTTCAATATGCTTTAACAAGTAATATTCAAAAAATGTATAGGCAAACTAGAATAAACCCCTCACATACATTCTTGCAATATATTCTATGGAGAAACTCCCCTAAAGAACCCCTACAATGCATTGAATTACTGACAGTTAGTTATGGCATAAACAGTTTGGCTGCTTCCAATCCCGCGTTAAATTTGTTAGAACAAACATATGTTGATGATATTCTGTCTGGAACAGACTCACTTGAAGATTTAAACATTTCGAATAATCAATTAATAACTTTGTTACACTCAGCTAGTTTTCCCCTCCATAAATGAAATTCGAATTCTCGAGCATTTTTAAATAAACTAGGTAACTTATCCCAGCAAGCTAAATACGTTCCTCCTGATGGTATCATTAATAAAGTTCTAGGAATTATTTGGAACCCGGATATTGATTGTTTTTCAATTTTTATTCCTAATATACCCCATTTGAATAATATTACTACTACTAATATTGGCAAAATTCGCACAAATGTATGATTGAGTAGGATTTATAGGTCCATTCATTGTAGTGGCAAAAATCATTATGCAGAAGCTTTGGACGAACAAGCTACATTGGGACGATGATCTCTCGCCTCGCTAGGACTCCTCTATGAATGGACCAACTTTTATAATAAAATCCATGTTTTGAAAAATTTTAAAAATCCTCGATATCTGTTAAACAATCCCTATTAAGTATCTATTGAAATTCACGGGTAATGTGATAGTAGTATGAGTGCGTATGGTGCTTGTATATATTTTCGAGTCATTTACACAGATAACACAGTAAGTTATCGTTTAGTAGCTTCTAAAAGCCGTATAGTACCTATAAAAACGACCACTTTACCCCGGCTAGAACTTTGTAGCTGTTTACTTCTATCCCAATTATTACAGAAAATTTTCATCGCATTTCAAAATAAGTTCTACTTTTCCAGTATTAACTTGTGGTCTGATAGCTTAATATTATTGCCCTCTAACAATAGACTTGTTAGTCTTATTTTACATAAAGAACATCTAAACCTCGGACATGGAGGTGCACAAACAGTCCTATCCCATTTTCGCCTCAGATTCTGGCCTCTTGGCGGCTTACGGGAAGTTAGAAGAATCTCTTATAACTGTAAGATTTGTTGTGGATACAAAGCACAACCTTATTCTCAAGTAATGTGATTTACCATTAGTGAGAGCAGAACCTACGATACCCAATTCTAGCACAGGAGTAGATTTTGGAGGACCATTTCATATAAAATCATCTAAACTTAAAAAAGCACCAGTCAATAAATGTACATTTCTGTATTTATTTGCATGGTCACCAAAGCAGTCCACATAGACTTATTATCAGATTAATTCACAGAAGCTTTTTTGCTCTGTTTAAAACGTTCCATAGCGCGAAGAGGCTCTCCACATATTATGTATAGTAATAATGGCAGCCATTTTTTGGGTAGTAATAATCAATTACGTGAACTTTATTTATTTTTCAAAAAAACAAGAAACTACAGAAAAAATTCGACAATTTTTAACCCTTAAAGAAATCAAATGGAAATTTACTCCACCTCAAAGTTCACATTGAGGATGTAATTCGGAAAGTGCAAATACATCTTCATAGACTAATTGGTGACTCAAAATTTACTTTCGATGAATTATCTACTATTCGTTGGTCAGTGGATTATTTGAATCAATTACAAAATAGACCTAAGTGGTACACTCACCAAGAGAATATTAAACTCAATGACATTGTATTAGTAAAAGACGAAAATATAAAACCTTTACAATCGCCATTAGCTAGGGTCATAGAACTATTACCAGCCAAAGATACCAAAGTTAGATTGGTTAAAATTAAAACTCAATCTGGAATTTACACCAGAAATATAACAAAATTGTGTCCTCTAGTTTCGGAATGTTAATCATTATTTGTAATTACTTATGGTTTTAAATAAACTACACAATACTCGTTCCTCCTTTACATCGTATTACTACTGCATGTTTTCGTTTAGCTTAAGAATGGATGTGGAATCAACGGGGGCCTGTATGTTCAAATTTAATTTCACATTTCAATCTATAGTCAGTTGTTATCACAAAATGTCACTTTAGTATTTATTTGAAGTTTTGTAAAAATGCGTCATGTAAAATAAGATCTTTAAGTAGTTAAATATGTTTATTTAGTGTAACATGTAAATATTTATTGATCAACCCATTTGTATATTCTTCAAGTACCCTTTTAATAAGCGCCAATTTCTATCCAGTTACCCACAATTATTATGGTCCTCATTTGTTCTTATGTTTTTAGAGAAGAAGAAAAATAATTTATAATTTTTAAAAGATTATTGACGTTTTTCGAAAATAATCATGATTTTTGCAAGTTATTTTGTGCAATTTTTTGTTTTCCCCTGTAAACCGTTTCAAAATATAGAAATTTGATAATGCGAATGAAAATTATATGGATTAATGTATTGTTAATAAAAATCATTTTGCAAACTTTATGTGATTTTTTTCCATTTACATACAGTATTTAATAATAAAAATGTTATACATATGGTGTAAACTTTTTGACATTGTATGTCGGCTGTTAATTTGGTACTGAACCATTGTTTCTAAATGATCTATGGTTATGAATATATTGTACAGAATCATACCCGAACCCTATGAAGAAAACTACAGGTTTTTCATGTTGTAGGGTTCATATATACAAACATAACATAGAAAATATATATAATTTCTATGGCATAAATCATCACGCATTTCATTTATATACACAAAAACTTCGAAATATTCCCTATACGTTCATTGGAAAACGAATTTGGGAGGCCGACTCTGGTTCATTTCAAATCACGCAGCATCAGTTTTGTTTACTACGTCAAAAGTGCATGTGCGTATAAACTCCAGGCGTCCGCTAATTTTCAGTATATTGGTTGGTATTGTTTTCTAGGTTTATTACGAGTTCTATGCTCGAAAGGAACTGAGAATCGAGTCATTACAATGGCGTACGCCATATTCACTAGCCGTAATACCGACGTTGTCATTTTTCCTCGATTTTTACAGATATTAGATATTGACAACATGGCATCTCACCTGTTTGTGGTAGATAAGGGAGTTTAGACGATAGTTTTTATGAAGCGGTAAAGTTTAAACTGATATCGGTTGCTTTGAAATATTACGTTGAAAAAATTGTAAGACAATTATTATCTGTGTTTCTTATATGAAAATAACGTTAAAATGGATTTTTGAGTGTTTAAAGAAATATTGAATATTTGAGAAGAATGATCATTTCTGTGTATGATGTGTGCAGGATATATAAATTATGTTATACAGGGAGAGGTTGAAGTAAAAATTACAGGAAGACTTTGATTGTCAATTCCAATTTGTACATCACCTATACGCCTGATAGTTTTTGTGTTATGTGACATACGTACTACGTACATACAGACATTAGGTATGACAAAACTGGTCAACATTGTTCCAGGAAAGGTCGAAATATATATTTCTATTGATCTATTGAACTTTCATTGGATTTTTTGCATTTACAATACTTCCTTTACTGTGACCGTTGTGACATACAAGGAACTATATTTCAATGTGTTGTAGTATCAGGATTCGGGCGTTAAATTAAACTGTAGATTTTGCATTATACACTATATTGAATAAAAAAACTTAACACGAGAGCTTATTCAGCGCGAAACCTAAGCTGTGTGTGTCATAACCACGTTCTCTCTCTTCTTCTTTTTTTCTTTAAAATTAAGGGGGAAATTATGTCAGAATCTAAAGGAGGTCTCACACTATGGGATGCATGAAACTGAAGTATAAAAAAAACGCTTCAGTTCGGCCTTCCTGTCATTGTGACGACCTCGACACAAGCAAATAAACAGAGTTCATCATTTTGTTTCTATTACCCATCAATTATGGTACATACAGCTTTTCACACAGGTTAAATTGTACAATTACAAAAGCATTAACCTAAATAAAACATCGAAACTATCAACTTCCTATTAGAAGTCTCTCATAAAATCACAAATTAAAAATACATACTGAATGTTGGGTCTCGCAAACAAATAGGAGCAAATAATAATTCTTTCAATTTATAACATAACATGTACTAATTTGCGATCCCAACTAACTACTTAATGGGCATTTCTTTGAAGCTAATTTCAAGCGTTGGCTGGATAATATCCCTTTATAAATTCGACCAGTTTGACGTTCCCCTAGTATATCTTCAACAACATACCTATCATTATCTAGAACTCTGGTAACCTCATATGGTCCCCTATATTTTGGTTCTAACTTTCGACTATCACCTGTAGATGGAATCTGATCCCTAACCATGACTAAATCGCCTAAATCATAAGTTTTAACCTTTGTTTTTGTTATAATATTCTGATAGTTTTTCCCTCCCGTATACCTCCTTCAATACATAACTCTTGATTGGTAAGATCAGCTCTTACTGCTATATGCCCTAAATAGTTATTTGGAATGCAAACATCTTGTTCTGACTTAATAACAGTTTTGTTTAAAATTGCATTTAAATCACATTCGAGATTAACTTTTTCAATTCTCAGCTCCCCACTTCTACTGATAATTTGTACATCAGGGTGTTCTGTGAACGGGTGTCCTACTATTAAAGGTACCATCTGAGAATCATTTGGTACAATGTGAATCTTTACTTTGACTAATACTCCCTCAATGCACAAGTTTCCAGTAAAAAGACCTAGGGGTTTGACAAGTCCATTGCCAAATCCTACTAAAGGCTGAGTTTCTGTTTCAAAATATGAAAATCCTAATTTTTTTGCTATATCATCTTTTAGAGTTACACAACTACTTCCCAAATCAACATAACATTTTATATGTTTGTCATACAAAAGACAATCTTTAAAATATTTATCATGAGATTTATCATTGGAAATTGTTAAAACAATATTACTACTATTATTAATATTAGGGTTTCTATTTTCACTAGATGTACTTGATACCTGTTGATTGTTAGAGTTATTATTGTTGTTTCCTCTGCTACCATTGTTTAACTCAGTTCTTTTTTTAGGACAATCACGAGCATAATGTCCTTTTTGGGAACACTTGAAACAAGTTACTTTTGTTTGTCTAACAATAGTGTCTGTTTTGATTTCATTTGAATTTTTATGTGGTTTATCAAAATTTTTACTTACATACCTTTTGATATAACTAGCACCTGCTTTAAGGTCTGGTAGTAACTGGTTTACTTCAGTGTACCTACTTAGTGGTCCTAGGTAATCTCGGAATCGTGTATCATTCAGGCCATGTACTATCCACTCGATTGTTTCTTTTTCATTCATCTTACACTTAACACACTTCAACAATTTTTCAAAATAGTACTCGACAATGTCTTGATTTGTTTTCCATTTGTAGTTTTGTGCTTGCAACTGCAAATCAACACTGCTTAACTCGACGGTAAACGTTTCCTTCAGCAGGGATTTCCAATCTCCCCAAGTTCTTGTATCACTTGGAAGACTATCTCTCCATGTTCTTGCGACACCTTCTAGTTTGGATAGAGCGTGATGTTTTATTGACACCTCGTCCCAATCATAAAGTTCTCCATATTCTTCCAATTTTTCAATCCATCGATCAATTGCAATATCATTCCTTACCGGGTCAAATCCAGGAAGAACTTTATCTATACTGTTAAAATGTTTGTAGCCACTCGCAACATATACTAAATTTTGTTCAGCCGCTGCAATTTCAGTGTTAACGTCTTCTGAGCTCATATTGAATACAGATTGAAAGCTTCTCACTATCAATTTCTCATCAACTCCAAACTCCAGAATATAAAACGACAGAAAATGCCGGCAATACACAACGCTGAATGGTTTCCAACTATTTAATATAAAAATATAAAACAGACGTGCACACGGTTAATCTCACTTCTGAAAAACTGTTGTAGTATCAGGATTCGGGCGTTAAATTAAACTGTAGATTTTGCATTATACACTATATTAAATAAAAAAAACTTAACACGAGAGCTTATTCAGCGCGAAACCTAAGCTGTGTGCAGAGATAAGTAATCCCTAGATATTCCACGCAGGTTACCCAAGGTCAAACCAAAACTTAATTCGGAGGACAGACCTGTAGGTGTCGCCAGATATGCTCTTCTTCTTTTTTTTCATCGGTTTTCTGCTTTTGTTGTCATTTTTTAGTAGTCGCCATTTTCTATGCAGGCTTTAGCATAATAAGTTCAGTTGATTTTATTTTTATTGAATTCTGTATTGTTTTCGCTTTTTTATTATTTCTGTGTTTTTAACATTATTCTGGATTTTCAAAGTGTAGTTTTAGTCGGAACATTCGTGGTGTAGTTAGTTTTAGTTGTAGATTATTGTTTTTTATTGTTTTTAAAAGTTATACCGAACAACAGTGATTGAACACAATGCCTTTTCATAGTAATTGTTGTATCCCTGGGTGTATTGAAATATCTAAAATCCGCCACACATTTCCAAACCCCATAATGGATTTGCAACGATTTAACAAATGGCTGGAAAATATAAACGTTGCTACGCTGAGTGAGATGGATCCTTTAGTTATATTTAAATCAAAAAGAATTTGTCATCGACATTTTGACCCCATATATGCTTCGACTATGTCCCATAGATTACACAGAAATGCGATTCCTACGATGTATTTGCATGGTAAGTCTGCTTTTTAATAATAAAAAGTTAGATCTTTCAATGCTATGTTTCAGATGAAGCAGTCAATATCAATATAAAATCTACATGTAGTGGTATACCATCAACATCAGCTAGTATACCACCAACATCTTGTAGTATGTCATTGGAGGATCCATCATGTTTGCCACCAACAGTAGATTCTTCTACACCGACCATATCTCATCGTAAGTATATATTAGTTTAATGAAATGCCATTCATAATTATTGAATCTTAACATTTAATTAGACATGTTTATCCAGCTAATAGTGGATAGTACGTAATTTAGTGCATAGTGTATAATTCATAAAGTTATCAACTTTGAACTTTGAGCATTATGATTGTACACAAAATGTTAGCACGCAGGTGCAATCTTTTGATTTGTAAAATTTGTTGTTTCTCGCGAAATTTTCTTGATGAAATGATTTAAGTTCCAAAAGAAAATCAAAAAACACTTTAGAACAATTAAAACAGAGATGATCGAACCAAAAAATGGAGTTAGTTAAAGGAAACAAAAGAAAACGATAAAATAATTTTCAATTATCAAAGCTGTCAATGGATAAAAATTATAAACACATGGTTAGGCCACAGATAACCCAAGTTTAGACAGCAAATAGTGCATCATTGATAATTCATAATATTCAATTCATAAAGAGAAAAATTGGTGTTTATCCAGCATTTATATTTTGGCATCTGGAAGTGAATTGACAGCTTTGAATAGTCCATAATTATTTTTAAATAATTTTGCACGGTTTCTACTAAAATGCCTTCATATAAATTAATGTTGTTTCTAATTTATTTTAATTGAACTTTAATCAACAGAATATTGAAAAAAAACAATAAATTTTGGAGTTATCCTAACTAAAACCATAGAACCATTGAAAAAGTATATATATTCGACATATATATACTTTTTATATGACTAAAGCTCAGCTGAAATCATGAAACATTTTACAAAAATCAATAAGATTGCGTTTATGTTTTAAAGTTTTCTTCACAATCATAATGCATAAAGATAAAAGTTGTCCACTTTATAATTAAGCACTATACACCGAATTATGTACTATCCACTATGAGCTGGGTAAACGGGTGTATTGAAATGTTGAGTTTCAATAATTATGTACCATGAATTATGAATTGTCGATTATACACTATTAGTTGTCTAAACATACTTTTGTATGAATTACGCATTATTCATTATCAATTGTGAATTATGAATTAAAATTATTGACTATGCACTATTAGCTGACTAAACCCACCTATAGTCAACTTAAATCATGTCAAAGACAAATATTCTTACATAAAGCCTATAAAAAATTGCAATGCACCTCTTCAATAATATAAAGTTTAGATTGTTATTATGGATAACATGTGAAATAAGATAAGATGTATCGATTAGAAACAATATGAAGTGATATTACAATTAAAACCAACTTCTTCTAACTGAAAGACTAAATATGATCCATGATGAGATTATGCACAACTACATGCATGCCCAACTATTACTTGTTTGTGGTGTTTCGTATTTTTTTGGTTGAAAAATATTTTCAATGAATATATTTGAAATGAATATACAAAATAAGATACCTATATTTTACAGTTATTTGACCACATTTACACTGTCCCTCTCATTATTAGTTTTATCAATATAACTGGCCCTTTTTTGCTCTGATGACACATCACTTGTATTAAATTGTTAAGCTTAGCCATATAATGTTACCATGAATAACTAGTAATACTTCATGTTTTTTTCAGGCAGTAAGCATGGTGTTTTACTTTCCCCATTTAAAAGTATTCAAGGAGTGGGGATCAGTAGAAATATGATGTCACCTAAAAAGAAAAAAAATGTACTCTGTAATGAAGCATATGTACAAAAAGTACAATCAAGTGAAAGCCAGTCACAAAACCGTAAAAAGAAGATTGTTTGAAGCAGAGGCATTTAAAAAAACACACAATTTGGAAAAAAAATTGATCAGTTAAATCATATGGCAGCTATACTGATTAACTGTCAATTGAGGGAGACAGGAAAGTACAAAAATTTACGAAAATTCACTTTAGAGGAAAAACTTTTGTCACTGTCCCTGTTTAAACAGAGTCCCAAATCATACTCTTTTCTTGCAACATTCTTTGTATTGCCAATCAAGACAACACTAACTAGACTGCTTGAAAAAATTGTTGGTGGTCCAGGTATCCATAAAATGATTTTTGACTCACTGCGGGAAGTAACTAATAACATGGATGACAGTGAAAAATATGTTGCTATATTGTTCGATGAGATGGCAGTTATGCCTGGTTTACATTATAATGAACACCTTGGACTTATAGAAGGATTCGAAGATATGGGAGATGGCATAAGGGAGAGTCATCTTGCAGATCATGCTTTGGTGTTTATGGCAAGAGGAATTAAAAAGCCATGGAAAGCTCCCATATCTTTTCATTTAGCAGGTAGAGGTGGTGCAAAAACATCACAAATCAAACAGTTGTTACAGCAGGTGGTTACTGAAATTCTGGGAATAAATTTGAAGCCTGTAACTGTTATTTGTGATCAGAATAACGCAGCTGTCATAAATGGGTTGATGACAGAGACCAGGCAAAAATACCTCAGGAATAGTATACCAAACTATAGAGAAGGATCATTTGAAATAAATGATTGGAGAGTATATCCCATTTTTGATCCCCCTCATTTAATAAAAGGGATAAGAAATAATCTCATAAACAAGGATCTAACATATGTTAGAAGAAATGTTATGAAGACTGCTAAATGGGAGCATATTCAAAAATTATATGAATACGATAGTCTTGCCTCTGATGGCTTGAGAGTTTTGCCCCACATCAATGAGGAACATGTATATAAAAACAAAATTAAGAAAATGAAGGTTAGGAATGCCGTTCAAATATTCAGTCAACGAGTTGCTGCTACTCTTCAATTAGTAAGCAGAATTGGTAAGATTTTTCTTATTGATTGCCCTAAGCTATTTCAATCCTTAGACCTATAATAATTCAAAATAATATAAATAATAAACTGTTTAGATATATTAGTAAAGATAGTACAACAGTTTGATCAATTTTAAAAAGCTACCATGTAACCACCTAACCAAGTTAACTCCATGTAATATACTGTAGAGAAGAAATAACTGCACTTTATTTTAATTTGATATTTTTATTGTCCGTATTCACATATTGTTCACGGATGCATTTTTATACGTATGTAATCTATTTACAGATTCACAAAAGGTCATTGGCGATAGAATAGAGGACACAACAGAATTACTAGCATTCTTTGACCGTTTGTTTGACTCTTTTAATGGGTCAAACAAACATCATGACCAGGGCAAGATTCTACGGTGTGGTTTAAGCGAGACATCAGATCACCGTCGCTTCTGGAATGAAGAAGCCTTGCCGCTGCTGAGTACCATGAAATTTGTTAAAAGATCAGCCAAGGACATACAAGTTCCCCCAAGTCTAAAAAATTGGGCATTCAACATCAATAATATTAAGGCAATCTGGGGTGTATTAAAACAAAATGGGTTTGATTATCTATTGCCCAGGCGTTTAAACCAAGATCCCCTTGAGAATTCATTTGGCCAACTCAGAAGTTTTGGTGCACTAAATACACACTCTTCAAGTGCACAGTTTGTAGGAATTTTTAAAACATTGTTCTTTCAAACAACAGTATCAGTTTTCAAACGTACTTTCAACTGTGAAAATGACCAGTGCAAAACTATGTTTGTCTCATTAACAAATTTGTTTAGACCGGAGGCAGTGTTAGAAAATGTGGATAATATTGTAAGTGTTGACCTCCCACAGGAACCAACAGAACAAACATTGTCCACAATATTACAGGAGTTGGCGGCCAATTATGTGGCAGGTTTTATTTTAAAAAAAAATTAAACAAAAAATTAAATGTGCAAGATGCCAGTCAACTCTATTTTGTACAGTTGCTCCAGCCCAGCACCATGCATTAATCTCTGCCAGAGAATATGGTGGTAGTTGTGCAAAAAGGTTGAATTACCCAACTGTGCCATTTGCAGTTACATTTAATCAAATTGTAAAAATAATTTATTTATTTTTAAATAAAGAGCCACACAGTAGTTGTCTAACACTGTCAATGGTCAAATTTATAAAAGACACTGTTCGATTCGATTTTTTGATATGCGAGTCAGAACATTGCCAACAGGTTATAGATTTAACAATACGGTTCTCAATAAAAACTATTGTTCACAATTGGTGTAGAAATGTGAATAATATACTATGTGGGAAATCGCAATATACAGGAAGCAATTTTGTGAAATTACAGGCGTCACGAATTTATAAAAATCGATTTAAAAGGCAAAATGTGAAAAAACCTTCACATGTTGCTGCACCCAATATTTAAATATTACTTACTACCTATATAATAATAATTTATTCAAAATAGTGTTCAATAGAACACAATACAAAATACAATGGGATAGAATAACAATACATATATAGATGTAGTATTCATGCAATATTAACAATATAACACTCCATAAAGGCAAGGGCTGTCCATGGGGTCAGTGAATGGATAAATTATAATTATGTTTAATGTATACTATTACAGTACTTCCATAATTCTTGTAATCTTCCAATTAAAAATAATAAATTTAGAAGTAAATTCTTATAAAAATGGAGATGAGCAAAATTTAACAAATTATGTAAAAAAAATTAAAAATTTACATAAAAAAATTAAAACTCATGACCCAATCAGATTGCTTATTTTTTTTCTTGTTATGGATAGTAAAAATATTTTATCACATTTTTTAAATTTGTACATTTGTTTTATTTCCCGTATTTCTATTGGCAAAAAATTGCATAATCTATTAAAGATATAATCATACCCATATTCAATTATCTTCTCAGAACTAACAATATCATTTATTGAAACAAAGTTCTGACCAATCATAAATTTTTAGTTCGTTTTTTTATTTTGTGTAATTATCAATTTTCTTGGGATTTACTTTGTTTGGGGTGTTGGTATCTGTTTTGTTTATTTCCATAGCGATGTGTCATGTAATGATCCATGATTCTTATTTCTATTACGGCTGCTATCATATCTTTTCTTGAGAAAAATATGATCCAAACATGTACCACTATCAGATTTCGTGAACATATACGAGTGGAAACCGTTCTCATACATCTCATTTAAGTAATCAGCTCCTTCGTCACTTCTTCTTCAAGTGCCACCTTTGTAAGAGTTTTAAAAGATGGTCATGACTAACTTTATTGAAGGCTTTAGTGTAGTCAATGAAGCAAAAATACATGTCCTGGTTCATGTCTAGGCATCTCTGGAGCATAACATTAAGTGTGAATAACGCTTCACGAGTGCCCAGACCATTCCGAAATCCAAATTACGTATCCCTGATATCTTCTAGTTTTCTGTATATTCTGGCATATATCGCCTTCAAGAATGTCTTCAGCGCGTGTCCCATCAGACTTATAGTGCAGTAATCTTGACACTCATTCATTTATTCGTTTGGGTTTTGCTCAACAGCCCAGACACTTGATCTAAGTCATTGTACTGTTCCCAATATTATCTACTTCCGCTCCAAAAGTTTCGTGTCTTCGATATTGGCGGCTAGCTTATTTGGGGTGATTTTTAGTAGTTTGGTGGTTGTATTGTTTCCTTTCCCAAATGCCTGAGTCCTTGTAAGTTCTTACATAAGCAGAGTATATGCATAGGTGTTTCATCCCTTAGTTCGCATTTCCTACAGATAGGTTCACTGACTTTCCCATTTTGTATAAATGTTTCCTTAGGGTACAGTGTCCAGTAACCAAATCGGCAACTGTCTTTAAATGTCTCTTGCGCTCATTGTCAGTAAACTGATTAAGAGTTTTTTGTTTACATTTTCCAGTAAGCTTTTTGTGAGAAGGTGACCTTCTGTCAACCTCCATTTGATTTGGTGTTCCATGTCTAGCCAGTTCCGGATTTCCCCTCTTATGTTTGTGATTCCACAGAACGGTTCCGGACCTATGAAGTCACCTTTAGAGCCTTGTTTAGATAGATGGTCCGCCGTTCATTACCTACAGTTTTTCTGCTATATTTGTTATTATTTTACCGTCTGTCTCATATAATGTATTGAGTCGATTTCCCCTTTGTAGCCCTGCTAGTTCTTTGACCTTTCTATGTACATTAAAGCTGTCATGTTTTTGTTATAATTTTCAATTTCTTCACATTTAGTTTTATAAAAGTTCTTTTGCGACTTTCACTACCTTAATGTTAATATTAAAATCACAATTTACATTGAAGAGCTGTTCCAAATATTGTTGAAAATATTTAATAAATGTTTTGACCTCCATATCATGAGATCTATATAAAGCAGAAATAATTATTTTACGGTATAAGATTGGAACAGGTAATTTTAGAACCTATTTTTACGATTTCATAGTTATATTCTGAACAATTTTTAATGTACACTAGCACCATCACAAATATCAACTCCTCCACCATTATACTATACATCATAGCTTGAAAGATATAAATCATTTATATTTTCAATTTTTCTGGTTTGTGTTAAAATGACTCATTCTATTTCCTTGCTAAATTCAGATAAATATGTTTTTAACCCATCTACATTTTTCTATTAATAAATTAATTTAACAGCAATGTTGAACTTTTATTTATCCCATGTACATGAAATCAAAGAACATCCATGAAATAAAATTGATATTGAAGTAGTAATAGCCACGCCAATATTGTGGTTTCTTCTGATTTTAGACTAATATTTTAATTATTCAAGTGATAGTCATTTAAATAAGATTTTCAAATTTTAGGAAAATTTGAGTTGCACTCAAAAAGTACCTATTTTCAATAAGCAATTCAATAAATTTGCAAAATCCCTACTACATTTTCCAGAATAAATTTTGTAATTTCTCCCAAGTTTAACGAATTCTAAATATATTTACAATGTGTTCCGGACTACTATTCTGATTCAAGAAAACAATCTAAGAATAATATTGTTAATATGGCAACTTACAATTTTGTGAACGACAATATGTTGAAAAGTTAGCAGAAATTACGATTTTGACATTATCTTTTGTAAAAAGTAGTAGGGTTTTTACGTAATTTTTTGAATTGGAAATAGGTACTTTTGGTGCAATTCAAATTTTCTTTTTTCGCATGCAAGTCCAGTGAAAGTATAGAATTTAAATTTCCCACCGGATCCAGTCTTTTAAATTTCCCGCCGAAGTCAAAGTAGGCAACCGATGACAAAAAAGAAGAATAGCACAGCTAGCGACGCCTACAGGTCTGTCCTCCGAATTAAGTTTTTGGTTTGATCTTGGGTAACGTACGTGGGATATCTAGGGGTTACTTATCTCTGGCTGTGTGTGTCATAACCACGTTCTCTCTCTTCTTCTTTTTTTCTTTAAAATTAAGGGGGAAATTATGTCAGAATCTAAAGGAGGTCTAACACTATGGGATGCATGAAACTGAAGTATAAAAAAAACGCTTCAAATGATTATTATTGTTGGATCTTTCTTCAGTTTTCATAGGTACTACTCATGTTTCGAGGAACAAAATGTCAGTGATTATAATTGTTAGTATCTTTCTTCATTTTTAATATCGCTCATATATTGTCTTTGATACGTCTCAAAATCATTTGCAGAATTTAATAATGTATAACATATAGCCTAACTTTCAATTTCGGGATGCAAACGATGCATAGATGTTTCAGTAGTAAAACATCGATGTTCACTCTCATTTACCATCTAAAGGTTATAAATAAACTAGATAGAGGTTTGGCCGATACTTAGACCTTGAATTCGTCTTTTGTTGTCTAAGGACTGATACATTAGAGGACAGACTGTCTCGACAGTACTTCTTTCTTAAGCCCGTTTGTAATTATCAATTATTCATTACAAGTTTTAGTCAATTTTTAGGATCCTAAATAATTGATAAATACATACACATTTTGTATAATTTTCTTGTCAATTTCTAATTCATCATAACTTCTCCTATTTCTGTACAATTTTAATTTACGTGATATATTTATAGAACAGGTCCCATTTTCTATCAATTAGGGCTAAAATATGGGGCACCTAATATTAACTTAACGTTGTTTCTAGATAATATAAATATTCGTGATCTAAGTATTATTTATTTTTGCAGTTTCGAAGAGATTGGTATGGGTTATTTGTGATTGGTATCACTGATTCTGCATCATAACACCTTGTCTCTATACCCTGTTTTTAAACTAGAAGGACCATTTTAGGAAACTAGATAACACCACTAGAAATCACTAAATAAGTTACTAGATTCGGAGGGATGAGGGATGACATAAAATACTATAATAGTCATACTAAAATTATACAGTCTGGACATAATGAACCACAAACTAAGTAATAATTAATCTGATAGATACACGGTAAAAGGGCTAATGCATATTATTGAAAACGAAAAAAAATATACCAGGAATTGTAAAATTAAATCTATAAAGAATTGCATGGTCGGCGACCACATTTGTAAGAAGGTTAATAACAGTTGTCAAATTTGGTGGCACATGAAAAGTTTTGTATTTATTGATGAAACAGATTTTAAAACCGAGTCGTTTCTAATCAAATGTAGATAATTCAGAATGAAGGAACCACATTAGACGAAAATTGAATTATTCAGAGATAAAAGGATTTTTGTTTTTCGAAAATTGGGCTATCTGAGAAATGAAGATCTACTGAATATATAATTTGTTAAATATGAAATATAAGAACATGTTCCATTGCAAGTACAAAAACTTATATTTGATTTAAAAATACAACAAATAATTTTTTGATCTAGAAGTAATTCATCAAAAATATCTGTATGTGATACACTTTAGCAGAATAATTGAATAATGTATTTGTCATTACTTCTTCCATAGATTTATTTGGAATATTTCATAGCAAGATTAGGTACCTATATAGAACAGGAAATTTCCAAATGTTATGAATAAGGGCTTATTTTTCAATAGACAACCTATTATAGTTAATCCTCATTTTGAAAAGTATTTCAGTAATTTCAGTACTTAGAAATCAGATATGGTATAAAAATAGTTTAATCATTCAACTATTTGCATAGTTTTTTATTAAGCATTATTTGCAACAAATAAACATTTTAAAGTATATCAGAACTATTAATTACATTATTTATTACTTGTTAACTCAATAAATAAATAAAGTGAGTATAAATAATTATTCACTCAGAATCTGCCTCACTGTCATCACTAGAGAAAGAAGCGATTATCGGTTCTATAAGATCATCCACAATCCTATCTAACTTGAACATTTCATCTTCTTCTTTTTTGACATGTACCACACAATTTTGCCAGTGAATGTTTGTCACATTTTACAAGGATTGCATTATAAGATCCTTCACTTTTTTTAGTTTAAAAGTTTTATTTTGGGCTGCCACTTAATTTTTTACTTGAGCCCACATCAATTCTACATGGTTCAAGTCACAATGATATGGTGGCAGTCTAAGTACAATTTTATTATTTTGTTGTGCAATTTCATCCGTAACATATGAATTAAACTTATCTTTATGCTGTTTTATAATATAAGTTCAGATCGTACCATATTCATATCAAATTGTATATTCTTAGATTGTAACCATTTTTGCATATCTTTTTTTTAATGAAGATGTTGGAACCTTTACTACCTTATAGCTTTGGTAAGATGCATTGTCCATTATAATTTCAGCACCGCCTGGCAATTTTTTTAGAATGTCAGAAAACCAGTTTTCAAATACCAAACCATTCATATCCTCATGATAATCTCCAGTTTTTTTACTTCCAAATGTTAGCAATACATCTTTAAATATCATCATCCATGCTCAGATCTCTTATTGAAGGATTATTAAACGTTTTTCTTTTCCAAATGGATTTTTCAAACCTGTAGATAATTCTTTAAGAAAGACATCTCTTTTATCTCCAATAGATGTATCTATCCATATATAGGAATTTGTATGACCTTCATTTAGCCAGGTTTCATCAAGGTAATAAACGGGTCTCTGTTCTTCCTTATACTGTTTGAAAGATCTTAGGTACTTTCTTCTTCATCTTACAATATCATTGCTTTCTATTAAAATACTCTTTCTGTTTGTTTTCAAGTATCCAAAAATTTTTGGCTTACTTAAAATTCCTTTCTTTCATTACTTTATGTAAATGAACTAGAAATTTGTGGTAAATCTGGGAATTTTTTTATTTTATTTAATATGTTATTGAATGTTGGTATTTCATTTTCAAAAAAGAAAGTATGAACAATGTGTCGAATTATATTTTTCGAAGTTTTTGTCGAAGTGTTCAACAATTCCTGGACGACCTCCGCGATTGTTAGAAGAGACAATTATTTCAGTGTTTCTACATTCTTCAATAATTCGGAACACAGTCCATCTCGCAACTCCTAAAAACTAAAATTTGCACACGCTAATTTCACACAAAAGTGCTATTTTGGATAACTTACCCAACGTTTTTACAATTTTAAACACAATGGCATTCACCTTTGTCTCTGGTCCATCATCTGAGGTTTGTTTAAACAAATTCACGTTGTTTTGCTTCTCTGTAGACGATAGCAGGCCTAAAATTACAGAGCTCTTTTTTGAGGGGCGAATGATGTCTGCTATTACTTGGCATATTAACTGAGTCCAAATGAATCCTGACTACAACTGTTTTTATATTTTAATAAAACAATAACAAGAACGCCAAAAGAGCAAAATGGACACTATTTGTCCTTCAGAATTGCCTTTCCTTCCTAAGCCCTTTTCGTCCTTTTTGACCATGGTTTCCGTATTCTTGTTTTTAGATTTTCTCTTTCTTGCAATAATCATTATTACTATTATTACTAACAGCTGCTGTTAATAATAAAAATTCAACATCCATATTTATATTTAGAACTGTAGAAGGTAGAATATAAAAATACGTAAATAACCAACATTTGAAAGTAAAAGAAACTCCCGCCAACAACAATGTGCATGATCACATCCTTCATAAATCAAAACTTTGAGTGCTGCATACATTAGAGTTTATGGTTTCAATGTTTAATGTCCTAAATTTATGATCCCAAAAAATGACTAAAACATTGATAATTACAAACGGACTTTATTGACATTTGACAATCAATCGCCCGCTCGTCATCTTACGCTTGTGACGACCGCCTTGTGACCTTGTAAGAAAGTGAGAGAATTTTAGCATTGATCAGTAAAGGCAGATTTATAAACTTGCAGTGGCCATTTCCGCTCGCAGTAACCGTTCCCGTTGAAAGTTAAAAAGCTACTTTCACATTTGCGCATTTATATTCTCCGTTGCTTTTACCGTTCTCCGTTGAGCGTGACGTTCCCTGATGTTTAGACATAACGACATTTTTAAGCTTTGCATTTCGCTGTTCGTGCAGTTCGCACATTGACCCAATCAAAAGCCTGGTCATTTGACAAGAATCAGGTTTAGTGGGTTTAACATAACATTAAATATCTTATTGAAAATTGTGTTGATTAAGATTTATTTTAGTTGATTTTTGCTTTGTGAACAATGGATTTCGATATGGATGGCAATGATATTAAGTTATTGAAAATTCTAAAAAATTGACAATAACTTGTATTATATTGTGGAATTAACTAGAGACCTTGAGTTTCATTTTAAAGGCAATGATATTCTTCATGAAAATGACTCTCAAGAAATAATTGTAAAAGTAGAAAGAAGAATAAAGATTATCTACCTTGAACACAACGGCGGCGAACATCAAACGTCAGGATTGAAAATTGACATTATCAACGGCAATTGCAACGTCAAACAGCAACGAAAGAGGGAACGGTAATGGCGACGGCAACTGCAAGTTTATGAATAGACCTTTTTGCGCGATCGATCTTTTTTGTTTATTAACAACATCGGTTGTCAGGACGGTAGGTTGCGTTTACTGGTTTCTAAGTCCAACACGTCGCGTCGGTAAGTGATTTACTTACCGTTCAGACTTCGGTAAGTAAATTACTTACCGACGTCTGAGCCCTACATACATTTAAGTGATGCTATATAATATATTACTTCGTTCATTACACATAAGTAACAAAAAAATAAGATTTATATTTTTTAATGAACAGAACCGAACAGAACAATATAAAAAGTAATAAATTAGCATAAAAACATTTTCACAGAAAGGACAAAAAGATCAAAAACATTAATTTGAAACATTAAAATTAAATGTACAATTGGTACATTGGCTAATTTTAACACCGCTTATACCTGCCATGTTGGTATCGAGGGTATTCATATTCGTATTACTCAGCGTAACTGAGAGAGAAACTGACGAGGCATCAGCGTGTAAAATTTTCTCTGCAAATTCAATTTTATTTTCCAGAGAATATTCCACATAGCTCTGCTACTGGGGAAGATCTCCACCCCCCATGTCTCTTAAGACCTAAGATATCTACACCTTTATTGGCCAACAGTGTCGCCGAGGTCATCCTAAAAGAATAATCAGTATAACTATCAGGGCTCTCTTATTTCAAATATTTAGCAATTTTTGTTGGCCAACTTCAAATCGTCCCTTTTCCTAATACCATTCTTCTCCTCACACCAATTCTCAAACATTTTGTAGACTTTTTCATAGCGATTCCTGGATTTTTCTGGGATTATTGCTTCACATCCTATTTGCCACGCTTTTTCAACTTCAGTATCACTCTCACTCATTTTATATTAGTAAATTCATCGAAAATTCAAGTTCAAAGTATAGATTTTAAAATGTAATCTTAAGTTTCACAGTAAATGCAATTGTTTGTTGATAAATAATATCTTCGAAACACTTAGCACTTGCCCAACGATTATTAAATTATATCATTGGCAAGTTGGCAACTGCCTACTTCATACCAAAATTCAAATATATTTTAAACTGATCGAGAAGTATAATTGTCACTTTTCGTTCATTTCGAAGAAATTTAAATTATTTTATTTGAAATATTGCAAACATTGCTATCGACCGGTCAACAACCCTTACCGTTCTTAATACTTAATATACTATAAAGGTCGAGATTTTGTGAAATTCATAAAAAAAGTCTGAATGCTAGTGACGAATTACGAAAATTACAGATCGAATCCGGGTGTACAGAAGGTAATGCTAAGAAATTAATTCTAGATATCATGTTATAAAGATTTGTCCAATTGGCTTCTGCAATTAGCAAAATTCTGCTCAGTCGTTGTGATGCGTCCAGCATGATAATAACTGGCTCTGAATTTAATAGTATCAAGGAAATAATTACTCTATTAAAGTGCTATGAAATTGTAACGAAAGATATTTCTAGGGAATTATATGTGACGGTCAGTAAAGTTATTCCCCTTGTTAGCAGTATACCTAAATGAAGCTCTGGACAAAACTTTACCAAAAGATTCGATTATCGTACAGCTAAAAAATGAATTAGGGAAACAAATTATCAGGTGATTCGAACAAATCGAATTCCGCTCAATTATGGCACTGACTATTGCATTGGACTGAAGGTTCAAGTTATTGCACTTCAAATATCCATTTGCAAAAAATTATGTAGTGATGTACTTGAACTGATTCGATAAAGTCGCCAATGAAAGCACAAATAAATACATCTATAAAGCTAGCATGGTCATATCAGCAGAATCGGTTAGGAATAAGGGCAACAATTAGTGCTCATTTAGTGCTAATTTAGTGCCAAAAGCTGAAATTTGATGCTCTCATTTATTATTAGAAAATGAGAATTCTGCTAACTTTTAATTACGCTAGCAATGTACACCCTCATACGCCGTAATTATTCATTATTAGTTCTGAAGCAAAATACAGAAAATTTAGTGCTCAATGACTGCTGGCGATATGTGATAAGTAACTCGACGAAAAAAATTTTTTTCTATTTTTATTATCAAAACTTCTAGTATGACACTCTGAGCATGTTCCTGCGGTGAATACACATATTTGCATCAGTAATTAATTATTCTAAGGAGTTTGGTATTCAGTGCTCAATTAGTGCTGATCGTAAAAGAGTTATAAATTACTTGGAAAAATTTTTCAATATTTTTTAATGATCAAAACTGCACTGCTAGATTGATACTCTGAGCATGTTCCTGGGGTAAATACATTTATTTACATTAATACTTAATGATTCTATGGTGCTCAATTAGTGCTGGCGATATGTGATAAGAGCTTTAACGGAATTATTTTCCAATTTTTATTATCAAAACTTCTAGTATGAAAATCTGAGCATGTTCTGCTCAGGGGTAAATACACAGACATCGTGACACCACAGCTGAGTACATCTGTAAAATTATACTAAATTCTAAATAAAGGGAATTACAATTTGAGTAGTAATTTTAATTAAATTATAAGTATATGGCATTCTTTTCAAAACTAATAAGTTTGATATAACCAATGATAAGACATTATCGAAATTATTTTAAATTCGTAGTTTATCCCTTAAAAGGAGCATTCCGATTTCCGATAGGGGGATGCCCTGTAATTTCAGAAATAGAAGGATAGTACATACATATTAAAAAGTAGGGGAAGGGCGGGCAAAGTGACATAGTTTACGTTTGACTGGCTCTTACAAAGTAAAAATAAATCTAAAAAATTTAGATTTTTGCTCATTCAACTAACATATTATTGGCCTTTAAGATCTGAAATATTCACCCTCTCAACTGAACGCATCTGCTTGAAATCGCGATATTTTTTCATCTTTGTGAAATTTCACTTTGCCCGCACTAATGCGGGCAAAGTGAAATTTTGGGGAGGGTAAAGTGGAATGCAGCAATAGCTGGAAAATTTAACACAATTAATGAATTTGGTAACACAAAAGATATTACTTTATTATCAAATGAAGTCATAGTTCAAATTTTAACTAAAAAATAACAGATTATTCTTAAAAAAATTAAAAGGCACATTTTTCTACAATAGGTAGGTTTTAGTCTTACATATTAACAAACTGACTGAGTTCCGGGATATGGAAGAAACCTCTTCGTAGCTGTTTTGGTTCGTTTATATTCATATGGAGATCTTGATATGAATATGACATCAGGTCCTCTTTTGCAGGCCATCGGAAATATTTTTGAGTTTTTTCCATACATTTAACTGTCACTCTATCTGTTGTTTTATTTACAAACAGCCCTGGGAAAAATTGTCCCTCATACTGGACCACAACCCAACGTCCTTCATGAATCATTTCTGATGAGAGAGTCCGTTTAGTTACTATTTTGTTTTCAGTTTCTTCATCTGAAAAGCTCTCCTCAGAATCACTGTCGTCTAATTTAAGGCTCGTTTCACTCTCTGTATCTGAGGCAAATAGTTGTTTTGTGACCTTCCTGACTTTCTTTTTTCTTATTTTTTCTCTTTTTTCTTGTTCCTTTTTCTCTTTTTCGTCCTTTTTTCTTTTGAGTTCGTCAATAAAAGGTGTGCTGGTAGCTACAACGGTAACACCTTTACGACTCTTACGCGTTTTTGACCCCTCTGCAATTTCATTATTTCTGCTGTCCACATGAGGTATAGGTAAAATGTCATGAGGTGAAACAATTTCAATTTTTGCATTACTAAGTGAACGATTAGTTGTTTCAGCAGCTGAGAAAGCATCATCAGGAAAAACTCGTTGGAAAGGGTATATGCCGGTTTTTTGAAAGCCTGAAATTGCATTTTGTAAGGTGGCTGCCTTTAGATATGCTTCACCAAAAAGGGGTCCAATTTCGCGAATAGTGACCACTTTACCAGGATTCTCTCTCAGCCATATCCTTACAGCCTGCTCATAGTAAGCTGAGAGAGGGAACATGAATGCCACATCCAATGGCTGCAAGCGGTGAGTGCAGTGTGGAGGTAGTACTAAAATATCAACATTATTTTCCTTTGCCAACATCATCACTTCCAGATTATTGACGTGTGTAGCATGTCCGTCGAGAATTAACAAAACGCGCTCTTCAGCTGTAGGTTTGGAATATTTCATAAAATGTTTAAACCATTCTACGAATATTTCCGACTGCATCCACCCGGACGGATGTGTGAAAACTTTGGTGTTTGGAGGGAGACCTTTTTCAAACAATGGATTAGCTCGAACTCTCGGAAAAATAAGTGAAGGAGGAATGTAGTTTCCGGTAGCGCTGAAGCAAATTTCGGCCGTCACTAGAGATCCTCTTTCAGCTGATGACAAAACACCCACCTGCTTCTTCCCCTTTCGAGATAATATCTTTGACGGTCTGTTCGGCACTGTGCTAATACCAGTTTCATCACAATTGTACACTCTATCAGGAGTGTAGTGATGAGATTCGTATAATCCTTCAAGAAGGTCAAAAAACTTATTAACGTTAACTTTGTTGAACGCAGAAGCCCGTGCTGCAGATGTTTTCTCAGGAAGTCGTAGAGAGAGTTCAGGATGTCGTCTTAGAAACCCCTTTACCCAGTCCTTTCCTGCCTTTTTGTCTCTTTTATTAAAGTTGTTAACTATTTTATTGTGTTCCGCAAATTGAAAGGCAAGATACTTTAGATCTGATATCGTCAAACCAAAAAGTCGAGATTCCATGGTAAGGATATAGTCAACCAAGATGTTTTCTTGTACGGAAGTAAATACGGTCCGAAAGCGTCCCAAACCTTTTTTTGATGCTAGATTTTCAGGTTTTTTTAATCTTCGAAATAATGTTGCTACTGGAATGTGGTAATTTTTTGCAGCTGCATTAATACTGTTAGTACCTTCCCGAACTGCATTTATCGCAGCCTTCATACAGTCTTCTTCCCATGCTTGTTGATTACTTTTTCTGTTGTATTGATGAACCATTCTTACCTGCAAAGAATTAGAAAAAACCATTCTTAAACATGGCGGGCAAAGTGAAATAATTTCATATTGCCCGCCACATCCCATTCCACTTTGCCCGCCCTGTTTAAAAATTATGCAAACATTAATAACTTTTTACATAGCCGTAATAACGAGATGATTATTAGTAAATATGTTCTCAATTCATTATTTTATGTAGTCATTATAAGTAAACCAAAACAGGCATTATAACAGAAATGTCAGAGCATCGGAAACATTAATATATACTTACAATTTTATCGAAGAAAACACAAAAACACGAAGGACAAAGATACCTGCAATAAGATTGCCGCCATACTAGTTTCTAGCGGTGCCAACTGTCTTAATCTACAAATAAATGGCACTAGATGGTAGCCACAGTAACAACCAAAAATTTAAACTAGAAATTTCACTTTGCCCGCCCATTTCGCTTTGCCCGCCCCTCCCCTATATTAAACGAGAAAGGTCATCCATATCAAATATACTGTATAGTTTTATTTTCTTTCTGAATATAATTTTCTCATGTTCCTATATCCATTGTAATGGAAGGAATGATAAAGGTGTGATTACGGTCTCCTTTTTTTTAGTCGTCGGATTCGTACATTGTATTATTTGCCATTCGGCTGTAACACTGTTTTGTAATGGCCAACATTAGATTTGAATATACGATGTAGCATGTATCTCATAATGCAAACTCCGGCTAATTCATACAAGTTATTTTAACTGTTGCCATTGGGATTGTTATTGTTAAATCCTGAATTTAAATTTATTATTTGAAAATAGGACCCATCAGAAATAGGAGCGGTAAATCAAAGACGCGTATCATCTAAAAACAAAAAATATAAGGTCCTTCTCCTTTCGGTTTTTGCTAAAGTGTAACAAAAAAATCCAATCAGAAACAAGGAAAGCCCGCCATCATACGATATAAGGCACATATTTAGTAAGCCGCCAAGCGGTCACAAAAAGTGATAATATCAGAGTATGATGCCATTCTTATGTTCTAACTGCTTTGAATTATTTGCGTCTTATTTCGCACCTGCACTAGGGAAAGAAAATAAGTTTTTTGTCTTGTCAAGGGTACCACAAAAAACTTGACTGAAAATAAGAGTATGTTATCTATAACAAAAAATATGAATTTCTAATTGTAATTATATAAATATATTTTTATTATTAGAGGTAAAACAATAAATAATATCAAAATGTCTAGGAAGTAGGCAGGTGGCCAATTGACCATGTTTCATGAAACACATTTCATTAAAGACTTTATCTAGATTTCGGCCCATTTTGAACTTTTATCAGGATGACTGCTGTGAGTTGAAGCAGAAGCTCCACATTAAAAAGCATTGTTCAGGAAAAACTGTGTGGATCAAATTCTGATTTTGTGGGTATAAATTAGTCCTATGTTCGAAAATGAATGATATTTAATTACTTTTGATAATCTTAAATATTTTAGCGATTGACTTGAAAATTAATAATACACGTGGTTTAATTTATTATCATATAAACAAAATGATATAATAATGAAAAAACACTTTTGGGTACAAATTAGTCCTAGATTCAAAGTTTAAATTTATGATGTTAAAATCGGATTTCGAAAAGGTGGAAGTGCTGGCTTGAGTTGAAGCCAGCACCCTCACATTCAAAAGCCTTTTAGAAGGTACAAATTAGTCCTATATTCGAAAATGAATAATATTTAATTACTTTTGATACTTTCAAATATTTTAACGATTTACTTGGAAATTAATAAAACACGTGGTTTAATTTATTATCATCCTTTATAAACAAAATGATATAATAATGAAAAAACACTTTTGGGTACAAATTAGTCCTATATTCAAAGTTTAAATTTATGATGTTAAAATCGGATTTCGTAAAGGTGGGGGTGATGGCTTGAGCTGAAGCCAGCACCCTCACATTAAAAAGCCCTTTAGAGGGAAAACTGGGTGGGTAAAAATTCTAATTTTTTGGGTACAAATTAGTCCTAAATTTTACATTCGTTTTTTTTTAATTTGAAAAAGTGGGGTGCTAGCTTTAATGACGTAAAATATTGTAACCAATACTGATAATACTGATAGACAGTGATAATCAAAACGACATTTTTAGTTTTCGTAATTGTTACAGTCGCATAGAATTTGGTAAGTAACTATATAATACTCGTAAACACTTGATTTAAAATGTCAGTTCAATAGCAATAAATACAATTTATTTGCTTATGGACAAATAAAATTTGTTGAATACGCAAATGAAACTATCTTCAAATGTCTTATATCAATAAAAATTAAATAATAACATCAATAATGATAAATATTGATTATGTCTGGGATTTGTTAGCATCTATAATTGTAATAAAAATGTAACAGTTATTATAAATTGGAGAGTGAGTTTATCAATATATATGTTCGAAAATATGAAATCGCTAAACTCAGGCACCTTTTGAAGCTGTATTAACCTGGAACCTAATTTTATCGAAAAATCACATTTTAAGCTCACACTTAACTACAAATGATGTAGATATTATTTGTAGTTACATTTTTATATTTATAGTAGAAATTGTGATGCCAAAAATTAAAATCGTCAATATTATACCATTATCACATCATCAGATAAAAACGAAAATTAATACATATAAAATCGTTTGTAGTATATTGTAGTACACTTTTAAATTTTGTAGTATAAATATTCGTCCCTGAAAACTTGAAATAATTGAAACCGATGAAAAAATTATCTCACACTTAGTACAAACGATGTGGATGATTAATTGTAGTGACATTTTTGTTTTTATAGTAGAAATTGTAATGCCCGAATAATAAAATCGTCAATTAAACCATTAACATATCATCATAATCTTACTACAAAATGTAAAATTGTACTACAATATATCTGATGATGTGTTATTGGTTTAATTAACGATTTTATTTTTCGGGCATAACAATTTCTCTACAAATATAAAAATGTTACTACAAACCACAATACAATACTAAACCCCAAACCCCGTAAAACTATTAATTAGTAATGCACATCTGTGTATTCACCCCCGGATCTTACTTAGACTAATATATAATATCATATCTTTTAATAAATTTCTACTCTGTTATGGACTCATTTTTTCGGTTAAATCCCTTATCACATATCGCCAGCTCTAATTGAGCCCTAAATACCTAATACCATAGAATCATCCATTACTAATGTAAATATGTGTATTTACCCCAGGAACAAGCTCAAAGTGCCAATCTAGCAGAATTGATCATTATAAAATATTGAAAAATGGTTCAAAGTAAATTATTGCTATTTTACGGTCAGCACTAATTGAGCACTAAATACCAAATCCCATAGAATTATTGATACAAATCTGTACAGGAACATGTTCAGAGTGTCATACTAGAAGTTTTGAAAATAAAAATTGGAAAAAAAATGTTCCGTTAAATCTCTTCACATATCGCCAGCACTAATTGAGCACTCAATACCTAACACCATAGAATCATTAATTACTAATGTAAATAAGTGTATTTACCCCAAGAACATGCTTAGAGTGTCAATCTAGCAGTTTTGATTATTAAAAAATATTGAAAAATTATTCCAAGTAATTTATTGCTATTTTACGGTCAACACTAATTGAGCACTAAATACCAAACCACTTAGAATCATTAATTACAGATGCAGATCTGTGTATTCACTCCAGGAACATGCTCAGAGTGTCATACTAGAAGTTTTGATAATAAAAATTGAAAAAAAAATAGAGCACTCAGTGAGCACTAAATTTTCTGTATTTTGCTTTAGAAGTAATATTGAATTCTTACGGCGTATGAGGGTGTACACTGCCAGCTTAATTAAAACTTAATTCTCTAGTAATATATGAGAGCAGCAAATTTCAGCTTTTGGCACTAAATTAGCACTAATTGTTGATCTGATTCTTCCGATGAAATACATATACATACATTCATCGTCTTCATCTACTATTAGTTCAGAAGCTGAAATCCAAAAGTATCTTGGTTCAGCTTTAGCCCTGATCATACATATTCTCATCAATAGGTGGGAAGATATGAAGTTTGTAGGCTATGTGATAAAATACTTACCTATTGTGGCGTTCATAGCGAAACACTTTTTTCTACAACGAAGAAACTGCTGGACAGAGAAACGGCTTTCAAAACAGTTATTTTTAAATTCTGTCACTAAATAAATAAATTTCTTTGCTTCTGGAAAAAGTCTATCATTGTTTAACATTCTAATACAAAATTAACAATTTAAATCGTATTTTATTCTATACAAAAAAACTATCGATGACTATGATACGCAACATCGATGTTTTTTAGACGATTTGTCGATGTTTGCGGACCAAATCAAAGGAGACTTCTTAAGAGGGGCCTCACGTTTTAGGAACCTGAAAACAGTTGGCACCCGTGATTTGCAACAAAATTTAGGTCATTTTGTAAACAACAAATCTAAAGAACGCAAAGAAAATAAATGTTGAAATTTTAACACAATATAACTTGGACCTTTGTCTTGGGGATCAGGTATTTTGGTTGAGTTTTATATTGTTATAAAAAAGATATAAGCCATTAAGTGATGGTGTGATTTTGACAGTTTTGACAATTTGTGGTCACCAATCTGGACACCAAAACCTGATCCCCAAAAGGAAACCTAGAGAATTCGATTCTGAAAATATGAAATCTCAAATCATTGTATTTTTTGAGATTTGTTGCACGGAAAATTTTGCAAACGAACATCTTTTTACTTTAGTTCAACCGCTCCACCGTCGTGATGCATGGCGCTGTATAGAACAATATAGAACTATGACAGAAGACGAAAGTCAATTCAAAGACAAATAATATTATAACTTTCTCTATGGGTCAAATGCTGTTGTCATATGTTTTGTGTTCATAAAAATATCCCAAATTTATAGTTTAGTGTGTATTGTATTTGTAAGTGATTATAATTAAATAATTTTCATGCTAAATAAGTGAATTTGTGCTTCGTAAATACTATTTATATTTACTCTAAAAGATTGTGTTCACTGTAGCCCAGACAAAAAATAATCCACACATATTTTTAGCTGTTGCTAGTGATTCGGCAAGTGCATTATATTTATTGATCCGCATACCAGGGCCTTTTGGTTCCTCCAAGAACCGTACACTGCCACAGCCTTCTGAGTTAGTGAAAAAAACTACATTGGTAATAGTACTCATTTAACAAAATAGACATTTCTTATTCTCTTCAAAAAGTAACACAATATGTAATCTCTTATTTTCGAAATGCAGGAATAAAAATGTTATATATTTTTTATCTTCAATTTTTCCAGGTTATGTATTGAAATGTTAATACTTTTTGCATTTTCCGCCAGTTTGTAATAAACGGACATGCCTGTTTTTCCATTGACTCTTCTCAATTATTCAAGTAAATGATAGCAAAAGTGTTTTCTTTTATTGAAAACAAAATCAAATCAATTATGCAATATGTTTGTTTAATACCCCTCTTAATAATTCAAATGAATAATAGCAAAGAAATGCCAATTAATTAGGTAAACTATAAAAATGTTTATTATAGCAATAAACAGACATGTCCGCTTTTTCATTGACCCTTATTAATTATTCAAAAAAATTAAAGGACAAATTGGTGTATGTTTTTATTGAAAAGAAACAAATAAAAAACATTTTATAAAAATATCAATAAAATTATTATTACAAATTTAGTGTATTTGTCTTCATATTTATTAATACATGGCAACTGAAGTTCATCTTCTTCTCTACCATTTCTCCTCATAACAAAAAGAAAATAAAAAGTTTATAAAAATATCCATTTTTTATGATTCTATACTCACAAAGGGGTGGTGACCCCTCATCCACATTATTGAAGTCTGGATCCACTTAGTTACAAAGACTGAAAAAGTATACTTTAAATATTTTCTTTAAATAAATAATATTTTTACTTACAAAATTATTTTTCCCCCAATTCAGCAGAAGTATACAAGTAATCCATTTTATCTTGGAATCCATATTACAAATTTGATATACGTAAGTACTGAATACATTTTCTTTATTTTTATGCATACATGGCAACTGAGCTGCATCTTCTATTTTCTTAATCCTCAGACAAAAAAAAACAAAAAGTTTATAAACTATCCCTTACAATTACATCAGGCTACATTTTAGTTTTTACTTACTGATTAGCTATAGCGAGTATGTTATATGAAAATTATTTGGACCTGTGCGGGCTGTTACATCAGGTTCCTTTTTAGTGAAATTGTCAGTTCTGAAAATGAATAGAAATTTGATTTTTGTAAAGGAGTCTTGTTAGTGCTTTTACTTACAGAATGGTATAAGGAAACTCTGTTTTATGAAATATTAATGGATCTGCGAGGCAGTTACATCGGGATTAGTTTTAGTTACATAATCAGAACTGTAAATGAAATAAGAAAATTAGATGATTCTTCTAAGTAGGTTTTGCCATTTTTTTACTTACAGTATAGTTGTAGCGAAAACTGCTATATGAAAATTATTTGGACCTGTGCGGGCTGTTACATCAGGTTCCGTTTTAATGAAATTGTCAGTTCTGAAAATGAATAGAAATTTGATTTTTGTAAAGAAGTCTTGTTAGTGTTTTTACTTACAGAATGGTATAAGGAAACTCTGTTTTATGAAATATTAATGGATCTGCGGGGCAGTTACATCGGGATTAGTTTTAGTTACATAATCAGAACTGTAAATGAAATAAGAAAATTAGATGATTCTTCTAAGTAGGTTTTGCCATTTTTTTACTTACAGTATAGTTGTAGCGAAAACTGCTATATTAAAATTATTTGGACCTGTGCAGACAGTTACATCAGGTTCCTTTTTAGTGAAATTGTCAGTTCTGAAAATGAATAGAAATTTGATTTTTGTAAATAAGCCTTGTTAGTGTTTTTACTTACGGAATGGTATAAGGAAACTCTGTTTTATGAAATATTAATGGATCTGTGGGGCAGTTACATCGGGATTAGTTTTAGTTACATAATCAGAACTGTAAATGAAATAAGAAAATTAGATGATTCTTCTAAGTAGGTTTTGCCATTTTTTTACTTACAGTATAGTTGTAGCGAAAACTGCTATATGAAAATTATTTGGACCTGTGCGGACTGTTACATCAGGTTCCGTTTTAATGAAATTGTCAGTTCTGAAAATGAATAGAAATTTGATTTTTGTAAAGAAGTCTTGTTAGTGTTTTTACTTACAGAATGGTATAAGGAAACTCTGTTTTATGAAATATTAATGGATCTGTGGGGCAGTTACATTGGGCTTAGTTTTAGTTACATAATCAGAACTGTAAATGAAATAAGAAAATTAGATGATTCTTCTAAGTAGGTTTTGCCATTTTTTTACTTACAGTATAGTTGTAGCGAAAACTGCTATATTAAAATTATTTGGACCTGTGCAGACAGTTACATCAGGTTCCTTTTTAGTGAAATTGTCAGTTCTGAAAATGAATAGAAATTTGATTTTTGTAAATAAGTCTTGTTAGTGTTTTTACTTACGGAATGGTATAAGGAAACTCTGTTTTATGAAATATTAATGGATCTGTGGGGCAGTTACATCGGGATTAGTTTTAGTTACATAATCAGAACTGTAAATGAAATAAGAAAATTAGATGATTCTTCTAAGTAGGTTTTGCCATTTTTTTACTTACAGTATAGTTGTAGCGAAAACTGCTATATGAAAATTATTTGGACCTGTGCAGACAGTTACATCAGGTTCCTTTTTAGTGAAATTGTCAGTTCTGAAAATGAATAGAAATTTGATTTTTGTAAAGAAGTCTTGTTAGTGTTTTTACTTACAGAATGGTATAAGGAAACTCTGTTTTATGAAATATTAATGGATCTGCGGGGAAGTTACATCGGGATTAGTTTTAGTTACATAATCAGAACTGTAAATGAAATAAGAAAATTAGATGATTCTTCTAAGTAGGTTTTGCCATTTTTTTACTTACAGTATAGTTGTAACGAAAACTGCTATATTAAAATTATTTGGACCTGTGCAGACAGTTACATCAGGTTCCTTTTTAGTGAAATTGTCAGTTCTGAAAATGAATAGAAATTTGATTTTTGTAAATAAGTCTTGTTAGTGTTTTTACTTACACAATGGTATAAGGAAACTCTGTTTTATGAAATATTAATGGATCTGCGGGGCAGTTACATCGGGATTAGTTTTAGTTACATAATCAGAACTGTAAATGAAATAAGAAAATTAGATGATTCTTCTAAGTAGGTTTTGCCATTTTTTTACTTACAGTATAGTCTTGTTTGTGTTTGTACTTACGGATTAGTATCAGGACACTGTTTTATTAAAGATTAATGGAGCTGAGGGGCAGTTGCAGCAGGTTTCATATTAGTGAAATTGTCAGTTCTGAAAATGTAAAGAAATTAGATTTTTTTATAAATAAGTTTTGTTACTCTTTTTACTTACGGAGTAGTATCAGCGTCCACATCTAGATTCTGTCTTGCCAGACTTTTCTTTTTCTTATATTCTGATATTGCTTGCTTGATATAAGGGGGGTCAATACATTTCTGCCCTTTTCCTATTTGATTTCTGATTATTTCAGGGGCTATACATTCTGTATAGAATTGCTTAAGTTTCGGAAGCATTTTTTCAGCCCATATTTTTCTATCTATCTCAATTTCTTCTATATACAGATCTATATTATCACAGACATACACAACAAAGTAACATCTGCTCCTATTAGTTATATTCAATTGCCCCTGGATCTAAAAACACATTTTAAATAGTCCCCGCAATATTTTTATCTGTGAAAGTGCCTTTTTGCTCTATCGACTGTGTCAAAACTTTCTTTTTTGCACTGGTGCAAAGAAGTTGTTACTTTTTATCATAGACAAAAAGAATGTTTGTTGCACTCAGCATGATTGTAGCTCTTGACTTTGTCTCGAGCTACAAGCTTCATGCTTCGTTGCAACAAAAATGCACTTTTTGCACCTATTATACAAATAACTACTTTTTAATGTTATTCTTATTTATTGTTGGTAAATACATCAAAGTGATTAAATATATTATGTGAAAATGATTTTGAGTTTTTGTTCTTTGGAATAAAGATATCATGTTTATACCTGATAATAGTAATTGTGATTCCGCTTAAGTTGAATTTTATTGTTGTGTTTTTCCAGACAAATTTTGTTCTTCATGAGGTCAATTATTTCGCTAATTGTATTTGTTTGTAAATTCAGTTTTGATGCAGAGTGGAGGCATTTTATTTCAAGTAGTGCATCATCACCTACAAGCCCTAAAATATTTTATCAATAAATGTATGTCATTTAATATGCAAAAAGAATTTATAACACATGGTAATTATTTGTTATGTTAAATATATTTACCATCAGGAGAAGCACCTAGAAAACCGTGTTGAACATCTACCCACAATCCTGAATCAACCACCACAATATTTCGTACTTGTTCAAAAATGCTCTTAGCCACTTTTTCCTTAAGAATTCCATACTCCATTGCCTCCGTCATACAATAAGTCTTTTTAAGAACAGTTTTAACAAGAGAATGACAAGGTGTATTTGTTTTTCTCTTAACAACCTGTCCAAAGAGAGAAGCAGTCAATCTTAATTTTCTTTGATTTTCATATTCATCATTTCCAAACTGCCCTACAGATTCTGCTTGTATGCGGTCTCTTTGGCTAACTGTTACCTAAAAAATGTTCAATTAATATATCTGTTAGCCTAATATAAGTAGTTACAACTACTTAAAATCATTTTGACTTACTTGTAATCTTTGCATGATTTCAACCACTTCCTGTTTCATCATTTCTGGGTTTTCAGGTTGTTCAGCATTTGGTCCATAATCTACATTTGTGGTATTTTTTCTCTTTTTAACTAGTGCTTCTTCACCTGATGGTTCAGTTGTGGTAGTATGAAAAAGTGTTTTGCGACACTTTTTCTTTTCGTGAACATTTGCCTGGTGGGAGAGAAATTTTTTGAAATGTTGACCAGGGGAGCATCCAGTCACATTTTTGTAGGGACTTGTGTGCCACCCAATATGTGCATTATGCCTCAGACCTGACAGTTGGACTCTTCTTTGATATGACCCCCTTTGTACAAGATTCAATCTCTTTCCTTCATTAAATCTTGCTACAATATTCATGAACCTTTCTGCTTTATTGTTGTTTTGGTTTTCTATCAGCAGGTGTGATTTTCTTGCAAGAAGGTCCAGTGCTCCTAAAATAAATAATACGAATAGCAATTCCTTATATAAAAACATAAAAAACCATTTACCATTCAGGTGATCAAATATGGACGTTGACTGCAGCTGTGGAATCATATTGTCAGTAATGTCTCCCACAGAATTGCACGTACCAGGACGGCATGATGAGTGATTTCCAAATACATGGTGCAGCCCATTTCTCAAATCATGTTTCAAGAGATCAATGTTTGGAAATTCTTGATTGGCATGTTCGTATATTGAAGTTTTTGCTCGTTTTATTAAGACCTCAATCTTTTTCATAGTAACTAGTTTTCTTCCTGCTAGTGTAATCCTGGTATCTTTTTTTATTTCCCTAAGGCGTTTTCCATAATTTTTTAAAACGTGGTTCGTACATTCAATTTTTTTAACGTCGCTTCCATAACTGACTTTTTCTATAATATTCTTGTATACACTGGAGTCACCGTCCGCTATAAATTTACAATACCTCACACCATGCATGTTTTCACTGCAGTTAAATCCTTCCACAACCATATCAGCTTCCATTGCAGGAGCCGATTCATCCCAATTTTTGTAGCAGATGTGTTTTTTTACAACTACATTGCCTTTGGAAGCTCTGGCACATATAGCACAAAACTTATTTCTTACAGCTATAAATAGTACTTGGCCTGTATATTTTCCAATTATAGCTACCATACCAGATAGTGCATTATAGTTTGTCCCATATGATCGTTTACTCCAAGAACCATCCACATACACTGTGATCCAAGGTGTGCCATCTAAACAATGTTGTCCATTTTCTGTAGCCCTCTCTTTTTTTTCCATACCAGCCCTTTCCATGGATCTTACAAGAGAGGCTTCCCATTCCTAAAACGATTTTGAACATGATAATCTCATATTTTACGTACCTAAGATATTACATGTTTTATCTATTTATGCTTAAAAGTATATTTACCTTTCCCAGTTCATTTTCTATATTGTAATATAAGTTCGAGCTCATAGTAGGTATATCCATGCATGCCAACATTTCTGTTGTATGCGAGTATGTGGACCCCGCAGCCAAAGTTCCCCATACTGCTCCAATATTTACTACAGATTTTTTTCTATTTGGATTTACTGTGTCGTATTCGTATTCTCTCGAACATATTGAACATTTAAAGACTATTGTACTAGTCAATCCATTGCCCCGTCTGCGTTCTTCTTTAATACTGAGCATGCCCAGTGTACATATTCTGGAGTGATTGTACTGTAGTCGTGTAGCCCAATCTAACACATACCCTAGCTCTACAATCCTATTTCCAGTAATCGGATTTTCAGGCTTAGGTTCTACTTCATATTCCAACTGATGTGCCATTATTCTAAAAAAATCATTATTCTATTATTTTTAAAATTAACTGTTTCGAAAAGCAATTTTAAGAGGTTTACTTGAGAATAGCTACTTGGAAATAAGAAAATATTTTGTTAAGCAACTTACTGTTCATATTCATCTGATGAAATTATCCCAGGTTCTTCACTTTTTTGTTGTGATGAAGATTCTTCAAAATTATCATCATCCATATCTGTTGTTGGGCTGTCGTCTTCAACAACGATTATTATCTCCTCTTCTTGGGCGTCCTGTAGTGGAATGTCTTCTTGGGCGTCCTGTAGTTGAGTGTTCTCTTCTCCAACTTCTTGTAGTTCAAATTCCTTTGTTACGTCGTCCTGTAGCTGAATGTCCTCTTGGCAAGCATCTTGTGGAAAGTCCTCTTCCCAAGTGTCCTGTAGAATGTCCATTTCTCCGGTCTCTTGTAGTTGCAATTCCTCTTCTTCATTGTCCTGTACTTGATTGTCCTCTTCTACAGCATCCTGTAGTTGAACGTCCTTTTCTCTGGCACCCTGCAGTTCATTGTTCTCTTCTCCGACACTATGTAGTCCAATGTCCTCTTCTCTGAACTCTTCTTGAAATTTCCCTACTTTGATCTCCTGTAAGTCTTCTTCTAGGGGTTTTGTCTTTTCTTTTGGCCTAAATAATGAAAATAATTTATTTTATTCTCTCGTTATAAACAGCTTGCCTGAAAGATAATAGATTGAGAGCTAGGGAATCCTACATCTAATGGATGTCCTGTAAGGACAACTCCTGACAGGTGAGTCAAAAGTGGTGTGTGTATTTTGCAGCTACACAAAACCGGGGGTCAAAAATTAATATAAATTATAAAAAAACTATATACTATTTAAAAATCCAAATTTGTTGAAAGATAATTTTATTGAATCTGAAGGACCTGTAATTTATTTTTAATATAATTTTTACTTCCTTAAATTGTTTTATTAAATTGATAATCAAATGATAAGACATTTTGAGAACATGTTTGCATAAATAACAGAAAAATACAAGAGTAAAGTCTCCCTATGGTGAGGGTTAAAATTTTAAACATGCATGAGATCTCTTTACATCCATGTATAATTTTTTTGATTTGGATCATATATAACAAAGTTAAAAGGGTAAGAAAATCACATTTTTCAGAATTTAGGTGGCTGTAGCAGACAAACGGTTGAAAATCAAGAAATACGACTTCCATGTCCCTAACTTCTCAGGTTCTATTCTATGACACAAGAAAATATCAGATACAGGGTGGTCAAAAATAAGTGGTTTTCGATCGCCCTGTGATAAAAGTTTTTTCATGTTATAGCATAGAACTTGAAAAGTTAGGGTAGGGACATGGAAGTCGTATTTCTTGATTTTCAACCCTTTGTCTGCTACAGTCACTCAAATTCAAAAAAATGTAATTTTCTTATCCTTGTAACTTTGTTAGTAATTATCCAAATTAAAAAAAAATTGAACATGGATGGAAAGGGCTTGCAAAACCCTTAGGAACAAGGTGTCGCAGGACCCCCTATCTCATTTGCAATTTTCAGGGTTGTCATAATTCGAAGTGATTGAAAGGAGGGTGTTATATTTTCATACTAAAAATTGGCAAATTAAGGAGAAAAAATTTAAAGCATTTACTATTTTTACGGTAAATCCGAAAAATAAAATAAAATGATCCCACACAGCACCAAATATCTCAGATATATTTCAAAAAGATCTCATTTAAATCACAATATCTCAGATATTTTGCGACATTTCTGAGATATTTCGGAGATATTAACAAATGGTTTAAAATGTTTCTTCATATTCGAGATATTTCCGAGATATCTCTGAGTCATTCAAGAATTTTAGCAAATTTTTAAAGATTATTACAGTTTTCTAGATATTTTTCCGATTTCCGATATATTTCTAAAGCAATCCAGTCACTTTTCTGTCTGATAGCAAAGTTGTTGCAATTGATTTTTATTCATAGGTTGTCAAAAAGATTAATTTAATGTAAAATTACATGGATATCATAAATCATAATACAATAATTTAAATTGGAAACGGCAAGCCCATGAGTGACAAAAGTGTGGTCATTATAAATATATCGAAAATATAAGCTGAAAGATTTAAATTTTTTAAAAGGACTATCGCTATAGGCTTATTTGATATCTCAGAGACGTATCACAGACAGAACTTTACGACTACTATTTCGTAACTTGCGTCTGCGTGTAACGGTCACTCGCTAACCACACATTGTCGCGGGAATTGAAACATAACCAAACATAACCTCTCTTTTGAGACTTTTGCAACGTGCTGTGTGAATAATTATATAAAGTGATAAAGTACCTACATCTACATAATAATTTGTTCAAGTTTGTGATATTCGGGAGGTTTGTTTTCTTTCTTTTAAAATTCAATCATGCCTAAATATAAAACGGTTAGTACTGTAAGTAAGAGACATTTACGTCGTCTAGTTCAAAAAAATATTAATACTGTAATACAACCTGAAAAACAAGTAATAAAAATTCCTCGGTCTTCTAATAATAATCTGGATACATTGGAATCTGCGATTAATATTGATGAATCGAGTAATGATGAATGTAATTCAACTCAAAATCATGAAAGTGATGTTGAAGAGACCCCATCACTTATTAACTCAGAGGCAATAAATGATTGCACACATACTTCAAATGTGGCTACTGATACTACACAAAATAACGTAGTGGCTGACAATGTAAGGTCAGGTTTAGTTAATTGGGCAGTCACAAACAACATATCTCATACGGCCCTAAATAGTTTGTTAAACATTTTGCAAAGTCATGAGTGCTTTTCTGGCCTACCATGTGATAGTAGAACATTATTACATACAGCCAGAAAATGTCCACTTAAAATAGTGTATCCAGGGCATTATTGTCATTTTGGTTTAAAAAAAAATTTGGAAAAGATTGTAAATATAAATTTTGAACAGATTGAATTAATCATAAATATTGATGGTTTACCTCTAACTAGATCATCAACTAATGCTTTGTGGCCAATTTTAGGAAATATTTATGGTTTATCGAATGTTTTTATTATAGGAGCCTATGTTGGTCCTCAAAAACCACAAGATTCTAACCTATTTTTATCTGATTTTGTTGCAGAATGTGTTGAATTAGTAAATAATGGCTTATGGATAAATACAAAGAACATTCCTTTTTCTCTCAAGGGTATAATTTGTGATGTACCTGCTAAGTCATTTGTGTTAGGCATCAAAGGACATAATGGATACTCAAGCTGTACAAAATGTTTAATAAGTGGTGTTTTTTTAAATAATCGAGTATGCTTTCCTGGTAATAACTTTCATAATAGAACAGATAACGGGTTTAGGGCTAATAGTGATGAGGAATATCATGTTCATGAAACAATTATAAAAAATATTCCCAATTTTGATATGGTGAAAGGAGTTCCATTGGATTATATGCACCTTTTGTGCCTTGGAATTACTAAAAAACTTTTGTTTTTATGGATAGGAGGTGATTTATCATTCCGACTAAGAAGTTCTCATATTAAAGCTATATCACAAAAAATTGAATTGTTAAAGCATCATATACCGAAAGAATTTGTTAGAAAGCCCCGTTCCTTGGAATATATTAAGTTATATAAAGCAACAGAATTTCGTATGCTGTTGCTTTATATAGGTCCTGTTTGTTTTTCTGGAATTTTAAGAAATCAAATTTTTGAAAATTTTCTTGTGCTACATGTGGCAATTAGAATACTTTGCATTCAAAATGCATCTTTAGAAATAGTTGAATATGCAAATGACTTATTGCGTATTTTTGTGTCTACATATGAAAAAATTTATAAAAAATACAATGTTTCACATAATGTTCATAATGTATTGCACCTTGCTGAGGATGTAAAACATTTTGGTAGTGTAGATTTTTTCAGTGCTTTTAAGTTTGAAAATTTTATGTTTTCAATAAAAAAATTAATTAGAAAATCAGAGCGTCCCCTTCAACAGTTATTTTTTCGTACTTCTGAATTAGAAGCAGTAGGAATTCAAAATAAAATTTTACCTAGTCAGGAAAATTCTGATTTTTCAGTATTACATAAAACTTTCCACACTCATGGGCCTCTTATAAATGGATGTTCAGGTCCTCAGTATGATACAGTACATAATGATCTGTTTATTTTAAAATGTTCTTCTATTGCAGATAACTGTTTTTTAAGTAAAAATGGAAGTGTCGTTATCCTAGAAAATATTGCCTACTCTCATGAAAATCACTGCATTTTGTTAATAGGGAGGGAATTTAAAAAGAAAGAAAACTTGTATGAAAAACCATGTGCTTCTTCTATTCTTAATATTTATGTAGTTTCACACTTATCGGTACTCAAAACTTGGCCTTTAAATACTGTAAAGCAGAAGTGTATGAAATTGCCATTCAATAATAATACGTTCGTTGTTATCCCTTTACTTCATAGTGAGGTATGTATTTTTTATAATTTACGTCTATAGGTATATTTAATAAATGGAATTGAAAAATGTACAGCTTTACACCGATTTTTGTGTCGTAGATTTCAAAATGAACAAACAATACACTGTAGTAGAATTTGATGATGGAGTGCAGCTGATCCCTAATATATGGATTCAGGGTAATGAAGCCTTTTGGCCAAATTTTAAAACTATGAGTAAATATTATTCTTCCGTCAAAAATAAATTGCCACCAAAACCAGATTGGGAGAAATGTAAAATTTTGAGAGTTTTGTACAGTACAGGTAAGACCATGTTGAAATACTGTGTCAGTGTTCAGTGATACTTTATTGTTGATAGTGAGTAACCACAGAAAGAAACATGTCTGATACAATACTCTGTTCTTCTAGATGACTACGAATATGGGTTAAAAAAAGCTAAAGAAGCTGAGGAAGAAACTGAAATTGGTACAACCGATGAAGAGGAAGAAAGAAAACAAAGAAGGATTAGAGCTACAAGAGTAATCAGTTCATCAGATGATGACTTATTAGACCAAACATTGTTAGCCGAAGAAATTAAATATCCAAAATTTCCAAAAAACACATGTAAGTCATTGTTGTTTGGGTTGGTTCTTAATATGAATTTAATATGTTTTAGGGACATACTTTGTGAATTTAACCTAAATTGATTTTTATGACTGTTTCAGGTGCTTTGTCTAGGACAAATACAGAAAAGAAACTAACAAAACATGGAAGTATAAAAAAAAATAGCCATGAAATTATTGAAGAAACAATTGAATCGTCAAAATGTGTAACAAACAATACCAGTAAGTTATTTGGACTGTTTTTTAATTTTCATATTTATTTATTACTTTATAGTGACAATTTTGTGAAACTATGTTAAATTCCACTTGTTTTAGTTAAACGTGTGGCTGGAACATAAGAAGCAAATGAAATTGTGCTACGGGATGAGCAAACTACAGTTAGTAAATCAGTATATTGGTAAAATTTTATTTATAATTAATGGAAATTAATAAATAAGTTTATTTTTTAGGTTTTCGGCAGCAAACCGTGGACCTCCTGAAAAATATTCAACGAAAAGTTGTGGCTTTATCACTTCTTCAGCAAGAACTGCTGGATAGAATTAACAATATTGAACAGGGATTTAATATTAAGCAGGTAGAGGTGGAAAATGAAGACCCTCTTAATGAATTGTATGATGCTAAATTTCCCATCAGCAACTGTGAAGATATGGACAATGTTAACATGTTGTTAAAAACGAATGATAATTTCCGGAAATGTGTGGTAATTATTCACTTTGTTCTATCACATTCATAAATATTAAATAGTGGCCAAATTTGTGCTAAATTTGATTATTTGTTTTAGATTCGGAGAAGTAGGCTTATGTTGGGAAAAAATATCAAGTCTTCAATTGTGAATATTTTAAAAAGTTTAATTACTAATACAGTTGCTGCTCAATACAGCTGGGTCGGAGCAAAGAGAAAGAAACCATTCTTTGAACTAGAGATAGTTAAAGTAATTCAAGGTAAGGATTCTGATTACACAGTATAAACTAATATTGTTTTACAGACCGACAGACATTGTTATTTCATTTTCCACACAGTAAGGGTTGAAACAGTAAATGTCTTTAATGTTGTTTTACCCACACATTAACAATTAGTAATTTTTTTACAAATTGGTATTAAACTTATTTTATGCCCAGTCATTGTTGTACGTGTAAATGTGAATAAAGTAAAAAAAACAAATCATTTTGTGTGTTTTGTTTTCCATAATAGTAAAGATATTTTGATGAAAATGCCAAATCAAATAATTATAGGCACATCCACTTTAAAAGATAAATTTTTTGTTTCTACCCTATAATCATAGTTAGTTTCTAGAATCTTCGATAATAAGTAATATTTATTCGTTTATAGTTGCAGTTCGCAGTAAAAAGGATCAAGAAATGGCAACCGATTCTGAAATATCAGAAGTTGTTAAAAATTGGTTAAGAAGAGATAGAGAAAAAAAAAGAAAACGTGGCTGATTAGCTTTAATCATATATTCTTTTGTACTATTTTTTTTTCATTTCTGGATTCAATATTTTATTTAAAATCATTTAACCAATTAATATGCTTAGAAATTTCTAATAATAGTTTTAAAGTGAGTTTTTTTAGATAGACACATATGTTTAAATTGAGTCTCAGATTCTGTTAATGCAATATTGCGCTGTTAATAAGTTGTGTATGTAATAAATTAATTGTTTAACTGTATATGTTATTTGTTTATTATGGCAGAATTTTTCGACTAAATAAAAAGAAATGTAATAGTGGATATTCCATAAAAAACACATTTTCGACTTATTGAAATTATTAATTGCCAACGTTTCGGCAATGTTACAGTCTTCATCAAACAAAAGTGATGTCCACCGGTCTTGTACAATGTAATAAGTATTTTGATATTTAAACACTTGGTTAAACTAGTTTTTGAAACAGACAAAACGACAGATAAAATACCATATTGAATTTTAATCTGCTTTGTATGTTTTTAAAACTGTTTTAACAGAATCTTTAAAGTGAATGTACTGATTTCTACAAGACCTGTTGATGTTACATGTTTTATGCTTTAAGTCTTTTTGAAGACTGTAACAGCGGTCGAAACGGCGTTGGCAATTAATATAATTTCAACAAGAATATTGAAAATCTCAGAGATATCTCAACAAAATATGTTGAGACGTTTATAAGGTGAACATAAAGAAATATCGAGATATCTCGGAGAAATCTTAGAGATATCTCAGAAAAATCTCCTAGATATCTCAAGAAATCTCAGAGATATCTCAGTAAAATATCTTTGAGACGTTTACAAGGCGGACATAAAGATATCTTACAGATATCTCATTGATGTCTCAAATATATTTGTAGATGTCTCTGAGATATACAATATCTCGCTATAGATATCTTTGATACATCTATGAAACGTGATTTGGCTGTGTGGGATGTCACATTTTCGAACGAACATCCAGTGTGTCACGTGTAAATGTTTAGAATAAATTTCTTTTTCCTGTAAAATATAAAAGTTATTGATAATACTTCACGACCGAAGTCTTTTTAGAATTCGAAATTTAAAAATAAAATCGCGTACAAATGACACAATTTCAATAACGTTTAGGTCCTCTTTGATATGATAAAATAATGAAGTTCTTTCGTGTACTTACTCTATGTTGAGAAAAAATACCTGGTCTGTCAACACACCAATACCAAACTTTGATTTTTTTACTAATTGCATTTTGAAACATAGTAAAATTGCCGGTAAAAATCGTCAAAATATTTTGTTACTCCTTATACTTTTTACCTATATAGGTTGGTACTACTATATAAAAGCCAAAGATTTTTTACTCACTGTAACTTTGTTTTTGCCTTCTTGTTCCGTTTTTTGTTCCTGCACTTTTCTCGCGCCATACTAATTATAATGCTAAAAAAACTAAAAAAAGGTGTCTCTTTCCCCAAGGGAGGGTTCACAATAATGAGAATCGAGAGATAGTGTCCTTTTCACCAATGAAGATACCACAATATCGCAATAAAAATAATAAAATGGTGTTCTTTTCACCTTATAGGCAATACAAAACTAAGTATAACACTAACAAAGTATGCTGAAACAATCGGTAACGACCAAATAAATACTCCCCGTGTTGTGCTATCTTGAGCCAATCGAATTTGTTCGTTTTTTGCACAAAAAACGTAAATGTTTAGAATTTACATAGTTGCCAGAGATAGAAACATAATGTTTAATTTAGTAATCTAGTTATGGTAACGAGAAAATAATAATGAAAAACCTACAATTATCTGAAATAAAACAATAACAAAATATAAGCACACATTTACCTGATATATCTCTATTTTGGAAACCCAAAAATTAGTCACAATTTACCTTATGGCTAATACGCAAATACACTACGAAGTCGAAAATCGAATTTTGAAAACATAAGATACCTAACATACAGGTAAAATGCTCACTATATAGATATTGCAAGTTCCTGAATATACCTAATAATCTTATGACGTGCATAGTTTTTCTTGTTAAAAAATATTGCTTTTTTCTCTTTGTTTGAGGATCTTCGTATAACTTGGCAACATCGGTTATAAATGTCGCAATAATATCTATCATGAAATTGGTCATTTATATACACTCCAGAGGCTGTACCGTGCTAACAAACTGAAATTTCTCCAAAAATGTGATACTTCAAGTACCATAGCACTCGTTCTACTGTCTCTGAGGATCTGTGAGATATCCTGAATAATATTCAGTCATAAAATTGGTGACTTGTTGCACTTCGGGGGCTGTATCGAGTTATACAGATAGGATTTTTTTCTAAAAACCATTTTTTTGTGTTGTTCTTGCTGAAAAACGTAAAAACAACTCAAAAAATCCAAAATTCCAACTTTTTTTTGGGTAAACCAATACTTTTCTCGCATATTAGATGGGTTGGATGGAAAAGTAATAATACCAATATAATGTATTATATAAAAACAAAAAAAATATTTACCATTCAGGTGATCACACATATGTGTATCTGTCGTGGAAAAAAGAAAATGAACCAACTATTTTTTTGTGTAATGAAGGAAAAATGTTTCATTTCCAATCTCCACAACACATATGATCAATCTTTGCAAACAAGGTAGAAGCAAACGTGTACATGTTGATTGTATGTTTGATTTTGTACTGTATATATCGATCTCCCCACAATATATACTATAATTTGTCATTACAGATCTTTCGCTTTAAATTTTTTATTAGTTGTTATAGTTGCTTTGTAAGTTTTTTAAAAGTTTGCTATTTTAAATTGAAATTCCTCAGTGTACCTTATTTTCCTCTTTCTATTAAATGTTAAGCATTGTATTACAAGTAAATATTTCTTTGTATAATAAATTTGGAAACTCTTTGTTTATATTATTTGTTTCTAGATAAAATTGAATATATTTACACATGTAGTTGAAAAAAGAGCCTACATGTCAAATAAAATTTGAAAGCAACCAACAGAAACTCTAAATATGATTAGATTGAGGTAAAGTTGTGACACGACGCTCTGTGTTTTCAGACATTATGTAAATTTGCAACTTTTCCGCAGTTTAATTTTCTTAGCATGAAACAAACAGAAATGTATAATTATGAAAACATTTTATTATGTTAATATAAATGGTACAAATTTTGAAAGATAGAATGTTTTTAAATATGTATTACATTTATGAAACTCTTAAATAATCAAAAAGCTACACTCAAATTGAAATTTTGTTTGGATCCGTGTATATATTATAATATTCTCTTATCTATGCACAGCTGGGCTGGCAACATAAAAAACAGAGATAAGCATAAATCACCCATGGAGATAAGGTTTCTGCGCTCGCAACCAGTCGAAATATTTAAAATCAAAACATTCGAACAGAGATGCGTTTCTTTGAACCATCAAGAGTGGAAAGACAGAGAGAGAAAATATGTTGAATAAGTATAAAAGCCGATTCAGTACTAGTATCGACATCTATCGTAAATATTTTGAACCAAATAATCACTAAATTAGTAACTAGTATTGTGTAGGTTTTTAGGTTTATATACCTGTGAGGAGGCCCCTCTTAATAAATCCTCGAAAATGCTTTTACGAGTCGTACTCGTAATTCATTCGAAATAAATTAGAATATTCAAATGAAAAGCGTCTACTAACATAAAGTGTAAAATAATAATAAACATCTATAGCAAAATATACAAATAATAATACTGTTGAATTACCAGTCAGACTTACAATATTTGGTCCTTATATTCTTATCTTCGAAACTACGATTGGTTTTGCTACTGTATGTAGGGCCAGATGGTTAGCGCTCATATGACATTGACCTTATATTCTGTTTATATATGGAAGTTACATCATCCATTTCCAACATTTCAAAACCATACACACAATCTGGTATCTGTGTAGATATGAACGTTATAAGAAAAAAATTATTCCTGTGAAATTTAACAAAAATTTATGCATAAGAAAATCTTTTACAAACGTAATTTTGTACCATTGAACCAAGAAGGGGATTACTTACTGCTTTAGAAAAGTTGCCATTTTATTTGTTGTGTTTGATAAGGATGGTAGATGAACTATATTGCACCTATTTGAAGTTAAATGTAAAGCTACTAACATTGAACTCTATACTGCTTTTTTATGAGGCAAATTTTCAATAGAGAGGGATAGATGATAGAGGTGGTTGTATCTAACATACCCGTGTCTCATAGGCTTCGAAAAGATTAAGGGGGGGGGAAGGGGGGTAGAGGACTTGAATAGCACTGTAGAAAATTGTTCGGTACATATTCGATACACATTGCTGGAACAAATCAAATATTTGCAAACTCATTCTCATAATGATAAAGTTCTTTATCAGTTATTTCCAGCTTTATTGAAAAAAAGAAATGGAACCTAATATAAACTTCGACACTGATTCATGAAGTCATGGATAATATACCTACTAACTATGTTGTCTCTGCCATGACTTAATAATAATAATATATAATAACACGCTTTTATTGACCACATAAGTTTTACGGCCCTCGAAAGGCAGAGTTCAGAGCTTACCTAATCTGTAACAATTAGCCAAGCTCTGCTCTTCCACTCAACCTTCCAAATGTACACAACTATGTGAATTGCAAATACAAAAAAGTACACAACTAATGTAAATTAACGGATAAGTTCAAGCACATCAAGACAAGATCCATTGAAATAGTTAAAAAATAAACAACAAAAACATTAGTCCAGTTCAAGCCTGCCATTAATTAAATCCATTTTAACCGTATTCTTAAATTTATTGAATGAAAATGTTAAGTAGTAATAAGGTATCCTATTATATATATATTGTTGAAAACATTATGCAACACCAAATACACTAAAGTTTATAAGTGTAAAGTTCATATCCTAGATGTCGTCTGCGGCAAGCATCTGAGGTTGAATCGTGCGCAGAGCAAAAAGATAGCCTGCGGCAGTATAACTCAAAACATGGTACAAGCAAAAGTTCTCGTGTACGAAAGCGTTGTAACTACGCTGTACCATAATTTTAATTATTAAAAGAATCGGGCTAGTTCCCACAAGTAGTAAAGTGTTTTTTAATACGCATACAATCGGGCAAGTACCCATAAACAACAAACCATTTCAACAGTGCAGTTGATGTGTAAATATGTTAGTGTAAATATATGTAAATAAATTGTACATAGCAAGTAACATCGAAGAAACTTATTTATTTTAACACAGTCCACAAACCCATGAGTGATATGTGCGTAACCAAATTGTACATATCAAACATTATGGTCAATCGAGCCAGACGTTATTGAAATTTCGCAAGAAGATATCGAGATATTGTGTAATCCAACAGACGAATTTGTGATTTCGTGAAACTGGTGAAACACAAGTGCCAAAAATTGGTAAGAATCGATATTATAGATTTTCAAAATGGCGTCTATGGAGGGTAGAACTACTCTCCATAATGGCGTCTTAGCGAGCCCTAAAAACTGTTAAGTGAAAAACTCAATGACTAAATAATACAGAGGACCGATAACCACAGCGACTAGCGTGTTACCGATTGGCACCACGAATGTATTTCCAGTGGCGGTTCATGAGTTAAATCAAAAGGAAGTAAAAGATAGATTTTGAAAACATTTTGTATAATAATTATATTAACAAACACATAGAATAAAATACAGCACACATACACAGTTATAAAAGTATTTATTTAAATGCACATAAGAGAAGACATTACAAAATATTCTTTGAAATATAAAATAATAAGTTCTTCAACTTAATTTTTATTCCTACAAAATAACCACTATGAACTTACTTTAACTGTTAACAATAAACATAAACGAATTAATTTGTAACATTAAACAAGGTAAATTACATTTTAATCAATTTTGTTAAAATACAAATTTTGAATAGTACAATTATTAAAAAGTAATTGAGGTGTACCATCTTTAGTCACAAACAAATTTGTACTCGTAGATCCATTTGGAAGGTTTAGAAGTGTAGCAGTTTCTTTATCCAAATTCCCGAATTTATTTATACCGATATTTTTTTGTACAAATTTTACGTTTTGGTAGTAAATAAAAAATGATTGTGTGGTACAATCTCTTGGCCGCAAATTTATATATTTTTTACAAATATTGTTATATTTTCCTGTGACTATAAAGATTCTTGGTATTTTGGTTTTTGTGTCAGGAATATTTATTATGAAATTGTCCTTAAAATCCTTGACGTTTTGAAACTGTTAATAATAATAGCATTTATTGCCCAACAGATCTTACAATACCTTTAAAGAGCAATACCTAGGTACATGTGTGTTTATATTTATATAAAAGTAGACAAATAAAAACGATACAAACAGTAATACGAGTGACATAAATGATACAAAAACAAAACATCAGCAAAATTAAAACATTACATACTACTTGCTACAAGTTTAATGTGGTTTAAACTGTGAAAAAACAAATCGCACTTTTACAAACCTTATTAAAATTATTGCACATATTGAATACAAATGGTCTCAGTAATAGATTAGTTCTCGCATTGTTATTATAAAACATTAGGTTTTGCCTATTATTAAATTGAGGCTATTCTATTTCTATTCTAGAGAAAATATTGGGTCTGCCTACAAGGTTATTTAAAAATCTAGATTTTTACTGGTCAATTTTTCAGTTTTATAATGAAAACTAGTGTTATAATAAGTATCATTATGAAACAGAAAATTGGCATTTAATTAACAACTTATAGTATAGGACGAAAAAAAGATAATTACATAAATATGTTATTAAATAGTTTTGACATTATTATACTAACACAATAATAAAAAGAATTACATAAATTAAACAAAGCAATACATTATTGGCCCTTGAATAAAATTAATTTAGTGTATTGTTGCCTAACAGGCTCTACCACTTCAGATTTTTTCTTAGTAATAAAATGAATCCTTATGTTCAAATATTTCAACATAACTGCTTCAACTAAGACATAAATGTGATTATTACTTACTTCAGCAACATGTTCCTTTAAACTACAGAAGCTATTATCCTCAATAGCTTGATGAATAATTTTATTTTTCAAACTCTGAATAAAATTTTTTTTTGTTAATTGATTTTCATTAGTTCTAATAAAATGTTCTGTAATTTTACAAATTTTTATTACATCTTTAGATGGATAAGACAATCCACCTCGATCTTTTTTGGTAATTAATGAATTTAATAAATTTGCTTTATCTCCTGATAATACTGTAATACACTCCTCACATTTGATAGTTTTTCGTAATTGTCTCGTAACAAACCCTGCAATATAAACAATAATTTGCAAAGAACACTCTGTAATGATATTTGTATTCATTATATATTCGTGATCCTCCCAAATTGTCTGCAAACCATAATTTTCCGGTATTTGTTCAATTAGATGTGGAAAACCTTGATTTATGTTTTGCTCGGGTGTTTCCAATCGGCTTGATCCTACTAATATTGGTATATCCTCTAAGGGTATGCAGTTTCCCATCCCTCCTTCTCTAATTTCAGCCCTGACTAGCAACCTTTTATAAGCTGCTGTAAATTGACGGCAAGTAGGGTTGTTGTTCCATCCACCTCTGGAACGTATTGAAGAAAAGTACATTTCTAAATGGTCTTGGCTTGCCTTGTACAGTGGAAGATAACATATATTTTTTTCATTAATAACCATTTCATCATACATCAATAAAGCACTTTTCATTGAACAAATAAATCCTACAAAGCCAGTTTTACGATTGGAGTGTATCACTAGATCATTATTCATAAATTTTAAATTTGAAATATAATCTATAGCTTCAAATATGAAATCTCTGGTAGTATCAATGTTCTTTTCAAAAAGCGCTTTTTTGTATTTGGGAGGAACTAGAGAATGACTATTTAATATATCGAATACATTATTTATGATGTTAATAAATCTGACGGTTCCATGACAATTTTTAAACTCACTTAGACCTAATTGCTCCTCACAGTAGCTCAAAGCATCAGCAACAGATTTACTTAAAAGCTGCACTGCCAAACGCACCTTCATTTTCTGTTTAAAGAAATTAAGATGTGCTTTTCGAAGTTTGTTGCCTAAATGTAACCCTTCAGTCTCTTGTAATGTCTCTAATTGTTGAATATAGTCCCACTTAATAAGATTACCCTCACCATCCTTTAGATATTTTTTTTCACCAAAAGTGTTTCTTATTAGCTTCACCATATGACATGGGTCAAAAAAGATAAATACATTTTTACCATTCAACTGAAAATATGGCTTCATATTGAAAACATCTATATTACAACCTAGCGTACGAGCCATTGTAATATTCGATGGCGCTCCATCAAAAGTTAACGAGAGTAAATGAGCCCCTGCATCTGATATTAAATTTGCACAATGAGTTACAATTGCAGTTTTTTGATTTCCACTTAAACCGTTAGCAAAAAAATAACCTAGTGGTAGCTTCCATGCCCCATTCAAACAAACCGCCATCACAACAAATGCTTCTCTGGCTACTTCATTTAGGTCGTTATCAAAATCAAACCCACAATTTACATAGCCATGAAATTTTGCCCCATCCCACTCAATTTGTTTTCGTATAGAGATTTCGTCAACAATTAGACAAATAATGACAGGCTTGTCAGACTGACCAATATATTTTTTTAAAGTATTAAATGACTCTTTTGTGAAACCAGGCTCAGCATCAACATTTCTAAACCACTTTCCGATAGTACTAATATGAGGTAAGCATGTGTCAAAAACTCGCCTGACATAATTGTATGCTTTTGGCGAAAAGAAACTAAGAGTGATGGCAAATTTTCGCAATTCCGGTGAATACTTAACATTTTTTTTCAATTTACGTTCATTTAGTTCTTTGGCGATATTGGGCATATTTTCCAAAAGCAATAAATTTTCTGAAGATATTAAATTTTTCTTCTCTAACTCTTTTACAAGTCTTTGCAATGTAGTGACTTTCTTTTTTAAACGTTTAAGTTTTTGATTCAAAACTCTGATTTTTTTAGTTTTTTCATTAGATCTCACTTCTTGCTGAAATAACTTCCTCCGTAAACGTTTTTTACGAGGAGTGTCGTCTTGGAGCTCGTTATAAGAACGTTTCTTGCTAGGAGTTCTTTCTTCTTGTGGCTGACCACTCTGCAAGGCTTGACATTCTTCCAAGGCAGTAGAAGTAGATGCCAGAGTACTCTTGAAAGTCTACAAAAAAATATAAAACTTTTATGTGCTGTATAAAACACTCAATTTCAATATAAGCTAATCAATTTCTATGTCATTTATTGGTGGTAGTAGAAATAAAAAATATAAACAAATATTTATAATTATTGTTTTAGTGGTTATTATCTACATTATCTAGTGAACCTACCTTCTCTTGTTGCATATACTTTGGAAATTCATGAAATATTGTGGGAACTGCTCCATTCAATAGGCGAGTCTTTTCACCAGACTGATAAAAATAGTGTTGTCCAAAATGTTTAGAACAAATTCTATCATTTTTCGTGGGGCTCCAACCTTTAATTTTCATTTGTTCCACCCAGTGACTCCTTCTTTCCAGGTCAACAGGAAACCTGAAGTATGTAAAAAGGATTTATGATAGCATTTAATATATTTAGATTAATCACTAAAACATTTTTAATAAAATTGCCATCTTGCATGAAATAATAACTGGTATAAGGTAATTTACTAACATTATCAAAAAAAATATGTCTACGCCTATGGAGTAAATGGCTTCTCTAGGCGTAGCCTTGTCAATAATTTACAAATTTATGAATTAAAACTTAAATAAACTGTTTTCAACTGTCATCATTTTTATCTTTACTATGTAGCACACATCATATTCAAATATCAAATGATAACATTAGCATATATGGCAAAAAAGAGCGAAAAAGATAAGCTTGCCTAACAAAGAGTATATTTATTTACCTGTGAAACGTAACTCCTGGTTCTTTTCTTTCACTACGGCTTTTACAGTTAAATACTGAACAAATCACCATTATAACAAAGTCAAAAAATCAAAGTTATTATTCACAAAAAACAGAAAAACCACTAAAATCAATCTTGGTTCCACACTCGTTGTTTGTCACCGTAATAATGGCGTCGTACAATTTATGGTAACACCTACTGCGCTTGAGCTTATATATGCGTTACTCGTCCTCTGTATTATTTAGTCATTGGAAAAACTAAAGTGATGTCGATGCCATAGAAATCTACAAACTTTGAAAGACTGAATTCGTCTCTCATCTACAAGAGGGCGGTAAAGTCAAATCTGACAAAACTTGAAGCCACCAGTGCTAAAAGATGTCGCTATTGTAATATAAACAAATATGAACTATTAAAAATCAGCTGATTCCGGCCAGCAGTTATATCAAAGATTACAAGTATTCTTTGGTAATGTATATTATGGTTATTGGTTATGGATACATTTGGACAAATGGACATCGAAGCCACACACCCCAGGAACAAGATAAGAAACTTTAATTAATAATAAATAATTGCATTATATTCTAAAATAACGTACTTTTTAGTCACTTTATTTCAAAACATAACTTTTTTCTGAAATTACTTATTTGTTTTCTCATTGTGAAACTGTTGAAATCGTTTTCAAAAATGAGGAAAACAGAAGTTGAAATCAAAAAATTGAAAAGCAAAATCAAGCAGTGCAAAACTACTGCAATTAAAGTAGCAAAATATTTAGTAGATCATAAAGACTTGTTTAAAGAATCTTTGTCTGAGCTGGAAAGTCTTGATCCAGATTCTATTGAAGAAATTAAATTCAGTGAATTTGAAGACAGTCATTTTGATACAGTTTCAAAAATTAATGCAATTATTTCTTCATATGATAATAATCAAAAAACACCTATGGTAACAAATTCAATGCAAAAAGTCCCAGTTCAAGTTACATCTACAGCTAAGTTGCAACCTATTCAAATTGAACCATTCAGTGGGAAAGTTTTGCGTAAATTCAAACCTTTTTTGGAACTTTTTGTTGCTTTAATAGATAACAACAAAAATCTTTCAGATGTTGAGAAGTTATTTTATCTCAAATCTCATTTAAAAGATGAAGCGTTAAGTCTCATTGACTCGCTTCCAATAATAGGTGACTCTTACAGTAAAGCATTAACATCATTAAATAATAGGTATAATAACCAAACAATGTTAATAAATTCTTACATTTATTCAATTCTTGATTTGCCTAATATAAACAAAGGAACTGCTGTAGCTTTAAGAGAATTTGTTAGCAAGGTTCGACAAAACATTGGTAGTTTAAAAAATATATTGAAGGATACAATTGACAGTTGGGACATGGTATTAACTTGTATTTTATCAAAAAAGTTAGATTCATTTACTAATAGGGCTTATCAGATTGATAGGGATCCTTCAAGGCTTCCAACATTGGAAGGATTTCTAACTTATTTGGAGAATAGAGCAACTGCTTTCGAAGCTGTTTCATTACCAGACTTAACAAAGAATGTCAAAGAAAAATCACATGTTCACATAGCAGTTGGAAAAAATGATTTCAAATGTGCATTTTGCAATAATTTCAATCATAAAATTTATAATTGTAAAAAATTCCAATCTGTCAATATCAATGAAAGAAATAATTTCATAAATAAAAATAGCCACTGCAAAATATGTTTAAACAAACATATTGGCAAGAAATGTAACTTAAAAGTAACTTGCAGAATTTGTAACAAAAATTCACATAACACATTACTACATTATGAAAAATCTCAACAAGAAAACAAATCAAACTCTGAAACACAAGTAGTTGCATCTACTTCTGCCTCAGTAAACACCACCAAAGTGTCAAACAATACAGATGTTTTGTTGCCAACAATTAAAGTTAATGTCAGAGCAAAAAACAATACATTCATTGATGCCATTGCACTTGTTGACAGTGGCTCCCAGTCATGTTTTATTACTGAAAATTTAGTTCAAAAACTAGGGTTAAAAACTTAAAAATAATTTAGACATATTTGGTTCAAAATATTTACGATAGATGTCGATACTAGTACTGAATCGGCTTTTACTTATTCAACATATTTTCTCTCTCTGTCTTTCCACTCTTGATGGTTCAAAGAATCGCATCTCTGTTCGAATGTTTTGATTTTAAATATTTCGACTGGTTGCGAGCGCAGAAACCTTATCTCCATGGGTGATTTATGCTTATCTCTGTTTTTTATGTTGCCAGCCCAGCTGTGCATAGATAAGAGAATATTATAATATATACACGGATCCAAACAAAATTTCAATTTGAGTGTAGCTTTTTGATTATTTAAGAGTTTCATAAATGTAATACATATTTAAAAACATTCTATCTTTCAAAATTTGTACCATTTATATTAACATAATAAAATGTTTTCATAATTATACATTTCTGTTTGTTTCATGCTAAGAAAATTAAACTGCGGAAAAGTTGCAAATTTACATAATGTCTGAAAACACAGAGCGTCGTGTCACAACTTTACCTCAATCTAATCATATTTAGAGTTTCTGTTGGTTGCTTTCAAATTTTATTTGACATGTAGGCTCTTTTTTCAACTACATGTGTAAATATATTCAATTTTATCTAGAAACAAATAATATAAACAAAGAGTTTCCAAATTTATTATACAAAGAAATATTTACTTGTAATACAATGCTTAACATTTAATAGAAAGAGGAAAATAAGGTACACTGAGGAATTTCAATTTAAAATAGCAAACTTTTAAAAAACTTACAAAGCAACTATAACAACTAATTAAAAATTTAAAGCGAAAGATCTGTAATGACAAATTATAGTATATATTGTGGGGAGATCGATATATACAGTACAAAATCAAACATACAATCAACATGTACACGTTTGCTTCTACCTTGTTTGCAAAGATTGATCATATGTGTTGTGGAGATTGGAAATGAAACATTTTTCCTTCATTACACAAAAAAATAGTTGGTTCATTTTCTTTTTTCCACGACAGATACACATATGTGTGATCACCTGAATGGTAAATATTTTTTTTGTTTTTATATAATACATTATATTGGTATTATTACTTTTCCATCCAACCCATCTAATATGCGAGAAAAGTATTGGTTTACCCAAAAAAAAGTTGGAATTTTGGATTTTTTCAGTTCTTTTTACGTTTTTCAGCAAGAACAACACAAAAAAATGGTTTTTAGAAAAAAATCCTATCTGTATAACTCGATACAGCCCCCGAAGTGCAACAAGTCACCAATTTTATGACTGAATATTATTCAGGATATCTCACAGATCCTCAGAGACAGTAGAACGAGTGCTATGGTACTTGAAGTATCACATTTTTGGAGAAATTTCAGTTTGTTAGCACGGTACAGCCTCTGGAGTGTATATAAATGACCAATTTCATGATAGATATTATTGCGACATTTATAACCGATGTTGCCAAGTTATACGAAGATCCTCAAACAAAGAGAAAAAAGCAATATTTTTTAACAAGAAAAACTATGCACGTCATAAGATTATTAGGTATATTCAGGAACTTGCAATATCTATATAGTGAGCATTTTACCTGTATGTTAGGTATCTTATGTTTTCAAAATTCGATTTTCGACTTCGTAGTGTATTTGCGTATTAGCCATAAGGTAAATTGTGACTAATTTTTGGGTTTCCAAAATAGAGATATATCAGGTAAATGTGTGCTTATATTTTGTTATTGTTTTATTTCAGATAATTGTAGGTTTTTCATTATTATTTTCTCGTTACCATAACTAGATTACTAAATTAAACATTATGTTTCTATCTCTGGCAACTATGTAAATTCTAAACATTTACGTTTTTTGTGCAAAAAACGAACAAATTCGATTGGCTCAAGATAGCACAACACGGGGAGTATTTATTTGGTCGTTACCGATTGTTTCAGCATACTTTGTTAGTGTTATACTTAGTTTTGTATTGCCTATAAGGTGAAAAGAACACCATTTTATTATTTTTATTGCGATATTGTGGTATCTTCATTGGTGAAAAGGACACTATCTCTCGATTCTCATTATTGTGAACCCTCCCTTGGTGAAAGAGACACCTTTTTTTATTTTTTTTTAGCATTATACTTAGTATGGCGCGAGAAAAGTGCAGGAACAAAAAACGGAACAAGAAGGCAAAAACAAAGTTACAGTGAGTAAAAAATCTTTGGCTTTTATATAGTAGTACCAACCTATATAGGTAAAAAGTATAAGGAGTAATTTTACTATGTTTCAAAATGCATTTAGTAAAAAATCAAAGTCTGGTATTGGTGTGTTGACAGACCAGGTATTTTTTCTCAACATAGAGTAAGTACACGAAAGAACTTCATTATTTTATCATATCAAAGAGGACCTAAACGTTATTGAAATTGTGTCATTTGTACGCGATTTTATTTTTAAATTTCGAATTCTAAAAAGACTTCGGTCGTGAAGTATTATCAATAACTTTTATATTTTACAGGAAAAAGAAATTTATTCTAAACATTTACACGTGACACACTGGATGTTCGTTCGAAAATGTGACATCATTTTATTTTATTTTTCGGATTTACCGTAAAAATAGTAAATGCTTTAAATTTTTTCTCCTTAATTTGCCAATTTTTAGTATGAAAATATAACACCCTCCTTTCAATCACTTCGAATTATGACAACCCTGAAAATTGCAAATGAGATAGGGGGTCCTGCGACACCTTGTTCCTAAGGGTTTTGCAAGCCCTTTCCATCCATGTTCAATTTTTTTTTAATTTGGATAATTACTAACAAAGTTACAAGGATAAGAAAATTACATTTTTTTGAATTTGAGTGACTGTAGCAGACAAAGGGTTGAAAATCAAGAAATACGACTTCCATGTCCCTACCCTAACTTTTCAAGTTCTATGCTATAACATGAAAAAACTTTTATCACAGGGAGATCGAAAACCACTTATTTTTGACCACCCTGTATCTGATATTTTCTTGTGTCATAGAATAAAACCTGAGAAGTTAGGGACATGGAAGTCGTATTTCTTGATTTTCAACCGTTTGTCTGCTACAGCCACCTAAATTCTGAAAAATGTGATTTTCTTACCCTTGTAACTTTGTTATATATGATCCAAATCAAAAAAATTATACATGGATGTAAAGAGATCTCATGCATGTTTAAAATTTTAACCCTCACCATAGGGAGACTTTACTCTTGTATTTTTCTGTTATTTATGCAAACATGTTCTCAAAATGTCTTATCATTTGATTATCAATTTAATAAAACAATTTAAGGAAGTAAAAATTATATTAAAAATAAATTACAGGTCCTTCAGATTCAATAAAATTATCTTTCAACAAATTTGGATTTTTAAATAGTATATAGTTTTTTTATAATTTATATTAATTTTTGAACCCCGGTTTTGTGTAGCTGCAAAATACACACACCACTTTTGACTCACCTGTCAGGAGTTGTCCTTACAGGACATCCATTAGATGTAGGATTCCCTAGCTCTCAATCTATTATCTTTCAGGCAAGCTGTTTATAACGAGAGAATAAAATAAATTATTTTCATTATTTAGGCCAAAAGAAAAGACAAAACCCCTAGAAGAAGACTTACAGGAGATCAAAGTAGGGAAATTTCAAGAAGAGTTCAGAGAAGAGGACATTGGACTACATAGTGTCGGAGAAGAGAACAATGAACTGCAGGGTGCCAGAGAAAAGGACGTTCAACTACAGGATGCTGTAGAAGAGGACAATCAAGTACAGGACAACGAAGAAGAGGAATTGCAACTACAAGAGACCGGAGAAATGGACATTCTACAGGACACTTGGGAAGAGGACTTTCCACAAGATGCTTGCCAAGAGGACATTCAGCTACAGGACGACGTAACAAAGGAATTTGAACTACAAGAAGTTGGAGAAGAGAACACTCAACTACAGGACGCCCAAGAAGACATTCCACTACAGGACGCCCAAGAAGAGGAGATAATAATCGTTGTTGAAGACGACAGCCCAACAACAGATATGGATGATGATAATTTTGAAGAATCTTCATCACAACAAAAAAGTGAAGAACCTGGGATAATTTCATCAGATGAATATGAACAGTAAGTTGCTTAACAAAATATTTTCTTATTTCCAAGTAGCTATTCTCAAGTAAACCTCTTAAAATTGCTTTTCGAAACAGTTAATTTTAAAAATAATAGAATAATGATTTTTTTAGAATAATGGCACATCAGTTGGAATATGAAGTAGAACCTAAGCCTGAAAATCCGATTACTGGAAATAGGATTGTAGAGCTAGGGTACACGACTACAGTACAATCACTCCAGAATATGTACACTGGGCATGCTCAGTATTAAAGAAGAACGCAGACGGGGCAATGGATTGACTAGTACAATAGTCTTTAAATGTTCAATATGTTCGAGAGAATACGAATACGACACAGAAAATCCAAATAGAAAAAAATCTGTAGTAAATATTGGAGCAGTATGGGGAACTTTGGCTGCGGGGTCCACATACTCGCATACAACAGAAATGTTGGCATGCATGGATATACCTACTATGAGCTCGAACTTATATTACAATATAGAAAATGAACTGGGAAAGGTAAATATACTTTTAAGCATAAATAGATAAAACATGTAATATCTTAGGTACGTAAAATATGAGATTATCATGTTCAAAATCGTTTTAGGAATGGGAAGCCTCTCTTGTAAGATCCATGGAAAGGGCTGGTATGGAAGAAAAAGAGAGGGCTACAGAAAATGGACAACTTTGTTTAGATGGCACACCTTGGATCACAGTGTATGTGGATGGTTCTTGGAGTAAACGATCATATGGTACAAACTATAATGCACTATCTGGTATGGTAGCTATAATTGGAAAATATACAGGCCAAGTACTATTTATAGCTGTAAGAAATAAGTTTTGTGCTATATGTGCCAGAGCTTCCAAAGGCAATGTAGTTGTAAAAAAACACATCTGCTACAAAAATTGGGATGAATCGGCTCCTGCAATGGAAGCTGATATGGTTGTGGAAGGATATAACTGCAGTGAAAACATGCATGGTGTGAGGTATTGTAAATTTATAGCGGACGGTGACTCCAGTGTATACAAGAATATTATAGAAAAAGTCAGTTATGGAAGCGACGTTAAAAAAATTGAATGTACGAACCACGTCTTAAAAAATTATGGAAAACGCCTTAGGGAAATAAAAAAAGATACCAGGATTACACTAGCAGGAAGAAAACTAGTTACTATGAAAAAGATTGAGGTCTTAATAAAACGAGCAAAAACTTCAATATACGAACATGCCAATCAAGAATTTCCAAACATCGATCTCTTGAAACATGATTTGAGAAATGGGCTGCACCATGTATTTGGAAATCACTCATCATGCCGTCCTGGTACGTGCAATTCTGTGGGAGACATTACTGACAATATGATTCCACAGCTGCAGTCAACGTCCATATTTGATCACCTGAATGGTAAATGGTTTTTTATGTTTTTATATAAGGAATTGCTATTCGTATTATTTATTTTAGGAGCACTGGACCTTCTTGCAAGAAAATCACACCTGCTGATAGAAAACCAAAACAACAATAAAGCAGAAAGGTTCATGAATATTGTAGCAAGATTTAATGAAGGAAAGAGATTGAATCTTGTACAAAGGGGGTCATATCAAAGAAGAGTTCAACTGTCAGGTCTGAGGCATAATGCACATATTGGGTGGCACACAAGTCCCTACAAAAATGTGACTGGATGCTCCCCTGGTCAACATTTCAAAAAATTTCTCTCCCACCAGGCAAATGTTCACGAAAAGAAAAAGTGTCGCAAAACACTTTTTCATACTACCACAACTGAACCATCAGGTGAAGAAGCACTAGTTAAAAAGAGAAAAAATACCACAAATGTAGATTATGGACCAAATGCTGAACAACCTGAAAACCCAGAAATGATGAAACAGGAAGTGGTTGAAATCATGCAAAGATTACAAGTAAGTCAAAATGATTTTAAGTAGTTGTAACTACTTATATTAGGCTAACAGATATATTAATTGAACATTTTTTAGGTAACAGTTAGCCAAAGAGACCGCATACAAGCAGAATCTGTAGGGCAGTTTGGAAATGATGAATATGAAAATCAAAGAAAATTAAGATTGACTGCTTCTCTCTTTGGACAGGTTGTTAAGAGAAAAACAAATACACCTTGTCATTCTCTTGTTAAAACTGTTCTTAAAAAGACTTATTGTATGACGGAGGCAATGGAGTATGGAATTCTTAAGGAAAAAGTGGCTAAGAGCATTTTTGAACAAGTACGAAATATTGTGGTGGTTGATTCAGGATTGTGGGTAGATGTTCAACACGGTTTTCTAGGTGCTTCTCCTGATGGTAAATATATTTAACATAACAAATAATTACCATGTGTTATAAATTCTTTTTGCATATTAAATGACATACATTTATTGATAAAATATTTTAGGGCTTGTAGGTGATGATGCACTACTTGAAATAAAATGCCTCCACTCTGCATCAAAACTGAATTTACAAACAAATACAATAAGCGAAATAATTGACCTCATGAAGAACAAAATTTGTCTGGAAAAACACAACAATAAAATTCAACTTAAGCGGAATCACAATTACTATTATCAGGTATAAACATGATATCTTTATTCCAAAGAACAAAAACTCAAAATCATTTTCACATAATATATTTAATCACTTTGATGTATTTACCAACAATAAATAAGAATAACATTAAAAAGTAGTTATTTGTATAATAGGTGCAAAAAGTGCATTTTTGTTGCAACGAAGCATGAAGCTTGTAGCTCGAGACAAAGTCAATTGTCTATGATAAAAAGTAACAACTTCTTTGCACCAGTGCAAAAAAGAAAGTTTTGACACAGTCGATAGAGCAAAAAGGCACTTTCACAGATAAAAATATTGCGGGGACTATTTAAAATGTGTGTTTTTAGATCCAGGGGCAATTGAATATAACTAATAGGAGCAGATGTTACTTTGTTGTGTATGTCTGCGATAATATAGATCTGTATATAGAAGAAATTGAGATAGATAGAAAAATATGGGCTGAAAAAATGCTTCCGAAACTTAAGCAATTCTATACAGAATGTATAGCCCCTGAAATAATCAGAAATCAAATAGGAAAAGGGCAGAAATGTATTGACCCCCCTTATATCAAGCAAGCAATATCAGAATATAAGAAAAAGAAAAGTCTGGCAAGACAGAATCTAGATGTGGACGCTGATACTACTCCGTAAGTAAAAAGAGTAACAAAACTTATTTATAAAAAAATCTAATTTCTTTACATTTTCAGAACTGACAATTTCACTAATATGAAACCTGCTGCAACTGCCCCTCAGCTCCATTAATCTTTAATAAAACAGTGTCCTGATACTAATCCGTAAGTACAAACACAAACAAGACTATACTGTAAGTAAAAAAATGGCAAAACCTACTTAGAAGAATCATCTAATTTTCTTATTTCATTTACAGTTCTGATTATGTAACTAAAACTAATCCCGATGTAACTCCCCACAGATCCATTAATATTTCATAAAACAGAGTTTCCTTATACCATTCTGTAAGTAAAAACACTAACAAGACTTATTTACAAAAATCAAATTTCTATTCATTTTCAGAACTGACAATTTCACTAAAAAGGAACCTGATGTAACTGTCTGCACAGGTCCAAATAATTTTAATATAGCAGTTTTCGCTACAACTATACTGTAAGTAAAAAAATGGCAAAACCTACTTAGAAGAATCATCTAATTTTCTTATTTCATTTACAGTTCTGATTATGTAACTAAAACTAATCCCGATGTAACTGCCCCACAGATCCATTAATATTTCATAAAACAGAGTTTCCTTATACCATTCCGTAAGTAAAAACACTAACAAGACTTATTTACAAAAATCAAATTTCTATTCATTTTCAGAACTGACAATTTCACTAAAAAGGAACCTGATGTAACTGTCTGCACAGGTCCAAATAATTTTAATATAGCAGTTTTCGCTACAACTATACTGTAAGTAAAAAAATGGCAAAACCTACTTAGAAGAATCATCTAATTTTCTTATTTCATTTACAGTTCTGATTATGTAACTAAAACTAATCCCGATGTAACTGCCCCGCAGATCCATTAATATTTCATAAAACAGAGTTTCCTTATACCATTCTGTAAGTAAAAACACTAACAAGACTTCTTTACAAAAATCAAATTTCTATTCATTTTCAGAACTGACAATTTCATTAAAACGGAACCTGATGTAACAGCCCGCACAGGTCCAAATAATTTTCATATAGCAGTTTTCGCTACAACTATACTGTAAGTAAAAAAACGGCAAAACCTACTTAGAAGAATCATCTAATTTTCTTATTTCATTTACAGTTCTGATTATGTAACTAAAACTAATCCCGATGTAACTGCCCCACAGATCCATTAATATTTCATAAAACAGAGTTTCCTTATACCATTCCGTAAGTAAAAACACTAACAAGACTTATTTACAAAAATCAAATTTCTATTCATTTTCAGAACTGACAATTTCACTAAAAAGGAACCTGATGTAACTGTCTGCACAGGTCCAAATAATTTTAATATAGCAGTTTTCGCTACAACTATACTGTAAGTAAAAAAATGGCAAAACCTACTTAGAAGAATCATCTAATTTTCTTATTTCATTTACAGTTCTGATTATGTAACTAAAACTAATCCCGATGTAACTGCCCCGCAGATCCATTAATATTTCATAAAACAGAGTTTCCTTATACCATTCTGTAAGTAAAAACACTAACAAGACTTCTTTACAAAAATCAAATTTCTATTCATTTTCAGAACTGACAATTTCATTAAAACGGAACCTGATGTAACAGCCCGCACAGGTCCAAATAATTTTCATATAGCAGTTTTCGCTACAACTATACTGTAAGTAAAAAAATGGCAAAACCTACTTAGAAGAATCATCTAATTTTCTTATTTCATTTACAGTTCTGATTATGTAACTAAAACTAATCCCGATGTAACTGCCCCGCAGATCCATTAATATTTCATAAAACAGAGTTTCCTTATACCATTCCGTAAGTAAAAACACTAACAAGACTTATTTACAAAAATCAAATTTCTATTCATTTTCAGAACTGACAATTTCACTAAAAAGGAACCTGATGTAACTGTCTGCACAGGTCCAAATAATTTTAATATAGCAGTTTTCGCTACAACTATACTGTAAGTAAAAAAATGGCAAAACCTACTTAGAAGAATCATCTAATTTTCTTATTTCATTTACAGTTCTGATTATGTAACTAAAACTAATCCCGATGTAACTGCCCCACAGATCCATTAATATTTCATAAAACAGAGTTTCCTTATACCATTCTGTAAGTAAAAACACTAACAAGACTTATTTACAAAAATCAAATTTCTATTCATTTTCAGAACTGACAATTTCACTAAAAAGGAACCTGATGTAACTGTCTGCACAGGTCCAAATAATTTTAATATAGCAGTTTTCGCTACAACTATACTGTAAGTAAAAAAATGGCAAAACCTACTTAGAAGAATCATCTAATTTTCTTATTTCATTTACAGTTCTGATTATGTAACTAAAACTAATCCCGATGTAACTGCCCCACAGATCCATTAATATTTCATAAAACAGAGTTTCCTTATACCATTCCGTAAGTAAAAACACTAACAAGACTTATTTACAAAAATCAAATTTCTATTCATTTTCAGAACTGACAATTTCACTAAAAAGGAACCTGATGTAACTGTCTGCACAGGTCCAAATAATTTTAATATAGCAGTTTTCGCTACAACTATACTGTAAGTAAAAAAATGGCAAAACCTACTTAGAAGAATCATCTAATTTTCTTATTTCATTTACAGTTCTGATTATGTAACTAAAACTAATCCCGATGTAACTGCCCCGCAGATCCATTAATATTTCATAAAACAGAGTTTCCTTATACCATTCTGTAAGTAAAAACACTAACAAGACTTCTTTACAAAAATCAAATTTCTATTCATTTTCAGAACTGACAATTTCATTAAAACGGAACCTGATGTAACAGCCCGCACAGGTCCAAATAATTTTCATATAGCAGTTTTCGCTACAACTATACTGTAAGTAAAAAAACGGCAAAACCTACTTAGAAGAATCATCTAATTTTCTTATTTCATTTACAGTTCTGATTATGTAACTAAAACTAATCCCGATGTAACTGCCCCACAGATCCATTAATATTTCATAAAACAGAGTTTCCTTATACCATTCCGTAAGTAAAAACACTAACAAGACTTATTTACAAAAATCAAATTTCTATTCATTTTCAGAACTGACAATTTCACTAAAAAGGAACCTGATGTAACTGTCTGCACAGGTCCAAATAATTTTAATATAGCAGTTTTCGCTACAACTATACTGTAAGTAAAAAAATGGCAAAACCTACTTAGAAGAATCATCTAATTTTCTTATTTCATTTACAGTTCTGATTATGTAACTAAAACTAATCCCGATGTAACTGCCCCGCAGATCCATTAATATTTCATAAAACAGAGTTTCCTTATACCATTCTGTAAGTAAAAACACTAACAAGACTTCTTTACAAAAATCAAATTTCTATTCATTTTCAGAACTGACAATTTCATTAAAACGGAACCTGATGTAACAGCCCGCACAGGTCCAAATAATTTTCATATAGCAGTTTTCGCTACAACTATACTGTAAGTAAAAAAATGGCAAAACCTACTTAGAAGAATCATCTAATTTTCTTATTTCATTTACAGTTCTGATTATGTAACTAAAACTAATCCCGATGTAACTGCCCCGCAGATCCATTAATATTTCATAAAACAGAGTTTCCTTATACCATTCCGTAAGTAAAAACACTAACAAGACTTATTTACAAAAATCAAATTTCTATTCATTTTCAGAACTGACAATTTCACTAAAAAGGAACCTGATGTAACTGTCTGCACAGGTCCAAATAATTTTAATATAGCAGTTTTCGCTACAACTATACTGTAAGTAAAAAAATGGCAAAACCTACTTAGAAGAATCATCTAATTTTCTTATTTCATTTACAGTTCTGATTATGTAACTAAAACTAATCCCGATGTAACTGCCCCGCAGATCCATTAATATTTCATAAAACAGAGCTTCCTTATACCATTCTGTAAGTAAAAACACTAACAAGACTTCTTTACAAAAATCAAATTTCTATTCATTTTCAGAACTGACAATTTCATTAAAACGGAACCTGATGTAACAGCCCGCACAGGTCCAAATAATTTTCATATAGCAGTTTTCGCTACAACTATACTGTAAGTAAAAAAATGGCAAAACCTACTTAGAAGAATCATCTAATTTTCTTATTTCATTTACAGTTCTGATTATGTAACTAAAACTAATCCCGATGTAACTGCCCCACAGATCCATTAATATTTCATAAAACAGAGTTTCCTTATACCATTCCGTAAGTAAAAACACTAACAAGACTTATTTACAAAAATCAAATTGCTATTCATTTTCAGAACTGACAATTTCACTAAAAAGGAACCTGATGTAACTGTCTGCACAGGTCCAAATAATTTTAATATAGCAGTTTTCGCTACAACTATACTGTAAGTAAAAAAATGTCAAAACCTACTTAGAAGAATCATCTAATTTTCTTATTTCATTTACAGTTCTGATTATGTAACTAAAACTAATCCCGATGTAACTGCCCCGCAGATCCATTAATATTTCATAAAACAGAGTTTCCTTATACCATTCTGTAAGTAAAAACACTAACAAGACTTCTTTACAAAAATCAAATTTCTATTCATTTTCAGAACTGACAATTTCATTAAAACGGAACCTGATGTAACAGCCCGCACAGGTCCAAATAATTTTCATATAGCAGTTTTCGCTACAACTATACTGTAAGTAAAAAAATGGCAAAACCTACTTAGAAGAATCATCTAATTTTCTTATTTCATTTACAGTTCTGATTATGTAACTAAAACTAATCCCGATGTAACTGCCCCACAGATCCATTAATATTTCATAAAACAGAGTTTCCTTATACCATTCCGTAAGTAAAAACACTAACAAGACTTATTTACAAAAATCAAATTTCTATTCATTTTCAGAACTGACAATTTCACTAAAAAGGAACCTGATGTAACTGTCTGCACAGGTCCAAATAATTTTAATATAGCAGTTTTCGCTACAACTATACTGTAAGTAAAAAAATGGCAAAACCTACTTAGAAGAATCATCTAATTTTCTTATTTCATTTACAGTTCTGATTATGTAACTAAAACTAATCCCGATGTAACTGCCCCGCAGATCCATAATATTTCATAAAACAGAGTTTCCTTATACCATTCTGTAAGTAAAAACACTAACAAGACTTCTTTACAAAAATCAAATTTCTATTCATTTTCAGAACTGACAATTTCATTAAAACGGAACCTGATGTAACAGCCCGCACAGGTCCAAATAATTTTCATATAGCAGTTTTCGCTACAACTATACTGTAAGTAAAAAAATGGCAAAACCTACTTAGAAGAATCATCTAATTTTCTTATTTCATTTACAGTTCTGATTATGTAACTAAAACTAATCCCGATGTAACTGCCCCGCAGATCCATTAATATTTCATAAAACAGAGTTTCCTTATACCATTCCGTAAGTAAAAACACTAACAAGACTTATTTACAAAAATCAAATTTCTATTCATTTTCAGAACTGACAATTTCACTAAAAAGGAACCTGATGTAACTGTCTGCACAGGTCCAAATAATTTTAATATAGCAGTTTTCGCTACAACTATACTATAAGTAAAAAAATGGCAAAACCTACTTAGAAGAATCATCTAATTTTCTTATTTCATTTACAGTTCTGATTATGTAACTAAAACTAATCCCGATGTAACTGCCCCGCAGATCCATTAATATTTCATAAAACAGAGCTTCCTTATACCATTCTGTAAGTAAAAACACTAACAAGACTTCTTTACAAAAATCAAATTTCTATTCATTTTCAGAACTGACAATTTCATTAAAACGGAACCTGATGTAACAGCCCGCACAGGTCCAAATAATTTTCATATAGCAGTTTTCGCTACAACTATACTGTAAGTAAAAAAATGGCAAAACCTACTTAGAAGAATCATCTAATTTTCTTATTTCATTTACAGTTCTGATTATGTAACTAAAACTAATCCCGATGTAACTGCCCCACAGATCCATTAATATTTCATAAAACAGAGTTTCCTTATACCATTCCGTAAGTAAAAACACTAACAAGACTTATTTACAAAAATCAAATTTCTATTCATTTTCAGAACTGACAATTTCACTAAAAAGGAACCTGATGTAACTGTCTGCACAGGTCCAAATAATTTTAATATAGCAGTTTTCGCTACAACTATACTGTAAGTAAAAAAATGTCAAAACCTACTTAGAAGAATCATCTAATTTTCTTATTTCATTTACAGTTCTGATTATGTAACTAAAACTAATCCCGATGTAACTGCCCCGCAGATCCATTAATATTTCATAAAACAGAGTTTCCTTATACCATTCTGTAAGTAAAAACACTAACAAGACTTCTTTACAAAAATCAAATTTCTATTCATTTTCAGAACTGACAATTTCATTAAAACGGAACCTGATGTAACAGCCCGCACAGGTCCAAATAATTTTCATATAGCAGTTTTCGCTACAACTATACTGTAAGTAAAAAAATGGCAAAACCTACTTAGAAGAATCATCTAATTTTCTTATTTCATTTACAGTTCTGATTATGTAACTAAAACTAATCCCGATGTAACTGCCCCGCAGATCCATTAATATTTCATAAAACAGAGTTTCCTTATACCATTCTGTAAGTAAAAACACTAACAAGACTCCTTTACAAAAATCAAATTTCTATTCATTTTCAGAACTGACAATTTCACTAAAAAGGAACCTGATGTAACAGCCCGCACAGGTCCAAATAATTTTCATATAACATACTCGCTATAGCTAATCAGTAAGTAAAAACTAAAATGTAGCCTGATGTAATTGTAAGGGATAGTTTATAAACTTTTTGTTTTTTTTTTGTCTGAGGATTAAGAAAAAAGAAGATGCAGCTCAGTTGCCATGTATGCATAAAAATAAAGAAAATGTATTCAGTACTTACGTATATCAAATTTGTAATATGGATTCCAAGATAAAATGGATTACTTGTATACTTCTGCTGAATTGGGGGAAAAATAATTTTGTAAGTAAAAATATTATTTATTTAAAGAAAATATTTAAAGTATACTTTTTCAGTCTTTGTAACTAAGTGGATCCAGACTTCAATAATGTGGATGAGGGGTCACCACCCCTTTGTGAGTATAGAATCGTAAAAAATGGATATTTTTATAAACTTTTTATTTTCTTTTTGTTATGAGGAGAAATGGTAGAGAAGAAGATGAACTTCAGTTGCCATGTATTAATAAATATGAAGACAAATACACTAAATTTGTAATAATAATTTTATTGATATTTTTATAAAATGTTTTTTATTTGTTTCTTTTCAATAAAAACATACACCAATTTGTCCTTTAATTTTTTTGAATAATTAATAAGGGTCAATGAAAAAGCGGACATGTCTGTTTATTGCTATAATAAACATTTTTATAGTTTACCTAATTAATTGGCATTTCTTTGCTATTATTCATTTGAATTATTAAGAGGGGTATTAAACAAACATATTGCATAATTGATTTGATTTTGTTTTCAATAAAAGAAAACACTTTTGCTATCATTTACTTGAATAATTGAGAAGAGTCAATGGAAAAACAGGCATGTCCGTTTATTACAAACTGGCGGAAAATGCAAAAAGTATTAACATTTCAATACATAACCTGGAAAAATTGAAGATAAAAAATATATAACATTTTTATTCCTGCATTTCGAAAATAAGAGATTACATATTGTGTTACTTTTTGAAGAGAATAAGAAATGTCTATTTTGTTAAATGAGTACTATTACCAATGTAGTTTTTTTCACTAACTCAGAAGGCTGTGGCAGTGTACGGTTCTTGGAGGAACCAAAAGGCCCTGGTATGCGGATCAATAAATATAATGCACTTGCCGAATCACTAGCAACAGCTAAAAATATGTGTGGATTATTTTTTGTCTGGGCTACAGTGAACACAATCTTTTAGAGTAAATATAAATAGTATTTACGAAGCACAAATTCACTTATTTAGCATGAAAATTATTTAATTATAATCACTTACAAATACAATACACACTAAACTATAAACTTGGGATATTTTTATGAACACAAAACATATGACAACAGCATTTGACCCATAGAGAAAGTTATAATATTATTTGTCTTTGAATTGACTTTCGTCTTCTGTCATAGTTCTATATTGTTCTATACAGCGCCATGCATCACGACGGTGGAGCGGTTGAACTAAAGTAAAAAGATGTTCGTTTGCAAAATTTTCCGTGCAACAAATCTCAAAAAATACAATGATTTGAGATTTTATATTTTCAGAATCGAATTCTCTAGGTTTCCTTTTGGGGATCAGGTTTTGGTGTCCAGATTGGTGACCACAAATTGTCAAAACTGTCAAAATCACACCATCACTTAATGGCTTATATCTTTTTTATAACAATATAAAACTCAACCAAAATACCTGATCCCCAAGACAAAGGTCCAAGTTATATTGTGTTAAAATTTCAACACTTATTTTCTTTGCGTTCTTTAGATTTGTTGTTTACAAAATGACCTAAATTTTGTTGCAAATCACGGGTGCCAACAGTTTTCAGGTTCCTAAAACGTGAGGCAGATGTCTAGGGTATCTGAATAGAAATTATATATAAATTCTAGGGGTATCTGTAGCATTGGTGTTCTTATTTAGTTTAGAGAGTGCAATAGAGAAATATTTGGTGGTATTTATCTCAATATTCCACACATACCGATTGTGCTTGTTACTTTTGTGTATACCTATGATTAATTGGTAAGCTATTAACTAATTTCTATAACATCAACTTTTAATTTTATTTAGTCTCTAGTGTTTATTTAATTTATATTTTTTAAAATAACAGTTAGACTAGTATAAATCAATATTGGGTACTTTCCATAGTTGTTTTATTATAGTTTGTAGTGTTGGGACCTTTTGTAAGCAGTTTTTTTGTTACAACCTGTCTATTTGCAGTTTATAAAGACAAGTATACCCACCTATTATTTATTATTATTAAAAGGCTCCAATTTTATGCTGTTAAAATAGAAATATTTGTGTGTGATACTCCAGCAAAAGCTTATATATTACATATGCTAAAGGTTATTTAGGTTATATGTCACGCTCTAAGTGTCATGCAGCAGGATCTTATGATAATTGAGTTTATTTTCCTGATATGACAAACCTTCATTTACATACTGATATTGATTTCAGAGCAAATACTCCAAAACATCACCATCCAGGTACTTACTTCAAGTCTAGATATGGTCAAATCTTTCCCTCTTGATTACATGCATCTTGGTTGTTTAGGGGTTGTAAAAAAGTTACTAGTATGTTTGTGGTTAACTGGAAAGCCTTCAGCAAAAATTCCATATTGTAAAATAGAAACATTATCAAAATGTTTAATTGAACAGTCTTGTAACATTCCAACAGAATTCAATCGAAAACCACGTAGTGTCAGTGAAAGTAAAAAAGGTGGAAAGCAGCATAGTTCAGGCAATTTCTGCACTATACAGGGCCAGTTGTTTTAGTTAATTATTATCAAAGGAAAATTTTGAACATGTCATTGTTTTATACTATGCAATAACAATATTATCATACCCACAGTTTTTAAAATACACTTATTATGCTAACAAACTTTCAACATATTTTGTAGAAATGTTTATTTTATTTCATGGGGAAAATCATGCCTCAGATAATATACATAATCTACTACATTTAGCTGAAGATGTTAGAATATTTGGACATCTTAATAGTTATAGTGCTTTTGATTTCGAAAAGTATATGCAAACAATAAAGAAGTTGCTTAGAAAACAAGACAACCCTCTACAACAATGATTAATAGAAAAACAGAACTAGATAATGCTAAACAAAGTGAACATATTGAACGTATTGAACAAAGTGAATATTCTCAAAATTTTCCGATACTCCACAAACCTCACTACAATGGACCTGTGCTAAAAAATTATCCAATAACAGATCAATTTAAATAAGTGAATTGCAAAAACTTTGATTTATTGCCTAAAGAACCTGATAGTTGTTGTTTATCCGGTCGAGAAATAATAGCAATCAGTAATTCGAAGATAACGGGCAAATCCTAATTTTAGGATAGAATATACAGAAAAAGAAATTTTTTACCTTAGGCCATGCGAGTCATCAATATTAAATATATGTTTAGTTGGAAAATGACTAGTGAATGAAAAGCATGGAAAATACAAAATGTTTCATTTAAATGTCATGTCATGTTAACATTCACTAACAAATTTGTTACTCTTCCGTTGTTACATAGTTTTTGAGACTATTTGTTGGTATTTATTATACATAATCTAACAATATATTAAGAGTTGGTTGTGTGCTGAATATATCGAACAACTTGCTTTGAGAGATGTTCAATATATTTACCCATTTTTTAGTGATAGACTTTTTGAAACCAGTTTTTAAGTTGCTGTAAATATATTGAAAATTAACTACTCTATTAAAAAAATCATGTGTTTATATTTTTTTTTGGATTCAACTTTTCAGAAAAAATGGAAAATAATAATATTCGTGAGTTTTCTAAAAAGACTTGGATAAAAATGCAGTTTATCAATGACACGTCCACAAGTTGGATTAATGTAGACAATTGTTTGTGGCCACCAGAGAAACTTATCGCTGCTATAAGGTCACATCAATTAAATTCGTGTTGGCCTTCACTTAAGGTGAAGTTGTTTAGGGATGGGACTTACGGTAATATCTACAAATTCTGTATAAATTTCGAACTAAATATTAATATTTATTTCTAGATTCATATGAAACTGCTCGTCTAAAGTGCAGAAAGGCGGAGGTGGAGACCTCAATACCACATATGTGGACGAATCACATCCAAAAATAAAGGAATTTGAAACGAGGTTCCATTCTTCTTCAAAGTCCGACAGTGAGGTTAAAGAACTTGTAAGGCACAAGAAGGGGTCTAGACTGTCATCACCACTAAAAGCAGCTCGCACAATCATAATAGGTAATTGATATAAAAATAATGATTTTGACCTTCCCCAGAAATATTTCTTTGTTTTGTGAGTTTTTCAATTATTATTTAATGTCCACCATTGAAAAATAGTACTTTGTGTAAAAAATTATAGACCAAAAATTGAGGTACTTGATCACTGTGTTAATATTTTAGATACTGCAGAGCCCGAAATGAGCCACGTGGAACAAAGCCGAGAGGAAGTTTTGAGTACTAAAGAATGTGTGAGCCTTCAGCTAGGTCCAGCCATCAAATTTAGTTGTTTTTTTTATGAAACTTATAAATCTGTAATTTGAAGTTATTGGAAAAGGGACTCAAGGTCCAACAATAAACCACAGACATAGGATATTTGCAGTTTTTCATTTTAAAACTTACCTAAAAAACCTTTCTAAGTGTGGAAAAAGTGTATTAACCCTCCGAGGAGTTGGGTGTGAGTTTAAAGGAGTCTTGGGTGCTTACCTAAATTTCTCTGGTGCCTTATTTTGAATTCTAAATAAATATTGAAAAATCCACCCCTTCTTCTACTTGAAGCTAGTCGACTGGCGAGCACAGGTTGTTCTACAGTGCAATCTGACATCTAAACAAGCACAGGAGGTAGGTATTGTGAATAGGAGTCTCGTTATAAATAAATAATAAATACCTACTATTTATTATATTATATTTTCCTAACTAGTTAATAGTTAAAAGTAACTTTAATTAAATTTGCTTTCAAGTTGTTTTTAAAGTTTAATATTTTAATATAATCTAGTGTGGGCTTTCTGACGTGTACTTTAATTTATAAGACCATACAGTTGAACCCACAATTAAGTGATAAGGAACTTTATTCTAGCAACGTTATTAACATTGTGACAAGTCAACTCAAATTACCTTCAAAATTTTAATAATAAAGCTTCTTAGAACTAAATTGTGAGCTTTCAGCTCTGTAGTCTGTTTACAAAGTACGTACTATCGATACATACCAAGTACGTACAAACTATACGTACCAAGTACGTACAAACGGTACGTACAAATGGTACGTACCAGGTACGTACAAAATGATACGTATAAAATGGTACGTACCAAGTACGTAAAAGCAGTACGTATTTGGTACGTACATTTTATTGGAAAATGTACGTATTTAATACGTACAATGTACGTACTACGTACAGAAAAGTACGTACATAATACGTACCTTACGTCTCATGAGTACGTATTAAATACGTATTATGTACGTACTTGTGCTGTCTGGGGTAGGATAAACCTAAACAATGGTTTTATTTTACAAAATACAACTTTTGGATATCTGATCTCTGGTACGTTTCCATCCTCTTCACAATCCAGAAATAACAATTTGGCTAAAATATCTTGTCATTTAATAATTGATGACACAAACAAAATGCTTTCAAAATTTTGGGAAACAGAAAAAGTTCCACAGGTTTTCAAGGAGTATAATAATGAACATGAAGCTTGTGAAACAATATTTCAACAAACAACTTTGTTAGAAAACAATAAATTTCAAGTAGACTTACCACTTAAATTAGATATCAATTAAATCAATTTAGGGGATTCATACTATATTGCAATGAAACGTTTTCAAAATCTAGAAAAAAGATTTAAATCAGACCAAAAATTGTTTGATCAATATAATCAGTTTATTAAAGAATATTTGAGTCTTGGGCATGCAAAGGTTGTAAATACAGATGAATACAAATCTAGTGACACACCAGTATATTTTATGGGACATCATGCAGTAATTCGTGAAGATAAAAAGTCAACACGTTGTCGCGTTGTCTTTGACGGTTCCATGCTCACAAAAAATAAAACCTGTATAAACGATTTTCTTTATAATGGTGACATAGTTCAAAATGAGCTATTTGATATTCTGCTGATTTTTCGCACTTTTAAATTCATTATTTTAGCAGATATTGAAAAAATGTTTCGAATGATATTAATTAATCCTGAACATAAAACTTTGCAGAACATTCTTTGGAGAGATAATCCCAATAAGCCCATTGAGTGTTTGCAACTATAAACTGTAACTTATGGTTATAAAAGTTCCACATATTTAGCTACACGGTGTCTCAAAGAACTCGCGATTAAATATCAAAATGTTTATCCTTTAGCATCTTATGCACTTGAAAATTGTACCTATATTGATGATATTTTGGGTGGAGCCAACACAATTGAAGAAGCCATTCGCTTAAAAAATGAATTGTGTCATTTATTGAAATTAGGTTCCTTCAATTTGCATAAATGGGCATCAAATGACGACAAAATTTTGCTGGATATTCCGTTGCAAAGTCGACAACTTGATGAAATTGACATTAGCAAAAACAATAATGTCATTAAAACTTTAGGCGTTTCCTATGACATCAAAAACGATTGTTTCAAAATATTCTCGCCAAAGGCTGAAAATGATGACTGTCTGACAAAAAGGCAAATACTGTCATATATTTCTAAATTTTGGGATCCTCAAGGTCTCAGCGGGCCAATAATGGTTCAGGGAAAAGTTTTTCTACAAAAATTGTGGTTGGACAAGTTTTCTTGGGATGAGCTGTTGCCAGAAAATATTAAAGGGCCATGGCAAGAATTTCAAAACAAACTTAAAAATATGCCAACAATTGAGGTACCCAGTGATGTAAAATTCTATGGTGCGGAAAAAATTGAATTAATCGGTTTTTCAGACAGCAGTCTCATAGCCTATGGTGCTGTATTATATGTTAGAGCAATTTTCAAGGATAAGGCAGTTGTCAATATAATATGCTCAAAATCACGTATTGCACCAATCAACAAAAAATTGACTGTGCCCAGATTAGAGTTGAATGGAGCATTATTACTTGCTCAATTAGCTTTCAAAGTCTCCAAATTGCTCAAAATACAAAATAACAATGTCTATCTGTATTGCGACTCTAACATAGTATTAGCTTGGCTAAACACCGATCCAATGAGGCTCAATGCCTATGTAGCAAATCGCATACTAAAAATTCAAAAAATAACTGAAAATTCTACCTGGTGGTATATTCAATCAAAAGATAATCCCGCTGACATTTTGTCAAGAGGTGCTGATCCTCTCGAATTTAAATCAGACAATCTATGGTTCCATGGACCACAATATTTGTCAGATATTACTTTTATACATAAAAACAAAGATTTCAATATTGATATCACTTATCCTCTACCTGAAGAAAAAACCCACATTGTAACACTAAAAACTTCCACAAGTTCTTTGTTTTTCACAGACATTTTTCAAAGGTTTTCTTCAATTTCAAAATTGCAAAAAATAATGGATTACATCAATAGACTTATTCACAACATCAAAAATCCAACCAATAAAATGATTGACAATTTAAAAATAGGTGAATTAAATGACTCAATGACTATCATCATTAGAGAAGTTCAAAAAGAAAATTTCTCTGAAGAAATTAATAATTTAAAATCAAAAAGGGATTTAAAATCAAGCATTAAATCACTGTGTCCATTTCTTGACAAAAACAACATTCTTCGCGTTGGTGGAAGGATACAGCAGGCTGATATAAAATATCATCAAATTCATCCCATAATCTTGCCAAAAAACAATAGAATCACTGATCTCATTATTGAAAGAGAACACAGAAGACTCTTACATGCTGGTCAAAAACAGGTGTTGAGTAGTCTAAATTTGCAATTTTGGATTGTAAATGGCATTAGAGAATTAAAAAAGGTCTTACATAAATGTGTAACATGTTTCAAAGCAAAGGCACAATGTTCAGGGCAATTAATGGGCTCTTTGCCAGAACATCGAGTTAACCCTTACAGACCATTTCAAAATTGCGGCTTAGATTTTTTTGGTCCTATTTACATAAAACAATCACGTATTAAAAAATCCATCATAACAAAAAGTTACGTTGCATTGTTTGTGTGTTTTTCTATCAAGGCTATTCATATGGAAGTAGTTTCAGATCTCACGACAGACACTTTTTTAGCTTGTTTTAAAAGATTCATTTCAAGAAGAGGCAAACCTGCTAACATTTATTGTGACAATGGAAAAACGTTTAAAGGAGCCAATAATCAATTAAAAGAATTTTATAAAGACTTTGTGAATGTTAATAAAGACTCTATAATCAACTTTTCAGTGGAAGAACAAATTAATTTCAAGTTTATACCAAGCTATTCTCCAGTATTTGGAGGCTTGTGGGAAAGCTCTGTGAAAAGTGCTAAGTACCACATGAAGCGAGTAATGGGCAATAGCCAGTTAACGTACGAAGAGTTCAATACTCTTATTGTTCAAATCGAAGGAATTTTAAATTCCAGGCCGATTACAGCCTTAACAAATGATCCCACAGATTTAAATTATTTAACTCCCGCGCATTTTTTAGTAGGATGCCCTATAACCTCTTATCCCGAAACGAATGTGACAAATACTCCTGAGAACAAACTCAAATTGTGGAAAATTGTATGCCAAAAACAACAACATTTTTGGCAAAGGTGGTCCAAAGACTATTTAACCATTTTACAAAACCGTCCTAAATGGTATAAAAACGTTCCTAACATTCAAGAAGGAACTTTAGTTTTATTAAAGGACAACGTGCCTTCCTTGAAGTGGCCAATGGCCAGAATTATTAAAGTCATACCTGGAAAGGATGGCAAGGTCAGAGTCTGCGACGTCCAAACAGTTTCTGGAACGTATCGGAGATCAGTGACCAAAATGGCAATTTTGCACCTTTATAACTAATAATTATAAATAAATATATATAAAAAAATATGTATATATATATATATGAATATAAATTTAGAATAATAAGTTAATATATAAAAGGTAATGCACCTAAAATTATTAATTATTATATTTAACAAAAAAAATGTTGCAACATTTAGTAAGACTTCAAATAAGTCATCAAAATTATTATTTTGTAAATTTCGGGCTTGTACCCACAATCATTTTAATTACAAGCGAAATGCTTAATCATTCTAATTACAAGCGAAATGCTTTGTAAATTTCGGGCTTGTACCCACAATCATTTTAATTACAAGCGAAATGCTTCGCAAATTTCGGGCTTGTACCCACAATCATTTTAATTACAAGCGAAATGCTTTGTAAATTTCGGGCTTGTACCCACAATCATTTTAATTACAAGCGAAATGCTTTGTAAATTTCGGGCTTGTACCCACAATCATTTTAATTACAATCGAAATGCTTTGTAAATTTCGGGCTTGTACCCACAATCATTTTAATTACAAGCGAAATGCTTTTGTAAAATTCGGGCTTGTACCCACATTTTAAATATAAGCAAGGTGCTTTTTAAAATTCTTTGGGCAAGAATAACTACTGTTTAAAATAACAATAATTAATAAAACTGAGAGCATATGGTTTCAAAGAAGCCTGAGGCCCCAGCATGTTGCAAACATTATGCAACACCAAATACACTAAAGTTTATAAGTGTAAAGTTCATATCCTAGATGTCGTCTGCGGCAAGCATCTGAGGTTGAATCGTGCGCAGAGCAAAAAGATAGCCTGCGGCAGTATAACTCAAAACATGGTAAAAGCAAGAGTTCTCGTGTACGAAAGCGTTGTAACTACGCTGTACCATAATTTTAATTATTAAAAGAATCGGGCTAGTTCCCACAAGTAGTAAAGTGTTTTTTAATACGCATACAATCGGGCAAGTACCCATAAACAACAAACCATTTCAACAGTGCAGTTGATGTGTAAATATGTTAGTGTAAATAAACCAGTGTAAATATATGTAAATAAATTGTACATAGCAAGTAACATCGAAGAAACTTATTTTTCGTGCAACCGGACGCAAAACAAGCATTTTGCAGCCGCAACAGAGGCCGCAAAATGATATTTTGCGGCCGTTATCCAGAGTGACGGCCGACAAACATTTTTACGGCCGTTCCCATAGTGACTGCCGGCAAACTGAACGCCACTACAGCATTTAACATTCAATTTTAAAAACTTCTTTACGTCAATTCCATCTCGTACGTTAAGCATAGTCTTTAAAATAGAATAAATGCTCCATAAAGTTGAACTCTTCACAACTTTTGATCGCTGCATCAAATATCCTAATAATATGTTTTCTGACACCGTCTTGACATTTTGGTTGACACACCAATCTTTGAAGTTGCTGTAACATTTTTCATATTTCCGTTTAGATTTTTCGGGTATCAAATCAGAAAGTGCTGAGTCTATGAGATCTCTCAGTTCAGGAGGAGTGCAAGTAACTGAAATATCACTATCGCTATCGGACATCTTCACGACTTCACGAGAAATGTCAAATTGATTTGTATTGCTAGATATTTCATCTCCATAGAAACATTGTGATATTGACGTGTAATTTTCTCTATTCGCGTTGAAACGCTGACTTTTCTAAAGAGACATGTTTATTGAAATTATGTTATTTTCACGGTTGCACGAAAAATATTGTGTATACTATGGCCGCGAAATGTGTTCGCGACCTCGAGATTATCTTGCCTCGGCCGGAGCGGCCTCGGCGATAATCTCTCTCTCGGAACGCGAAAAAGCATTTTGCGGCCTTAGTATACAAATAACTATATTTTAACACAGTCCACAAACCCATGAGTGATATGTGCGTAACCAAATTGTACATATCAAACATATATATTTAGTAGCCTGGTTATATAAAACGAAAAAGAGCCCTGAAACAATTTGGTTTTGTGGATAGGTGGAGTCAGTTTATACTTATGTCTAATGTTAATATTATGAACGTCAGTTCTAAAAGTAATTTTGTTATATAAATATGCGGGTGTATAGGTTTTAATAATTTTCATAAATAAAGTGCCAGCATGCAAGGCGCGTCTCTGATTCATATGTAACTATCCAAGTGTTTTTAAATGTGAAGAAATGTGATCCTTTCTGCGCAATCCACAAATAAATCGAATAGATATATTATGTTCACTTCACATGAACCTAGCCTCATTACGAACTAGGGTGTTTTATTTAATAAATAATCGCCAATATGACATTTAAGTCACTTTTAGTTGTGATATTTTTTATTTTTGGTGAATACCCTTTTAGTAAGCTTTATCATGGGATCTAAAAACCAAATGCAATATGACAAAGGAATCGAGGAAACCTTTAAATAAATAATTTTCTCCCGGAGATATTAAAAACTAATGTTAATGTTGAGAAAAAATTCAAATAATTAGTATAGATTATTTCAAGTTTACACAAATCACTACTTTTTTATGCAGTTTAATGCGGGGGCAAATATAGCGAATGATTGTAGTAGTTATATAGCACCCGACCTGGTCGACTTTTGACTTATCGTAGTTTTAAATTAAAAACGTATAACATTTGGCTAGACTTCCGAAAAGGGATGCTTGAATTTTGAGATATGTATCCTTGAAACTGGACAAGGCGATTTCTTATATATCTACAGGCGATACTTTTCTTATTTTCATTTTTTAAAAGACAAAATGGTAGTTGAAAACTCGGTAGTGGTCGGTTAACCAGTGAAGTGACCATATATCATTTCGCCCGCAAATTATTTTAAATATTTTTAAACAAATAAAACTACAGAAAAATGTTACCAATAATTTCTATTGGAGAGAAAAGAAGAGTTTTAATGCATAGCGTATGGTGACGCCGAGATCGGACTTTGGATGGATAATAATATATTATTATTCAAGCGAATCTTTAAAAAATGACCCTTTAATTAACATTTTCGTTGAAATGTCTTGTAAAAAGTAAAAATTCCATATCAAATATGGCTTGGTGTTTTTAGAATGGCAGAATTAGGGGATGTTACTGAAATTTCTTTTTTTTTCTTACTTTATTGAATATATGAATGAGACATAGACCAAATGTAAACAAAATATACAGGAAATAACCTGTCTTTCTTATCTACAATTAACAACGCTTATTCATTTATAATGAAACGGAGGGAATTATTCCTCATGAGATATAAAAAACGTTATTTAGCCTTCAGTTAATAACGTGCGGACTGTGAGTCCGCACCGCTGAAAATGAATCGGTATTTACCGAACTATTCCGAGTAGGTGTCTGTACCGCTAAGTAGCTGTTGCCGTTGGGGTTCCAAAATTAGTGTTAAGGAGGTAAACACAGCAGGGTGCTGCGTGTTCGAGTTAGGCTCTTATGCGGACTTTGACTCCGCACGTTAGTGTTAATGTTTTTCAAGGTAAATATTTTTTTAAAAATTCTGCTTCCTGCAGATTATTAACTCTAAATATGTGTTTACAGTGCTTGTTATGAATTACGAAAAAGAACAAGAATATCTTCGCCAACTCTACGACGATATTGAGACTGATATTGATCAATCTGACGACGACTCGAGCTGGCAGGATGATGATGAAGAAATTCAAGATCACATCACCGATGATGAGCAAGATATTGATGATCCAAACAACAGCTTGGATCTTTCAGATGAAATAATGGATGAAGTGTCGCACGAAAAAGTTGCATATTACATTGGAAAGGATGGCCAAACCAAGTGGAGAGAGCATCCAGGAAATTCTAAGGTACGGACAAGCGCCCTAAATATTATCAAGTTTCTCCCTGGGGTAAAGGGGAATGCAAAAGGATTGAAATCTGCTGCAGAGATCTGGAGTCTTTTTTACAAATGAAATGTTGCAAGGCCTACAGACATGATTGAGCTGAAAGCGCTTATAGGGTTGCTTTATATATGTTCGATGTCAAAAAACATTCGGGTAAATGCTTCTGATTTAATTAGAACAAATGGAACTTCCATGGAAATATTTCGTTTGAAAATGACTCGAAAACGATTTAGATTTTTGTTGCAATATATTCGTTTTGACAATAAAAAAACTAGAATATAGAGACTAAAATACGACAAATTGGCACCGATCCGGGAGACCTATGATTCATTTAATTCTAAGTTGTCTGAATATTTTTGTATTTCCGAGCTCACAACAGTGGACGAAATGTTGGTGGCATTCCGAGGGAGATGAAACTTTCGAGTATATATGCCAAAGAAACCTAACCGATATGGTATCAAAATATATTCTCTAGTCGACATCAAAATGTTTTATACTGCAAACATGGCAATTTATCTTGGGCAACAGCCGATAGGACCTTATAAAGTTCAAACTGATAATGTATCCCTCCTTCACCGGCTTTATAGCCCCATCTCAGGAACCAGCAAAAACATTACAATGGACAACTTCTTTACCAGTATGGCTGTTGCTAACACACCTTCAACAAATCATAAACTCACGATTCTTAGTACCATTAGAAAAAACAGAAAAGAACTTCCGCTTGAATTTGTCCAACCTGCTAAACGACCCGAAAAAACAAGCATGTTTGCATTCCAAGACAAAGCAACCATAACATCTTATATACCCAGAAAAAATAAAAATGTTGTCAACCATGCACCATAATGAAGATGAAATAAACAAAGCAACTGGAAAACCACAAATAATAATTGATTATAATAAAAAAGGCGGGGTTGATACAGTGGACAAGATGTGTGCGCGGCCTATGATTGTGCCAGAGCAAATATAGCTTGAATAAATTCATTCATTATTTTCAACAGCAATTCAAAATATATGAATAATACACCGCGAAGAATATTTCTGGAGAATCTTGGCATGCACTTACTAGACCAACACTTACGACGAAGAGCTGCTAGTAATCGAATACAACGTACCATTAGACTTCGCCTTGGAGAAATTTTACGTTTACTACTGCAGGAAGAGACACCCGAACCACAAACCGAAAACATCAAACGACGCCGCTTTTATTGTGACAGAAAAAAAATAAATAGACCTACAAGGTTTAGCTGTGCACACTGTAAAAAACCTATTTGTTTGGAACATGCCAACTACATGTGTAGTGAGTGCTTGGCTGATGAAAGTGACGAAGATTGACGATTTTAGTCATTTTCAAGATTAGGTTAGTCGTTTTTTAAAATGTCGCTCTTTCACATTTGTGTTAGAAATTCTGAGTTTGCTTTTGAAAATGTTATGTTTTATCTGTTTTGTATGTTCTCGATTTATGTGACTTTTAGAATTTAAAATTATTTTAAGCTTTGTTTCTTATTAAAAAATTTCTGGATCTTTTGATTTCATAAATATACCTACAAAATTTGTAAATATACTAACATTGAATGTGTTGATATATTTTCCCCATGTTTGATTCAGTTATGCATGGTTTTCGTCTTTTTTCAATGAAAATAGATATGCGGACTGTGAGTCCGACGTTAGTATCTAAGTCACATAAATCCACGTTAGTAGCAGAAGGTTAGTAATACCTAGGAATCCATCACAGAAAATAAGTTGTCGCACTAACCACAACATCAAATTTTGTTTACTTAGTTACCACTATCGAACTACAATTACCTATTAAAAGTTGAAATGCTGCGTAATTGTGAGCGGTTATATTGCATTCATTTATTGTACTAAGTTTCACTTACTTTGTATACGTAACTGTATTGGGTACGTTCTCCAGCAAAATTTCCCCAGAAAGTGAAAAATAGTTAAGTATATTAAACCTCAAATCATAAACAATTGAAACCATTTATCTTATTAGATTAACCAATTCTTTTACAGGTTATGATTCAACAAATGTACTGCATTATTTTTCAAAAGAAGTAGAAGTATCGACCTTTAAGATATCAGTTAAGATAATTATTGAAATGAGCTCGGTTGAAAAAGAAATTAGCAAAATTATTCAATTCATGTATTGGACAGTTAAAATTGAATTTACTGTTTGGACCCTTACTTTGTGCAATCTACTCATGTTACTATTATAAATGAAACTGACTGCTTCTAAATAATTCCACTATTTATTGAAAAAATTGAAATTCTAATTGTAATTTTATTAGAATTTTCATAATTTTCCAATGCCAATGGAATTATGTATAAACAGTTTTATTCATAGCAGTAACATTGCTTAAATATGTAAAAAAATTCTATTTTATCAATCACATCTACTGAATAAGTCATTTTATCAGTTTTGCCACAGAAAACCAGCGCTAATCGACCATTTTCAAAACAAAAGTTTACTATCAAATAACATTATGGGACATCAATTGAATACCGAACAATGAGAATGGCAAAAAAATATATAATATGCTTATTTCATTCATCCCGACAGAACTCGCCGATCCTATGAATTTGAAACAGAAGTTTTAATTTCCTTGCCAACCTTGTATCGATAATAACGTAACTGTCCCAAAATCCGACACTTTAAGATATGGACGACAAATTATACAAGTTAAAAAATAGATAGTATCAATAGATGATGAAAGTAACTGTTTCAATAGCTTAAATAGAATGTGAAGAGTGTTGTATTTGTATATCTTTTATGTATAATTATGGCAACTAACATGAAAATGATGTTAATATTAAAACTGACAGTGACCTCAAATTCGTCACCCAATTTTGTAGGTTGTACAATAATTCGACAGTGAACTGAACATAAATTCGACAGGTGTCTGTAAATCAGACACAAAGATGATCTCAAATTCGTCTGCATTAAAATATTTAATTTTTCCACAGTTGTTGACTTGATTCCCAAGAATAAAAAAAAGGTTATTAGGGACAAAAAGTAAATACATTATAGTGCAAATAAAATACAAAACTATTTATGTAGGTCCTGAGAAAACAACTTAATTTAACAAAAAATTTTGGTATCGCTCAAAGTCTTTAATTTCAAAAAACCCTCTTTTGTTTATCTCCAATGGAGCTTCAATTTTTTGTAGGATCTCTTTGAAGTCGTAGAATATTTCATCTTTTAGGGAAGGCCATTTCCACTTATTCAAGCCACTTCTTGTCATGGTGCTTATCAAATATTTATCATTTTCAATTTCAACAATTCTTCCTGTATAGTAATCATCGAGATAATTTACAATAACGTAATCATTAATATTGATATCAGTCTTTGTTAGTTTCTTTTTATTTGGCAAGTCCTCTTTGGTTACAGGTACATCGTCTTTATTTTGATTTGCTTTTGATTCTGTTCTGGTTCTTTTATTTGGTCTTTCTATTTGCTTCACCTTTTCCTCTCTTTTTCGCTTTCTTTCTTCTTTGGCTCTTTCAATTTCCTTTTTTTGGTTTTCTTTTTTCAAATAGTACTGCCTCCATTCATCAGAGGTCGCCACAGAAGGAATTTTGTCAGAAAGTTTTCTTTTGGTTTTCTTGACGTTTGATGGTCCAGGCCAAAAATTGCGGTCTTAAATGGAACTGTAATACCGGGTAAAACGTTCTCATATTTATTCTGCTCTATCCTCTCAATTGTTTCTGGTGGAATAATTTCTTTGTGTTTATTTTCAGGTGTCTTAATATTATTTTCTGGTAACTGTTTGTTACGATTTGTATTATTGTATTCGCTACTTTCATCCACTGTCTTTTTCTCTGTAGTTTCTGGTCTATTATTTTCTATGAGTTTGTTTTCAGGTGTTTTTATATTTTCTGGTAACTGTTTATTATTATAATTTGTAATATTGTATTCGGTGCTTTCCTCAATTGTCTTCCTTTCAGTAGTTTCTAGTGAAATATTTTCTTTGAGTTTGTTTTCAGGTGTCTTTATAATTCCTGGTAGCTGTTTAGCAACAACTTTTGGCTTCAAATAAGTTTCATTATATTCAACAGTATGTGTAGCATATCTTTCTTTGAACTTAGTCTCATTCTCAGTTCTTTCTATTAAAATGTTGGTGCTTCTGTTTATTTCAACAACTTTTTCTTTAGAATCTACAAGCCTTTGCACTTCATTTTCTTTATCTTCATTGTTATTCAAGTTTGTGTTAACACTGTCTTTTTCACATTGTTCTTTTTTTGATAAGCTGGTTAGTTCATGCTGATCTTCTGTAAGACTTTTATTATTTTCGAAATTTTCAGTAAATACCTCGGAATTCATTAACTTGCACTGTTCTGTTTCTTCACTATTTTCTTCAAGCAGCTTCTCTATCGGTTGAGTTTCTTTATCGTTGAATTCATTTGTTAATCTATTGTTCATCTCATTCAATATATTGCTATCTTTATTTTCGAAGTCCTCAGTGATTATTGTATTTTCTCAACCTTCTTCTAGGATAAGTCCGTCTTCTATTTCTATTATCACAGAAGCGTTTTCTTTTTCCTTAAAGCGTAATCCTGAATTTTTAAATATTTTGAGCCATGTCTGATAAAGACCCGTATTTTCATCGTTGCGATTCCACAGATCTCCTTGTCGATTATAAAACTCTGAAAGCAGGTTCGGTTCAATATATGTCTCTAAGAACCTCAAGTGATTCACAATGTCTGAGTTTTCTGTTTGTGTTACCGCCTTTTCCTCCTCATTTTCATTAGTCAAAATCAGTTTATTGTAGTGCACATTTGAAGAGTCAAAGGGAAAAAGCCCACAAGATCTAAAAGAGTTTTGGAATATGCGTTCTAAGCCTGACATACCCTTAAAAGCCTGTTCTAATACTGGGGCAAAATTTTCTTTATTGAGAGCTTTGCTGTTATTCTCAGTTTTAAACTTATTAATTGCTTTTTTCCAACTATTTTTAAGAGGCTTAAAGAAACCCACGTCTAATGGTTGCATAACATGCGTGGAATTTGGTGGCAGGCTTATTAATATTATACCTTTTTCCCTACAAAAATCTGTCAAAGGCATTGTCACATGCGACTTATGCCCATCAAGATATAATACGACCGGAAATTCTATAAACTTTGTTATTAGCCATGGATAAAATATATTTGTGATATATTCAAAAAAAGACTCGGAGGTCATCCACCCGCTATCCGATTTTCCGATACCCCATCCACAGGGCACTTGTAAAACTATGTGTTTAGGTATGCGTTCATACGCGTACATTATCATTGGTGGTGCCAATTGGCCACACGCATTTCCTGTAACTAGAACGGTGAGGCATTCTTTTTCATCCCCAGCGCGATCGTATACTGTCTTAGTGCCTTTTTTTGTGAGAACTCTATTCCCTTTAGGAGACAAAAACAGAAGTTTCGTCAGTATTGAAGATTCTATTCGGATTGGTAATGTTAATATTGGAAGTCCTAAAGTATTCACTTATTTCTTCAAACCAAAATTGGATTTTGGTTTTTGTAACTGCTGCTCTTGACGAAGTTATATTTTGTGTCAGTCGTTGAGTTATATTGGGATGCCGCTTCAGAAAGCCGTCAAACCAATGACGCCCGGGACGTCCATCAGTGAAATTGTTTGGACGATTGAGTTTTTTCACTAAGAGTGCCACACTGTCGAGTAACTGAGTTTTCGAGACTGGGAATCCCATTTTCCCCAAGTTAATAATCCAATTTATCAAAAGATTTTCTTCTTCAACAGTTAAAATTGTTGGTGCTCCATTTCGACAGTCTTCTGGGTATTTTCCCTAAATTTTACCAATTAGTGTCGTTCTTGGCACCTATACTCCTTTGAAGCTGTAGCACAAGGTACTCCATTTTTAATGGCCTCTAGGGCATTCTTTAAGTCATCTTTGGTATACTTATAGTATTTTCCAGTGGACATCCTGATTTGCTGAAAAAATTTTGTCTACTTAAGAACTCAACTAGTTATGATATGTAACTATTTAGTTACATCAACCACATTCAAGTAAAATTTTTAATACTAATTTGCATTAATGTGTCAACCACATAATTCCGACACATATCGTACCTAAATTCGACACCCGTGTCGGATTTATGACCCAGGGTATACAATGATCTTATATTTGAAGAAAGTGACACAGAACATATTTTTATTAAGAAAGAAAAAGAAAACATCAAACTTTAATACAACGCACAGTGACCATAAATTCGACACTGCATGTCGGATTTAGGGTAAGCTTTATATTGTCAGTACCTACATAAATCAGACACTCAAAATTTTTAAAAATGCAAAAAAAATTACACGTTAAAAACAAAGTTTAAGTTGAATTGAAGTATCCAAATCAATTCTACACAAAAATAATAACAGTTCTGTTAAAAATAGAGATATTATAAGAGTTTCAAAAATGCATGTTTCTCACTTACCTTAGAAGGAATCAACAGGTTCTTCTACACAAACAGAAAGAGGTGTGAACATGTGAAATTGAAGGTTAAGATGTCAGACTTTTTGTTGGTTGATAAAGTAGTTACCTTTTTAAAACTTAAATATAATACTTAAACATGCCTCTAGATGTCTTTATATACCTTTATTGTTAAACGATCTCTTATTTTAATTAAAAAAGGAATAACATGTCGAATATTTTGGGACACTGTCGGAATTTAGTACGTTTACGTTATTATGATTTATATAATAGGCATTCTGTACATACTACAAAATACCTAGAAGGAGAGGTAAGATATTCTAACCCGCAATAGACACATCTGGGTCGCAGTGAAAGGCCTTACTTTGAAACTACTCACTTTTAACTTTAAACCTTAAGTAGGTATTGTAGAAAGAATTAATTTATTACTTCGTGAAAAATATATCTGGGTTCAGCAATTAAAACGCTACAAATATAGGTTATTTCATTCTGTTTTTGTACGTTTTTAATAGTCTCTGAATCCGCCACTGTCCGTATAATAAACAAATTTTGTACAATGCTTATTTACGAAACAGTACAAAAAATATGGCTGAACTGCACGCATAGGCACAACAAAAATTGTTATGAAAGGGTCTGTTGTCTTGATTCGCTATTCGGATATTTCCCTATTCGTATGTTCACATGGAGGTCGTAAGACACACTCAGAATGGAAAGGAATAATAAAATACATTCTCAATCATAGAAAAAATATGTAATCAAAGCTTAATTATTTATTTAATGACAATTCCAATAATGTTCAAATATATTTTTCTATTTTGCTGTGAAAAATTAATTTCACTTATTCTTAACCTCACGTGACCATTGAAGATACCGTAAAATGGGGTGACCTTGACCGATTTTGTAATTTGTCCCTATAAAAGACATGTTTAAAATTTTGCTATATTTTTGTCTATACACGTATACTATGGGTATAGGAGTCCACTTTAATTAGAGTACATTAAAAATCACCAAAAAAATATCACGAGCTAAAAAAATTAAAGAAAGTGGTTTTGGTCAACTTCACCCCACTTGGGGTGAAGTTGAGAGTTTATGTGTTTAACCTGTTAAACCTATTTTTTGTTCAATATGGGTGAAGTTGACCAAATAAAACACAGTCGAGTTTATGTCAAAACTATAGTTAAACAAAATATCGTTAAAGTAAAACAGAGAACAGGTGAAAACCATTATAACAATTTAAAAATTGCGATTTTTATTCAAAGTTATTGAAAATTAAAGGTTTTTAAATCAATATCAAATAATAGTTGCACCCTACGACCAAATTTGGGGTCCCCTAATATTTTTTTTACATTACTAAGGGAAATAACATATATGTCTTCAACATCTGGCCAAATATAAACATGTCGTTTTTAGAGCGTTTAACAAATTTAACTGAAGCTTCATCACTACTAATTGACTAAAGTTGCCCAACAAAATGTTTTGATGTTTTTTTTGTTTGGTATTCTACTATTACGCATGACTCATTTTGTATTTTTTGGTCATTAACATATTCTTCTACGTTTTCTTCAAAAATAGTCTGATGTCTTTCGTCGATACCTTCTTCTTCCTCGGAGCTTGTTTTATCAGTTTCTTCACACTTAACACTTAGGATCCCACTGGTGGTAGGTTGTTTATGATTGTCTTCATCATGTATTTTCTCCGGGGTGTCCTCAAAAGCAACTGACCGCCCAGGCACAACATTTAATTTTTTTCTTTTTGTTGTATGATCACGTTTATTTGGATTTCGTTGCTCTTTTAAATAATTAACTTTAACTTCTCCGACATCACTATTTCGCTCATCTGTTTGTTTAGGAATGTTTTGAAGAAGTTTTTCTTTGCACAAAGGAAAAATTCCACAAGCATAAAAGCCACTCCGGGCGTTTTTTGATGCTACATCGGCCATTTCATCAAACAGTCTTTTTAACAACCGCGAAAAAATACTTTTCTCCACTGAGGATGTTGTTCAATTGCACTTTTTCCAATCATGAAGAATTTTTTTCCAATAGTTTTTCATTGGGCCAAAGAAACTCACATCAAGTGGTTGGCACAAATGAGTTGCGTTAGGTGGAAGGCATACGGAGGCAATGTTGTTGTCCTTGCACAATTGCAGGACTTCCTTCGTAAAATGGGATGACAAATTGTCCCCTAATAGAACTTTCTTTCCTTCTATGAGCTGAGCATGCGGTAAAAAGCAGGTCTTAAACCAGTCGGTAAAACAGATGGCGTCAAACCAACCATGATTTGAGCGATTATATCTGGATCCCTTTGCACAACATTTTTTATCGCAACATGAAGCGCCTTTTGGACCACCTTCACGCCATGAGTCCCACAAATTCGCTGCCTTATAAACAACGTAAGGTGGCAATATCACCATTTGCAGGAACACATAACATCAAAGTCACATCACTTTTTGGAAAATTAATAACATTGTCCGGATACTTGACACCCCTATGAAAAATAAGTTTTTTCTTGCCTGGGTCGTCGCTTAAATTGCTTTCATCATAATTGAAAATCGCCTCTGGTTTCACACCTTCAAGTGTTTTAGCAAGTTCGTCAAAAAATGAGGATAACAGTTTAACATCTACAGCTGCAAGCCATCGTTTGATATTGTTGCCTAATCGTTCGGATAAAACATGACTGTGGCGGGATAGAAAAGATTTCGCCCACTCGTACCCTAAAAGATACAAAATTTAACATAAAAAATCAAGTGCTTTAAAAAAACCTACCTGGTAAATTATTTTAAACCGTGAACTTCTTCCTATGCGATCCAGGTAGGCCTTTGCACTTAAACGTAAATCGAGGGTGTTTAGAGGAAAGCCCTATTTTGCACACGTAACGAATCCTTCCACAAATTCACTTTCTTCAGCAGCCGAAAACATAGTTTGACCTCCATGTTAATAATTGTCCGTTTAGGAATTTTGAAATTTTTCGCAACCTTGGTTGCACTAATTTTTCCATCTAAAACTCCAGTTAAACATTTTTCTAAAGTTTTTTCATCGTAGTCCTTAAACCGCTTTGCACCCGGTTTACGCATGTAGACTCTCGGAATTTTAAATAGTTTGATTTTAAGAGAGAAGTTAATGTTTACGCGTGAATACTCGCACGATTCGAAATACACTGAAGTCTATTTAAGTGAAGGTACCGGCAGATTTATTATAGCCGACAGGAATTGACGAGTCGGTCAGCTTCAACCCAACGGTCAACTTCACCCCAAAATCGTAATAAAACTGCGTGAAATGACTAAACACTATTTTTTGACAATATTAGCAGTTTTTTTACAGCAAAGGTAACTAAGATGGTATTCCTATATAATATAATATTTAAAAAAAATTCTAGAATGAAAATTAAGTTTTCCTTAATTTTCCAGGCATTAAAGTTTAACGACATTTTTTTAAATATTTTGAAAATATTTCTTAAATAAAAAATAAACGTAAGTTATTAGCAAAAACCCACAAAAATATACATTATGACTCAAGTAACCAAAGTTGTCTTTTTTCTGTTTTTGGTAAAATTCACCCCAGCGGTCAAATTAACCCCATTTTACGGTACATAACATAATCTGCTCAAGTTAAAATTCACCTTTCTGGCAATTGTTCTTTGGAATTGTCTTTAAATATGATTGATAATATATTAAATTATTAAAAAAATTATATACCCTTTATTACAAAATATTTTTCTATTTATTTCCATTCTAAGTTTGTCTGTGACGTCCATGTGAACTTAGGAACAGCGAAATTTGCGAATAACGCTAATTGGCTGTTTCTAATACGCTTGTTGTATTCCGATACTTCAATTCTTCTCATGTGTCTGCATCCTAAGGGTAAATGGTTACCATAACCCATAAGGTTATCCAGAACACGTGACCAGACGTCATACAAAATGGCCGTTGGTAGGCACACAAAAGATCATTTACCTGCGTTTTGCATTGGTGTATAGTTGTGTTAACAGTTTTTCTTTTACCATATGTGTTTAAAGTATAAATAATGGCTTGTTCCGATAAAAGTGATTATCTTATCATATTAGAGAGTAAATGTTAAGAAATTGCCATAAGATAGAAGGAAAACATAAGAGTTATTCGGGGTATTGATCCTTACACACTCATGAATAACCCTGCTCCTATTGAAGAAACTCAAGAAGTCAACTTTCCACCAGTGACTGATTTCCACATAGTGTCGTATTTGGTCCTGACACACAGGTTTTACACCAATGAACAAATGAAAGCTTACAAGAGTTTGTTAGCATACAAATATTTTCAAGCTGGATTTGTCCAAAATTGCAGAGCTCGAAGAATTGGCGAAAATATTGTTGTGTTTGGCCAGGTAATTGAAAAATAAGTTGTGCTGTGCTACCACATAAGTAATAGAAGTTCTTTTCAAAATAAAATATTCAGTTGTGCTTTTGAAGATAAAATTTTTTTTAGAATTGAAATTCTACAGTTGAAGCCCTCTCAAATGATGAATGATCCACCATTCAAGGTATGGATTATTTGTCAGCCAGATGGTTCCATTATATCTGCACATTGTACCTGTATGGCTGGCCTATTTGAAGTATATAGTCACGCTGGTGCATTATTATATGATTTGGGATACATGTACCAAGCATCTCGAAATTTCTCTTCAACTGACATGAATTAAAAGTGGATTGTACCATCGATTTCAAATGTTCCAATAGCGAAATTGAGTGAAAGGGAGTTAAAAAATCAAGAACTGAAGGATCTCTCACAGCATGCCATAGCTCGAGACGTACTGTCCCTAGACTTGAAGGGAAATAACTAATTGAGTTTCTGCAAGATATGCAGGATAAAGGAGATGATGCAGCTATTATAAGAATAATAGAGCCACTTCCATCTCAAATGAGCTACAAAGAATTACCTTAATCCTATGATACCTACAAAGAGGAAAATGAATTGCTATACGTATCTGACTTGTGTCAACTGGGACATCAGGATGAAGAGCAACTGAATGATCAGACAAGTAAAAAAATGTTGTTGGTCACAAAAAACAGAACAAGTCAAGTGAATAGTTTCAACAAAAAATAAGGTCGCATCACAACCTCTAATTTCAAGGTCCGTTATACTGATGAGGTACAATACCAAAACACATTCGTCTAACCGAAAAATTAAATTCTAGATATATCACTTCATCAATTCAATAATTTTAAGTTGTCAGCAAATTGAGAAATATTAAGAGCTAGATTTTGGTATGTTCAATGGATCTCACCAATAATGATAAAAATATCAACTTTTGTAAATAATATATTTATCTATGATAATACAAAATTCTAATTATTACTACTACTTTAAATTAACAATTGTTAAATAAAATTAACTTCGTCATTTTTTGCCGTATGCTAGATTTGCCTTGCAACTTTAAAGTTACAAGCCTTGCATGATGATGCATTTCTACAGGAAAATGTCAACAACATTTCTAATTATTATTTGCATTTCATGCAAATCTTCATTTAAAAATTCGTCTGTGAAAGGATGTTTTGTATTGGAACAATTCAAAAATTTTCATAAAATTATATGCCGCTCTCGCTTCCAGCAATGCATCGAAATTTTATTTCAGTAAAATGTACACTTTTAAAAATAATATTTAATGCCTAGAGTGAACCGCCACGTGTTACATACATTCATAGTTTACAAAATTTTTGAACCTTTCTCGTAGTGCATGTTAGGTATGATCTAGGTTCAGTGGATTGAAAGTTAATATTTGTATGCAATGCTGGCAAACTACGTGAAACAAACCCTACAATATAATAATATAATAAATGAAGTTGTCTTGAAAATTTTAGTTCAGGGATGATACAATTTGCTCCAACCGCATGCCACGCAATTCTGCCATACAGTATACAGTATTTTATCTAATGGCGACATGATTTTTACAGAGTTTACACCTCGGTACGGTAGGCATTGTTGATTTGTTGCTCACAAAGGTTATCTATGTTTCTCACTCTGAGAACAGAATATAGAATACACGATAGGTGGCACCGCAAAGATAATGTATATACCGTACAGGGAAATGAAGGTCGTCAAAAATCTAAATGATTTATTATCTTCTACTAGTGCTAGCGAATTATCAGTTGACCCAGAAATATATTGGAAACATTTTGGGAACTATGTAATGCCTATAGTATGAATAAATATAAAAATATCAGCTTTTTAGCAATACAATTTATACTGTGACTTCTTGTATCAAATGTTGAATGTGAAAGGATTTTCCCATAGGTAAATAGAATTAAAACTAAATATAGAAACCCACATTAAAAATGTCTGTTCCATTGTAACAGCAAAAGAAGTTTAAAAGGATGTCGGAGAGTGTTGGCAATTTAATTCAGATGAAAATATGTTAAAATCCGTGGAGTTTAACCATTTAAGCAAAATGTGGCGTCATCAGAAAACATAATTGTGTATGGATGGTACTTTTCGTCTTTCAGAATACGTAATACTAACCGTTGAGATATGCATGTGCCCACTGGCGTGAAGTATTATGAGGATTATCCTCGACACTTAATACAACATCAAGTTTCTCGTTTTCTGATACCTCAGGACGTCCAGCATTTTTAATACTTATAAAATAACCAGGTTTTCTAGATTTTTTCTTAATTTTACTGACTGTTCTTCGGCTGATAGATCTGTTTGGGCACTTTGCATTAAGCAAATCGCATACATGTTGCTGAGTTCTCGTTTTATCTCCACATCCTATAAAAATTAAAATTTCAATTCGTTGGGTTTCTCTCATTTTCTAGAAATTGGATGCATCTGACAAAACGTCAACGTCTAGTCGACAAGTTGAAAATGGTACAAAATAGAGACACTACTCTTAAAATTATGTGCGATAGCTCATTGGATTCGGAATGACGCCTAGAAAAATGTGCTAAAAGCGTGTATTAGCACATAAAAAATTGCAAAAGTTATAAACAATTAAAGATAAAAAATGGCATTTCTTTTTTTGCCAATATTTCATAAACTATTAATATTTAAGAAATTTCAAAAAAAGATTCTGAATGAGGAGGAAATTTCCAATAAAAAACTCCTAACTCCCGGAACTCTATCTCCATTATTTATAATTTTAATTTAACGCTGAAAATAGGTCTGCGCGCGACATTTTTAGATTGTGCCAAAAGCGAGTACGGCACAAATTAATTTATTTAAGGTATTGAATATTTTTTTTAATTTGAAAAAATTATGGTGTATTCTGAACACTATAAATAATTTATTCCCGTTGGAAATTTCACTTAAAGTTAATTTTTAAACAAGTTAAGCAATTGTTAACTAACAAAATTTTCTCGAAACTTCAGCCTTAATTGTAAGTGAAAAATAGTATATTGTTTTATTAGGAGTAAAAGTATAACTTTTTGTGGCGAGTCTGAATGTTTGATGGCCGAACGTTAGTGAGGCCGACAATTTCAGACGAGCCACAAAAAGTGCTTTTGCTCCGAATGAAACATGCTATTTTTTCCGCAAACGGCATCCAGACTATAGAACTAATTAATATTTAAATAAAAATTCAAAACGATTGCAACGAAGTTGATAAATTCAGAGAATAATGATTATAAAACTGCGCACTACATTTCCGTGGTTACTGGTTTTGTGATTGCCAAGTCAAAAACAAATTTGACAGTTCAATAATATTTTATAATGTCAGAAATATTGTAAGTGATTTAAAGCAACAATTGGACTGTGCATTTTTGGTAAGTACTTGACCATCAAAATTTCGTTTGTTGTAGTAAAGTGTACTGAAATTTTCTTTTAGATTATATTATGTCGGATTCAGAACCCAACTGTACACCGCCCGACGTTGTTGACATTGCTAAGGCAGCTACGAATGATTTAATTCCAACTAAGTCAAGTAGAGTTTATAATCATGCTTACGAAAGATTTCTCACATGGTGCAATGATAAAAACATTTCAAACTATTCGGAAAATGTGCTACTAGCTTATTTTTGTGAAATGACAACTAAATTAAAAATGAAGAGTTCAACAATGTGGTCTCAGTATTCCATGATAAAATCTTTACTGAATATTAAACATGGATTAGATATTAGCAAATATATGAAACTACGTGCTTATCTGAAGAAGCAGAATGAACGGTATACTCCCAAAAAGTCAAAGGTATTAACAAAAGACCAGTTTGAAGATTTTTTAAATAATGCACCTAATGAGCAATATCTAGGAATTAAGGTTAGTTATAATATTCTAACCTGCATAAATACAATCAAGTTTTTAAATACATACTACTTTTAGGTTGTTCTAATAATGGGCGTATCTGGAGCATGTAGATGCGATGAAATGGTGAACATGACAATAGACGATATAAAAGATTTAGGATCTGTTATTCATATAAAGATTCCTGATAGTAAATCTAAAAAGCCACGATCGTTCACAATTTTTGGAGAAAAATATATAAATATTTACAGAAAATATACTTCTTTACGTCCACAAGCTATGGAAAGCCGACGCTTTTTTTTTGAAATTTCAAAAGGGAAAATGTTATCGCATGGTCATGGGAATTCATACAATTAGTAACGTACCCAAAACAGTAGGAACTTATTTAAAACTACCGAATTCAATAGATTATACCGGTTAAGAAGAACTTCAGCTACTTTGCTTGTGGATGGAGGAGCTGATATTACTTGTTTGAAACGGCATGGAGGTTGGAGGTCGAGCACTGTCGCTGAAGGATACATTGAAGACTCTTTGTCTAATAAAAAACAAACTGCAGAAAAAATCTTGATGTCGAATTCTTCTTCACTGTACCTGAATGCAGCTTCTCGTGAGCGAAATTATGTCGACATTGATGTAATAGAAGCAACAACAAGTAAGGAGTCACGGGAAATTTTGTCTATGAATTCTTTCAACGCTGCACAAAATTCGCTTGAATTGGAAGTGAATAAATCAGGTAGTGCATTAAATATGTGCGGTGTAACCTTAAATAACTGTAATTTTACTATTAATAATTATTATCGTTAATAAAGTTCAACTAATAATTATTTTCCCTGTTAAAAATTCTACTTTTTTGTACGGCCGTCAGCGTACAAAAAAGTACTTTTTTGTCCGCTCACGGCCGTACAAAAAAGTGGCGTCTGTGAAATCATACTTCAACATCATGAATTGACGTTAATAATGTCTACTTTTTTTGACGTTTGCGGATAAAAATGTTTAAATAACAGTTGTAAAAAATTTTCGCTTCGTAGAGCCTTTCTTACCCACATACTTAACAAGATCGTGCCATAAAAGTTGAAAGAATATTTATACTTTGTTTATAATAATTAACAACAATAACATTACTTGGATTTTTCAGTTTTTGTTCAAATAAATAAATTATTATAAACAAAGTATAAATATTTTTTTAACTTTTATGGCACGATCTAGTCAAGTATGTGGGTAAGAAAGGCTCTGCGAAGCGAAAATTTTTTACAACTATTATTTAAACCTTTTTTTACTTACAATTAAGACTGAAGTTCAAGAAAATTTGGTTAGTTAACAATTGTTTAACTTGTTAAAAAATTATCTTTAAGTAAAATTTCCAACGGGAATGAATTATTTATAGTGTTCAGAATACACCATCATTTTTTCAAATTAAAAAAAAATATTCAATACCTTAAATAAATTAATTTGTGCCGTACTCGCTTTTGGCGCAATCTAAAAATGTCGCGCGCAGACTTATTTTCAGCGTTAAATTAAAATTATAAATAATGGAGATAGAGTTCCGGGAGTTGGGAGTTTTTTATTGAAAATTTCCTCCTCTTTCGGAATCTTTTTTTTGAAATTTCTTAAATATTAATAGTTTTTGAAATATTGGCAAAAAACGAAATGCCATTTTTTTATCTTTAATTGTTTATAAATTTTACAATTTTTTATGTGCTAATACACGCTTTTAGCACATTTTTCGAGGCGTCATTCCGAATCCAATGAGCTATCGCACATAATTTTAAGAGCAATCTCTATTTTGTACCATTTTCAGCTTGTCGACTAGACTAAAGGTGTAACCTTATGCTATCGCTCGTCGCTCGGTTTCAGCGACAAATCTGGTCACGTGACCGAATTTTGAATTTCCCGCGACTCAAAAAAGTCGCCACAACTCACAAATCGCCGCGATGAAAAGTAGCGACATGTCACAAATCGCCGCGATGGAAAGCAGCGACAACATGGCTGCTTGCAGCGATCTCGAAAGCTGACAGACAAAGCTTAATAACAGATAACCTTATAACTGATTTTCTAATTTTGTTTATTTCTAGGGGCAGTGATACAAGTGAATGAAATAGGAATGAATAAAATTAAAATAGTGTTTTAATCTATAATCAGCGATACTCTGCTATGATAGTAGGAAATTGACGAGATGTCGTTTGCTTACAAATATCAAAAGTGGGTTGATCAGTGTCAACAAATTTGTATCAGAGCTCGGATTCAGAAAATTCGGCAAAAAAGAATATTGACAGCTCTCGTAGTAAATGAGATTTTGTTACACAAATACAAGAAGGAATGTCAAAAACGTTTTTGGTTTCACCCATTGTATACATTACAAATGGAATATTACTTTTTTTCTCCACTCTTCTGGTACGCAGGTAAATTTGAAATTCATTTGCAGATGTCACCAAGTCTATTCGAAGTGCAGCTATTTTTAGTTGGGCCTCTCATAACAAAACAGAACGCAGTGAGGGAGCCCATTTCTGCTGCTGCACAACTTCTAATAATTCTACGGTAATACTGTCGATTTGTCTTGCTTAACCACATTGATTACAGACATTGAACTAAATACAATTTTTCAACAGATATTTAGCTACAGGTGACTGTTTCACATCCATATCGTACCACAGTATCTGGTAGAGACGACAACAGCGAGCATAATTGCATAAATTTGCAGAGCACTTTGGAGTTGTCTCAAAAAGGAAGTTCTACTTTTAATTTATATTAAATTTTAAACGTTTGCTCATCATATATATTCATTTATGTATAAATGAATATATATAAATTTTCTAATTAATTTTATTTTAAATTATTTTGGAATATTATTATTACACCATACACTACCCCATGGACAGGCTTTGTATTTATGGGAACACATTTGAAATTAAATTCTTAATATTGTATGAATGCTGCATGTATATTGTAGGAATACATTATTATATTGAGTTGTCCGGAACTGATAGTAAAGAATACAATTATGTATTTTTTGTTTATATGGCTAATTAATTTCTGCATTTGAAAGAAACCCAGATCCCAAGAAGTCCACAAACTCAAATGAACCTAATAGATTCTAGAAAACTCCATTGTTCAATATCACACGTGCACAAACACACCCACTTTAGAAAGAAAATTGAAACAATATAATTGATTACAAGATATGTTTCTCATTTCAGTATAAAAATGTTTCATTTATTGATTTAACAATATTGTATTATTAAACTAGTCAACATGAATAGTTTGTTTCTTTTCAGTTCTTTCAATTATCACAATCATTAAAAATTGTCCTTTATTTGTTAATAATAAAGGAACATGAATTTATATGAATAAACAAAACAAGTACTTAATTATCACAACAAAACATTTAATATATCTGTCATCTAAAAACTTTTACAAACAAAAATGTGGTTAAAAAGTTACATCATTTCTCGATAAAACTGTATAACAAAGAAACACAATTATCGGTTTAAACGTATATTTTCATACTTTACCAATTAATAATCTTTTAAAATATTTACCTCGTCTGAATCCATTGTTTACAATAATATAACAATAACAAAGAAGTTGCACATAGAGAAAATACATATATTATTATTTGATTTGTCTATGAAGTTACATGTCGCTCGGTTCTAGCGACAAAAGCTCAACATTTTCAGCTTTATTGCAACTTTTTTAAATCGCGGGAAATTTAAAATACGGTCACGTGACCAGATTTATCGCTGGAAACTAGCGACTGCACGAGTCTACACCCTATCAGTTGACGTTTTGTCAGATGCATCCAATTTCTAGGAAATGAGTTTTAGCAGTGAAATATAGCTACTTTTAGTGAAACACAACGAATTGAAATTTTAATTTTTATAGGATGTGGAGATAAAACGAGAACTCAGCAACATGTATGCGATTTGTTTAATGCAAAGTGCCCAAACAGACCTATCAGCCGATCAACAGTCAGTAAAATTAATAAAAAATTTAGAAAACCTGGTTATTTTATTTTATCTTTAATTGTTTATAACTTTTGCAATTTTTTATATGCTAATACACGCTTTTAGCACATTTTTCTAGGCGTCATTCCGTATCCAATGAACAAATGAGCTATCGAGCAGTATCTCTATTTTGTACTATTTTCAACTTGTCGACTAGACTATCAGTTGACGTTTTGTCAGATGCATCCTATTTCTAGGAAATGAGTTTTAGCAGTAAAATATAGCTACTTTAAGTGAAACCCAACGAATTGAAATTTTAATTTTTATAGGATGTGGGGATAAAACGAGAACTCAGCAACATGTATGCGATTTGTTTAATGCAAAGTGCCCAAACAGACCTATCAGCCGATCAACAGTCAGTAAAATTAAGAAAAAATTTAGAAAACCTGGTTATTTTATTTTATCTTTAATTGTTTATAACTCCTGTATGAATATGCCAATGTTTCTTTAAAGTACATTTATATGTAAATGTTTTCGAACAAATGTCACATTTTAATGGCTTTTCTCCTGTGTGAGTACGCAAATGTATATTTAAAGTACTTTTACATTTAAAAGTTTTCGAACAAATGGCACATTCGAATGGCTTTTCTCCAGTGTGACTATGCAAATGTGTATTTAAATCACATTTCTGTAAAAAAGTTTTTAAACAAATTTCACATTTAAATGGCGTTTGTCCATTATGAGCACTTAAACGTCTGTGTAAATCACTTCTCTTCAATTTCTGACATTCATCTATACTTAACTTGAACGTATCAGTGAATCCGATATACTGCAACTCTGCTTTCAAATCATGTTCAAATATTTCTATTTCATTTTTTACATCTTCATCAAGATTTCTGAGAATGGTAAGATCAGCTAATTGTGAAATTTTGCTTTATATAGTAATTTCTGCATACAATGATTTGTAGAAAAGTGCCTAAGAAATTCTACTCGTTTTGTGTATAGACTTCCACAAAACCCACAGATCGTAATTCCAGCATTGGTATTTGAGTTTGCATTTTTTAGTTGACCTACAAAAAGAAAATTAAAACTAATTTTTGAAATTTGTGTGAAGAATAAATAAACTAAAAATTCTGTGAACCTATAGGTACATACATATTTTAAATATGTGATACCATTATCTGTGTCAAAAAGTATTTTAGAAGTACACAAATTATTAGTATTTCACGTAATATGTAAACTTTATTTACATTAAGTTGTAAGAAGAATAACAAAATATAATAAAAAAAGTAATAAATGAAACAAAATGTGTGATTAATTAAAACATAGCCCAAACTAAGAAACCACAACAGGCAGACCTTCGTTATTTTATAAAAGCTGAAAGTATCTCTGTGCATGTCCCCAACACAGATGAGAACGATCAATAACTATAGAGTTTGGTTTATGGTTACTTGAGGAGGTAACATGCAGTAAAGGCGTATAAAATAGTACCTCAAATTCGTTGAAGTATGAAGCTTAATTTTTTTATATTTTCTTTCGGAATAACATTAGAAATCACATGTACTATTGCCAGATACCCCTAAATTTAGATTTATATCTTCGTAACGAACGAATTCTACCATGGTTATCTCTTTAGTATTTCAAAGTTTTTTCATCAAATATAATGATCACAGATAATTCGAGTTGTGTTATAGTGACTGTTACATACGCCTTTTTATGAATATTTCTAACACTAATAAACATGAATTCTTTTATCTATATCCCAATAAGTTCAATATTTATATATATATATATATATATATATATATATATATATATATTTCTGGCTCATTGCCATCTTCAGCACGGTATAACCAAATAAGGATGTGAAATTTGGGAGCAAAGATGTTAATCGAAACATGGGAAAACACAAAGCAACGGATTTCAGCAGGGAAACCAAACGCTCATTTGTGCCTTCAATTGGAAGATCCGAGTTTTAAGGACAACAACCAAGATTGACACGGAGGCGCATATAGCCCCCCGCCATGAACCTTCCGACCCATAATGAATAACAAAGAAGATGTAGGAATATCGCGTGATATGTTAACAGCAACAGCAAAGAGATTAATGGGTAATTCACGCAAAAAAGGGCTACTGAAACAGAGTGGTAACCGCGGACATGCATGTTTCTGGCTCATTTGCCGTCTTCAGCACGGTATAACCAAATAAGGATGTGAAATTTGGGAGCAAAGATATTAATCGAAACATGGGAAAACACAAAACAACGGACTTCAGCAGGGAAACCAAACGCTCATTTGTTACATTGCAACTGAAATTATTGTATATTGAAAAAATAGACAATAAATAAAGATTTATGTTATTTATACTTTATAATTTTTCTAGACATTTTTTTCAATTCAAAAGTTAACAGATATGTTTGAAAAGTTTGTAAAAATTTTCAGATGTTTGCTAATTTTGCTATCATTTTTTGGTGTTGATTTTTATAGCTTATAGATTATCGTTTTATTATTGGTTTTGCAATATTTATCAAGCTACATACCACAAATACAATCTCATTAATGTAAGATTCTGGAACTTTAGAAAAAAATTTGAAATCTTTGATTGTCTTTCAAGGTGTATTTTTGCCGAAGCTATGTTATATGCTTCTTCTACCCCTTCTTGTGTAAATACAGCAAGAAACAACACATATTATAGTTTAAAAAATAATTAAAAACACTGATAATGCAAAACTGATACTGTTTACCATCACTTTGTTTGTGTTTTTCCCGGCAGAAGGAATAATTGTCATCTTTCTCAGTCCCTATAGTTTATTGAAGTTTAGGGCTGTGAGTCACATATGTCTCCGAGACCTGGACTTTAAAAATGGCCAATTAAAGAAGAATATATGCTTTTGAAATGTGAGCCCACAGAAGAATACTAAGAATCTCATAAACAGAACATCGTACTAACGTGTCAATTCTTAAGAAACTAAAAATCCCCACAAGGCTATCAACCAAAATAAATCAATCATTTCTACGGTATTTTGGACAAATCTCAAGAACGAATGGGCTGGAAAAACTTATTGTGGAGGGAAAAATCAATTGCAAACAACCAAGAGGAAGGTCGCCAACGTACTGAGTGGATCAAACCAAAGAAATCATTGGTCAAGGTCTGCAGGAAGCTTCTCATACATCTCAAGACATAGAAGGATAGAGAACTATGATCTGAGCAATTTGTGACATATGTCACCATACTCTTTCGAGAGTAAATGCATAAGAGAGAGAGAGGGGGGTGTCTGGCAGGCGGTTGCAACTATTCTAACTAATATTTGTATATTATTCAACAAGCATATAATGATTGCTGTGCACATTAGTATTAGCTTAAATAAGCATAACAAATTAATGGTCTTGCCAAACTATGGCTTTTGGAAGTACATGAATATATTGAAAATTTGATACTTACCATTATTTACCTAGTTTTTTTTTATTATTATTCACCTAGGGTGAGAAATATTACTTCTCGTTAGGGGAATGGAGTGAATGATTAGTAGTGAAAAAAATACTTTATCAACATTAAATATTTTCATAGCTTATCGTTTTATTATTGGTTTTGCAATGTTTATCAAGCTACATACCACAAATCTCATTAATGTGCTGGGTGGATCAAATCAAAGAAAGCATTGGTCAAGGTCTGCAGGAAGCTTCTCATACAGCTCAAGACAGAGAAGGATTGAGAACTACGATCCGAGCAATTTGAGACTTATGTCACCATACTCTTTCAAGAGTAAATAGGGGGGGTGTCTGGTAGGGGGTTGCAACTATACTAAGTGTTTGGCAATGAATGAGGTGATTTCTGATGTTATTTCAAACAGAATATTAAAAAATAGGGCTTTATACTTGAACGAATTTGAGGTACTATTATATACACCTTTACTATCTGTTAACTGCCCAAGTAACAATAAATCAAACTCCTTAGTCACTGTTTTGGGATATGCACAAAGAAACTTCCAGCATTTATAAAATAACAGAGGTCCGGCCGTCGCTGGATCTTGCTCTAGTACAGTACATATAGAGATTACTTAGACAAATTTAAAATTCTATTGTTGTTGTTATTTACAGACATGATGAGAATTTTCAATCATGTTATGGTTACTGTTGTGATCAGATTTTAGTGATTGATCCTTATATGTAATGCTTCCTTTGTTCTTATAAAAGAGAAGATTGAATTGTAAGGTTAACAGGTTAAGTTGTAAAAGAATTGGCGGTATAAGACATTACCCAATCAGTTGATATAAAACATATATTGTGTATATGTATATAATGGATGTTACGCTGGGAAATATAAAATATATTATCAAGTAAAGTGTGAGTTTTACTCTAATAACAAAAGGTTATGGGCCCAGGCATCCCGTAAGTTACTCATACTAGATTTTGCAAAAAGGAAAGGGTCAAAAATAACAAAATGGCAGATAATGGAACATTCAAAAATAGTTTTAATATTGAACCGTTGAATAGTAATAACTTTCACACATGGAAATTTAGGATGCGGACATAATTTAGGGAAAAAGAAGTTTTATAATGTATAATTACAGAATATAACCCTAATAATTACACAGATGTTCAACAAAAGGAAGAAGCCAGAAAACGAGACAATAGATGTAAATCTTATATTGTACAAAGCATGAATGATACTCAAATTGAATTGATCCGAGAACAGAATACCGCTTATAAGATGTGGGCCACTTTAGAGAAGAAATATGAGAAAAAAGGTATACCAGGCCAAATGGGATTAGGAAAGAAGCTTATAAGTATGAAATTAACAGAAGCAAAGAATCTAGAAATATTTCTAACAGAATTTGATGAAGCAGTACGTCAGCTGAAAATTACAGGAGTAGATTTGAAGGAACAAGATTTAGTTTGTACTCTATTAATAACAATGCCCCATACATTTGAAACAGTAATCACCATTTTAGAAAATATGCCACCTGAAGACTTAACATTAGATTTAGTAAAAACAAAATTATGTGCTGAAATAGAAAGAAAAAATGCAAGTAGTGATAGAGAAATGAATAAAAATGGAAGACTATGTAAAGCCAGCAGCATTTACAGCAAACATAGGAGTATGTTACACCTGTGGTGAAAAAGGACACTATAAAAGAGACTGTAGAAGAAATAACAATGGAAGTAATGTATACAGAGGAAGAGGCAGTTACAGAGGATTTTCAATCAATAAAAGAGGACAGTGTAGAGGTAGCCAAAGAGGAAATAGAGGAAATGTTAACAATTATGGAGATGGATCAAGAAGAAGTGCTAGCGGTAACAGAACAGGACATGGCAATATAAGAGAAACAGAAGAGCCTTGAGGTAATTTAGCTGAACATGAAGAACACACAGACACAGGTATATGTTTTATGACCCAAAATGATACTGTAGCAGACAAATCTGTAAGTAACCGAAATCTTTTGTTTTATATAGATAGTGGTTGCACAAATCACTTAGTGAACAGTGAAGACTATTTTTCTGATTACATGTTGTTAAATAACCCTATTAAGATAGCTGTTGCAAAAAGTAATAATTTTATTGAAGCAATAGGTGTAGGTAATATTAAAGTATTTAGTAATGTACATGATAAAAGGATTGAATGTACCATTAAAAATGTATTTTATGTACCAAATCTTCGACAAAATTTGATGTCTGTGAAACAGTTGGAACTTGGCAACATTAAGGTAGTTTTTGAAAGTGGTAAGGTATTTTTATATAGTAATGAAAAATTAGTAGGGATAGGAAAACGAAACAAGTTATATGAAATTAGTTTTGAGGTAAACTTTAACGAATGCTTAAACACTGAAATAAATAATAATGAATTAAAACTATGGCACAAGAGATTAGCACATATTTGTAGTGGAAATTTAGAAAAACTAATTAAGGAAATATGGTCAATGGCTTGGAACATTTGAAAATTAATAAAGTTGAATTTTGTGAATCTTGTATACAGGGTAAAATGACGAGGTTAACTTATAACTCCAGAAACAAAGCAACTAGAATATTAGGCATAGTACACTCAGATGTGGTAGGTCCAATAACACCCATTAGTCATGAGGGTGAGAAGTATTTTGTGACATTTATGGATGACTATTCTAATTTCGTTCAAGTTTTTATGATTAAAGGTAAACATGAAGTTTTTAAATGTTTTAAGGAATTTGTTAATGCTGCACAGGCTAAGTTTAACTCAAAATTATCAGTGTTAAGATGCGATAATGGTCGTGAGTATATTTCAAGTGAATTTAATGATTTTTGTCGTGAAAATGGAACAGTGATAGAATATTCTACACCGTATTCTCCCCAACAGAACGGAAAAAGTGAAAGATATAATAGAAGTCTAGTAGAAAAAGCTAGAGCTTTATTAGAAGAAGCTAGTTTATCAAAACGTTTTTGGAATGAGGCAGTTAGAGGCAGCCTATGTATTAAATCGGAGTCCACACAGTAATTTAAATAATAAAACCCCAGCTGAGATTTGGAATAGTATAAAACCAAACATTAAAAATATGAGAGTATTTGGATGCATAGCATTCTCCCATATCCCGGAACAGTTAAGAGGTAAATTTGATGGCAAAGCAGAAAAGTGTATAATGATGGGATATACCAACACAGGATAACGTTTATGGAATATAGAAAAAGAGAAAATTATTGTATCAAGAAATGTGAAGTTTAATGAAAATGAATTCTACTTTAAAACCAAACATATAAGTATCTGCATGGATGATGAAGAAAATAGACAAGATGTTGAAGACTTCGGTGAGGAATATAATATGAAGAAAACATTTTTTCTTTCTTTCAAATAAACATTACTTACTTACTTACTATGAAGAAGCAGAACTAGATCTGGATGTAGATGGAAATAATAGTAACGAAAGGGAAAAAAGAAAAATAAAATTGCCAGAGAAGTATTCAGACTTTGAAATGTTCATGGCATTTGATGCTATATTGTACATAGAAAATGTTCCACAGAGTGTTGAGGAAATAAATGGAAGACATGACAAACAAATGTGGATAGACGCAATGCAGAGAGAACTAGACTCAATAAATAAAAATGAAACCTGGAAAATGGTCAAAGCACCAGTAGACACAGAAATATTGAACACAAAATGGGTATTTACAAAAAAGCCATTAAAAGAGAAAATACAAGACAAATACAAGGCAAGGTTAGTTGTGCGCGGGTTTGCACAAAAGAACACATTCACTTTTGATGAAATATATTCTCCAGTTGCTAAGATGTTCACTATCAGAACCCTATTATGCATTGCTAATCAAAACCATCACTTTATTAAGCAATTTGATGTTAAAACAGCATTTCTGAATGGTGAGTTAAAAGAAGACATTTATATTACACCACCAGAAGGTGTAGAATGCAAGAAGAATAATGTTTTTAAGTTGAACAGGGCACTTTATGGTTTAAGGCAGGCAAGCAAGTGCTGGAATAAAAAAATTAATGATTATTTAATAAATTTGAGATTCACACGGTCAGAAGTTGACTATTGCCTTTATACAAAAGGAGATGGTAACAATTTATTATATCTGTTAATATATGTAGATGATATTATGTTCGCAGGACCAGACTTGCAGACCTTGGAAAGGTATAAAAATATGTTTATGAAAGAATTTGACATAAAGACAAAGGAGATTTGAAAAATTTCTTAGGGCTCGAAATTGACTACAACAAGGAAAAATGAATTTTGAAATTGAGTCAAGAAAAATATGTAAAAGGAATTCTAAACCTTTTTAATTTTGACAATTGTAAACCATGTGGAACTCCAATGGAAGCAAAATTTAGAATTTGCATATGTGAAAGGAATGAATTAGATGCTAAACCTGTAAAACCATTAATTTGATGTCTAATGTACTTAATGTTGGGCACGCGACCTGATATATGTTTTTCAATAACTATTTTAGTAGATATCAAGATAAAAATGTTAATGAAACTTAGATTGGACTGAAAAGGTTGTTGAGATATCTAAATGGTACTGCGAGTGTTTATCTAAAATATGAACGAAAATGTAGTGAAACACCATTAATTTGTTTCGTTGATTCAGATTGGGGAGGAGATATTTTGGATAGGAAGTCGATTACAGGGTTTGTTATTAAAATATTCGGGAATGTAGTTGGATGGGTAACTAGAAAACAAAACTGCCTTTCACTTTCCAGCTCCGAGGCAGAATTAATTGCTTTATGTGATGCAGTTCGTGATTGCTTGTATTTTAAAATACTATTAATAGATTTTAATGTAGTTACTGACAATTTCAAGGTATATGAGGATAATTTGGGTTGTATAGCATTGATAAAAAATCCTGAGAACAACAAAAGATTAAAACATATAGATCTCAAATACAATTTTGTATGTGATGTTAATAAAGGGCATATGACATTGAAGTATATTAATTCCAAAGACCAATTGGCAGATATTCTAACAAAAGCCCAAAACAAGGATCAATTTTGTTTGAATAGATTATGATTAAGATTGAATGAATTAGGATAGGAGTTGCAAAGTTTTCTTTATAGGTTTAGGATAATCATTTTGTTGGTAAGCGTTAAGTATATATAAAAAAAAATTAATTTTTGTTTTATTTGTATAATCTTTTAGAAAAGTGAGGTTATCGATTTTGTTTTTCTTTTCATTTTTAATAGTTTACCAATTTCCAAGTAGTCAATATTCATGTTTTCTGTATATCTGAATATTTATAAAGAATAAGGTAAAAAGGTAAGCATTAAGAGAGGGTGTTGTGATCAGATTTTAGTGATTGATCCTTATATGTAATGCTTCCCTTGTTCTTATAAAAGAGAAGATTGAATTGTAAGGTTAAGAGGTTAAGTTGTAAAAGAATTGGCGGTATAAGGCATTACCCAAGCAGTTGATATAAAACATATATTGTGTATATCTATATAATGGATGTTACGCTGGGAAATATAAAATATATTATCAAGTAAAGTGTGAGTTTTACTCTAATAACAAAAGTTACTTATGTCAAATGCTCAAAATTTAAAATTCTATTGTTGTTGTTATTTATAGACACCATGAGAATTTTCAACCATGTTATGGTTACCTATGTCAAATGCTCACGATACTTAACATGTGAAAGTAATGACATAAAGTATATTACACCTAAAACGCCTTGAATTAATGTAACTCACCTTTCAATTTAGTTCGTCTTGCAGGTTTACGTTTTAAATATTTAAATATGTTTGTAGCGTTGTGTATATTAACCTTATTTTATTGCAATTTTAGATTCTTCAACTACTTGAACTATGCTTAAATCGTCATTGATTTCTTGTTTAATAGGATGCATACTATTAATATTTCCATTTTCTATTTCTGAGCACATAACCATAGATAAAGGATAGGTTAGGTTGCTTTCATAACGACCGACGCTTGTTTTTTGGCCGGATGTTGTAAATGTCAAGAAAACAGAAGAGTAACATTTTAATACTACACTATGGAGGGTAGAACTAAGGAGAACCATCTTGTATAGGGGACAAGTTTAAAAAGTGTCCAGCTGTAAGCAGCAAATTACAGTTCAATAATCGACCACAATAACGCTAGCGTAGCAAGTGGAAACGACATGAAATTAGCAGTTTTAAACGGAGTGAAGGTCGCTGAGTTTTACGTAGTTAAGTGTTGATGTTGATTAGAAAATATAACCTATAAAACTGCTGAACTAACGTGGATAGTGATTCGATTTTTATAAACTTTAGTAGATACATTTATTATTATTATTATTACGAATTTGTTGTAAATTCAAAGAGGAAAAAAAATAGAAACAATGGGAAAGCTTTGTTCAGTGAAAAGTTGTCCAAGTGGGCAAAAATTAAAAAATAAAGCAACTGATGCGTCTCAACCTCTGTCTTTTTTTCTTACGACATAAAAAACAATTTACAAAACAGGAAGCTGATATGAACGTTGCTATATCTAACGCTCGAGTACATATTGAAAGAGCAAACCAGCGAATGAAGATTTTTGAAATATTGAGAGTTCCTTTGCCATGGACTTTGCTCAAAGATGTGGATGACATAATTACAGTCATAAGTGCCATGGTGAACCTGCAAACCCCTATATTAGATGATGACAAATTCATTAAGAATCAATATTCATTGATGCACAAATACCATGCATTTTTTCATCTTCTTTCAATTGATCAATTATTATTTTAGTTGTGAGTTGAGTTCATATTACAGTATTAATTTGTTTGATGGCATTTTCTAATATACTTTTGTAGCTTGTATAGATCACGCACAAGTAAAATTTAAAGATAAAAATCTCGAAAACATTTTGTATTAGACACCAATATCACTGATCATCCTAGTATACTTCCCTTATCAACTACACCATATAACGTATGTTAGCTCTAAAAACGTTATTAATTACACACATCTAAAGAATAAACTAAGAAATATATATTGGAATGTATTGTATAGAATAAATGAAACACAAAATGCTTGGGGTTGTTTTCTAAATATATTGTTTTTATTTGTTGTAATATTGTGTTGCATTTTATTATGGTAATATTGGATTGTTTTTTATTGTTGTAATATTGTGTTTTGTGATTGTAATTTCAAGATTACCTATTTTAGTGAAAAAATTCAAAATAACGGCATAAATACTACCACACCTAATGACCACGGACAGCCTTTGGCTTTGTGGTGTTTGTATTGGAGAGTGGATAATTGGAATTTCTATGTAATTTTATATATGTATATATAGTATGTCTGAAAAAGTTGGCAACATATGAAAAACTTTTTTATTAGTAATGTTATGAAAAAAAGTTATTCTTTATAAAAAGTTCTGCATGGTCCATAAAGTAAAACGCGCACATCTGATGTTAATTTTTTAAATCGTATACGAGGTTTGTAAAAAAATATGAATTTGATACAAGTTTATTTTTTACAATATCGAAAACTTTAATTATTAAAACTTATTCGAAATAGAAAACTATGTTTTAATATGCAATTAGAACGTACTACTTTAAAAAATTATGTTATTTTTACAAATTATTCTCAATATATTTAATGTAATTTTAAAGTGTTGATAGGAATTACAAATTACGTTTAAGTGCAATTACTGATTACTTCACTCATTACCTCATTGCAAAATTTATGAACTTTGATTTTCTCTTAAGAATTATCTCAAATAGACACACTAACTAAATGGAATGTATTATTTATTTCTCGAAAGCTTTTACTAGACTGACTTTCGGAAAGAAATCATTGTCAGAGTCGTCTACATTTTAAATTGTTTTGCTTATTTTTGTGTATTCTAGTAGAAAATAAATACATTATTCTGTTTTTGGTATTACTAATTTATTAATGATTAAAGTTCATTGCTAAAATATTTCAAATCAACATTGAGGTGTGTTGAGTTTAAATAAGATAAAAGTTGATGTGTTTCACAACTAAAATTTGCGAAATTTAAGTTGAAATTGAAGTGGTCAAAATATTCCTAATAATCTTTTGCAATATTGTAAATATCTGACATACTGTATATGTATACACATCTTGCAAAATAATTTGTTATGTAAATGTAATATTACAAATACATATTATTATTATTAGCTTTTTGATATTTAATCTAGTTCCTTATAATTATAAGCAAATTATTATTTTTCTCATATGTATGTGGTGGCGAGTGATAAATTTTAATTAAACAAATCCAAATACTTCAGTTTTGTCTTTTTTTCACAAATCTTCACTTGTATCATCTACATTGCAAAATTAATATATTAATGAAATTGATATAAAATGGAGTCTTTAAGACCACATTTTCATAATAGTAATGAATGTTTTCATGTATGGGATACTTTTTCCAAAATAAACTAGAAAATACTCTAGCTCCTGTTTATTTTCACATATAACATGGATCATGTGGTTAAAATAATTCATAGAAATTGTTTCTATTAACTGCCTGGTAAAATCTTCATCAAATGGTACAATTATATTTAGGAAAGGCCTTGAATATGTTGAATATAATATGCAATCATATTGGGTCAAGTTCAACAGGGCCATGCCCAATTGTACTTGTCCATAATAGGCGTGCTGCTTCTTCAGCCTAACTCCATTGGTTGAAATTTCTAGGTAGCTGCATTCGTTTACGAAGTGTATGGCACCTTTTGTTTTGCCTACAAATGAAAGACATTTATTCAAGTTCATTTTTATTATTATGAGTGATCATATTACCAACAAAAGGACATTTAATTTCAAGCAGCCTAGATGGTTTTCCTTCTTCCATAACAATACCATCAGGTGAGTACCCTAACCATGGATATAGCTGGCAAATAATGAACCCAGGTTCAATTACATTCACTCCCAAATCCTTGTATTTGTTAAGAGCGTCTTTCTCCATCCATTTGTCTATAAGTGAACCGGGAACCTGAAAACACCTTATCATCTCTACTTTTGATATTTTTATGAAATATTTATACCCATTAACCTATACTTCCGATGAATTTTCCAACCTTCACTTCCACTACAGCACCTGAAAATTATTTCTGACATGTCTACATCACAGAGAGTTGAATAAAAGCCTCTCGCAATGTGTAGTTTGAGACATTCAAACTCAACAAAGATGTTGATTCTTTCGTGTGTGACACCAGAGGATTTAGCCAATTTGGAGGTAGGACTTCCACACCTAATGCAACTTTTGTTGTCTGGTTCGACGCCCCTGTCTGTAAAGAAAGTTTTATAAGCAATGTTTTTTTATAAGTCTTATTGTTCTGGTCAAATACTCACATATGCTTACTCAGTGACCGTATTTTAAATTTCCCGCGATTTAAAAAAGTTGCAATAAAGCTGAAAAAGTTGAGCTTTTGTCGCTAGAATTGAGCGACATGCAACAATAATATATATATATATATATATATATATATATATATATATATATATATATATATATATATATATATTGGTGCGTTCTTTTTGACTGAGATCTCAGATCACTTCAGTTAAGGTGATCTGAGATAAAGTGATGTGAGTAAGCACCAAAAAGAACGATATCTCAATTGAAGCGCGTGATCTGTCGATATATTTAAACTATACGACAGATTCGTATCAGCATCTAATAATGTTAATTAATGTATCCATAATTTGTAACAAAAGAAAAATAGATTATGTGTGTTTATTATTTATATGTCAATGGTTAAAACCTTAGATAACCTTGAATAAAACTACATATAAACCAAGCAAATCAAATGTTTCTTCATCCCCTCCACTTTATTTCCGATTCAATTCCAACTGATATCCCCTTACAACACATTCAGCATCGGTGAAGGGGGAGGAAAAATCTCAGCTCACTTAAAGTGAGTCAAACAAAAAGAACGCTGACACTACTGATGTGAGCTGAGATTAACTGAGATATCAGTCAAAAAGAACGCACCTATTATATCTCGATTAAAAAATAGAGCGTCCGGGACAAGCGACATTTATAAAACTTTTCGCCGAATATTAGGTAGTTTCTGATGATGAATTGTATGCAATGGGCCGTCAAATATTCCGATGATATTTCCGATACAATTTCTTCATAACTTGTTTCGCGATGTAGGTAGGATCAAATCCATTAGGACATTAATGGATTTGGTAACAACAGCCGAACGATCATTTTCCAAGTTGAAATTCATAAAAAAAATTCTTAGAAACACCAAGGAAAGAGAAGTTCTTGAATTAACCGGTACATCTATCGGTAAATACGGTGTCTACCAAAGCAGTTTTTAAATTTACCGATAGATTGTCGATAGAATCATCCCAGCGTTCTTAAATTCACCGATAGTTCTATCGAACATCCATCAGTTCTACCGGGTTTTAGACTCCGTAAATCTGGTAGGTTTGGAAGGGGAAAGCACAATCATCAATCATATGCAATGACAATGAACAATCTTACAAATAATTGTTTATTTATTGAGGTTGGTGGTTTTGTTCGGTTGAAAATTTAATACTTGTTTTTTTGTTAATAAAAATTATTATGAAATGGAATTATCCTATAATGGTGAAATGTTTAAAGTGATGGTTGACCTAAATACGCACGCCATGCTTTTACGAGGTGAAATTTTGTATCGAATTAAAATTTTATAAATTACAGTGTATATTTATTTTGTTGACATGTCCCTGATAATACAAGAAATAAAAGTTTACTTGCGTCAATACTAATAAAGATGGCTATTTGAAAATGATTGTCAAATTTATCTTCTTTATTTTTTATATTTTTTTCAATCTACCATAGAATCTAACCAATACGTTCTTATAATCGTCTACCGATAGATTAACTTCATTCTACTTCACATTTATCTGACATATCACAGACATCTATCGATAAAGTCTAACGGTGGATTTTAAGAACTTTTCCGAACAGGAATGAATGCAGAGATGTCAATTCTGTCAATTGAAAACTAAATTGCGCGAAAAATAGACGTGTTACTTGTTATGCTTTTAATTTCTTGTGATTTAATTATGTTCGGTAATTATTTTTTTAAGAAACGTGTAATTTATGTGATTTTTGGGCTAGGTTTATTAATTGAAAATAATGTTACCACTTTTATATTTTTATTTGACAACTACTGTATAATAAACTCACACATTTTTTATTACTATAGTCACACACACTAAAGTGCCAACATACTGCGGCTCCAGAATTGACGTGGTAGTTCAAATCCCTAAAACAAAATCAAACAACTCAGGTATCTCAAGGGAGTTTTAAGTTCTCTTCCAAAATGTGTTTTTATTATTTTCTTTGAGTTTTCAATGTGTAGCTCTTCCACTATGGATAACTCTTTATTTTCTTCAGAGTTTAATTTAGTCGAATAAAACAATTCCAATGGATATAATCAGAGCTGTAGTGGTCGAATTAGTCAGAGTTGGGAACTATTTAGAATAAAATCATCCAAAATACATATTTAAAATACTAAATGGCATTTTATATTTTTCATTTTAAATAAATCTGAAAAAACTATTTTGCGTTTTGTATTTTAAATAGCTTATATTTTCCTTTTCCATTTTGCATGTGAAAGTAAAATATAAAATGCTTTGGGAACGAACTTCAGCTTGCTAGACTTGCAACATTTGACAAGATCTGACGTCATAGACAGCAAAGCCGATCGTTCATCGACTAAAATCACGGATTTTATATACGTGCATATTATAATCTTTGATCATATATTTTTTATATTAATTTCATTGAGTTGAGAGTTTTTTATATTTTATACAGTAAAATTATTGTTTTTTTGTCTCTGGGATACTTTTTTCTGGCAAACTAAATGTTTGAGCAATCCGAAAACGAGATAAACAAAAATTGCGACAATGAAATGTCTAAAACATTACCGTTACTTCTAAACGGCAGTTTTTTCAAAATTATAAAAATTGATAACGGTAATCCTGACTCAAGTGTACAAGCTGAATGCGTAAATTGTAAAAAGCATATAAAGGGCAGGTTGAATGCGACTACTAATTTCAGAAATCATCTAAGGGTTAGTATTTTCTTATAGTTATCATGTTCTTTAGATATACATAATATTGTTTTAAGGTAAAGGAACATCCTCATTAAATCCAAGAATATGAAAAATATATTATAACAAAATTTGTCCACCCCAAGAAAAGATTGACAATTTCCTCCACTCATAAAGATAGCTCAAAACCTAAAAAACTGAAGCAAACATTACTAAGTAAGATATCCCAATATTCTGAGCAAATAGTTGCTGATAATCTCATCACGAATTTCATCTGCCAAACCATGAGTCCTTTGGTTTTAGTGGAACATGAAGCTTTTGTCAAGCTTGTTAAAGATACTTTTTTTGTATTTCCAAAATAAGTTTGGTATTCAAACACATATTTTAGGAATGTGTGAATTAATAAGTTCACCGAAAATAATGTGCAGAAAAACGCTGGTAACTAGAATAAATTCAGATTATATAAAGATGATGGATTGTATTAAACGAGAATTACAATCCGTAAAATATGTGTGTACTACTGCAGATGTATGGTCTATCAATAGGAGGAGCTTCATGGGAGTGACAGTACACTGGGTAATTCTTATTATGCATATAATATTTGTTCATAATTTGATGGAAAATGATTTTTTGATTACTGAAGATTTAAAACGTAGAAGTTTTGCTATTGCATGTCGCTGTTTTAAAGGAAACCATACTTGTGATAAAGTAGCCGGTCTGTTGAATGATATTGAAGAATTTATTGATATCCAAAACATATATTGTAAAAACGGTAACTGACAATGGATTAAACATGATTAAAGCATTTAATACATTTTCCCAAAATAAGGAACCTGTTGCTGCTACAAGTTCACTTGAAAGTAGAACTGATCAGCACATTGTTCGTAAATTAACTACTGATGAACCTTTAAGAAGTATTATAGAAATAGGTAAATATAGCAGTTTCTTGCTTGTGCATAAATGTAATTTTCTCTATTTTTAGTTTATGATGACTCTGAGGAGTCTGATGATGAAGGTGTAATCCCTATTAGTAATACAATAGGTGCAGTTAAGGATATAGGAGATGACATACTTTTACCCGATCCTCAGCGTTGTGCCAGCCATACGTTGAGCTTAATCACAACAACTGATATAAAACAATTTACAAAAAATTCTAACAGTATGTATAGTCGTACATATAATTCTTGTATCGCAAAATGTACATCTATTTGGACTTTGACAAACAAATCTCCAAAGGCAAGTGAAGCATACTTAGACGTGACTGGAAAGTGTCCTACGTCTCCTTGCCCAACACGCTGGAATTCAATGTTTGATTGTATTGTAGATTTATTAAAAATTAAAGACAAACTTAATAAAGCTTGTGAGTCCATAAATTTATCAGGATTCAAAGAATTTGAATTCCTTTCAGAATATTTAGAAGTAGTAAGGCCATTTGCAGAAACATTGGACCATCTTCAGGGGTCAGATGACACATTTTATGGCGAATTGCTTCCGAATTTATTTAGGATTCATAGGACTTTACAATCATTTACACTGCGCCATTTTAAATTTTGCTCAGAACTTATTAATTATTTGATAACACGGTTAAATGTTAGATTTATTTAAAATTATCTCCAGCAGTTAATGATGCAATTTTGGCAGTAGTAACGCATCCATTTTATAAACTGCGTTGGGTTCCTAAAGAACACAAAGGTAGATTAAAGCAACTACTATTCAATGAAATGGCGTCAATTACCAAAAATCATATTAAATGCATCAAAACTGAAAAAAATAATGAAATTCCAAAATATTTATTTGAAGAAACTGAAACTTCCGATTCTGATGGCCCCAAAGATAATGTAAATAGTTTGCATTTGCAAGGTCTTCAGTTCTTACAAGACAGTCGAACTGAGATATGTATGTTGGAAAATTATCCAGAAATAAAACAATTATTCCTCAAATTTAATACTCCATTACCTTCATCGGCAGCTGTGGAACGATTATTTTCGTTAGGTGGAATGATCCTGATGCCTAAAAGGAGAAATTTAAGCGATGAAAATTTTCAAAAATTGCTTCTTTTAAGAGCAAACGAAACAAAATTATGAAATATTTGCAATATTATAAATAAAACCTTATCAATTTAAAAAAAGCATTTTCATTTTATCAATCTATTTGAAATACCTATCTTCATTTTCTATCTTGAATAACTTTTTCAAAGCTATTTTATATCTTAAATGAATTTATCGAAATCCATTTTGTATTTTCATTTCAAATAGATTTCATCATCCATTTTACCCATCTCTGGAATTAGTTCACCCTTCGTCGTTTTTATTCTTGCTACTCTATGTATACTATACTTTCCTTTATATAATTCCTCAACCTCAAAGGCCAAGCAATCCGTTTTTTATCATCTGAACCAATTAACACTACTTCAGATTATCGTTTTTTTGTGTGCATCCTACGTTAACCAGTTCCGCAAGGTATTCATTTTGAAACCTCCCCCCCTTAATGATTTTCTTAAATTTTGTAACATCTTCAATCGATTTTAAAAAAAAATATTATCTACGATGTCTAAATCAAAACCTTGTCATAAACGCTATGCAATGGTTTTAAAAACTTTGATGGGGTTAGAACCTCCCACTAATGAACATCAGAAACATAAGTAAGCGGCGTCTCATTAATCACCTCTTCAATATCACACAAAACCGTGTATACCTTGATGTAGTAAAGCGATGCCTTTCCTAATTGCCGACGAAGCAGCTCTTTTACTACTCGAACTAACCGTTCCCACTACCCGCCCCACCAAGAAGCTGATGGTGGATTAAAATTCCATTTTATTCTTTGGTTCCAGAAAATTGTTCAATTTCTTCCCAATTACTTACCAAACAAGTTATTGCTCCCATAAAAATTTGTCCCATTGTCCGAATAAATAATTTTAGGCCTTCCCCTTCCACTAATAAAGCATCGAAGAGTGTATAAAAATGCTTCAGTAGAGACGGATTTCACCAACTCTAAATGTAGAGCCCTGTATACTGCACATGTAAATAGCACTATCCATACCTTTTCACCCCCCCCCCTTTAAATATAAAGGACCTGCTAAATCGACACCAACTATTTCAAAAACTCCAGCATCATTAATCCTGTTAGTAGGTAATGGAGCAAAGGGTGTTTCAATTGGCTTACTATTTAATTTTTTATAGGGAACACATGAGTATATTACGGCATTTAGAGTTATTCTTGATTTTATTAACCAAAATTTCAATCGGCTTTAGTTCGTAACGATAAGATGGTGATCTAACCACCGTCATCCCATGATTTTATGCAATTTCATATTTTTTGAATTTCTCTTCATGAAGGAAACACCAAGAATACAATTCTTTTCTCACAGAAGCGGGAAGTCTTGAGTGATATTTTACATTATTAATTACGATTATACAGTTCTGAGGAAGAAGATCTATCATTTGTTTGAACCATTTTTTAAGACATCAGCATTCATATCCTCATGGTTGTCACCTGTACAGTAGGTTCAAACGTCAATAAACCACCTTTAACAAAACCGTTTGAACTGCCGATGTGTACTATTATCAGTCTGCGCCCCTTTCCTGATGGTGGATTTGAACCAGTAGATAAATTATTTAAAAAAGCCTGTCTTCGACAGTTTCATCTTGTCAAAATTTATTTGGTGTGTGTTCCTCGTTGATCCATGTTTCATCTAAATAAAATATATTTCTTCTTTGGTTTCTCATTTCTCTTACAGTCCTTAGGCAACTTCTTCTCCATAATAGAATATCCATTATTTCTATTAAAATAGACTTTCTGGAATGCTTTTTCCATCGAAAACGTTTTTTTTTAATTTTCCATAGAGCGGTTTGACTCATTTCAGGGTAATCCTTATGTGCATTTTCTAAGGAGTTCGCCGTAGCGAGATTTGCTGGTTGATTTTCCTTTCGCACATGTTTTGAGCGGTTTCCAATTTACACTGGCCAAGTACAATTGGCAGAGATATAGATGAATTAAGCTTCGAAGGACCAGCTGGCAAAAGCGCCAGCTACTATTAGATTTAGGAATAAATAAAATTCTGGAATGGAGGAATCGATCTTTATACCATAAAAAATATAAAGAAATAAATACAGTTACTATTCACTTAAATGACCTTAGGTTTATTTGGTTCCAAATCTTAATGTTCATTACTACTAAAATTGTAGGCAACCGTCACCCGTTTGGCAACAGCGCGACAATACTGTTAAAAAATGGAACGTGTTTGATGTTGATAAAGTTGTAAATAATAAGATTTTATTAAGTTTTAGGGTACTTACAGTACACCTGCACACGGACACAAATCACTGATTCTGAATCATATTCATTATGAAGTAATAATATTGAATTAGAATTAAGCTCGATACGTAATAGGAAATTATAGATTTGTTAATTTTCTAACTGATATGCTCATGCTACCACGGCTAAACGTAGAGAGGGAGTCGATCGCTCTATGGGCCCGGAGGTAGGACGTTTGCTCTGAATCGATACGGATCGGAAAAATATTAAAAAGCGGGGGCTAAACCATGTATAAGTTTATACACCTTATCATTTCGAATCGTGGCAAGAACTTTGTCTACTGTCGGAAATTCTTTCCCTCGAAGTTTGTTTGTTTTAAAACGTCTTTATTTACAATAAGCTTACATGTCCTATTCCTTAAGGCTGAATCTTTAACTGGATTCAGTTTTGATTTTAATATTGATTCAACCATTATTGTACCTTTTGCGCTTGTTTTTAACTGAATTTGGATTGTTTTATTTGTTAAAAAACTGTTATGATGGATCAGTATGTTAGGGAATTTGAAACGGACTCTATCGAAACATATTCTATTAATACGGACATTGAATGCTCTCACATTTTAAATGTAAATAAGGAAAATACTAGATTTCAAATATTGGGGTTAAATATACGCAGTCTATCTAAAAACCTAGATGAATTTAAGATACTCCTACAGAGTATGGATTGTGATATGGACTGTATAGTTTTAAGTGAAACTAGAGAAATTCAGCATGCAAGTTTATTTGATATTGAAAACTACAATCTAATTTATAATCAAAGCAAATTCAATCAGTGCGATGGGGTTGTAGTCTACATAAAATCAGATTACAACTTTTCATATGATATCGTAGATCTTTTTAATAATATTAAGTTATTACAAATAAAAATTAATTTCCAGTCAAATACAAATATTATCATCATGAGTATGTACAGATCTCCAGCATCTGATGCACGTGATTTTACCGAACATTTGGAACATTATTTGAAACAGTTTAGACACAACAGTAATGACATGTACATTTTGATTGGAGACTTGAATATTGATATTTTAAAATCAAATGATAATATAACTGATAGCTATCTAAACGTTCTAGGCGAATCTGGATTTGTATCAACTATTAATAATCCCACAAGAGTGCAAGGTGAAAGCAAAACTTGTTTGGATCATATATTTCTACGAGCAGAACAGAGTATGTCTGAAAATATTATTCCAATAGTTCTAAAAACAAATATTACAGATCACTATACAACCATTTTACAAATTATTTTGGAAAACAGTATAAAAAGAAACGAAAATGAAAGAAAAGTAGTTTTTATTGATGAACAAAAAATTAAAAATGAATTTCGTACATTAAACTGGCACCACGTGTACTCGGCCCAAGATCCAAATATTGCAACATCAAAATTTTCACAAATTGTCTTAGAAGCTATAAAAAAATGTACTTATATTCGTAAAAGAAAAAGAAAAAATACAAAAATAGCGCCTTGGTTGACAAATGGTCTCTTAAACTCCATTAACCAAAAAATAAGTTATTTCAAAATACACTAAAATATCCAAATAATAAACTACTGCAAACGGAATACAGAAATTATCGAAATAAATTAATTTCATTAATTAAAAAAACTAAATACAATTATTTCTCAAAGAAAATAAACGAAAATAAAGTTGATTCGCAGAGTTTATGGAACATTGTTAAGGAAATTAACCACACCAAGAAGGGAAGAACATCTATAGATAGAATCAAAGACGAGCAAAATAAAATTTTAACAAGCAAAATTGATATTGCTAACGAATTTAATATAAAATTCAAAGAAACAGGTAAAAAATTAGCAGAAAAAATAAAAAAAGATAAACACTATAAACCAGTCCATAATCTCATTTCAAATACCTTTGTCTTTGCACCTGTACTTGAGCCCGAAATTGAAACTATAATACAAGAGTTGAAGAATAGAAAAGCTACAGGAATAGACAATGTTAAAACAGAAACACTTAAATTAATATCAGAGTTTATTTCTAAACCTTTAAAATATATATTTAACAAATGTGTAGAAGAAGGAATATACCCGGATAGTTTTAAAAAGTCAATAGTCATTCCCTTATACAAGAAAGGGGATGCCTTGGATATAAATAACTACAGGCCCATCTCTTTAATAACCCATGTTTCAAAAATATTTGAGAAAATGATCAAAAACCGTTTAATGTCTTATCTTGATAAATATAAAATCATTTCCAATAATCAGTACGGTTTCAGAGAGAAAGTATCAACGCAAGACGCCATCCTAGCATTAACATCAAAAATTACTGAGTCTCTCAACGATAGTAAGCCATGCTTATGCGTATTTGTAGACCTTTCTAAGGCTTTTGATGCTGTTAGCCATCCTCTACTTTTGAAATCACTAGAGGACATAGGAATAAGCCACAACTCCTTAAAATTCTTTGAAAGCTATCTATCAAACAGGCAGCAAGCTGTAAAAATAGATGATATATACAGTGATAGCGGAATTGTCGAATTTGGTGTCCCTTAAGGAACTGTACTTGGCCCTGTACTATTCAATATATATGTAAATGGCTTGTTTTCGTTGCGATGCTCAGGACATATTGTGGGATTTGCTGATGATACCGCAATATTTTATGATTCTGATACATGGGATAATTTGAAAGCAAAGGTTGAAACTGACTTTTGTCAAATAAAAAAATGGTTAGAATATAAGTTCTTAACAATAAATATTTTAAAAACAAATTACTTACCTTTTTCATGTAGCTCCTTCAGCTCCCCAACTTTCAACGAACTCTGGATAAATACTAATGAACCATTTATAATTTCACCTGTAAAGAGTATGAAGTATTTGGGGGTGAGTATAGACCAGCATATGAAATGGAAATCTCATATTGCGTTTCTGGGTTATAAAACTTAGGAGTATGCTATATAAATTCAAAATACTCAAAGAGTTACTACCTGTGCATATTCTGAGAACATTGTATCATGCTTTGGTTGAAAGTCATCTTCGATACGGAATCCTAAGTTGGGGCAGTGCATTTAAAAGTCACTTATTTCCACTGGAAGTTTTACAACGGCGATTTTTAAAACTTATTTACTCTAAAAAAGCTCTTTATCACACAGATGATATCTATTCTGAGACACAAGTGATGGATTTAAGACAACTTTATTTTTACAATTCGAACATTAGGTATCACTTAAATAAACAAGCAGCACAACTTCCGTCCCACAACTATAACACCCGTCATCAACATCTTTTTACAATCCCTTTAATGTTAAAACACAACATACTTTCCTATTTTTAGCACCCAGACTGTACAATAGTCTTCCACAGCAATTAAAAAATATCACAAATCCCCATAAATACAAAAAACTGCTATAAAGGCACATATTTGAGAATCATAGGCAAATCATAATAGATCTGTTCGAAAAATGATTACTTATTTTGAGGTTTGGGAATTCAATGTGTTTATACTGATCCATTCATGTTATATTTTAGTATTTTTATTCTTATATTATTATTGTTATATTTTATGTTTTATAATAGTTTAAGTTTAATGTATGTACGTAATGTTTTTTATATATTTTTTTTTATATTTGTGTCCCGAAACAAGTGTGTAACACTTATTGGGTACCGCTTTACTCGCCACCTTATTAATGACATAAATATGTAACACACTTAAGTGAATAAAGCTTATATATATACAATTGTTTCAAGATATTGGTAGGGCTGATGTTCTAGCAATCCTGATACTCTCGTGTGTCTGTGTTTGAGTATATGGCACCTTGCGATTCTGCACAATCCATATATTTTGATTTTCTAACTACCTTTGTCCCGTATTCACAAATATGATTCCATGGCTATTTCGACTATAAATCCCTGAAAATCAGCTGAAAAACAGGGTTTCAAAACGAACAGAGTGATTAAGTTATGAGGGACGCAACATGACAGATGTTTCTTATGGTTCGTTATAGTATATTAGTGTTGATATTTTGAGGGTGATCAGAGGTACTAGTACCTTTGATTCGATGTCTTTGGTTGTTGAAATTAAACAACTTATTATGTGAACAAGTTACCATGCAGAAGCCTACACCCACTATCACGGGTGTCTTCTGCGCGACTAGCGGCTTTGAGTGTTTCACGAAGATTTTTGGGTAAACAATGATTATAAATTTTTTTGGATATTTTTGTTATAAAGTCCTTAATAGTGTGTAATTCGGCTTGTTCATGTAACCATGTATTTTTTGGAAGTTTAGGGTAAACTGTTTTGTGTGGTATTGCCATGCGTAGGCACTTGTTTTGCACCACCTGCAGTGTATGAAAATTGTGTTTTGTGGCAGTGTAGTAGGCCGGTGCGGCGTATGTCAGTATTGGTCTAATAATCTGTTTGTATATTGTCAGTTTGTTGTGTGGTGAGAGACAGCTTTTCTTACATATCAACGGGTACAGTTTGCTCATTGCCATCTTCGCTATTTGTACTTGTTTCATAATATGTGCGTTGACGTTGGTGTTGCCCTGCACTGTATATCCCAGGTACTTTAATGTGCTACTGGGCGCTATTATTTGCCCATCTACACACAGCTGGGATTGCAATGAGCTCTTGTTCCTCCCCCTCCTCCTGAGTAACAAGTACTCTGTTTTGGAGGGGTTGATCGTAAGTTTATTGTCCCTCATGTATGTCAGTATTTGTATGTTTGGATATTATGTAGTGCAATGTCTGGTGTCGATGCAGATGATACAAAACATGTGTCGTCTGCATACATGGCAGTTAGGATTTGCGGTGAGGAGGGTAGATCGTGGGTAAATAGGGAGTACAGCAAGGGTGAAAGTACCGAACCTTGTGGAACTCCGGCGAGTATGGAGTACGGCCCCGCTACACCTTCGTTCACACAAGAATTATATTTTCTGTTAGTAATATATGATTTAATAATTTTAATTAGATATTCCGGAAAGTTAAGTTTAATAAGTTTATATAATAGTCCCTCGTGCCATACGGTATCAAAGGCTTTTTGGATGTCTATAGTAGTCATTACTGATTTATTTTTCATGTAAAACTCTTCTCTAATGTGATTAAATACTCTTATTATTTGCGCGACTGTACTGTGTTCGCCTCTGAAACCGTATTGCTCTTGGGGTATAATATTATGTTTTTCAACATATTTTTGTATTCTAGTGAGAATAATTTTGTCTATCACCTTTGAAATATTATTTAGTAAGGAGATAGGTCTATAACTATCCACATAACAGGGTTGTTTGTTGGCTTTGATAATCGGGATAAAATTTGCGATCTTGAGCATATCGTGATAATTATATAGTTTACAATATGTGTAATTTGCACTATTGCTTTTTTCGGAAGGCTTTTTAGTAATACATTCGATATCCCATCCACCCCCGGCGCGGTCTTATCTTTAAGTGTACCAATGTTGTTTATGATTTCTGATGTGGTGGCTAAATTTGTGTTGTGTGTTGTTTGTACATTGTTTAAGTATTCTGTGACTGTTTGAATTATATTTATATGATGTTGTGTGTTTAGTATATTATTTGTAATTTACCTCGAAGTCTTTCTTTCACATGATTTTCTATTTGAAATTTTCGTTTTCCTGGAGCTTTACGTGCTGTTTGAATCTCGCCATAATTCTCTTCTTTAATAACTCTAAAGCATAGATTTCCCCCAACACCAAGCGCACAACTAACTAACCCCACTGTGTCCACAACACAAATTTTTAAATGTTTGTCTGTAAATGATTTCAAACAATTAAATATTAATGTTTTTTCATTAACTGTTAAAGGACCGATTTTTCGGCGTTTACGCGGCCTTTCCAAATTTTGCATAATCACACTAGAATTCACAATAGACTACACACTGCAAGTTGCAACTAAACAACTTTTAGTAAACTGTTAAGAATACAATTGGACCTCCTTACTAAATGGAAAAACCTGCAAAAGCATTTTCGGCGAAATTTGTTGGGAAGGTATTGATCGACTTATAATTCCATTACTATTAGAGATTCCTGGAATAAAAATAAAACAAAATTGCAAACCTTTGTTGACAAATAGGTATTTATTGAAAATAATTTTATGATATGGGTATGTAATCTTTAATACACAAAGCTTTTGGCCTGTCCAAACCTTTTTCTATTGTTCTGTACAGCTTATGGTTATAAGAGGCAAATAAAAGACCGAAAATTTGTATTAGCTCAGGTACATTTATGAAAATTTTAAGAAATATTTAGATTTTGTAATAATATTTAAAATGACAGTAGTAAGTTTTGCGTTAAAAATAAGTTTTTATTACTCTGTCCTACAAAAAAATCGACTATATACCACTTCTGAATACACTATTGAAATACCATTCAAATGATGTATTACAAGACCCACATTTCAAATTAAAAAATGACACTATTACGTCACCTTTCAAAACTGGTGACGCGTCACCACATTCGAATATTATTTAAAAAATCTACCTATTTCAGAATTTTTGTGAAAAGTAAATTGTTTGCAAAATAATGAATTTGTTCCATAATTTAGCAGCGTTCTGTATATTGAGCACTTCAAGATGAACATTTTGATGTATCGAATCACTCATTTATTTCTACGCCAAGATTGGGTTACTCCAAAGTATATTACGACAATATGACAAATATTCGGTCTTTCACCACACGGTTTGGCATGTGTCGATATTCACCGGACAATTTCGGTGTTTTGCGGTACTGAATACAAAAAAAATTAAATGCTATTGTAATTATATCTATGTAAAATTATGCAGTTTTCCACTATCCTGAAAACATATGTCGCTTATATATGGTGTATCTCCTGTATAACTATGCAATTGTCTATTCAAAGTACTTTTCTGTGGAACAGTTTTCAAACCAATGTCACATTTGATGACTTTTCTCTTGTTTGACTACGCAAATGTATATTTAAATCACATTTCTGTAAAAATGTTTTCAAGCAAACATCGCAATTGAAAGATTTTTTTCTCCCGTGTGACCGTGCAAATGTAAATTACGTTTTTACACAAATGCCACGCTTGATGGATTTTCTGCTGTGTGGATATGCAGATGTTAAATTAAATTACTTTTGTGGATAAACGTTTTTAAACAAATTCCACATTTCAATGGGTTTTCTCCAGTGTGACTACGCAAATGTGTTTTCAAACTATCTTTACGAGAAAAAGTTTTTAAACAAATGTTACATTCAAATGGCTTTTCTACTGTGTGACTTTGCAAATGTGCATTTAAAGTACTTTTCTGTGCAAAAGTTTTCATACAAACGGCACATTCGATTGGCTTTTCTCCAGTGTGACGACGCAAATGTTTATTTAAATCACATTCCTGTGAAAAATGTTTTAAGCAAGGGTTACATTCAATGGGGTTTTTCCTGTGTGGCTATACAAATGTGTATTCAAACTATTTTTACACGCAAAACTTTTTAAACAAATGCCACATTTGAAAGGCTTTTCTACTGTGTGATTACGTAAATGTGAATTCAAAGTATCTGTACACAAAAAAGTGTTTAAACAAATGTCACATTAGAAAGGTTTTTCTCCTGTGTGAATACGCAAATGTTTATTTAAAGTACTTTTACATTTAAAAGTTTTCGAACAAATGTCTCATCCAAATGGCCTTTGTACTGAGTGAGTTTGCAAATGGGTATTTAAAGTACATTTCTGTGTAAAAGTTTTTGCACAAATTTCACATTCAAATGACTTTTCTCCTGTGTGATTACGCGTATGTTTATTTAAATTACTTTTATATGAAAAAGTTTTTAAACAAATGTCACATTTGAATGGATTTTTTCCTGTGTGAGTGAGTACGCAAATGTTTATTTAAATCCCATTTCTGAGAAAAAGTTTTTAAACAAATGTCACATTTAAATGGCTTCTCTCCTGTGTGAATACGCAAATGTTTATTTAAAGTACTTTTACCTTTAAAAGTTTTCGAACAAATGGCACATTGAAATGGCTTTTCTACTGTGTGAATTTGCAAATGTGTATTTAAAGTAGCTTTCTGCGTAAAAGTTTTTGCACAAATTTCACATTCAAATGACTTTTCCCCTGTGTGAGTATGCATATGTCTATTTAAATTACCTTTCTGTGAAAAAGTTTTTAAACAAATGTCACATTTAAATGGATTTTCTACTGAGTGAGTTTGCAAATGTGCATTTAAAGTACATTTCTGTGCAAAAGTTTTTGCACAAATTTCACATTCAAATGACTTTTCTCCTGTGTGTTTACGCATATGTTCATTTAAATTACTTTTCTGTGTAAAAGTTTTTACACAAAGTTCACATTCAAATGACTTTTCTCCTGTGTGATTACGCAAATGTATATTGAAAGTTCTTTTATACTTAAAAGTTTTCGAACAAATGTCACATTCAAATGGCTTTTCTACTGAGTGAGTTTGCAAATGTGTATTTAAAGTACCTTTCTGTGTAAAAGTTTTCGAACAAATTTTACATTCGAATGGCTTCTCTCCTGTGTGAATACGCAAATGTTTAGTTAAAGTACTTTTACGTTTAAAAGTTTTCGAACAAATGTCACACTCAAATGGCTTTTCTACTGTGTGAATTTGCAAATGTGTATTTAAAGTAGCTACCTGTGTAAAAGTTTTTGCACAAATTTCACATTCAAATGACTTTTCTCCTGTGTGAGTATGCATATGTTTAATTAAAGTACCTTTCTGTGTAAAAGTTTTTGAACAAATATTACATTCGAATGGCTTCTCTCCTGTGTGAATACGCAAATGTGTATTTAAAGAACTTTTACATTTAAAAGTTTTCGAACAAATGGCACATTCGAATGGATTTTCTCCAGTGTGACTACGTAAATGTCTATTTAAATCACATTTCTGTGAAAAAGTTATTAAACAAATTTCACATTTGAATGGCGTTTGTCCATTGTGAGCACTTAAACGTCTGTATAAATCACTTCTCTTCAATTTCTGACATTCATCTATACTTAACTTGAACTTATCAGTGAATCCGATATCCTGCAACTCTGCTTTCAAATCATGTTCAAATATTTCTATTTCATTTTTTACGTCTTCATCAAGATTTCTGAGAATGGTAAGATCAGCTAATTGCCTTTTTCTGCAACTTGTTTTTTTCTGGTGAAATTTCGTTTTATATAGTAATTTCTTCATACAATGATTTGTAGAAAAGTGACTAACACATTCTATTCGTTTTGTGTATAAATTTCCACAAAACCCACAGATCATAATTTCAGCAATGGTATTTAAGTTTGCATGTTTTCCATTTTTTAATTGTCCTGGAAAAAGAAAATTAATACTATTTTTTGTAAGACTTGAAATTTGTGTGAAGAATAAATAAACTAAAAATTCTGTGAACATATAGGTACCTACATATTCTAAATGGGTGATAACAATATCACTGTGAAAAAGTATTTTAGAAGTACAGTTGCGGCCAAAAAAATGGGATAGTTGTTTCCTAGCGTGAATGTGACTTTTCCGTTTCCGGGAAAAATGGGTTAGTTTTGTCGTATATTTAAATGATAATAACACTAAAATGTAAATAATATTGTTTTTCATTATTAAATATCAAAGGTTACTAAATAATTTTTAATTTTCAATAAAAAACAACAATTAGTATTTAGTAATCCCGCCATTATGCTCTATGAATTCTCTTAATCTACTGGTCATCGAACTACACAATGTGGAACGATGTTCTTCGGTTATTTCCTCCCAAGCATTATTTATAACTTCCAACAAACCTTCAACGTTTCATGGTCTTATATTTACCTTTGGCATTTCTCTTACTAACATTGCTAAAATATTTTCTACTGGGTTCAAGTTAAGAACATTAATACCCGTTCGCACCAACGCTTGTAAGTAGTCCTTAGTGGTAAGTATCCCTTAAAGTCTGAATTTTGTTTGCACAAACCTTAAGGATAACTTATTCATAACTTAATAACGCCTTAACTAAGTACTCGTCAGCAACCACTTAAACGTTCTATAACACATAATGTTAGGTTATATTTTTGTTTATTAGGATTCTACAAAGTTTGCATATGTAAGATTGCGAATTTGAGCAGAAAATTTGAAGTATTTGTTGTGTGTTTTATCCATTTTTCGACTTCGGCCAAATGGATATGGATGATTATCTGGGCGATGAACCAGATTATCTTGAAGATGATATTGAATTAATAGATATCATACAGGTAGGGCTACCAAGGACAATTCACGTGAGATCCAATTATTATGAATCGATGGCTCCTTTAGCATTTTTTCGAAGGGTCCGTTTGTATAAAGAAACTGTTATGGAAATATTAATGCTGATTGAGGATCAACTAGAACATCCACATGACAGGTATGTATTTCGGTGATTATGCTAAGCGGTTGTTATAGCTTTCAAGAAATTATCTACATTTTAGAAATAATAGTCTTTCTCCCATAAACCAACTTTTATGTGCGATATTATGCTAGTTCAGGTCATTTAACACGTTGAGTGCCACCGTGGAAGCGGAAAATTGGGTATATCAGGCCAAATCCATTTTTCATGTGTATGGCTTCAAATATGTATTTTATCGCATCAAAATGCAATGAAGAGTTGAAAAAACTAGATGTTGACATTTTCTGACGTTATTTTCAGTATGTATCCACATTGGATACGCACGGCCACAATATCTATTTTTGAATATTACAGCCGCATGTATCCAGCCTGGATACACGAACTGGCAACAATGTCAAACTAAAATAGAACAGGTGTATGCAATAATTGGAGGCAAATCTTGCAGTGACTTTTCATTAGTTGTGCGAGGTTTATGCACTGTATCGAACGTGTATACTGAATCTCCTGTCTAGTTGGAAGTTTATTACTGTTACATTATTTTATAACGCATGTTTGGAAAAAATATGTCGTACGAAAAAGAACAATCACGTTTACATAATTTGATGCAGGAATTGTTGTCGGACGAAGAGAATTCGCTATTCGGGGATGTTTACTGATCAGACGAATATCACCCAGAAAGTTATAATAGTAGTGATAGTGATAGTAGCTTACTTTCTGCAAGTTTCAGAAAAAGTAAACGCATGAAAATGAAAAAAACCAGATCATCTGGTCAAGATGAGTTGATGATTCACTCAAAACTATATGCCCAAAATATTTCGAGATCCAAAACTATTTACCAAACTTTTTTACAGATATTCACCGGCCCAGTACGAGTTCAATATCGCATTCAGCAGAAAATGAAACTATATCTGCCAGGAAATCTTGCAGCACGATTCATATCACAGAAACCATTGAAGATGTCATTGCTCAGTTTCGACTGGATGAATCTTCTTCAGAGCCCGAGGATACCTCACCCCCAATAGGGGATCCTATATGGGGACCAGTGCGAGGCAATAACCTAAAACACTTTCCGTTGACGGAACCGAATCCTGGAGTAAAAGCAAAAATATATGAACGGTTCTACGATAAAACACCTTATGATTTTTACAAACTTATGGTAACTGATGACATCATAAGCCATATTGTTCTCGAGACAAATCGTTATGCAGAACAATGCAAGACACGAAATAATCTACCAAAGTCGAGAATAAAAAAATGGGCCAATATCACATCAGACGAAATAGAGAGATTTTTTGGAATCATTATGTGGATGGGGTTGTTTCGGTTACCAAGTATCGAATCGTACTGGAGGACATCATTTTTGTACTCAAATAAGATCAAGTCATTGATGAGCAAAAATAGATTTCAACTATTACTGAAAATGATTAATTTCAACAATAACGAAGATGCAATAGAGAATCGACTTCATAAAATAAATCCGCTTATCCAAAAACTTATAGTTAGCTTTCAAGCTGCTATTATTCCTCAAGATGAGCTTTGCATCGATGAAACAATTGTCCCTTTCAGAGGGCGTTTGTCATTCAGACAATATATAAAAAACAACAGTCATAAATTTGGGATAAAGCTATTCAAGTTATGTGTCAATAAAGGATATACCTATAATCTTAGCGTATATTGCGGGACTGAAAAAACTGAAGATCAACCAGTAGCGACTAGCGTAGTCCTTGCACTTATTACCAATTTGTTAGATAAAGGAAGAACCTTATATACTGACAATTATTACACAAGTGTTTCACTAGCACATACTCTATTAGACCGGAAAACACATTTAGTAGGGACATTACGTTCAAACAGGAAACTCAACCCCAAAGACGTTATCACTTAAAAGATACAGAAGAATGAAGTTGTCTCAGCCGAGAGCGACACAGGCGTGGTAGTACTAAAATGGAGAGATAGAAGAGACGTGTTAGTTCTCAGTACCAAACACACAGATGAACTTGTGACAGTGAGGCAAAGGGGTGGAGATGTACAGAAGCCGAAAATAGTGAGCGACTACAACAAATGTAAATCGTTCATTGATCTCTCTGACCAAATGAAAGCCCTGAGAAGAGGCTTGAAATGGTACCGAAAATTGGCAGTGGAGCTGCTGATGGGTACGGCTTTGGTGAATGCATATAATTTGCATCAAGAGGTTGCAAATGACAATATGCCAATAACAAAGTTCAAAGAAAGTATCATATCAGAAATGCTACATTTACCAACTGAGTCATTCGACACTCCAGCTCCAGCAGATGAACCTCCAGCCCAACATTATTTAGAAGAGAGTCAGGGTGCTAGCAGAAAAAGAGGAAGATGTGTACGATGTTATAAGACAAAAACTGAAGAGGTCGGTAGAAAAGCTGCAGCTAATCAAGCCACACAAAGCAAATTCAGATGTGTTGCATGTAAAAAATATTATTGCTTATCGTGTTTTTTCGAAGTACACAAATGTTTTATGAAATGAAATACTTGTTACTACTATAACTAATTGTTATGTTCATTGGTTTCTCAGATTTATATATTCTTTTCCATAATTTAGTGTTTCTTGTTGTTCAATAAAAAAACATTTCGTATTTCATACCCACTAACTGAAAAAATCGTGTCCTGAAAAAACTAATGATAAAATATACAGGCCAAATAAGCTTTTGGGTATGCCAGGCCGTAGTGCGATAGTCCCCATAGAGATATACGCAAGGCATGCAGCCAACGTCGATATATGCGGCTGAAATAACAGAAATAGTTGTGTATCAGCCGCGGATACATACGGCGATGGAAGCACCGTATCTCGTGTATCCGTGTTGGATACATACGGCACTCAACGTGTTAATTCAAGTAGCTGATTTCATGGGAATTGATGTGAGTACAGCTTCTAGAATTATTGTGAAGGTATCAAGAGCTATAGCACGACTTTTTCCAATTTATGTTTCAATTCCTGAAGCAAATAATGTAATACTGGAGCAGAACAAATTCTACAACATTGCAAGATTTCTTAGAGTCATAGGAGTTGTCGATGGAACCCATGTTAAAATACAATCTCCAGGTATATACAAAAATAAGATAGATTTCTGAAATTACACCAACCAAGTTATCCAGAGACATTAGTTAATTCTCCTTTTGCAATTAAAATTAAACGAAAAATGGCACACAGTTTTTTCAAAAAAGCATAAAGTACTTACCTGAAAATAGAAGTAATGTATTTCATGGTTATCTTATAAAAAATCTATTAATTTCATCAATACACTGTTCCTTAAATAAGAGTAAATTACAAAACACAAAATATGTAACTGTAGGTATACCTACCAGATTTTTTGACTTATTACATAAATACTTATTTTAGGAGGTGACAATGCAGAGATTTTTAGGAATAGAAAAAATTATTTTTCCATAAATGTTCAGGTTGTGGGAAATGCAGACCTAAAATTTATAGATGTGGTAGTACGGTGGCCTGGGTCAGCACATGATGCTACAATTTTTAGCCATAGTAATATAAGGACAAGGCTTGAGGAAGGACATTTTCAAAATAGTGTTGTGTTAGGTAAGTTCTTCAAAATTCAATTGTTTAAATCTAGAAATCTATCATAATTTATTAGTTCAATTGAATTACAACAAATAATGTCATTAAGATCTATTTGTATACTTACTTATTTTTTTAACAAAAGAATGGTATATAATTAAATATCAATATATGACTAGTGTTTTGTTTAACGTTTTTTTTGTTGCTATTAAACGTTTTGGTTAATATAACATATATTTGAACATATTTTTCATTTGTTAAAGGTGACAGTGGATATCCATTAAAAAACAAGAGTCACTAATTAGAACAAGAAATCTTATTGAAAGAATTATTGGCATCTGGAAAAGAAGATTTCCTGTTATGGCATATGGCTTAAGATTAAAGTTGGAAACTACAAAAACAATTATTATTGCCACAACAGTTCTGCATAATATTGCCCGAAACATGAATGAACCAGAACCCCCTCCACCAGAGAACATTAATATTGAGGAGTTAAATTATCTAATTGAAGCAGGAAATGTTTTGGGACCAGCAGTTAGAACAGGAATATTAACCTAGTTCGGAATGAAATAATTAATTTCTTCAGAAACATATAAAATTTTTAGCAAACTAAGAAATTGATGTACAGATACTTTTTTCTTAATGGGTATTTTAATATATTTATCCCACTTGTTACATAAATAACATATTTTTTAAAACTATTATATTTTTTAATAACAATAAATACTTGTATGATTTTTTTATTAGAAAAATGAATTATTTTTCACAATTTAAGTGCTTTTTCTTTAACTCTATATCTAGTCTCATAGACTCCATTTTCAGTTGGTGTTCTTCTTCAGAATGTTTAATATCTAGCTTAATTTTTTTAAATTGTAGTCGGCAATTGTGTTTTTTTTTATCCGCCAGGATATTATATTTTTCGGGTAATTGGTTTGATGACAAGGCTCTAACAACGGTATGTGATGGCCGTCTTCTCTTTAAATTTCTCAACGTTTTATTATCATCTTCATTTTCCTTATTTTTGTCCTGAAAATATATTGTTATTATTTCTATTCTTTTGGTAGTTGAGCGGGTACTTACAAATGCAGGCCTTTTTAACGGAGTGCTTATAGGTTCCAATAAATCGGCACCTTTCTTCCAATTGACCCTATATAGTTCACTGGAACATTGAGAAACCTTTTTTTACTTTCTCCGTTTCCACTAGTACTGGGCTGTTCATCATCAGTTTCAATGAATACTTCTTTCAGAACCTAAAATGAAAAAAAACATGAGAACATTTTTTTCTTTATTTTATTAACAATCGAATTAATACCTATTGAAATAAAATGTTAGGTATAGAATTTACGCACCTGTTCTCCTTTGTTATGTTCATCAACATTTTCAAATTCGAAAATATAATCATCATCTGATTTTGCCTGATGAGTACCTAAGGGTAAGCTGTCTGACTCATAAGTACTTGATCCCCCAAGTACTGTCAATGGATCCACTATTGAAAGAAGGATATCAGAAACTAAAGTTAATAGAATTTGTACTTCCGCAGGAGTAAAGTTTGCTCCTCTTTTTTTCTTCGCAAGTTCACGTCTGAACGTTTGACTATCTTCACTATCGCTCATTGTATTCAATCAAAAAATCTAACTAAAAACAGCTATCCGCGCTCTGTAAGACAAAACGATCCCAAACCAAAGATCAAATACATCAAAAAAGGTTAGATCCTTCTTCTTTTTAGGAAGTATGTTGCCAACAAGCAAATATAAAAAAAAATGCTAAATATTTGCGGTGTTGCTCTTCTTTACTAAGGAGACCTCAAAAGTTAATGGTGCAAACGAAATGAACGTAAGTTGTCCTTAAGCTTTAAGGAACCCTTTGTTATTCTCTCCTTAAGTGAATGTTGGTGCAAACGTGTATAATATTACGTGCCCGAAACTAATTGGTCACTACACCAGAGTTAAGCACTGCACAGTTATCTTGTTGGAAGATAAAATCATTATTAGGGAAAAGAGTGTCAATAGAAGGAAGCATAACATTTTCTAAAATTCTGATATATGATTCACTATTAAATATTTCGCCAATATGCCATAGATCTCCAGGTCCCAGTGTAGATATCCACGTCCACATATTTACAGAACAACGACCATTTTTATTTGTGAAATTTACATAATTCTCGTCAAACCCAGTATTCGGTGTGCGCTAGACACGAATATTTCCGCTATTTGACGATTGGAAAATCTTTTCATTCGTAATAATAACATGATTCCAAAATTGTTCGTCATAAGCAATATGCTCTAAAGCAAACCCCATTCTTGCTTCTTTGTGACTATTGTTTAATAATAATTTCCTTGCTGCTGGAACAGCTTGATATACTGTAAACTACAAACATTTTATTTTCTATGTGCTCAGCGGACATAGATTAATTATTTAACTAAAATATTATTTGTTATTACAATTAAATAAATGAATCCAAACTTTATCACTACTTTGTTTATAATTAATTATTCTCATACTTTATCAACCTTATAGTATATAATAGACGTAGGTTGAGAAGTGAGCTATTATATACGTAGCACTTTTATATACGAGTACAATGTGCGAGATAAATATTTGTATATTATTCAACAAGCATACAATGATGGCTGAGCACATTTAATTAGTATTAGCTTAAATAAGCATAAAAAATTAATGGTCTTGCCAAACTATGGATTTTGGAAGTACATGAATACATTGAAAATTTGACACTTACCATTATTTACCTAGTTGTTTTTTATTATTATTATTCACCTAGGGTGAGAAATATTACTTCTAGTTAGGGGAATGGAAATTAATGTTGATAAGTACTTTATAAAAATTGAATAATGCTGTGAAAATGTCTGATGCATTGCAATATAACTTCTAATGTTACCAAAATAATAAAAAACAGTCTCAGATTAGTAGCGAAAAAAATACTTTATCAACATTAAATATTTTCATAGATTATTGTTATATTATTGGTTTTGCAATGTTCATCAAGCTACATACCACAAATATAATCTCATTAATGCTCTGGGTGGATCAAATCAAAGAAATCATTTGTCAAGGTCTGCAGGAAGCTTCTCATATAGTTCAAGACAGAGAAGGATAGAGAACTACGATCCGAGCAATTTGAGACTTATGTCACCATACTCTTTCAAGAGTAAATAGATAATGGAGAGGGGGGGGGTGTCTGGCAGGGGGTTGCATCTATACTAAGTGTCTGGCAATTAACAAGGTGATTTCTAATGTTATTTCAAACAGAATATTAAAAAATAGGGCTTTATACTTGAACGAATTTGAGGTACTATTATATACACTTTTACTATCTGTTAACTGCCCAAGTAACCATAATCCAAATTTTTTAGTCACTGTGTTGGGATATGCACAAAGAAACTTCCAGCATTTATAAAATAACGGAGGTACGGCCGTCGCTGGATCTTGCTCCAGTACAGAACATATAGAGATTACTTAGAAAATTTAAATTTCTATTGTTGTTATTTTTATTTACAGACACGATGAGAATTTTTAACCATGTTATGGTTACCTATGTCAAATGCTCAAGATACTTAACATGTGAAAGTAATGACATAAAGTATATTACACCTAAAACGACTTGAATTAATGTAACTCACCTTTCAATTTAGTTCGTCTTGCAGGTTTACTTTTTAAATATTTAAATATGTTTGTAACGTTGTGTATATTAACCTTATGAGAGCCGGCCCTCTCTGTTTTAATTGCAATTGTAGATTCTTCAACTACTTGAACTATGTTTAAATCGTCATTGATTTCTTGTTTAATAGGATGCATACTATTAATATTTACATTTTCTAAAATAGCCCTCGTCACTTCGTTACTCTCTTCAAGTTTAACGTCCATATTCCAAACAAAATCATCGTGGATATCGATTTCTTCCTTGACGACATTTTGCTCAATTTCCATTCTGACTGGATTATATCAAATTAATAATAATTAAAATAAATGTTATTTCAACTAAAAAAGTCTAACAAATAAATAATTAATGAGAAAAAACATTCTTCTTCTATTTCTAAGCACATAAGGGTGTAGCCTCATGCAGTCGCTCGTCGCTGCTTTCTAGCGATAAATCTGGTCATGTGACCGTATTTTAAATTTCCCGCGATTTAAAAAAGTTGCAATAAAGCTGAAAATGTTGAGCTTTTGTCGCTAGAATTGAGCGACATGCAACCATAATATATATATATTGGTGCGTTCTTTTTGACTGAGATCTCAGATCACTTCAGTTAAGGTGATCTGAGATAAAGTGATGTGAGTAAGCACCAAAAAGAACGACATCTCAATTGGAGCGGGCGATCTGTCGATAGATTTAAACTATACGACAGATTCGTATCAGCATCTAATAATGTTAATTAATGTATCCATAATTAGTAACAAAAGAAAAATAGATTATGTGTGTTAATTATTTATATTTCAATGGTTAAAACCTTAGATAACCTTGGTTAAAACTACATATAAACCAAGCAAATCAAATATTTCTTCATCCCCTCCTCTTTATTTCCGACTCAATTCCAACTGATACCCCCTTACAACACATTCAGCATCGGTGAAGGGGGAGGAAAAATATCAGCTCACTTAAAGTGAGTTAAACAAAAAGAACGCTCACATTACTGATGTGAGCAGAGATTAACTGAGATCTCAATAAAAAAGAACGCACCTATTGTATCCATAATTTGTAAAGAAAGAAAAATACATTATGTGTGTTTATTATTTGTATGTCAATGGTTAAAACCTTAGATAACCTTTGTTAAAACTACATATAAACCAAGCAAATCAAATATTTCTTCATCCCTTCCACTTTATTTCCGACTCAATTCCAACTGATACTCCCTTACAACACATTCAGCATCGGTGAAGGGGGAGGAAAAATATCAGCTCACTTAAAGTGAGTTAAACAAAAAGAACGCTCACATTACTGATGTGAGCTGAGATTAACTGAGATCTCAGTCAAAAAGAACGCACATATACGTAATAATAATAATTTATTTATATGTATATGCATGCAACTTAATAGACAAATCAAATAATAATATGTTTTTTCTCTATGTGATTCTTTTAAGTGAGACACAGGTAGGCTGCAAGATTAGTAGAAAGGATAGGTTGCCTGGTAACTTTGGACCAATCAGATGCTCGAATTTCAAGCGCGGCAATACGTCATCCAGACGACTGGGTTTAAATTCCCTATTTAATTGAATGTATGTTATAGAATAAAATTAAGGTAAATTAATGTTGATAAGTACCTTATAAAAATTGAATAATGCTGTGAAAATGTCTGATGCATTGCAATATAACTTCTAATGTTACCAAAATAATAAAAAACAGTTACCTAATTCATTTTAAAACTTCAATTGAATGACTGTAATCTTGTTTGAACTTCAAAGGCTATTAAATAAAGGGAGAAAGTAAATGATATGTAATTTAAAACATATATTTAATATTGTAAAGATTTTTTTAACAAATGTGGTAGATTTCAAAAGAAATAAAACAGACAAAGAAAGTCAATTAACGATTCTCTTAAATTTTTTCAATGTCTTTCTTTGTGAATGATCAATAAGAACTTTCCTTTTTAATGATTTATTTTTATCTTTTTTTAAATTTAAAAATTTGATACGAACAAATATTCTTTGTCTGGAGAATGAATTGATAAGTTCCTTTGCGGATATTTCAACTTATGTTTTTTGGCCAAATATCCAGCAATATAGGCCAAACCATCTTTTTCAGACTACCCTGTTGCACTGGAATGGGTACTGCTAGATGATGTAGTGGTATCATTATCTACTATGGGCTTTTCAGCCACTTCCATTTCCATACTTTCTTCAGGAATGTCAATATGCCCAAGACTTGCTTGTTTAAATATACTTGACAATAAATATTCCTCATCCTGCAATCCTGGGGAAGTTCCTGTATTAGAATGTTTTGAAACTAATCCAGGATTTTTCCCAAGTAAAATCATTCTGACCCGATATAGAGCATTAAGGGGAGAAGGATGATCGTGTAATCCTCCTCGAGTTCTTAACTAAAATAAAATGTTTTAATTTACAAAAAGTAAGTCGCATGAATTGTACTACATTTAGAACTTAAAATCAATATATATTTACCTGAGAAAAAAAGTTTTCCAGGCAGTCTTGATTTAGTCTATGAGTTAAGATGTACTTTATCTGAAATTCTTCTCTCACTGCCGAGAACAGAGCTCGAAGTGATTTGGTAGAAATTATTATTCCCTTTTGAAAGACCTGCAAACTTTTCTTGCCAATGCATCTCATTTCAAAGACGGTGGAAGACATTTTTTCTAAAATCTCATCTTGTAAATCCATACTGAGACCGTATGGCTTTTTTGTAGGTACATTTGCTGAAATTGAATAGGAATTCATCACATCAAACCAATTATTAACCATCTCAAAAAAATCAGCCACTTTTGCTGTGTTTTTTTATCGACACCAGGCAAGTATAATTTTAGTGCAGTTGCTGTGGTGTTTGAAAATAACTGAGCTGCCAGTTTTACATTTTGTCTTTGTGTCTTCTCGACATTAATATGTAATGGCGTTAGTTTGTAACATGAATTTATTTCTGATCGAGTGGTCTCAATCAAATCCCTCACACAATCTTTAAGAATTTTAGTGCCATCTTTTAATACAAATCCACTATCTAAAAACCAGTTTCGCAGTATTTTCATTAAATGTGGGGCATCAGCAAAGAAGTAAATGGGATTTTTTGTAACTGGATGGTATGAATAGATTGCCTCCACCACAGTCGGAATTGCAAGCTAGAACATTATATTTAATTTCGTGTAAACGAGTAATTATATTTTCAAGAAGTTCTTTGTTCATTTTTTGATCGAACCCAATGTAAACAGGTTGTTTCCAGTTACTAAACAATCCGCGTGCCATAATAACCTGGACATATTGATGTGGTCCCAGAATTTCGTCTTCTTTCTGATGATATTCATATAAAGAAGACACCTTCATTTCATCAAAGCATAATACAGTTGCCCTAAAACGAGAATTTTTGGTCTGACCTGCAATTCCCATAATGCGTAAGACATCTTCTAAAACTCCATGTGTTAAATCAATATGGGAAGCCCACTGTTGCAAAGTAGATAATCCTGGTAGTGGATAATGCACAGTTTTTCGTAGATAAATATATGACCTCTTACTAAAATATCTCAGTGTAAAAGCTTTGGATAGTTCATCCCGTGTCCATCGAGCCTTGGTTTTTTTTTAAGGCAATTTCAACTTGATTTGGTGTTAAAATATGTTGCAAGGCCAACTTAATTTTTCCTTCAAGACTACTGTTTTTTTCAAAATTGTGTTTCTTAATTTCCTGTTCTAAATTGGAGATACTCAATTTCAAAATATTTTCGTTGTTTTCGTGATTCAAAATTGTTTTCTTTAGCTGCTCATTTTCTTGTTTCAATAAAGCAAATTTTCTTTCCCAAATATCATGTTCACTTTCGTAACTTGTGGATGGAAGGTCTGAAATATCCATAGAATTGTTATCATCTGCTCCAGTTTTTTCTGCAGTTTGTGTTAAACGCTTTACTAGTTCTTTGTTTTCTTTTCTAATCATTCGATGATTTCTTTCAGATGGTTCTCTATTAACACCCAAAGGTAAGAATAATGTGGGAATGGCTAAAAGAAAATTACAAAGTAAAGCAAACATAATACAATGCTTCTGTATAAAGTTTTCATTCATATATAAATTAATATTAATACCTATATAGTATTTAAATTTCTACTTGTAAATTTAATTATTTTTTCAAGCATACCTGTTTTTTTCAATTTTTTCGGTTGAAAATTCATTAAACGAGCTTGCACTTCATCATCATAATCAGTTAAAAGAAAATGTTTACTGCATATTCTTTTATTCTTCGGAGTCCAATCATCTTTCCGGCAACACTTTCGGACCCACTCTTTTAATATTTTGGGGTCTTTAGGGAACGTGAAAAACATGACCTTTTCGCATTCTGGATCTGGCTTTTTTGAATTGCTTTTACATGTAGCAATGGCACAAATATTCCCACCGCTCATCTAAATAAATTAGAAAAAAATGTTTTAAATGAAAAGTTAAATAAGGATTGAAAGTTATAACAAACCTTAAATTCCACAGGATGTCAATCAAATCTCTTTTCCTAATACTTTTTACACTGAATAATAATAAAAATAAGTTCACAAATGAATAGTTTATAGAATTTCAAATAACGCAACATGCATGCAAACTCGGTTCTGTCGTCTGAGTGACGTAATCACTCCCTCCTCCGTCGCTTCCGCCATCCGTTATCCAGGCAACCTACCCTTTCTACAGATCTTGGGTAGGCTGAACATTGTAGGTGAAATTTTCGTCTAGTTAAATTCACAGTTGCAAACACTTAATTTTTTACTAACTTATCTAGGTATGAGGAAGCCATCCATTTTGATGTAGGTACCTACTCGTATATTGACTTACAGAGGTGAATCTAAATAATAATTATATTTACCAAGTAGTGGAGAAGCATCACGGTAACTCGTATGTATTGCAGAGGCCTAAGAGATGAATGTCGATATTGCTGTAATGGTGTGGTAGCTGCAATTATAAAAGTAATTGTCGTAATCATTCCCTTACACAAATTCCATGAAGGTATTAATTCATCCTGTGGTAAAGTATCAATTAATCCTGTGGCCAGGTGACAAAAAATAAATATTAATAACAGTTGATTGTAATGTCTACTTAAATTTAATATTTACCAGACTGAATAACTATTTTTGTTGGTGGATGATTCAATAAAATATGTCCCTTGCATTTTAACCATGGAAATATGGCAGGGGCAGCTAGTTGAAACAAACGCTTGGAATATCCTCCTTTGGAAACAATTTTTTTCTCAAAGTGAAGTTCACACAACCTATAAATTCTTTTGTTAAGCATCTGTAGTCTTTCCAAACAAATATCTACGGTTACGAGCTTCCAACCATAACTGTACCCTAAAAAGTAAATAAAGGTAGGTATAGTTTTATATTCACATGTCTATAAAAGAAATCAACTATTAATTTAAATTGAATATTATGTATTTTCATTCAACATGTTTTTTGCAGAACAGGGCTCGTCAGCAGAAAGCTTATTGTAGTACATAATATTATCATTACATGTTATTAAAGGTAGAAGGACAGATCAACGTTAACAAACAAAAACATAGATTTACACAACTTACAATTCATAGGAACATGTAAAATAAAATGTAAAATATTGAAAAATGAATATATACCTATTGTTCTAAATTAACCCTTTTCCTTTGGGTTAATTAGAGGGAATGTAGTTTCGTTGTAGTAAATACGATGCACTCGAAGGACCAAATGGATATTTTTCACATTAGGAATGATGTATATGATGTAATGAAACACACTTATGTCACTTAGGTTTTATATTATCAGGAAGTTATAATTTATTTATTTTGCGTCGACAATCAAGACTTCACTTATTACTTTTCGCGATAAAAGAGTGTATTTTGCACATACTTCGGTGATTTATTAAATGATTAATGCTTACGGACACATGGTTGCTCCCCGTATCAACACGCCGGGTGATGTTACGACGTGAGGTACCTTGTTGTATCACGTTGTACGATGAAGAGAGGCTGGATGTAGGTTATATGCCGTATTTATATGTTTGATGACGTAGGATCCACTTGGTCGGGTCTAACCAATGGGATACGAGTATTTTAAAACGTAACGTTCGAACAACAAGTGAATTTGGCAGTTATGAAGATGTTTTTTTGGGGTTTTCAACGGTTTCGTAGATACAGATAACAGAGTTTGGAAGAGAGTTTTTATGAAGAGATAAGATGTCGGGGACTTTGATATGTTCAGTAGAATTTCAGAAAACGATATTTATCTGTTTTCCTTAGGTGTTAGTGAATTTAAATGACTTTTTTAGTGAAGTAAAGAAATATTAACTGTTGAAATTAAGGATATATTTAGTTATCTGTTTTGAGCATAATATTCGACTTGTAGTATACAGGGGAAATTGAAATAGAATCACGGGAGAATTTGGTAATTAAAAGCCAAATTCGAACATATTGGGGGCGCGGGAAGAATGGAAGAGAGGTGAGAGATGGCTGCTCTCAGACATCGAATGCTGATGTTAGTGAAAGGGTATGGAGCGTGAGTGTGTGTACAGTGTTGATGCAGGTTTGTGAATGAAAGTGAATAATTTTGAGAGTAACTATGTAAATAGGTGTATAGGGGTTGTAAAGTAACCTAATGTTGGTGTCAGAGTGTTGTAAGGACTCTAACGTCATGAATGTGATGAATGAATAAGATTTGAGGTTAGAGTGTTGTAAGGACTCTAGCGTCATGAATGTAACGAATGAATAAGATTTGAGGTTAGAGTGTTGTAAGGACTCTAACATCATGAATGTAACGAATGAATAAGAGTTGAGGTTAGAGTGTTGTAAGGACTCTAACGTCATGAATGTAACGAATGAACAAGATTTGAGTCTAGAGTGTTGTAAGGACTCTAACGTCATGAATGTAGCGAATGAACAAGAGGCCTAGATGTATGCTAGTTCTTGTTTGGTAAGGGCACGAATGTAAGCAATATACTCTAGAAATGGACTATAGTTGTAAACGATAAGAATGTAAGCAATATACTCTAGAAATGGACTAGAGTTGTAAACGATAAGAGTGTAAGCAATATAAAAGGAAGAAGAGAGCGTAAGTGATTGAGTACATGATTATATTGTTGAAGAGTAAAGTTTGGGTTAAGTTTCATGAGAAGGAAAGATGAAGTAATGAGAGAGATAGGAGAGGGCCAAGCGGCAGTTTTTTCGGGCCTATTGGGTCTATGTACCAGCGCAATTCGCCACCGGCAGAGGCTTACCCGGTCCGATTGGGGCCTAACGACTTACGTCACGCCAAGCGTCGACTCTAGGTTAAAGCAATTTTGGTACCAGTTTGTTCAAGGAGTAACGGTCCAGGAAACTCGGGCATATATAAACAAAAAGGGGGCCAAGTTGTGAAGGGGTGTGAAATTCCATGAGAGAGCATGGAAAGCTCATGTGGGTGTTTTTTCCGGATTGTTATTGTATCAGAATGAATGGTGCTGGGTAAGAAAGGGAACGTTTTTCTTTGGAGAACGTGGAAACTCCAATGTAGCTTGCGCTACTCCCTTTCTACGCGGAGGAATGACTTGTATAGTGAGTGTGATTGTAAGAGAGTATGCTCATGAGACTAGAGCAAGTACGAATGCGTGCAACAACAAGTGAGTAAGAGTAAGTATGAATGAATGTGAATGCAAATGTAAATACGAGTATGTACGAATAAGTGTAAAAGTATTATGAATGTGAGCTTTGAGTGCCAATATGAGTATGAGTATAAGTATGATTAAGGTGCAATTTTATGCTAGTGCAAGTAATAATGTAAGTGTGAGTTAGCATAAAAGTAAATGTAAGGTAGTGACAACGAGTGTATAAGTATGATGAGAGAGTTTTTTCTAACTCTTTTGAGATTGTTTTTATATATGTTTTTATGATAATTGATGTTTGCGGGTAAGAATGAGTTTTTTAAAATGTTTTAATTAATGTAAAGGAGTTATTTCTGTTCTCGTCAAGAAAAGGAGGGTAAGATATGTATATAATGTTTTTGTCAAGTCTTCTTAACTTCAAAGTATCGTCAATGTGATTGTTTAAGTAACATATGAGTAAGGGGGATGCCGTTTTCTTCTAAACGTAACCCAAGTGTTTATACTATCAAAGTATCATCTTCTTCAACCATGCATCTTCTTTTTCAACCAAGTATCTTCATTTTCAACCAAGTATCATCTTCTTTTCAACCAAGTATCTTCTTCTTCAACCAAGTAGGTATCTTCATCTTTTCAACCATGTATCTTCTTCAACCAAGTATCATCATCTTTTCAACCAAGTATCGTCATCTTTTCAACCAAGTATCTTCATCTTTTCAACCAAGTATCTTCTTCTTCATTTCAATACCTTTATCCAGGTATTCACATAAGAGTAATGTTCATGTCAAAGTGTCTAAGCTTTTTTAATCGTCCAGGGTTTTAAATGTTAAAGTATTTGTTTCTCAATGTCCATGTATAAGTTTAAGTTTTTCACAAAGTTTTTTGTTTTTCTTAAGTGTCAAGTATATAAGTATCACTGTCCTCTTCCAGAGGACTAAAGGATTGTATTCTTGACGAGAAAGAGTTTAAGTAATGCATGAGTGCTATCCTGCACTGAAAGAGCGTTGAGTATGAAAGTGAATCGTTTATTCGAGTGTAAGTGTTGGTTTGAAAATTATTTATTTATGAGTTAAGAGTGTTTTGTGAATTAAGAATGTTTTAAGGGTAAGTTGTGATTTGAAAGTGGTGTGGTCACACCAAAGAATGAGTATAATGAGTATGAGAGAGGTTATCCGTAAGGTATTGTGAATGAGTCTTGTCCAGAACAGTACGTTTCTTGACGATAATATTCTGGAGATTGTTGCATTGGTGGTGAGTGGTTAGAGTTTATGTTCAAAGGTCTCAATGATGGGTTTTGTTTGTGGGTGTGAGGGAAGTGAAGTAAAGTGTGGTGCTTGTTTCTGCAAATGGAACAGACACCGGTAGACGAGCAATGCGCGAATGTGTGTCTGAAACCCAGACATGCTGTGAACATTTTGATATTTATTATATATTTTTTGCGGTCAAGTATAGAGAGTGTTCTGAAGTGTGGGCATGAATAAATTTTATGACCTGCTTTGTTACAGAATGAGCATGTTGAAATATTGATGGGGTTAGAGCTACGAGTTGTACCACAACATAGCTGAGTAAAGGTGTCCCTTTCAAGTGAGTTGGGTAACGAGTGATTAGCGAGTGAATGTTGAGTTGAAGGTTGTGTTGCGAGAGAGTGTAGGTTGCATGGTTCATTTAATATGGAATGAAAAGAATAGGCCATGGCGACGGTCGGAGTATCATTTCTCTCGACAGGTCTTGTGTCAAGGTTTTGTCTAGGGGAATAATTGTCTAAATGGAGTAACGTGTGATGTCTTTTTTGACATATGGAACATGATTTAACTGATTTACAGTTAGTAACTGTGTGTGTGGAACCTAGGCACCTGAAGCACAATTTGTTTTCTTTAATGTATTTGTTTCGATCAGGAACGGAAAGCATCCCGAATTGGGGGCATGTATAAATTTTATGGCCTGTTTCCTTGCAAAATGAGCATGTTGGAGGTGGGTTTTGTTCGGGAAGCGAATGTTGATTTGAAAGTAAAGTTACTCTGTTGGGTGGTGTGGTCACATTAGAAGACTGGTTACGATGATGGGATGTATCGGGTTTGGAATCTTGAGTTAACAAGTTTTCCAAGACTGTACATTTTTTTCCAAGAAATCAAAAAAGGTATCACTAGCAATTAAATTTTGATCAGTCTCTTTTTCTTCAAGAGATCTTTTTGTATTATAATCTAATTTTGTTTTTAATATATGAACGATTAGTGCATCAAATAACTCTTCCTTATTGATATTTAGATTTAACAATGATTTTACTATAGATCTAGCTTCGGACGTGAATGTTCTTAATTGTTGGGCAGTACATTTTGAAATGTTATTACAGGCTGTCAAACGGTTAAAATGGGCAGTAACAATCTGCCGTGTATTATATTTAGAATTCAGTACATCCAACGCTACATCAAAATTGGTTTCATTTACCGGTAATTGAGAAATTAAATTGAGCGGGTCACCTTTCAAGTATGATTTCAAATAGTAGAATTTTTCAGTTTTAGATGTAAGCCGGGTGTTATTCACTATTAGTGCGTTAAAAAGGTCTATAAAGGCAGTGTATTTAGTGCTATCTCCTGAGAAAATCGGTATTTCTATGGAAGGTAATCTAATATGAGTTTCACTCTGAGACTGTACAGGTAATTGGTTAGGTTGATTGAATTTAGGGTTTAATTTTTCGAAAGCATTTTGTAGCTTGCAGTGTAATGAGTAATATTTTTCATCAATCTGACTTCTATCATCGAATTCTACTTCAGTATCTACGGCTATGGTTTCAATTTGGTCTTGAATCTCAGAGTATTTAGAGTAATATTGTTCTAAGTTGACTATTCGGGATTTGAAAGCATACTTGTCTGACTCGTCCAGATTGTTATCGAACCAGTTGTAAATGCGAGTAATTGCTGCTTTGCAACTAGCTCGTTGCGTCTTTAATGAATCCATTTTGTAACTGATGTATTAATTATATGGTTAACATGAAATGTAAATGAATAGCTATGTTTGAACAATGCTTATTTTTATTAGCGTAATATATTTTGCTACCAGCCGTGCCTGTTCAGTTTTCTACGGCTCGTTGCAAGTTAAAATGACACTGTAATTGTACCTGGTTTTCTCACACAACAATACCGACTAGTGTTATTATGGTTCCATGACAATCTCAATATGTAATTATTTAAGATACACTGTACAATGAATGTATGTTATATACAAATATGAAATTACTTTGTCAAATAGCGTTATTATAATCAAACACATCCAGGTGTAATTATTTAAATCCCCATGTCTCATGTAAATTTCAAAAGTTCAATAATCAAATACAGAGTATGAATGTATGTTTTATAAGAAATATCAACGATGTTATTGTAATTAATCAATATTCAGGTGTAATTATTTAAGTCACGCTGTATAATATAAATGTTTATATTGCATAAAAAGTATCAAAGACTTATTATAAATCCAAATTAATATTAAGGTGAACTTATTTAAATCACACTGTATAATATAAATGTTTATATTGCATAAAAAATATCAAAGACTTTTATTATAAATCCAAATTAATATTAAGGTGAACTTATTTAAATCACACTGTATAATATAAATGTTTATATTGCATAAAAAATATCAAAGACTTTTATTATAAATCCAAATTACTATTAAGGTGAAATTATTTAAACCGCACTGTATACTATTTTATTTTACGCCAACAATGTCAAAGAATGTTATAAATCCAAATTAATATGAAGGTGAAACCATTTAAATCACCCTATATACTATGTTTACAAAATTCTACGTTGGTTGATAAGCAAATATACAAAATCTTTTATTATCAATAAATACCTTATCTAATGAATGTTTCTGCTGTCGAAATTCTCGAAGAGTTCTCGGGACTCTGAGGGTCTATATTTTCTGGACTCCAAGGGCTGTTTCACTGCCCTCTCCTGGTTGCTAGGACTGCTTCACTTTTTTCTGGTTCTATCCGGTCTCGACAGGACCATGTTCTAAATTAACCCTTTTCCTTTGGGTTAATTAGAGGGAATGTAGTTTCGTTGTAGTAAATACGATGCACTCGAAGGACCAAATGGATATTTTTCACGCTAGGAATGATGTATATGATGTAATGAAACACACTTATGTCACTTAGGTTTTATATTATCAGGAAGTTATAATTTATTTATTTTGCGTCGACAATCAAGACTTCACTTATTACTTTTCGCGATAAAAGAGTGTATTTTGCACATACTTCGGTGATTTATTAAATGATTAAAGCTTACGGACACATGGTTGCTCCCCGTATCAACACGCCGGGTGATGTTACGACGTGAGGTACCTTGTTGTATCACGTTATACGATGAAGAGAGGCTGGATGTAGGTTATATGTCGTATTTATATGTTTGATGACGTAGGATCCACTTGGTCGGATCTAACCAATGGGATACGAGTAATTTAAAACGTAACGTTCGAACAACAAGTGAATTTGGCAGTTATGAAGATGTTTTTTTTGGGGTTTTCAACGGTTTCGTAGATACAGATAACAGAGTTTGGAAGAGAGTTTTTATGAAGAGATAAGATGTCGGGGACTTTGATATGTTCAGTAGAATTTCAGAAAACGATATTTATCTGTTTTCCTTAGGTGTTAGTAAATTTAAATGACTTTTTTAGTGAAGTTAAGAAATATTAACTGTTGAAATTAAGGATATATTTAGTTATCTGTTTTGAGCATAACATTCGACTTGTAGTATACAGGGGAAATTGAAATAGAATCACGGGAGAATTTGGTAATTAAAAGCCAAATTCGAACACCTATAATACATTACATATAGAAACAATTTCTCTTACCTCACAGGGTCTTTGGGAAAACCAAACACAGTTATCTTTTCTCCTGTTGTTGAGTGACATCCACGAACTTCACAGCTTATTCTTCCCATCATAAATACAATAATTTCTCACTAAGAGTGCAACTAGTTACTTTTACTAAACGGTATTGTTCAAAATCAAAGTAAATAAACAAATTAAAAGCATATTTTTGTTTAACAACAAAGAATGACATTGACGTAAAACACATATAAAAAAATGGCGTCTATCACACATGCGCATTCAGAAAATGAATTGTCAAAAAGCCGAAGTTTCGCTTCTTGTTGTTGGTGTATTCTTTGGTAACAGTTGGACTTGAGTCGGAACTAAAGTAGAGGGGATGAAGAAATAGTTGATTTGCTTGGGTTATTTGAATTTTTAACAAAGGTTATCTATGGTTTTAACCATTGACATATATACACACAATCTTTTTTTCTTTTGTTACAAATTATTAGATGATGATACGAATCTGTGGTATTATTTAAATCTATCCCTTGAATAAGCTCAGAGGGTGAAGGAAGGTAACAACAAATAATGTTGGAATATTAGCCAAAATATACCTTCACATCTGCTGAATTAAAAATGTTCAAGCAATTGTGATATTATTTTTATCCCGATTCCGAGAAAACAATATACGAAATGAGTGCACCTGCAAACGCGCACACAGGCATCAGAGCGTGTAGTGCGGTGACTCGGTGAGAGGTATACATGCGGAGTCCAAGAGTCCAATGTAGTTGCTTCAGTTTTTTCGCTCCCTCGTCTTTATTTATAAAAATAAGTATATAATATAGGCGAATGAAATATTGCTTTTAAAATTCTGCTTCTTAACACGCCCTCACTTAACTAAATCGACATACTCTTTATTATAATTGAAATTGAATTAACACATATTTTGTATATTGTTGAAAAGTAGACATACTATACTAAATAATAGCAACGAACAATGTTGTTCGTTGATAATAGCGTTAAAAACAGCTCTATAACTGCACCGATAGCTAGGTAGGTAATAAATTAAACATAAAAAATACATATTTTTTATTTTTAGTTTACTACCTATAACTTTTGTTAGCACCAAGAGGCAATGTAGTGCGACTAAATGATGAAACAAATTCATTATATGCATTATCATTTTGCAAACAAATTATTTTAAATAAAAATCCTGAAATAGGTCGATATTTAATTTTAAATGCCAATTATTTAAATATTGTGCGAAAATGATAATTCTGCTTCTTTACGTGTGTACTTATCTGCAGATTTCGGTCTTATAAATAAGTTATTAAACAATAACGCTCCGCCTTCACTTAACTAAATCGACTCTTTATTATACGTAAAATTTAATTAACACATATTTTTGTATATTGTTGGAAAGTAGACATACTGTACTAAATAATAGTGGTAAAAACAGCTCAATAACTGTAGCGAGAACGAGGTAGGTAATAAATTAAACATAAAAAATATATATTTTTTATTTTTAGTTTACTAACTTTTGTCAGCACCAAGGGGCAATGCAGTGCAGTTAAATTATGAAACAAATTCATTATCATATTAGTGTTTTAAATGAAACTCAACGTTTCTAGCTAATTCCACAATATAATGAAAAATGTTGAAAATTCTAAAAAATTGACAATTGTTTCGATAACTGAATATCATCGTCAGAATGACATAAGTTACATTTCATTTGATGCCTACCTGATGATTAGTAGTTATTTTTGACTAGACCAAGAAGTGACCTACCGTGTGATTGACTTAATATATGTTAAAAGTGATATTACAAATATTGAAGCTTAGATATTATTAGCCCTATGGTGATATCCTGGATATCATTTTTCCAATTAAGATCAGTATAACTGTGCAATGATATAGAAAACCAGGAAAACTATATCTGCTGATCTTTACAATTATCACTTAAGAAGACTGTTCATTGACGACTTCATATTGTGGGTTTCTTAAGTGTCTTCTAATTTCCAACTCTTCAAGGAAATCCAGTTCTTGTTTCTTATCACAAATCTGTAGCACTTCTAGTTCTGTGTTAGGTGTCAATGAATGGTTGGTGTCAAGTAGATGTTTTGCGTAATCGGATTTATCTGGTTGTTTTAATCTGTATGCCCGTAAGTGTTCACTGTATCGGATTTCAAAATTTCTAAGGGTCTGACCCAAATAGACAGCATTACATTCTGGACATTTGAGTTTATATATACCTGATTTCTTTAATAGTGGTATTTTTGTTTTTATTTAACAATTTTGTACTAACGTTACTTTCTGTTTTAAAAGAAATTGTTGTATTCGTTGCTGAAGATATTATCTTTGAAATATTATTAGAATTATGTCCTGCATATGTGATGGTTTTATAAGTTTTAATTTCATCAGCTTGTTTAGGATATATTAGTTGTAATGCTACTTTTTCCTCTTTTTTACTAATTAGCTTATTTATCATATCTAATGGATAACCGTTAGATGTTGCTATTTGTCTAATTGTATTAATCTCTCTATCAAAATTACATTTGTTCATAGGAACTGAAAATGCTCTATGTATCATTGAATTGTATGCGGCTAGCTTATGTGACATTGGGTGATTGAAATTATATGGAATTGTCACATCAGTGTGTGTTGATTTTCGGTAAATTACATAATCCAGTACATTATTAACTCTTTGAATTTTCAAATCAAGAAAATTGATCAAGTTATTTTCTTCAACTTCTAATGTAAATTTAATTTTTGGGTGTAAATTATTTCTGGATTAATATTTTTATCGTCTAGTAATTTTCTTACAAGTATTAAGACATTCTTTAGGAGGAATTTTAGTGAACATATTAGTAACGTCAAACGAAATAAGCTTATAGCGTTATCTTGTAATTTGAATGCTTTTAATTTTTTGATTAGTTCTATTGAATTTCTAATTGAGTATTTAGACTCATATCCGTAACTATTGAGTATATCGTTAAGCTTCTTTGCCAATATATTATTAGTATTAACATAAGAAACTACAGGTCTAATTGGTTTCGTTATTTTATGTAATTTAACGGTTCCATATAATTGTGGACAATGAGGATTCTTATTTATCATGGACCTCTTTTGGTAATCACTAAAAAGATCATTTGAATTATTAACAATATCCCTTACATTATTAGAAAACTTCTTTGTTGGGTATGCTCTAAGAACTTTTACATCGCTAGATTCTATAAAGTTATATATTTTTGAATAATAGGTTTCAGCTGTCAATATGACAGTTGTGTACCCCTTATCAGATTTTGTAACTGTTAGGTTATTATCTTCTGCTTTCTTTTTATTGTATTTAAAACTATAATGTCATTTTTTGTTTGACGTTTAACTTTTGAAGGTTCAATATTTTTGATTAAATTGGCAATTTTTAATTTCTCATAAAGAAAATTATTTGAATTAGATTTTAAAGCTATTTCTGACTCTGTAGCTATAATTTGTTTAATATTATTCGTGAATTTTGGTGGTATACTTTAAACCTTTATTTAAAAATTCTATTTCACTACCTGTAAAATTAGTGTCTGAAAGGTTTTCAAATCGTGGTGCAAAGTGTATTGGTATGTAGATACTTACAGTTTCATGATGTTTAGGGTATTGAATTCTATGTTGTGTGTGTTCAAGTTTATGTAGCTTTTGCTCTTGTTTCTTAAATTTCTTGTGCTTCATCGTGCTGACACTTTCTCGGGTTAAACCATGAATGCCTTAGAAAAAAGGTAATACCAAATTATGTGAATATAAAATACCATACTAAAACACCACAAGCACAAAAAGCAATAAAATGTGCTCACGAGTATGGATAAAAGAAGAGTGTAAAAAATGGTTTAAGATAAGACTCCTTAGACAACTACATCAAACTTCTACATTCAGAACTCACGTTCAAACTACATCCAGTAGAATTTGACTGTTTAGATGACAAAATCAGAGAAAGTGTCAGCACGATGAAGCACAAGAAATTTAAAAAACAAGAACAAAAGCTACATAAACTTGAACACACACAACATACTATTTCAATACTATAAACATCATGAAACTGTGAGTAACTACATACCAACACACTTTGCACCACGATTTGAAAACCTTTCAGACACTAATTTTACAGATAGTGAAATAGAATTTTTAAATAAAGGTTTAAAGTACAGCATACCACCAAAATTCATGAATAATATTAAACAAATTATAGCTACAGAGTCAGGAATAGCTTTAAAATCTAATTCAAATAATTTTCTTTATGAGAAATTAAAAATTGCCAATTTAATCAAAAATATTGAACCTTCAAAAGTTAAACGTCAAACAAAAAATGACATTACAGTTTTAAATGCAATAAAAAAGAGAGTAGAAGAGAATAACCTAACAGTTACAAAATCTGATAAGGGGAACACAAATGTCATATTGACAGCGGAAAACTATAATTCAAAAATATATATCTTAATAGAATCTAGCGATGTAAAAGTTCTTAGAGCAGACACAACAAAGAAGTTTTCTAATAATGTAAGGGATATTGTTAATAATTCAAATTATCTTTTTAGTGATTACGAAATAAGAATCCTCTTTGTCCACAATTATATGGAACCGTTAAATTACATAAAATAACGAAACCAATTAGACCTGTAGTTACTTATGTTAATACTCCTAATAATATATGGGCAAAGAAGCTTACCAATATACTCAATAGTTACGGATATGAGCCTAAATACTCAATTAGAAATTCAATAGAACTAATCAAAAAATTAAAAGCATTAAAATTACAAGATAACTCTATGCTTATTTCATTTGACGTTACTAATATGTTCACTGAAATTCCTCCTAAAGAATGTCTAATACTTGTAAGAAAATTACTAGAACATAAAAATATTAATCCAGGAATAATATCAGATATACTCAATTTGTTTGATGTATGTATTAATCAGAATTATTTCACTTTTGACAATAACATATATATTCAAAATGAAGATTTACCAATGGGAAGCCCTATATCACCTATTTCGGCAAACATTTTTGTTCGAATTTGGGTTTTAATTACCAAATTCTCCCGTGATTTAATTTCAACTTCCCCTGTATACTACTGTTCGAATATTATGCTAAAAACATATAACTAAATATATCCTTATTTTCAACAGTTAATATTTCTTTACATCACCAAAAAAGTCATTTTAAATTTACTAACACCTAAGGAAAACAGATAAATATCGTTTTCTGAAATTCTACTGAACATATCACAGTCCACGACATCTTATCTCTTCATAAAAACGCTCGTCCAAACCCTGTTATCTGTTTCTACGAAACCGTTGAAAACCCCAAAAAAAACATATCTCCAACTGGCAACATTCACTTGTTGTTCGAACGTTACATTTTAAAATACTTTTGTCCCATTGGCTAGTTTCTAATAGCTTGCTCATTCCTCGATCCTACGTCATCACACATATAAATACTCCATCTAACCTACATTCAGCCTCTCTTCATCGTATAACGTGGTACAACAAAGTACCTCACGTCGTATCATCACCCGGCGTGTTGATACGGGGAGCAACCATGTGTCCGTAAGCTTTAATCATTTAATAAATCCCCGAAGTATGTGCAAAATACACTCTTTTATCGCGAAAGTAATAAGTGACGTCTTAATTGTCGACGCAAAATAAATAAGTTATAACTTCCTGATAATATAAAACCTAAGTGACATAAGTGAGTTTCATTACATCATATACATCATTTCTAACGTGAAAAATATCCATTTGGTCCTTCGAGTGCATCGTATTTACTACAACGAAATTACATTCCCTCTAATTAACCCAAAGGAAAAGGGTTAATTTAGAACATGGTCCTGTCGAGACCGGATAGAACCAGAAGAAAGTAAAGCAGTCCTAGCAACCAGGAGAGAGCAGTGAAACAGCCCTTGGAGTCCAGAAAATATAGACCCTCAGTGTTCCCGAGAACTCTTCGAGAATTTCGACAGCAGAAACATTCATTAGATAAGGTATTTATTTATAACAAAAGATTTTGTATATTTGCTTATCAACCAACGTAGATTTTGTAAACATAGTATATAGGGTGATTTAAATGGTTTCACCTTAATATTAATTTGGATTTATAACATTCTTTGACATTGTTGGCGTAAAATAAAATAGTATACAGTGCGGTTTAAATAATTTCACCTTAATAGTAATTTGGATTTATAACAAAAGTCTTTGATATTTTTTATGCAATATAAACATTTATATTATACAGTGTGATTTAAATATTTCACCTTAATATTAATTTGGATTTATAATAAAAGTTTTTGATATATTTTTCATGCAACATAAACATTTATATTTATATTATACAGTGTGACTTAAATAATTACACCTGAATATTGATAAATTACAATAGCATAGTTGATATTTCTTATAAAACATACATTCATACTCTGTATTTGATTATTGAACTTTTGAAATTTACATGAGACATGGGGATTTAAATAATTACACCTGGATGTGTTTGATTATAATAACGCTAATTGATAAAGTAATTTCATATTTGTATATAACATACATTCATTGTACAGTGTGTCTTAAATAATTACATATTGAGATTGTCATGGAACCATAATAACACTAGTCGGTATTGTTGTGTGAGAAAACCAGGTACAATTACAGTGTCATTTTAACTTGCAACGAGCCGTAGAAAACTGAACAGGCACGGCTGGTAGCAAAATATATTACGCTAATGAAAATAAGCATTGTTCAAACATAGCTATTCATTTACATTTCATGTTAACCATATAATTAATACATCAGTTACAAAATGGATTCATTAAAGGCGCAACGAGCTAGTTGCAAAGCAGCAATTACTCGCATTTACAACTGGTTCCATAACAATCTGGACGAGTCAGACAAGTATGCTTTCAAATCCCGAATAGTCAACTTAGAAAAATATTACTCTAAATACTCTGAGATTCAAGACCAAATTGAAACCATAGCCGTAGATACTGAAGTAGAATTCGATGAGAGAAGTCAGATTGATGAAAAATATTACTCATTACACTGCAAGCTACAAAATGCTTCCGAAAAATTAAACCCTAAATTCAATCAACCTAACCAATTACCTGTACAGTCTCAGAGTGAAACTCATATTAGATTACCATCCATAGAAATACCGATTTTCTCAGGAGATAGCACTAAATACACTGCCTTTATAGACCTTTTTAACGCACTAATAGTGAATAACACCCGGCTTACATCTAAAACTGAAAAATTCTACTATTTGAAATCATACTTGAAAGGTGACCCGCTCAATTTAATTTCTCAATTACCGGTAAATGAAACCAATTTTGATGTAGCGTTGGATTTACTGAATTCTAAATATAATAATACACGGCAGATTGTTACTGCCCATTTTAACCGTTTGACAGCATGTAATAACATTTCAAAATGTACTGCCCAACAATTAAGAACATTCACGTCCGAAGCTAGATCTATCGTAAAGTCATTACTAAATCTAAATATCAGTAAGGAAGAGTTATTTGATGCACTAATCGTTCACATATTAAAAACAAAATTAGATTATAATACAAAAAGATCTCTTGAAGAAAAAGAGACTGATCAAAATTTAATTGCTAGTGATAATTTTTTTGATTTCTTGGAGAAAAAATGTACGGTCTTAGAAAACTTGTTAACCCAAGATCCCAAACCTGATATATCCCATCATTATCGTAATCAGTCTTCTAATGTGACCACACCAACCAACAGAGTAGCATTATTTGCAAACCAACATTCACATCCCGAACAAAACCCACATCATAACAATGGTCAACGCAATCAACCTTCGTCTAGCGCATACCCTACTTCCAATTATCCATCTTCAACATGCTCATTTTGCAAGGAATCATGCCATAAAATTTATGGATGTTCCCAATTCGGACGGCTGTCTATCCCCGATCGAAGTAAATACATTAGAGACAATAAAATGTGCTTTAGGTGCCTAGGCTATAAACACTCAATATCCAATTGCATTTCGGTAAAAACCTGTTCAATCTGTCAAAAACGACATCATACCTTGCTTCATTCAGACAACTCATCCATACAAAACTCGGATACAAGAACTTTTAACAGAAGTAATAACCATTCACATCCTACATCTTCAGGACAACGCAGCTACTCTCACTCTCATCCAGAAAATCCAACTGAAATAATTAATGACGTTCCTTCAACCTCCAGGAATAGTCATGTCTTTCCATCAGAAGAGAATAACACTCAACCCCTCCCTAATTTGACAATGCTCAATTTAAATGGAAGCCATGTGCTTCTCGCCACAGCTAACATTCTTATTTACCCTCAATCAGGCCCCGCAATTACAGCTAGAGCACTCCTTGACCCAGGAAGTCAAAATTCGTTCATTTGCTCCCATTTAGTTACCCAGCTGAATGGAAAAACATTTAAACAACCCCTCTGCATGTGTATCTGGCATCTGTAATAACAACCAGAATATTGACTCAATGTTTAACCTAACATTTTACCCGACCACTAATGAATCATTCTCGTTTGAAACCACTTGTGCTGTTGTTAAGCAAATAACACGGTCCCTTCCTCAAGTCATGGTCGATATACAGTCCTTAGCAATACCAACTCATCTCTTATCCTCATTAGCAGACCATTCTTTTGGTACCCCCTCCCAAATAGACGTTCTCCTGGGAGCTGACATTTATTATACATTACTAAAACCCGGCATTCACAAACTAGGCAAAAACCTACCTACCCTTATATCCACCTATCTTGGGTGGGTAATATCAGGTACGGTCCCCTCAGCTTGTATAAAAAACGACATCCCCATAGTCGCCATGACCCATTCATTTCATTCCATAGTAACTGAACCGCTACCCACTGTCGACACTTTATTAGAAAAATTCTGGAACCAAGAAGAGATTACTATACCCGAACAATTGTCTGAGGAAGACATGAAAGCTGAGACCATATTCACCTCATCTTTACAGACCCTTCCCAACGGACGATTTAAAGTAGATTTGCCCCTTATACATGAGTCGGCCCACAAAAATTTGGGAGATTCCTTTCTTGTAGCCAAACGCAGATTTCTGTCACTAGAAACTCGACTTCCAAAAAAACCCCAACTTTAAGAACAATATAAAAATATCTTGTTTGAATACATCCAATTACAACACGGAGAAGTTGTCCCTCTTACATTGCAAACACCGCTATTAGATCACAAATATTTTGTTCCTCATCTTTGTGTTTTTAAAGAAAGCAGTTCAACAACCAAAGTCAGGATAGTTTTTGATTATTCAGCCAAAACATCCTCCCAGATATCACTCAATGACATCTCACTCAAAGGACCCAGAGTCCAACCAGAACTACTCGACATACTAATAAGATTCAGAAATTTTAAATATGCCCTTACAGCTCTGATATTTCTAAAATGTACCGTCAAATAGAGTTGAATGTGCGCTTCCGATTCTTACAAAATGCATTATGGAGAGACTCTCCATCGGACCCTTTCATTTGCATCCAACTTAACACAGTGTCATTCGGACAAACCAGTGCACCCTTTCTAGCATGTCGTGCATTGAAAGAAATAGCTTTACGAAATCCACAACATCCTGAAGTCCAATTGGCACTATTGTCACAAACATATGTAGATGACATACTGACAGGAGCAAATTCAGTCGATGACCTCATTCAACTTCATCAAAATCTCAAAAGCACTCTATCCCAATCAGGTTTCGAAATTCATAAAGTATGTTCCAACTCCTCTAAATGCACTACCAAACACTTAATAGACAGCCCTTCTGAAAAGAATCTCAATTTAGATGACAACCCTAGTAAGGTCTTAGGCATCACCTGGAACCCAAAAACTGACGTATTACATATATCATCCCCCGCCACTTTCGATCGAATACTAACTAAAAGACTGATGTTATCCATTATGTCCCAATGTTTCGACCCTTTAGGCCTGGTCAACCCTGTGATCGTTCAAGGAAAATTAATTATGCAACATCTTTGGCTACTCAAAATAGCATGGGACGATCCCATAAACGACTTGACACTCATAGAGAAATGGCATGAATTTGTAGAAAGCGTGACCCAGATATCATCATTACATATCCCTAGGTATATATTTGAACACAAACAAATATCGCACATCGAACTCCACGGTTTCTGTGATGCCAGTTCATTGGCTTATGGAAGCTGTTTCTATCTGAGAACAATTTACACGGATTCTTCCGCATCCTCACAACTTATCCTTTCCAAATCCCGTGTCGCCCCTCTCAACAAACCAATTACAGTTCCCAAATTAGAATTATGTGCCATGGCCCTTGTATCAAAACTTTACACACGACTCCGCAACATCCTTGATCAACAATTAAAAATCTCATCGTTCATTTTATGGTCCGACTCTCAAATAGCCCTGTCCTGGATAAAAAGCATACCCACTAGATGGACAGTTTTTGTTTGCAACAGAGTCACTCAAATTCAACAAGCAACCCATTCAGCCACGTGGAGACATATTCGATCTCACCTCAACCCTGCGGACATCCTATCAAGGGGCAAGCCCATAGAATTTCCCAGTACCAAGTGGTTCTGTGGACCTCCTTTTCTATGGGAATCCTCCGACGACACGTCTTGTCACGATACCTTTTCCTGTCTACCGGACCCCCTGAAGCAAATAAAAAGTCACTCGTCACGACAGCGAAACCAGCAAACCCCTTCATAGTCCTAATAACTCGTTCATCATCTCTAACCAAGCTAGTCAGAGCAATGGCATACATATACAAATTTGTAAATATCGTCCGTCATCCAGCTACTACACAAAGAACCTTATCTAGACACTGCCTTACTTTTCCTTGTACGCCAGGTGCAAACATATAGCTTCCCAAACCTTTATCGCGCACTACAAAAGAATCAACTACCCTCAGATAAACGTCTTCTATCATTAAACCTTTTTGTAGACAAAGACAATCTTATTAGAGTCGGAGGGAGACTCTCCCATGCCCCCGTTTCCTATGAACAAAAACACCCAATTCTACTGCCTGCTCATTGTCATTTCACGACCCTGGTCTTACAACAAGAACACATACGTTTAGGACACAGAGGTCCTCAAAATGTTCTCGCCAATATCCGTCTAAAATTCTGGCCCATCGATGGCCTGCGTGAGATCAAGCGCATCATAAACAAATGTCTAATGTGCCATAGGTTCAAGGCCATAACGGCACAGCAAATCATGTCTGATCTACCTGCACGTCGTGTAACACCTTCCCGTCCCTTCCAGACGACTGGAGTCGACTTTGCGGGACCATTCTCAATAAAATCATCTCATTTGAAGCGAGCCCCGGTATTCAAATCCTACATTGCCTTATTCATATGCTTCTCCACAAAGGCAATTCATCTTGAGTTAGTCTCTGATCTGTCCACAGATTCCTTTATCGCTTCATTGAAACGTTTCACTTCTAGACGAGGACTTCCATCTGTGATTTACAGTGACAATGGCACGAATTTTGTTGGTGCTAATCATTATCTTACGGACGTATCTCACTTCCTGACTAAGAATTTTTCTCCCATACATGATCACCTACTCACATCATCAATAGACTGGAAATTCATTCCCCCCAGATCCCCACATTGGGGTGGTCTCTGGGAAGCCGGAGTCAAAAGCGTTAAAACTCATCTAATAAAATTGCTTGCTACCTCCACTTTTACGTTCGAACAATTCAGTACTATACTGACTCAGATAGAAGCCATACTCAACTCACGACCCTTACATCCCCTTTCGTCTGACCCTACTGACTTACTGCCATTAACTCCAGGCCATTTTCTCATAGGAGCACCTCTAATGGCACTTCCAGACAAAGATTTATCCTCACTCCCTACGAACCGATTAAAATTCTGGCAACAATGCACTCATGCTCAACAAAACTTTTGGAAACGGTGGTCTGTCGATTACCTCAACCAATTGCAAAACCGTCCCAAATGGACTACCCCATCTAAAGATCTCACTATAGGAACCATGGTCTTAATTAAGGACGATGACTCACCTCCCTTGCGGTGGCCTTTAGCCCGCATAACAGATGTCACAGCTGGTAAAGACGGTAAAATCCGTTCGGTCCAAGTCAAAACCGCTTCAGGAACTTACACTCGACCAATTATCAAAATCATTCCATTACCCATGCCTGATTCCTCAGAAACATAAATAACAAAAGTCGTTTATACCTTGTCAACGTGACAAACCGCTCTCACTGCACAAATAAACAATCTTATACGTAAAGAAGATCTCTCTTACATTTACTCTTACATTGGTGGTCACATTACTTGAACTTATACGATCATGTCACTTCATTAATTATTCACACATTAATTTTTCAAGCATTAAAACATTACTCTCTTACACTCACCCTCACTCTACAATTCATTCCTCCGCGTAGAAAGGGAGTAGCGCAAGCTACACTGGAGTTTCCACGTTCTCCGAAGAAAAACGTTAGTAAAGGAGCTAGGCGGGTTCTAGACCATTCTTTATGTAAATTAACATGGGAAATCGCCAAGGTCCAACGTGGTAATTTTTGTCTCAATTTCGATCTGAGCATGCGTCAAGGCGGCCGGATGAACAGGCGGATGGCCTATGGGTGGTTACCGATAGGAAGAAGTTTCCAGAGGGTTTACAAGAAGTAGAAGAAGTCTCTAGATGGTTAGCAAGTAATGACGGTAGCGGCTACGGGGGTTATGCGAAAAGTAAATAAGTGTATATGTTGTTACGTGTATAAGGTAGAGGGCGGTTTAGAAGAAGCGAAGGGGTTTTTAAGGGTAGCGTCTACGGGGATTATGCAAAAAGTAAGGGTGTGTACAAGAACGGGGGTTATGCGAAAAGTAAATAAGTGTGTATGTTGTTACGTGTATAAGGTAGAGGGTGGTTTAGAAGAAGCGAAGGGGTTTTTAAGGGTAGCGTCTACGGGGATGACGCAAAAAGTAAGGGTGTGTACAAGAACGGGAGTTATGCGAAAAGTAAATAAGTGTGTATGTTGTTACGTGTATAAGGTATAGGGTGGTTTAGAAGAAGCGGAGGGGTTTTTAAGGGTAGCGTCTAAGGGGATTACGTAAATAAGGGTGTATACAAGAACAGGGGGTATGCGAAAAGTAAATAAGTGTGTATGTTGTTACGTGTATAAGGTATCTAGAGGGTGGTTTAGAAGAAGCGAAGGGGTTTTTAAGGGTAGCGTCTACGGGGATTATGTAAATAAGGGTGCATACAAGAACGGGGGTTATGCGAAAAGTAAATAAGTGTGTATGTTGTTACGTGTCTAAGGTGTCTAGAGGGTGGTTTATAAGAAGCGAAGGGGTTTTTAAGGGTAGCGTCTACGGGGGAGGGTAGCGTCTACGGGGATTACGTAAATAAGGGTGTATACAAGAACGGGGGTTATGCAAAAAGTAAATAAGTGTATATGTTTTTACGTGTATAAGGTTTGGTGGGATTGAAGTGGAATAAAAGACGAAGAAGACAAGAGGTAAACATGTAAAGCCATAAGGGCACCATGCTGATGACGTCACCCATGCTCAGTCGATAATGGGGTATCAAAATAAAGAACAATTGAATAAACATTTTATTGTACAATATAACATTGTAAAATATAATAAATGAAAATAATAACAATACTTTTTATATAAATTTTTAAGGAATAATGGCATCGACATCCATATATGCATCAATCGAATAGTGCCCCCAGGGTAAGGTTTCATCGGAACCATGAATAATAAATTGTTTGTCATCCTCCGGGCTGAGTGCTACTTTATTTTGGATAATTGAATGGACCAGATGTTTCTCGGCACGAATTAGATTTTGGGAAACTGTTTTCTGTGTGAAGGTATCAAGGCATTCTTCATAATCTTCAAATGTGATTACGGTCTTCACAACTGACGACTTTACCCCTTTAGCTTTTTTAGTTACTCCAACATTTCGAATTAGACAGTCTATTTCTTCTTCGTCATAACCATCAACCGCAAGACGTTTTCGTTTTTCCGCTAGACCATCTTCAGAGGTTAGTAACTGCGTTGCATACAATTTAGACCGTAACCCAATATAATCGGTCATTATGATACCATTGTTCTCATCCTTCATCATACCAAGAACCTTCTTATTAACTTGAGGAATTTCGTAAACGTTATCATGAGGATAGTCTGAGGTGTCGAAATATTTATAACAATCAATCTTCATTACTTCATAGGGATCTTGATCTCCAATCTCATATATAAGACTATCGGTATCAGTATACAGCACAGTACAGTTTTCACTAAAACGGTTCGCCATGTACTCATAGTGAAAATCATAGATCGTAGTTTTAGCCAGATCTAAAATTGCCATTCCTACATATAACGGTTTATTCAACCATATTTGCAGCTTCCGTAATTCGATGGCAATTAGGTTTTCACTGAAAATTGTACTATTTTTAAACTCTGGCTTAGCTATGTACGATTCAGCACCATATCGACCACTCCAATGAGAAATTAGCTTTACATCAACGCGTTTGCGCACGTTCTCCATGGTTTTACCTGCAACAATTAGAAAAAAAGTGATTGTATAGAAATATTTATATAAAACTAGCAATACTCACCAAACACTGCATTGTTCATCAGTTTGAATAGGTTCTTCTCAAACTCATTCTTCGCAGCCTTACGTAACTCGGTGTTTAAGTCAATGTAGGGCTTTAACCAAGAACTCTGCTTGAATTTCAATACTCGATGTATTTTTGTTAATACAAGCCCATTCTGTAACGCTTGCTTCAATGCTCGGTAATGTATGACGTATTTTGTTTTATTAGTTAGGGTACCCATCAACTTAGTCTCCTCATTTGATCTTGTAGCAGGCATCATGGTCTTAGGATTGAGGTGTTCGGGGCAGAAAGGTATGTCCTTATGCAAATCATGTAAATGATGAGGATACTCCAAATCAACCTCGAGCATGTACCCCTCAGAAGCATCATCAGCAATTTGTGTAACGTCTATATTAGAGTCAACCCATTCAAATCCTCCATAAGGGAGATATTGTGACATAGCCCATCCATACTAAAACATCAAAATTAATTGAAATAATCACCTAAAATGAAAAAACTAAAAACATACCTGATTATTCACATCATAGTACATTAAATATTTCGATGGATTTGAAGGATTATAAGTGGGCATATACTTATTGTTGGCTCGAGCACGACGTTTTCCGCAAACTTGACTAAGTCCACCACGTATACCACGCTCAACAAATAAAAACATGTCTACATCAGTGAGAAGTTCCAATTCTTGTCTAGTATGTTTCAGCATAGCATCGAATGTAAATCCTGGTAATGTATAATAATGTGCAGGATCGATGTTATACGTAGCAATACAACTGGAACGAAACTGCTCAAAAACGTCAGCAAGAAGAAGGATATCGGTCTTCATATATAACTCTACATATTCACCTAAGGTTTGACATTGAAACGTATTCCAGACGCGTTGTGCTCTACTATAAAGTTTACGTGAGCAGGGTTTATCTTCGAGATTATTATAGAAAGATTCGATAGGAGGTAACCTTGTTTCTTCAAAGCGGTTGAAAGAATTGAAATAGTCATAAGGCATCACCCCCTTTTTAGTTAACATTGTGAATTCTTCATCGGGAACACCAGAAAACTGAGATCTCAAATTAGGAAATTCGGTTAAATATGAAGCGAGTTTATCGAGAGATGATGCCATGAAGCGGAAACTGTCGATAAATTTGAACCGGATTCGTGCATCGTCAACATGTTTTGTGAAAGAAATATATTTTTCCTTTGTAATAGGGAGCAAATCAATAGAGCCAGTCATGCGAGTAGCAATGTCTTCGATAATGAAATTTGCATCATAACCAGATAAGTTGTGGAACACTACATTAACAGTAGGTGAATCCTGATAGTTAATATTGCACCCATCATGCGCTGCACCTCTATAATTGTTTTCGGGAATGAGATGATCATGATCTCGAACTTTCTTATCTGTAGAGGAAAATGGCGTTTCACAAATATGGCATTCGGTAGCAGCTTGAAACTGACGTTCTTGATTAGGAGTCATGTGAATTCCATAAGGACAAAGGAACACCGTACTGATATCTTGAACAAGCAGATTCATTTCATCGGCAAACCATCGCATACAATCTTCACCCATATAACTTTTGTAAAAGGATAGCGCGTCATCGTATGAACACTTGAAGTAATATCCAACGGCTGCGGGGATATGCTGTTGTGGCTTCTTAGAATCCCCAGTCTGCTTCAAAACACTCTCGAGATCTGCATATACTATAAAAGGTGCCTTTACCTTATTCTTGAAGTTTTTGAATTTAAGAACGTTTTTTCCTGGTTCAGGCATTTTAATTGCAGTTTCGTTTAATTTTATACAGTATTCAAGATGGTTATTAAGTGTCTCCTGTGATCTATAATAATGTAGACATCTATCACAGAAGTATTTCTTACAATTATGTTTACTGAGTTGAGTGGACAGAAGTCTTGATAGATTCTTTATCCAAACAAAGTGATATTTCGTTGGCGCTTCATCATATTTATCTTGCACCATCAACAAATTTACATGTTTATTCATCTTATTTCTCGTAAGGTAAGTTGGCAGAGTAATGAAGGTCTTTTTATCTTTTTGTAGAATGTAAACATTTACGGATATATTATTTTGCTTCTCAAAATTGGGGATCTGCTTGATAGTCATTGGAAATTGAATTCCTTTTAGTTTTAATACAGTCGAATAGTGAGGGTATGAGGATGTTCTATCGGAATGGATTGTAACAGGATACAATGCTGACGTAACTGCCCATGCAAAACAACCATTATCTTCATTATTAACGTTAATACATGCCTTCTTCTTTTTTATTTCTGTAGGTAAATCAATATAAGAGGATTGTACCGAACGTTTATTTTAATTTTATGTACGGTGCATAGACAAACAATAATACGTTTATTTCTCTATGGTACGGTGCTTCAGGCCATATAAATTCCTGGCAACGCTGTAAAGAATAATATAAGAATATGGCCGCTAGAACGAAAACGGCAAATTTTGCAGTGTAATAATTTCAATAAAATATTAAGTTTATATACAGTCCAACGAGTTTTAATTATAGTCCAAGACATTGGTCCTTCGAGCCGGATGAGAAACAGTGAAATTTAAATCAAGTGATAGCCGAAAGTCAAGTTGGCTTCATAATAGTTAAGTTGAAGGAGAAACAACAGGAAGACAGCGAATAGTGAGAAATTGTCGTGTTCCACCAAGGGTTGTCAATTATTTCAACAAGGTCAGTTCATTTTTATTTCCATTTCATAATTTTCTTCTTGTATAAGTGATATTTAATTTGAGTCAATATAATGACTGAGCTTGCGATGTTAAAGTCAAAAAGAACAGCTCTGAAAGGTAAATTAACTCGGTTCAAAAATTATTTCGAGTCATTAAACAGAGAGGAATTAGATGATTCAACCATTGATGAGTTACAATTGCGCTTATGTAGAATCGAACCGTTGTGGGAGGAATTCAATGACCTCCAATTTCAAATAGAGCAAACAGGCGGTTCATATGATTCGGATTATACTGAGGATGAAGTGGAAAGAACCACATTCGAGAACATATTTTTTAAAGTAACTGGAGAGATAAGTACAACTTGCAAAAGGTTTAGAGAAAAGGGCGTGATTTCCGGGAATATGTCTGTGAGTTCACACAATAACTCAGTTCAACAAAATTTTAATTCCACACAATCGTTAGTTAAATTACCACCAATCAAATTACCCAACTTTGATGGTCACTATGATAGCTGGCTAGAATTCAAAGACATATTTATTGCTCTTGTAGATAATAACGAGGCTTTAACAGAAATACAGAAATTTTATTATTTTAAATCTTCTCTGGAAAAAGAAGCCCTTGAAATAATTAAATCTATACAAGTATCTTCTTCAAATTATAACGTAGCTTGGCAATTCTTAAATGACAGATTTGAAAACAAAAAATTAATCATTTATAATCACATTAAGGCGATATTTGAACATCCAAACGTTGTTAAAGAATCCCACGTAGAACTAAGAAATCTCTACGACGCGGTTACTAAACATTTACGTTCTTTAAAGGCTCTTGGTGAAGATACCGATTCATGGGATAGGCTAATATTGTTTATAATGGGTAATAAGTTTGATTCGGTAACGCGTCGTGACTGGGAAACGTTTAAGTATAAAGGTGAATTACCGTCAATGGAAGACTTGACCATTTTTCTTAAACAAAAATGTGAGATATTGGAAAAATTAGAAGTCTCGAAATTTGAATATTCGAATACAATGCAAAAACCATTAAATAGAGGTAGCAGACGCCAAAGTAGTACATTTGCTGCCACGAGCTCAAATAACGAAAATAAAGTAAGGTGTTATTACTGTAATCAGTCTCATAGTATATATAAATGCGAATCATTTTTAAAATTAAATATTGAAAGCCGTATAGAGGCTATTAAACGATTGACACTCTGTTTAAATTGCTTACGTGATTCACATTTATCGTGGAAATGTAAAAAACCCAAGTGCTTTAAATGTGGGAAAGCGCACAATACTTTATTGCACTCAGAATCTTATCAACCCAAAGATGTTCAAGCGACCGTTGGCGGAATCGTCGAGGCACCCTCAGAAATTAACACTTCCCAGCCGTCACATGTAGTAAATTCAAATTCTTTATCGTCTATCACCGATGTACCCTCGACATGGGAATGCGCGGTTGCCGGAACTTCTGGTTTAAATGTACAGTCACAAGTTTTGCTTTCTACTGCGAAAATTGAGTTGACTAACGGGAAAAGATCGATTATGGTCCGAGCATTATTAGACAGCGGATCGCAAAGTAATTTTATTTCCCAAGAAGTGTGTAATAAACTAAATTTAAAGCAATTAAAAATAAACCATATCATAAAAGGGGTTGGCCAAACGTTGACAAGTATTAATAGCCATACAAATATTTCAATAAAATCTCGCGTTACCGGTTTTACAGCAAATATTAATTGTTTGATACTGCCAAGAATAACAGAAAAACTACCGGTGATATCATTTGATAAACATTTACTTAATATCCCTTCAAATTTACTGTTGGCAGATCCTGAATTTAACGAAAAAAAAGATATTGATATTTTATTGGGATCAAATGTATTCTGGTCCATAATAGAAGCTGGTCAGGTTCGGCTTGGGCATAATTTGCCCATCATGCAAGAGACTAAATTAGGATATCTGATAGCGGGAAATTTTAGTTTAAATTTGAGTTCTAAACAGTCATCAGTAAGTTGCCTCAATATTGTTGATACTTATAATTGTATTAACAGTCAAATTAGTAAGTTTTGGAAAATTGAAGAAATAAATAATAATAAAACCACGTGTATGTCAGTAGCGGAGCAATATTGTGAAAATTATTTTGAAAAAACGATTAAGCGAACAGAGTTTGGTCGATTTATTGTCAGAATTCCATTTAAAACAAATATCGATAAATTAGGTGAGTCGCGGGACATGGCTTTAAATAGATTTAATATACTAGAGAAAAAATTTGAAAAGAATCAAAGTCTAAAAAAGGAATATAGCGATTTTATGACAGAATACCGTAATTTAGGGCATATGTCGGAAATTGAAGATATTGTTGATAACGGATACTATCTACCACATCACGCAGTCATCAAAAATGAGAGCTTAACTACAAGGTGTCGTGTGGTATTTGATGCGTCGGCCAAAACGAATAGTGGGCTATCCCTTAATGAGGTGCAGTTTGTAGGACCTACATTACAGCAAGATGTTTTTTCGATACTGGCAAGCCACAAATATGTTATGACAGGTGATGTATCCAAAATGTACCGACAAGTGCTTGTTGATAAAAACGAAAGAAAATATCAAAAAATATTCTGGCGAAATCAAAACGGTAAAATTAAGGTGTATCAATTAAATACTGTGACATATGGTACGGCATCTGCGCCATACCTTGCGGTCAAATGCCTATTTCAAATAGCCGCGAATAATAAAATTGAGTTTCCAGAAGCAAGCAAAATTATTGAAAGAGATTTTTACATGGACGATCTTTTAACTGGAGCAAATTCAAAGTCTGAGCTATTGTCAATTCAAAGAAATGTTGTTAATTTATTAAATGATCATGGGTTTGAGTTGCGAAAGTTTTTATGTAATGATAAGGAGTTATTACAAAATTTTGAAATAAACAAGAATTTAGAAGCTGGCATTTTAAACTTAGGGGAAGATAGTCAAACTAAGACATTAGGGGTATACTGGGATGCCAATAACGACTTCTTAAAATACAAAATTACCAATAGGGACAATTTTCTATCGTATAAGGCTACTAAGCGTAACATTTTATCACATATATGTCAGATTTTTGATCCTTTAGGTTTAATAGGACCTAAAATAATTCTTGCCAAATTATTGATTCAAGAGCTCTGGAAACTCAAAGCAGACTGGGATGATGAAGTTCCCACAAATATATTAAACATGTTGGTAGACTTTTATAAGGATTTGTCTTGCATTGATCAATTAAATATTCCCAGATGTGCCGTTTTTTCCCAGTACATTAACATTGAACTCCACGGATTCTGTGACGCTTCCATTAAGGCATACGGCGCCTGCGTTTACATACGATGTTCAACGTCATCGGGTCAATTTGTTTCAAATTTACTATGTGCAAAGTCTCGAGTGGCACCAGTAAAACAAATTAGTTTACCACGCCTTGAATTATGTGGTGCACTATTACTAGCAAATTTAATTAAAAAAATTATAGATTCGTTAGAAATCGAATTCAATCATCTGTACTATTGGTCTGACTCTATGATCACCCTGTTTTGGATAAAAAACGAATCAAGTAGGTGGAAGACATTCGTTGCCAACAGGGTTAGTGAAATAAGGTCACTCACAAATTTCCAAGATTGGAACCATGTGAAATCAAAAGAAAATCCGGCAGATTTACTATCGCGTGGTGAATCTGTCACAGCTCTAAGTACACTTAATTTGTGGTGGCATGGTCCAGACTGGTTTCAAATCGATAATTCAAAATGGGAATATTCTTCTCCTAATATTGATACCACGAAAATTCCTGAACAGCACAGCGTGTCTTGCATTGCATTAAAACCTAACAACCAGTTAGATAATTTGTTGAAAAGATTTTCCTCATTTTCCAAAACAACGCGAGTATTGGCATACATTTTGCGCTTTTTGTCAAATACTAAACTTAAAAGTCATGAAAGAGTTTACGGAGTGCTACTTCCTGAGGAACTTGAAGACTCGGTAAATCTATTAATAAAAAATGTACAAATAGAATGCTTTCCTCAAGAATACAATATTTTATGTAAGCAAGGGGAAATTCCTAGGTCAAGCAAAATACTCTCACTCACTCCATTTTTAGAAAACGGAATAATACGTGTAGGGGGACGAATAAAAAACGCTAATCAACCCTACAACAAAAAACATCCGATAATTCTTCCAAGTCACCATACTTTGACGCATCAAATTTTAAAGAATGAGCATGAAAGATTATTACATTTCGGTGTACAAACTCTCTTATATTCAGTTAGGGAGAAATATTGGCCTATTTCAGGACGGAATGCTTGTAAGAATATAGTTAGGAAATGCGTTAGATGTTTTCGCGCAGCACCCAAAGATTTAAATTATTTGATGGGCGACTTACCAAATGTCCGTGTTAACCCTTACTCAGTATTTTCAAATGTTGGAACAGATTTCGGTGGCCCATTTCTATTGAAAGATAGACAAACTCGCTGTCCCAAAATTGTTAAGGCTTATATATGTTTATTTGTATGTATGAGCACGAAGGCCATACACATCGAGTTAGTGTCTGAACTCACAACCAAGGCATTTCTAGCTGCTTTTAACAGATTCTCTAGTAGACGCGGAAAACCGTCTAACGTCTACTCGGACAATGGGCTAAATTACGTGGGGGCAAATAATGAATTGCATAAAGTTTACGAATTTTTAAAAAATAATTCTGAATACATAGCAAATCAATTAGTGAATGAAAAAATTAGGTGGCACTTCATTCCTGCGCGCTCTCCCACTTTCGGAGGCATCTGGGAAGCAGAAATTAAATGTGCAAAGCATCATATTAAACGAGTTATCGGAGAAAGACGCTTAACATTTGAGGAATTCAGTACGGTATTGACTCAGATTGAATGCATACTTAACTCCCGCCCTCTGTCTCCTATATCCCAAGATCCTAACGACTTATCCGCCTTAACACCTGGCCATTTTTTGATTGGGAAACCCCTCAACAGTTTACCAGAAATCAGAGTAACTGAAATTCCAGAAAACCGGTTATCAAGGTGGCAAAAAATTCAAGTTATATCGCAACATTACTGGGCTAGGTGGCAAAAGGAGTACTTGTCGGAGTTACAGCAGAGATCTAAGTGGAAGCAAAATTATCAGCAGCTGCTAAACATTGGAACACTAGTGTTAGTGAAGAACGATAATGCACCTAGCTTAAACTGGCAGCTAGGCAGAGTAACTGCTCTTCACCCCGGAAAAGACGGTGTAGTGCGAGTTGTGGAAATTAAAGTGTTTGGTGGCACCATAAGTCGTGCTGTAAATCGTATATGTGCCCTACCAGTGGAATAACTGTTAAACTTTGTTATTAATAGTTAAATTTTTAAAATACTTTGTATTTTCAAGGCGGGCGGTAATTATGTACCGAACGTTTATTTTAATTTTATGTACGGTGCATAGACAAACAATAATATGTTTATTTCTCTATGGTACGGTGCTTCAGGCCATATAAATGCCTGGCAACGCTGTAAAGAATAATATAAGAATATGGCCGCTAGAACGAAAACGGCAAATTTTGCAGTGTAATAATTTCAATAAAATATTAAGTTTATATACAGTCCAACGAGTTTTAATTATAGTCCAAGACAAGGATCCTAGTTGAGGAGTATACTTATTGATGTTAACGCCTAAATTCAGCACCTTCTTCAATGCCCAACCACTATCACGTTCTTGAAACTCCTCCAAGTCTTTAAGGATAGTCGCAATGACTTTAGTATCAAACCAATCATCAATGTTTGTATCCTTATATATCGGATAATTAGTTGTCGTAAAATACTTGAACTCATTAAGAATCAGATCTCCTTTAACAATTTCAAATTCACCTCCGAAAGCCACATTCACCTTAACAGCTACCTCCTTTTTTAATATATTATGTATACGTCGTTTAAAGAGAGCCCTACAATCTTTGAGAAATGCAATGGGATCCTTATGCTTCAGGTTTGAGATGCTACCAGTTCTGATGCGACCGTTAAATGCTGCATCCAGATCATCCCATTTTACACGATGTTTTGCGGTTTCCATATGAGATGATAGGTCTCCACCATGTTTTTGAATATATTTAAATTGGTTACGATATGACTTTATTTGAGTTATACTAGTTAGAATATGCTGCTTTTCTCCAATATTCTTGGCACTCCGTAACGCATTATTTAGTTTTCTTATAGCTTTTCTACACTCCATAAGCCCTCTAGTCACTTGGTGTTCATTATAATTAGATGTTATAAGCCCGAACAGAAAAGCAACATGTTTCACGAGATTCACAAAGAGACTCATAATAAGGATGAAATTTTTTTTCGTAAGCACTTTGAACAAAGAACTGTAATCGAATGAGCATCATTGAGATATGAGGGGTAACAAGTAAACTTCTAGTCAGACGGAAGACTGAACGGTAACATTTTGTCTTAAAAAGACTCGCGATTGAGGAAATTTGTGTCTGTTTTTCCATCAGAAAGCATGTAAAAATGAGACAGTTCTATGCTAATCCCCAGACTGACTCTTTGGTTTTGGTTTATTAACGATAATAAAGTGTTTAAAATATTATTATAATTCATTAAAATATACTGTGTTTGGTATTAAATATCAATTAAGCTAGTGCTTATTGATATAATAGATCTCCCATCACCGCCATCGGCGGGAACCATCCCGTACGAAACAGAATATACGCGAAGGTTGAAAGCCAAAATTCATTTCTTAAATGTAATAAAACCTGACATTTTTACAAGTGAAAACTTAATTAATGATTCAAATGTGAGAGTTCGTAAAACAATAGTGACGGTTAAAACATCGCCTAAATCATCCAGACTTTCTAAAGGTGCGTCCAAACACAAAATTAATAAAAAAAAGACCGGCATTAGGTCAAAACTTTCCGTTCATAAAAACATTATAGTTAAAAAAAGTGACGCGAAAAGTGTAACAACAGACAATAATGAGCCATCAGCCATAACTAGTGAAAATAATTATACATCTAAATATAGTGAAGAAATAGATAGAATCAAAAATAAAACTCGGCAACTCAAAAATAAAAATTATCTTAGGCTAGTCTATATTGATGACGAAGCAGTGAACAATATTACAGACAATAACGTAACTTCAACGCTTACTATTCCTCAAAAGTGCTTAGACAATATCGATATTAATATAATTAAGGAAACATTGAAATCGGTCAATGATAACAAAAAGTGTCGCGAAAACATTGAAAAGTGTCTAGAAACGGACACCCAGAAAAAGTGTATAGGAAACTTAGAAACAATAGAAAAGTGTATAGAAAACACGGAAACCGAAGACATATCGGACAAGAACATAGCAGACGACACCACTTCGGACCTTTTACATGAACTTTCAATCCCCATTTGTAGAAGGAAAAAAACAAATCGAACATCCACCCCGGATATTAGCTCAAATTTTATCAGCCAAAAATCGCAAAATAAAATGGGAGACGATACAATAGGAGACAAAAGTAGCTCAACTGACGAGGAAACTAATGAAAAGTCAAATAATCAAAAAAAAAATAAAAATGACCACCCACGCAATGGTACATAATCAACTCAGTCAATCGTGGATACAAGAAGTGGAAAATGCAGAAAATGCCCCACCCGTAAACGACAATTTTGTCTCACAATATGAAGATATGACAAAAAAAACCATTGTTGCTAGGACAATGAATATGACATCAAATAAAAATCAAAATAACGATTTAAATTCAATAAATATAATCGAAGATGAACAGATGGACACCACATCTCAACAAACCGATTTCATAAAACCAAAAAAGACAACGTCATTTAATACTCTTCTAAAACAATCAAAAAAGAACCCAGACACAATAACAAATAATCGATTCGAAACATTATCCGAAGATTCAGAAGACGAGGCGCCAGCGAGAAAAATAAAAAACGCAAGAAAACTACATTCAGAAAGCTCACAGTAATAGAAGACAGCTCTGATGAAATAAACAAAATTCAAAATATTAAGCGACCTAAACAAAAAGAATCAACCACAAAAAATACTAAAAAAACCACAAACACATGTCCTCCCATTATCATTGATGGAAATGTCTCGGCACACAGAGAAATGGTGTCGAAACTGAAAGAATATGTCAAAAATGCTTTTGAAATGAAATATACGTCAAATTCCACGATTATTTTTACAAAGGAGTTTGACGACTTTGACAAATTAAAACAAATTTTGAGAACGGAAAAAGTCCCCTTCCATACTTATACTAGGAAGGACGAAAAAACACACGCCTTTTTCCTACGAGGCTTAGCCGAAGGACTTCACATTGACGACATCAAGGAAGAACTTAGCGATATATATAAACTTAACATTAAGGACATATTCCGGATGACGACGAAAGCACGTCCGCTATACCTAGTTATCACGGATCCAAAAATCACGCTTGATTTCTTAAATAAAAATGTTAGGGTCCTAGAACATACCCGTATTCAATGGGAATATAGGCGTCAAGCGAAACCTATAATCCAATGCCATATATGCCAACTCTGGGGCCACGCAACATCAAACCGCGGCCGAGCCCCAAGATGCTTGAAATGTGCCGCATTCCACTTGACGCCAGAGTGCCCAAAGGACCGATCTAAACCGGCGAAGTGCGCCAACTGCAGAGGTGACCACCCGGCAAACGCTGAGATATGCCCAGAATATCTAAAAAGAAGAGAATGGCTAGAGATGAGAAGATCCAAAACAAACAACAATATAGCTCCTAAATATATCCCCGCTCCACTCCCAACTACAAATCCCTGGAATAATAAATCTACCCCATCACAACAAGACTTCCCCAGTTTTCCCACAAAACAAACCACCCCTGCCCCCCAACAAAACATCCCCAAAACTCGTACCATCCCCCAAACAAACATTGCTCCCACTGTCGACATAAATAAACTCACGCAACTGAACAAAATGGTCCAGGAACTACAGGAAATAGTCAACCTCGACGAACTTACCAGGGCAGTAGCAGACCTTCTACAGGAAATGAAAAAAGCCACTAGCAAACTAGAAAAGTTTACGATATACAACAACTTTGTCGCTGGAATTGATAAGTATGACATCTAGGCAGGTAGGTGATAAAATAGGAATTCAAAAACGAAATCATCTTAAAATAATCTTTTGTAATGTATGTGGAGTTCTTAACAAGCTCCATCTTATCAGACATTTTCTCGAAAACCATAAACCAGATATTTTCTTTCTAATAGAGACGTTCCTTAAACCTAATAAATCCGTGAATTTTAGAAATCCAAATTATAGTCTTCTCAGACTAGACCGCCCCACAAATGTCCGTGGGGGCGGCCTCGCAGTATTAATCAAAAAGGAAATAAAATTTCAACTCTTGCAACCGAATAATTCATTAATTGAGCATATCTCGGTCCTCATTGACAATAAACTCAAAGTAGTGGGGGCATATTTCCCACCCAATAAAAAACTAAGCGAAACAGATTTCTTTAACATCACAAGAACACATAATAGATTTCTCATAGTGGGTGACTTAAATTGTAAGCACCCGCTATGGGACTCACGCAAACACTAACGGAAATACTCTCCTGAGGTTTTGCGACAACTCTGACTGCAATATTTTCAGCACAGATAACCCAACCCATTTTCCTTTCTCCGGTCTTACCCCCAGTACAATAGATCTAGCCATCGGTAGAAACATAAACACAATTACAAAAATGAAAACCATCCCAGACCTAAATTCCGACCACGATCCCATCCTACTTGAACTCAAAATAACACACACAACAAACTCACCCCCAACAAGAACGTATAATTACACAACCACAAACTGGACATTATTCAGGAAACATATAAACGAAAACTTAAAAATTGTAGACAACATAGAAAACCAAAAACAATTGGTTAACATAATACAAAATCTTCAAAACATTATAATTACATCCAGAAATAAATCCACAACCCTTAAACCAAAACCCAAATCCCAAAGCCCTCTCCCAGACCATTTAATCAAATTAATAAACGATAAAAGCAAAATCCGAAGACGATGGCAAGTTAGCAGAAAAGAGGACGACAGACAAGCGTTAAAATATTATCAAAACTTAATAAATTTACAGATTAACGAACATCGAAATCAAGAATGGAAACGATTTCTAGAAAACCTCTCTCCAAAAGACAACACATTATGGAAGATAACAAAAAAGTTTAAAAATAAAAGGGAAGAAATTACTAAAATAGAAACAAACGGTAAAACTTTCACTCAAAAGACAAATATTGCGGAGGCCTTTGGAGAGTATTTCCAGGACAATTTCATAAATAACACAGTAAACACACAACACCATCTTAACATAACACAAACAGTAACAGAATACCTACGCAACACACTCATAATCAATAAATCAAACTTAGCAACTACATTTGAAATAGTAAATACAATTGCTTCACTTAAAAATAAGACAGCGCCGGGGCTGGATGGTATTTCAAGCATTCTCCTCAAAAGCTTACCAAAAAAGCAATAGTGCAAATAACTCATATAGTAAATTACATAATTAAAACCGGTATATACCCAGATATGCTCAAGATTGCCAATGTTATCCCAATTATCAAAGCCAACAAACAACCCTGTTATGTGGATAGTTACAGACCGATTTCACTTTTAAACAATATAGCAAAGGTGATTGATACAATAATATTAAAAATAATTCAACACTTTGTTGATAAACAAAATATAATTCCACAAGAACAGTATGGTTTCCGGGGCGGTCACAGTACTGTTGCACAGATTATTAGGGTCTTCAACCATATTAGGGAGGAATTTTAAAAAAAAACAAATCTGTGATGGTCACAATTGACATACAGAAAGCTTTTGATACGGTGTGGCACGATGGATTAATATACAAATTAATAAATCTCAAAACACCAGATTACCTAATAAAAATTATTAAATCATATCTTACAAATAGAAAATTTTACTCTCGTGTGAACGATGGTGTGGCGGGGCCATACCCCATACAAGCCGGAGTTCCACAAGGGTCAGTTCTCTCACCTTTGTTATACTCCCTTTTTACCCATGATTTACCCTCCTCCCCACAAATCTTAACTGCCATGTATGCAGACGACACTTGTTTTGTATAATCTGCAACAACACCAGACATTGCACTCCAAAATATACAAACTTACATTAACATACAAATACTCATATATATGAGAGACAACAAATTGACGATAAATCCCTCAAAAACAGAGTACATGTTACTCAGGAGGAAAAAAAGGAACAATGACTCATTGCAATCACAGCTGCGTGTAGATGGGCAAACTATCTCCCCCAGTAGCACGTTAAAGTACCTTGGCTACACAGTGCAGGGCAATACCAACGCCAACGCACATATCACTAAGCAAGTACAAAAAGCGAAGATGGCAATGAGCAAATTATACCCTTTGATTTGCAAAAAAAGTTGTCTCTCAGTACACAACAAATTAATGATATATAGACTAATCATCAGACCCACACTAATTCACGCTGCACCTGCATATTACACCGCCACAAAACACAACTTCCACACCCTACAGGTGGTGCAAAACAAGTGCCTTCGCATGGCAATACCCTACAAAGTCGAATATCCAAAACTCCCAAAAAATTCGTGGTTACATGAACAAGCCGGCATACCCACTATCAAGGACTTTATAACTAAAATATCTCAAAATTTTTACAATTATTGCATACCTAAAAACCTTCGAGAAACACTCAGAGCCGCAAATCGCGCAAAAGACACCCGTGATAGTGGGTGTAGGCTTTTGCATGGTAATTTATTCACATAACTAGTTGTTATTCCTCAACAACCAAAAACTTCGACATAGAGGGTAAATTTTACCTCTATTCAACCAAACATTCTTACACTATAACATATACCTCCCTAAAATGAACATCAGTCATGTTGCCGTCTCTCATAATCTAATACCTGTTCGTTTTGAAACCCTGTTTTTCAGCTGCTTTTCAGGGATATACTAGTCGAAATAGCAGTGGAGTCATACTTGTGAATACGGGACAAAGTTAGTTGCACAACAAAAACAAATGGATTATGCTCTCAGCAAGGTGCCATGTTCCAAATGCAAAATTACACAATTACGACAGGACAGCCTGAACATCGGCTTTTTGTATATATTTTTATGTATATGTCATGGATGTAATTGTAAATACTCTGTGTTAAACTATTGTTAATAAAGACATTTTAAAACAAACAAACATGTAAAAATGATGCATTTTAAGCTAATTGAGCAATTCTGACACTTTTTTAACCGTAATATTTGAGGAAGATATGATATATTCAAGTAATGATTCCAATTAACAAACAGTGATTGAAACAAGAAGTTTATGATCTGTATCTGCAGGCTACGATTTAGCTAGACTACAAATTCAATTCCGGCAACCTTCAGGACCATTGATTACGAGAAAAAGTATGTCACCATTCGAGGAATTTTAAAAGAATAATAAATTACTTATAAATTGAAAACTTTTCGCCTATTATGAAATTTTTACTTGAGAAGGATATGATATATTCTAGTAATGATTCCAATTAACAAACAGTGATTGAAATAAGAAGTTAATGATCTGTATTTGCAGACTACGGTTTAGCTAGACCACAAATTCTATTCCGGCAACCTTCAGGACCATTGATTACGAGAAAAAAAATCACCATTCGACGAATTTTAAAAAAATAATAAATTATTTATAAATTCAAATCCTGAATTTGTCGATCACGAATTGTTTATTATTTTTCTATATTGTCTATTTACCCATAGTTAAACATATACTATTATTTATTATCTATTTTTTATATGTGAGGTCGAAGGAGATTCTTTAATAGCCTTTAGGCAACAATTTTCCCTGATATGTGTTAAAAACATACAGAAAATACTATACGCACTTGAACTAATAGATAACCGCATGTTTTGTAGGCATGTCTTACAGATATCCTAGTTAAGTCCTTATCCCACAATGTGGTAACTGCCGTATTTCTGTGTGGAAAAAAGTCGATCCCCCGTTTTATATCCGAAGAGACCTCAAAAAATACTTATATGGTTAAGAGAAATCGATATACGAGACCCACTACTTATTTCCGACCAAAAATTCAATTACAATTTAAACTACAATACATCTCAAAAATTTATATAAAATTTACATATGAGGTCATAGGCACTCTTCAATAGCCTTTAGGCGACTCTACCCCATAACAGAAGGATACTGTTCGTACATAACTCAAAAGGTGACTGCTCGGGTTGTAATCGAGTCTAACCGACACCCTAAGTTTTTTGTACTTCTCCCACTGTGTGGTACCTGTCATATCTCTGTGTAGGAAAAGTCGGTATCCTTTTTATACCCGAAGAAACCTCATTGTATGCTATCAAAATTATATATCACAACTAAAACAATAAATATTTTTGTAGGTAAATACTCAAAAGATACTTACTCGTTTGCCTATTTCCTTCTGCAGCAATCTTCACCCCAGGCGCGAGCTGTTGTGTACCACACGTCATCGCGATTTTAGAAGAGCCCATCTAATTCGGGCGTCAGACTAGAAATAAAAATTTATTAGTCTAATATTTTACTAACCAAAATTTTTAACAATTGACATTCAATTAAACTTTTTTGCATAAATCTATCTACATCCCATCACTTTTTATAACAAACAATGATGATCTTACCACACAAACTATTACATCGTCGCAGACTAGTGAAATTACTAGTAAAAACAATTATATATGGGGGTTTATTTCCATATTAATTAATTTTTTATGCAACTCTAAATAAAATGGTTCAAAAGACTTTATTAGTTTAATATTTTACTAATAAAAATTTTTAACAATTGACTTTCAATTAAACATTTTTGCATAAATCTACCTACATCCCCATCACTTTTTAAAACAAACATTGATGATCTTACCATAAAAAATATTACATCGTTGCAGACTAGTGAAATTATTAGTAAAAATAATTATATATGGGTGTATATTTTCATATTAGCTAATATTTTTTTACGCAACTCTAAATAAAAGGATTTAAAATATTCATAAAAAAAGATCTCCTCAGATGTCTATTCTACATAAGAATCAATGCATATGTATACTTTCATCTAAGTCGATGACGTCATAGATTCTCGTTACTAATAACATACCTTATCAACGAAAACCGACAAGTCCAAACAAGTTCATACTAAAACGGATATATGATTTCAAAAAACTTGGGTTGTGATGAAAAATTATATGATTGTCACAGTGATTTTTCATTATGCCCAAAACATAATATTCTACCTGGTTCAAAATATGAAAAGTTATTGTCTACCCATTATCCTAAAAATAATTATAAAATTCACTACCGGACACTAAACGATTGGCATTGAAAAAGATACATAGGTTTCTAAAATTCGAGCGGAATTCTTGGTTGAAGACATATTGATTTAAACAACCATTTGAGAAATTTAGCAAACAATGATTTTGAATCATCATAAACTTATTATTAAAACAATGGAAAATTTTCGAAAGTACCGTTATGTTTAATTACTTAAATCTTGAGACGGCCGCTACAGTATAAAACATTTCATTGCAATTCCTTTCTTACATTATAGTACAATTTTTAATCAAAAATCTAGTAGCTGTTAAATTAAAAAGGACTGAAATAGTTTTCGGTAAACCTCTTTATATAGGTGTGACTATTTTAGATATTTCAAAAACCATAATGTATAATTTTAATTATGATTTTATGATATCGAAAGGTAAAATGAAGGATGAGGCGGAATCTCTAATTATTACTCATTTTGTAGGACTTCGATCAAAAATGTATTCATATAAAATATAGACTAATAAAAAGCAGAAACAAGATATGCGAGGTGAAAGGGATAACTAAAAAATAATGGGAATTAACAAGAATGTTGCTGAAAATCGAATAACCTTCAATGATTATTTTAAAATGTTCAAGAAGCTTAGAACCTAGATATGAAAATCAATTTAACATAATAAACATCAAAGTTTTTAGTGTTGAACAAAATAAAATTGTTTTAAGCGCATTTGATGATGAAAGATACATATGAGCAAACATTAACTGATATTTTTTGAAAAATCATCTAAAGAAATTTGTCATATTTCAACAAAAAAATATTTATTACTCACGCTTTAAGGGAACAACTTGTCACTTGCACACCTTATTTAACACTGAATATAGAATCAATTTTTAATACACACGTATTTGTCCATTCATTAAGCCGGTGACGTCGGCGGCTGCTTTACCAGGGTCAAATATCTAGAATACTTACGCTGAGATGTACACTGCATATTCTGCACTATCAGCGTCTGGCTGGAACAACTCACCATTCATTGCAACAATGTATCATAATGGTTTATTGTTAGAACCACATTCATCATACTTTGTAGTTATTTTTTGATTAGTGATAAGTTTCCTCAATTCATTTGTTTTCTACGATTCGATTCAGTATTTTATTCATTGTGAGATATTGCGGTTGATTACTGATAATACGAAAATATTTTTCTCCTATAAAGTAATCCAAGATTAATTTTATATAAGTTTCTTTGGTGAGTCGGATGTGTGATGTAAATTAAGTAGAGACAAAATTATTAAAATCTTAGTAATCTACGAGTATACGGGCGTGGTTTTTTCAAATTCAAAAGCGTTCAAACTGACTTTCAAAAAGTTCGGTAGTTTCTGTGTTTTGGCGGTTTAACTAGTAAAAAGGTATGAAAATTCAACTTATTTTTAGATTTCCGTTAAAAGTATTTTTACGACTTTTGTTTTATGACGCCTGTAATATTTTGAGCGATATAAATTAGTATAATGATCTCTTATAACATGGATTTTAATATTCATTTTGTTTTTTCTAAAATAAATTTAAGTCATCGAAAACACATACACAATAGTGATGAAATCATATACAGTATCTATTCAACTGATATATGTTACGCCAAATCTGATTCAATAATTATAACATCACGCAAATAATTTGGTATAAATTGTAGATCTTTTATATTTTCTGAACAACAAAAAAATGTTCTTTAACATCGTTTTATGCTTTTGCATTAACAAACAATCACTATATTTTGACATGACTCACCAATCACCTACATATTGTAGCCCTATTTATAAATTAGGTTTATTTAAACTATAGTAACTTCACGGAAGAGTGTTTTGCTCATATGTATCTTTCATCATCAAATGCGCTTAAAACAATTTTATTTTGTTCAACACTAAAAAACTTTGATGTTTCTTATGTTAAATTGATTTTCATATCTAGGTTCTAAGCTTCTTGAACATTTTAAAATAATCATTGAAAGTTATTCGATTTTCAGCAACATTCTTGTTAATTCCCATTATTTTTTAATTATCCCTTTCATCTCGCATATCTTGTTTCTACTTTTTATTAGTCTATATTTTATATGAATACATTTTTGATCGAAGTCCTACAAAATGAGTAATAATTAGAGATTCCGCCTCATCCTTCATTTTACCTTTCGATATCATAAAATCATAATTAAAATTATACATTATGGTTTTTGAAATATTGGTCGGAAAAAAGTAGTGGGTCTCGTATATCGATTTCTCTTAACCATATAAGTATTTTTTGAGGTCTCTTCGGATATAAAACGGGGGATCGACTTTTTTCCACACAGAAATACGGCAGTTACCACATTGTGGGATAAGTACTTAACTAGGATATCTGTAAGACATGCCTACAAAACATGCGGTTATCTATTAGTTCAAGTGCGTATAGTATTTTCTGTATGTTTTTAACACATATCAGGGAAAATTGTTGCCTAAAGGCTATTAAAGAATCTCCTTCGACCTCACATATAAAAAATAGATAATAAATAATAGTATATGTTTAACTATGGGTAAATAGACAATATAGAAAAATAATAAACAATTCGTGATCGACAAATTCAGGATTTCAATTTATAAATAATTTATTATTCTTTTAAAATTCGTTGAATGGTGATTTTTTTTCTCGTAATCAGTGGTCCTGAAGGTTGCCGGAATAGAATTTGTGGTCTAGCTAAATCGTAGTCTGCAGATACAGATCATTAACTTCTTATTTCAATCACTGTTTGTTAATTGGAATCATTACTAGAATATATCATATCCTCCTCAAGTAAAAATTTCATAATAGGCCAAAAGTTTTCAATTTATAAGTAATTTATTATTCTTTTAAAATTCCCCAAATGGTGGCATACTTTTTCTCGTAATCAATGGTCCTGAAGATAGCCGGAATTGAATTTGTAGTATAGCTAAATCGTAGCCTGCAGATACAGATCATAAACTTCTTGTTTCAATCACTGTTTGTTAATTGGAATCATTACTTGAATATATCATATCTTCCTCAAATATTACGGTTACAAAAGTGTCAGAATTGCTCAATTAGCTTAAAATGCATCATTTTTACATGCTTTCTTATGGAAAAACAGACACAAATTTCCTCAATCGCGGGTCTTTTTAAGACAAAATGTTACCGTTCAGTCTTCCGTCTGACTAGAAGTTTACTTGTTACCCCTCATATCTCAATAATGCTCATTCGATTACAGTTCTTTGTTCAAAGTGCTTACGAAAAAAAATTTCATCCTTATTATGAGTCTCTTTGTGAATCTCGTGAAACATGTTGCTTTTCTGTTCGGGCTTATAACATCTAATTATAATGAACACCAAGTGACTAGAGGGCTTATGGAGTGTAGAAAAGCTATAAGAAAACTAAATAATGCGTTACGGAGTGCCAAGAATATTGGAGAAAAGCAGCACTAATTCTCCGATATATAAGGATACAAACATTGATGATTGGTTTGATACTAAAGTCATTGCGACTATCCTTAAAGACTTGGAGGAGTTTCAAGAACGTGATAGTGGTTGGGCATTGAAGAAGGTGCTGAATTTAGGCGTTAACATCAATAAGTATACTCCTCAACTAGGATCCTCTTATATTGATTCACCTACAGAAATAAAAAAGAAGAAGGCATGTATTAACGTCAATAATGAAGATAATGGTTGTTTTGCATGGGCAGTTACGTCAGCATTGTATCCTGTTACAATCCATTCCGATAGAACATCCTCATACCCTCACTATTCGACTGTATTAAAACTAAAAGGAATTCAATTTCCAATGACTATCAAGCAGATCCCCAATTTTGAGAAGCAAAATAATATATCCGTAAATGTTTACATTCTACAAAAAGATAAAAAGACCTTCATTACTCTGCCAACTTACCTTACGAGAAATAAGATGAATAAACATGTAAATTTGTTGATGGTGCAAGATAAATATGATGAAGCGCCAACGAAATATCACTTTGTTTGGATAAAGAATCTATCAAGACTTCTGTCCACTCAACTCAGTAAACATAATTGTAAGAAATACTTCTGTGATAGATGTCTACATTATTATAGATCACAGGAGACACTTAATAACCATCTTGAATACTGTATAAAATTAAACGAAACTGCAATTAAAATGCCTGAACCAGGAAAAAACGTTCTTAAATTCAAAAACTTCAAGAATAAGGTAAAGGCACCTTTTATAGTATATGCAGATCTCGAGAGTGTTTTGAAGCAGACTGGGGATTCTAAGAAGCCACAACAGCATATCCCCGCAGCCGTTGGATATTACTTCAAGTGTTCATACGATGACGCGCTATCCTTTTACAAAAGTTATATGGGTGAAGATTGTATGCGATGGTTTGCCGATGAAATGAATCTGCTTGCTCAAGATATCAGTACGGTGTTCCTTTGTCCTTATGGAATTCACATGACTCCTAATCAAGAACGTCAGTTTCAAGCTGCTACCGAATGCCATATTTGTGAAACGCCATTTTCCTCTACAGATAAGAAAGTTCGAGATCATGATCATCTCATTCCCGAAAACAATTATAGAGGTGCAGCGCATGATGGGTGCAATATTAACTATCAGGATTCACCTACTGTTAATGTAGTGTTCCACAACTTATCTGGTTATGATGCAAATTTCATTATCGAAGACTTGCTACTCGCATGACTGGCTCTATTGATTTGCTCCCTATTACAAAGGAAAAATATGTTTCTTTCACAAAACATGTTGACGATGCACGAATCCGGTTCAAATTTATCGACAGTTTCCGCTTCATGGCATCATCTCTCGATAAACTCGCTTCATATTTAACCGAATTTCCTAATTTGAGATCTCAGTTTTCTGGTGTTCCCGATGAAGAATTCACAATGTTAACTAAAAAGGGGGTGATGCCTTATGACTATTTCAATTCTTTCAACCGCTTTGAAGAAACAAGGTTACCTCCTATCGAATCTTTCTATAATAATCTCGAAGATAAACCCTGCTCACGTAAACTTTATAGTAGAGCACAACGCGTCTGGAATACGTTTCAATGTCAAACCTTAGGTGAATATGTAGAGTTGTATATGAAGACCGATATCCTTCTTCTTGCTGACGTTTTTGAGCAGGTCCGTTCCAGTTGTATTGCTACGTATAACATCGATCCTGCACATTATTATACATTACCAGGATTCACATTCGATGCTATGCTGAAACATACTAGACAAGAATTGGAACTTCTCACTGATGTAGACATGTTTTTATTTGTTGAGCGTGGTATACGTGGTGGACTTAGTCAAGTTTGCGGAAAACGTCGTGCTCGAGCCAACAATAAGTATATGCCCACTTATAATCCTTCAAATCCATCGAAATATTTAATGTACTATGATGTGAATAATCAGGTATGTTTTTAGTTTTTTCATTTTAGGTGATTATTTCAATTAATTTTAATGTTTTAGTATGGATGGGCTATGTCACAATATCTCCCTTATGGAGGATTTGAATGGGTTGACTCTAATATAGACGTTACACAAATTGCTGATGATGCTTCTGAGGGGTACATGCTCGAGGTTGATTTGGAGTATCCTCACCATCTACATGATTTGCATAAGGACATACCTTTCTGCCCAGAACACCTCAATCCTAAGACCATGATGCCTGCTACAAGATCAAATGAGGAGACTAAGTTGATGGGTACCCTAACTAATAAAACAAAATACGTCATACATTACCGAGCATTGAAGCAAGCGTTACAGAATGGGCTTGTATTAACAAAAATACATCGAGTATTGAAATTCAAGCAGAGTTCTTGGTTAAAGCCCTACATTGACTTAAACACCGAGCTACGTAAGGCTGCGAAGAATGAGTTTGAGAAGAACCTATTCAAACTGATGAACAATGCAGTGTTTGGTGAGTATTGCTAGTTTTATATAAATATTTCTATACAATCACTTTTTTTCTAATTGTTGCAGGTAAAACCATGGAGACGTGCGCAAACGCGTTGATGTAAAGCTAATTTCTCATTGGAGTGGTCGATATGGTGCTGAATCGTACATAGCTAAGCCAGAGTTTAAAAATAGTACAATTTTCAGTGAAAACCTAATTGCCATCGAATTACGGAAGCTGCAAATATGGTTGAATAAACCGATATATGTAGGAATGGCAATTTTAGATCTGGCTAAAACTACGATCTATGATTTTCACTATGAGTACATGGCGAACCGTTTTAGTGAAAACTGTACTGTGCTGTATACTGATACCGATAGTCTTATATATGAGATTGGAGATCAAGATCCCTATGAAGTAATGAAGATTGATTGTTATAAATATTTCGACACCTCAGACTATCCTCATGATAACGTTTACGAAATTCCTCAAGGTAATAAGAAGGTTCTTGGTATGATGAAGGATGAGAACAATGGTATCATAATGACCGATTATATTGGGTTACGGTCTAAATTGTATGCAACTCTGAAGATGGTCTAGCGGAAAAACGAAAACGTCTTGCGGATGATGGTTATGACGAAGAAGAAATAGACTGTCTAATTCGAAATGTTGGAGTAACTAAAAAAGCTAAAGGGGTAAAGTCGTCAGTTGTGAAGACCGTAATCACATTTGAAGATTATGAAGAATGCCTTGATACCTTCACACAGAAAACAGTTTCCCAAAATCTAATTCGTGCCGAGAAACATCTGGTCCATTCAATTATAGCACTCAGCCCGGAGGATGACAAACGATTTATTATTCATGGTTCCGATGAAACCTTACCCTGGGGGCACTATTCGATTGATGCATATATGGATGTCGATGCCATTATTCCTTAAAAATTTATATAAAAAGTATTGTTATTATTTTCATTTATTATATTTTACAATGTTATATTGTACAATAAAATGTTTATTCAATTGTTCTTTATTTTGATACCCCATTATCGACTGAGCATGGGTGACGTCATCAGCATGGTGCCCTTATGGCTTTACATGTTTACCTCTTGTCTTCTTCGTCTTTTATTCCACTTCAATCCCACCAAACCTTATACACTACACGTAAAAACATATACACTTATTTACTTTTTGCATAACCCCCGCTCTTGTATACACCCTTATTTACGTAATCCCCGTAGACGCTCCCCTTAGACGCTACCCTTAAAACCCTCTTCGCTTCTTCTAAATCGCCCCCTAGATACCTTATACACGTAAAAACATTCACACTTATTTTTGCATAACCCCCGTTCTTGTATACACCCTTATTTACGTAATCCCCGTAGACGCTACCCTCCCCCGTAGACGCTACCCTTAAAAACCCCTTCGCTTCTTATAAACCACCCTCTAGACACCTTATACACGTAACAACATACACACTTATTTACTTTTCGCATAACCCCCGTTCTTGTATGCACCCTTATTTACATAATCCCCGTAGACGCTACCCTTAAAAACCCCTTCGCTTCTTCTAAACCACCCTCTAGATACCTTATACACGTAACAACATACACACTTATTTACTTTTCGCATACCCCCTGATCTTGTATACACCCTTATTTACGTAATCCCCGTAGACGCTACCCTTAAAAACCCCTTCGCTTCTTCTAAACCACCCTATACCTTATACACGTAACAACATGCACACTTATTTACTTTTCGCATAACCCCCGTTCTTGTGCACACCCTTACTTTTTGCGTAATCCCCGTAGCTGCTACCCTTAAAAACCCCTTCGCTTCTTCTAAACCACCCTCTACCTTATACACGTAACAACATACACACTTATTTACTTTTCGCATAACCCCCGTAGACGCTACCGTCATTACTTGCTAACCATCTAGAGACTTCTTCTACTTCTTGTAAACCCTCTGGAAACTTCTTCCTATCGGTAACCACCCATAGGCCATCCGCCTGTTCATCCGGCCGCCTTGACGCATGCTCAGATCGAAATTGAGTCAAAAATTACCACGTTGGACCTTGGCGATTTCCCATGTTAATTTACATAAGGAATGGTCTAGAACCGACCTAGCTCCTTTACTAACGTTCCCTTTCTTTCCCAGCACCATTCATTCTGATACAAAAAAACCCGGAAAAACACCTACATGAGCTTTCCATGCTCTCTCATGGAATTTCACACCCCTTCACAACTTGGTCCCCTTTTTTGTTTACATATGCGCGAGGTTCCTGGACCGTTACTCCTAAAACAAACTGGTACCACAATTGCTTTAACCTAGAGTCGACGCTTGGCGTGACGTAAGTCGCTAGGCCCCAATCGGACCGGGTAAGCCTCTGCCGGTGGCGAATTGCGCTGGTACATAGATTCAGTAGGCCCGAAAGAACTGCCGCTTGGCCCTTTCCTATCTCTCTCATTACTTCATCTTTCTTTCTCAATGAAACTTAACCCAACCCTTACTCTTATACAACATAATCATGTACTCACTCACTTACGCTCTCTCCTTCCTTTTATATTGCTTACCTTCTTATCGTTTACAACTCTAGTCCATTTCTAGAGTATATTGCTTACATTCTTATCGTTTACAACTCTAGCCCATTTCTAGAGTATATTGCTTACCTTCTTATCGTTTACAACTCTAGTCCATTTCTAGAGTATATTGCTTACATTCTTATCGTTCACAACTTTAGTCCATTTCTAGAGTATATTGCTTACATTCTTATCGTTTACAACTCTAGTCCATTTCTAGAGTATATTGCTTACATTCTTATCGTTTACAACTCTAGTCCATTTCTAGAGTATATTGCTTACACTCTTATCGTTTACAACTCTAGTCCATTTCTAGAGTATATTGCTTACATTCGTTACACTCATGACGTTAGAGTCCTTACAACACTCTAACCTCAAATCTTATTCATTCGTTACATTCATGATGTTAGAGTCCTTACAACACTCTAACCTCAAATCTTATTCATTCGTTACCTTCATGATGTTAGAGTCCTTACAACACTCTAACCTCAAATCTGATTCATTCGTTACATTCATGATGTTAGAGTCCTTACAACACTCTAACCTCAAATCTTATTCATTCATTACATTCATGACGTTAGAGTCCTTACAACACTCTGACACCGACATTAGGTTACTTTACAACCCCTATACACATATTTACATAGTTCCCAGCAAACATGCATGAGCGGTAGATAGACGGGCCATAGCTGTTAACTGCGGTTAGATGTCGGCAGCGGCACAGCGATGTCGGTAAATAATTGGAATGATATCAGTTTTGCCGCCTTGGCTGAACATACGCATATCTATGGTGGATGTTTGTAATTTAGCCACAAATTACCCGTTGAAAATTTGAGATAGTCGCGCCGATGTCGTTTTGACACAGTATGCATGGCGGCATGCGACCTGTAATGAAAATAAAACATTGGCATTACTGAATATCACCTTGGCAGTTGGCACTACTGCTTATTTGCTAGACGTTGTGTTGAACACGTGTTGAAAATCAACCTAATCTAGTTGTGTTGTGGTGTGGTAATTAATAATTAATCACTGTAGCGACAATTTTATTAGATTTGGGCGTTGTATCCAATCTATTCGGAGCAAAGGCACGAGCAGATATGCCCGGAAACACAGAAACGTAAGTACATACATCATTTATGTTGCATCATATACCATCATAATATATGTTTCCTCTAGAAAACCCCTGCATAATATCTCCAAGAGCACTCGTCAGAAACAGCGTCTTGCGAAAAATGCTGTTAAGGATATAGTCTCCACTGTAGAGGCTGAGGTTATAATAGACAATATATCTCGTAGAAGTAATAATCTTTGTGTTGATAGTGAGCCCGGACCCAGTAAAGCTATTGGCGAACATATTATTTTATATTTATATATATTTTTTATATGGAATATTTTTTTGATTTTTCATTATATTTCTTTGTTTTAGTCATCATGTTTCATTGTTAAACCTATAAGTATATATATAGCCTGTAGATTTGCATAAATCATTGATGAAGCCCCAACAGTGGGATGCCGGCGGTTGATTAGTAGGATACCCGCAATCGCGCCATAATTTGTACAATGCAATATCAGTTCACCCTAACTTAGTCAATCCGCTAAAGTCCCGCTATGTAACGAAGCGGGTGGTAGTCTGGAGGCCTACTGGTGGCCGTCGCGACACGGGCTAGCCGGGCCGGCGATGTATCATGATTGTGGCCCACTTATGTTGTCCGTCGGTTGTTTTTAAAGTGCCTCTAGAGGCCCACGTGTAACATGTTTGCTGGGTTACTCTCACAATTATTCACTTTTATTCACAATCCTGCATCAACACTGTATACACACTCACGCTCCATACCCTTTCACTAACATCAGCATTCGATGTCTGAGAGCAGCCATCTCTTACCTCTCTTCCATTCTTCCCGCGCCCCCAATATGTTCGAATTTGGGTTTTAATTACCAAATTCTCCCGTGATTTAATTTCAACTTCCCCTGTATACTACTGTTCGAATATTATGCTCAAAACATATAACTAAATATATCCTTATTTTCAACAGTTAATATTTCTTTACATCACCAAAAAAGTCATTTTAAATTTACCAACACCTAAGGAACAGATAAATATCGTTTTCTGAAATTCTACTGAACATATCACAGTCCCCGACATCTTATCTCTTCATAAAAACGCTCGTCCAAACCCTGTTATCTGTTTCTACGAAATCGTTGAAAACCCCAAAAAAAACATATCTCCAACTGGCAACATTCACTTGTTGTTCGAACATTACATTTTAAAATACTTTTGTCCCATTGGCTAGTTTCTAATAGCTTGCTCATTCCTCGATCCTACGTCATCACACATATAAATACTCCATCTAACATACATTCAGCCTCTCTTCATCGTATAACGTGGTACAACAAAGTACCTCACGTCGTATCATCACCCGGCGTGTTGATACGGGGAGCAACCATGTGTCCGTAAGCTTTAGTCATTTAATAAATAACCCGAAGTATGTGCAAAATACACTCTTTTATCGCGAAAGTAATAAGTGACGTCTTAATTGTCGACGCAAAATAAATAAGTTATAACTTCCTGATAATATAAAACCTAAGTGACATAAGTGAGTTTCATTACATCATATACATCATTTCTAACGTGAAAAATATCCATTTGGTCCTTCGAGTGCATCGTATTTACTACAACGAAATTACATTCCCTCTAATTAACCCAAAGGAAAAGGGTTAATTTAGAACAATTTTCGTGGACAGTTTAGAAAGAAAAATCTTTGAAAGTAACATTTCAAAAAAAGTTTTATTTTGGTATAGATATGTAGATGACATATTAGCTTGTTTTATAGGTAGTGAACGACAATTAGATATATTTTTCAACCACATTAATAATTTGCACCCAAAAATTAAATTTATATATTATAAGTTGAAGAAAATAACTTAATCAATTTTCTTGATTTGAAAATTCAAAGAGTTAATAATGTACTTGATTATGCAATTGACCGAAAACCAACACACACTGATGTGACAATTCCATATAATTCCAATCATCCAATGTCACATAAGCTAGACGCATACAATTCAATGATACAAAGAGCATTTTCAGTTCCTATGAACAAATGTAATTTTGATAGAGAGATTAATACAATTAGACAAATAGCAACATCCAACGGTTATCCATTACATATGATAAATAAGCTAATTAATAAAAAAGAGGAAAAAGTGGCGGCATTACAACTAATATTTCCTAAACAAACTGAAGAAATAAAAACTTATAAAACCATCACATATACAGGAAATATTTCTAATATTTCAAAGATAATATCTTTAGCAACGAATACAACAATTTCTTTTAAAACAGAAAGTAACGTAAGTACAAAATTGTTAAATGGTAAAACAAAAATACCAACATTAAAGAAATCAGGTATATATAAACTCAAATGTCCTGAATGTAATGCTGTCTATTTGGGTCAGACCCTTAGAAATTTTGAAATCCGATACAGTGAACACTTACGGGCATACAGATTAAAACAACCAGATAAATCCCATTACGCAAAACATCTACTTGACACCAACCATTCATTGACACCTAACACAGAACTAGAGGTCCTACATATTTGTGATAAGAAACAAAAGAACTGGATTTCCTTGAAGAGTTGGAAATTAGAAGGCACTTAAGAAGCCCACAATATGAAGTCGTCAATGAACAGATAAATCTAGGGAGTTCTCCACTATTAAACTGTCTTTTCAAGTGATAATTGTAAAGATCAGCAGATATAGTTTTCCTGGTTTTCTATATCATTGCACAGTTATACTGATCTTAATTAGAAAAATGATATCCAGGATATCGCCATAGGGCTAATAATATCTAAGCTTCAATATTTGTAATATCACATCTTCTTCTTTTTTCTTATAACATATATTCAGTCAATCACAAGGTAGGTCACTTCATGATCTAGCCAAAAATAACTACTAATCATCAGGTAGGCATCAAATAAAATGTAATTTCTGTCATTCTGACGATGATATTCACTTATCGAAACAATTGTCAATCTTTTAGAATTTTCAACATTTATCATTATATTGTGGAATTAGCTAGAAACGTTGAGTTTAATTTAAAACACTAATATGAGTAGATTCCACGAAGTAAGGATCGAGACAGTTAAATTCATTATCATTTTGCAAACAATTTGTATTGGTGCCTCATTTTACCTATTTAAAGTACACCTCAGCGTGTTTAAATCGAACTTTCAAACGCCCGCGTTTTTTAAAGTTACCATGGTAACAACAACAACGCGAGAATCGTAAGTATCAATGGTTGCGTTCAGAAAACATACCTTAGTTGCGTTCTTTTTGACTGAGATCTCAGTTAATCTCAGCTCACATCAGTAATGTTAGCGTTCTTTTTTCGCTCGAGGTATTTATATGTATCTGTTCGATTGAAGAGCTTGAAGTTATTATTATTATTATTCGTGAACATTTTTGGTATCTGTTATGCTGTATGTAACCATTATTATATGTATAAATCGCTTCATATTCATCACTCATGTTGTAATATTTTAATTAAATCATATATAACCCTACTAAATATAATCTTTGTTTTGTTTACTATGAATAAAGCTATAGATCTTTATATAAATATTACAGTTTGCAACGTGTTGGGCTCACTGAGCGCAATTGAAAACTGTTCAGAAAAATGACGTCCGCTCACCAAACATGTTGAGCTTCGCGCACTGATCAATGTGCGTTCACAGAACATTTACTCAACGGTTGTGCAACAGTTGTGTTTTCTGAACGCAACCAATGACAACTTTTTGATTATTGATCTGACAGCAGTATCTCGTAACGTCAAATAAATTAAATACTATTTAGGATGGACTTTCACGAAACTTGGCTGGGCATCATGGACGGACTTTTATGAAATGAAACTTGGCTGGGCATCGAGGACGGACTTCCATTTTTTTGTAGTAATAATTATATTTTATGATTTCAAAGTGCACCAATGAAAAAAAATAGCGTAAAGTATTCGTGGATAACTGGTCTTTCAAACACTTGCTCTATTTCGAGCACTCCGGCTGCGCCGTCGTGCTCGAAAAATAGCGCGTGTTTGAAAGACCTCTTTATCCACTTATACTTTAGTATACTATTAAATAAAAATCCTGAAATAGGTCGATTTTTAATTCTAAATGCCAGTTTTGACACGGTAGTGTAATCGTTGAAATGTAGGTCTTGTAAATACCTAATTTGAAATGTCTTTTAACGCGTTGAAGGACAACGACGTCTATAGACGTTATTGACAATGTGCGCTCTGTGACACCTTAATTTACCGACGTCTATGGACGTCTTTTATAATACCTCCATAGCTCGACAACAACTTCTACGGACGCCGGATTTGAATGGTAAATCGGTAAAGTGTCATATCAAACACACTAATTTGACTCTGTGCATTTGATGTGAGAGGTGGGGATAGTTAGAACATGGCGTCATAACGGTTCGTGCGGTGCACCTCTGCAGGCCTCTGGCATTTACTATTTCAGTCGGTAATCGGAATGCAACAACAACTTTTAGAGTGGTACGAAGAATCAACCGATGATGATTTGATGAGTGTTTCTGAACATGACCCCTATAGCGATTATGGAGAGTTTGGCGGAGACGCTGACTATGTACCTTCTGCGTCATCTAGCAACGATAGTGACGAAAGAGATAATTTATTGGCAGATGAAACCATCGAAGCAGAAGTGCCCGAAAACGATGAGGAATTAGCTCTAGAGGAAAATCAAATACCAGAACAAAACATGAACGAGAATGATAATTGGGAAGAGGTAACATCTAATATCCCCAATTTTCAATTTAATGTAACTCAATCTGGTGTAAAAATTGATGGTATAGAACATATATCCCCAATCAATCTTTTCGAACAGATATGGGACCATAATATTATGGATTTTATGCTGACAAGCACTAATAATTATGGAAAATATCTGTACCACACAAGTCGTCCCAAAACTCGTGATAGTAGGTTTTGCGAGCTCAGACCGATTTCAGAAAGAGAGCTTAGAATTTTTTGTTGGTTTATGTCTTTTTCAAGCACATCTGAAAGTACCTGTGATCAGGCAATTATTCACACACAATCCTTTATACTGTCATCCAATTTTTTTTCACTGTATGAGTGGGCATCGATTTGAACGAATACTTCGATGCTTAAGCTCTAATTTGAATGATAATAGGTGCGTTCTTTTTGACTGAGATCTCAGATCACTTCAGTTAAGGTGATCTGAGATAAAGTGATGTGAGTAAGCACCAAAAAGAACGATATCTCAATTGAAGCGCGCGATCTGTCGATATATTTAAACTATACGACAGATTCGTATCAGCATCTAATAATGTTAATTAATGTTTCCATAATTTGTAACAAAAGAAAAATAGATTATGTGTGTTTATTATTTATATGTCAATGGTTAAAACCTTAGATAACCTTGGTTAAAACTACATATAAACCAAGTAAATCAAATATTTCTTCATTCCCTCCACTTTATTTCCGACTCAATTCCAACTGATATCCCCTTACAACACATTCAGCATCGGTGAAGGGGGAGGAAAAATCTCAACTCACTTAAAGTGAGTCAAACAAAAAGAACGCTGATACTACTGATGTGAGCTGAGATTAACTGAGATCTCAGTCAAAAAGAACGCACCTATTGATCCAAATGATCACCTTAAAAAAGTGAGAGGTCTTTTGGATTTAATTGTAAAAAATGGTAACTCGGTATTTTCTCATCCGGAAGCTTTATCCTTAGACGAGTCCTTGTGATTAGGCAATACATCAAAAATAAAAAAACAACCAAAAACGGTATAAAATTCTACGAACTCCCTTCCCACAATTGCTACATAATAAATTTAGAGATTTATCAAGGTAGAGATCAAGAACAACCGAATCCAGGACACAATTCTAAGACCGAGGAACTTGTTTTGAGACTTATGGGACCGTACCTCAACAAAGGTCACCATATTTACAAGGATAATTTCTACAATAGCGTTTTCTTGTCTTCAAAGCTACTGCGGCATAAAACTCATTCTACGGGAACGGACGAGGCAATCCTTCAATAGTTATCAAATAAAAATTGCGTAAGGGTGAACATATTTGGCGAAAAAAAAGACCGAGAGCGTTTATGTCAGCAAATGGAAAGACAAACGCGAAGTTGTTGCGATAACGACTGGATACAAGCGAGTTATACGAGTACAGTGAGAACAATAGACACATGTCCGGAATCGATAAAAGCGACCAAATGATAAGCTATTATAGTTACCCACGCAAAACAGTTCGTTGGTACAAAAAGGCGATTTTTCTATTTTTGGACATTGTAATGTGGAATTAATATTTCTTATACACAAAAAATGTGAGAAAAATTAAGTTTATCGAATTCAGAGAAGCTGTGATTCGATCTCTACTTCAAATGAAAGATCAAGGGCGTACCCAGGTAGGGGTAGATAAAATAAACGTCAATTTTCCTGGCAAGTGGGAATTAAAAAAGTGTTATCTACTTTGCGCAAAATGGAGTGTTGGAAACAAAATATCTTTTCAGCCAGATATTTTGATTTAATATTTATAATTAAATATTCTACAATATTCGATATAATATACTGTTAGCGAAACCGTCGCAGAGCCATCTAGGATTAAAGCCGAATATAATTTGGAGAAAACAACATCTAGCGCTATATAGTTACGGACGACAGTACTTTTTCCAGTGCAGAGAAGTAGCATCAATTTATACGGTCAATAGCGACATCTTGTATTGAATAGCAATACCACGAAGAACGTTCTAGCATGGACTATTCTCGAAAGGAAAGACAGTGATAGCAAGTATGAGACAAGGATGGAAATAGAGTTGAGTATTTTCTACGTATTTCCGGAGCTCTTCTAATATTTGTATATATAAGCGGGATCGTGAGACGGAGCAAGGCAATTCAGTTCGAATACAATTCAGTTCGGAGTTTAATACGAGCGAATATTTCATGCGCCTTAGTGTCTTATAGTTTAGTTGCGGCGACACGAGATTTACGTTTACTGCGCAACAACTGGAAATATTACTCCGTCAAATGGATATCAGGAAATTCTTTGAAAGAGGTGAGTCAAAACAAAACACATATGTACCTAATATGATTATTTGATTTGTTTAAGGGGGCTCTCTTATAGGAAGTAAATGATATTTGAATGTGATGTTTTTATAGGTATCTTGATCTTTATTTTCCCAGAGCTTGTGAAATCTCTAGAAACGTTATCCGTAGAGAGAAATTATGCCACCAGAAAATCTGCATATCAGTTGCATTCAGCCGTTACAAAACCAGTGTTTATTGTTGCTCTACAAACAATAGCCAAATATTCAGCAGTTTTAGAACTAGTAGTTAACGCACTGCAAGCTAAATCGATCGACATGATCTCGGTGGGGGAACACATCAAACATATCAAGGACATTCTCAGAAATGACCTCGAGTTTCCTGATAGAATGAGTAATGAAATGCTTCAAAAAGCGCGAGCTGTTGCAATGGATTTGAACATAGAAATTTCGGTTCCACGTCTTGCTCACAAGCAAACACATAGAAGTAATCCGCCATCAGACAATGATAACGAATATTGGCTGCGTTCCCTGATAATACCATACATTGATTCACTCATTTCATCGTTGAATATTCGATTCTCCCAAGAAAACACTCCGGCGTTTGCTTTAAGTAAGCTACATCCCTTTGTATATGACCAAAACCAGCATTACAGACTTACACAAGAACTCATAATCATTCCAAGAATTTTATAACCTGGATATTACCGGAGAACTGGACCTTTGGCATAATTTATGGGTGAAGAAGGCTTTATCAGATGATCAATTAAGGGACATAGAAGTAGTTGATCTGGTCAACGAAGCCAACATTTTTTACCCTGCTGTCAGAAAGGCATTGATTATTTTAAGCACTATCCCATGCACCACGGCGACCGTAGAACGGTCCTTCAGTACGCTGAGAAGAGTTAAAAGGTGGCTTAGAAGCACCATGGGTGAAGAAAGGCTTATAGGTTTATGTCTGATGAGCGTACATCGGAATGTTTTAAAAGAAAACAGTGAGTTTATTGAAAAGACTGTCATAGATAAATTTTCGAGTTGAGGTTAGATTCCATTGTGTTGTATAAAACTAAACTACGGATATTTAAAATATGAAACAGTTAACTAACAAAGGTTTAAAATAGTAGAATCAAAAAAACGATATCATTTCCTGGCCGGCTTTTGACAAGAAAAAAGCACTCGCGTTCGTTTGTCTGGAAAATGGTGTTAGATGTTGGCTATTTTAGTCATCTCAATGTGATTGCACTATTTTAAACCTTTGTTAGTTAACTGTTTCATATTTTAAATATCCGTAGTTTAGTTTTATACAACATAATGATATATATATATATATATATATATATATATATATATATATATATATATATATATATTGAAAACATTTATTTCATAACAAAATTAGTATTAAAAACATAAAAATTCATGTTAAAGTTTTTTTTTGGCAATTTAGGGGACATTCGGTATATTAGAAAGGTTTAATCTGGGTAATTATATTCACTGGATCATTTAATAAACAAATCTTGAAGTACCAATGTCTGGGGCTGTATTCTTGAATAAGTGAAGTGAATACTCATGTGAACGGTCCCTTCATGTTTTGACAAAAAAACGTATTCTCCAGCAATCAATGTCCCCAACCGATTAAAGTAAAATTTACTGTATTTTGACAGTTTACTAAGCAATCACCGAATGTTACTTTTAAAAAAAGAAGAAGAAATTACCTTACCTCCCCAAAAAAATAAGATCTAAGTTTTTGTCACATTCGTTTTGTGATTATTTGTGGCATTGGCTTTTCATTTTTCACTGGATATTTTTGGAAAAATATTAAAATGGATCGTATTCGAGGACCGTCTGTTAATGAAGATCAAAAAAAGTTGTTAATAGAATATGTGAAAAAGCACCCAGATCTTTTAAAAGGGACATTTTTTTCGAACTTTACATTGCTAATGGCAAAAAAATGTGGGAAGAGGTCTCCTGTATGCTGAATTCTGTCTCAGGTGGAACTAGAAAGGACTGGAGGCAGTGGCGAAAGGTAAGCAACAACCCAAATGTAAGAAATAATACATATTTGAATATTCAATATACAGTTAGCATCTTAATAAACATTTACCACCCATAGTGATATAACAAATTTTACTATGTACAGTTGGTATCTTTTGTGAAAATGGAAAGTTAATGTTCTCTAAATGTGTTTTCTTTAATATTTTAATTACCTATTTTAGACATGGCAGGACTTATGGAGAAATACAAAAGCAAAAGCAGGAGCACAAAAGAAGTATAGTACAGGCACTGGAGGTGGTCCAAAAAAGACAGAAAACTTTGATGATACAGACAAAGCAATTTTGGAAACAATCCCCATCATTAGTTGTGAAGGACTACAAATAAATGAATCTGCCACAGTCTTTGACTTTGAAGGAACAGAAAAGGTATGTTACTAAGTACTTATATATAAACTGAAACAAAATATTGGCAAGCCTATGTTTTGGAGCTATTTGTAGTAACACAATTTTTAGTATTTATAAGTCATAGTAAGTATATATGTATTTCTGTAAGTTTTATTTACTTGTAGCATGTTTCACCTTCAAATAATATGATATATACTGATATGGAGATTGAAGAAATAATGTCTGTTGACTCTCCAATTCAAGATGCTGCAAGACCTAGTATAATAGTAAAGATTTCCCCACCCCATCTGCATCTAGTTTAACAAAGACAGTAAAAAGGTCTCTTGAGGAAACACCAAACAAAGATCAGAATACTGTGACTGTAGGAAATGACCACTGTTACAGTAGTAAGACATCACACTTTTCTGTACCTGTAAGGAAAAGACTTAATAAAACTCGTCAACATGAAAATTCTCAAAAACTGTCTGTCGATATGCTAAAGACCATGGAGGAAAGAACTTCAATAATCGAACATTATTATAAGAAAAAAATTGGTTTTCTTGAGCACATTGAAGAATACCATAATAAAAAATTACAACTTTTGCAACAGCAAAATGACATCCAAACTAATATATTAAAAGATGTGAAAATTTTGTTACAGCACCAAATTTAAATCCTGAATTAGTTTTCTAATAAATGCGCAGTTTTATTTTTTAGTGCAATAAATTTGTGTTACCATTTTTTACAAAGTTTTGTTTGTCAAAGAAACTATGTTATTATTTTTATTTTTTTGTAAAGAAACAACAAATTTAATGATATGTACCTAATAATTACTCTTTACTTTCAAGGTATGTTAATATTTAGGTTTTTGTTCACTGGGTTAAAAAATTTAATAAAACAATACATAATTTAGTTTGATTTATTTATTTATTAACCACTTAGCTAGTTTGTAAAATATTCATTTACAATAGTCTGCCTTATAAGGCGCCCAGCATTTAGATCTGGATTTACTCTTTGCATTGGTTCATTTACATTGACATTTTGTGGTAAATAAATACCGAAGTCAAAAATCATTGGGTTTTCCATATCTGGTTCTGGGATATTATGATCAATACACAGGTTATGCAAAACAACACATGCGTTGATAATTTTGCCACATTTTTCAGGGCTATAATGGAGCACTCTATGTTTTAACAAACATCTGAAATGATTCTTTAAAACACCATTACATCTTTCGACAATACTTCTCACAGTTTTATGCCTATTATTAAATCTTTCTTCTGGGGAGTTTTCAGGAGGATTTTGAAAAGGTGTAACTAACCATGGGCGCAGTGGGTAACCTACAATCAGATATTTAGTACTTACGCCAGCCAAAAATGTATAGTTTACTACTTACCAGAATCTCCCAATAAAAAAAAGTTTCATTGAATGTTTGGAAAATTTGTTCCATTGTACGGCTAATTTGTGAATTACTCCATATGTAAACATCGTGGCTACTGCCCGGAAACCTTGCATTTACATTTAATATTTTGAGATGAGCATTACATATCTGAAAATAATTAGTATAATTAGATTATATATAGGAAATGGATTCAGTTAATTATACTTACCAGTTGTACATTAATTGAATGGTAGTGTTTTCTATTTACATATATATGTTCATCTTCATGTGGCCTGATAATGGCAACATGCGTACTATCGATGCAACCAATGACTCCAGGAAAGTTATATTCTTGATAGAAACTGAACAATGTAATATGAAGTTAATGTATGGACATTTATGTATGTATCTGATGATGCGCGTTTTTTATACCTTTCTTGCAGATGTCGTAACTGTTGAATATTTCTTGGAAATTTTACAAACTCATTAAATATTTCTTCTCTATTTAAAGCATCTTTGATTTCAGTTACAATTCTACTGACACTACTCTGAGAAACCCCAGCAAATAAAACTTTACAAATATTCTCTTGGTAGCTTCCTTGTCTATAAAAAAGCAAAGCAACAAGTACCTGAAACAATATGAATATAAGACTAGGTGGTTACCTTATAAGTATTTGAATTTGTTTCTAATATGGTCAGTATTATAAAATACCTCAATATAAGTCATTATTCAATATCATGTGTACTATGTTCATGTAGATGAATCTTACCTTTGTCTCTACAGTAATAGCAGACCTTCTAACAGGCTCGGGTAAAAAAAGGCCTTACTAATTCTACAACTTGCCTAGTCAAGTCCTTAGATTTAATAAAAAAAATATCCGGTAACGTGAAAGCGTCTATTCTGTTGTAAAAAACACGACCACGGCCTTCTATTTCATCTTCTGCTTCCTGCAAATCGTTAAGAACATGATTTGCCAACATAATTTCGTCTAAATGGTCCATAACAAAACTATAAATATACACTTAAATTTAAAACAAAAGGATCCATACAAACAAAAGAAAATAGGTTATGTTTATAAACAGCTGCTGCTAAAACTAACAAAAACACACATATTGCGCATGTTTCACCAGTTCCTTTCAAACATCACTTGCTGTTCATCAAGTGAAGAGTGATGTGAAAGATCCTTGCATCGAAAATACGAAACTGTCAAAGTTTTCGAGTGATGTGATCGTTCATCAGTTTGTGAATCGAGTCCCTGTATTTAGTTATAACAGTTCCACGTAATTGTGAACATATCATATCAGAGGTGAATTCCAAAATTGTCATTTATCCAGTCAATAGACTGAATCTGAAAGTTATTTCGCATTGAAATGTAATAATAAAATGTTTAACAAATAATATTTTACCATAAATAGAACAACTATTAAATAACAATGAATACCTGAATAAAATAATATGTTATGAAAGATAAAATGGTTGGATAAATGACAAGCCGAGACTAAATCAAACATTTTTGACAACTGGGATATTTTAAAGGTGACAATTATATGAAAGTTTATATTGATTGGTAACAAAATTTCAAATATTATATCGATATAAAAAAGTTTAAAAGAAAACAAATTCAATTAAAAATTAACCAAAAAGCATGCTAATTTGAACATAAATTTTTTGATCATTGAGGAACTAAATTAAAATCCAATTAGTGCGTGTGAACTCCAAAACCTTTTCGATACTTGTATTTTTTTATATTTTCCATTCTATTCCGGGACTATAGTTAAGATTTAGTTATAAGGTGTATAGTTATTAGTTATATTTAAATAATTATCTTTAATGGGAAGAACTTTATAATTTTGAATTTGTTATTAGAATATTAAAGGATTAGTTATTTTATTTTGATTTAAATAAGAATTTCCCTCATTAAATTTAAGATAATAATAAAATTGGCACCCTACAGAACTCACCTGTGATAGAATCTCAGGCCGTGGCAAATATAAATTATATTATAAAGTTTATTAAGTGATTGACATTAAAATATACATCTCAATATATATATATATATATATATATATATATATATATATATATATATATATATATATATATATATATATATATATATATGAAACTTGTCAAGATAAGCCCTCACTTTGTCCTGCACCTTGTTTTAAATTGTGCAATCAAGAGTAACACTTTGTTAATACATATATGCGTTTTATAAAACATGTGTACACTTTTGATAATCATTATTTCATTTCATTATTGTTATTTTTCATTTTTATTTAGTATTTGATAACATATTATCCATTTTTCTAAGTTTTATTAGTTTTCAATTAAAAAATAGATTTGCGTGATTCTAGTGTTTTATGTAAACCGACAACGTCTATGGACGCCTACGTCACAATAAATAAAATAGAAAAATGTCTAGTATGTGACAGCGACGTCTATAGCCGTTTTTGTATTTTTTATATTATTCAGCTTTTTTAGTAGACAAATAACATATATGTATGAGTTTAACTATAATATTTCAAAATTTTGTGAAGTTGCAATAGTGTTACACAAATCATCTCCACCTATTCTCATGTGTTCGTCAACGTGTTAATAATGTATTCAGCAGTATCATACTTAAATGACTAATACCTAAACAGGGAAAATAAAAAGTAATTTTACAACAAACGAACTGCAATATTAAATTAATTAATAAATAATACTTTTCAGCTAAATTAAATGCTCACAATGCCATCCACCAGTCTCTTGACAATAAGCAAATCGACGAACACATTCTTCTTACACTTTACGAATAACTTTCAGAATAAATTACTAACTTCGTCTCTAATTCGGTCTTGCAACTCCTGTAGATTTTGCGGTTTTACTACACAAACCTTTGATTTTAAATTACCCCATAGAAAAAATCCAGATGTTATTGATCTGGATATCTTATGCGCCACTCTATTGGTCTTCGTCTACCAATCCAGCTCACAGGAAAGCACTGGTTTAAAAACTCGCGACCATCACCTGTATAATACGGGAGAGCACCATCTTGTAACCAGATATTATCATCATCTGGTAAGTTAGGATTTTTGGCGTTTGGAAACATATTGACAAGTACTGGTATAACTTCTGTTCGCAGAAATTGGAGATAAGGTTCCCCTGTAAGATGTTCTTCTTAAAAATAATGACCAATAATTGTGTCATTAATCATTCCCGCCCTGACATTGATTTTCTGATGGTGTGTATGACCTTCAGTCATCCAGTGAGGATTATCCTCACTACAGTATCTGCAATTTTGACAATTGACTGAACCATTTAGGCAAAATGTAGCCCCATCAGAAAATATAATTTGTTTAATAAAACACACGTGGATTGCAGTTACATCAATACTGCAAAATATCACAAAACTGCATACGGCGATCGTGATCATCATCCTTGAGTTCTTAATGTAACTGAATTGTGTATGGATGGTACTTTTCGTCTTTCAGAATACGTAATACCGACCGTTGAGATATGTATGTGTCCACTGCAATTTGGCGTGAAGTTTTATGAGGATTATCCTCAATACTTAATACAACATCAAGTTTCTCTTTTTCTGATACCTTACGACGTCCAGCATTTTTACTGACTGTTGATCGGCTGATATGTCTGTTTGGGCACTTTGCATTAAACAAATCGCATACCTGTTGCTGAGTTCTCGTTTTATCTCCACATCCTATAAAACTTAAAACTTCATTGCGTTGGGTTTCACTTAAAGTAGCCATAATTTACTGCTAAAACTTATTTACTAGAAATTGGGTGTATCTGATAAAACGTCAACTGATATTTCAATTGGCATTAGACAGGCAACTTGATTTTTATCGATTAATAGAAACTTTATTTTTGACGATTAATTGCTGTTTTAGTTTTGTCCTTTTATTACTAAAAAAAAGTTTATTAAATAACGGATATGTCACATGAAAATATTGAACTACAATAGCTTATTGTCAATAATTTTTAACAATGGTGGCATATTGTCAAACTAAAAAATAATTTTTTGTTGACTCTAGAAATAATAATTGACCAACTTCAATCTATTTTTACATACGAGAGAGTTATAAAATAATAAACCATTCGTAATCTATAGGCGTATCACTTCTTTTAGTAGACAGTTAAAATCTTTTTTGAAGTTATACCTCGAGTATTTTCGTATGAAGTAACTTCTAAACAACTGAAAGTGAAAAAGTGCAATTTTTACTAAAATGTTTAATTTTCTCTACAAGTTATGTTAAGAACATTGTGTCATACTGGTTATATAGGTAAGGGTTTAAATTTTGACTTGTAAACAACGTTACGTTAATAAATAATAAGTTTAATATAAAAACTTACCAGTATAAGTAGAGCTATTTCTTACAAATCCAAATCTTAATCAGAAAATGAACTGTCACAACCAATATTTAGAATGAGTGGCTCGATCATTTCATCAGTAATATTGTCCAAAACTTCCACATCTTCTTTAATCGTATGATTTACTGCCTTTTCTCAATTTTAAGGCTTCGCATTATTTACAGCCTTCAAAAACAACTGTTTAATATAACATTTTAAAAGAATTATTTTTTCTTGAAACTTCTCCCTTTATCTGTGCCCATACCAGTTCAATCGAGTTTAGTTCGCAATGATATGATGGAGATCTAACCACAGTCATCCCACGATTTTTTGCAATTTCATATTTTTTGAATTTCTTTTCATGACGGGAACACCAAGAATACAATTCTTTTCTCACAGAAGCGGGAAGTCTGGAGTGATATTTTGCATTATCAATTACTATTATACAGTTCTGAGGAAGAACCATTTTTTAAAGACATCAGCATTCATGTCCTCATGGTTGTCACCGGTACAAGTAGGTTCAAACGTCAATAAACCACCTTTAACAAAACCGTTTGAACTGCCGATGCGTACTATTATCAGTCTGCGCCCCTTTCCTGATGGTGGATTTGAACCAGTAGATAAATTATTTAAAAAAGCCTGTCTTCGACAGTTTCATCTTGTCAAAATTTATTTGGTGTATGTTCCTCGTTGATCCATGTGTCATCTAAATAAAATATATTTCTTCATTGGTTTCTCATTTCTTTTATAGTCCTTAGGTAATTTCTTCTCCATAATACAATATCCATTCTTTATATTAAAATACTTTCTGGAATGCTTTTTCCATCGAAAACGTATTTCTTTTAAAAGTTTCCATAGAGCGGTTCGACTCATTTCAGGGTAATCCTTATCATTTCGAATCGTGGCAAGAACTTATCTACTATCGGGAATTCTTTCCCTCGAAGTCTTTCATTCAAATGATTTTCTATTTGAAATTTTTGTTTTTCTGGAGCTTTACGTGCTGTTTGAATCTGGCCATAATTCTCTTCTTTAATAACTCTGTAAATCATAGATTTCCCAACACCAAGAGCACAACTAACTAATATATATCACTGTGTCACCAACAATTTTATTTAGATGTTTGTCTGCAAATGATTTAAAACAATTGAATATTAATGTTTTTTCTTTAACTGTTAAAGGACCGATTTTTCGGCGTTTACGCGGCCTTTCCAAATTTTGCATAACACACTAGAATTCACAATAGACTACACAGTGGAAGTTGCAACTAAACAACTTTTAGTAAACTGTTAAGAATACACTTGAACCTCCTTACTAAATGGAAAAACCTGCAAAAGTATTTTCGGCAATATTTGTTGGGACGGTATTGATCGACTTATAATTCGATTACTGTTAGAGATTCTTGGAATAAAAATACACAAAATTGTAAACCTTTGTTGACAAATAGGTATTTATTGAAAATAATCTTATGATATGGGTATGTAATCTCTAATACACAAAGCTTTTGGCCTGTCCAAACCTTTTTCTATTGTTCTGTACAGCTTATGGTTATAAGAGGCAAATAAAAGACCGAAAATTTGTATTAGCTCAGGTACATTTATGAAAATTTTAAGAAATATTTAGATTTTGTAATAATATTTAAAATGACAGTACTAAGTTTCGCGTTAAAAATAAGTTTTTATTACTCTGTCCTACAAAAAAATCGACTATATACCACTTCTGAATACACTATTGAAATACCATTCAAATGATGTATTACAAGATCCACATTTCAAATTAAAAAATGACAGAATTACGTCACCACGTCAAAACTGGTGACGCGTCACCACATTCGAATATTATTTAAAAAATCTACCTATTTCAGAATTTTTGTGAAAAGTAAATTGTTTGCAAAATAATGAATTACTTATTGAAAATAATCTTATTATATGGCTATGTAATATTTAATACATTTCTATTGTTCTGTACAGCTTATGGTTATAAAAAACCAATAAAAGACTGAAAACTTGTATTAGCTCAGGTACAATTATGAAAATTTTGGGAAATATTTTGATTTTGTAATAATATTTAAAATGACTGTACTAATACATTTATGAAAATTTTAAGAAATATTTAGATTTTGTAATAATATTTAAAATGACTGTACTAAGTTTCGCATTAGAAATAAGTTTTTATTACTCTGTCGTACATAAAAATAGAATCTATGCCATTCCTGAATACACTATTAAAATACCTTTCAAATGAGGTAGTAAAAGACCCACATTTCAAATTAAAAAAATGTAACAATTACTTCACTACCTCAAAACTGGTGACGCGTCACCACATTCGAATATTATTTAAAAAATCTACCTGTTTCAGAATTTTAGTAAAAAGTAAATTGTTTGCACAATATGAATTTGGCCCATAATTTATAGCAGCGTTCTGTATATTTAGCACTTCAAGACGAACATTTTGATGTATCATTTATTTCTACGCCAAGATTGGGTTACTCCAAAACTAAGCGAAAGTATATTATGACTAAAGATCGGAAAAAATGCAACCGAAAAAGTCAAAAATATACGCATTTAAATGCATCACAAATTGAGAAAAAATGCAAGGATTTTAGAAAAAAATGCAAGAAATGTTGAATAATACTATTATTTCATTATTTTACTATGGTAGGGAGTGGGGGCGAGATTTAATCATTAGGTATACAACGAAAATTTATATTAAGTACCAGATTTTATTAATAATAATAATAATAATAATATATAGGTACTATTAAAATTATTATGGTAACAATAAAACAAAATAACAATAACAGACATAAGTCACGTCTTAGAATTATTGTAAAAACTATTAATAATTATGTGTTTTTCAAAGTCTACTAGGAGGAAACTTTGTTTCTTGTCAGAAAACATGTGTTTAAAAATTGAACAAGTTCGTTCAACATCAACTGATGTAATGGGAGCATATTTATATTTACAAATGATGTTTAATTCTAAATTTTGTATATTTACATCGTTTTCGCCCATAAAAATTTTTCAAAATTTGAAAGCCTGTATTATTTTGAGCCACAGAATTGAATTTATTTAGAACGACGGTCCCAATTTTGCCACCGACTTTCTTACAAATTGACTCAAACTGGCTAATTAGAGCTACTGATCCCGTTAGCGGAATACAAGATTTTTCTAAATTTTTAATAGTTGTAGATACAAACATATAATTGGTTTTTATAAATATTAAATTATTCTTTATTAATGAATTTTTAAAAAGATTTTTTGTGTTTAAAAGAGATGTAGATGAAGAGTCACTAAGGTCGTCAATATCACATGTTTAATGGCGTGGTAATTGTCAGCATAAAATATAGCTGCATCCAACCAGGTACCCCAACGAGTTATTACAGGTTGTGGAGGTAAGGCAAGATTTGGAAATTTTTCTTTGTAAAATTGAACGCGTGTCGAAGTTTTTAATAATACTTTTTTTACATAGCGAAACTAATTTTCATGAACAAAATTTGCCTAATTCACATATGGGGCCTTCTTGTTCCAACCAGCAGCAACAAAATATATTTGCCTCATTGCGCACCAAAAATATAAGTGATTCACATAAACAAGTCACATTTAAAAATTTTACAGTTACTGGCGTAACTATAAATAATTTATATATATATATATATATATATATATATATATATATATATATATATATATATATTGAACTAGTCCTCTAATATATAAAAATAATTCACATATGTGAATGAATATTAAAAGGTTTTTTATTAATACGTAGGGTGGACTACTAGGCACTACCTAGTTAAAAAACTAAGATTTAAGATAGAGGAATGAATGAAATAAGTAAATATATTAACAAATATTGAGAAAACCAATTATAAAAAGACTTTAAAGAATAATGAATAAAAATCTTAACGATAACATTATAGATAAGTATAAAATTTTACCTTCAAAATTAATCCAAGGTCAAGTGAATGTCAATACGTTTCAGAATACTCTGAACACGGCCGTGTGAATGTCTGGATGAGTAGAATAAAGTTTTATTTGAAACCTGAAATAACAGAAATTAATATTCAACTTACTAATTGTTTAGTTATATTCACAGACGATGGTAGTAAAGGTTTAAAATTTAAAAACTTAAAAAAAGAAATAAGAAAGAACCTTTATGATAGATGACACACGGAACAGAGCCATGTTATATGTCAAAGAAATCTGATAAATCAATAAAAATTTAGGAACAGGAAGTAATAAAATATAGTGATTTTCTTGCCAACTTAAAATCTTTGGTTCTTAATTGAATATAAGATCAAAAAGGCAAATTTGAAAATAAATAACAGTTTATATCAGATAACATTAGTAAACATTCCAAAATTGAAAACTGAACAATTACATATGTATAAATAATCATTTTAGGTTGTAGAAATTGTGTAATTAATTGTAAATAAAAACACCATAAAAAGGGAATTATAAAAAAATGCGATGTTGTGATACATGTAAAAGACATTTTATATAATCCCTAAGACCAGATAAACCTATGTAAATAAGTGTTATTATCCTCCAGGACAGTTTAATTAAAGAATCTTACATTTTCCATAAAAAAAACATTCCAAATGACAATTATTGAATAAAAAACAATAAAAGCAGGCTTTGCTTTTGAGAAGTGAAAAAGTTGTTGATTTTTAAAATAAAAGACAGTGAAGCTTGGTTTTGGGAGAATGGTAGGATATAGATCTTCTCTAACAAAATTGTAACAAAAAAATATAAAAGTACATTTTAAAGTAAAAAAGTTATGAAATAGGACAGTTAATATCACTTCTACTGTGGGGGAACGTGGAAAGTCCAGAAGGAAGAATTTTTCAATGAAAAACGTCCAAGAACAAAGAGACGCTTAGCCGCATTACCTGGGACCGAAGATTGGAAACTAAGCTCTGTGAATTTTAAGTTCTAATTTGGAATTCCAAATAAAAGTAGTGAACAATGAATTAATATTTGAACGTTTAAATTGAAAATTTTATCAAAAAGGCCAATAAACATTACAATATCATGAATATCTGATAAGATACATGGATATTTATGCATTTTTAGTTATAGTTATCAACAGTACGTGTTAAAATTTATTTCAAAGCATCACTGTTCATGTTGTATATAAATCACCATTTTATTTCCATTTCTTCTTTCTGTTTGCATGTATAACTATTTCTACCTTTCACTATTCATGGTTCACTTCACTCATATATCATATATATATCTATATATATATATATATATATATATATATACATATATATATATATATATATATATTATCAGGTATACAAATAGAGTAGTTATAGGATTATAAATACCTGATAAGAATGTCCATATTTTCAATGCTGAAATTATCCAAACAAATAACCACTATAATATTGTTTTGAAGACAACGTATTCATAACATAATATAAAATGTGAACTTTACCTCAATAATTACCAGTGAATAAATTATTATTGGATAAATGCAATCCATTTATCGATTCATATCTAGAATAAAATGTTGTAAACACAAAATATCACGATGACAGTTAAAAATGTTGGGTTAAAATTATTGTCAATGCCAATGGTTTAAATTAAATAAGAAGTTAGGAGTGCAGCAGAAGGTACAAAAAAAATCTTTTAACAACTAAAAGCAACGTTAACGTGAAGTGTGAGGGCAGAGACGTTGGTAAACAACGGAAGATTGCTGACGAACACATGCAGGGAATATGGGAATATCATTGGTAGAAAACGTCACAGACCAGAGATTAAAAGCATATACGAACCGGTAACTTAATAATTTATTTTCAAAATTTTAAAAGCTTATAAATTTCCCTGGAAAGCATTTATCATTTATATAAATAAATAAATAATTAAATATTCAATTTCAAATCCAAAATAATTAAAATCAATAATAAGAAAGGCTAAAGAAGACAAATTTGGACACATTTCAAAATTACAAAAATTCAATTTAATTGGTATACCTTCAGAATAAATTTCACTATAAAAAAAAATTGTGTGAAAGAAAGTATGAAAGTGTTGTTTTTTCTTTAGTATTGTGTCTGTGTGTTATAGAAAAGTATTTAATTAAAAAAAATATATAACAGGTATTTGTTTTATTCAAATTGCATCGATATTACAGATACAAACTAAAAACAAACTAAATAATATATATATATATATATATATATATATATATATATTATTGTGAAAAAATAATGCTACACCCTGTATATCAAATAATGAAGAATTAAGATTATGTATTGTAATCTAGAAGAATTTTTTTTAAGTCAAAAAAATTTTTTTAAACATTTGAATGGAGACAATCTGTACGATCCACTATTCGATAGAGAAGACATACAGAAAGGACAGACTGTATAATGTAGGGATAATTGCGAATAGGTGTGATAAACAATTTATATGAAATAAATTACCTAACGAAACTTTTATCAAAGAGATCAAGTATCAAAATTTGTTCATAATAAGAAACTAATAATGCTTTATTCTGTAAAGTCAAGCTAATCTCGTAATATTTGTTGATTAAGACATTAAAATGAGATAGTGTAGATGTTTAGACATAACAGAGCAGGAAAATATAAAATAATGTGAATTTCAGAGAACATGACTTATAAAGAAAACGAATTTTCATTTTGCATACATATTTAAAGGTAACAGCTGTCATCTATTAAAACATTATGAATATTCATTTGACATACATACTTAGAGGTTAGGAAATGTCATTTTAACAATACTAAGAAATGTTATTGAATGAAAATAATATAGGAAGTCTAAGCAATTAAAAACCTTAGAATATAATATCATGATATAATGGATGAACATTTCACTGGTTGAAATGAAGAATTTGAGTTAAAAAAATAAATAGTCAAATTTGATTGGTTAATAAACATTTAAAAAAGATCACATCGGCGACAACTGTGTTGCTAACGAAAAAAAAATCAGAATGTGAGAAAGTTGTTGATTATGGGGGCTATTGACTAGTAGGTTTTCTTTTTGGGAAGAGATTTTTGGAGCAGCAAAATTTTTTTGGTAAAGTAAATCAATTGAAATCATTTGGAAGACAAAATTTGACTATAGAATTTAAAACAAATACATTATACTTACAAGAGATATATCAGTGTAAGTAGTTTAGTTTATATTAATAATTAAAAAAGGAATTGTTGAATGTTGTAAAACACTAATCATGAATTTTATTTTATAATATGGTGTCTTGTGTCTGGTGGAAGTAAAATAGCCACAATAGTTTTCGAAAAACATTGAATAGTGGAATTTGTGTGAGCTGTTTGGACTTTGAAAGAAATACAGCATCGATTCCTGTTCTGGTAGAAGCAGAATGCCAACAGGGAGGTTTTCCAGGAGGAGAATCTGGAACAAATAAAAGAAACAGATCATTGAAGGTGAACAAACAGAAATCGTGAAGTAAATAAGGTAGTACAAGTTAATTTATTAATGTATTAAGAGGTCAAGCGTACTTACTAATTTGTGAAAAAAACTAAAATTTTGTGATGCATAGACGCTGTTAAGAGTGTATTTCGCCGTTTTCTGAAAGTCATATGTTTATGAAGTTATATAACTGTATTTTACTATTATAATAATATCTCACCAGAGTGCGTGTGATTTGTATGAAAGAGTCATCCTTTTAGATAGTTGAATTTCTTAAAAAAAAACACTAGTAAAAGTGTAGTGTATTTATTTTCATTAAATTAAATATTGTTTTTCCTTTTGAAGAACGTTTTTTTAAATTACTTGAGTTATTCATTTCATCTGGTGACTTGTGCACCATCTACTTACCACAGGCAGAAGCTCTGAATGAAATCGATTGAACTATGCAGATATTTTTTAAGTAGGACAGGACCGTATTTAATTTGAAATCATTAAAAAAGTAACATATTCTGATTAACAAATTTATTTTTAAAAATATAAAGCATTTATTAACTTTGGCGCTAACATATATAAAATTATAAAATCATTTTATTTAAAATACTTGAACTCTACCCTGAGATGAGAAGTTTTCATGTTGGTTAAATAAACTGTTTATCATACATATTAAATCCTCAACATACCGGGCAAATTAAACTATTTTCTCACCCAATTCTATTCATAATAATATGTCGGCCCAACGTAGGGCAAATTAAATTCCCATAATATAAACTATAATAAAATGTCACCGCAACGTGGGGCTAATATAGAAATTTAGTAAATAATAATAAAAAGCATTGAAATAAGTTTTTTTTTACTGTATTAAAAGATTTTAAATACATAAAATGGAAAGGAAAATGACATTAAGGGACGGAAAGCAGGTAGGAGTCGAAAGTAGGTCTGATGAAGAAAGAGAAGAAAGGAGTAATGGTAGAGGAGATTTTCAGGTACAATATTTGGAACAGGGGAGAGAACATTCGGAAGAAGACATCGCAGAACAAGGTCAGGAAGAAGAAGATGCACCATTGTCAGAAGAAACAGGAGAAGGGGTCAAACAAAAATCAAAAGAGAAAGAGGATATGGACGTGATGAGTATGCTTCAAATGATGATGAAAAGAATGGATCAAAACAATGAAGATATGAGGAGAGATATAAAATAGGATTTGAATACAAAATTGGACCAAAATAGAGAAGAAATGAAACAGGATATGAATATAAATAAGGAAGAAATAAAACAAGAAATGAATATTAAGATGGACCAGAATAAGGAAGAAATGAATATTAAAATGGACCAAAATAAGGAAGAATTAAAAAAAGAAATGAATATTAAGATGGACCAGAATAAGGAAGAAATGAATATTAAAATGGACCAAAATAAGGAAGAATTAAAAAAAGAAATGAATATTAAGATGGACCAGAACAAAGAAGAAATTAAACAAACTAAGGAACTGATAATAAAATTGATGGATGAAAAATTGGGACACGTTGAGAAGAAACTAGAAGAATCAAACATATACATGGAGAATAAAATTGAAGACACTAAACAGGAAATAAGAGGAGAAGTGATTGGACGTATAATGGAAATAGAAAATTTACAAATCAACAGAATTAAGGAAATAGAGGAGAAAGAAAAAGATTTCAAAGGAGAAATTCAAAGAGAAATAAATGAAATCAAAATGGGAGTTCAGGACACTCAGGAAAGAATGGGAAACCTAGAAGGAAAATGGGACAGAACCCTTACCGAATTTCAACAAAATGTAGAAGAAGCGTGTATAGAGAAACAAAAACAAGAGGAAGGGAAAACAGAAAAGAAGATTAAGGAAATACAGAAGGAGATGGAAGCTCTGAAAAGAAGAATTGAGCAAACTGGAAGTAGAATCCACAATGGGGAACAATCAAAGGAAACAGTGGAAATGACAAGAAAATTGGAAAACATGGAAAAGAGACTAGTTTACTTACAGGAAGAGTATGACCACACAGAGGGTAGAAATTTTCAAGAAGTGAGAAATGGAATGATGGAGACGAAAATAATAAATAATTATATAGGAAATAGAGGGGAACACAAATTTGAAGGGGATAATAGAAAAATACACCCAAAAGTATTTATAAAAATTTTAAGGAACAAGATGAAAAATATCCGAAATAATGAAGACATGAAGGAAATGATTAGGGAAAATCTGGATAACCATGCTTTAGTGTGGTATATAAGTAAGGAAGAGGATTTAAAAGATTTTGAGGAATTCGAAGCTCAATTCATGAGATATTTCTGGGAAAACAATGCGCAAACAAGAGTGAGAGAAAAAGTTTACTCTGGAAAATTTGAGATAGGTAGAGGAAATAGTATGAATGATTACGCTATGAAGGTTTTCATGAATGCGAAGTTTTTAGATCCACCTATACCAGAGGAGGAAATTATTATGTTTATCTCGAGACATTTTAAATTTGAAATCACTGAAACAATTGCTATTCAAAATATCAAAAACATAGAGGAGTTAACTAATTATCTACAAAGAATTGAAAGAAACAAGATAAGCAATAACCAGAACAGGAACAGGAATCAAAATGAAAACAAAAACTATAATGGTTACGATAATAAAAATTATTATGAGAATAATAACAATCAAAATAATAGATCGAATAATTATGAACAAAACAGGAACAATTACTTTAACAGAAATAATAATAATGGATATTATAATAGAAACAATAATTATAACAGGAACAATAACGCTCAAAACAACTACAACAAAAATGATCAATATCATAACAATAATTATAGAAATAGAACATTTGAAGGAAACAATAGGAATGGATCTTATGAAAACAGACAAAGAGATGAAAAACAAGAGCAAAGAAGAGACTATAATACAGAAAGGACAAATGGAAATTTTGAAGGAAGAGGCAATAGAAATGAAGAACAAAGGAGAGTGAACAATATACAAAGACAGAAAGAAAGAGTGATATCCATAGAACCAGAAATAGTCACTGAAACAGAGCCCGATCAAAATTTTGGATCGAGCACATACCAAATGTAAAGAAAAATATTATCTGTACATACGAACATCCAAGGGAATATATAAAATTTGGGGAAGAATTAGAATTAAAAGAAATAATGGGATTGATAAATATTAAAGGAAAATTAAATGGAAAAGAAATAAAATTATTAATAGATACAGGTTCGGAAGCGTCCATAATTAAAACAAAACTAATAGAAGAAAACATTGAAAATTATGAAAACAAATTAATTAAAATACCAAAAACTACATTGATAGGAGCAAATGGAAAGAAGCTATGTGAAGTAAATAAGTCTATAATACAAAAGATTGAATTGAAGGATGGGAAAGAAGTTGAAATGCAATTACTGTTAGTGAATAATTTGGAAACAGACATAGTAATAGGAATTGATGAATTAACAAAGTTTAAAGCAAGAATTGATTTTGAAAAGATGGAGATTGAATTAAATGGTAATAGAATTGAATTTGAAGAAGAAAATATGGAAGAATTGGAATTTGAAGAGGATAATAAGAAGTTATGGAATATAGAAAGGATTGGAAATATGGAAGTATTGGCAATTGGAGAGGATAATAGGAAGTTATGGAATATAAAGAGGAGTGGAAATATGGAAGAATTGGAATTTGAAGAGGATAATAGGAAGTTATGGAATATGGAGAGGGATGAAATAATGGAAGAATTGGAATTAGTATGTGGAAATAAGGAATATGCTGAGAAAGTGAAGAATTTAATAATTAAGTATAAAGGATTAGTTAAAAAGAGATGAGAATGGCAAATAACTATGTACATAAGATAGAAGTTAAGGGAATAGAAAATTTCAGAATAAGAACATATCCCATACCTTATAAATATAGGAAAGAAGATGATTCAGAGATACAAAATATGCTAAAGGATGGTATTATAGAGAGATGTAACACAAGAAATATAAATTAATAAATTGTACCGATATAAGAGACTCTGAGAAATGTAGAAGTAATAAGTCGCATAACGAACATTAAAGAATTTTCAAAAATGGATTTATAACATGATTTTTTTAAACTAATTCCTTTGGATGAAACTTGTAAATGAAACATGTACCTAAAAATAAAATAAGAATTTGTATACATATTTAATTATAGTATTATAAATAAATTAAAACTAACTGAAGAGGATACTGCAACACAGGATTCCAAAATCATCTTTGTAACAGCAACCTGAAATAAAAAGAAATGTATTATTAGTAAAATTGAAAGACAATCCTAGAATATAGTACTTGAAGTAAAATTTGCGTTCATAAAATTTTTCTTAGAATAAAAAATTTGATAAACGCAAAATTTAGGGGATGTTATTGTGAAAAAATAATGCTACACCCTGTATATCAAATAATGAAGAATTAAGATTATGTATTGTAATCTAGAAGAATTTTTTTTAAGTCAAAAAAATTTTTTTAAACATTTGAATGGAGACAATCTGTACGATCCACTATTCGATAGAGAAGACATACAGAAAGGACAGACTGTATAATGTAGGGATAATTGCGAATAGGTGTGATAAACAATTTATATGAAATAAATTACCTAACGAAACTTTTATCAAAGAGATCAAGTATCAAAATTTGTTCATAATAAGAAACTAATAATGCTTTATTCTGTAAAGTCAAGCTAATCTCGTAATATTTGTTGATTAAGACATTAAAATGAGATAGTGTAGATGTTTAGACATAACAGAGCAGGAAAATATAAAATAATGTGAATTTCAGAGAACATGACTTATAAAGAAAACGAATTTTCATTTTGCATACATATTTAAAGGTAACAGCTGTCATCTATTAAAACATTATGAATATTCATTTGACATACATACTTAGAGGTTAGGAAATGTCATTTTAACAATACTAAGAAATGTTAATGAATGAAAATAATATAGGAAGTCTAAGCAATTAAAAACCTTAGAATATAATATCATGATATAATGGATGAACATTTCACTGGTTGAAATGAAGAATTTGAGTTAAAAAAATAAATAGTCAAATTTGATTGGTTAATAAACATTTAAAAAAGATCACATCGGCGACAACTGTGTTGCTAACGAAAAAAAAATCAGAATGTGAGAAAGTTGTTGATTATGGGGGCTATTGACTAGTAGGTTTTCTTTTTGGGAAGAGATTTTTGGAGCAGCAAAATTTTTTTTGGTAAAGTAAATCAATTGAAATCATTTGGAAGACAAAATTTGACTATAGAATTTAAAACAAATACATTTTACTTACAAGAGATATATCAGTGTAAGTAGTTTAGTTTATATTAATAATTAAAAAAGGAATTGTTGAATGTTGTAAAACACTAATCATGAATTTTATTTTATAATATGGTGTCTTGTGTCTGGTGGAAGTAAAATAGCCACAATAGTTTTCGAAAAACATTGAATAGTGGAATTTGTGTGAGCTGTTTGGACTTTGAAAGAAATACAGCATCGATTCCTGTTCTGGTAGAAGCAGAATGCCAACAGGGAGGTTTTCCAGGAGGAGAATCTGAACAAATAAAAGAAACAGATCATTGAAGGTGAACAAACAGAAATCGTGAAGTAAATAAGGTAGTACAAGTTAATTCATTAATGTATTAAGAGGTCAAGCGTACTTACTAATTTGTGAAAAAAACTAAAATTTTGTGATGCATAGACGCTGTTAAGAGTGTATTTCGCCGTTTTCTGAAAGTCATATGTTTATGAAGTTATATAACTGTATTTTACTATTATAATAATATCTCACCAGAGTGCGTGTGATTTGTATGAAAGAGTCATCCTTTTAGATAGTTGAATTTCTTAAAAAAAAAACACTTGTAAAAGTGTAGTGTATTTATTTTCATTAAATTAAATATTGTTTTTCCTTTTGAAGAACGTTTTTTTAAATTACTTGAGTTATTCATTTCATCTGGTGACTTGTGCACCATCTACTTACCACAGGCAGAAGCTCTGAATGAAATCGATTGAACTATGCAGATATTTTTTAAGTAGGACAGGACCGTATTTAATTTGAAATCATTAAAAAAGTAACATATTCTGATTAACAAATTTATTTTTAAAAATATAAAGCATTTATTAACTTTGGCGCTAACATATATAAAATTATAAAATCATTTTATTTAAAATACTTGAACTCTACCCTGAGATGAGAAGTTTTCATGTTGGTTAAATAAACTGTTTATCATACATATTAAATCCTCAACATACCGGGCAAATTAAACTATTTTCTCACCCAATTCTATTCATAATAATATGTCGGCCCAACGTAGGGCAAATTAAATTCCCATAATATAAACTATAATAATATATATATATATATATATATATATATATATATATATATATATATTATAATTGATTTTTATATTTACTTATTTATAATCTATTTTATATTTATATTTAAACTTTAGTTTTGTTATTTTTATATGTAACCTCGGCTAGCTCAAAATTTAATATTCTTTCTAAGTTTATGTTTATCTAAATTATTTAAATGCTCAGTCGGAAACATGAGACTCCTCCCTTTGAGTTCAGGATGGATTAAACCAATGATTGATGAAATTTATTCATAATCTTACCTTTTTCCTTTATGATCTCTTGATGACACTAAATTTCTTAAATAAAAAGATTGAAATACAAAGATAATGTGAATTTATTCATGGATGTGATAAGAAGAAAAAATTATCAACACTTTAATGTAAAACTATTTAATAAAATATTTCGAAACTATTGATTTAATTTTAACATTGGAATTTATGAATTTTTGCCACCCTATATAACATACATCCTTAGCTACAACTTATTCTCACCATTGCGTCGGCGCATAATATCCAAACGCATGCGCTCCTGTAATATAATATGATACGAGGAATGATTTTCCCCCTATAAGAAGAAGCGTCTATTCAGTTAACACACCACCAGCACGTTGGTAACGGTGAAGCTTTTTGAAAAGTTATAAAATTTATACAATCAATTACATATACGTGTGGAATTCTAATATAAATATGTGTGAGTTATGAATATGAAGAAAGTGATAGACAATAGTTAGGCATGCAATAATTAGAAAGAAGATAAGAAAATTATTGGAACATTCATGATGCGCGTGATATATCTAATGGATGAAATTACAAAAGGTGAGTACAATAATTTTTACTGATTAAATAAGCAATTATCAATAGACAAAATTATGATGCATCATATTCTAATTGTTTTTTGGCCTTTTTTAATGCATTATTTGATTCGAACGTTCTAATAATAATATGATTGTTCCCTTTGATATTTGTTAAATGGAATTCCAAATAAGTTTATTTAAAAAACACAGACCTTAGTTTTTGATATCACTGCCGGCTGCAACTCTCATCTTCTAATTCTTGATGATATCTCACAAGAGATATGCACTTTCAGTACTGCTTTATTCTTACACAGGATTAGATACACTTGTTATTAGTTTGATTTTACTTTTTTATGTAAATTTAACGTTTAAGCATATTTTTAAACAAAATTTTCACAGAGAGACATCTCCATCAACGCGTCCTCTCTAACAACCCCCAAATCGACTTCTTTTGTATTGAAAATCAACAAACATCTCGGCTTCCCCAATCCATAGCTCACTTATTTGTTATTTTTAACAAAAAATTGTCATTTTCATGTCTTTTAGTTATTAATTTAAAATACTTGAATTTTTTTGTCCTGGAGGGTAATCACACTGGTTCACTATTATTTCTACTGCACTAAGGAATCTATATTATGTCCTTTTCTCCTTATACAATAGTTAATTTCTTGATAATTATGTTGTTTAGCTATTTTGATAAATGTTTAATTTTACAAAATTTACAACCTACATTAGTAATTTACCTATATGTAATTGATTCTTTTTTAATTTTGAATTTTATTCTATAACTATTCTATATAAACTCTTGATTATTTTAGTTTTTTGAATTAAAGTTCTATATACAATAAATAATCAATGATTTTATGTTGGTAATTAAAATTCACTAGGATTCATTACTTCCTGTTTATATTCATTTCCTTTTCCTAAGTTTGGGCTGTGTTCCATCTATTTTATGCCATACCGTTTTCAACCCTTTATGAAATTACTAAATGAATGCATGAAATTCTAAACTTTTACTATTAAAACTCATGTGAATACTGTTAAGCTATTATTGGACTGATTATTTTTTTATATTATTTTAGGTTTCAAGATATAATATGAAATTTCTTACTGCAGAAACTCCTATGGCAGTGTTCAGCACAATGTGAAATTCCTTGACATTGTCATCTATTTGGAATTACTTGTACAGGTAACATTTAATATTTAATTAGCTAATATTGTTTTTGGATTTTCTATTCTTTATCTCTTTTTCAAACAATCACATCAATATTCAACCAGATTTATTCATATTTCATTCTTTTTTATTTTTATACTTGACTTGTTATGGATTTTTTTTATAATGGTTGTGTCTACTGACACACCTTCCGTTATAATAGGACCTTGTCATGTTTATTTACTTCAATTTATTTACAAAACTAGATAACTAGTTCAATATATATATATATATATATATATATATATATATATATATATATATATATATTATGTGTGTGTGTAATTGTATTGTTCAATTTTGAATTATGTATTGATGATTTTTAATGAAGTGATAAACGTTAAAATTATCACAAACAACACAACTAACATTGACTGTGTATTACATATATAATGTCTAGTGGAATTATAAGTGAACATCCGCTTCTCCTATGCGCCGACTGAATCGTTTAGAATTCTCAGTGCGCATGACTGGAGAGAATGCAGGAGCGGTGTAGGAATTTTTTAATGTAAAAAGCATTTGAACATAGGTCTCAACAATTTATTAAATAATTTATCTAAAGTGTTGGTATTTTTTTATTTATTTTAACATTCATAATACATGTATAAAAATATACTTAATTCATTCATTCTCTGCAATAACATTTGAATATATATAAAAACAGAGGTAAATATCTTGATCGAGGAATGAAATATTTGAGGTAATTATAATAATTCAAGTGTAAATCACAGATTGTCTATGCGTCCAGAACTCAAAGGGAGGAGTCTCCATGCCCCCGACTATAACATAAATTTAAAATAAAGCAAAAGTAATAAAACTTCTTTAGAAGCTAGCCGAAGGTGAGTCAAATATACAAACAAAATCAAGACTACGACTATATTGTATATCAAAACTCTTGAATAAATAAATATTATAATATATATATATATATATATATATATATATATATAACAACAAAGAGAATCATGGGTTATTCACGCAAAGAAAAGGGCTACTGAAATAGAGTGGTAACCGTGGACATGCATGTTTCTGGCTCATTTTGCCTCATCAGCACGGCATAACCAAATAATGATGTGAAATTTGGGAGCCAAGATGTTAATCGAAACATGGGAAAACACAAAATAACGGATTTCAGCAGGGAAACCAAACGCTCATTTGTGTCTTCAATTGGAAGATCCCGAGTTTTCAGGACATCAACCAACATCGACACGGAGGCGCATATAGCCCCCCCGCCATGAACCTTCCGACCCATAGTAAATAACAAAGAAGATGTAGGAATATCACGCGATATTCCTACATCTTCTTTTTTTGTATATATATATATATATATATATATATATATATATTGTTGTGCTATTTTTTTAATGCCCCACGTTTTTGGTGCCATTTTGTTGTGTTATATGTATATTTGTTTATGAGGATTAAGATTATTATTCTTTAATTTAATTTAGACACAACAATTAATAATATTTTTACTTTATACACAATGGATTATTACTTGATATGTGAATGAATTTAATTTTTATCCGGCCGACTCTGTAATCTTCATATTTGATTATATCTAAATGATTTCCTTATAATTAAAAATTTATCTCAGGGAATATCTGTGGGTTGAAAAAGAACACATAATTTAATCTATCAAGACCGACTCTGTAATCGATCTACATAGATACAAAGCTCTCGTTATATGTGTGTCAACGAGGAACCATAGAATAATAACTCCACAATAGGGTTTAATAAATGGTTCAAACGAGAACAACTATTTTATTTTATGGTTTAAATAATATTCAAATTCAATTATAAATCCAAATTTCTTATCTAACTTCATTCATGCCTCAATCACACCGTTTTGTTAAAAAGCTATACTTATAGAAAATAGAATGAATCAATTTTTCTAAGGTTTAGTCACACTATGGTTTTTACTAAAAAGAAGAAAAATGCAATGTCTATGTTGATGAAATTGAAAATTTCAGTAAGTATGCCTTATTTATTAACTAATAGTTGATGTATACGTTGTTTCGATACCTATTTTTCTTCGGTTAAATAAAAAATGTTTATAAGTACCTTGTCACATTTTAGATTACAAACTAGTTTGAAATAATTGGAAGTTCATTACCACTACTTGACGATTCTCATATATTGTAGTGTATTCCGGACTTGTAGCAAGAAATCTTACTGTTGGATAAAACTTGGTAATTATTATTATTCACTGTTCTTACATTATTTGTTACTGCTTATCATTGTTTTACAACTTTAATTATTGATTTTGAATATTATTTCTTAGTTTTCTATTGTTAAACTATCTCAGGAGTAACATGTCTCCCTGTTTTTCATCAGACCATCTACAAGTTATTGATTTTTCCCCTTCAATTGTTTCTAACAAACAACCCTCTTAGATTTTTGTTTCAAATATCTCTACCAATCACAAATGTTTTACAAGTTAGTTACTAAATTAGTTTTTGTATATTTCAAAATATTGTTACTTTATTTATGTTAATTCAATTAATTACTTTCATTTGCATGTGATTCTTATCTTATGGTATTATTTTTAAAATCCTGGTTGTCAATTTAGTCTTATATGTAGATTTGTAAACATTACTTTGACGGTTGGTATTTTAAAAAATTTATATTTCAAAGTTTGCGTTCCTGTTTTTTTCTTCTTACTTCCTATTTGAATTATTGAATATACAGGGTATATCAAAAACTTATTATATTATATTTTATTACTAAATTTTGTTTGTTTTTATTTCAGCCTATTGCAGACTTATTCGAAATGGTTCCGTATTCTAAAAATTATTTGTACGATTCCTTAGACACAATAATATATATATATATATATATATATATATATAAATATAAAACTAGTGAATATTGGGGATTGCAGCAAAAAATTGGAAAAGATATACTCTTAGCGGAAAATGTCCAAGCTTTCGAGGATGTTTGTCCTCATCATCAGGGAAACTAGAATGAAAAAACAACAGTTAAATACTGTGGTCAAAGAGAATAATTAAAAATGAAATTCACAACCACGTGTGTACTTACCTCCGAAGTGAGGTTAGATTCCATAAAGATGTAAAATCGTAAACTACAAGTCGTAAATTGTGGAATATTTAAGTAGGAATTGAACCAACGGCCTAATCAATCGTGTCATAGCAACAATTGTAATTGTCGCAGCATTTTATAAAATAAAACCATTGATTTCATCTTCATGTGTCACCATACTAAACGCCGGCGAGGAAATGATATATTTTGCCTCCAAAAGGGAAGTGGCAAGAGACAAACAGTGTTACCAACGTCAACAATGAGCTGTGGGACAATGCCACTATTTTCGTAATGGCAGCTGTAGGGCAAACAATTGGTGTAATGAGAAGATGTAATATTGTTGAAAAGAGGAAGAGAGAAAGAAATGTTTAAATCTTAATATTTTACTTAACCTTTTCTTGGATAACTCTTATCCAAGACCTTTATTGAATAAGATATTATTCAGCACATCTAATGCTGTGGATTTGTTGCATGAAGATAGCCATCCTAACTTAGCCCAGACGGATGTTGGAACTGATGTGTCCCCTTCTCGACCGGTTTTCGCTACTTTGCCATATATAAGTGACATAACTCCGAGACTTGCCAGATTGCTCCGTTCATGTGGTGATTTTAAAATTGCTAATAAAACTGTTCTTTCAATCAGATCGATTTACTCTAGAGTTAAAGATAAAGACCCCTTGACTTCACTTACTAACGTGGTGTACAGTATTCCTTGCAGAGATTGTGATAAACAATATATCGGACAGACTTTAAGATCTCTATCTAGCCGTATAGTTTCACATAAGAGTGATGCTAGATTACACCCAGAGAGGTGCGCGTTAGCTTTTCATGTAAATTCTCTTGATCATCAGATGAATTATGAGGCTGTGAAGGTGTTAGCGACTGAGTCTAACAAAACGAAAAGATCATTCTTGGAAATGGCTTTTATTTCACAAAACAATAATGTAATTAACAGGAAAACTGATATTGATCACTTAAGTGAGATCTACTCATTTTTGTTGTCCTTAGATACTAATTTTGCACATCAAGTGGTGGGAAATAACTATGTTGCTCCTGACAACACCACCCTTATTACCTTAATTCAATAATAATAATAATAAACTTACTTTGAATGTATTGGTGTTGGTAGATACATTCAAGTGAACAAATAATTAATTAAACCTAATTTTGAGTGTATTGGTGTTGGTAGATACATTCAGATTGGAGAACTATTATATTACTTAATTACTATATTTATTATTACATATTAATATTCTTTTCTGTTGTCTTCTCTTTTCTTCCTTTGTGTTAGTCCAAACGAAGTGTTGTTCTCTACGCACTCTAAACATAATAAAAATGAGAGCGTTCTCCTAGCTCTGTCTCACATTTCTTTCTCTCTTCCTCTTTTCAACAATATTACATCTTCTCATTACACCAATTGTTTGCCCTACAGCTGCCATTACGAAAATAGTGGCATTGTCCCACAGCTCATTGTTGACGTTGGTAACACTGTTTGTCTCTTGCCACTTCCCTTTTGGAGGCAAAATATATCATTTCCTCGCCGGCGTTTAGTATGGTGACACATGAAGATGAAATCAATGGTTTTATTTTATAAAATGCTGCGACAATTACAATTGTTGCTATGACACGATTGATTAGGCCGTTGGTTCAATTCCTACTTAAATATTCCACAATTTACGACTTGTAGTTTACGATTTTACATCTTTATGGAATCTAACCTCACTTCGGAGGTAAGTACACACGTGGTTGTGAATTTCATTTTTAATTATTCTCTTTGACCACAGTATTTAACTGTTGTTTTTTCATTCTAGTTTCCCTGATGATGAGGACAAACATCCTCGAAAGCTTGGACATTTTCCGCTAAGAGTATATATTTTCCAATTTTTTGCTGCAATCCCCAATATTCACTAGTTTTATTCCTAACTAGTCAGCAAAGACTATCTTTCTTCTACTTATATAAATATATATATAATATATATATAATATATATAATATACATAATATATATATATATATAACACTGATCCAGATAAGGAAAATTAAAAAACTTATATAAGCAGATAATTTCAATTTTTAATTATTAATAAAGTTATATTTGTTCGTTTGTTTTTTATTTGATAGTCGTAGAAAAACTATAGTCTAAAGCACGGGTGGAATTCAAAATTCTACACTCGTAGAACCGCCTACGGCTCGGGAAACAAATCTTTCTACTCGTGTAGAATTTGGCTTATTCCACCATTGTTATAGAATATACTATTTTTACATTGCTAATTAGGTCATTGACCAAAGGAAACTGCTGTCTTATACATTCAGCCACTCTATTAATTCCATGAGCTAGACAGGTTACATGTTGCAGATTCGAATAAAATATTTTAAATTTTTTTCCAGTTTTAATCATATGAGGTGCTGCATCAGATAAAAATTTGGGGCAAGAAAAAAGTGTTCAATGAATCTTGGACAAATCGTGCAATTGTTAAATTATTAGCTTTTTCAAGTTTTTTTGAAGCAAAAAGATAGGATCTGCTTGGATTTGTTTCCCCTAAAACACCTATTAATGCATGTGCGATATATCTACCGCACGAATCGGTGGTTTCGTCTACTACAATATAGAAATAGTTTGAATTGACTTCGTTTTTGATACAAGTTAATGTTTGTTTATAAATTGAGTCGACACTTGCTTTACGTAAAGTCGACTCGTAAGAAATATTTAGTTTACAATATTTTCCTAAAAATTCCTTTAGGTTGGGATTATTTAACTTGCTCAACGGTATGTTACTGGCAATCATTGCCTTGTAAAAAAAAACAAATATCTAACTGCAAAATAATTTTACACCCTGTATGTTTTTAGAAGGACAATTTTTTTACTGGGTAGGCACAAAGAACGTGTCAATCCCGTCCGACCATATCATTCACCCTTTTGTTTTATAATTATCTCTTAAAATAAGTTTAACAGTTTTATGATCTTGTGAAGTATCATTAAACGCCTTTATTATAAACGAGAAGTTTACAAAATCGATGAAAACCCTTAAAACTCATTAAATAAACAACAAAATAGTAACATCCGGTTACAATTTGTTAAAAAATAAGATACGAATAAGTAAAGATAAAAAAATTCCAATGGCACACAGGACCAATTGGTCAGGCTTATTTCAGTGACATGTTTGCATGAAACACAAAATAAAAAGTTAGATACAAAAGTGATAGAATGTTTTGAGATGTACAAAAACCAAAGTAACATTCTGGCATCAAATCAAAAATAAAAAAAAATTCTGGGAAATATGTGAATTTTCTTGAATAAATGTATAAATGTACAATTTAGAGAAAAATGTTGAATACAAAAGTTGTAGAACGTGTTAAGGTCTATAAAAAAGCTCAGTAACTTTTTTGCGTCATATAAAAAACAAAGGAAATACGATTTTTTTCAACTTTGACAGGCCGCCATTTTGTTTTTACTGTGCCGATTTGGCTCATTAACGAACTCGTCCAAGATTTTGGCCTAACCGATTTTTGTAGCGAGTTTGGTTTCGATCCGTCAAAAAATACGCCCTCTATCGTGCTTGCAAATTCCGTTATAATATATATATATATATATATATATATATATATATATATATATATATATATATATATATATATATATATATATATATGTAAGGAATATCTTCAGTCTAATTCAATTTCGCGCGTAATTAAGTCGGTAAATAAGATGTCTTAATATACGTCATGTCATTAAATTGGCACATGTCAATGAGATTAAATATTGTACAGTAATGTGAGAACAATCCTAGTGAATAATAACTTTGAATGTTGTTTCTTTGTTATTTACAGGTAGGATTAATATTCTAGATCATGTATCTAATTGTAAATATTGTATATAATAATAAAAATCTTTGTTATTTACAGAGAAACAGTTCGTACATTATTCCAACCTCAGAAATCAACATTATAAAACAACATTCTCGTTGTATACCACGATGGAAAAGCTACAGTTCCACTTCAAATTACTAGAAGCAGCGGATAAAAAATCCAATGTGTTGTGTGTCACTAGAATTACCACAGAAGATGGTCATACATATAGAATTCCATTTGACCACTATGGTGTACAAAACCATGAAGAGCTTATGAAAACTCCTGCATTCACTAAGGTAAAGAAAGCATTAAAACTGAGAAATCAAGTGAGAAAAGTGTGGGTAAGTTTACATAAAGAATTGAAAGAAACTTATTATGATACAGAAGGGAATGTGGTATTTGAGGATGAGTATTTGGAAGAGTTAATTGAAAAACAAGAAGATAGTGACGTAACGGCTAGTACCTCAGAACAACCATTGATACAATTATTAGAAAAACTATTAGAAAAAAAATTCAAACGCGGATCAATGGATTAATGATTTTGAAAAAGAATGTGAACGCTTTGAATTAATAAAAGATGAGAAAAAAATTGAAATTTTAAAGTCATTCATGGACAAAAGTGCTGTAGATTGGTATAGTTGTACACTTTATAAGCTTACAATCAAAGCAGAATGGAAAGAATGGAGAGACAATTTTTGTAATACATTTGCAAGTAAAGGTTGGTCTCCAATAAAATATGCTATAGCATTTAAATACCAAACAGGTTCATTACTAGAATATTCTCTAAGAAAAGAAAAACTCTTATTACAAGTAAGGAAGACTATGGATAGTGATACGCTTGTGGATCTTATCGCCATGGGTTTACCCAACTACATATTAGACAGAATTGATAGAGAAAACTTAGAAAAATCTGAAGATTTACATAATGAATTGAATAAATTAGGAAGTTTAACCATTAAGAAAAATTTTGAAGTGAAAAAGAATAAACCGGACTTCAAGATAAAAACAGAAAAAACACCTTGCAAAATATGCAAAGATAATAACAAAGGAACAAGATTTCACCCCGAAACAGAATGCTGGTTTAAAGATCCAGAAAAGAAAAGTTACAAATCGAGACAAGTAAATAACTTAACTTTAGATGTAGATTTAAGTACCGATGATCCAAAAAACTAATAGTGCCACCATTGATTGAACTCAAAATTAGGTTAAATGATATTTTGGAAATACCTGCGATTTATGATCTAGGCTCTAATATATCATTAATAAATGCCAGTCTAATCAATGTAAAAACGAAGAATGATTATATTAAGAAAACTAATTTGAGAACGATTAATGGTATTTATAAAACAGATGGCATGGTAAAATTAAAAATAAAAATATTAAATATAGAAAAATATGTAAATGTGTTCATAATTAATAATGAAAATTTCAAGTATAATTTCCTCATAGGACTAGATTGTATAGAAAAATTCAACTTGATACAAAATGAGAGATTAGAGATAGAACAAAAAGATTCCGAATCTAACAAATTAATAAATGAGTATCAAGTTAACTTTAATGAACATGTAGAGATAGACACTTTTAATATTTTAACAAATCATTTAAAGAATAATGAAGAAAAAATTATAACAGATTTAGTAAATAAATATAAAAATATTTTTGCTAAAGATAAGTACGATATAGGTACCGTAAAAGACTACGAAGCGAGAATAGATCTTATAGTAGATAAATATTGTAGTAAAAGGCCCTATAGATGTACGATTGATGACAAGAAAGAAATAGAAGAACAAGTATCTTAATTACTTGAAAGAAATTTGATAGAAGAATCATACAGCCCTTTTGCTGCCCCTGTAACTTTAGCATTCAAAAAAGATGACAATAGAAGATCAAGATTATGCATAGATTTTAGGGATTTGAACAAAATAATAGTACCTCAATCACAACCGTTTCCATTGATAGAAGACTTAGTAATAAAAACAAGAGACTGCAAATTTTTTTCAAAGCTGGACATTAATTCTGCTTTTTGGTCCATTCCTTTACGGATTGAAGATAGAAGAAAAACAGGATTTGTCACCCAAGAAGGTCACTTCCAATGGACTTGCCTACCATTCGGATTAAAAACATCACCGGCTATTTTTCAAAGAATCCTTAGTAATATAATAAGAAAACACAAATTATCAGGTTTCACAGTTAACTATATAGACTGTAACGAAGTTACTTTTATTTGTTCCGATATTATGTGATTTATTTAATTTATTTGTATTTAAAACCTACTACTTCCTCCTTACTAAACAAATCAATTTAATTACAAGTTCCTTATTTATAATATTTGGGCCGTCCGGTATATATATATTTTCATTTCATTCGATTAAAACATTCAGACCGTCCGGTATACCTATAGAAATTTTGGTTCAAAGTAATTTAATGTTTGAGTTTTTTTTACTAGACTTCTTTTTAAAGCGATTAGTGAAAATATAAATACCGAGACCGCAGTGGAAAAAGGGCTTGTTGATTCTAGTATTGACTTTCTCTTGTCCGCTCTCGTATAATTAGTAGAAGTGCCCGTCGAAAAAGTGAAAATTGTTAAGTGCTGAAAAAGGTAAAATTTTATATTTCTTTCCTCCGCCTGTATATTTCCGATATAAAATTATTTTAGTGTAAAATTATAATTGATAGTTGAATTCAATATAATCCGTATAAAAGAGTAAATTGTTAGGACTCCCGTAGTTGTACAGTATTCAGTGGTTTATTCACAATATTTCAATCTTGTATAGTTTGCCATAACGATTAAATCGTAAACTATACGCTATTTCCCGTTGTTAGTTATTAAAAAATTTAGTTTTGACTTAATTCGTCCGAAGATATTTTCAGGTTTTTATTCGGAAACAAGTTTTTTTTGTAAGCTTTCTTTATTCGATTTTTTTTTTGTATTTGTCTCTTTTATTTTATTATTAGAATATTGTACTTGGGTTCCGAGGATCATATTTGGTTACTGGGTGATTCGAAAGCATTGCTCAGGAATTAAATAAATTCCGATAGAAATTTTAACATCTCGCCGACCCTCTCGGGTTTTGCTAAAATTTCTTTCTGTAGCTGCCGTCCAGCTTCTGTTATTAGAGTATTGTATTTAGTTTCCGAGAATTATTCTTGATTACTGGGTGATTCGAAAGTATTGCTCAGGAATTAAGTAAATTCTGGTAGAGATTTCAGCTCCTCGCCGACCTTCTCGGGTTTTGTTGAAATCTCCTGCTTCTTCCGCTGTTTTGAGTTGTTATAGGGTTTTCGTTTAGTTTCCGAGAATTATTCTTGATTACTGGGTGACTCGAAAGTATTGCTCAGAAATTAAGTAAATTCTGGTAGAGATTTCAGCTCCTCGCCGACCTTCTCGGGTTTTATTGAAATCTCCTGCTTCTTCCGCTGTTTTGAGTTGTTATAGGGTTTTGGTTTAGTTTCCGAGAATTATTCTTGATTACTGGGTGATTCGAAAGTATTGCTCAGAAATTAAGTAAATTCTGGTAGAGATTTCAGCTCCTCGCCGACCCTCTCGGGTTTTGTTGAAATCTCCTGCTTCTTCCGCTGTTTTGAGTTGTTATATGGTTTTGGTTTAGTTTTCGAGAATTATTCTTGATTACTGGGTGATACGAAAGTATTGCTCAGAAATTAAGTAAATTCTGGTAGAGATTTCAGCTCCTCGCCGACCTTCTCGGGTTTTGTCGAAATATCCTGCTTCTTCCGCTGTTTTGAGTTGTTATAGGGTTTTGGTTTAGTTTCCGAGAATTATTCTTGATTACTGGGTGATTCGAAAGTATTGCTCAGAAATTAAGTAAATTCTGGTAGAGATTTCAGCTCCTCGCCGACCTTCTCGGGTTTTGTTGAAATCTCCTGCTTCTTCCGCTGTTTTGAGTTGTTATAGGGTTTTGGTTTAGTTTCCGAGAATTATTCTTGATTACTGGGTGATACGAAAGTATTGCTCAGAAATTAAGTAAATTCTGGTAGAGATTTCAGCTCCTCGCCGACCTTCTCGGGTTTTGTTGAAATCTCCTGCTTCTTCCGCTGTTTTGAGTTGTTATAGGGTTTTGGTTTAGTTTCCGAGAGTTATTCTTGATTACTGGGTGATTCGAAAGTATTGCTCAGAAATTAAGTAAATTCTGGTAGAGATTTCAGCTCCTCGCCGACCTTCTCGGGTTTTGTTGAAATCTCCTGCTTCTTCCGCTGTTTTGAGTTGTTATATGGTTTTGGTTTAGTTTTCGAGAATTATTCTTGATTACTGGGTGATACGAAAGTATTGCTCAGAAATTAAGTAAATTCTGGTAGAGATTTCAGCTCCTCGCCGACCTTCTCGGGTTTTGTCGAAATCTCCTGCTTCTTCCGCTGTTTTGAGTTGTTATAGGGTTTTGGTTTAGTTTCCGAGAATTATTCTTGATTACTGGGTGATTCGAAAGTATTGCTCAGAAATTAAGTAAATTCTGGTAGAGATTTCAGCTCCTCGCCGACCTTCTCGGGTTTTGTTGAAATCTCCTGCTTCTTCCGCTGTTTTGAGTTGTTATAGGGTTTTGGTTTAGTTTCCGAGAATTATTCTTGATTACTGGGTGATACGAAAGTATTGCTCAGAAATTAAGTAAATTCTGGTAGAGATTTCAGCTCCTCGCCGACCTTCTCGGGTTTTGTTGAAATCTCCTGCTTCTTCCGCTGTTTTGAGTTGTTATAGGGTTTTGGTTTAGTTTCCGAGAGTTATTCTTGATTACTGGGTGATTCGAAAGTATTGCTCAGAAATTAAGTAAATTCTGGTAGAGATTTCAGCTCCTCGCCGACCTTCTCGGGTTTTGTTGAAATCTCCTGCTTCTTCCGCTGTTTTGAGCTGTTATAGGGTTTTTCGTTTAGTTTCCGAGAATTATTCTTGATTACTGGGTAATTCGAAAGTATTGCTCAGAAATTAAGTAAATTCTGGTAGAGATTTCAGCTCCTCGCCAACTTTCTCGGGTTTTTGTGAAATCTCATCGTCCTTCCGTTGTTTTCATTTGGTTTAGTTAGGTTTTCTCTTTCCAAATTTCGTCAAGCCGCCGATTAACCCCGTATGCCCTATTTAGTGTGATATTAAATACGATAGTCCGATTATAAACCACTGAGTCCGTATAAAATTAACTATTTTTCCGATTTGCATTGTACAAGAACCATTTGATACTTTTTTTTTCTCGTTTATATTTTATATGGTGTATATTACTTGTTTAAAAAGGTGATCGCTCGCCTCTTAAGTTCTTTGTGCCTTTGGGTAAAAGGTCTTATTTATTGTGTTGTGTGATCGGAATTTACTTAGTGTCTTATAGAATAAATACCTTTGTTAAATTATTTGAGTTTCATTCACAACTGATTAAGAGTCCGTCGTTACCGTTTGTTTCATTTAATGCAAGATTGACAGTAGTGATTATCGTATTAGCAGTTCATTTTAAGGTCCTGCTAACCGTGTAACGATAATACTCTGTAAAGTAAGTCTATCTCTATCTAGTTTCGACCGCGAATTACAGTCCGACCCCTGGAATTTTCCGTACCTCCATCTGCTGCTATCCGGAACCCTCGAAAGGTTTTGGAGTCGAGGGGCCGTGGAGTAAACCACGTAAAATAATCTGGCGCCCGAGCATCCGCCGTTTTGGGGTGTCAATTGTGACGCGTCCGGTTGCTTAGTCGTCGACCCAAGTAAAGGAGCTGAGGGGAAGCGGCGAAGAGGCGACAACCATTCGAAACGTTGATCGAAGAAAACGTCGCACAAAACTCGTCACAAATTTGGCGCCCGAGCAGGGACCTGATTGTTGAGAGGGACCTGATTGTTGAGAGGGACCTTGATTGTTGAGAGGAACCTTGATTGTTAAGAGAGACTTGTTGATAATTTTTTTTTGAAAACTGAACGCTTTTTCTGTTTTGACTGTTTTCCGCCGTATTAGTGATTGAACAAGGATCTGAGTGTTGAGAGAAACCGATTGATAATTTGGTTTTGATAGTGTACCATTTTATTCTGTTTTCACTGTTTTCCGCTGTACTGCTGATTGTTTGTTAAAGAAGGACCGTTGTATTTCGTTTTGGATTTTTTTTTGTTTCCGTGTTATTTCGTTTTGTATTTTTTTCCGTATTGAACCGTTTCCGATTTATTATTCTATATTGTTGATTAGAGCAGGGAATATTTATTCCGTTTTCGTTTTTACCGTATTGTTAAAAGAGGACTGATTGTGTGTTAGAATAGGAACCATTTTCGATTTTATTTCTACGTACTGTTGCTGGGTCCGTTTCGTTCCGTTTTCGGCTGTTTCTGTAGCGTCGATTTAAAAGGGTACTATTCCAATACCGTTTTCGACTATCCCTTCTACTATTAAAAAGAGGTACGGAGGAGTTAAAAAGTAGATGCCTAGAGAAAGTTCCGAGGAATTGGACATTACTACCCTATTTGAACAAGAAGTTACTGAGAACACACTATCCGACCCGTCCGTACCGACCGTAAGTTCCGTGGAAGAGGCCAAAGACCATCGTGTAGGTTGGGTATACTTGCTGAAAAACGAGGAATTGAATACCCAACTAGCAAAGAGAAATTTATCCGTTGCGGGAATCGTTCCGGAAAAACGGAAAAGACTTGTGAACTTTTTGAGACGAAAAATTATTTCTCCACAATCCGCTGCTGGCCACGATACTGAAAATTATCCGACCGCTATGTCAACCCTGCCCGTTAATGTACACGATTGGAAGGTGTCTTTTGGAAACCGAGGAGATCCTGCCTCATTTATAGAAAGGATCGAAGAAATATGTTCAGCAAGGAATGTCCAGAAAGACAATTTGCTTCCTGTGCTGCCAGAATTATTATCAGGTGAACCTGCATCTTGGTACCGCAACAACCGAAGTAGGTTCACCACCTGGGACGAATTCGAAGCTGAATTCAGAATCTTCTTCTATCCAGTCAACTATGAGGTCGACTTAGAAGCCGAGATAGGAAGACGTCTCCAAAGACGAAATGAATCCGCTGCAACATACATGACCGAGCTACAGACCCTGATGAGAAGGCATGGAAAGTTAACTGCAGAACAACAGTTAGTCTGGCTGTACCGCAAACTTTTAACCGAATACCGGCAGCAAATCCGAAAAGGAGACTTTGAAGATTTTCCCACGTTCTGTCAAGTGGTAAGGGAATATGAGCTCCTTAGGAAGGAACTCCAAAACGTACTCAACCCCAGTGGACCGAACCGTGGACCAACCCGTCCGCAGCCAGTAAATACATCAAGATATGGACCGTCCCGCAACTCGATGCCTGGTCCATCCAGAGAGCCCGTCACCGGTTCCAGCCAACCGTCACCCACCGATACTCTTCGCCGTCCGCCGCCTGATACTTCTCATCATCCGCCTGAACCATCTTCTCGTGAACTCACCTGTTTCAGTTGTGGTGAGTCTGGACACTTCCGAAAGAATTGTCGAAACCCCCCGAAGATATTCTGTTCTCGTTGCCGTAAGGAAGGAGTATTTTCCAGAGACTGTTCCTGCAACAGGCAGGAAAACTAATACGGAGCTGTCCCGAGGAGAGGCCAACACAGCTTCCGAAAATCTTTGCCTCTCATACTGGACCGCCAGAAGAAATGAACGATCCCCGACCGCACGTAGTCGTCGAAATTGGAAATCGCAAGTTTAAAGCATTGTTAGACACCGGAGCAGCTAAATCATATATTGGTGATCAAATAGCTGAGAAATTTTCCCAAATAAAGCAAACTACAGCCCGTCAAGCTACGAAGGCCCGTTTAGCTAATGGAAATTTAGTCGCTATCACCGATATCTATGAACTTGAATGGAAGATCAACGACGTCACTATGGAGGGTTCGTTGGAGCATTTCCCTGGTCTCATAACCGACATAGTGTTAGGACACGATGTTCTCCGAAAATATAATTTCCGTTTGGAGTTAGGAACTGGAAATATATACATAAACAATGAAATAGTAAGGCGTCCGTCATTAGCCAGTCCTGTTGGAGGATTGAAGACAGTGAACCCGCCTATGAAAGAAATCGATGCGGCTGTCCCGATAATATGTAGAGAAGAAACCAATCATCGCCCTGTTGAAGACCGCTGCTCTAGAAATGAAACTGTTCCTGGAGTAAATCAATCCGTTTCTAAAGTCTCTACGTCTTCCCTGGTGTTAGGGGTTGACAAGGAGCAATCCGTTTCTGAAGTCTCTGCGTCCTCCCTGGTGTTAGGGGTTGACAAAGAGCAATCCGTTTCTGAAGCCTATGCGTCTTCTCTGGTGTTAGGGGTTGACAAAGAGCAATCCGTTTCTGAAGTCTCTGTGTCTTCCCTGGTGTTAGGGGTTGACAAGGAGCAATCCGTTTCTGAAGTCTCTGCGTCTTCCCTGGTGTTAGGGGTTGACAAGGAGCAATCTGTTTCTGAAGTCTCTGTGTCTTCCCTGGTGTTAGGGGTTGACAAGGAGCAATCCGTTTATGAAGTCTCTGCGTCTTCCCTGGGGTTAGGGGTTGACAAAGAGCAATCTGTTTCTGAAGCCTCAGCGTCTTCCCTGGTGTTAGGGGTTGACAAGGGGCAATATGTTTCCGAAGTCTCTACGTCCTCTCTGGGTAGTTTAGAGGATGACAAGGAGCAGTCTGATACCGAAGTCTATTCGTCATCTCTTGTAGACGTGAGAGATACTACAGAAGATAATATGGATACTACAGAATAACACCGATTATGGTTATATAGGATGTCCGGTAGAAACCATTACTACCAGTGAAGAAACGAATTTAACTGAAGATCAGAAAGAGAAGTTAAATACTTTCTTGATGCACGAACTCCCGATGTTTGAGAAAATTCAGGGTCCAACTGCGCTCGTGGAGCACGAAATCCGTCTGCTACAGTCCCGACCGATCAAACAGAGATACCGGCCTCAAAATCCAAAAATGCAGGAGGTGTGCAATGCCGAGATAGACGCAATGCTAGAAGAGGGAGTAATAGAACCCTCTACCAGTCCGTGGAGCTCTCCGATTGTGATTGTGAAGAAGAAGGATGGAAAGAACCGTTTCTGTATCGACTTCCGCAAAGTTAACGAAGTAACAATGAAGGATGCCTACCCTCTACCATTTATCAATGCTATACTGGATAAACTGCGAAAAGCCAAATATATTTCCAGTTTGGATTTGAAGAGTGGGTACTGGCAAGTTCCGTTAACACCTGAGAGCAAACCCATCACCGCCTTTACCGCACCGGGACGTGGATTGTTTCAATTCACGGTCCTTCCGTTTGGTTTACACTCCGCACCTGCCACGTTCCAGAGACTGGTTGATCGACTAATAGGTCCAGATTTAGACCCTTACGCCTTTGCGTATCTGGATGATATCATAGTTTTGGGAGAATCTTTTGGACAACATTTGGACAATCTATCCGAGGTGTTCCGTCGATTACGAGGAGCACGACTGAAACTCAATCCGGAGAAATGTCACTTCTGTTTACCGTCCATGAAGTACTTAGGCCACGTAGTCACCTGAGATGGAATCCGTACCGATCCAGAAAAGGTAGAGAGTATAATTAAATTTGCAGCCCCGAGGAATATCCGAGAGTTGAAGAGGTTTCTGGGAGTCGCCTCCTGGTATAGGAGGTTTGTGCCGTTATTTTCAGAAAAGGTGGCTCCGTTAACGAAATTACTCCGCAAGTCTCAACGCTGGAAGTGGGCCGAAGAACAAGAAGTTGCCTTCGCTAAGATTAAAACCTGTCTGTCGGAAGCACCCGTTTTAAGTTGTCCTGATTTTTCCGTACCGTTCACCCTACAGACCGATGCCTCCGAATATGGTTTGGGAATCGCTCTTAACCAACAGAAGGATGGTCATGAGCATGTGGTAGCATATGCAAGTCGCACACTGAGTCCTGCCGAGAAGAATTACTCCGTCACTGAAAAAGAATGTCTTGCCATAGTTTGGGGGATTGAAAAGATGCGTCCTTATCTAGAGGGCTACCATTTCACGGTTGTTACCGATCATCAATCTCTTAGATGGTTGCATTCCATAGCTAGTCCGTCCGGACGCTTAGCTCGATGGAGCGTCTTTCTGCAGCAGTATGATTTCGAGATACAGTACCGTAAAGGTGCTCTAAATCGTGTGGCTGACGCTTTGTCCAGAAATCCGCTACCAATAACCGCCGAGACCGACCCAACATCTATCCTCTGTCTGACCGATGTAACCGCCGAATGTTCTTGGTACCGAAACAAGAAGGAAGAAGTCCTGAAGGATCCGGACAAGTTTCCGGATTACTGTATTCGAGAAGACCGATTGTACCGTCATTTCTGGGATATCAATGACTTCAGAGAACCAGAGTTATCTGATCCCTGGAAGCTGTGCGTAGCAAAGCCACAGAGAATCCGTATTCTGGAAGAGAACCATGATGCTGCAAATGCTGGACATTTGGGAATCGCTAAGACTATAACCCGTATTGCCAGATCGTATTATTGGCCTGGAATGTTTCGAGACATCACCAAATACGTGAGAAGATGTCTACAATGTCAGAAATATAAACCGTCGCAACAAAAACCGCCAGGAAAAATGCGACCGACTGCAAATCGACGACCCTGGGAAACCGTTAGTTCCGATATCATTGGACCGTTGCCGCGAAGTAAAAAGGGAAACTGTTATATTGTAATGTTTCAAGATAGATTTACCAAGTGGGTTCAATGCAAACCGTTAAGAAATGCTACAGCGAGTAGCATCAGTACCGCCTTTCACGATGAAGTTTTGACAATATTTGGATGTCCCCGTACCGTACTGACCGATAATGGCACACAATACGATAGCAAACTGTTCAAAGAGCTGTTGAAAGAACTAGGAATCCGTCACCGTTTCACACCGCCGTACACACCGCAAGCTAATCCGGTGGAACGAGCCAATCGAACGTTGAAGACAATGATTGCGCAATACTGTGAAAAGGATCATCGAGATTGGGATCTCCGATTATCCGATTTGAAATTTGCGATCAATAACGCAAAACATGATTCTACGGGATTCTCACCTGCATTTTTAAATTTTGGAAGAGATCCCGAAGTACCGAAATCCGTCCGAAAAGAAGCTGAAGATGGCCCCGAAGATACTCCGAAAGAAGATGTAGGATCAGAAGATAGCGCCGAAGAAGATTCGAAATTGCATCTCCTGCGAATGGGAAAGCTGCAGGAATGCTTCGATTTAGTCCGTCTGAACCTGTCTAGAGCTTTTACTAGTCAAAGCCGTTACTATAATTTACGCCGCCGAGACTGGAAATGCACCGTTGGAGATGAAGTAATGAAGAAGGAGCATACCCTATCCTCCGCTGTTGATCATGTAGCCGCCAAGCTGGCTCCAAAATATTCCGGTCCGTATAAAGTTGTAAAAGTCGTGTCTCCGGTAGTTTATAATTTGGTGGACAATAACGGCAAGCGTTATAAACATGTGCACATAAAGGATTTAAAGCCAGTTGTTACCTAATTATTTTAAATTACAGTATGAATACCGACCAGAGTTCCCCGCCGCACCCGAGTGAGTCCTACCCGGAACATCCTTTGTTTGGGGATGCGCCGGATATGGAGGAAACCGAGTTAATAGACTTGACCAACTCCCCCGCCACGTCCGCATCAGAAGAATGGGAAGAGCTATCCTTCTCCGATCCTACCGTCCCTGACGACCCGTTCGAGGAAGAGTTCCAGGTCATCTCCGATACGGAGTTCGAGGAGGGATTCGACCCAGCTCTTTTTGAAATGGAGCTATACACACCTGGTTCGACCCCCCCCCACCATCTCCACCACCACCGGAGGTAGGAACCTATTTTGAATCGATGGTGGTCTGCACCCTGTACGAACGGAGGACGGTGCAGAGTATGGACGAATATTACAACCCCACCCAAGAAGTAACCGAGGCCATGAGCGAATACACGTCTGGGGTGTACCGCACTTTCGTCCCCATACGCGAGGACCCCCCTCCCTCTCCACCGCGCCGGATTCCAGACGCCATGGAAGAGGCAGGCTCCGCGACAAACTACCAAATCAGCCCTGTAGAAGATCCGCACCTGTCCCCACCACCGCAGGAGGACCCGTCGTTAGAACTTTGGAAGTTCATTCTGCATCACCCACGCTCTCAACCTTGGCCACAAGAATGGGTAGAAAAGGCTCAAGCCTTGAGACCACCGGCCTCAGAATCAACAAAATGGTGCCGGGTCCGCCTCAACGTCAAGGACGGGAAGAAGAAAAACGTGTGGATCCCCCCAGCACCATAGATGTCCGCTCCATCCGGATAGCCGCCCCCACCGTGTTTGTCATAACGACAAGGCACTATCAGTCTGTGTGCCGACCGCAGCCTGCCCAAAGAACTCGACGACCAACGGACCAGCTCCGTTCTCCTCAACCCCTTCACAACCATACCCGAGATGAGCAGAGATGCAGCCAAGATCAATCAAAGACTACAGAGAGAGAACCGTTACAATCCTTCTGCTTCCCGGATCCATTTAGAAGGGATGAGAAAACCCCGATTTGTGCCCATTACTGATAATGTGTGCTGGAGGTGTGGTAACCATGGTCACCGTCGAGATAGGTGCCAACAAAACCAGTCCTGTTCTGTTCAAGATGTGGACAAATTGGACGAATGTCCCGAGATTGTCCGTGTCAGGGAGAAGCTGTCGAGAACCCTCCTACCACCCCGACCAGAGAGCCCAGGAAGTCCGTAGCCGTGCAAGCGCATATTGTTTTCCAGCCACAACCCCGGAGAACCCAGGAAGTAGGCATTCAGTGCGACTTGCAAACTTATCCAGAGAAGATTTCTGACACCACCGGAGCCGTACGTGAGCGACACTCTAGACGACATCGCTGCCCACCGGTTCGAGGATTTGGACCCAGGAGAAATTGTTCCGCTCCAGGGATCTGTAGAAGAGTTTAGTTTTCCGCCGCCGCTTAGGGATATTTGGACTTGAATATTCTATATAAATATGTCCGTAAAATAGAATTAAGTGTATCCGATAGAGGGATAGGCACTTAAAATGTTCATATAAAAAAATAAGATGAACAAAAGCTACGCTTTTGTTCATTTATTTTTTTTACCGAAGTAAGGAGGGTGTGTAACGAAGTTACTTTTATTTGTTCCGATATTATGTGATTTATTTAATTTATTTGTATTTAAAACCTACTACTTCCTCCTTACTGAACAAATCAATTTAATTACAAGTTCCTTATTTATAATATTTGGGCCGTCCGGTATATATATATTTTCATTTCATTCGATTAAAACATTCAGACCGTCCGGTATACCTATAGAAATTTTGGTTCAAAGTAATTTAATGTTTGAGTTTTTTTTACTAGACTTCTTTTTAAAGCGATTAGTGAAAATATAAATACCGAGACCGCAGTGGAAAAAGGGCTTGTTGATTCTAGTATTGACTTTCTCTTGTCCGCTCTCGTATAATTAGTAGAAATGCCCGTCGAAAAAGTGAAAATTGTTAAGTGCTGAAAAAGGTAAAATTTTATATTTCTTTCCTCCGCTTGTATATTTCCGATATAAAATTATTTTAGTGTAAAATTATAATTGATAGTTGAATTCAATATAATCCGTATAAAAGAGTAAATTGTTAGGACTCCCGTAGTTGTACAGTATTCAGTGGTTTATTCACAATATTTCAATCTTGTATAGTTTGCCATAACGATTAAATCGTAAACTATACGCTATTTCCCGTTGTTAGTTATTAAAAAATTTAGTTTTGACTTAATTCGTCCGAAGATATTTTCAGGTTTTTATTCGGAAACAAGTTTTTTTTGTAAGCTTTCTTTATTCGATTTTTTTTTGTATTTGTCTCTTTTATTTTATTATTAGAATATTGTACTTGGGTTCCGAGGATCATATTTGGTTACTGGGTGATTCGAAAGCATTGCTCAGGAATTAAATAGATTCCGATAGAAATTTTAACATCTCGCCGACCCTCTCGGGTTTTGCTAAAATTTCTTTCTGTAGCTGCCGTCCAGCTTCTGTTATTAGAGTATTGTATTTAGTTTCCGAGAATTATTCTTGATTACTGGGTGATTCGAAAGTATTGCTCAGGAATTAAGTAAATTCTGGTAGAGATTTCAGCTCCTCGCCGACCTTCTCGGGTTTTGTTGAAATCTCCTGCTTCTTCCGCTGTTTTGAGTTGTTATAGGGTTTTCGTTTAGTTTCCGAGAATTATTCTTGATTACTGGGTGACTCGAAAGTATTGCTCAGAAATTAAGTAAATTCTGGTAGAGATTTCAGCTCCTCGCCGACCTTCTCGGGTTTTGTTGAAATCTCCTGCTTCTTCCGCTGTTTTGAGTTGTTATAGGGTTTTGGTTTAGTTTCCGAGAATTATTCTTGATTACTGGGTGATTCGAAAGTATTGCTCAGAAATTAAGTAAATTCTGGTAGAGATTTCAGCTCCTCGCCGACCTTCTCGGGTTTTGTTGAAATCTCCTGCTTCTTCCGCTGTTTTGAGTTGTTATATGGTTTTGGTTTAGTTTTCGAGAATTATTCTTGATTACTGGGTGATACGAAAGTATTGCTCAGAAATTAAGTAAATTCTGGTAGAGATTTCAGCTCCTCGCCGACCTTCTCGGGTTTTGTTGAAATCTCCTGCTTCTTCCGCTGTTTTGAGTTGTTATAGGGTTTTGGTTTAGTTTCCGAGAATTATTCTTGATTACTGGGTGATTCGAAAGTATTGCTCAGAAATTAAGTAAATTCTGGTAGAGATTTCAGCTCCTCGCCGACCTTCTCGGGTTTTGTTGAAATCTCCTGCTTCTTCCGCTGTTTTGAGTTGTTATAGGGTTTTGGTTTAGTTTCCGAGAATTATTCTTGATTACTGGGTGATACGAAAGTATTGCTCAGAAATTAAGTAAATTCTGGTAGAGATTTCAGCTCCTCGCCGACCTTCTCGGGTTTTGTTGAAATCTCCTGCTTCTTCCGCTGTTTTGAGTTGTTATAGGGTTTTGGTTTAGTTTCCGAGAATTATTCTTGATTACTGGGTGATTCGAAAGTATTGCTCAGAAATTAAGTAAATTCTGGTAGAGATTTCAGCTCCTCGCCGACCTTCTCGGTTTTTGTTGAAATCTCCTGCTTCTTCCGCTGTTTTGAGCTGTTATAGGGTTTTTCGTTTAGTTTCCGAGAATTATTCTTGATTACTGGGTAATTCGAAAGTATTGCTCAGAAATTAAGTAAATTCTGGTAGAGATTTCAGCTCCTCGCCAACTTTCTCGGGTTTTGGTGAAATCTCATCGTCCTTCCGTTGTTTTCATTTGGTTTAGTTAGGTTTTCTCTTTCCAAATTTCGTCAAGCCGCCGATCAACCCCGTATGCCCTATTTAGTGTGATATTAAATACGATAGTCCGATTATAAACCACTGAGTCCGTATAAAATTAACTATTTTTCCGATTTGCATTGTACAAGAACCATTTGATATTTTTTTTTTCTCGTTTATATTTTATATGGTGTATATTACTTGTTTAAAAAGGTGATCGCTCGCCTCTTAAGTTCTTTGTGCCTTTGGGTAAAAGGTCTTATTTATTGTGTTGTGTGATCGGAATTTACTTAGTGTCTTATAGAATAAATACCTTTGTTAAATTATTTGAGTTTCATTCACAACTGATTAAGAGTTCGTCGTTACCGTTTGTTTCATTTAATGCAAGATTGACAGTAGTGATTATCGTATTAGCAGTTCATTTTAAGGTCCTGCTAACCGTGTAACGATAATACTCTGTAAAGTAAGTCTATCTCTATCTAGTTTCGACCGCGAATTACAGTCCGACCCCTGGAATTTTCCGTACCTCCATCTGCTGCTATCCGGAACCCTCGAAAGGTTTTGGAGTCGAGGGGCCGTGGAGTAAACCACGTAAAATAATCTGGCGCCCGAGCATCCGCCGTTTTGGGGTGTCAATTGTGACGCGTCCGGTTGCTTAGTCGTCGACCCAAGTAAAGGAGCTGAGGGGAAGCGGCGAAGAGGCGACAACCATTCGAAACGTTGATCGAAGAAAACGTCCGCAAAACAAAGCGTCACAAGACGATATCTTAATATTTTCAAAATCCTTTAGAGAACACATAGATCATTTGACACAGTTATTAGAAGCAATCGTGAAAGAAGGATTTCGATTAAAACATAATTCAATCTCCCCAATGAAAGATAATTTAATATCGATAAGAAATTTTCCTGTACCAAAAAATAGAAAAATGTTCGACAATTTTTGGGTAAAATTAATTTTTATAACGAATACATACCAAAAAGTTCAATAACTTTAGACCCACTGCATAATTTACTAAGAAAAGGACAGGAATTCATTTGGTCAGAAAAATGTCAAAAAGAATTTGAATATATGAAAAATTTTCTTTGCACACAACCAGTTTTAGCTGTTTTTGATCCAAATTTACCGATTCATATATATACAGATGCAAGCTTGCAAGGCATAGGTGCTGTTTTAAAACAACCACAATTGAACGAAAATATTAAAACTGAAAAACCAGTAGCATATTTTTCTAGGAAATTAAGCGAATCACAGAAAAGAAAAAAAGCAATATATTTAGAATGTATAGCAATAAAAGAATCGGTAAAGTATTGGCAACATTGGCTTATAGGCAAACATTTCACAGTATTTTCAGATAACAAACCTCTAGAAAAAATGAATATAAAAGCTAGAACTGACGAAGAACTAGGGGATCTTACTTATTACTTGTCGCAGTTTGACTTTGAAGTAGTGTATCGCCCGGGCAAGGATAACTTAGAAGCAGATTGCTTAAGCAGAAATCCGGTGCTAGAGGCTAAAGAAGAAGAGGAAGACAAATTAAAAGTAGTGAATCTAATAAAACTAGAGGATATTTTAGAAGACCAGAAGAAGAATAAAGATATAAAAATTGATAAAAATGGACTGAGATTAGACATTAAAAATAACTTGTACTATAAAAAAGCAAGAAATAAAGAGAAAATCTTACTATCGGAAGAATTTAGCAAAAAACTGATAGAAGACACTCATAAGAAATTCGGTCATATTGGAATTAATCAAATGAAAAATAAAATACTGACGTATTATACAGCAGAAAAGATATCAGAAAACATAAAAAAAGTTTGTAGACATTGCCAAATATGTAAAAAAAATAAATCAAGAGGACAAGATAAAATTGGCTTAATGTCACATCTTGGTCCCGCAACACAACCATTCGAAATAGTTTCCATAGATACAATAGGTGGATTTGGTGGCTCAAGATCCACGAAAAAATATTTACATCTCCTGGTAGACCACTTTTCAAGATATGCTTACATATTAACATCGAAAACACAAAATGCAAATGATTTCGTTAAGCTAACAGAAAATGTACTAAAAGATCACGATATTCAGATACTATTAACAGATCAATACCCAGGTATAAACTCTAAAGACTTCAAAAAATTTTTGAAAGAAAAAGAAATCACAATGATCTTTACAGGAGTTAATACACCATTTTCGAATGGTTTAAACGAAAGACTCAACCAAACCTTAGTGAATAAAATAAGATGTGCAATGAATGAGCAAAAAAATAAACATGCATGGACAACTGTAGCTCACAACTGCATAAATCAGTATAATGAAACTGAGCACACGGTGACAAGATTTAGCCCAAAATACTTATTAAATGGCGAAGATACATCAATATTACTGAATGAATTGAAAAAGAAAAACATTAATCAACTAGAGAACGATAGAATAACTGCATTCCAGAACAGTATAAAATGTCATGAATACAATAAGAAACTGTATGACAAAAATAGGAAAACATATAATTTTAATGTTGGAGATTCAGTATATATTGAGAATGGTAATAGAATGAATCGAAAGAAACTTGATGAATTAAGAATCGGACCGTACACAATTATGAAGAAAATATCAAACTCAATGTATGAGGTTGACGTAGGATATACAAAATCAGAATCAAATTTATTTCATATTTCAAAACTAACTCCTACTACTTCGGCGATGAACACCACAGAATGTACTTAGCGCTATTTTATATAATTTTGTATTGTACTGTATTTTATACCAAAAATTTTGTAAACAAAAATTTTTTATCTTAAGGGGGGGAGATGTAAGGAATATCTTCAGTCTAATTCAATTGCGCGCGTAATTAAGTCGGTAAATAAGATGTCTTAATATACGTCATGTCATTAAATTGGCACATGTCAATGAGATTAAATATTGTACAGTAATGTGAGAACAATCCTAGTGAATAATAACTTTGAATGTTGTTTCTTTGTTATTTACAGGTAGGATTAATATTCTAGATCATGTATCTAATTGTAAATATTGTATATAATAATAAAAATCTTTGTTATTTACAGAGAAACAGTTCGTACATTATTCCAACCTCAGAAATCAAAATAATCAACATTATATATATATATATATATATATATATATATATATATATATATATATACTGAACTATATTTTGCTTATATACTTACTTTTTATTATTGTTGTGGAATTTAGATGATTATAATTTTATATTTAGAATTTTTATTTAGATTTGGCTAGCTCAGTTGGTTATTATTATATTGTTTTGTAATTTATTTTATTTTAATTATTCGGGAGCATGAAACACTTTCTACTCTTCGAGTCCTGGCATTCAAAACGTATTACCTTCATTTAAATAAAAGAAACACTTCACTTATAACAACATTTAATTTTAAATTCAATATTTTATATGTGATAATAATTATTTGAGACGCCTATGATCATCTCTAAAGAAATTATTTATTTTATATTTTTAACGGTGCGCATGCTCAAAATCCAGTCATGCGTAAAATGAACATAATTTTAATAACGTGAGATGGAGCTTCTGTGGCTCATTAGTATGACATAGAAATAACAATCAAGAAACATTTAGATGGTTTAAAACATACCAGAATTTATGTGAAGAATATACATGAAAATGTTATCAATATGCTGTGGAAGAAAAGTATTAAAAGATTTATATAGACATGGAATTATTATACAATTTATAAACAGATAGACAGATTACATGGAAACAAGTTAAGCATCATCTTATGATAAAATGGCGTACGTACATTTGAATTATTTATTTATTGAAATTAGGCCTTTTTGTTATTATTAAAGATTTAATTTATTAACTAATTAAATAAAGTCCGTTTTCTTTATATTTTAGATCGATCATTGCTGTGAATGTTTATCAAAATACAGAACTAAGCACTTATTTGAGTTTTTTTTTGCTTATTATTGGCCAATAATAGTTTAAACGAACACTGACCTGATGCTCTGGAATTGGGATAACTCTTCTGGACCCCAGGAATACTTCTCTGCAGTTTCAATACCAATTTCTGGAGAAATTCTGCTGGTTTTTTGCAGAACAACTGTGTCTGATTATCGGTGAGTACTACACAAGATTGTTTTTCATAGTTATATTAAAATTTATTAAATTATTTAGGGAATTTCATAAAAATTTCGGGAACACTCTCACACACAGTCCACACCTTTCGACGCCACTTCTCCTCATCCACGCTTCCTCTCGATTTTCCCTTTTTTTCCACAAACAAAGTCTTTTGTTTGTATTCAGGTCACTATCTCCCAAAGTTTGTTTCAATACTTGTTGATTGCAAATTTTATCTGTCATTTTGTTTCTAACCAATCAGATATTGTCCTATGCAATTGAATTATTTGATTTGGGTTTACTTAATAGAAAAGTTCATAAATATTCTATTTCACATTTCTAATACACTTGTAGAGAGTCTTTTGAAATTTAATCATACAAATAAATTAGAGTTAGTTATATACATAGATGTTGTTTAAATAGTTCTATCTAATATTGTCATAAACAATCTATTACTGTTACAATTATATAACTTAAATCATAAATCCTTTTATGTATTCTCCATCTAATTCTTGTATTAACTTATTTCTACTAACGCAATTAATAAATTATTATTTAATCCTATGTTCATTTTACAGACATATATCATTTTCTTTATGTTTAATTGTTTATCTATGAAAAACTATACTCCTTATTCTACTAAATATTTATATTTGTGTTCTAATGTAACTACTTATATCTAAAATTCTCTTGACTTGATGATATAATTGTTTCTTTTTAGGTGAACAGCTGATCACGTTACAGAAGATATTCTTCGTCTTAGGCAACTTTATTTACATCATTACATTGGATAGACAATCTCTATATTTTATATTATTATTGAGGTAATTTCTTTATTTATTATATTGTTATAGGCTATTATTTAATATATCTTTACTTGATATGCTTTTGAATTAAGAAAAGTGTTTCCTTTTTAATTGTGTTTTCTTAAATTATATTATTTTCATACATTTTCATACTAGCAACATAGTTTTATAGAACTAATTCTCCTAATATCTATGATATCTGTTTCAATATATATATATATATATATATATATATATATATATATATATATATATATATATATATATGAATATAATTTCATAAAATACGAGGTGCTATATGAAATATAAATTTCGATTTTCTACTACACCTGTTTTAGTCGAAATTTCAATAATTTCGACTTATTGGCCTGACCGTTCTTCGAAGGGCAAAACAACTACATTCCTGGCTAATACCACGCAGAATATTGAATTACATCCCCTTCGAAAACCGTGACGTCGATCGGCTATTTTGCCGATACGGACATCTGTGGTGATTCGCAACTGATAGCGGAAGAGCATAGTACACTTACGCGTTTCGACCTTCTTGGGTCTCTTCAAGAGTGCCGTAATGCCTTCCAGTTCAGAATCTCTAATCCGAACTGAAGATTACACCATCCGACAACCTCTCTTGGTTCGTGTAGCTACACAAGCGAGAAGTAGTCAGTTGGCGCCATCTTCACTTTCAGTTGCGAACCAACACCTCAGATAAATGCGACCGTATTAGTCGTATTAAATAAAAATGAATATAATTTCATAAAATACGAGGTGCTATATGAAATATAAATTTCGATTTTCTACTACACCTGTTTTAGTCGAAATTTCAATAATTTCGACTTATTGGCCTGACCGTTCTTCGAAGGGCAAAACAACTACATTCCTGGCTAATACCACGCAGAATATTGAATTACATCCCCTTCGAAAACCGTGACGTCGATCGGCTATTTTGCCGATACGGACATCTGTGGTGATTCGCAACAGGTGTAGTAGAAAATCGAAATTTATATTTCATATAGCTCCTCGTATTTTATGAAATTATATTCATTTTTATTTAATACGATTAATACGGTCGCATTTATCTGAGGTGTTGGTTCGCAACTGAAAGTGAAGATGGCGCCAACTGACTACTTCTCGCTTGTGTAGCTACACGAACCAAGAGAGGTTGTCGGATGGTGTAATCTTCAGTTCGGATTAGAGATTCTGAACTGGAAGGCATTACGGCACTCTTGAAGAGACCCAAGAAGGTCGAAACGCGTAAGTGTACTATGCTCTTCCGCTATCAGTTGCGAATCACCACAGATGTCCGTATCGGCAAAATAGCCGATCGACGTCACGGTTTTCGAAGGGGATGTAATTCAATATTCTGCGTGGTATTAGCCAGGAATGTAGTTGTTTTGCCCTTCGAAGAACGGTCAGGCCAATAAGTCGAAATTATTGAAATTTCGACTAAAACAGGTGTAGTAGAAAATCGAAATTTATATTTCATATAGCACCTCGTATTTTATGAAATTATATTCATTTTTATTTAATACGACTAATACGGTCGCATTTATCTGAGGTGTTGGTTCGCAACTGAAAGTGAAGATGGCGCCAACTGACTACTTCTCGCTTATGTAGCTACACGAACCAAGAGAGGTTGTCGGATGGTGTAATCTTCAGTTCGGATTAGAGATTCTGAACTGGAAGGCATTACGGCACTCTTGAAGAGACCCAAGAAGGTCGAAACGCGTAAGTGTACTATGCTCTTCCGCTATCAGTTGCGAATCACCACAGATGTCCGTATCGGCAAAATAGCCGATCGACGTCACGGTTTTCGAAGGGGATGTAATTCAATATTCTGCGTGGTATTAGCCAGGAATGTAGTTGTTTTGCCCTTCGAAGAACGGTCAGGCCAATAAGTCGAAATTATTGAAATTTCGACTAAAACAGGTGTAGTAGAAAATCGAAATTTATATATATATATATATATATATATATATATATATATATACATATATATATATATATATAGTGGTAACCGTGGACATGCATGTTTCTGGCTCATTTTGCCTCATCAGCACGGCATAACCAAATAATGATGTGAAATTTGGGAGCAAAGATGTTAATCGAAACATGGGAAAACACAAAATAACGGATTTCAGCAGGGAAACCAAACGCTCATTTGTGTCTTCAATTGGAAGATCCCGAGTTTTCAGGACATCAACCAACATCGACACGGAGGCGCATATAGCCCCCCCGCCATGAACCTTCCGACCCATAGTAAATAACAAAGAAGATGTAGGAATATCGCGTGATATGTTAACAACAACAACAAAGAGAATCATGGGTAATTCACGCAAAGTAAAGGGCTACTGAAATAGAGTGGTAACCGTGGACATGCATGTTTTTGGCTCATTTTGCCTCATCAGCACGGCATAACCAAATAATGATGTGAAATTTGGGAGCAAAGATGTTAATCGAAACATGGGAAAACACAAAATAACGGATTTCAGCAGGGAAACCAAACGCTCATTTGTGTCTTCAATTGGAAGATCCCGAGTTTTCAGGACATCAACCAACATCGACACGGAGGCGCATATAGCCCCCCCGCCATGAACCTTCCGACCCATAGTAAATAACAAAGAAGATGTAGGAATATCGCGTGATATGTTAACAACAACAACAAAGAGAATCATGGGTAATTCACGCAAAGTAAAGGGCTACTGAAATAGAGTGGTAACCGTGGACATGCATGTTTCTGGCTCATTTTGCCTCATCAGCACGGCATAACCAAATAATGATGTGAAATTTGGGAGCAAAGATGTTAATCGAAACATCTTTGCTCCCAAATTTCACATCATTATTTGGTTATGCCGTGCTGATGAGGCAAAATGAGCCAGAAACATGCATGTCCACGGTTACCACTCTATTTCAGTAGCCCTTTACTTTGCGTGAATTACCCATGATTCTCTTTGTTGTTGTTGTTAACATATCACGCGATATTCCTACATCTTCTTTGTTATTTACTATGGGTCGGAAGGTTCATGGCGGGGGGGCTATATGCGCCTCCGTGTCGATGTTGGTTGATGTCCTGAAAACTCGGGATCTTCCAATTGAAGACACAAATGAGCGTTTGGTTTCCCTGCTGAAATCCGTTATTTTGTGTTTTCCCATGTTTCGATTAACATCTTTGCTCCCAAATTTCACATCATTATTTGGTTATGCCGTGCTGATGAGGCAAAATGAGCCAGAAACATGCATGTCCACGGTTACCACTCTATTTCAGTAGCCCTTTACTTTGCGTGAATTACCCATGATTCTCTTTGTTGTTGTTGTTAACATATCACGCGATATTCCTACATCTTCTTTGTTATTTACTATGGGTCGGAAGGTTCATGGCGGGGGGGCTATATGCGCCTCCGTGTCGATGTTGGTTGATGTCCTGAAAACTCGGGATCTTCCAATTGAAGACACAAATGAGCGTTTGGTTTCCCTGCTGAAATCCGTTATATATATATATATATATATATAAATATATAACCTTTGGAACGGAGGGTGATTTTGGCATCTAGGAACACCAAAACGAAAAACTGTATTGAAATTTTTCGAAGTCGCGTCATGCTACTCTCTACAATAGCCCTATTTCATTCTGAAATAAGCCTAAAAATAATATGTTACCTATATCTTGAATACATGAATACTTATTCTTTTAGATAAAACCAAAAGCAATATGTAACATACACTTACAATGTTTGAACACACTGTACAAAAAAGGTGGTCTCCATCCCAAGTAAGTTTTCGGTGACATTAGTGTTTTTAAATGAAACTCACGGTTTCTAGTTAATTCCACAATATATTACAAGTTATTGAAAATTCTAAATTTTTTAGAATTTTCAATAACTTGTAATATATTGTGGAATACAATATATTACAAGTTATTGAAAATTCTAAATTTTTTAGAATTTTCAATAACTTGTAATATATTGTGGAATTAACTAGAAACCGTGAGTTTCATTTAAAAACACTAATATGAGCATATTCCACGAAGTAAGGGTCGAAATAGTCAATTTTTTCGGTGACACTTTATTCACATATCATTGAATGTCTTTTTAGGCATTTCGACTCAAACACTTGTATCCTGATTAAAAGAAAGTACAATAGGTTCACTGTTTACTAGTCATAATGCTTTCGTTGGAAGATACTGGTCAATCAAAGGTTTACCTAATACTTACCGGGGGAGGCCGCTCCGGCTGCGATGTTTTGGGAATCCCCCCGTTACAGTTACTTGTTTATGGTATTTGGTATTTCCCATTTTAAGAACAAAGTAATAAAATAATCAATATAGTAAGACACTTTCAATAAAGTAGGTACCTACTCTTTCAAGTTCTTTCAATTTTGGGGTAGCAGGTAGTTCCAAACCCAAACAGATTTAAAAATTCCATAATGAAAACTTTCTGTTCAATAGGATTTTAAAATAATTGGCAATAAAAGCAAAAAATGCTCAAATCTTTAAAAAATGCATTTTTTGGGAAAAAGTATAAAAAAACGTAAAGATGCAAAAAAATGCACGTTGCATTTTTTCCGAGCTCTAAATATGACAATATGACAAATATTCGGTCTTTCCCCACACGGTTTGATGTGTCGATATTCACCGGACAATTTCGGTGTTTTGCGGTACTGAATACAAAAAAATTGAGTGCTATTGTAATTATATCTATGTAAAATTATGCAGTTTTCCACTATCCTGAAAACTCACTATTTTTTATATATACGCGGTGTTAGAAGTGACCATTTGACCTTCGTGCATATGTGTCATTATATAGGTATACATTTTGCGAAAATAATTTCATACAAAAATAGCTTTGAGCATCTACAAAAATGTTGGTTTCAATAGTTCTAAAAAGAAAACAATTTCGAACAAATGTCACTTATATTTGGTGTTTCTCCTGTATGACTATGCAATTGTCTATTCAAAGTACTTTTCTGTGGAACAATTTTCAAACCAGTGTCACATTTGATGTCTTTTCTCCTGTGTGACTACGCAAATATGTATTTAAATCACATTTCTGTAAAAAAGTTTTTAATACAAACATCACAATTGAATGACTTTCTCTCCCGTGTGACCGTGCAAATGTGTATTCCATTGAATTTTCCGTGAAAACGTTTTTACACAAATGCCACATGTTATACAACTATGTGGAATGTGTTTTTTAATTTTAATTTTTGTATTCTCCTTTTCATAATTTAATTTAAGGCTGTTTCTTCTTTTATTATACAACCATTGTTTTTGCTCTGTAAAGGGATTTGTATAAATCTGTTGGGCAATAAAGGCTATTATCAAATGTGTATTCAAACTATTTTTACACGAAAAACTTTTTAAACAAATGTCACATTTGAAAGGCTTTTCTACTGTGTGACTACGTAAATGTGAATTCAAAGTAGCTGTACACAAAAAGTGTTTAAACAAATGTCACATTAGACAGGTTTTTCTCCTGTGTGAATACGCAAATGTTTATTTAAAGTACTTTTGCATTTAAAAGTTTTCGAACAAATGGCACATTCGAATGGCTTCTCTCCTGTGTGAATACGCAAATGTTTATTTAAAGTACTTTTATACTTAAAAGTGTTCGAACAAATGTCACATTCAAATGGCTTTTCTACTGTGTGAGTTTGCAAATGTGTATTTAAAGTAGCTTTCTGTGTAAAAGTTTTTGCACAAATTTCATTCAAATGACTTTTCTTCTCCTGTGATTACGCATATGTCTATCTAAATTACTTTTATGTGAAAAAGTTTTTAAACAAATGTCACATTTGATAGGCTTTTCTCCTGTATGAGTATGCAAATGTGTATTTAAAGTACTTTTACACTTAAAAGTTTTCGAACAAATGTCACATTCTAATGGCTTTTCTACTAAGTGAGTTTGCAAATGTATATTTAAAGTGCCTTTCTGTGTAAAACTTTTCGAACAAATTTTACATTCGAATGGCTTCTCTCCCGTGTGAATACGCAAATGTGTATTTAAAGAAGTTTTATACTTAAAAGTTTTTTAACAAATGTCACATTTGATAGGCTTTTCTCCTGTATGAGTATGCAATGTGTATTTAAAGTACTTTTACACTTAAAAATTTTCGAACAAATGTCACATTCAAATGGCTTTTCTACTGTGTGAGTTTGCAAATGTGTATTTAAAGTAGCTTTCTGTGTAAAAGTTTTTGCACAAATTTCACATTCAAATGACTTTTCTCCTGTGTGATTACGCATATGTGTATTTAAATTACTTTTATGTGAAAAAGTTTATAAACAAATGTCACATTTGATAGGCTTTTCTCCTGTGTGAGTATGTAAATGTGTATTTAAAGTACTTTTACACTTAAAAGTTTTCGAACAAATGTCACATTGTAATGGCTTTTCTACTGAGTGAGTTTGCAAATGTGTATTTAAAGTACCTTTCTGTCTAAACGTTTTCGAACAAGTGTCACATTTGTATGGCTTCTCTCCTGTGTGAATACGCAAATGTTTATTTAAAGTACTTTTACATTTAAAAGTTTTCGAACAAATGTCACATTCAAATGGCTTTTCTATTAAGTGAGTTTGCAAATGTGTATTTAAATGACCTTTCTGTCTAAAAGTTTTCGAACAAATTTTACATTCGAATGGCTTCTCTCCTGTGTGAACACGCAAATGTTTATTTAAAGTACTTTTACGTTTAAAAGTTTTCGAACAAATGTCACATTCAAATGGCTTTTCTACTAAGTGAGTTTGCATATGTGTATTTAAATGAGTTTTCTGTGTAAAAGTTTTCGAACAAATTTTACATGCGTATGGCTTCTCTCCTGTGTGAATTTGCAAATGTGTATTTAAAGTACTTTTACATCTAAAAGTTTTCGAACAAATGGCACATTCGAATGGCTTCTCTCCTGTGTGAATACGCAAATGTTTATTTAAAGTACTTTCATACTTGAAAGTTTTCGAACAAATGCCACATTCAAATGGCTTTTCTACTGTGTGAGTTTGCAAATGTGTATTTAAAGTACTTTTACACTTAAAAGTTTTCGAGCAAATGTCACATTCTAATGGCTTTTCTACTAAGTGAGTTTGCAAATGTGTATTTAAAGTGCCTTTCTGTGTAAAACTTTTCGAACAAATTTTACATTCGAATGGCTTCTCTCCTGTGTGAATACGCAAATGCGCATTTAAAGAAGTTTTATACTTAAAAGTTTTTAAACAAATGTCACATTTGATAGGCTTTTCTCCTGTGTGAGTATGCAAATGTGTATTTAAAGTGCTTTTACACTTAAAAGTTTGCGAACAAATGTCACATACAAATTGCTTTTCTACTGTGTGAGTTTGCAAATGTGTATTTAAAGTAGCTTTCTGTGTAAAAGTTTTTGCACAAATTTCACATTCAAATGACTTTTCTCCTGTGTGATTACGCATATGTATATTTAAATTACTTTTATGTGAAAAAGTTTTTAAACAAATGTCACATTTGATAGGCTTTTCTCCTGTGTGAGTATGCAAATGTGTATTTAAAGTACTTTTACACTTAAAAGTTTTCGAACAAATGTCACATTCAAATGGCTTTTCTACTAAGTGAGTTTGCAAATGTGTATTTAAATGAACTTTCTGTGTAAAAGTTTTCGAACAAATTTTACATGCGAATGGCTTATCTCCTGTGTGAATACGCAAATGTGTATTTAAAGAACTTTTACATTTAAAAGCTTTCGAACAAATTTTACATTCGAACTCTCCTGTGTGAATACGCAAATGTGTATTTAAAGAACTTTTAAGTTTAAAAGTTTTCGAACAAATGGCACATTCGAATGGCTTTTCTCCAGTGTGACTATGCAAATGTCTATTTAAATAACGTTTCTGTGAAAAAGTTTTTAAACAAATTTCACATTTGAATGGCGTTTGTCCATTGTGAGCACTCAAACGTCTGTGTAAATAACTTCTCTTCAATCTCTGACATTCATCCATACTTAACTTGAACTTATCAGTGAATCCGATATCCTGCAACTCTGCTTTCAAATCATGTTCAAATATTTCTATTTCATTTTTTACATCTTCATCAAGATTTCTGAGAATGATAAGATCAGCTAATTGCCTTTTTCTGCAACTTTTATTTTTTTGACGAAATTTCTTCAGTTTCATACAATGATTTGTAGAAAAGTGACTAAGACATTCTATTCGTTTTGTGTATAAATTTCCACAAAACCCACAGATCATAATTCCAGCAATGGTATTTGAGTTTGCATGTTTTCCATTTTTTAATTGTCCTGCAAAAGGAAAATTAAAACTATTTTATGTAAGACTTGAAATTTGTGTGAAGAATAGAAAAACTAAAAATTCTGTGAACGTATAGGTACCTACATATTTTAAATGGGTGATAACAATATCACTGTGAAAAAGTATTTTAGAAGTACAGTTGCGGCCCAAAAAATGGGACAGTTGTTGTTGCCTAGTGTGAATGTGACTTTCCGTTTCCGGGAAAAATGGGATAGTTTTGTCGTATATTAGAATGATAATAACACTAAAATGTTAATAATACTGTTTTTCATTATTAAATACCAAAGGCTACTAAATGATTTTAATTTTCAATAAAAAACAACAACGAACTACAGAAAGTGGAACGATGTTCTTCAGTTATTTCCTCCCCAGCATTATTTAAAACTTCCAACAATCCTTTAACGTTTCATGGTCTTATTTTTGCCTTTCGCATTTCTCTCACTATCATCGCCAAAACATTTTCTACTGGGTTCAAGTTACGAACATTAATATTACGTGCTCGAAACTATTTGGTCACTACACCAGAGTTAAGCACTACACAGTTATCTTGTTGGAAGATAAAATCATTGTTAGGGAAAATAGTGTCAACAAAAGGAAACATAACATTTTCTAAAATTCTGATATATGATTCACTATTAAATATTTTGCCAATATGCCATAGATCTCCAGGTACCAGCGTAGATATCCACGTCCACATATTTACAGAACATCGTCCATTTTTATTTGTGAAATTTACATAATTCTCGTCAAACCCAGTATTCGGTGTGCGCTAGACACGAATATTCCCGCTATTTGAGGATTGGAAAACCTTTTCATTCGTAATAATAACATGATTCCAAAATTGTTCATCATAAGCAATATGCTCTAAAGCAAACCCCATTCTTGCTTCTTTCTGACTACTGTTTAATAATAATTTCCTTGCTGCTGGAACAGCTTGATCTACTGTTTCAAATGGATTTGCTCGTAAATGGTTAATCAAAACAGCATCCTGTTAAGCAGTTTACTTTCTCGGACGTCCTGAGCTTGGAGTTCTATCAATTCTTCTCTCATATCGCCATCTTCTTACAATACTTGAATCTGAGTTCTTGCTTACATTGTGGAATGCCGCAGTTTGCCTCACTGACCAACCATCGTATATTTTTGCGATTATTCCACCTTTCGTCACTGAATTTATATGAGACATAATTACTTTGAAATTTGGAATTGTCTGTGGATAAGAAATGGCTCTTATTAAAAGAGTCCAACTGTAACAAACGAATGTTACTGGATAATATCTCTTCGATACGGTCGCTGGTTCAATTGAAGAATATAAAGATGGGTAGAAAAAGAAATATTTACAGGTTCTAAATAAATATATTTAACTACTTAAACATCTTATTTTACTTGACGCATTTTTACAAAACTTCATTGATAATGACATTTTTATATGAACTTCAAATAAATACTGAAGTGACATTTTGTGATAACAACTGACTAGATTCAAATGTGAAATTAAATTTGAACTGTCTGACATACGTCAAATCTTGAATGTTTCAATATGACATTTTCAAGCAGCTAGAACTAGACAAAAATCTGCTATAAAAGTTGTTCCATTTTTTATTGGCCGCAATTCTACATTAAACACAACTAACACAACTGTTGTATGTAAGAATTCAAATTATTAGTATTTCAGATAACATGTAAACTTTATTTACATTATGTCGTAAAAATAATAACAAAATATAATAAAAAAACGTAATAAATGAAACAAAATGTGTGATTATTTAAAACATAGCCCAAGCCAAGAGACCATGACAGTTAGACCATCGTTATTTTATAAAAGCTGAAATTTTCTCTATGCATGTCCCCAACACAGGTAAGAACGATCAGCAACTATGGAGTTTGGATAATGGTTATTTGGGCAGATAACAGATGGTGAAGGTGTATCAAATAGTACCTTAAATTCGTGAAATATGAAGCTCAATTTTTGTATATCAGGATCCAATACACATCTTAACTTCTCCTCTGGTTCTTTTTCCGCCATAGATCTCAGTCTATGCGATCCTAAATTAGCTCCCACATTAACTTGGCGTACTGTTGATGATTTACATGATAGTAATCATTTCCCTATCGTTATATCTTCCATTGCCTCTCAAAACCCAAAAATCTCAACCAGGACTTTCTGGCGACTAAACAATGCTGACTGGAAAAGTTTTACATCACAAACAGAAGATGTCCTACGTTCTCTTAAGTTTTCCAAAAGCGTTGATGATAATATTGCAACATTCTCAAATTCTATTTTGTCAGCTGCTGAATTACATGTAGGTAAAACTAATATATCCCATCCTAAGAAAAGTGTTCCTTGGTGGAATTCCTCTTGCAAAGACGCTGTACAACAACAAAACATAGCATTAAAACTGTTCCGACAAAACAATACCCCTGAAAACCTCATTAATCTCAAAAAAGCTAGAGCAAAATCTAAATTCATTATCAAACAAAGCAAAAAATCCTCCTGGAAAAACTATGTTTCGTCAATAAGCGAAAACACAAATCCCAGTCAAGCATGGAAAAAGATCAGAGGTATACAGGGTAACAAAACCAATAATGGTATTCCCCATCTTGTTTCAAATCATACGGTAATAAATAATGACCATGAAATAGCGAAGATCATTGCTGAAAATTTCGAAGCAAAATTCCGAAGTGGGCTACACCCAAATATTGCAAATACTTATACTAATACCTCTTTATCATGCCCAATTCCATCAAATCAAGATATAGACTCACTCAACCTACCTTTCTCTCACCAGGAACTTATTACTGCGCTAAAATCGTGCAAAAATTCCGCTGCTGGTCCTGATGACCTGCCATATATTTTCCTTAAAAAACTTGATTTCATAGGTCAACTCAAACTCATAGAACTGTTCAACTTAATTTGGACCTTTAACATGTTTCCAAGCCTCTGGCAACGATCCATTCTAATTCTCTTGAAAAAACCTAATCAGCCGACAACCTCCCCCAAGTCTTATAGGCCCATTTCATTAACCTGTACAATGTGCAAAGTCATGGAAAAAATGATCAATAAAAGATTGATATGGTATTTAGATAAATACAACATTTTATCAGAAGACCAATCTGGATTTCGGCGGCACAGGTCAACAAAGGACAATTTGATAATGTTGCAAACTCATATCTCCACCGCTCTAAACAACAAACTATACTTGCTACATTTGATATAGAAGGTGCATTCGATACAATACACCGAAATGTCATACTTGAAAAATTATCCCATCACAATATCAATGGAAATATATTCCTTTTTATCAAAAAATTTTTATCGCTTAGATCCTTCAAAGTATCTGTTAATGGTATCCTTTCCTCAACATTCAATCAAACCGACGGATTACCCCAAGGCTCTGTACTTAGTCCCACACTCTTCAACCTCGTAACAAATGATCTATGTTCTAATTTCTCTGCTCCTATTAGATGCACGATGTATGCCGATGACTTAGTATTATATTGCCATGGTCAGTCAGTGTCCACTACCTCCACTATAATTCAATCCGCCGTAAATTCCCTGTCCAACAAGATAAAATTATTGGGACTCTCTCTATCCCCAACAAAATCCAAAGTCATCAATTTTAGTAAGTCTTCAATAAACTCTACTCCTAATATTTTAATCAACAACGTCCCCCTTCAGGTTGTAAATCACTGCAAAATATTGGGTATGATATTTGACTCCCGTCTCAATTGGAAAAAACATATTTTGGATACAAAGAGCGAAGGATACAGACGACTAAACATCATGAAAACCCTTTCTCACTTCCATTGGGGCGCTGACGAAACTTCTCTCTTAAAAATATACAGATCCCTTATTCGCTCTAAATTATACTATGGCTGTTTCGTATATATATCTGCATCTAAATCACATATCAATGTCTTGAACTCGGTACACAATACAGCTCTTCGCCTGTGTATGGGGGCGTTTAGGTCTAGCCCGGTAGAAAGTCTCTACTGCGAAGCAAATGAGCCTCCTCTATGGATAAGACGTCAACAATTAATACTTACTTAACTATATTATCTCGGTATCTTCCAATCCCCTTAACCCAGTATACAGTTTGTTTACCAATGATAGCTTACAGAATATCTCAACATCCTCAACAATAAGACCCTTACCTTCACTACTAAAAACAATGCCAATCAAAATTGGTTTTTGTCAAACATTTCATCTACATCTTCCCTTAATGCCCCCATGGACGAAAAACATTCCTCATATCAACACATCTCTCACAACTCTGAATAAAAATGAAACACCAAACGATCTAATTAAAAAAACTTTCCTGGATGTAATATACCGAAATGAATACGATGCCTCGAAAAATGAAACAGGAGTCGGTTGTGCCGTAACAACATTAGATTATCCAATCTTCTCTTCCACAATATCATCAACTTGTACTGTACATACCGGCGAACTCTATAGTATACTTCAGGCCTTTAAACATATTTCCCCTCCTAATAAAAATGTCTGCATATGTACAGACTCACTTGCCTCTATACACTCCATTAAAGATATATACAGTGACCATCCTCTTGTACAGAATATCCATGACTCCTACCAACTCTCCTTTTCCCAAAATATAACAGTTACCATTCTATGGACACCATCTCACATTGGTATAATGGGAAACGAACTAGCTGATCAACTAGCTAAAAGGGCCACAACTTTAAACTATTATGCAGATAACATCCAAATTGCATCCGATCTCAAGCAAGTCATCAAGCATAAGATCAAATCTCTATGGCAAATTAATTGGAACTCCATCCCGACAAAATTTCAAAAAATTCAACCCTCATTAAGCCACCCTTACTATATTGGAGCTTCAAATCTCTCAAGACAAGACCTAGCGGTGCTGAGAAGACTAAGAATCGGTCACACTAGATTCACTCATGGCTACCTTATGTCATCCAACATTCGGCAATTCTGTTCAACCTGTAACTGCATCTACACCGTTGAACACATTATTCTAGAATGCCAACAGTACACAGCTAGAAGACAACAGCTCAACCTCAAAGGAAGTCTCCAAGAGATACTCGGAAATCCAAATAATATCCCCTCCGATCTCCAGTTCCTGAAAGATGTACAGCTATACCACAAAATATAATATATTTATTGTATACTTTTACTGTACCTGTGGGAGTGGCCTTTGTAGCCGAGCACGTTAATTGCAATAAAAAAAAAATTTGTATATAAAGTAAATATAATTATAGGGATCGTGCCAAAACTATAGAGGCAGCACTTCTGTCGAAAGTAGAGTGCCCAGTTGTTAAATAAGAAAAATATAGTGATGTAAACAGTGTAATAAATAACTTAGAAATGCAAAAAAAAATTGACAAGATGATGAGTTTTTGAAAAATTTAATACCTAAACAACAAACATTTTATTTTCTATGTGCTCAACGGACATAGATTAATTATTTAACTAAAATATTATTGGTTATTACAATTAAATAAATGAATCCAAACTTCGTCACTACTTTGTTTATAATTAATTATTCTCATACTTTATCAACATTATAGTATATTATACACCTAGGTTGATAAGTGAGCCATTATATACGTAGCACTTTTATACAGGGTGTCCCAGACTAATTTATCCAGTCTATATCACTTAAACGAATAGAGATTTTCGAATGGAACAAAAACTGATCTATTCCATTTCTAATACACTTTAATATGGCGTAAAAAAATCATCCTCTAAATATTCATCCCTTAGTTACAACCCCTAACTTTAAATTTTTTAATAGCACCCTGTACATTTTTTTCTAATTTTAGATGTGGTCTTCCATCGTCTATTCAACAAATTTTTCAAAAATAAAATCGGTTCGTAAGTAATCAAGAAAATATCAGTTTATTTTTTATTTTTGTTAAATTAATCAAAAAAGCCTTAGAGCTTAAAGGAACTATAAAAATAAATGTAATAAAAATTTATTGACAAAAATAACAATTAACTAATTAATATTATTTACACTAGAAATTCGAATTGTAGTCCACCTTCTGCAACACACATTTAGAATCGTGTCAGAAGTTTCTGGTATGTAGGTTAATCGTTCTCGATTTGTCATTTTTTGGTTTTTCACATTTTCACAAAAATGTATCCATTGAAGAAAAAACTTCAATTACAAAGATGTTTCTATTATACTATTATACGTGCCTCCACGAACTCCATGTTGTGAATTTTTTGGTCTTTCATTTTTTAAAACATATCTTTTGTCTTTCAAAATTTTGGCTTCGTAGAGGAATACATTATTATCTTTCAAACGCTTGTGCAAAAATTCACAACAAAATCTCTTATCATAAAGTCACAATATTTGAAAAGCTTTTGCGGTTATTTTACGTCTTGGACATCGTCCTTAATCGAGGTTGCCAGATCAACAATTACTATTATTGACGTTTTGAATAAAAGTATTAGACCACTAATAATCATATGTGTTGTAATTGTGTATAACATTTCAATATGCCATATTTATTTTCGCCTGAAGAATACGTTGATATGATACTGATTTATGACGAATGCCTGAAAAATAAGAGAGTTTCTCGACAATTATATCAAGAAAGGTTTCCAAATCGAAACATTCCAAGTGAAGCAGCATTTAAGAATTTGGAATGCTCACTTAGACAGGGACATTTTCCAAATAATAAAAATCTTATTAATGTAATAGCATATACACATTTTAATCCCAAGGTGTCTATTAGAACCCTCGCCAATGAAAGTGCTATTTCAAGAAGTTCAGTTCATAGAATTTTAAGATTTTAATTACCATCCTTTTAAAGTGCACTTAGTACAAGGATTACAACCTGGTGATTACCAAAGACGTCTTGATTTTATTGCAAGAATGATGTTGAAAATTAATGATGATCCACTTTTTTATCAAAAATATTGTGGAGCGATGAGGCTAGATTTCACAATAACGGTGTAGTCAACCATCACAATTCAAATTATTGGTCTCCCGTGAACCCACATTGGATGATGGACACAAGATTTCAAAATATTTGGGGTATAAATGTGTGGTGCGGTTTATATAAATGTGTGGTGCGGTTTATTTAATGGCCGTGTTATAGGTCCTTACTTTTTTAATGGCACTCTAACAGGTGTTCGATATTTAGATTTCGTAGAAAACATACTTCCCGATTTGCTAGAAGATATTCCTCTTAATTAATGTCAAGAAATATGGTGGCAACATGACGGAGCTCCTCCACACCCTGCAAGAATCGTTAGCGACTACCTACAAAACCGTTTCGATAACCACTGGATAGCAAACAACTCTCCAGAAATTATGTTCACCTGATTTGTCACCTCTTGACGTTTTCTTGTAGGAAGTGATAAAAGATATTGTTCATCAATCAAAACCGCAAAATGTAGACGAATTACTCCTGCAATGATTCCCACATGTACAAGAAATCTTCTAGCACGATTCTAAATGTGTGTTGCAGAAGGTGGACTACAATTCGAACTTCTAATGTAAATAATATTAATTAGTTAATTGTTATTTTTATTTATTTTCTTCAATAAATTTTTATTACATTTATTTTCACAGTTCCTTTAAGTTTTAAGGCTTTTTTGATTAATTTAACAAAAATAAAAAACAAACTGATATTTTCTTGATTACTTACGAACCGATTTTATTTTTGAAAAATGTGTTCAATAGACGATGGAAGACCACATCTAAAATTATAAAAAAATGTACAGGGTGCTATTAAAAAATTTAAAGGTAGGGCTTGTAACTAAAGGATGAATATTTAGAGGATGATTTTTTTACGCCATATTAAAGTGTATTAGAAATGGAGTAGATCAGTTTTTGTCTCATTCGAAAATCTCTATTCGTTTAAGAGATATAGCCTGTATAAGTTAGTCAGGGACAATTGATAAGTAATATTAATATAAAGATAAGTATTTTTGTTACATTGCAACTGAAATTATTGTATATTGAAAAATATAGAAAATAAAGAGCATTCATTTGTGTTATTTATAATTTACAATTTTTCTAGACATTTTTTTCAATTCAAAAGTTAACAGATGTGTTCAAAAAATTTGTAAAAATTTTCAGATGTTTGCTAACTTTGTTATCATTTTTTGTTGTTGATTTGTCTAGTTTATATAGTTTATCATTTTATTATTGGTTTTGCAATGTTTATTAAGCAACATACCACAAATACAATCTCATTAATGTAAGATTCTGGAACTTTTGAAAAATATTTGAAATCTTTGATTGTCTTTCAAGGTGTATTTTTGCCGAAGCTATGTTATATGTTTCTTCTACTCCTACTTGTGTAAATATAGCAAGAAACAACACATATTAACATATTATAGTTCAAAAAAATAATTAAAAACACTGATAATGCAAAACTGATACTGTTTACCATCACTTTGTTTGTGTTTTTTCCCGGCAGAAGGAATAATTGTCATATTTCTCAGTCCCTATAGTTTATTGAAGTTTAGGGCTGTCAGTCACATATGCCTTAGAAACCTGGACTTTAAAAATGGCCAATTGAAGAAGTATAGATGCTTTTGAAATGTGAACCCACAGAAGAATACTGAGAATCTCATAAACTGAACATGGTACTGTGTCAATTCTTAAGAAACTTAAATCCCCACAAGGCTATCAACCAAAATAAATCAATCATTTCTACAGTATTTTGGACACATCTCAAGAACGAATGGGCTGGAAAAACTTATTGTGGAGGGAAAAATCAATTGCAAACAATAAAGAGGAAGGTCGCCAACGTGCTGAGTGGATCAAACCAAAGAAATCATTTGTCAAAGTCTGCAGGAAGCTTCAGGTATAGCTCAAGACAGAGAAGGATAGAGAACTACGATCCTAGCAATTTGAGACATATGTCACCATACTCTTTCAAGAGTAAATGGATAAGAGAGAGGGGGGTGCAACTATACTAAGTGTCTGGCAATTAATGAGGTGATTTCCAATGTTAATTCAAACAGAATATGAAAAAATAGGGCTTTATAGCTGAACGAATTTGAGGTACTATTATATACACTTTTACTATCTGTTAACTGCCCAAGTAACCATAATCCAAATTTCTTAGTCACTGTGTTGGGATATGCACAAAGAAACTTCCAGCATTTATAAAATAACGGAGGTCCGGCCATCGCTGGATCTTGCTCCAGTACAGTACTAAAAGAGATTACTTAGAAAATTTAATATTCTATTGTTGTTATTGTTATTTACAGACATGGTGAGAATTACCTATGTCAAATGCTCAAGATACTTAACATGTGAAAGTAATGACATATAGTATATTACACCTAAAACGCCTTGAATTAATGTAACTCACCTTTCAATTTAGTTCGCCTTGCAGGTTTACGTTTTAAATATTTAAATATGTTTGTAACGTTGTGTATATTAACCTTATGAGAGGTGGCCCTCTCTGTTTTAATTGCAATTTTAGATTCTTCAACTACTTGAACTATGTTTAAATCGTCATCGATTTCTTGTTTAATAGGATGCATATTAATATTTACATTTTCTAAAATAGCCCTAGTCACTTCGTTACTCTCTTCTAGTTTAACGTCCATATTCCAAACAAAATCATCGTGGATATGGATTTCTTCCTTGACGACATTTTGCTCAATATCCATTCTGACTGGATTATATCAAATTAATGATAATTTGATAAGTAAAATAAATGTTACTTCAACTAAAAAAGTCTAACAAATAAAAAATTAATGAGAAAAAACATTCTTCTTCTATTCCTAAGCACATAACGACGCTTGTTTTTTGGCCGTATCAATGTATATCACAGATCATATAACTACTATTAAATTATATAATATTCTCTTATCTATGGGCCGGATGTTGTAAATGTCAAGAAACCAGAAGAGCTTCTTTTTTATCCTACACTACTCGAAATCCCAATTTTCGTGAAGTAAATCAATGCACCGCAATAGGTGCGCTCTTTTTGACTGAGATCAGGACCCCTATTCTGTAACTCAAGCGAGAGATCGTGCACGACTATTCATTGGTATGAGTACTCTCGCACCCCTCACTCACATAATTCTTAAAACCGTATTCACGATGAATCGGCGACTCCACTACTACATTTGGCTTAGCGTTGCCAAATGAAACGACCAGTTTTGACCTACTATTTAGTAGTTTAAATGTACTTTAGGTTATATGAGGATAAGAAACGAAGAAATATTTTTAGATTCTGTTTATGGAGGGTAGAACTAAGGAGGACCAACTCAGTGTATGAAAAAGTGTCCGCTGACAGGGACCAAATTAAGGTGGCGCCACAGTAGCAAGTGGAAAGATTTTAAAAACAGCGCCATAAATTATTAGAGTAGGATAGGGATCGAGACCGAACTCGGTATTATATAATTATATAAGTTACAAACTAGCAATTGAAAAAATAATACGACAACTTTATTCAGTTGATATTTGACAGTTTTGAATAATTTTTATAACTCACTAATAATGATGACAAAAATGTTTTAAAAAATTAGCACTTTTTAAGTTTGTTAATTAATTTTTATGATAATGATTCAATTATTATAAAAAATGAATAATTGTTTTATATTTCTTAACTTCAGTATTGTAAAATAATAAATAAAAATTTGTTATACGTACTGTTGGTCGAAAAAAATACAGAGGTTTTGAGACGCATCAGTTGCTTTATTTTATAATTTTCGCCCACTTGGACAACTTTTCACTGAACAAAGCTTTCCCATTGTTTCTATTTTTTTCCTCTTTGAATTTACAATAACAAAATCGTAATAATGATAAATGTATCTCTTAAAGTTTATAAAAATTGAATCACTATCCACGTTAGTTCAGCAGTTTTATAGGTTCTATTTACTAATCAACACGACTACGTAAAACTTAGCGCACTCCGTTTACAACTGCTAATTTCATGTCGTTTCCACTTGCTACTCTAGCGTTATTGTGGTCGGTTATTGAACTGTAATTTGCTGCTTACAGCTGGACACTTTTTCAACTTTTCCCCTATACCCTATACAAGACGGTCCTCCTTAGTTCTACCCTCCATAATTCTGTTGTTGTTATGGAGGGTAGAACCATTGACATATTATACTAGTGGACTGGCCTACGGTAATAAACGCTGTAGAATAAAATGCGGAAGAGACTAGAAAGAGAAAACCTAGAAAGAGATGGAGCTAGGTGTGGCAGAAAACATGGAGAAAGCATATAATGGGTGCTTATAAAATTATTTTCTTATTAGTAAAAGTTGTTGTAACTGCATTAAATGCTTCAAAGTATATTTTAATTTCATAAACAAATAACAGACTATGTTTTATTAATATCTTTAATATTATTTTAAACCCAAATAACACAAAAAATAATGAAACAACCATTAAAAAAATCATTTTATTACGTATAAATAGAAAATATACAATCATTATTGTTATACATTACGAAAAAGACAATGCATTTTCATAAAAATATATTGTTACGTGTCTATTTATACAGTGTGGTCATATAAGAGTGTGCAACGTGGAATTCTTTTTATTGCTCAGTAAAAATTCAAATATTGCTAAAAGTTGGTGCATGTTCGATAATTAAATTAGATGCATTCAGAATGGTTGCAAGTCAAACAGGGTAGGTCAAAAAATAGTCCAAAATAAACTAAATGGATTTTTGTGTAATATTTATTCATTTTTTTATATTTACAAACAGTTGGGTTGGTAATTTTCAAAAATTTCTTTCTCTTTTCTGGAAATTCAAAATCACTCTCCTCAAAATCTCCAAAGACTATTGGATCTCATTTTTTTCTAAAAATAGAAAATAGAAAAAATGCATAATTGAAGGTATTTTTTTAAATGGTCAACTACTTAAGAATCAGTAGGTCTTCTTACCTTGCAACTTTTTTTTCCACACTCAAACATGTTTTTATTTCATCGGATAATATGTTATTGTTTACTGGATCTTCTGGCTTATTAACTTCTGGTACATATAAATCGATTTCCATAGATTCCACTTCAGGAATTATATCGGTACTGCATCCTGCAACAGCATCCCCTACAAATGTACACTTAAGTATATTAAAATTGTAATATAAAAAGTATTCGAATGTTTATATTGAAAATATTATTTTCAATTCAAATTTTTCAAGAAAAGCACCTTCATCTTGGTTTACATTAAGTATTCTTGTTACGGGTTTTCTCTTTTTGATAACTTTGATCAAATGAGCAGGAAAATCAAACTGTGATGGAATTGCTGTCTTTTTTAATACCCGATTTCCGTGAACATTTAATACCTAGTCATCAACTCTAAAATGCTTTTCACAAGTAACAGCTGTATCACTTGGCTTATAATTATCTCTTCTAACAGCGTGTAACCATTACTTAAATTGCGATCTTTTGGAAATCTATAAAACATGAAAAATATTTTTAATCATCTTAATAAACCTAACTTATATAAAATTTATTGTTTATTTACCTACCAGTGAAATTTTATTTTCTCGCCTTTTTTCAACCTTGTAGTACAAGTATAAGATGAACACGATCTCATTTTCAAATATTTCTCAAAATTATTAAAAATATATAACAAACCTTCACGCAGTAACATATAAAACCATACCGTAACCATACATTGAAAAATATTTTTGCCACTCCTAGCGCTATCCTTCTCGATCTTTCTCTCTCGCACTGCGATGGCATCAATTGTGTGGAAGGGGGGCCAGTCCATCAGTATAGTATGTCAATGGGTAGAACTAAGGAGGACCGTCTTGTATAGGGGAAAAGTTGAAAAAGTGTCCAGGCCCCCTATTCTGTAACTCAAGTGAGAGCTCGTGCACGAGTACTCTCTCACAATTGAACGTTACTGCGCATGCCACTCTCCTAAATATCATAAATCCGTATTCTCTGAGGTAGGAGAGTGCTCACATACTCCTATGCGACTACTCTACTGGATAAAAGCAGGGGAGTAAGAGAACGGACTTGCGCATATCTTTAGTCACAGAATAAATATAAATAAGAGGCCAATAAAATGATGACAAGGACCGTTTTATTTTTGTTCTTTAACTAAACCTGAAAAATCAAAGATTAATCATGATCAACGAGTTTTCTATGTTGTATGTTGTTGGATTGTTATAATTAAAACAGTAAACAGGTTTAATTTTAATTGAACAAGTGGTTTAGTTCACAGTACAGACTTAGTTTTTAGTTGGTATTTATTTTTAGAGAAGAGTTAACACTTTAGTTTTTGAGGTTTTCAATTTGGCGTAAATTTTCAATTACGCAATTCTGGATGATATTGTTCATAAATTCTATTAACAATGTTTTTTGTGCTTTACACAACATTATTATCGTCTTTTTTTAATATAGTAAATAACTAATACACAAAACTGAAATATAGACACAACTCAAATCACCCACAAATAACAACGCTGGACAACAACAGAATCTAAAAATATTTCTTCGTTTCTTATCTTCATATAACCTAAAGTACATTTAAACTACTAAATAGTAGGTCAAAACTGGCCGTTTCATTTGGCAACGCTGAGCCAAATGTAGTGGAGTCGCTGATTCATCGTGAATACGGTTTTAAGAATTATGTGAGTGAGGAGTGAGAGAGTACTCATACCAATGAATAGTCGTGCACGATCTCTCGCTTGAGTTACAGAATAGGGACCCAGCTGTAAGCAGCAAATTACAGTTCAATAACCGACCACAATAACGCTAGCGTAGCAAGTGGAAACGACATGAAATTATCAGTTGTAAACGGAGTGAAGTGCGCTGAGTTTTACGTAGTCAAGTGTTGATTAGTAAATAGAACCGATAAAACTGCTGAACTAACGTAGATAGTGATACAATTTTTATAAACTTTAGTAGATACATTTTTTATTATTATTATTACGATTTTGTTATTGTAAATTCAAAGAGGAAAAAAAATAGAAACAATGGGAAAGCTTTGTTCAGTGAAAAGTTGTCCAAGTGGGCGAAAATTAAAAAATAAAGCAACTGATGCGTCTCAACCTCTGTATTTTTTTCGACCAACAGTACGTATAACAAATTTTTATTTATTATTTTACAATACTGAAGTTAAGAAATATAAAACAATTATTCAATTTTTATAATAATTGAATCATTATCATAAAAATTAATTAACAAACTTAAAAAGTGCTAATTTTTTAAAACATTTTTGTCATCATTATTGATGAGTTATAAACATTATTAAAAACTGTCAAATATCAACTGAATAAAGTGTCGTATTATTTTTTCAATTGCTAGTTTGTAACTTATATAATTATATAATACCGAGTTCGGTCTCGATCCCTATCCTACTCTAATAATTTATGGCGCTGTTTTTAAAATCTTTCCACTTGCTACTGTGGCGCCACCTTATTTTGGTCCCTGTCAGCGGACACTTTTTCATACACTGAGATGGTCCTCCTTAGTTCTACCCTCCATAGTTGTTGTCCAACGTTGTTATTTGTGGGTGATTTGAGTTGTGTGTATATTTCAGTTTTGTGTATTAGTTATTTACTATATTAAAAAAAGACGATAATAATGTTATGTAAAGCACAAAAAACATTGTTAATAGAGTTTATGAACAATCATCCAGAATTGCGTAATGGAAAATTTACGCCAAATTAAAAACCACAAAAACTAAACGTGTTAACTCTTCTTTAAAAATAAATAACAATTATAAACTAAGTCTGTACTGTGAACTAAACCACTTGTTCAATTAAAATTAAACTTGTTTACTGTTTTATTAACAACAATCCAACAACATACAACATAGAAAACTCGTTGATTATGATTAATCTTTGAATTTTGAGGTTTAGTTGAAGGACAAAAATAAAACGGTCCTTGTCATCATTTTATTGGCCTCTTATTTATATTTATTCTGTGACTAAAGATATTATGCGCAAGTCCGTTCTCTTACTCCCCTGCTTTTACCCAGTAGAGTAGTCGCATAAGAGTATGTGAGCACTCTCCTACCTTAGAGAATACGGATTTATAATCTTTAGGAGAGTGGCATGCGCAGTAACGCTAAATTGCGACAGAGAACTAGTGCACGAGCTCTCGCTTGAGTTACAGAATAGGGGGCCTGGAACTGGAATCTGATATCACTTCAGTTAAGGTGATCTGATATAAAGTAATTGACTGTCTCGACCCTTACTTCGTGGAATATGCTCATATTAGTGTTTTTAAATGAAACTCAAGGTCTCTAGTTAATTCCACAATATAATACAAGTTATAGAATTTTCAATAACTTGTATTATATTGTGGAATTAACTAGAGACCTTGAGTTTCATTTAAAAACACTGATATAAAGTAATTAGAGTAAGCACCAAAAAGAACGACATCTCAATAGAGATCGAGACGGAACTATAGAGGCAGCACTTATGCCAAAAGTAGAGCGCCCTGGTGTTAAATAAGAAAAACATTAGGGCTTTTCGGAAACTATGATCGGGTTAACCCGTTCATGATCTGAACGTTCGGAAAGTAATCCAGATCACGTTCCCTCACGTTCGGAAACTGAACGAACTGAGCGGATCATAATCATATGTTTGGATCCTTTCTACCCTAGTACATCGGTGGGTAAATGCGATCAGCTGACGGATTGTTTCGTTAGTTTTTGTTTTCTTCAAGCTAAAATGTTATTATTTCTTTAAGCCGAGTAGTGGGCAGGCTGCTGAGGCTTGCCGTTTTTGTACTTTTTGACTTTTCAATAAAAAAATAGCTTATTGGTATTAAAATGTTCTTTTTGTTTTCTTTAAATAAAAAGTTATTAAGTGTTTTAAGCCACTTAGTTAGCAAATTGCTCAGACTTGCGGTTTTTATAATTGTTAGCTTTTCGATATAAAAAATAGGTTGTTGGTATTAAAATTTAGTGTCAAAGATGAGTGAAAACAAATTAAAGCTTTACAAGATGAGTATGGAGAGAAGTACATGAAAAATCAACCCACGAAACTAAAGTAATAAAAATAAAAAGTTTTTGTTAAGTATTAAATTTGTCATTTCCACACAAAACAGAACGCGTCGTTCGGAAACTCTGATAAAAATCTCGTTATGGGCTAGAATTCACAATCAGCTGATAAGTGATCTATCATATCTAAGATTACCGTTTCCGAAAAGCCCTATTGTGATGTAAACAGTATAATAAACAACCTACAAAATGCAAAAAATGAATAGATCTTTTTATTTTCTTTGCCAGGAAAAATTGTTGGTATGTAAGATGGGTGTAGGGGATTATCTGATTTTTGATTATTGACAAAATGAGCACTGCAAATTCTAGTATTTTTATTTGGTTCCCAATACTCCCGATGTTTTCTGAAAGGTGAAGTGATTCGTTTTGTACAAATGTTTACTTTCTTCCCCTTAATAGTATTCAATTATTTGAACTTATTATATAATATTAAAGTCAGCAAGCACATAACTAGTTTTTTATTTTATATAATCAATGAAATCGTACAGAAAACAACATTTTATTCTCTCGATAATAATCTTTTATTTATGTAAAAAGAAAGTGTAGAAGTTCTACAGTAGAACTTTTCTTATTGCTGCCAATTGTAGTATCATACTGATTATACACAAAATAATAGTTAACAAAATGTTTTAATTAGAACATTTTAATTACACATGGGTTTTTACTGCATTTATTCATTTTTGACGTTTCAAGGTTATCCTCGCAGTTTTCAATGAATTTTCGGAGAAACTATAAAATTACAACTGCGTAGTATTTTTATACAGCATATTTGAACAGCCATGAATACAGAAAGATACTTTTGATGACGACATCACAAACATTTAATATCAGTTTTAAAAAATGAACATTTAAAAACGCTGATTATACAAAACTACTAATACTACTAATAGTGTTTACATCACATTGTTTGTGTTTTTACATGGCAGATGGCATAAACATCATCTTTCTCGGTTCCTACAGATCATTTTGACAGGAGGCGGTAATTGCAGGAATTCATATCAACGTTGCCGGTTCTACGTTGACTAATCAAGTCATAGAAATAATGCAATAATTTCTCTATGGTTCAAGTCAAGATAATCAAAGATATTCGATACTTGTCCAGCACGATAACGAAGTATTTAGTTAAGCAATTTTCTGACCGTGACAGTGTGCACAAATCACCCACCTTTAACAGAGTGTATTTCTATTATTTGTGAGTCTTCTTTTGAATATTTATGATGGCTGTGTTTTGTTTTGAATGCGATAAGATTTTTCGCAAATCAAAGTTCTTATAACAGACACGTTAGAGAAGTGCATAAAAGTGATGTTAAAAGTGTGGAATACCAGCAAGATGTATGTTTATACAAATGTTTAGATGGCTGTGAAATATCTTTCAAATACAATGCAGGTTTACGTAAACATTTGGAAGAGAAACATAATATTGCAATTGAAGTTGAAGAAAAAAAATGTGCTGTTTACGAAGGTATTTGTAATCGTACAATCTGTTATTCTTTATCTTATTTTTCTTATCATTTTAGACTTTTTGTCATGGCTACAATAAAAAATTTATTTTAATTTAAAGCCTTTTACTTTATCTTTTTAGGAATAATTAGATCAGTTCCAGAGACTGAACTGAAACGATCAACTAAAGTACAAGGTTCATCAAAGTTGAACTCAAAATGCACAAGTCAAATAATTCTGACAAAATGCACAGAAGGATGTTCAATGGTCTATTTTAAAAGGCACTACGGTCACAGTGTAGATATTCAGCAACTAAGACTTTCGAAGTTATCCAAACAACAAATTGCATCCAAACTTATGATCGGCGTGTCTACACAACAGTAAGATTGTTTATATATATTTATATAATAATTATTAGATTAATACAGCTGTCATTATTTTTTGATAATTTATATATATATATATATATATATATATTATAATGGATTGTTATTGTTGTATACTTTGCCGACAATACCACTATAATTGTTATATTATCAATTTAATATATTCAACTCTAGTATAGCTAGCTCAGTAATGAAGTAAAGAAATTTTTTTTATGTATTTATATATTTATGTGGAGAGCATGAGAAACTCTTACTACTCTTTGGGATCTGGAAGTGATTTTAACTCTATATCTACAATATTTTACATATATATGAATCATTCAAATAACTGATATTATATTTTTTTTATTAATTGGTGCGCCTATGTATAGAAACTTTCAATATAGCAATCGATTTTGTCTCACAATTAAAAAAGATGGAAATTATCAGTAGAATAATCGATTCCAACTGTCACTCATATCAGTTGAAGTAATATTTATCTGAACATAAACAATAGTTTCAAGAATACCTTTAATACAACAACTATATTATATTGATCAAGAATTATGTATTATAAATTTAAAGTAAGTGATGAACTATCTTAAATACTAATATAATATTGAAATGTCAAACAATAAAATATTTGTTAAATATAAATGGTAAGTACTCAAGTCTATGTTATTACCTTTCTTTTTTAATGCTTTTAATATGTTTAATAGTTTCAGATACTAATTCTTATTACTTTTATTATAAATGTACATCTCTAACCCGAATGTTGGTACCAACAAAGATAAAAAGAAACACTAACCTCTCAACCACCAATATTCCTTTCTTGAAATTCTGTCTGTTAAAAAAAACCATGTCATGCATACATATGTCGTCCAGATGGAGATGTTTTTTTTTCTAGATTTCTTGTTACAGGTAACACGTGTTTGTAATTTCTATTATTCTCCAGCTTCGAATTCCCAATCAATGCTTAATATCCTATTCAGGAACTTTACATTACGATTCCGTACCACATCAACTGATTATTCAAGTTCAAATGACTCTTTCATTTGTACCATAGCCTCCAATAACATGTATTTTTTTTATATATTGTATATATCTTCGTAGAAATTATTATTTTAATAGCCTTATACTAGCTATTTCGAATTAATATATGGAATAACTCACTTCTTTGTACAATAACTTAATTCTCTCTTTTTAAATTCTTCAACCATTTAAGTTTTCTAATCTCCGACTTCCATCATTATTCAAAAATCAACAACCCACCCGCCTTTTTTTATTTTTCGTTGCTATCCGAAATCATAAATATCTTGATTTCAGATTCATTTTCTAATTCCTAATATATTATTACAAACCATAAAATTCACATCTTTCTTGACTCAATAAATATAGATTTCTATGGTTCTGCTTCTTTTTCAATTTATAACCTTATTCCAGTCAATTGATAAAATGATTTTATGACATTTCTGACATTATTTGATATATATAACCAAAACTCTCTAAATGTTAAATAATTAAGTTATTACATGTTTATTTATTGTAACTATTATTAATGTTCAATGAATATTTTTAGAATATGGATTACATGTTTCTTTTAATTAAGGAATTTTGATTTATAACTTGTTATTTATTACTTACAATGGATTGTCGATATGCTTCTTAAATGAACTACTGTATTTAAAGGTAAATCTTATCTTTTTTATTCAAATTTCTTATTACTATTGCTCATATATTGTATTCCATTATGAATAGCTTATTTCATCAATAAATTCTTTTGGTATCATATTAAAGATATTCCATCAAATGTTCCAAACTTCAATTTTTGTGAGTGAGAATTTCAATTATACTTCCATCTAAGTAGTGAAGAACTATCTCTTCTATATATATATATATATATATATTTTCACTTTTATAAGGTAATAGATATTATGTATCCTGATCAAAATATGTGCTAATAATTCTCTAACACTTAACAGATGATGTATATATGCTCCAGAATATTTTGTACATGTAAGACATATACAGTTTTTTTAAATACTGCATTAAATCTTCTGTATATTGGAAATATTTTCATTAACCGATACTGGTTTATATAATTCTGTGTAGTATGCTGATATGAGTTATATTATTTTAGTTTCTGTGTTCTTGAATTATGTTCAATATATATATATATATATATATATATATATATATATATATATATATATAATATATATATATATATATATAATATATATATATATATATATATATAATATATATATATATATATATATATATATATATATATATATATTAGTCAATGGATTAATCGGTTATTTCTGACAATACTGGTACTGGTAACGAAACCTCGAAAAAGATATACAAATTATCTGAAACAAAAATCAATCAACAATAAAACATAGAGTCCTACCTAAGTCCCAGAAATTTTCTCTAATTACAGCACTTAGTATCAACATTTTATTTTTATACATATCTACATTTATCACTTTAAAATATTAGCCATTTAATTAAGGGGTTTGTTTCAGTATTATAGACAGCACTCGAGAAAATATGCAGGAACATTTGAATAGAGATGATCTTCTGAATAAGGATGATGTCAAGAATATTAAGAACACCTTCAATATTCATTTGAAAGATGGTTATCGACATCCTAATGATGCTGTAAGTGTAGATTTATGGGTGAAGGAAATGAGACAAGGAGATAATAATCCAATAGTTTTTTATAAGAAACAAAATGAAGTATCCTCGTTATATCAAAACTTGAGGAAAGAAGATTTTTGTCTGATATTAATGAGTAATATACAGAAAGATTTGCTTCAAAAATTTGGTAATAAAATCATATGTATAGACAGCTCACATGGGTTAAATCCTTATGATTTTGAGCTAACAACAATTCTTGTGTTAGATGAATTTGGACAAGGTTTTCCCACAGCTTTCATGTTCTCCAATCGGAAAGACACATTTATAATGGAGTTGTTTTTTGAGGAAATAAAAAACATTGTGGGAATTATACAATCAGATGTCTTTATGACTGATATCACAAATGTTTTCTGCAACGCTTGGCAAAAAATAATGGTTCCACCAATGCGAGAGCTTTTTTGCTCATGGCATGTTGACAGAGCTTGGCAACAGAACCTGAGTAAGGAATCAAATAAGGATACCAGATCTTGGATTTATAAAACTCTGAAATTTCTTCAAACATTACCCAACATTGAAGAATTTGAGAAAGGGTTTTAAAGTTTCCTATCCAAATTAAAAAGTGATGAGCAAACTAAGTCCATGTATAGCTACCTCGCTTCTCATTATGCAAATAATGTTTCCAAATGGGCATATTGTTATCGGAAAAATTGTTTTATCAATACAAATATGCACATTGAAAGTATGCACAAAGTTATTAAATATGTGTACCTAAATGGTAGAAAAGTTAGAAGACTCGATAAAACTTATAATGCTCAACACAAATTCATTAGAGATAAAATAATCGATAGAATAAATAAAATAACGAAAGGAAAATCTTCTGATCATACCCGAATCATTAATAATAGACACAGACGTGCTATATGTTCAACATTTTTGATTCAACGAATAGATGATACTACCCATATATTGAAAATAGAGGCAGGTAAAGAATATTTACTCAATCAAACTTCTGTCACTAAATGTTGTAACCTTCCATGTAATTTTTGTTCAATTTGTGTACATATGTATGAATGTACATGTACAGATTTTTTTATGAAACACACTATCTGTGTTCATATACATTATGTATGCATGCAAACAGTAAAATCAACAAATTTGCATGTTGGACATACAGAGCCTACAACTGAAATTGACAGCTTAGTTCAAGAAGTTAACAAAACAAGTGTGCCAAATTCCAATTTGTTGGAGACAATATTCATCATATTCGCTAACTTTCAAAGTTCGCGCGAATGAATCTTGTCCTCACCACATAAATTATGCTCTCGTTCAAGAACCAGTTCGAGAACCATGTAGAGTTCAGTTCAAGTTCAACTCGCATGTGGGACGCACGTGCTTTCCACAACTGTACCAAAAAGTTGTACAATAAAGATTAAAACTATATATACAGTCCATTATTTAAAAATAACAATCGAAGTAGACCAGACACAATTCTAGTAATGAAACATTGAAAAATGAAATTCTGGCAATAACGTCACAAATTTCTGCTCATATCAAAACTAAATCTGTTGAAAAAGAAACGATGAAATTAGCATTAACGCAATTGAGAGCGGCAGCATTACTCATTTCAAACGAAACTTCATCTGCTGAAAACTTCTATACTACAAATACATTTGGCATGCTGGAACCAGGAAATAAAAATATAGAAAAACAAGAATTCTTTTCTACCAAGAAAAAACCTGTTCAGAAGAATAGACACATCAAAAAACCGAATGAAAATGAGAAAACCATCATTAAAGAATATTTAAATACTCCTTTATGTATTTCAAGTGATCCAAATGATCATACATATGCTTGTATGTTGAATGATGTATAATATCTCTTATTTTATTAAAATTTATTTACATTATGTGAGAGTTTATGTCTTAACAATACTTTGAGGAAATAGAGGTGATATTTATCAACTATTATTACCGTCAGCTCCGAGTTAAAACTCAAATGTCTAGCTCAGAGTAGATTTTGGTACTTTTACACCTCAATGGATGCATATCCTAAGTATTTTCTTCACAAATTCATATGGTATTTAAACCTGTAGGTGTGTGGTTGATGACCATTGAGGTAATCCATAGGTAAGTGTTATCGTTATATCTTGAGATACAACCAAACTACCAAATGAAAGCAGATCTTTCAATTGTAGGTACAAATGAAACTGAAATTATATTCAATGATAATAACTATACAATTAGAATCAGGAAACAACAATTGCGAAAATTGCAAGGTAGTCATAAACGAATTGTTGTTTCCATAATCATCCGTTATGCACGGTTTTGCACTTTTTCTTCCCTTTTAGTAAAATCTTATCCCCTACGACTATTTCAATTAGAAATGTATATGTATCTATCTTCCTTACACTTCGGTATCTCTGAAACTTATATAATTTTCCTAAAAAAATTAAATAGGTTTTCAATGCAGATTAAATTATTTCTATTGTTTTAGATCCACTTTTTTTCGTTCCAGACGATATCTGCTATCTAACATAACTTTTTTTCTAACTGCAATTGATTTAAGACCTATACTTTCATGAGCAGTGTTGACCAAATTAAGATTTTTAGTAACAAACAAAAATTATGAAGTACTCTACAAGCTTTTATCTTTTGTAATAAATGAGGGATGTCCGACGATGCCCCATGTTTGAATTGAATTCTTTCAGAGTTTACCGGTTTGACCACAGTTTAGGAAACAGAAAACTAACTGTCACACTCACAACTGTGGTTTGACATGTCATTTAGACTTGATTCATCAACGTAGAACCGGCAACGTTGGTATGCATTCCTGCAATTACCTCCTCCTATTTTGACTCACGTGTCTTTGACAGAGCGACCATTTTGTCGGTAGGGCATATAAAGGTGGGTATGCCATTAGGTTCTCATTGTTATCTGCAGGTTTCTGATGTTTATTTCGAGTTTTTAGTGCGTTTATTGCATATTTTATCAACTTTAACTACAATATGGCGTGAATTGAATACCACTTATCTTTCAAAGGAAATGTGAAATCGCGTTACGACTGAAAACTTCCAATTATAGATAATGTTGATCCCTATACTCTTGGTGCAAGTGAACTGACCAGCAATTATAAGTTTTTTTCCAACTGTGAGCATTATGGACATGGTGAATTACCTCATAATTCCGGACATTTGTATATACTTACTATCCAAATAAAATTATAGTTTAAAAAAATGTGTTTTTTACATCTGGAGTAGGTAAAAAATTAAAAACTAAATCCTATAAGAACGTTTTGATTTTACTAAATATATAACAATTCTAAAAGGTATATTTTAATTAAAGGTATAGTATTATTTGCTTACAAGTTTTTACTTATCTGACACAATTTCGTATTAATAATGTTTTCAACAAACTGTTTCTATAACATACAATTATGATAAAAAACCATGAATCCTTTGACATAGTAGCACAGTACTGTTGGACTCCTTTTTAGAAACCTAATGTACCGGAGGCTTTTTAATTTTGGTCATGTTACAATCCAGTTTTTTATTTAAAAGTTTTCATCACGAAGCATTTTGATGTAATAATGATGTTCAATAATTAAATGGATAAATGCCCATTCTACATTATTATAGATATCGCACATAATACATTGTCATTTGAAATTATTATATTAAAACACCCAGTATTTCACTAACTTTTAATTGAAAAAGTACAAAGTTTTTATAATGAAAAACTACATTTTTGGATTGTCATTTTTATATGTCTAGTCATTGACATACTATACTGATGGACTGGCCCGCCTACCGCACAATTGATGCCATCGCAGTGCGAGAGAAAAAGATCGAGAAGGATAGCGCTAGGAGTGGCAAACATATTTTTCAATGTATGATTACGGTATGGTTTTATGTGTTACTGCGTGTACGTTTGTTATATATATTAAATAATTTTGAGAAATATTTGAAAATGAGATCGTATTCATCTTATACTTGTACTACAAGGTTGAAAAAAGTCGAGAAAATAAAATTTCACAGGTAGGCAAATAAACAATAAATTTTATATAAATTAGGTTTATTAAGATGATTAAAAATATTTTTCATGTTTTATAGATTTCCAAAAGATCGCAATTTAAGTAATGGTTACACGCTGTTAGGAGAGATAATTATAAGCCAAGTATACAGCTGTTATTTGTGAAAAGCATTTTAGAGTTGATGACTAGGTATTAAATGTTCACGGAAATCGAGTATTAAAAAAGACAGCAATTCCATCACAGTTTGATTTTCCTGCTCATTTGATCAAAGTTATCAAAAAGAGAAAACCCGTAACAAGAATACTTAATGTAAACCAAGATGAAGGTGCTTTTCTTAAAAAATTTGAATTTAAAATAGTATTTTTAATATAAACATTCGAATACTTTTTATATTACAATTTTAATATACTTTAGTGTACATTTTCAGGGGATGCTGTTGCAGGATGCAGTACTGAAGTGGAATCTATGGAAGTCGATTTATATGTACCAGAAGTTAATAATGCAGAAGATCCAGTAAACAACATATTATCCAATGAAATAAAAACATGTTTGAGTGTGGAAAAAAAAGTTGCAAGGTATAAGAAGACCTATTATACTGATTCTTAAGTAGTTGATCATTTGAAAAAACACCTTCAATTATGCATTTTTTCTATTTTTAGAAAAAAAAACGAGATCCAATAGTCTTTGGAGATTTTCAGTAGAGTGATTTAGAATTTCCAGAAAAGAGAAAGAAATTTTTGAAAATTGCCAATCAAACTGTAAATATAAAAAAATGAATAAATATTACACAAATATCGATTTATTTTGGACTATTTTTTGACCTACCCTGTTTGACTTGCAACCATTCTGAATGCATCTAATTTAATTATCGAACATGCACCAACTTTTAGCAATATTTGAATTTTTACTGAGCAATAAAAAGAATTCCACGTTGCACACTTATATGACCACACTGTATAAATAGACACGTAACAATATATTTTTATGAAAATGCATTGTCTTTTTCGTAATGTATAACAATAATAATTGTATATTTTCTATTTATACGTAATAAAATGATTTTTTAATGGTTGTTTCATTATTTTTTTGTATTATTTGGGTTTAAAATAATATTAAAGATATTATTAAAACATAGTCTGTTATTTGTTTATAAAATTAAAATATTCTTTGAAGCATCTAATGCAGTTACAACAACTTTTACTAATAAGAAAATAATTTTATAAGCACCCTTTATATGCTTTCTCCGTGTTTTCTGCCACACCTAGCTCCATCTCTTTCTAGGTTTTCTCTTTCTAGTCTCTTCCGCATTTTATCCTACAGCGTTTATTACCATAGGCCAGTCCACTAGTATAATATGTCAATGTGTCTAGTTGTACACATAACCACACTCTCTTTTATAAGAGGCCTACTACTCGCCTGTTTTACAGCCACAAACAGAGATCAACAATATTCTTAGTTTTTAGATAGTGTGGCGCCATCTATAATCAAGTTCATTTGGAATAACAGCTAAATAATTTTATTGCATCAGAATTATGCCCTTTAACACTTCCCCTCAATAAAATTATTTCAGCATACAAAGATTCCCAACAAAAATACAAAAAATAAAACATACTTAACTCTAGGCGCAAACAAAAAAATTTAAAATTCCATACCTAATGCTAATCGGAACTTTTCAAATTTTATCTTAGACAAAGGTTTTGTAAATAAGTCAGCTATCTGATCTTCAGTTTTAACATAAATAATTTCTACAATTCCTTCGTCTATTTTTTCCTTTATAAAGTTAAACTTAATATCTAAATGCTTAAGTCTTTTATTGTTTTCAGGACTATTGGCTAAGCAAATTGCTGCCCTGTTATCTTCGTATATATCTTAGTCGGTTCATTTGGTTCTAATTGAAAATCAAGCAAAAGTTTACGTAGCCAACAGGCCTCTGTAACAGCTAGACTCAACGCTACATATTCGGACTCAGTAGACGAAATTGATACATTTTGTTGTTTTTTACTGGTCCAGGAAACAGTACAGGCAAACATTTTAAAAATAAAACCAGAGGTGGATTGTCTGTCAATCGTATCACCACCCCAGTCTGAATCAACATAACCTGTCAAAATGTTACCGCTTGGTTTAAAAAGCAATTTTAACTGAATAGTACCTTGGATATATCTAAGTACCCGTTTCAATGATTTATGTAAATTTTCATTTGCTTTTGATTGAAATCTACTTAGTATACTGATACTCTCACATAAATCAGGTCTGGTAGCCAAAGCAGCATACGTTATACTGCCAATAATTTTTCTACATAGCTTTTGCAACTCTATATTGTTTTCTTCCGTTTGAAAAATATTTAGGTCTAGGTTACTGTCAAGAGGAGTGTCAATACTCTTACAGTTATGCATCTGAAATCTTTTTAGTACATTTTTTAAATAATTCTCTTGACTAAGCTCTGTGCAACCTAGCTCTAAATTTTGTTCTATCTGTATACCCAGATATTGAGATATAACCCCTAAATCTTTTATACAAAATTTTTTATTTAATAGATTTTTTAAATTAGTTACCTCATTTTTATCAGTGCCTAAAATTAACACATCGTCTACATATATTAATAAGTAAAGCTTACTTTGTTTACACTTTGAATATAAACAATAATCATTCTGGGATCTTAAAAAATCATTTTGTATCATTAATGAATCAAACTTTTTGTTCCAACACTTTGGCGAGCTTTTTAAGCCATAAATTGACTTATTAAGTTTACAAACAAAATTACTGTTATTTACATTGTTACTTGGAAGCGACATATATACCTCTTCCTCTATATCACTATACAAATATGCACCTCGGACGTCCATCTGGTGTATGGGCTGCTTAAACAAATTTGCTACTACAAGCAACATGCGAAAGGTTGTCAGCTTGGCTACTGGAGCGTAGATGTCGTACAGTTCGTTATCACAGTCTTGTTGAAAGCCACGTGCCACCAATCTCGCTTTAAACTCACTATCACTTTTTTGTTTAAGTACCCATTTGCTTTGAATCACCTTTTTGTATGTCGGCCACGGCACTTCCGACCACGTATTATTTTCTTTTAACACTTTTAGTTCTTGATTTATTGCTTCTTGCCACTTCGATGAGTTTTCACTTATTATTGCATCTTCATATGTAATTGGCTGTTCTGTTTCTGTGTAAAAACTTACATCATAATCTCTCATCCATAATGGTTGTCTAATGTCTCTTCTATTTGTTCTTCTTCTTAAATTTTCTTCCTCTCCATTTTCTGAGTCAATATCTGCATGATCCTGGTTTTCTGGTTGCTCTTTGGGTGGATAATCTTCTGTTTCTAATTGTAATTTTACTATTTCTTCATTTTCTGTTGTACTGATCAATTGGTTTTGATTTTCTGGAATAAAAACCACATCTCTATGTATACCAACTTCGTTTTTATCAGGAAAATATATGCGATAGCCCTTTACTGTATCACTATAGCCTACAAAGATGCCCAAGTAACTTTTTGCATCTAATCTTGTTCTTTTTTGTTTGGGAACATGTACAGCACATTTTGAGCAAAATTCTCTGAAAAATGTAATATCAAAATCCTTTTTGAACCAAAGTTTATATGGGGTTCCTTTTCTGGTAGAGTTACAACCAACTTTGTTAAGAACAAAAACCGCCGTATTTAAGGCTTCTGCCCAAAGGTCTTTATTTAAGTTCTTACTGTGCAACATTGTTCTTATTGTTTCGACCAGAGTCCTCATATCTCTTTCAGCTCGTCCATTTTGTTGTGGGGTATATGGACAAGTTGTCTCGTGTATAATTCCCTTATTCTCGAACAATAATCTCAGATCTTTATTAACAAATTCCAATCCGTTGTCTGTTCTAAGTCGTTGTATTTGGCGGCCTGTTTGATTTTTGGTCATTTCAATAAACTTTCGGAAACAATTTATAACTTCTGACTTGTGTTTTAAGTAAAATGCAAATCTGTAGCCTGAAAAATCATCTTTAATTAATAGGAAATATCTTGCCTGTCCTAGTGATTCTACTTCGAAAGGACCGCATAAATCAGCATGCATAAGTTCACAAATATTATTGGCTCTTGAACTGCTTAACTGGAAAGGCAATCTGTGTTGTTTTCCGAGAAGACAATCAGTACAATGTGGATTTTCTTGTTCTTTGTATTTTATTTCACGTGACTTTAATGTACTTCTTACTTGATCAAAATTTATGTGTACCAATTTTTTATGCCAATCTGTTAAAGTTTCTGTTATATAACATTATTCTCAGCCAATACAGTTTCCTTGTTGGTGTTAAGCAACTTTACTACATATAAGCCATTCTCTTCTTTTTCGCCTTTTAGAATTTCTTTGTTATCTTTTGAGACTATAACCTTATTTTGTTTAAATAGAACTTCACCTCCGTTCTCAATTACTGCATTTACTGAGAGTAAATTTCGGCTTAAGTCAGGCACTAACAGTACATTATTTAATATGCACTTTCCACCCACTATTCTTCCTCTTCCAACAGCTTGCATTTTCTCGTTTTTCTTGGCGACCAATATATCACTTTTTCTGTTTTCGATGCAATGAATTATATCTGCATTGTTTGTCAAACGAGAAGTACAACCTGAATCCACAACAAACTCTTCACATTTACTGGGAAAACATTGCGACAGCAATGCTACTTTGTTTTCACTTGTTTCTTCATTTTCAGAATGCTGAGAGTAGTTACTTGATGTTTAACCTTCCTTTTTTCTAAAAAAAAAACAGTTTTCCTGTTTATGGTTGGTCTTCTTGCATATTTTACACATTATATTATTTTTAGAATGACAATCTTTAGCGTAATGGCCTGGTTTTCCACATAAATAACATTTTCGTTCTTGTTGACCTTGTTGTTGACTGTACCTTTTATTATTAAAACCTTTTTGTCTTCTACCTTCTGCCCTAAAGGCTACTGTTTCATCCGTTGCTTCTTTCTGGTTAAATTTTGCCTCTTCTGCAATCAAACGTGATGTAAGATTTGTCAGGGTACGTTCACTAGCAGGAGTGGAATCCCATGCTGTGGAGAAATGTTTAAATTTATCAGGTAACGTGCAAAGAATTTTTGACATTAGCATATCGTCATCGACTGTTTGATTCAACGTTTTTAATCGGCAGCGCAGGTTTTCCATTTTACTAATATGTAAGCTCATATCAGTACCTTTTTCATATTTAAACTTAAAAAACTCTTGTAAAAGGCTACATTTTTGTTGTTCATTGTCTCTTTGAAAGATACCACATATTTTAGTAAACATTTCATGTGAATTTCCGCAATTTAAAACATGCATCATTAGTTTTTTATCAATTAATGTAACAATTGCTTTTTGTGCTTGAGCGTCCTTCTTTTTCCAGTCATTTTTATCAGAGTCTTTGGTCATATCTTCAAACTTTTGGTGCCCTCAACAATTTCAAATAGACTACTTGCCTTAAATAAAATTGTAATTTGGAATTTCCACAATTCGAACGACTCACTATCTGTTAATTTGGTTATTAAGGACAAATCTTCTGAAGACGCCATTTTTACCACTTAACACGTTTTTTTTGGTTATTTTATTTCACAAAGATTTTAAGTTTTTACAGTTTTCTTAAACCACGTCGGTTTTAATTTTTATGCACAAAACGGGACTGGGCCCATAACCTGAAGTTATTATATTAAACACCCAGTATTTCACTAACTTTTAATTGAAAAAGTACAAAAGTTTTTATAATGAAAAACTACATTTTTGGATTGTCATTTTTATATGTCTAGTTGTACACATAACCACACTCTCTTTTATAAGAGGCCTCTACTACTCGCCTGTTTTACAGCCACAAACAGAGATCAACAATATTCTTAGTTTTTAGATAGTGTGGCGCCATCTATAATCAAGTTCATTTGGAATAACAGCTAAATAATTTTATTGCGTCAGAATTATGCACACTTTAACATCATTACTAAAATACAGTCTATAATTAAAAGTATATAATTAGTACTAAGTTACCATATTAGAATTACACTATATTTGAAAACAAGTTTCATAAGGCCCGTTTTTATGGAACGAGTCTATGTTTAGAAAAACGAGATCCATAACCAAATCCGTTGAAAATTAGCATTTCTTCGACTTTCGTGTTCCTTGCACAGTTCAGAAATTTCTGCACGGGTTCTGTAGGTTGTCCTGCTGAGGGTTCTATAATTAATTAAGTATTCCCAGCTTCATATACCTCATCCTAAAGAAAATGAAGATTTTGATTGGGGATTACAACTTTTTTAAATAACAATAATCCTGACCCTTTTAAGAAGTTTCGTATGACGTTTAACAAATCTAATATGTCTTTTTACACTTTGCTCATCCTGTGATTTGGTGCTAATGTATCCCATATTTACAGAGGGGACCCAATCAGGGCTATCCCTAACTTACAGTTTGGCTGGTTCTCCTAAAAAATTGTTTACTTCAACACCATATTTAACTATAAATTCAAACATTTTGGATAATAATTTTTGTATTTCTTATGTACTAATATAATTTACCTACCTTATACAAAATGATCTGTACAAATTCATGCATGTTTAAGGAATGTATCGCACATATTTCCCCGTTTAAAGTCCTAACCCAACATTCTCAACGGTGTTTTGATAAGGCATTCAGCATATCTTCTCGGATTTGGGATTTTAAAATAACGAATTTGATCCATTTCTACCCCTTTGGAATATCCCACAACAGAATATAACGCCGGAATTTTAAATTATTTACGTTTTAAAAAACGATCTTTTGTATTGTTTACTATGACGCGAACGTTTAGTGTGCCCTACCTACTTTTGGCGGGCTGATCGTGACGTCACCTCAAAATGATCTATTGGAGCGCGCGATCTGTCGACGCATGCGTGAATAAGAAACAAATCATATAAACATAACCTATCTCGATATCTCTAATAACCGCGCTTGATTTTGTTATTTTTAGTCTCAAATAGTTCTTTGAGTAAAGATTTGTATTATGGCTAATATTCCAACATTATTTGTTATTACTTTTGATACGTTTCAATTTTGTAGTTGTGCAAATTAAGTTACAGGAACTTGAAAATATAATTCGTCATGCAATTTAACATCATTTTGACCTACCATGTATATTAGGAAATCCAGTGGCATCTATATTGGGAATAATTCATAATATTGTACAGCCATAAACATTATTACCTTTCCTAATTAACTATACGTCAAGTATTTATTTTATTTTTGTGGAGCATGTCCCCGTGGTGTTACTCCGAACGCACTACCCCTGATACATATCTTTGTAACGCGATTCTCCGTGATGTGTCTATGCATATATTATTCTGTGATATATACTGGTTGGATATCTCAGCTCTTATTGGTTATTGGAAGCTTTGACATCTCGAGAGCATTCTGATTGGCTGGCTGGTTTGACACGAGAGTTTTTGATTTTTCCTGTGAATATACTGGACATTTCATTGTTCGTTGGGTATATCGGAGTGAAGGTGGTTGAATTTATGTCACCATTTTCGGATGAAATAATTGAATATTTCACCTTATGTTAAGGGATGACCGATTGGTGATACACATTTCCCGGGTATCGTTAGATATTTTTGGAGTTGTTTGGAGACCTGTGGAAATACCATTTTTTTGGGATCAGATAATTCAACCGACAGGTGGTTTTTTTATGCTGTCATACCAGTTAATTGTAAGTATCAGAATGTTTCTATAGTTTCATTAACTAGATTGTTCTCAATTATATCATAGAGGTTTTGTACATTGTCTGATGAATTGATTTTCCTTTATAGCTGTACATTGTACATGAAAACCAATCTTGAAGAGGGTATATTGTTTCACCTTTATCACAGTACCTAGGGTAATAACACCTTCAGCCCTATATATTCGGAACTCAAACTGGCCATTTGGTAAGAAATATTACAGTTTTTTGTATATATAGATGAATATTCTAGTAATTTTAAAGCGTTTTATCTTTGGATAATGTATTTTTTTTTGTTGATTGGAGGTCAACTGGTTTTATAGTTTAGGTACTTAGTTCATAGGTATTGGCTCCATATGAGCTCGTATCTTGTTTTTTTGTCAAATGTAAAAATATTATAGTTAATATGTTAAGCTCGATTAGTATTATAATTTTTTGATGGTCAAACATGAAATATAGAATTTTCTAGTTAACTTTTGTCAGCAAAATTAAGTAATATCAATATTAGTTGATTAATCTTTATGATTAATAGAATTCTTGCTCTTATGAGATTAGTAGATATTTCAGTTTAGAGATCAGTAATAGAGATTACTCATATCGGATATATGACTGCTAGAGGGAGTTAATCGATTAGGGGGTAAAGTTTAGATTGATATTTCGTTTTGACCATTGAGACTGAAAGAAAATGTATAGAGTATTAATATATTTCTCATTTTAGGGTTCTCTTTCCTTTTCTTCTCTTCTTTTCTGTTCTGCTCTTTTCTCTCCTCTTCTCGTTCGTCAATCTTTACTATTCTGGATTTCATTTTATGGGACAACGTTGAGTCAGAACAACAAACTTGTATGGGGGAAAATTTGGATTGTTACTGAAGAGTACAATATCGGATCTTATAGCATTCTATAGAAGTAGTAGTTGGTAGCCACCACTAGCAACCATCAAGACACAGCGGATTTCACGCAAGTTTTAAACTTTGGTTTATGTAAAATACCTTTTTGCGCATAACACTTGTTTATATCCGTCAGTGTAGGTTGTAGATAACTTTTTTATTACCGTAAGCCACTTGTGGTACGCAGTTTACGATACTTGTATTGATCAAGTATTACAAATACTCTGATCAACATACACTATTCAATTAAACCTGTTTTACCATTTATACTCACATTGTGGATTGGTGATAACTACACCCACTGTTGTTAAATTTGTAAACGTTACTGTGGCTATTCAATTTTAACATTCTGAGTTATTTGAGTTGGTGGTAGTAAGCGTATGAGCTCATATGATATTGCGCCATATTGTATTTTTAATATCTACTTTCAAAATTTCACATTTAATTGCATAAACGTTATTTTGTGCCATAGATACGTATGGTATATTGTATTGATTTAACCCTATATTGTATTTGGAACTTAAGTATATAGTTTTCTCATTCTACCGGCTAATCGAGTACTCGTTTGAGGGGGGTTTCATAGGATTTCACCAGGGGGGTTTTATAGGATTTTACTTGGGGGGAATTAAAGGATTTTACTTAGGGAATATATAGGATCGTAACCCAGGGATTTATAGGATTTTAAAGTACCATTGGATACTAGTGGGTACAGCCTGTAAACCTTCTTTTTTGTACAAATTGTGGTAGGATTGAGTTACTACTGGGGAGGGATACATTGGTTTTAAAGGTACGGGATATATATTTTTGGCTTGGGATACTTGTATATATATATATATATATATATATATATATATATATATATATATTTGTATAAATTTTTGTACATCATTTAATCAAGGGGGAATTTCACTTACCTATGATAATTTGTGTTTATGACTTATGAGCCATTTAGGACACCTGGGGGAAATTATTGTAATTTTGTGGTACCCTTGTATGTACTAGTTGTATTAGTAGAACCTTGTAAGATCGCTTGATATACTAGGCCAATTCATTAAACTTAGACTTGGGTAAGTGACATCTGACTTTTATTTCTCCACCTATTTGGTAGTCTTAGGGTGGGAAAAACTTGTGTAGGTAGTTGTCGAGAGGCAAGATTGCCTGTCGCCCTTTTACATTTATTTAGTCTGTGAGCAACGGACCCCCCCCGTCTCCGCAAGAGTTAGAGGCAACGCCTAGAAACACACAGTATGCACCGAGTTTTAGGTTCATAGATTTCAGAGTGAATAACGGTAGGTGGCACCTTCCTTCGCCCTCTGAGCTTCTTCGAGGTATAGATTTAAATTATACGACAGATTCGTATCATCATCTAATAATTTGTAACAAACGAAAAAATAGATTGTGTGTTTAAATGTCAATGGTTAAAACCATAGATAACCTTGGTTAAAACTACAAATAACCGAAGCAAATCAAATATTTCTTCATCCCCTCCACTTTATTTCCTACTCAAGTCCAACTGATACCCCTTACAACACTTTTTTTTCTTTAAAAAATGTCTATTAAAATATTTTGAAACCCAAATGTTACAGATAGCATAAAGAAAAAATATAAGTGCCGGTGGCCTGGCTTTCTTCATGCAGTCGGCGTGCGTCATGAATGAGTTTTAAGGCTCCTTGCTAAAATTGCATTATCCAAAAATTTTGATTATGTGACTGACTTTGTCCCCGGATTGGGGGCAAGTCCCGTAAAACTACCGCCCGACTTCGATTTACAAGCACAGAATGCAGCCAGCGAAAGGAAGTTCTGGAAAACTGCCTTTGAAGACAAAGTAAAACTTTCCATATTGAGAAACAGTATGGGCACAGAAGCTGCGAGAATTATGTCCACGTTTGATATTCCAAGTGGAAACATAGATGAGTATAAATACATGTTAGATTCGATAGATAAATATGTAAACCCAAGAATGAACGAGTGCTTCGAACGATATAATTTTTTAAATAGGTACCAAGCAGAAGGTGAGTCATTTGAGCACTTTCTAACAGAATGCAAACACCTGATCAAGTCGTGCAATTATAATGTAGTGGATCCTAATGAAACCCCTGAAGATAAGCAACTAAGAGATAAAATTGTAATGGGCATCAGAGATACAACAACACGGGAAGCATTATTGAGAATTGACAAGCTTACAGTGACAAAAGCCATAGATTTCTGTCGAACGAGTGAACAGAGCAAAACCCAAAATAGACAATTCCAAGCAAATTCAAGTAATGGATGTGAAGTTGAAGTGAAGTATATAAAGAATAAATTCAAAAATAAACCTAGAATTAAATGTGATAAACAAAAGGAGCAATCACAGGTAAATGTTAATATAAAACCCTTTGAAACATTTCAGTGTAGGAGATGTAAAAATAAGCATGGACCGCGTCAATGCCCTGCTTTCAATAAACAATGTAAGAGATGTGGAAAACTAAACCACTTTGCCATTGCATGTAAAGTTAAAAATATTGAAAAGGTAGAGCAGGACAGTGACGGATCCAGCGACATTTTTGTAGGTAAAGTTACAAGCAACATATGCTCATGTCAAAATAATAATAAGTGTAAATGTAAAGATGTATGGGAAGAAATAGTTTTAGAAAATAAAAAAATTAAAGCAAAACTGGACACAGGGGCAGACATAAATGTATTACCTTTAAAAATATTTAAAATAATAAATAATCAGTACAGGGTTCGTCCTACAAACTATGTATTAAAAGCGTACGAAGGAACAACTAGTAAACCCCTAGGTATTGTAAATCTACATTGTAAATTTAAAAATGTCGATACTTATGTTGATTTTGTAATAGTTGAGGGAGCAACTCATGTTTTATTAGGAGGACAGACTTGCTTACATTTAAATTTAATAAAAAGGGTTCAAATTGTTGAGAAACAGAAAATTGATTTAAATAAAGAACAATTTAGAAAACATAACATAGAAGTGTTCTCCGGGTCTGGAGAATTTCCTGGTAAGTGTAGGATAACTGTATCTAAAAATTTTACTCCTGTTTGTCACCCTCCGACAAGAGTGCCATTAGCAATACGAGAAGCTTATAAAAATGAGTTAGACAGATTAGTGCGTAGAAATGCTATAACAAAAGTAGAAAATATAAATGAAAATGCAAATATGAATAGGGTTGTACTTATTGAAAAAAGTAACGGTAAAATTAGGGTATGTTTGGACCCCTCAGGCTTAAATAAACACATAGTAAGAATGCCACGGTTAAATTTAAATATTGATGAAATTGGCGCAAAACTATGCGGTAAAAGTATATTTACTGTTCTTGATCTATCAGAAGGATATCATCAAGTAAGACTCGACAAGGAGTCAACATGGAAATGTTGCTTTTCAACGCCTTTTGGCACTTACAAATATATGGTACTACCATATGGTTTAGCAAACTCTCAAGATATATTTGAGGAGGAATTAGAAAAACATTTTGGGGATATTGCAAATGTAATAATATGTCATGATAATTTCCGGGAAAAATAAAGAAGAACATGATAAAACATTTCAAAAAGTAGTAAACAGGGCTAAAAAAGTTAATGTTAAGTTTAATAAAGAAAAAATACAATTCTGTCAACCACGGGTTAAGTTTATGGGCCAATTTTTTTCTGAAAACGGTATGGAAATTGATTCTGAAAGAATAGAATCTTTAAAAAAATTAAGTAATCCCAAAGATAAAAATGAGCTTCAAAGAATAATAGGGTCATTCAATTACGTTAGGAGATATATATCAAATATGGCTGAAGCTATGAAACCCCTTTGTGAATTGTTAAAGGAAAGCACAGAATTTCAGTGGCTTCCGATACATCAAAAAGCATTCGAAGATTTAAAAAATGTAATTAGTACAGCACCGGCTTTAGTCTCGTTTGACCCAAATAAGAAAATCATTTTGCAATGTGATGCCTCAAAAAACGGTCTTGGTTGTTGCTTATTCCAAGAACATGAGGGTATATTAAAACTAGTATCGTGTTCCTCCCGTAATATGAATGAACATGAATTAAACTATAGTATGACTGAGAAAGAAATGTTATCGATATACTACGGGACTAAAAAATTTCATGAATTTATCTACAAAGCAAATGTTATAGTACAATCGGATCACAAACCAATCATTTCTATCATGAAAAAACCTTTGTGTAAAATCGGATCCGTTCGTTTACAACGCTTAAGAATAAAATTATTAAAATATAATTTAGATGTGCAATATGTTCCTGGTAAACTAGTTCATTTTGCAGATATGTTATCAAGGTCAAGTCTAAAATGTACAAGTTTTGATCATGAAATGATGGAAATGGTTCACACTGTCTCTAAGCATTTACCGATGTCCGATAAAAAAAAATCTCAATTCCGGAAAGAGACAGCAAATGATGAAATTCTAAAAATAATTTTAGATTATTGCTATAATGGATGGCCAACAAAAATAACGGAAATCCCAATAAATTGTAGACCATACTTTAATTTGAAAAACGAGCTATATGTCGAAGCAGGACTACTTTTTGTGAATGATAAAGTAGCAGTTCCTAAAAGTCTAAAAACTTATATATTAAATTTGTTACATAAGGGGCACTTGGGAAATAATAAAACCATCCATAAAGCCAGACAAACTCTGTACTGGCCGAATTTAAGTTCTGACATAAATCATTATATCAGAAAATGTAAAATATGTGAAAAATATATGCCTACAAACTTTAAAAAACCCATGCTACCTCACAATGTACCAAAACTCAGATTTAGTAAGGTGGGTGTGGATACCTTGGAGTTTGGGGCTAAATCATATCTTGTGTTAACTGATTATTTTTCACACTGGATAGAAATATCTCCACTACGAAATAAAACATCTGAAGCCGTAATTGACTCGATGCAAAATATATTTACCAGATTTGGTTATCCACAACAATTAATAGCGGACAAACTACCCTTTATTTCAAGGAAATGCAAATAATATTACAAAGAAAAGGATATTTCAATCTCCACATGCAGCCCACATTACCATCAAAGCAATGGGCTAGCAGAAAAAAGTGTTTACATGGGTAAACAAATTTTAAAAAAATCTTATGATAGTAGATAGTGCACAATTGGAACCAAAAGTTCAAAACAATATCTATCAATACTTATGCAAATAAAAAGGAAACATGAAAAGACAATATGATAAAACCAGCCGTAGATCTCCTCAAGAGTTTAAAAAAGGGGATAAAGTAGTAACAAAAAGTTCAATAGATAAAACATGGCACAAAGCCACCATACTAGAGAAGGCTAATGAACCCCGATCATACTGGTTGCAAGTAGAAAAAAAAATAGTTTTGTCGGAAGAAACACAAGCCAAATCAAGGTCTCAATAACTATATCTGATCCGTATGAGAAAATTTTAAAACCTGAGTTGCTACCTGAACAATGTGAAAAAACCAATATAGTCAATAATCATCTCAATGTGCAAAACAACACTAATGATGACATGATAGATGTAAGCTCATTGTTTGAAAACAATGAACCTGTGTTACCTGATAATGTACGTACTGACGTTGTAAGATCTCGTCATGGTCGACCTATCAAACCATTGATAAGGTTGAATCTTTAAGGGGAAGGTGTTCCGTATGATGTTCACCAGAAACCTGCTAATGTCAATTGTCACGCTGTCAAATAATGTCAGATATTTATTCCATTATTATGGGTACTCGATATAAATGTCTTATGTAGTGTAAATGTTTAAATAACCAAAATATATTTTTATAACTCTAAATGATCCATTAGTCCAACACCTCAATATCCTCACAACTAAACACTGTAAAGGGATTTGTATAAATCTGTTGGGCAATAAAGACTATTATTATCAAATGTGTATTCAACCTATTTTTACACAAAAAACTTTTTAAACAAATGTCACATTTGAAAGGCTTTTCTACTGTGTGACTACGTAAATGTGAATTCAAAGTATCTGTACACAAAAAAGTGTTTAAACAAATGTCACATTAGAAAGGTTTTTCTCCTGTGTGAAAACGCAAATGTTTATTTAAAGTACTTTTACATTTAAAAATTTTCGAACAAATGGCACATTCGAATGGCTTTTCTACTGAGTGAGTTTGCAAATGTGTATTTAAAGTACCTTTATGTGTAAAAGTTTTCGAACAAATTTTACATTCGAATGGCTTTTCTCATGTGTGAATACGCAAATGTTTATTTAAAGTACTTTTATACTTAAAAGTTTTCGAACAAATGTCACATTCAAATGGCTTTTCTACTGAGTGAGTTTGCAAATGTGTATTTAAAGTACCTTTCTGTCTAAAAGTTTTCGAACAAGTGTGACATTTGAATGGCTTCTCTCCTGTGTGATTACTCATATGTCTATTTAAATTACTTTTATGTGAAAAAGTTTTTAAACAAATGTCACATTTGATAGGCTTTTCTCCTGTGTGAGTATGCAAATGTGTATTTAAAGTACTTTTACACTTAAAAGTTTTCGAACAAATGTCACATTCAAATGGCTTTTCTACTAAGTGAGTTTGCAAATGTGTATTTAAAGTACCTTTCTGTGTAAAACTTTTCGAACAAATTTTACATTCGAAACGCTTCTCTCCTGTGTGAATACGCAAATGTGTATTTAAAGAAGTTTTATACTTAAAAGTTTTCGAACAAATGTCACATTCAAATGGCTTTTCTACTGTGTGAGTTTGCAAATGTGTATTTAAAGTAGCTTTCTGTGTAAAACTTTTTGCACAAATTTCACATTCAAATGACTTTTCTCCTGTGTGATTACGCATATGTATATTTAAATTACTTTTATGTGAAAAAGTTTTTAAACAAATGTCACATTTGATAGGCTTTTCTCCCGTGTGAGTATGCAAATGTGTATTTAAAGTACTTTTACACTTAAAAGTTTTCGAACAAATGTCACATTCAAATGGCTTTTTTACTAAGTGAGTTTGCAAATGTGTATTTAAATGAGCTTTCTGTGTAAAAGTTTTCGAACAAATTTTACATTCAAATGGCTTCTCTCCTGTGTGAATATGCAAATGTGTATTTAAAGAACTTTTACATTTGAAAGCTTTCGAACAAATTTTACATTCGAATGGCTTCTCTCCTGTGTGAATACGCAAATGTTTATTTAAAGTACTTTTATGTTTAAAAGTTTTCGAACAAATGTCACATTCAAATGGCTTTTCTACTGTGTGAGTTAGCAAATGTCTATTTAAAGTAGCTTTCTGTGTAAAAGCTTTTGCACAAATTTCACATTCAAATGACTTTTCTCCTGTGTGATTACGCATATGTTTATTTAAATTACTTTTATGTGAAAATTTTTTTAAACAAATGTCACATTTGATAGGCTTTTCTGCTGTGTGAGTACGCAAATGTGTATTGAAAGTACTTTTATACTTAAAAGTTTTCGAACAAATGTCACATTCGAATGGCTTTACTACTAAGTGAGTGTGCAAATGTGTATTTAAAGTACCTTTCTGTGTAAAAGATTTCGAACAAATTTTACATTCGAATGGCTTCTCTCCTGTGTGAATACGCAAATGTGTATTTAAAGAACTTTTAAGTTTAAAAGTTTTGGAACAAATGGCACATTCGAATGGCTTTTCTCCAGTGTGACTACGCAAATGTCTATTTAAATAACATTTCTGTGAAAAAGTTTTTAAGCAAATTTCACATTTGAATGGCGTTTGTCCATTGTGAGCACTCAAACATCTGTGTAAATAACTTCTCTTCAATTTCTGACATTCATCTATACTTAACTTGAACTTATCAGTGAATCCAATATCCCGCAACTCTGCTTTCAAATCATGTTCAAATATTTCTATTTCATTTTTTACATCTTCATCAAGATTTCTGAGAATGGTAAGATCAGCTAATTGCCTTTTTCTGCAACTTTTACTTTTTTGACGAAATTTCTTCAGTTTCATACAATGATTTGTAGAAAAGTGACTAAGACATTCTATTCGTTTTGTGTATAAATTTCCACAAAACCCACAGATCATAATTCCAGCAATGGTATTTGAGTTTGCATGTTTCCCATTTTTTAATTGTCCTGCAAAAAGAAAATTAAAACTATTTTATGTAAGACTTGAAATTTGTGTGAAGAATAGATAAACTAAAAATTCTGTGAACGTATAGGTACCTACATATTTTAAATGGGTGTTAACAATATCACTGTGAAAAAGTATTTTAGAAGTACAGTTGCGACCAAAAAAATGGGACAGTTGTTGTTGCCTAGTGTGAATGTGACTTTTCCGTTTCCGGGAAAAATGGGATAGTTTTGCCGTATATTAGAATGATAATAACACTAAAATGTAAATAATATTGTTTTTCATTATTAAATATCAAAGGCTACTAAATGATTTTAATTTTCAATAAAAAACAACAACGAACTACAGAAAGTGGAACGATGTTCTTCAGTTATTTCCTCCCCAGCATTATTTAAAACTTCCAACAAACCTTTAACGTTTCATGGTCTTATATTTGCCTTTCGCATTTCTCTTACTAACATCGCCAAAACATTTTCTACTGAGTTCAAGTTACGAACATTAATATTACGTGCTCGAAACTAGTGTCAACAGAAGGAAGCATAACATTTTCTAAAATTCTGATATATGATTCACTATTAAATATTTTGCCAATATGCCATAGATCTCCAGGTCCCAGCGTAGATATTCACGTCCACATATTTACAGAACAACGACCATTTTTATTTGTGAAATTTACATAATTCTCGTCAAACCCAGTATTCGGTGTGCGCTAGACACGAATATATCCGCTATTTGACGATTGGAAAACCTTTTCATTCGTAATAATAACATGATTCCAAAATTGTTCATCATAAGCAATATGCTCTAAAGCAAACCCCATTCTTGCTTCTTTGTGACTACTGTTTAATAATAATTTCCTTGCTACTGGAACAGCTTGATCTACTGTTTCAAATGGATTTGCTCTTAATTGGTTAATCAAAACAGCATCCTGTTAAGCAGTTTACTTTCTCGGACGTCCTGAGCCTGGAGTTCTACCAATTCTTCTCTCATATCGCCATCTTCTTACAATACTTGAAACTGAGTTCTTGCTTACATTGTAAAATGCCGCAGTTTGCCTCACTGACCAACCATCGTATATTTTTGCGATTATTCCACCTTTCGTCACTGAATTTATATGAGACATAATTACTCTGAAATTTGGAATTGTCGGTGGATAAGAAATGGCTCTTATTAAAAGAGTCCAACTGTAACAAACTAATGTTACTGGATAATATCTCTTCGATACTGTCGCTGGTTCAATTGAAGAATATAAAGATGGGTTGAAAAATAAATATTTACAGGTTACACTAAATAAATATATTTAACTACTTAAAGATCTTATTTTACTTGACGCATTTTTACAAAACTTCATTGATAATGACATTTTTATATGAACTTCAAATAAATACTGAAGTGACATTTTGTGATAACAACTGACTAGATTCAAATGTGAAATTAAATTTGAACTGTCTGACATATGTCAAATCTTGAATGTTTCGATTTGACATATTCAAGTAGCTAGAATTAGACAAAAAACTGCTATAAAAGTTGTCCCATTTTTTATTGGCCGCAATTCTACATTAAACACAACTAACACAACTGTTGTATGTAAGAATTCAAATTATTAGTATTTCAGAGCTTGGTCAAGTCAGTAGAGCTAAAATAGCAAACACGAATAAGAACTAATAGAAATGTAAGTGCTCTTTACGTGCTAATTACAGCCTTTAACTAAAAATTTCGTGCTCTTTTAGTTTCTCTAATAATTGTTGTTTAAATGTTGCCCGCTAGCTTAACAAAAGTTAGCAGAGCACTATCAATAATTGGTAAGTAATAAAAAAAACTTTTGCATACAAATTAAGTGCTCTTTAAGTGCTAATTATTGCCTTTAATTAAAAATTTCTTGCTCTTTTAGTTTTTCTAATAATTGTTGTTTAAATGTTGCCCGCTAGCTTGAACGAAAGTTAGCAGAGCACTATCAATAATTGGTAAGTAATTGAAAAAACTGTTGCACAAAAATTAAGTGCTCTTTAAGTGCTAATTATATCTTTCAAACATAAATTGTGTGTTGTTTTAGTTTTTCTATAAACATATATCTGTTAACTTGAATTTTGGATCGTTTATTCATTAATATTTTTGTAACATTGAAAATGTTTTTGCACGGTCACAACTTTTAAATTAGTAGAGCTACATACTACATAACATAAACGTCAAAATGTGTATATTGGTATTTACAACACGATAATGAAGAAGGAAATAAATAAAAAAAGTAATTTCATTTTTCGAGAAAATATGTGAATTAAGGCCGAAAATTGAGTTAAAAGTGTGATACTATTATTATTAAACAAATCGGTAAAAAAACATTCAGAATATTTCGGAAAAATAATATTTTTTATTGAATTTTGGCACGCGAGAGAATAAAAAATTGATGGATAAATAAACCATCAGGAAATCAAGTCTAACAAGAAATAGACGTTATGTAAAAAGTGACTGGAAGTTATAAATACAGTTAAATAGAACAGGATATATTTTTAATGTACTTTCTTTCAACATAATCAGTGGAACGTAATATATGACAGTTTTTTGTTTTTTTATCTTCATTTTATATATACTTAACTTTTACCAAAAGTTTTCAAATAAATGTTTATCAAATAAAATAATTCTTTATTTCCAAACATACAACTTGTTTCTATCAAAATATCTTTGGAACTAAGGTTATTTGACACCATATACGACCACGTGTACCAACTCTTAAATTTACCAGAACATATTTTGTCTTTGGTGCCACATTTTACCCCTGTACCTTTGGAAATAATGCTATTGGACATTTTAGGCTTATTTCAGAATGAAATAGGGCTATTGTAGAGAGTAGCATGACGCGACTTCGGAAAAATTTCAATGCAGTTTTTCGTTTTGGTGTTCCTAGATGCCAAAATCACCCTTCGTTCCAAAGGTTATATATATATATATATATATATATATATATATATATATATATAAAATACTGTATTTCCTGCGTCTTTTCATCCTTCCGACGTTTCGGCGTCTCCCTTAAGTCAAAGAGTATATTATACTCCAATGATTTACTTCCGATGTCCTTATTGAGACAAACACGTAGATACTTTGAAATTTCAATATACTCTTAAAACAGTTTTTTTTTCCAAAATTTACCATACATCTTGTAGGCATTTCTGTATCCGTACATATTACCGATTTTTCTACATCCGCAAATATAATCATTCACCACATATGCAACTCTGCGTCCGATTTCGGGTATTATGTTCATCTTATCTACCTTTCTGCATCAAGCAGTGTTGCCATATATATAAGCGCCTCGAATTTGAGTGGTATTCATTAACTCTGCGAGAGGTATTGGTGATAATTGTGAATCAGTATAAGTACGAGTATATTGTGTGTTTCACTATAGGGTCACCTACAAAGTTATCCAAATCGGCATGGAAGTTAAAATTGCAGAGAATATTCTTCGTCTATATCTATAACTGTGAAATATTTATTCATGATATAATAACTTTTTTGTGTAGGAGATCATTATTTCACGGTCAAAATTCATAAATTCGATATGGCGGCTCCCAGATGACGACAAGTTTTTTTATTATGATTCTAGTCTATTCAAAATTTAAAGTAAAAAAACTGAAGAGAAATTTTGTTTACAAATACACTAAAAATAAAAATAAATAAATGGAGAATATTTTTAAAGCGACAGTTTTAAAAAATACGCTAAAAAATAATTTATTTGATTTTTTGACCTAGGTGGGCAAAAACTCAAAAGCTTGCTGCGAATACAAAATAAGTATTTTGTTGCAGGACAAAATTTTGAATCTGTTAACCAATAATCAAAATTTATGAATAAAATAATTTTTATTTTCTAGGGAATTTGTTGAAAAACTTGTTTTTATAAGTACATACTTTCTTTGTTAGGGCATTTGTCTGAAAATAGTTTTCAATTATATCCATTCAAACTATTGAATACACGACACTAGAGAAACATTGCATTGTGGAAAATCGTAGGTTTGGTATGCAAAGTTAAATGTTTGGTATATGTTTTAAAAATTCCGATGTGAAGAGGAAGTAAATATTATTTTCCCATGGGTCACATACCAAATGACTATCCCAGGAAAATAACATAAAAGAAATAAACGATTCCTATATGAGTGTTCACTTCTTTGATAAATCATCAATTTCTGTGAATATATATTTTTGGAATTAATTTTCGTCTAATCAAGCAATGAATTCTCGTTAATCTAGACTAAAAAAACCCTTCAGATTTTTGGGATGTTCTCCCATAGGAACGAGGAAACAAGTTTTTTACTTCAATTACATACTGTTTGTGAAATAAAAAGTTTTAGAAAAACAAATAATAAGAAACAATTTTATTGACAAGTTTTTATTAGAGCTATACTAAAACGAATAAAATAAGTTCATGTTATAGCTGACAATGATGTATGATTTCTTTTAGTTGAATTATTTGGTTTCAAAAAGCTTGTCGCGCGAAATGTTCATAAAAGTAGGCATCAATTAATTTCATGGGACAGTGATTGGTTGATGAGTAAAAACTAGTCGAGGTATTTATTTTTTCCCAATTCGCACGACAAGTTATTTGAAACCAAATAATTCAACAAAACATAAGTATATCATTGTTGGCGATGACTTGAACTTATTTCATTCGTTTTAGTACAACTCACATAAATACTTGTCATTTAAAAGTTGTTTTATTATTTATTTCATTTCATGCTTTTTAGTTATTGCGCCTTAATATGTTCATTTGTAATAGAGCATCGTGATTACAAGTTCTTTTCCCTGTGAATTTTAAGCTATATGCTAACGACGCCCGTCTCACCAAATCATGCAATCATAAACCGTTTTCAACAGATTCTCTGTAACTTCACTACAGAGTAACCTACCATAAGTATTGAATTCGGAATAACTTTATTCGGCAGATCCTATCACAAAACTTCATTAATTTTGCCAAATAAATCATGATCTCAGACCACAAAAACTGTCACACACCCTCTTTTTTAATAGAATCTGACCATAATTACAAAACTCTTCCTCCATCTTGTGGCCACCATTTTGAATTTAAGAATTTTCGACGAAAAATTCATATTCTCTGATTCCGAAAACCCATACATACCAATTTTGAATCGAAACGGATAATAATCAGAATTTTCGTTCGCCATCTTGAATTTATGAATGTTGACAATAAGCTCATAATCTCCGATCACGAAAACACCCACTTACCAATTTTGAATCAAATCGGGACATAATAACAAATCTCGTCTGCCATGCTGAAGCTGCCATTTCGTTTTTTTTAACCAAAAATTCCATAATGTATTAACAGGAATTATGAACACCTGACAAATTTCAAGTTAATCGGAAGAATAGAAGTGGGTAAAAATGCAGTTGCAAAATTTGAACTAACTAACAAGTTACTTATCTAAACAAGCAAAAAAGAATTTATCTAACTCATGGTTAGAAAAGCAGGTATTAAAAAGATAAAATATTTCTTCTTAAATAGAATTTACAACAATTAATAGAAGTTCAAACATTCATTTTGGTTCAAAGAATTCAACAATATAATTCAATACCGTTTCTATTCAAAAATGTAAGATGAACATTTTTTTGGATATATTAAAAAAATAGTTATTTATTTTAAAATTTTATAAACTTATTCGATATAGAGAAAATTTCTTTATTTTGAATTCACAGAAACCCGAAAAGAAAAAAATGCATTTTGTTTCAACAAATCAGTAGTTGAAATACAGAAGAACTGAAAAACGCGATCAAAAACATGTTAACAGTAAAACTACTGAGTATAAACTGTTGATAATAATAATTTGTTTTTGTTTAAATAGTCCTAAACTTGTAAAATTGCTACATGATGCACGAAGTTCTGAGTGCAACAAATATGCTTTTTGCACATGCTACACACAACATTCTTTTCTGTGTGAAAAAACGTTTCTTTTAAATAAGGGAACCTAAGTATTTATAGTTACCATTTTCATTGGTACACTCAAATTTGATAATTTGAACCATAAATCAACAAACTTGTCAATATTCTTCAATTCTGTCATTTTGACCATGAGTTTTTCAATGCCTACACCAAAAAGCCCTAGATACCAATTTTGATTAGAATAGGATACTAAATTAAAAAATTCGTTCCCCAGCTCGGAACCGAAAAATAGTTTCATCAGATGTGTGAGGTATAAACTACCTCCTTTCCGAGCTGGCGAAAGAATTTTGTGAGGATAACAGATTCAAAAGCTTGCTGCACAAAAATATTTATATTCAAACTTGAAATATTTTGCGGCAATATTTTGAATCATTAGATTACATAGTAACGTCACAAATCTGAATAAATTTAATTAAATTTCTTATGAGTTTGGACAAATCCTTCATAATCTTTGCTAACCAATCTGGAATAGTATTGGACTATAAATCACAAAACTCATTAGTCATTTTGAGATTTGGAATTCAGATTATAAAGGTCAGCGAGAAACTGCATTCTGAATAACCCAATTCACACCCGACGAAAGAAATCAAAACTCCAATATAAGAAATACATGATGTAATATAAAAGCGACGCTGAACGGCATAACCACTTTTGAACGTCCTCCTGTCACAATGCAATAATAGTTCTAGATATTAATACGGAAAATAAAATACTACAACGTTGTCAAATCTCATGGCCGAAATGTTAGGACTTTCTTCGATGTTTTGCCTAAACGATACAATATCGAAAAAAAGCATTAAATTCTGCGTTACCCACAGTCATAAAACGTTTTCTACAGCTTTGTCAAAAATGGAAATATAGTACTATATATGAGTCTGCAGCTTGAAAATGAATACTCTAAGAGAAAAACTCCTGTAGAGCATCAAATTCTGCGTCCACTGAATATAAAAGTTGAGCAAGTATAAAAATTTCTTATAAGAAATAAAAAAGCATTGGCTGGCTGTATTTGTAATTTTTTTAGCCTTAAAAAAGGATATAATGGTCAGAATTTGTTTATAACTTGATAAACAATGAAATTATTGATATTTCTTTGTAACTCTATTGAGAAATGCCAATTGTGGTTTTTAAGTAGAAAAAATTCTTAACTAATCATATAAATGATGGAAATATAAAAAATCCATTAAAAACAATGGAGAAATAAGAATGGTTTCTTCAAGTCTTCATAGTCATAACACAATATGACGAATGAAATGAAAAAAATAGTTCATTTGTCTACAAACCATTTATAAACAAATGACGTGAAAAAATTCATAACGTTTCTAAAAATGGAAAATTTCATTTTTTCTAACTTTAAAAAATTATAATAAACAAAATAATCAACTTTTAAATTTTTTTGTATCCTTTTTAGAAAGAAGCGAAAAATGTATAGACCAATTATTTGCCGTACTGGTCGCTCGGAACTGTATTTTCAGTTAAATCAAAATTATAAATAATGGTTATAAATAATGGAGACAACGTTCCTGAAGAAAAGACTTTCCAATTGAAAATGTCCCCTTCATCAAGAATATTTTTTTAAATTTCTTAACAATTGATAGTTTCTGAATTATTAGCATAAAAGTAAAAGTCCTTTTTCATCTCAATTTTTTGTGTGGTGTAAAATTATTTTATTGCTTGTTTCTAGACATAATTTCCAATAAAATCAGCTATCGCTCATATTTTTAGGAGCTTTATCAAGAGTTAACACCGAGGTAAACATCTCAACTACACTAAATGCCACACAGTTGAATTAATTAATTATATTTTTTCAATTCTTTGATCCCATTCATGAGAAATCCGTAATCCGCATATTTGGTAACCCAGATAATTTCAATTCCCACACCTAAAAGCCCTATGTAGAAATGTTTGATAGAATAATATCTTAAATCACAAAACTTGTTCGCCATCTTGACGACGTCTTTTCGAATCATTGAACTTAACCAAAAAATCTGTTTACAAAAATCCTCAGATATCAATAATTCTGAGTAGTACCCATATGTAGAATGTTACTTTGGTTTTTTGTACATCTCAAAACATTCTATTACTTTTGTATCTAATTTTTTATTTTGGGTTTTATGCAAACATGTTACTGAAATAGGCCTGTCCAATTGGTCTTGTGCCATTGGGATTTTTTTAATACGAAAAAATTCACAAGACATTTTTAAAAAACACCATATACGACCACGTGTACGCAACTCTTAAATTTACCAGATCATATTTTGTCTTTGGTACCACATTATACCCATGTGCCTTTGGACCTAATGGTGGAAAGTCTACTTTTGCTCTTGTTGACTCGCCTATAGGATGGGGGAGGACAAGAGAAACCATTTTCAATGCCAAGGCTTTGAAAAAGTGGTCTCTCCCTTCCCCGCCGCGTCCTTCGCCACGCCGCGCTTTATTGGCTACGACTCGTATTGAAAACATCGCGCTCGGCGTTAAAAATCCTACATGTCATTTTTTCCAGAATTTCCTTTATCACACAAAAAATGCATCGACACGAAAAACGCGCATTTCAATTTTTTTATAAATGGAAAAAACATTTAAGTTTTACAAAAAATAAATAAATATTGTTTACAACATTTTATTACTTATTGCTGATAATGTTTTAAGTTTACAACATCACGAGCCCATGACGGGATTTTGTAACTTTTTTTGAACAAACTCGCGAAAAGACGCATCGTTTGTAAACATTTTTCAATATTTTCATTTACAACATTTTATTATTTATTGCTACATGAGTTTTTAATTTAAAACAACGCAAGCACTTAAAGAGCACTTAATTTGTGTGCAACAGTTTTTTCAATTACTTACCAATTATTAATAGTGCTCTGCTAACTTTCGTTCAAGCTAGCGGGCAACATTTAAACAACAATTATTAGAAAAACTAAGAGCAAGAAATTTTTAATTAAAGGCAATAATTAGCACTTAAAGAGCACTTAATTTGTATGCAAAAGTTTTTTCAATTACTTACCAATTATTGATAGTGCTCTGCTAACTTTCGTTCAAGCTAGCGGGCAACATTTAAACAACAATTATTAGAGAAACTAAAAGAGCACGAAATTTTTAATTAAAGGCTGTAATTAGCACGTAAAGAGCACTTAAATTTCTATTAGTTCTTATTCGTGTTTGCTATTTTAGCTCTGCTGACTTGACCAAGCTGTATTTCAGATAACACGTAAACTTTATTTACATTAAGTCGTAAAAATAATAAAAAAACGTAATAAATGAAATAAAATGTGTGATTATTTAAAACATAGCCCAAGCTAAGAGACCATGACAGTTAGACCATCGTTATTTTATAAAAGCTGAAATTTTCTCTATGCATGTCCCCAACAGAGGTAAGAACAATCAGCAACTATGGAGTTTGGATTATGGTTATTTGGGCAGATAACAGATGGTGAAAGTGTATCAATTAGTACCTTAAATTCGTGAAGTATGAAGCTCAATTTTTGTATATTTTCTTCAGAATAGCATTAGAAATCACATCTACCATAAAGTAAATATAATTATAGGGATCGTGCCAAAACTATAGAGGCAGCACTTCTGTCGAAAGTAGAGTGTCCAGTTGTTAAACAGTATAATAAATAATTTAAAAATGCAAAAAAAATTGACAAGATGATGAGGTTTTGAAAAATTTAATACCTAGACTACAAACATTTTATTTTCTATGTGCTCAACGGACATAGATTAATTATTTAACTACAATATTAACGATCACTACTTTGTTTATAATTAATTATTCTCATACTTTATCAACATTATAGTATATTATACACCTAGTGTTCGAATTTGTTTTTCAATTACCAAATTCTCCCGTGATTTTATTTCAATTTCCCCTGTATACTACAATTCGAATATTATACTCAACATATAACTAAATATATCCTTCTTCTTAACATTTAATATTCCTTTACATCACCAAAAAAGTCATTTTAAATTTACTAACACCTAAGAAAAACAGATAAATATCGTTGTCTGAAATTCCACTGAATGTATCAAAGTCCCCGACATCTTATCGCTTCATAAAAACTCTCTTCCAAACTCTGTTATCTGTATCTACGAAACCGTTGCAAACCCCAAAAAAAAATCTCTCTACCGGCCAAATTCACTTGTTGTTGAACGTTACGTTTTAAAATGCTCTTATCCCATTGGCTAGATTTTAATATCTTGCACTTTCCTCGATCCTACGTCACTCACCATATAAATACGCCATATACCCTACATTTTGTCTCTTTCATCATTTAACGTGGTACACAAAGGTACTCAGTTTAGAAGAGCACCCGGCGTTTTCAAACCGGGAACAACCATGTGTCCGTACTCTTTATTCATCTCATAAATCATCATAGTATGTGCAAAATACTCTCAGTTATCGCGTGAATAACAGTGAAGTCTTAATTGTCTACGCAAAATTAAATAAAATTATAAGTTCATGACAATATAAAACCTAAAGTGACATAAGTGTTTCATTGCATCGTACATTACATCATTTACATAAAACCTAAAGTGAAAAATACCCATTTGGTCCTTCGAGTGCATCGTATAACAACATATAAACTACATTCCATCTAATTAGCCCAAGTAAAAAGGGTTAAATTAGAACACCTAGGTTGAGAAGTGAGCTATTATATACATAGCACTTTTATACAGGGTGTCCCAGACTAATTTATCAAGGCTATATCTCTTGAACGAATAGAGATTTTCGAATAGGACAAAAACTGATCTATTCCATTTCTAATACACTTTAATATGGCGTGAAAAAATCATCCTCTAAATATTCATTCCTTAGTTACAACCCCTAACTTTAAATTTTTTAATAGCACCCTGTACATTTTTTTCTAATTTTAGATGTGGTCTTCCATCGTCTATTCAACAAATTTTTCAAAAACAAAATAGGTTCGTAAGTAATCAAGAAAATATCAGTTTGTTTTTTATTTTTGTTAAATTAATCAAAAAAGCCTTAAAGCTTAAAGGAATTATAAAAATAAATGTAATAAAAATTTATTGACAAAAATAACAATTAACTAATTAATATTATTTACATTAGAAATTCGAATTGTAGTCCACCTTCTGCAACACACATTTAGAATCGTGTCAGAAGATTTCTGGTATGTAGGTTAATCATTCTCGATTTGTCATTTTTTGGTTTTTCACATTTTCACAAAAATGTATCCATTGAAGAAAAAACTTCAATTACAAAAATGTTTCTATTATACTATTATACGTGCCTCCACGAACTCCATGTTGTGAATTTTTTGGTCTTTAATTTTTTAAAACACTATCTTTTGTCTTTCAAAATTTTGGCTTCGTAGAGGAATACATTATTATCTTTCAAAAATTCACAACAAAATCTCTTATCATAAAGTCACAATATTTGAAAAACTTTTGCGGTTATTTTACGTCTTGGACATCGTCCTTAATCCAGGTTGCCAGATCAACAATTACTATTATTGACGTTTTGAATAAAAGTATTAGACCAGTAATAATCATATGTGTTGTAATTGTGTATAACATTTCAATATGCCATATTTATTTTCGCCTGAAGAATACGTTGAAATGATACTGATTTATGGAGAATGCCTGAAAAATAAGAATAAGAATTTGGGCGCTCACTTAGACAGGGACATTTTCCAAATAATAAAAATCTTATTATTGTAATAGCATATTTACATTTTAATCCCAAGGTGTCTATTAGAACCCTCGCCAATGAAAGTGGTATTTCAAGAAGTTCAGTTCATAGAATTTTAAAAGCTTTTAATTACCCTCCTTTTAAAGTGCACTTAGTACAAGGATTACAACCTAGTGATTACCAAAGACGTCTTGATTTTATTGCAAGAATGATTTTGAAAATTAATGATGATCCACTTTTTTATCAAAAATATTGTGAAGCGATGAGGCTAGATTTCACAATAACGGTGTAGTCAACCATCACAATTCAAATTATTGGTCTCCCGTGAACCCACATTGGATGATGGACACAAGATTTCAAAATATTTGGGGTATAAATGTGTGGTGCGGTTTATATAAATGTGTGGTGCGGTTTATTTAATGGCCGTGTTATAGGTCCTTACTTTTTTAATGGCACTCTAACAGGTGTTCGATATTTAGATTTCGTAGAAAACATACTTCCCGATTTGCTAGAAGATATTCCTCTAAATTAACGTCAAGAAATGTGGTGGCAACATGACGAAGCTCCTCCACACCATGCGGGAATCGTTAGCGACTACCTACAAAACCGTATCGATAACCACTGGATAGCAAACTCTCCAGAAATTATGTGTGCGGCACGTTCACCTGATTTGTCACCTCTTGACTTTTTCTTTTAGGAAGTGATAAAAGATATTGTTTATCAATCAAAACCGCAAAATGTAAACTAATTAAAAGAAAACATAAGACAAGCAATTCGACAAATTACTCCTGCAATAATTCAACCCACATGTACAAGAAATCTTCTAACACGATGCTAAATGTGTGTTGCAGAAGGTGGACTACAATTCGAATTTCTAATGTAAATAATATTAATTAGTTAATTGTTATTTTTGTCAATAAATTTTCATTACATTTATTTTTATAGTTCCTTTAAGCTTAAAGGCTTTTTTGATGAATTTAACAAAACTAAAAAACAAACTGATATTTTCTTGATTACTTACGAACCGATTTTATTTTTGAAAAATTTGTTGAATAGACGATGGAAGACCACATCTAAAATAATAAAAAAATATATTAAAAAATTTAAAGTTAGGGGTTGTAACTAAACGATGAATATTTAGGGGATGATTTTTTTACGCCATATTAAAGTGTATTAGAAATGGAATAGATCAGTTTTTGTCTCAATCGAAAATCTCTATTCGTTTAAGAGATATAGCCTGGATAAGTTAGTCAGGGACACCCTGTATATAATGTGCAATATAAATATTTGTATATTATTCAACAAGCATATAATGATGGCTGAGCACATTAGTATTAGCTTAAATAAGCATAACAAATTAATGGTCTTGCCAAATTATGGCTTTTGGAAGTACATGAATATATTGAAAATTTGATACTTACCATTATTTACCTAGTTATTTTTTTATTATCATTATTCACCTAGGGTGAAAAATATTACTTCTCGTTAGGGGAATGGAGTGAATTTCTCAGATTAGTAGTGAAAAAAATACTTTATCAACATTAAATATTTTTATAGCTAATATAATAATCACACTGTTAATTTTTACTTGTAAACCATTAACAATAAACGGTTTTAAAGATTAAAACTAACTTTTTTGCATGTGTGGCCCTGAACAATGTTCTACCATAAAATTGTTACTTGTATACACTTCGGGGGATGTATCGTGCTAAGAAACCGAAATTTCTCTAAAAATAACCAAAAAGTTAGTATATCTGGATTTATAGGACCCGCTGTACTCGCTCTAGTCAACTGAAAATCAATAGCGTACATCTGTGAGATACCCTGAACAATATTCAATCAAAAAATTGATCAATCGTATACTCTTTGGAGGCTGTATCGTGCTAAAAAACTGAAAATTCTCCAAAAATGACAAAAATTTGGTACTTCAAGTACCATAGTACCCGTTGTACTAGCTTTAGTGAGCTGATTATCAATAGGATTCATCTATGAGACGCTCTGAATAATATCCAATCATAAAATTGGTCACTTGTATATACTCCGGAGGCTGTATCGTGCTAACAAGCTGAAACTTCTCCAAAAATAACAAAAATATCGTACTTAAAATACTGTAGCACCTGTTAGTATTGGCTCTGATGAGCTGAAAATTAATAGGGTTCATCAGTCTGATATCCTGAATAATATTCAATTACAAAACTGGTGACTTGTTGAACTCCGGAAGCTGTATTGTGCTAACAAACTGAAATTTCGCAAAAAAATGACAAAATGTCATACTTCAAGTACCATAGCACCCGTTGTGTTGGCTCTGGTGAACTGAAAATCAATAGGGTTCATCTGTGACATGTCCTTAACAATATTCAATCATAAAATTGCTGACTTATTGCACTCCGGAGGCTGTATCGTGCTAACAAGACATGTAAGGAAAAGTGGCCGACGACAACGACGACGACATACACACAGGATTTTTTTTCTAAAAACCGTTTTTTCGTGTTGTTGTTCATGGAAAACGTAAAAATAACTCAAAAAAAAATTTCAAAATTCCAACTTTTTTTGGGATAAACCAATACTTTTCTAGCATATAGAAAGGTTGGGCGGAAAAGTAAAAATGCAAAAAAAATAATTGATAAGTAATATTAATATAAAGATAAGTATTTTTGTTACATTGCAACTGAAATTATTGTATATTGAAAAATATAGACAACAAAGAGCATTCATTCATTTGAGTTATTTATAATTTACAATTTTTCTAGACATTTTTTTCAATTCAAAAGTTAACAGATGTCTGCTAACTTTTTTATCATTTTTTGTTGTTGATTTGTCTAGTTTATATAGATTATCATTTTATTATTGGTTTTGCAATATTTATCAAGCAACATACCACAAATACAATATCATTAATGTAAGATTCTGGAACTTTTGAAAAAAATTTGAAATCATTGATTGTCTTTCAAGGTGTATTTTTGCCGAAGCTATGTTATATGTTTCTTCTACCCCTACTTGTGTAAATATAGCAAGAAACAACACATATTATAGTTTAAAAAATAATTAAAAACACTGATAATGCAAAACTGATACTGTTTACCATCACTTTGTTTGTGTTTTTTCCCAGCAGAAGGAATAATTGTCATCTTTCTCAGTCCCTATAGTTTATTGAAGTTTAGGGCTATCAGTCACATATGCCTCAGAGACCTGGACTTTAAAAATGGCCAATTGAAGAAGAATATATGCTTTTGAAATGTGAGCCCACAGAAGAATACCGAGAATCTCATAAACAGAACATCGTACTAATGTGTCAATTCTTAAGAAACTAAAAATTCCCACAAGGCTATCAACCAAAATAAATCTACGGTATTTTGGACCCATCTCAAGAGCGAATGGGCTGGAAAAACTTATTGTGAAGGGAAAAATCAATTGCAAACAACAAAGAGGATGGTCGCCAACGTGCTGAGTGGATCAAACCAAAGAAACCATTAGTCAAAGTCTGCAGGAAGCTTCAGGTATAGCTCAAGACAGAGAAGGATAGAGAACTACGATCCTAACAATTTGAGACATATGTCACCATACTCTTTCGAGAGTAAATGGATAAGAGAGAGGGGGGTGTCTGGCTGGGGGTTGCAACTATACTAAGTGTCTGGCAATTAATGAGGTGATTTCCAATGTTAACTCAAACAGAATATTAAAAAATAGGGCTTTATAGTTGAACGAATTTGAGGTACTATTATATACACCTTTACTATCTGTTAACTGCCCAAGTAACCATAATCCAAATTTCTTAGTCACTGTGTTGGGATATGCATTTATAAAATAACGGAGGTCCGACCGTCGCTGGATCTTGCTCCAGTACAGTACTAAAAGAGATTACTTAGAAAATTTAAAATTCTATTGTTGTTATTGTTATTTACAGACAATATGAGAATTACCTATGTCAAATGCTCAAGATACTTAACATGTGAAAGTAATGACATATAGTAATATTACACCTAAAACGCCTTGAATTAATGTAACTCACCTTTCAATTTTGTTCGCCTTGCAGGTTTACGTTTTAAATATTTAAATATGTTTGTAATGTTGTGTATATTAACCTTATGAGAGCTGGCCCTCTCTGTTTTAATTGCAATTTTAGATTCTTCAACTACTTGAACTATGTTTAAATCGTCATTGATTTCTTGTTTAATAGGATGCATACTACTGATATTTACATTTTCTAAAATAGCCCTAGTCACTTGGTTACTTTCTTCTAGTTTAACGTCCATATTCCAAACAAAATCATCGTGGATATCGATTTCTTCCTTGACGACATTTTGCTCAATATCCATTGTGACTGGATTATATCAAATTAATAATAATTAAAATAAATGTTACTTCAACTAAAAAAGTCTAACAAATAAAAAATTAATGAGAAAAAACATTCTTCTTCTATTCCTAAGCACATAACAACGCTTGTTTTTTGGCCGTATCCGTGTATACCACAGATCATATCATATAACTACCATTAGGTTATAAAAAGGAAAGGGTTTTTTAGCGAGCTGCTGGTTATAACCCAGCGGTTATCTGCGGTAACAGGCGGTTATTCACTCGCTAAAATGAAGTGGTTAAAAATAATTGGTTATAAACGTCACAACATAACCTTAAAATAGTTGTTGTTAAGTATCTATATATCAATACTATTCTTTATCTTTAGTCAGCGTTATTTAATGTATAGAGTGTAATGAATAACGAAGAATTATTGCTGTTAGCATTGCTGATTCATCAGAGGCTGTCCAATAGTTTGTACATATTATCAAATAGTTTATTTCCTTGGGACATTCCTCATCCAAAGTTATATTATGTAAATATTTAAGAAAATCCCACATAAGATTAGATCCAAAAAATATTTGGTTGGATGCTTATCATGAGATGTCTTTTTTCAACTCTTTCGTATGCAAAAAACAACCTTCCACAGTTTGTGCAATGAAATAATTGCAAACGATGATCATGCTGTGGTAAAAAAAATATCGAGGCGGTCGGTATCCTACTGAACCCAAGAAAAGTATGCTAGTGTTTTTGTGGTACATCTCAAAACAAGACACTTTACTATCTATATCTGATAGATTTGGACTTGTTCAGTTATGAATATTGTTATTGCTTTTTTGTACATTATCATATACAAATCAAGACAAATTAACATTTTCTTTATGGTTGAGACCATTCACCTTTTAAAACAAGAGTGGGGGGGTTAGAACCACTGCCAGCTACCCACCTCTTGACTATGGTAACTGAAGTTGTTACCGTAGTCACTGATTTGACGTTTTGGTATTTACCATTTGTAGAAAAAAATTGAATGGTTTTAACTTTTTGTGACCAGTAACTCGCTAAAAAACCCTAAAATATTCTCTTATCTATGGGCCGGATGTTGTAAATGTCAAGAAACAAGAAGAGCTTCTTTTTCATCCTACACTACTCGAAATCCCAATTTTCATGAAGTAAATCAATGCACACAATAGAGCGTTTTCACATCCGCCATGTTGGCCCCCACTACTCACCGCTTGGGGGTAAAACAAAACCACTGTTTTAAGAGGGGCCTCCTCACAGGTATATAAACCTAAAAACCTACACAATACTAGTTACTAATTTAGTGATTATTTGGTTCAAAATATTTACGATAGATGTCGATACTAGTACTGAATCGGCTTTTACTTATTCAACATATTTTCTCTCTCTGTCTTTCCACTCTTGATGGTTCAAAGAAACGCATCTCTGTTCGAATGTTTTGATTTTAAATATTTCGACTGGTTGCGAGCGCAGAAACCTTATCTCCATGGGTGATTTATGCTTATCTCTGTTTTTTATGTTGCCAGCCCAGCTGTGCATAGATAAGAGAATATTATAATATATACACGGATCCAAACAAAATTTCAATTTGAGTGTAGCTTTTTGATTATTTAAGAGTTTCATAAATGTAATACATATTTAAAAACATTCTATCTTTCAAAATTTGTACCATTTATATTAACATAATAAAATGTTTTCATAATTATACATTTCTGTTTGTTTCATGCTAAGAAAATTAAACTGCGGAAAAGTTGCAAATTTACATAATGTCTGAAAACACAGAGCGTCGTGTCACAACTTTACCTCAATCTAATCATATTCAGAGTTTCTGTTGGTTGCTTTCAAATTTTATTTGACATGTAGGCTCTTTTTTCAACTACATGTGTAAATATATTCAATTTTATCTAGAAACAAATAATATAAACAAAGAGTTTCCAAATTTATTATACAAAGAAATATTTACTTGTAATACAATGCTTAACATTTAATAGAAAGAGGAAAATAAGGTACACTGAGGAATTTCAATTTAAAATAGCAAACTTTTAAAAAACTTACAAAGCAACTATAACAACTAATAAAAAATTTAAAGCGAAAGATCTGTAATGACAAATTATAGTATATATTGTGGGGAGATCGATATATACAGTACAAAATCAAACATACAATCAACATGTACACGTTTGCTTCTACCTTGTTTGCAAAGATTGATCATATGTGTTGTGGAGATTGGAAATGAAACATTTTTCCTTCATTACACAAAAAAATAGTTGGTTCATTTTCTTTTTTCCACGACAGATACACATATGTGTGATCACCTGAATGGTAAATATTTTTTTTGTTTTTATATAATACATTATATTGGTATTATTACTTTTCCATCCAACCCATCTAATATGCGAGAAAAGTATTGGTTTACCCAAAAAAAAGTTGGAATTTTGGATTTTTTGAGTTGTTTTTACGTTTTTCAGCAAGAACAACACAAAAAAATGGTTTTTAGAAAAAAATCCTATCTGTATAACTCGATACAGCCCCCGAAGTGCAACAAGTCACCAATTTTATGACTGAATATTATTCAGGATATCTCACAGATCCTCAGAGACAGTAGAACGAGTGCTATGGTACTTGAAGTATCACATTTTTGGAGAAATTTCAGTTTGTTAGCACGGTACAGCCTCTGGAGTGTATATAAATGACCAATTTCATGATAGATATTATTGCGACATTTATAACCGATGTTGCCAAGTTATACGAAGATCCTCAAACAAAGAGAAAAAAGCAATATTTTTTAACAAGAAAAACTATGCACGTCATAAGATTATTAGGTATATTCAGGAACTTGCAATATCTATATAGTGAGCATTTTACCTGTATGTTAGGTATCTTATGTTTTCAAAATTCGATTTTCGACTTCGTAGTGTATTTGCGTATTAGCCATAAGGTAAATTGTGACTAATTTTTGGGTTTCCAAAATAGAGATATATCAGGTAAATGTGTGCTTATATTTTGTTATTGTTTTATTTCAGATAATTGTAGGTTTTTCATTATTATTTTCTCGTTACCATAACTAGATTACTAAATTAAACATTATGTTTCTATCTCTGGCAACTATGTAAATTCTAAACATTTACGTTTTTTGTGCAAAAAACGAACAAATTCGATTGGCTCAAGATAGCACAACACGGGGAGTATTTATTTGGTCGTTACCGATTGTTTCAGCATACTTTGTTAGTGTTATACTTAGTTTTGTATTGCCTATAAGGTGAAAAGAACACCATTTTATTATTTTTATTGCGATATTGTGGTATCTTCATTGGTGAAAAGGACACTATCTCTCGATTCTCATTATTGTGAACCCTCCCTTGGTGAAAGAGACACCTTTTTTTAGCATTATACTTAGTATGGCGCGAGAAAAGTGCAGGAACAAAAAACGGAACAAGAAGGCAAAAACAAAGTTACAGTGAGTAAAAAATCTTTGGCTTTTATATAGTAGTACCAACCTATATAGGTAAAAAGTATAAGGAGTAACAAAATATTTTGACGATTTTTACCGGCAATTTTACTATGTTTCAAAATGCATTTAGTAAAAAAATCAAAGTCTGGTATTGGTGTGTTGACAGACCAGGTATTTTTTCTCAACATAGAGTAAGTACACGAAAGAACTTCATTATTTTATCATATCAAAGAGGACCTAAACGTTATTGAAATTGTGTCATTTGTATGCGATTTTATTTTTAAATTTCGAATTCTAAAAAGACTTCGGTCGTGAAGTATTATCAATAACTTTTATATTTTACAGGAAAAAGAAATTTATTCTAAACATTTACACGTGACACACTGGATGTTCGTTCGAAAATGTGACATCATTTTATTTTATTTTTCGGATTTACCGTAAAAATAGTAAATGCTTTAAATTTTTTCTCCTTAATTTGCCAATTTTTAGTATGAAAATATAACACCCTCCTTTCAATCACTTCGAATTATGACAACCCTGAAAATTGCAAATGAGATAGGGGGTCCTGCGACACCTTGTTCCTAAGGGTTTTGCAAGCCCTTTCCATCCATGTTCAATTTTTTTTTAATTTGGATAATTACTAACAAAGTTACAAGGATAAGAAAATTACATTTTTTTGAATTTGAGTGACTGTAGCAGACAAAGGGTTGAAAATCAAGAAATACGACTTCCATGTCCCTACCCTAACTTTTCAAGTTCTATGCTATAACATGAAAAAACTTTTATCACAGGGCGATCGAAAACCACTTATTTTTGACCACCCTGTATCTGATATTTTCTTGTGTCATAGAATAGAACCTGAGAAGTTAGGGACATGGAAGTCGTATTTCTTGATCTTCAACCGTTTGTCTGCTACAGCCACCTAAATTCTGAAAAATGTGATTTTCTTACCCTTGTAACTTTGTTAAATATGATCCAAATCAAAAAAATTATACATGGATGTAAAGAGATCTCATGCATGTTTAAAATTTTAACCCTCACGATAGGGAGACTTTACTCTTGTATTTTTCTGTTATTTATGCAAACATGTTCTCAAAATGTCTTATCATTTGATTATCAATTTAATAAAACAATTTAAGGAAGTAAAAATTATATTAAAAATAAATTACAGGTCCTTCAGATTCAATAAAATTATCTTTCAACAAATTTGGATTTTTAAATAGTATATAGTTTTTTTATAATTTATATTAATTTTTGACCCCCGGTTTTGTGTAGCTGCAAAATACACACACCACTTTTGACTCACCTGTCAGGAGTTGTCCTTACAGGACATCCATTAGATGTAGGATTCCCTAGCTCTCAATCTATTATCTTTCAGGCAAGCTGTTTATAACGAGAGAATAAAATAAATTATTTTCATTATTTAGGCCAAAAGAAAAGACAAAACCCCTAGAAGAAGACTTACAGGAGATCAAAGTAGGGAAATTTCAAGAAGAGTTCAGAGAAGAGGACATTGGACTACATAGTGTCGGAGAAGAGAACAATGAACTGCAGGGTGCCAGAGAAAAGGACGTTCAACTACAGGATGCTGTAGAAGAGGACAATCAAGTACAGGACAACGAAGAAGAGGAATTGCAACTACAAGAGACCGGAGAAATGGACATTCTACAGGACACTTGGGAAGAGGACTTTCCACAAGATGCTTGCCAAGAGGACATTCAGCTACAGGACGACGTAACAAAGGAATTTGAACTACAAGAAGTTGGAGAAGAGAACACTCAACTACAGGACGCCCAAGAAGACATTCCACTACAGGACGCCCAAGAAGAGGAGATAATAATCGTTGTTGAAGACGACAGCCCAACAACAGATATGGATGATGATAATTTTGAAGAATCTTCATCACAACAAAAAAGTGAAGAACCTGGGATAATTTCATCAGATGAATATGAACAGTAAGTTGCTTAACAAAATATTTTCTTATTTCCAAGTAGCTATTCTCAAGTAAACCTCTTAAAATTGCTTTTCGAAACAGTTAATTTTAAAAATAATAGAATAATGATTTTTTTAGAATAATGGCACATCAGTTGGAATATGAAGTAGAACCTAAGCCTGAAAATCCGATTACTGGAAATAGGATTGTAGAGCTAGGGTATGTGTTAGATTGGGCTACACGACTACAGTACAATCACTCCAGAATATGTACACTGGGCATGCTCAGTATTAAAGAAGAACGCAGACGGGGCAATGGATTGACTAGTACAATAGTCTTTAAATGTTCAATATGTTCGAGAGAATACGAATACGACACAGAAAATCCAAATAGAAAAAAATCTGTAGTAAATATTGGAGCAGTATGGGGAACTTTGGCTGCGGGGTCCACATACTCGCATACAACAGAAATGTTGGCATGCATGGATATACCTACTATGAGCTCGAACTTATATTACAATATAGAAAATGAACTGGGAAAGGTAAATATACTTTTAAGCATAAATAGATAAAACATGTAATATCTTAGGTACGTAAAATATGAGATTATCATGTTCAAAATCGTTTTAGGAATGGGAAGCCTCTCTTGTAAGATCCATGGAAAGGGCTGGTATGGAAGAAAAAGAGAGGGCTACAGAAAATGGACAACTTTGTTTAGATGGCACACCTTGGATCACAGTGTATGTGGATGGTTCTTGGAGTAAACGATCATATGGGACAAACTATAATGCACTATCTGGTATGGTAGCTATAATTGGAAAATATACAGGCCAAGTACTATTTATAGCTGTAAGAAATAAGTTTTGTGCTATATGTGCCAGAGCTTCCAAAGGCAATGTAGTTGTAAAAAAACACATCTGCTACAAAAATTGGGATGAATCGGCTCCTGCAATGGAAGCTGATATGGTTGTGGAAGGATTTAACTGCAGTGAAAACATGCATGGTGTGAGGTATTGTAAATTTATAGCGGACGGTGACTCCAGTGTATACAAGAATATTATAGAAAAAGTCAGTTATGGAAGCGACGTTAAAAAAATTGAATGTACGAACCACGTCTTAAAAAATTATGGAAAACGCCTTAGGGAAATAAAAAAAGATACCAGGATTACACTAGCAGGAAGAAAACTAGTTACTATGAAAAAGATTGAGGTCTTAATAAAACGAGCAAAAACTTCAATATACGAACATGCCAATCAAGAATTTCCAAACATCGATCTCTTGAAACATGATTTGAGAAATGGGCTGCACCATGTATTTGGAAATCACTCATCATGCCGTCCTGGTACGTGCAATTCTGTGGGAGACATTACTGACAATATGATTCCACAGCTGCAGTCAACGTCCATATTTGATCACCTGAATGGTAAATGGTTTTTTATGTTTTTATATAAGGAATTGCTATTCGTATTATTTATTTTAGGAGCACTGGACCTTCTTGCAAGAAAATCACACCTGCTGATAGAAAACCAAAACAACAATAAAGCAGAAAGGTTCATGAATATTGTAGCAAGATTTAATGAAGGAAAGAGATTGAATCTTGTACAAAGGGGGTCATATCAAAGAAGAGTCCAACTGTCAGGTCTGAGGCATAATGCACATATTGGGTGGCACACAAGTCCCTACAAAAATGTGACTGGATGCTCCCCTGGTCAACATTTCAAAAAATTTCTCTCCCACCAGGCAAATGTTCACGAAAAGAAAAAGTGTCGCAAAACACTTTTTCATACTACCACAACTGAACCATCAGGTGAAGAAGCACTAGTTAAAAAGAGAAAAAATACCACAAATGTAGATTATGGACCAAATGCTGAACAACCTGAAAACCCAGAAATGATGAAACAGGAAGTGGTTGAAATCATGCAAAGATTACAAGTAAGTCAAAATAATTTTAAGTAGTTGTAACTACTTATATTAGGCTAACAGATATATTAATTGAACATTTTTTAGGTAACAGTTAGCCAAAGAGACCGCATACAAGCAGAATCTGTAGGGCAGTTTGGAAATGATGAATATGAAAATCAAAGAAAATTAAGATTGACTGCTTCTCTCTTTGGACAGGTTGTTAAGAGAAAAACAAATACACCTTGTCATTCTCTTGTTAAAACTGTTCTTAAAAAGACTTATTGTATGACGGAGGCAATGGAGTATGGAATTCTTAAGGAAAAAGTGGCTAAGAGCATTTTTGAACATGTACGAAATATTGTGGTGGTTGATTCAGGATTGTGGGTAGATGTTCAACACGGTTTTCTAGGTGCTTCTCCTGATGGTAAATATATTTAACATAACAAATAATTACCATGTGTTATAAATTCTTTTTGCATATTAAATGACATACATTTATTGATAAAATATTTTAAGGCTTGTAGGTGATGATGCACTACTTGAAATAAAATGCCTCCACTCTGCATCAAAACTGAATTTACAAACAAATACAATAAGCGAAATAATTGACCTCATGAAGAACAAAATTTGTCTGGAAAAACACAACAATAAAATTCAACTTAAGCGGAATCACAATTACTATTATCAGGTATAAACATGATATCTTTATTCCAAAGAACAAAAACTCAAAATCATTTTCACATAATATATTTAATCACTTTGATGTATTTACCAACAATAAATAAGAATAACATTAAAAAGTAGTTATTTGTATAATAGGTGCAAAAAGTGCATTTTTGTTGCAACAAAGCATGAAGCTTGTAGCTCGAGACAAAGTCAAGAGCTACAATCATGCTGAGTGCAACAAACATTCTTTTTGTCTATGATAAAAAGTAACAACTTCTTTGCACCAGTGCAAAAAAGAAAGTTTTGACACAGTCGATAGAGCAAAAAGGCACTTTCACAGATAAAAATATTGCGGGGACTATTTAAAATGTGTGTTTTTAGATCCAGGGGCAATTGAATATAACTAATAGGAGCAGATGTTACTTTGTTGTGTATGTCTGCGATAATATAGATCTGTATATAGAAGAAATTGAGATAGATAGAAAAATATGGGCTGAAAAAATGCTTCCGAAACTTAAGCAATTCTATACAGAATGTATAGCCCCTGAAATAATCAGAAATCAAATAGGAAAAGGGCAGAAATGTATTGACCCCCTTATATCAAGCAAGCAATATCAGAATATAAGAAAAAGAAAAGTCTGGCAAGACAGAATCTAGATGTGGACGCTGATACTACTCCATAAGTAAAAAGAGTAACAAAACTTATTTATAAAAAAATCTAATTTCTTTACATTTTCAGAACTGACAATTTCACTAATATGAAACCTGCTGCAACTGCCCCTCAGCTCCATTAATCTTTAATAAAACAGTGTCCTGATACTAATCCGTAAGTACAAACACAAACAAGACTATACTGTAAGTAAAAAAATGGCAAAACCTACTTAGAAGAATCATCTAATTTTCTTATTTCATTTACAGTTCTGATTATGTAACTAAAACTAATCCCGATGTAACTGCCCCGCAGATCCATTAATATTTCATAAAACAGAGTTTCCTTATACCATTCTGTAAGTAAAAACACTAACAAGACTTATTTACAAAAATCAAATTTCTATTCATTTTCAGAACTGACAATTTCACTAAAAAGGAACCTGATGTAACTGTCTGCACAGGTCCAAATAATTTTAATATAGCAGTTTTCGCTACAACTATACTGTAAGTAAAAAAATGGCAAAACCTACTTAGAAGAATCATCTAATTTTCTTATTTCATTTACAGTTCTGATTATGTAACTAAAACTAATCCCGATGTAACTACCCCGCAGATCCATTAATATTTCATAAAACAGAGTTTCCTTATACCATTCTGTAAGTAAAAACACTAACAAGACTTCTTTACAAAAATCAAATTTCTATTCATTTTCAGAACTGACAATTTCATTAAAACGGAACCTGATGTAACAGCCCGCACAGGTCCAAATAATTTTCATATAGCAGTTTTCGCTACAACTATACTGTAAGTAAAAAAATGGCAAAACCTACTTAGAAGAATCATCTAATTTTCTTATTTCATTTACAGTTCTGATTATGTAACTAAAACTAATCCCGATGTAACTGCCCCGCAGATCCATTAATATTTCATAAAACAGAGTTTCCTTATACCATTCTGTAATTAAAAACACTAACAAGACTCCTTTACAAAAATCAAATTTCTATTCATTTTCAGAACTGACAATTTCACTAAAAAGGAACCTGATGTAACAGTCCGCACAGGTCCAAATAATTTTCATATAACATACTCGCTATAGCTAATCAGTAAGTAAAAACTAAAATGTAGCCTGATGTAATTGTAAGGGATAGTTTATAAACTTTTTGTTTTTTTTTTGTCTGAGGATTAAGAAAATAGAAGATGCAGCTCAGTTGCCATGTATGCATAAAAATAAAGAAAATGTATTCAGTACTTACGTATATCAAATTTGTAATATGGATTCCAAGATAAAATGGATTACTTGTATACTTCTGCTGAATTGGGGGAAAAATAATTTTGTAAGTAAAAATATTATTTATTTAAAGAAAATATTTAAAGTATACTTTTTCAGTCCTTGTAACTAAGTGGATCCAGACTTCAATAATGTGGATGAGGGGTCACCACCCCTTTGTGAGTATAGAATCGTAAAAAATGGATATTTTTATAAACTTTTTATTTTCTTTTTGTTATGAGGAGAAATGGTAGAGAAGAAGATGAACTTCAGTTGCCATGTATTAATAAATATGAAGACAAATACACTAAATTTGTAATAATAATTTTATTGATATTTTTATAAAATGTTTTTTATTTGTTTCTTTTCAATAAAAACATACACCAATTTGTCCTTTAATTTTTTTGAATAATTAATAAGGGTTAATGAAAAAGCGGACATGTCTGTTTATTGCTATAATAAACATTTTTATAGTTTACCTAATTAATTGGCATTTCTTTGCTATTATTCATTTGAATTATTAAGAGGGGTATTAAACAAACATATTGCATAATTGATTTGATTTTGTTTTCAATAAAAGAAAACACTTTTGCTATCATTTACTTGAATAATTGAGAAGAGTCAATGGAAAAACAGGCATGTCCGTTTATTACAAACTGGCGGAAAATGCAAAAAGTATTAACATTTCAATACATAACCTGGAAAAATTGAAGATAAAAAATATATAACATTTTTATTCCTGCATTTCGAAAATAACAGATTACATATTGTGTTACTTTTTGAAGAGAATAAGAAATGTCTATTTTGTTAAATGAGTACTATTACCAATGTAGTTTTTTTCACTAACTCAGAAGGCTGTGGCAGTGTACGGTTCTTGGAGGAACCAAACGGCCCTGGTATGCGGATCAATAAATATAATGCACTTGCCGAATCACTAGCAACAGCTAAAAATATGTGTGGATTATTTTTTGTCTGGGCTACAGTGAACACAATCTTTTAGAGTAAATATAAATAGTATTTACGAAGCACAAATTCACTTATTTAGCATGAAAATTATTTAATTATAATCACTTACAAATACAATACACACTAAACTATAAATTTGGGATATTTTTATGAACACAAAACATATGACAACTAGTGATGGGGAATTCGACTACTAAGAATCGGAAAGTATTCGATTCTTAACAGTACTCGGTGTGTTCGATTCTTTTATCCAAGTGTTCGAATACTTCTCGGATCTCAGCATAGCTTATCGCATAAACTCGAAAATAACAGTCAGCATTGTCAGCAGATTCCGATTGAGGACTCGGATTGATTGCTCGGCTCGGTTGAATTGAGAACTCATATCGCATGCCCATGCATTTAGTTGTAAGGTAGGTTCGTGGCATGGCATTCACAAATTCGTGAATTCGTGAACAAATGTTAGGCGAAACCGTTAATCTCCAAAAAAATTATTATATTTTTAAATAGTTTCAGTAAATATAATATATTTTAAAGAATTTATTTTTGTTAATTTATAAGAATCTTTATTATTTTTACATGTGTACCATCTGTTTAATATTTTCTATTTTATTTTATTTATTTTCGTTTTTATTTTTTAAAGAATTTATTTTTGTTAATTTATTAGAATCTTTATTATTTTTACATTTATCGAAACATGTACACTATCCTGTTAAATATTTTTTATTTTCTTTAAAAACATTTTAAGAGAAACCCTGAATTTTAATTTCAAATTAAAATACACGATCAATTTTGTTTGTTTTGATTTCTTCAAAATATTTATATTACATTCAAGTGTTCTTGTCTAACGAAGAAACCAAAATCTTAAGCTACTACCTGAGAGAAAACAGAGATTAACAAATAACCACATAAGAACAGTGAAAAGTTCGCACAGACACCGGTATCCGTTGATGCGTTTGTGTATCGGTATTCGTGTTCGTTCGTATTCGTCTTCCTCCTCATCCACATACAATCTTTGTTCTCGAGAACTCAGTACTCGGATAAGTATTCGATTCCTAAAATAGTTCGAATACCATGTATCCGATTCTTAAAAGTGTTCGATTCTACCCATCACTAATGACAACAGCATTTGACCCATAGAGAAAGTTATAATATTATTTGTCTTTGAATTGACTTTCGTCTTCTGTCATAGTTCTATATTGTTCTATACAGCGCCATGCATCACGACGGTGGAGCGGTTGAACTAAAGTAAAAAGATGTTCGTTTGCAAAACTTTCCGTGCAACAAATCTCAAAAAATACAATGATTTGAGATTTCATATTTTCAGAATCGAATTCTCTAGGTTTCCTTTTGGGGATCAGGTTTTGGTGTCCAGATTGGTGACCACAAATTGTCAAAATCACACCATCACTTAATGGCTTATATCTTTTTTATAACAATATAAAACTCAACCAAAATACCTGATCCCCAAGACAAAGGTCCAAGTTATATTGTGTTAAAATTTCAACAATTATTTTCTTTGCGTTCTTTAGATTTGTTGTTTACAAAATGACCTAAATTTTGTTGCAAATCACGGGTGCCAACTGTTTTCAGGTTCCTAAAACGTGAGGCCCCTCTTAATGAATTTATTATGAAGGCGAATGTAAACATTGCATTTTTTATTTAATCAAAATTGTTGATGTATTTATTAAAGTAATTGACATTGGTGCTAATTATCTATAGACAAATTTCTTTTTATTTAAAAAAAAATACTTTCAATTATCGTACAGTTTTCCTGCAAAAAGTGGTTCTTATATCCAGTGTCAGCCAGTGTTTATATATGTAGTGCGCAAAATGTTAGTATGCTGATATGGTTTATGAAATTGTAGAAGTAGTAATTTCAGAGTGATGTAATAATAGTCTATTTTTACTTAGTTATATTATAACCCGAACTTTGTTTATAAAACTAGGCAGGTTAGGATATTAAAGCACTTCTTAATTTTAGTCCATTTCATTTTAGTTTAAGATTTTATTGATGTTATTTTTTACTTTAGTGTCAAAATGATTCACTCATGCATTGTGTTACGTTGTAAAACACATTCAAAGAAATATATGATGGTGCTCATTTTTATAGAATACCAGCAATAATTAGTGATAAGAATTGTGTACTAAAACATGATGTAGAAAAGCATAAAAAATTGATTGAACTTTCAAAAAAAGAGGCAAACTGCTTGGGTACAAGCATTAAAACTGGGACCGTTAAGTGAGTCTGGATTAAAGCATTCAAGAATTTGTCATAAATACTTTCTTTCAGGTAATATCATTATTCAATTTACTTGTTATTCTGATATCATTTTATAATTATCAAAAAGTACATAATCATTATAGGAAAGCCAGCTGCATTAACAGAAGAAAACAGTCCAGATTGGATTCCATGTCAGCACTTAGGATACAGTATTGGAACATCAATCAAAAGAAAATCTGCATTACAAAGATATAACAGGCATCAGAAGAGAGTTAGTCATTTTGTATTTTTATTTTATATTATAACTTAAAAATAATTAAATTATTTATCTTAGATTAAAACGATGAATGAAAGTTCAGATGGAGAAGTCATGGAAGCAGGCAATGAAATAATGAATGAAGGTGATGCTGAACTATTTGAAAATGAATCTTTAAATTGCAAAAGCACTCAGACAGACATGACAATGGAAGACTTAACTGCTTTACTGAAAATGACAAGATAAGATCACAAATGGCCACGTTAAATTTGGATGAAAGCTCATTCCAAGGAGACGATAAAAAACTAAGTATTTTACTGGTTTGAGTAATTTCAAATTGTTACAAGCTCTCCACAAACTGGTGTCTCCATACCTATCCAAGAATTCTAAACCAAGTTCCCTTCCTACATTCAAACAACTGCTCCTTTTATGTTAATGAAGTTACGTTTGGACTTACCTTTCCAATATTTATCTTACAGGTTTTTTTCAGTGGATTATTCATAAAAATTGTAGCTGTTTTCACAGTAAGTAGGTATTTTAGAAAATATGTGCATGTGTTATGTTACCTTCTACTGCCACTCATCCACTGGCCTGACAAAGAAACCCTTCATTTTACAATGCCTTCCTGCTTTAAAGAAGCTTTCAGTGATGAAGTTAGAGTTATAATTGATTGCTTTGAAGTATTTATTGAAAGTACATCAATTTCAAAATCCAATGCACAGTGTTGGTCATCATACAAGCACCACAAAACTGTCAAAATTTTGATTGGATTAACACCCCAAGGAACCATTTGTTGCATTTCTCCAAGTTATGGAGGACGTGCTAGTGATAAGTTTATTACAGAAGATTGTGGAATTTTGGAGAAAATTGAACCAAGAGATCTTGTTATGGCTGATCGCGGCTTCTTAATCGAAGAATTTCTTCATCCTTTAGGGGCTTCTCTTAAAATTCCTATTTTTACCAAAGGTACACAAATCATTATTAAAAACAAAAACTTCTTATAATTTTGAAAACAATATTTTTTAGAGGTAAAAGCCAATTGCACCCCAAGGGATTAGAAGAGACTCGACGCATTGCAAATGTTCGAATTCATGTCGAAAGAGTCATTGGACTTTTAAGACAGAAATATAAGATCTTAGCAGGTACGATTCCAATCTACATGCTTTATCCTGGTGAAAATGGTGTATGCTTCTTTGATGAAATGGTTGTTGTGGTTTAATTAACTTGTGTTCTTCCATAGTTGCATAAACATTCATTAACCTGTTTTTTATTTATAAGATACAGTAATTTTTTACTTGATGTTTCACTAATTTATTAGTTAGTATGAAAAATTACTCATATAATAATTCTCTTTTAGTACCTATTTTTTTTAAATAATGATTGTGTATGTATATAATACAGATTAGTGGTTACCTTACTTAAAAAAAATTGTCAGTAAAATTAACTATTTTCTTAAAGAAGTTTAAAAAAGTAAACTACTGACTTCAACTTACAATGCATCTACAAAATGATAAGATTTTGTTATGATACAAAAAGGTTATTTTTAAATAAATAAAACTATTTTATTCAATTTTGTTGTTTATTCATTCGATCCCTTCCATACCCTCTATAATTATTTCATTGAATTGTGAGGAACATTCTGTACAAAACCAGGTATTAAATGTTCACGGAAATCGATTATTAAAAAAGACAGCAATTCCATCACAGTTTGATTTTCCTGCTCATTTGATCAAAGTTATCAAAAAGAGAAAACCCGTAACAAGAATACTCAATGTAAACCAAGATGAAGGTGCTTTTATTGACAAATTTGAATTGAAAATAATATTTTTAATATAAACATTCGAATACTTTTTATATTACAATTTTAATATACTTAAGTGTACATTTTTAGGGGATGCTGTTGCAGGATGCAGTACTGATATAATTCCTGAAGTGGAATCTATGGAAGTCGATTTATATGTACCAGAAGTTAATAAGCCAGAAGATCCAGTAAACAATAACATATTATCCAATGAAATAAAAACATATTTGAGTGTAGAAAAAAAAGTTGCAAGGTAAGAAGACCTACTGATTCTTAAGTAGTTGACCATTTAAAAAAATACCTTCAATTATGCATTTTTTCTATTTTCTATTTTTAGAAAAAAATGAGATCCAATAGATTTTGAGGAGAGTGATTTAGAATTTCCAGAAAAGAGAAAGAAATTTTTGAAAATTACCAACCCAACTGTTTGTAAATATAAAAAAATGAATAAATATTACACAAAAATCCATTTAGTTTATTTTGGACTATTTTTTGACCTACCCTGTTTGACTTGCAACCATTCTGAATGCATCTAATTTAATTATCGAACTTGCACCAACTTTTAGCAATATTTGAATTTTTACTGAGCAATAAAAAGAATTCCACGTTGCACACTTATATGACCACACTGTATAAATAGACACGTAACAATATATTTTTATGAAAATGCATTGTCTTTTTCGTAATGTATAACAATAATGATTGTATATTTTCTATTTATACGTAATAAAATGATTTTTTTAATGGTTGTTTCATTATTTTTTTGTGTTATTTGGGTTTAAAATAATATTAAAGATATCAATAAAACATAGTCTGTTATTTGTTTATAAAATTAAAATATACTTTGAAGCATTTAATGCAGTTACAACAACTTTTACTAATAAGAAAACAATTTTATAAGCACCCATTATATGCTTTCTCCGTGTTTTCTGCCACACCTAGCTCCATCTCTTTCTAGTCTCTTCCGCATTTTATCCTACAGCGTTTATTACCGTAGGCCAGTCCACTAGTATAATATGTCAATGTCTGATTCCGAACCAGTTTAGGAACTGGCCGCATGCGCACAATCAAAATCGTTGTGCGCGGTTCGCTCAGTTCTGAATGTGCGCATGCGGCCAGTCCCTAAACTGGTTCGGAATCAGACCCGCGAACAAAGCCATAGTTTTACCCCCAAGCGGTGAGTAGTGGGGGGAACATGGCGGATGTGAAAACGCTCTATAGGTGCGCTCTTTTTGACTGAAGGTGGGTCCTCATGGGCGCATTTGGAGCGGACTCAATTTGACAGCGCATACGCTCGTTTCAGCGTACTGGATCCTGACGATTTCTGTTTATTCCGTTTCAGCGTAGACAGTTTGTTTACAAATAGTGGGTAGGTTAAGTTAATTAATATTGTATTTTTTATTGTGTCTTCAGTTGAATACTTATAAAAAGGAAAGCGATATATACCTATACCTAATTTGGCAATCAAATTATCGAAATGTTCGAGGCGAAAGCCTGCCATCAAGCAAAATCTAGTAAAGTTACATTTAATTCATCAATTGCAAAAAGAAATAGCAGTAATAAGTAGAAGAAAGGGATTTTGGGTAATAGAAATATTTACAGCAGAACAAAACAATATTATGAAAAAAATAAATCAAACTGCAAACAAACCGCAACCATTATAACCTGAAAAGCAAAATTCCTCAACATGGTCAGCAATGTCTTTATCTAGCACGTGCTCACTACTGTCATTAAACGTCAGTAGTACGCCGAAAACTAGAGACAAATTTAACTTTTCAGCGGACTGTTGGCGTAATCCGCGCAGATTAGTGACAGCGCACTTTTGATAGATCACGTGATCATTTCAACCAACCACGTCATCGAACACCAGTGCGCTCTGCTCATAGTCCGCACATGAGGACCCACCATGAAATCTCATATCACTTCAGTTAAGGTGATCCGAGATAGTGATGAGAGTAAGCACCAAAAAGAACACAGAAAACGGACCCGAGGATAGAATGAAAAGTGCTCTCTTGTCGAGTATGAAATCTAATGCGACAATTACTGCAGCGGATGTGTCTCTAAATAGGCCGATAATGTAGATTTCTTAAAAGATTTACATTTTTCGATACTGCCGCCATTTGGCGGTAAATAGAAGCGGATATTTATTGTACTACCAATACCTCGAAGGTAGTAAATTACATTAGATTCTAATTCTGAAGCTCAAATCACAGAACATGGTTCGAACTTTCAGAATTCGAATCAAATGCAATTTACTACCTGCGATGTACAACAGAAATATAGGTAGTTCTCCATTATATAATCAAAATTAAGAAAAAATGCAATAAAGGGCTATCCAACTAAATGCATTTGTTATTTATTAACTGCCTTATTTTTGAATGTATAATAAATTTACACCCTGAAGTGAAGATGAAATAAAAAACGGTTTATTTATAAATTTATTAATACAAATTCATGTTTTTTTTATTACTGAAACATTTACAAGTACAATAATGAACATAAAAAATCATAGATACTTATATTTTATTTTATATCTAATCTAAAAAGAATCTAAAGTTATTACATTAAAATAGATTCAATTATTAAACGATGCTACAAATAAACATACAGAAGCTATTTAAACAAGAGAAAATGTTAGCACTTTCAATAACAATCAAAGTAATTTATTTGTGAAATATTAACCCCTTACTCATAAAGTGGTGAAATAATAAAAAAGTAATAAAAGTTTTATTAAACCTTTATACAATACCATAATTAAACTAAATATTTTTTAGTCTTAATTTCGTAAAAAACATGTAAATGATCTCATAAATATGTTATGCTATCCTACAAAAAATATAATTTAAGGCGTTGCGTGAATGCATTACTGGTATGTAATGGGTTAAATAGGGGAAAATACTGTTAAATGGTTCAAACAACAATAGCAAGTAAAAATGATTGTTAATGGATAGAAAGAATTTTTGATATCATTACGATTATTACTTTTCCCCAGAGTATTTTGTTACCTTAGACAACCCCAGACAAAGGCAGGCCTTCTGTGGGGCTTTATTTATTCACATATACATACAAAAAAATAATGAAACCATTAAAAAATGTATAAGTCTGGGAATGTATAACATGAAACAAACTCTGTCTGCATTTCTGAGAATAAACAACTCTTTACATTCACGATACAAAATAACCTACCTGTTGAAGGTAATTGTACCATCCCACTGAACTGTTCCGGCTATTCTTATTGCTGAGGAGTAAAACTTACTTCAACTAGAAATATAAAAACATTTCTTACACTGACAAAAATATAAATAATAATTATAACGGAAAATGTTCACATTGCAACAAGTATACAGAATAATAAAAACTATAGTTCAGCCTACATAATTCAGATATATTAACGTTGAAAAGGCGGTGTGGCCACCTCAAGATGTTAAGCTTACATAAAATTTGAACTTATCCAAACTTCCCAGCAGTCCACAAAGAAACTATACTGTTGGGATCCAGCTTGTGTACATTTGGCTTGTGCTGTCAGGAAGTTTGATATATTCACCGTCGACAGAACACGTTTTTACTACTAGTTACAGCGACATTTCAGCCCCCACGGATTCTATTCTTGTATTTCCACTACAAAGGCTATACCTACCTTAAACAGTTAACTTACTACTGGGGCAGGATATGCTTGGACATTTTAAAGATGATAAACAGGGCTCTTATCTGAATGACTTGAATAAGAATCTCCTGCCTACATTTATGAGACCCGAGATAGAGGAAGTCATCTTTCTTACAGGCAAACAAGCAGAATTTGTAACATTACTCTGTTACTATAATTGTTAATATGATTTGATAACAAGATCTACCACGGGATATGTATAACAGGTTAAAACTGTGAAATATAGCTGTTTTCAAGTGTTATTGCACACTTTACTAGTTCTTGAGTGTAGATTATTTATTTAGCTCTGAAAAACTAACACAAAGCATTCAAAACAATTCGTAGGAGTTCCTCTCTGTTCACGAGGCAATAAACAGCTTTTTAATCGAGTGCGTAAATTTAATCAAATAACCAGGTATTAGGCAAAATAATACAGTGTAAAGTTAGTGATATCATTAAGACCAATCCACGACACCATAACTGAGTGAGTACAAAACATATCCTACAGTGGTTTGAATAATATCATTTATTCAATACCTTATATACTAACAAATACAACAAATTTTACTTGTCAAATAAATTCCAAGCAGCAAAAACAACTTGCTAATTGACTGGAATCAACTGCCAGTACCGTACTCAGAAAATAATGCTCCGAAAACCATTTTAAACAAAAGATGGATAACGACAACATGAATATAACACCTACTTCACCTAATACACCATCAACTACTCCAATACAATCTTACTCTCAAATGCTCAAACAACCAACTTAACCAATATATCCAGCAAAAGACCAGGGAATCATCTTTAGTGCAATCAATGATGCAAAAATTCAAGACTATCTTCTGGGTTTAGGCCCAATAGTTCAACCACGCAACATCATTTTCTGCTCGAGGATATCTAATAATAGAGTGTGTATTTATTTATCGACCAAAGCTGCAGTTGATCAATTTATAGAAAATGGAGGAGAAATCGAAGTTTTGGGACAAAAATTAAAAGCGCGACATTTAGTAACCCCTTCAGACAGGCTAGTCATCTCTAATGTTAGTCCGACTATACCACACGACACACTTAAAACTACGCTAGAAGGATTAGGTCTAAAATTATTGTCCCCAATTACATTTCTACGAATAGGTGCAACAGATCCTGCATATAGCCATATAATGAGTTTCAGACGCCAAGTTTACACTACCCCTCTAGAATCTCTCACTTTATCCGAATCTCTAGAAATTACACACGACAACCTCTCTTATCGTATTTTTCTCTCCTTAGATAGTCAGAAATGTTTTAATTGCAAACTATCGGGTCACGTTGTTGCCAATTGTCCCACCTTACAAAACCAAAAGTCTCCTATCCAAACGAACACAATAAACAATGACGCCCCCCAAACATCACATGAGCAAACAACCTTTTCTCAACCAACTCCGATAGATCTATTATCTACCCAATCAAATCGGACAGTAAACATCCCGACAGCTGAAGTAGGCAACATATCACAAAAAACCACAACAACTTTGCCCAATTCTACAAACAAACGACTCCTATCATCAGAATCCTCTCCGGAAGCATCCACTATGACAAAACCAGCTTTCTCAACCTCAGAAAATGCAAAAAAAACACGCTGCAATCAGCTCCACTCCTGTCTACTCCATCTCAGAAGAAGCAACCAGCCATTTAAAACCAATAGTTGAAAATCAAACACCCCCTTATTCTCTGAACTATGACGAATTTAAAAGGCTGCTGGAGCACACACACGGAGTTCAGAACGCATATACCGTTGCAAAATACTATACATCAGATATAAAAGGCGTCATTGAAATGTTACTTACACTTTACCCTCAGTTGAAAGATAAGACTCTTAAAACCCGATTTACTAAATTGAGAAAAAAGTTGGAAAAACAGACAGATGATACCGGCAGCGAATCCTCCATACAATCCCGTTAATCACGTCAAAATATCAATTTGAATAACAAAATTCAATAGTATACTACAATGGAACCTGAATGGATATTATCTCCATTTAGGAATGCTACAAAAGCTCATATCGGAACATCTTCCAGACATTATATGCTTACAGGAAACTCACTTCCATGAACACAAAACACATACCCCAAAACATTACAATGGATTCTTTAAAAATAGAAATCGGACAACGGCCATATTCACGAGATCAACAATAGTAGCGAAAGAAATAAACATCACCACCAACATTGAAGCGGTAGCCATTAAAATTAAAGCTCCAACCGAAATAAATATATGCAACTTATACCTCCCGCCTAACATACATGCAGACCTCAAGGAACTGGATGCGTTATTTAAACAAATCCCTTCTCCCAGGCTAATTATAGGCGATTTCAACGGGCACAACTTTGCTTGGGGATCCAGGTCAAACGATTCAAGAGGAAAGCAACTATATGAGACATTCAACTGCGCTAACTTAGCTATATTGAATGACGGCAGTGGCACCAGATTCAACATAACAGCGGGCACTTCTTCAGCAATTGATCTCAGTCTATGCACACCTAATCTTCTACCCTAACTCTCTTGGCAAATTAATAAATAGTTCAAGAGCCCGTGAGGGCCAGACCTTCGGATTTTTATAAAAGCTGAAAGTTTTTTTATGTATATCCCCAATACAGGTAAGAATGATCCCCACCCATGAAACCTGGGTAGTGGTGGCTTTGGCAGGTAACAGGTAGCAAAGGTGTATAAAATTCCACCTCAAATTTATGAATTTATAAAACTCAATTTTTTTATATTTTACTCGTAATAATATTAAAACTCACGTTGTTCATTGCCAGACACTTAGTATAGTTACAACCCCCTGCCGGACACCCCTAAACTATTATAATTTGTAATTATACTTACGTTATATTATAAAAGCTAAATTTTATATATATTTTTTGGACAACTATTAAATAATGTTTCCTTAGTAGCCAGACAGTTTCGAGGGTTCTATCGTCCTGCCAGACGTATGAAATGTGTAAAATAGTTGTGAGTGAGAGGAGCATATATGCAGCAACGGGTGCGAGTGAAATAGAGCGTGCAGTCTATTGCGATCTTTTACTGCACATCTAAATTTTTAAAATAATATTCCGTAAAATTTTACAATAAAATATCAATCATATCAAATATCTAGTAACTCAATTAATGTTATTTCTAATAAGTTTTATAAAATTTATTATATTCAATTCAACTGAAATTTCAAAGTCATCAAAATCTTATTGTTTATTATACGAAAGAACAATTTTTTTTTAAATAAGAAATTTACAGAAAAATAGATTCATTTAAATCAAACATTTAAAAATCTTCTTCATTGTCATCGTTGTTGTTGACATCTTCATTTTCGTCGTCACTGCTACTCCACTCCGTAAATTCATCGTTATCAACATCGTCTTCTTCGCCTGCTTCTGCAATAGTAAAATAAAACCAAATTAATTTAATTATAATTAGTCACAAATTAATGTAAAATAATTTGACATAATTATTATATACCTGATACAGTTTTTAGAGATTCACTGACATAATTCGGTAGTTGATCCCCTTCAAACCATTTAAAATGTCATTCGTTATTTTCCATAATCCAACCATTATTTACTGGTTCATACGTTGTTGGGTTTTTCAAATGGGCATTGTTCCAGGTAGTACATATATAATTTGCTCGCAAAAATTGCACATCAGACACTGTATAAGAATCGATAAAAATTTGTAGTCTAGCGGCATCAACATCATTTATATTATCAACATTGTATAAATAGCATATAAAAGTTTGAATAACATTGTAAAGAGCTTGTTGTTCATTATTATCTTCGATGATTTTGCTGTCACCAAACTTCATGAAGGCTTGCTGAAATTCTACGTATTTTTTTAATATCTTATACGGTTTCAATTTTGCTTTTCTGAAAAATGAAGGGTTGTAATCACATCCTGTAATTGCATGTAGTCCAGGTAAGCTTTTACAAATCGATTCTCCCAGTTCTTGGTATATCTTAGTTAGGTTCCATACCTCAAATTATTTCCAGTTTCTGTAAGCATCCAAACTTTCTATTCATCATGTAGACGGTGCATATGACCCAGCAATATAGCAGCAGCATCAGTATCAACAGTTCGGATTACAATGTTTGCTCCGTAGTTAATTTTGCACGCATGGTACACAATTTTGGTATCTGCCTCTTCATGCTCCGGGCAAGACAATTCCTCAATGATACTTGATATTACTTTGTTTGTCTCATTAACCATGAATGAATGAAATTTTCTGAAATTTATATGTATCATTTTGCTACCAATAAACGGCGCCATTTCATCAGTAGCCCAATGTAAAATGAAAAAATCAACTAGAGCTTCTTTAAAATTTGAATTTTTTAATTCTTTAACGAAGTCACTAGGACGAACTTGTTCAGGCCCAGATATGGTATACTCTAATTATGTAGATTCAAATCGTAGAGAATGTTCGTAATTTTTTATCGATGGTGTAAAATACTGGTCAAAAACAACATCAATTCTTGACGCTTTTAACTGAGTTACCATTTGCAACATTTTTATAAAAATGCTTCCAAATTTTTTGGGAACATTTTTCATGGTGTGTAATAAAAAAATCCGTCAATTATTAAAATATCAATTTGACGTGGCTCATCATGCTTAACCTCTTTCACAATATTTGGAAAAATTATTGATATATGTTTTTTAATAGCTTTTTCAAACCTTCCAATGTCAGTTGAATTGCATATAATAAATTTTATAAAATTCATTAGAAATAACATGAATTGAGTTACTGGATATTTGATATGATTGATATTTTATTGTAAAATTTTACGGAATATTGTTTTAAAAATTTATTTTTCAGACTGTAATAATTCTATTGAATGAAATTTTTCAAAAAATTAGAAAAGATATTACTAGATAATTCGGAATAAACAACAGTAGATGTGCAGTAAAAGATCGCAATAGACTGCACGCTCTATTTCCCTCGCTTATGCTCCTCTCACTCACAACTAGTTTACACATTTCATACGTCTGGCAGGACGATAGAACCCTCGAAACTGTCTGGCTACTAAGGAAACATTATTTAATAGTTGTCCAAAAAATATATATAAAATTTAGCTTTTATAATATAACGTAAGTATAATTACAAATTATAATAGTTTAGGGGTGTCCGGCAGGGGGTTGTAACTATACTAAGTGTCTGGCAATGAACAAGGCGAGTTTTAATATTATTACGAGTAAAATATAAAAAAATTGAGTTTTATAAATTGATAAATTTGAGGTGTAATTTTATACACTTTTGCTACCTGTTACCTGCCAAAGCCACCACTACCCAGGTTTCATGGGCGGGGATCATTCTTACCTGTATTGGGGACATACATAGAAAAACTTTTAGCTTTTATAAAAATCCGAAGGTCTGGCCCTCACGGGCTCTTGCTCTAAAAAACTTATATGACAGCAATCACTTCCCAATAACAATTACCAACACCACTAAACGTTCTCACGATACAATACCTTTACAACGTTGGAGATTAAACAAAGCAAATTGGACTAATTTCTCACAACACATTGACGACAATATTCATCTGGCAAAACTGCAAGATGATATTACGGCTACAGTAGAAGACTTTAACAAAATAATAATAGATGCAGCATACCACGCTATTGGTAAGACAGCGCATATAAAAAAGTACAATGCAGTACCATGGTGAAACGAAGAATGTGAGTCAGCAATAAAAGCAAGTAAACAATCCCTAAATAAATATAAAAGATATAAGACTCCTGAGAACTGTATAGAATACAAAAAGAAGCGAGCGTTTGCTAGACTAACCATCAAACACAGTAAAAGAAAATCTTGGCATCAATACGTTCAGAAAATCAATAGTTCAACACCAATAACAAATATCTGGAAAAAATAAAGAGCATAGCAGGTAAAAGCTCACATATGGAAATTGCAGCCTTACAAAAAAACGATTTAAGTATGATAACAGATAACAATGAGATAGCTGAAGAGCTCGCAAACGCTTATTGTCTCCATTCTAAAAATTATAACTACGACCCAGACTTCCTAGCATTTAAGCAGAAGCAAGAAAAGAACACCATTATGATACATGAAAACGCAGACCCTATTAACACGCCTATTAGCCTACACGAATTCAACGATGCACTCCACGAACTTAAGAACACATCTCCTGGACCCGATGATATCCCGCCGATATTTTTAAAAAACCTGCCTCCATCTGCGAAACATCACCTCTTGCAAATATACAACAGTGTCTGGAGCCAACATCTATATCCTAATACATGGAGGAAGGCAATCATAATCCCCATCTTAAAATCTTCTAAATCACCCCTTCTAGCAGATTCTTATAGACCCATTTCGTTAACTAGCGCCCTATGCAAACTGCTCGAGAAAATAATAAATAAAAGACTTCTTTGGGACCTAGAAAGCAAAGGACATCTGTCTCCGGAGCAATAAGGATTTTGACCAAATAGATCAATATTAGACAACATAATTGATTTAGAAACTCATATTAAAGAAGCATTCTCAAATAAAGAACACTGCACGGCCATCTATTTTGATGTGAATAAAGCTTTCGAAACAACCTGGAAACACAAAACAAAGCTAAGCAACCTAGGATATCAAGGTAACATTCTAGCTTTCATACAGAACTTTTTATGTGACAGAACATTTCAGGTTAGAGTCAATGGGACAACTTCTTCTATTCAAAAACAAGAAAATGGAACACCCCAAGGATCAATTATTAGTCCAACTTTATTTCTCCTAGCCATGAACGATATAACTAGAGATATAGAAAAACCAATACAGATCCGAATGTATGCGGATGACGTGATCATTTTTGTAAAAAGCAGGACATTATCTGCATGTGCAACGATACTTCAAAAACAACTCATAACGATGGAAAAATGGTCAAGAGCGACAGGTTTTCATTTCTCGCCCAGCAAGTCACGGTGCATAATATTCTCAAAACAACCAATTAACCACAAACCTCATATGGAAATCTACAATACTACTGTCAAGTACACCAATAACATAAAATACCTAGGACTTATATTCGATGAGAAACTAAATTGGAAAGCCCATATAACACAACTGATTAAAGACTGTCAAAAAGGACTTAATTTATTGAAATGTCTATAAAACAAACATTGGGAAGCCGAAGGCAGATTACTCTTAAACATCTATCAAACACTTGTCAGATCAAAAATTGATTATGGCTGTATTGCTTATGCATCAGCAAAAGTTACAATACTCAAACAATTAGACGTATTACACAATACAGCACTACGCATTATCCTAGGAGCCTACAGAACCACACTAGTAGACAGCCTATACTGTAAAGCCGGAGAAGCCCCACTAGAACTTAGAAGACAAATCCTAAGTCTCTCATATGCCTCAAAAAAACAGCTAATCCTCTCATTTTAACCCACCATCACACATTTAATAAAAACGTAAATACAGTCTCACCTAATATTCAAACAGAGCCATTTTACGTAAGAATCCAGCACTATAAAATCAGTCTCAATATATCCAACATCTCTTCTTTAAAAATCGAAACTTATAACTTCACTCCACCCTGGCAAATTAAGCCACCACATATAAACACTCATCTTTCATGTTTTTCCAAACAAAGCACTAGTATACAAACCCTCATCCAACGTTTTAACGAGACCATGCAAAAATATCCCAATTATACCGAAATATACACTGACGCATCCAAACAAAATGACGGACTAGGCGCAGCCATTGTAACCCCTACAAACAATGTACAATTCAAACTTTCAAAATATGCAACAATTCTAACAGGAGAACTTTATGCAATACTAGAAGCAGTAAAGTACGTAACAACATCGAACTACGAAAAGACAGTTATACTTACAGACTCTTTAAACTCCTTGAAATTATTGAGAAGCACCTATTCGAAAAATTTCCTCGTACTGATGATCAAACAAGAAATTCATCATCTTCAATCGATAGGAAAAAACATACATTTCCTGTGGGTTCCTGCACACATAGGCATAAAAGGTAATGATATGGCCAATCAACTCGCCAAAAAAGCAGCACTACTTAATACCATACCAATCATTAAGCCCTTATACACCGATCTAAAAACATTTATTCGCAATAAAGCAAAACAAAAATGGAATGGCACATGGAGGAGCTCACACGCAAAACTTAGAGAAATCAAACCCGACATAACACCCTGGCTAACTTTTACCGAAAATCGAAGACATCAAATCATCATACTCGAGCTACTCATGAGTACTTACTTTCCCGAACACCAAGACCAGAATTTGTTATTTGTGAGCAGCCGTTAACAGTGAAACATTTTTTGGTTGAGTAGCATGCAACATAAGTGAATCTCTGGAAAATACTTTAAACACCAGCAGTAATGTGAAAAACCTTATTAAATATCTGCAATTCGCTAACTTTTACCATAAAATTTAAAATGTACTTTAAACAAAACATGTGACATATCAATATCTATTCATAATGTTAAACAAACATAATATATAGCTACAGACCGCTAATAGCCCTTGAGGCTGATGCGGATTCGTAAATAAAAAAAAACAATTCGTACATGATATAGTATCCTTAAAAACTGATAAAGGCTGTAAAACTTATATATGTATAAAAACACAAAATGCTCACAGAACAGTACGATCAGTTTAATGAATGTAACATTTTATAGACGACTTTTGGACTTTTATGTCTCAGCTTGTTAGCGATTGGTTCCTAGGTTATGTTGATACTAACAATCTATTAATACAAAAAGAAAACTTTTGTTCCTGGTCAATAAAAGCCAATAACATTCTGTAAAGTATTCAAATATCTACCTTTTCTCCAGCTTGATCCAGGAGTAGGATCCAGATTACTGACAAAATGTAACGTTGGTACTGCGTCACGAGTAAGGCCCCTTTTCGTACCTGCAACTTTACAACATGTTTCAAAGTGCTCTTCACATCCCACGTACTTTTTATATACTTCCTCCACGGAATACATATCATAATTCTGCGGACGTATATTTTCTAGCCACATTCCATATACTTTCGGAACAGTTTTTGGAAAGCGATGCATTTTACCCATGCGATTGTCACAACCCGGTACACAACATTTTCTTAATTTCAAAGGGGGTTTATAGTTTTCATCTATATCCATAAAAAACAATATATAATTTGTCTATGCTAAAAATTATCATTGCAAACACAGATCATAACTACTATTAAAAAATACTGCAAAATATGTGCTATCCATATGATTTCAAAATGAATATTTTTCTTCTACTTCTATAAAAGAATACACCATTGCTTTCTATTAGTCATAATTCATGTCGTCACAGATCACAGCCCAGCTGAATTAAGTAACAGTGACTATATACATGTATATAGTCACTGTAAATTAAGTTCATTGACACTGCCATCTTTACGAGAATAGAGAAAGAAATGGTTTATTACTTAAAGTTTTCTTTTATATGGTACCCTCTACTAGAAAATAGTATAAGTACAACTGCATTCAGCGCGCAGTGGTTGTGTCTCTAAGTTCTTAGGTTTTCGCGGGAACGCCTAGCTTTTCATTCTATCATCGTCCGTATTTTGTGAAAAAGAACGACATCTCAACTCAATTGGAGCGCAACGAACCGCGAAGCGTATATGCTTGAGATCTATTTATATTATATCATGGACATAATTATTTCTATAATACATCTTCACATAGATATCTGGTAATTTATCCCAAAAATCGAATGATTTATATCTATATATTGATCCTATACAATATAAAAATAAACAATTGACAAATCATGCATTGATGAATAAATGTTGGCGTACTTTATTTGTTAATGTTTTTAATATATAATTTATTCAAATTTACCTTTAAGACCATATACTATATTAATTTGCTAGCTAGAACAACGCGAGATCATTTTATAAGTTATTTCAAGGTTAAAGTCAAATGTCAAATAAAAATATATACTACATACAATAACCAACTGTATGACACTAAAAATTACTAAAAAAGTGTTCAAAGAGACTTCATTGTGACAATGTTATAATAAAGTCTCTTTTATACGCGAATTTTAAAAAATAGTTTTGTAATGACATAAATACATTACTATAAAACTCGATTCAAGAAACCAGTTCGCGCCGCGATGACGAGATACCCCACCAGAACAGCAGAGCCCCCACGCCAGGATGCGCACGAAGAATCGACGGTAGAAGGGAAAGAGACTTCCACCACTACCACTACGATGGATATAAAAATGCAAACCAACAGACGATGAGACGACTTGGTTTACGGATTCCTGCTCCTCCAAGTTCAGCCGCCTCCAGTACGAAGCGTAGGTCGAGGGTATTGACTTCAACCTTAAACGCTTTACACTATCTTCCGCCGGGTGTTGTACTAAGTCGGAGTAATGATCCTACTTTATACATCATTCATTAGAACGGCCGTTGGTTTCTGGTATTGACGGAAACGTGAACGATTGTTCAAACTGTTGCTCATATCCCTGGCTGACCGAACATTCCACAGGACGTAGAGAGTCCCGTACATCTTCGAGTATATCGCCGGAATCGAAATACACACCGCTATAGTTTCACCTACATACTATTCGAACCATCAGTACCTATCAATCGACGGAAGGAAACGGACCGTCGAAGCGTGACCTTCAAAATATTTACGTACAGGAGAAATATATAGAATATTGAATTTTAGTTTATTTTTGTCGTTGTGAATATTATGTTTTAGAAATAAATCAGTTAATTTAATTGAACTCTGTCTTTTTTGGGCTTACCTGGGCAATACGCATTACAGTTTTAATTACAGCATAAGATGGTTTTTGAACGGATGATCTATATTTGTCATTATCAGGATCAACGACATTGTCGCAGATCAGACATTTAGGCATTTTGTAATTTTTACCTATTAAATTTAATTTTGAAATAAAGAGATGACAGAGAAACATATTATTTACCATTAAACTTATAAGTAGCATCATCTAATGAACGAACAATTTTTTTAACCATAATATTTTCAATTTACATATTTATACCTTCACATCAGCTGAATTAAAATAGTAATTTATGCACAAGTGCATAAAGTGGTACTTTTTTTCACAAATGGAAAAAGTTGACCACTCGAGCCGTCAGGCGAGTGCGGCAATTCCATGAGTGGAAAAAAGACACTTTATGCACATGTTGCATACATTATTTTTTCTACAGCCCTATACAAAAGAATAAAATTCAAATAGAAATTTAACTGGATTTGTTGTGATATTTAGAATTGTGGTAATGGCTTCTCCATTTCTTGCAATTGATAGCGACTCTGGAATTTCACAACCGTGAAATTTTTGGTATGGAATGATTTCACCATTTTTTTATACTTGTTTTTATTTTGATAACCTTTTCAGTTCTAGGTTCAGTAGTAATAGAGTTTATGTCTTTCTGAGTTTTATGAAAATTTAATTTAATTTTACTATGTGGAGTTATTAACCATCCACTAGAAAAGTTTGTGTTGGCTTTCAATAATTTCAAGTTATCTAGGCCAATAAGTCCTTGGAATACACTATGGAATTTGAATACATAGAATTTGAGGTTTAAATTATCAGATAAATTGAAAATTTTTGAAGAAGGGATTAGAGTGCTATATTTATGGGAAGATTCTTGAAAAACTGATTTCACAGTAAATGGGTCTTGAGTTAGGTTATCTGAAAAATATTCAAATGCAATTTCGGGATCTATGAAGGATTTTGATGATCCAGAATTTATTAAAAGTTTGATATTATACTCGGGGAATATTATATAAGGCAATTCACTATTATTACTTAAATTTAATGGAATTGATTCCTGGGCTATGTTTCCTCTAAATTCTGAGGCGTTTCGTGAAAATTTGTAGAATCTTGATTTGAGGAATCGAAATAATCATTATTGTTTTGTTCTTCAAATTGATATTGTTCGTTTTCAGAATAATAATATTGTTCGGTTTCCTCGTCCTGAATATCAGCATTAAATAATTCCTCAGCTATAAAATTATTTTGTGGTCGAGAATTTCGGAAATGATTTTGATTTGAAGGACCTGAGTATGAGTTTCTAATAGGTGAACTCATTGGGTGATTGTTTACAGTATTTCTTGTGGAAATACTCATGGGTGTGGGTTTTGGTAAATTTAAATTTTGATTTGCTTTGAATGCATTATAGTTCTGTTGACGTTTGAAGACTTGAGAATTCGTAGGAAAACGTTGGGGTTGTCTTGGAGTTATAAGGCGAACATGTATAGGTTGAGATGGAAATGATCTCTGTGCTCTAAAGAAATTATTAGGTGTATGAGTATTAAATTGAGTTGGATTACTGTTAAAATTCTGTCGTTGTACAAAAAAGGCTTACCAGAGTATTGCGGTTGTTTTATATTTGTTTTATGAGTGAAGTTTTGGAAATAATGTACATTGTCTTCTTTTAAAACATATTGTAAAGCTTCGGCTAAATTCTTTGGTTTCATGCATCTAATAGTTGTACCTAACGGTTCTGATAAAAATGTTGTTAAAGCTACACTATAAATTTCTTTTTAAAATTTTAGAGTAATTTTCGATTTCATGAAAGTCTACGTAACTACACAAAAGATTGGGAATGTTTAAAACTCTATCATAGAATTGCTGTGGTTTTTCATTTGATTGTTGTCTCATCATTACTAAATCCCTATTTAGACAAGTTTCGTCTCTCTGATCTGCGTAATTTCTCGTTAAAACATCTCTTAACACGTTAACTGCGTATATAATTTATGGTTATTAGTGCGGGGGCGGACGATTCATTTTCAGCAGTTGGAATGAAATATTTGCTCAATATGTTCAAAATAGGTCCAAAATACTTTTTTTATATGAATAGGAGTGTTAGGGGCCTTGACGTGTAAACACGTCTAGCGCACTCAGCTTATAATTTTTAACCAGGAGCTGATGACGTGTCTTCACGTCATATTTTTTTAATTTCTTTGGTAAAAATAAATTAAAATAAAACGATAATGATAAGTAAAAAACTGTTATTTATTTATATTATATTATATATATGCATAAAAAGTATTACAAATTTATAAATTCTTATGATACTCTCCAAAACACGGCGCAACGCACAGAGCGGGTTTGTTTACACAAGCTGCGCAGTAATAAGCGGTTTCTTTCCTGATTTTCTTTTTATAACAATTTTGACACCGCCTGCAAGGTATTCTTCCCGATTCAAGAGGATTATTTTTGACTGGTACATGTTGAGTTGCTTGTGGATTAGTTATGACTTTCGGTTTTGGTGGCACTAAATCTTTTATCACCTGCATTCTAAAATCGTAGGATGACATCTTGGATTTGGTCTGTTTTTTGAAAAGGGAATACGAGTTGAATAACAGCAACTGCATGGATTCCAAGCTTTTTGTACCAACGCAGAGTTTTTCGTTCAAAAGGATAGTAACTGAGCAGTTGGTCTTGACGATCAATCCCGCCCATGTACTGATTATACATAAAAATTGCCTCTGGTTTTTGTTTATCCTGTTCTCTTTTATTTTGATATTGAATCATGTTATTTCCATATTCTGAAGATATATAATGCACATCTCGTTTATCCCTCCATTTTCCCACCATGATTCCTTTTGCATAACGAGCAATAGTTTCTCCGGTTTTCAATTTTTGTTGCTTTACATCAATAGGATTGTTTTTACGATCAATTCTTAGTGTACCAGTACAGTAAGTGTTTCGTTTTAGCAATTTTTCCGCCAATTCATAGCTATTATAGTAATTGTCCATGAACACAGAATGGCCAACGTCTAATCTTTCTTCCATCAAATGCAATACCACGTTAGCTGCGTGACCCTTTCTGCCAAAATCATCTAAACTTCCTGTCTTCTTCTTCTCTTCTTCGAATGCCGTCCCCATTCAACGGAGGTTGGCGACCACTCTCTTAAAAGCATCTCTGTCCGTAGCAATATGAAAAAGATCCTCAACGCCCATGTCTGTCCATTCTCGGATATTCCTCAGCCATGATTTCTTCTTTCTCCCAATTCCCTTCTTTCCTTCAACTCTGCCCTGCATAATCACTTGTAACAGAGAGTATTTATCATGTCGTAATACGTGACCGAGATATGCTGTCTTATGTATTTTTATTATTTTTAGTAGTTTTCGTTCACGACCAATTCTATGTAGTATTTCCTCGTTAGTAATTCGGGCTGTCCATGGTACTTTCAGCATACGTCTGTAAATCCACATTTCGAAGGCTTCGATTCTTTTAGTTATTTGTGCCTTTAACGTCCATGTTTCTACACCATATAATAGCTGGGACCAAACATAGCACTCCATAAATCTCAACCGGAGTATTAAATTCAAATTTTTATTGCAAAAAATGGATTTAAATTTTAGAAATGCCGATCTTGCCATTTCAATCCTTACACGGATTTCCTGGTCCTGATTTAGGTCTGAGTTAATGAAAGCACCCAAGTATTTAAACTTTTCTACCCTTTCTATTGCTTGATCGTTTATTATTAATTGATCATTATGTGCGGGTGTTTTAGAGATTATCATGAGTTTTGTTTTTTTTGTGTTAATATCTATTCCCATTTGCTGACATTCCATATTAACAGCATTTACAAGTATCTGCAGGTCCTCCAGACTCTCTGCCAAGATCACCGTGTCGTCAGCGTATCTTATCGTGCTTATTACTTCGCCGCCGATTTTAACCCCTTCGCTTCTTTCCCATAAAGCTTTCTCAAAGATAACCTGAGAGTACACGTTAAACAATGTTGGTGAGAGAATACATCCCTGTCTAACACCTCGTGCAATCGAAATATCATTAGTTTCTGTATTATTGATTCTCACTGTAGCTGACTGATTCCAGTACAGGCTCTTTATTATTTCGATGTCTTTTTTGTCTAAATTGATGTTTTTAAGTTCTTCTATTAGTTTTGTGTGTTGTACTCGGTCAAAGGCCTTTTGGAAATCTATAAAGCATGCGTATACGGTTTTGTTGTATTCTCTGCACTTCTGTAAAAGGACTGTTAAGGCAAACAATGCCTCTCTTGTTCCCATGCCCCTACGAAAGCCAAACTGAGTTTTATCTAATTTTTCTTCACATTTCTTATGTATTCTGTTTTGTATAATTTTTAAAAGTATTTTTAGTGAGTGGCTCATAAGGCTTATTAACCGATAGTCATCGCATGATTTGGGGTTGTTCTTCTTTGGCAGGGGAATAAACGTGGACTTGAGCCATTCCGTAGGTATTTTACTTTGCCTGTATATCTGATTTAGAATAACTGTAAACTTTTTCACTATATCGGTATCTAATGCTTTTAGTAGTTCTGTAGGGATTTCGTCTGGACCAGGAGTTTTCTTACTCTTAGCCGTTTGTATGGCCTGCTCGACCTCTGACTCCAAAATTTCAAGGTATTGGTCCTCGTCTAGCGTCTCTTGTCCATATTCCCTTGTATCGCTGAAAAGAGCTTGAATGTATTGTTCCCATACCTTCTTTATCTGTCCATCCTCCGTTTCTAATTGACCCTGGTTATTCCTAGTGACGCAGGGTGTTCTGTGTTTAGTGTTGCCCGTTATATCTTTTAGTTTTTTATGAAGGTTTGCTGTATCGTGTTTATTATTTAGCTGTTCCAATTCTTTACAGTTTTCTTTCATCCAGTTCTCTTTGGCTCTGTCGATTTCGTATTTTATTTTGTTCTTTAGTTCTTTATATTTTTGCCTGTTTTTATTTTTAAATTTTCTTTTTTCGTCAACAAGCTGAATTATTTCAGGTGTCATCCATTCGTTTTTACTAGCTTTTGTTTCCGTGCCAAGTACCCTACTACCAGATTCCAGCAAGGCATTTTTTAACGTACTCCAGTTCTCGTCCACGTCTTCGCTTTGAGATACGATATTCAGCTTGTCCCTTATCTCTTCATTTAGTTGTTCTTTGCGATTTTTAATTTCATTCAGATTCATTTCAGGTGATTTGTTATGTCGTTTTAGGGTTCTCAGTTTTATGTTTACATTTGCAACTAATAAGTTATGGTCTGTTCCTCCGTCGGCACTTGGATACGTCTTAACGCTCTTAATCCCATTTTTAAATCGATTATTAACGGTTATAAAATCTATTTGATTTCTGATTATTCGGCTGTCATTGTGTCGAGGCGAAGTCCAGGTATATAGTCTTCTTGGAGGCAGATCATAAAAGGTGTTTGTAATTATCATCTCATTTTCTTGGCAGAATTGTAACATTCTGTCTCCCCTCTCATTTCTCGTTCCCAGTCCAAATTTGCCAACGAATTTTTCGACTTTTCCTCTTCCAATCTTTGCGTTAAAGTCTCCCATAATTATAATCACTTCTTGCTTTTTGATATTATTCATTAATTGTTCTAAGTCTGTATAAAACTGTTCTATAACATGGTCGTTACTGTCTGATGTAGGGGCATACACCTGAATAAGGTTTATGTTAATGGGATGTGCTTTTAGCTGTAGTAGCATCATACGCTCATTATATGGGATAAAGGTGATAACGCTCTGCTGAAATTCCTTTTTAATGATTACGCCGACACCCTTACTGTGATTATTATTGTCTGTTCCTGAGTAGTATAGACTCATATCATTTTTTGTACAACATCCCTTCCTGTGTAAACGGAAAATTTTAGTACCGTTCCGTCCGGCTCAGTAAGTACATAAAGCTTTATGCCATATTTATGAGCCTTATTTTTAATATATTGCCTAAAAGACAACCTTCCTCTCCAAAGAACCATTGACTCGTCCAATGATAAATTTTTATTGGGGTAATAAGTTTTCAACATTGTGTTGTTGAAGTAGTCAACCAACGGGCGTATTTTAAATAACCTATCCTGAGATTTTGGCTGATTTTCTGATGGATTTTCAACAAAATGGAGACATCTCATAATGAGCATAAACCTGTCACGACTCATATTTGCGGAAAAAAATGGCAAACTAAAAAACCCATTCGTCTTCCAATAATCTTGCAAACGATTTATATTGATGGTTCCCATATGGAATAAAAGCCCAAAAAATACTTTGAATTCATCAGCTGTAACATTACGCCATTTTATTATTCTAGATTTTTCCGTTACCCATGCACACTGAAAAATTTGCTCTGCATAATTGTTGGTTTCATTGACGATTAGCTCATAGAAATTTTCATCAACCAGTAAATTGAAAAAATCGATTGGGCGATTTCCTGCAAAAAAAACATATTTAAAATAGTTACAGGCTAGAAAAACTAAGTTTCTCATGATCTTACATATTTTTACGAAAATGTCCACGGTTCGTTTAAATTTACTTTCTCGTTTACCTATATAAAAACTATATATTGATATTACCTTGGGGCAAAGTCAGAAACTCATTTTTCTTCAAAAAAGGAATTTTTGTGAATCCGGGCGAATCTTCTACCCAATTTATAGGGCCATCATCTTTTTGCTGTTGACCTGCCTGTTGTTTTTGGGGTGCCTGTTTATTCTGTAAATTTGGCGCATCCTCTTCACTACCATCCACTAAATGACGTGGTATAGTGTCATCAAAATCGGAATCTTCATCCCTTGAAAAGTCGGCATCGTCAAAATCTAGATCTGCGATATCATCATCCGATTCATAGAGGAGTTTTTCCATCTCTGCATCATTTAATGATGCCCTATATTTGGATTTTACTCCTCTTCGAAGCTTTTTCGGTTCAGAAGGGCCCGGTTCATAGTCACTCATCTTTACTCAACAATCGCAAATTTTCCACTTATTTATACCTTTCGCTAGAGGCTGACGCAGTACCGACAACGTACTCGCAAGACTGACAGTGTACTACTGAATACAATAGAAAGCTTCACTAGACGTGTTCACACGTCAACCGCCTGGGGGCATGGGTGCGCGTGACGTGTCGACACGTCATGCGCAGTGAAGGTGTTAACTCGTTCCAAGTAGATACATTTTGTATATTTACGACTAATTTAGCATTAACAGTTAATTTAGATATTAGACAATTCAATAAATACACATTTTGGAAACAATTTGGTGTGTCTATTATGTAAAATGAATCAATTAATGATTTACAGACACTTAGATATCTCCTCCTTCGGTAAATTACAATTATACGTATTCCAAGTTTCATGAAAGTCCATCCTCGATGCCCAGCCAACATTCATTGTGTTAGCTTATTGGAAACGTGAAATAAAGTTAACGTTATGGCACTTTTTTTAACGCTTTTTTACTTTTTTTCACTCTAACCATAAACAACCACTTTAAGCGCTGCAAACCGATGAAATACAAGGTACTTTAAAGATAGGGCGTAGAAAAACTAAATTAAAAATGTGAAAGCATTATTGGGATATTATTTTTATCCCGATTCCTAGAAAACAATATACGAAATGAGTGCACCTGCAAACGCGCACACAGGCATCAGAGCGGGAAGTGCGGTAAGAGGTATACATGCGGAGTCAAATGTAGTTGCTTCAGTTTTTTCGCACTTTTCGTGTTTCAGAATGCGTAATACCGACCGTTGAGATATGCATGTGTCCACTGCAATTTGGTGTGAAGTTTTATGACGATTATCCTCAACACTTAATACAACAATACAACATCAAGTTTCTCGTTTTCTGATACCTTAGGACGTCCAGAATTTTTACTGACTGTTGATCGGCTGATAGGTCTGTTTGGGCACTTTGCATTAAACAAATCGCATACCTGTTGCCGAGTTCTCGTTTTATCTCCACATCCTATAAAACTTCAATGCGTTGGGTTTCACTTAAAGTAGCCATAATTTACTGCTAAAACTTATTTACTAGAAATTGGGTGTAACTGAAAAAACGTCAACTGATATTTCAATTGACATTAGGCAGGCAACTTGATTTTTATCGATTAACAGAAACTTTATTTTTGACGATTAATTGCTGATTTAGTTTTGTCCTTTTATTACTAAAAAAAAGTTTATTAAATAACGGATGTGTCAAATGAAAACATTGAACTACAACAGCTTATTGTCAATAATTTTTAACAATGGTGGAATATTTTCAAACTTAAAAATAATTTTTTGTTAACTCACTAGAAATAATAAATTACCAACTTCAGTCTATTTTTACGTACGAGAGAGTTATAAAATAATAAAACATTCGTAATCCATTGGCGTATCACTTCTTTTAGTAGACAGTTGATATATTTTTTCAAGTTGTACCACGAGTATTTTCGTATGAAGTAACTTCTAAACAGCTGAAGGTGAAAAAGTGCAATTTTTTTTAAATGTTTTATTTCTCCACAAGTTATGTTAAGAACATTGTGTCATACTGGTCATATAGGTATAAGGGTTTAAACTTTGACTTGTAAACAACGTTACGTTCATAAATAATAAGTTTAATATAAAAACAAATTCCACATTTCAATGGCTTTTCTCCAGTGTGACTAACCAAATGTGTATTCACACTATCTTTACGAGAAAAAGTTTTTAAACAAATGTTACATTCAAATGGCTTTTCTACTGGGTGACTTTGCAAATGTGCATTTAAAGTACTTTTCTGTGCAAAAGTTTTCAAACAAATGGCACATTCGATTGGCTTTTCTCCAGTGTGACTAGGCAAATGTTTATTTATCACATTCCTGTGAAAAAAATTTTAAGCAAGGGCTACATTCAATGGGGTTTTTCCTGTGTGGCTATACAAATGTGTATTCAAACTATTTTTAAACAGATGTCACATTAGAAAGGTTTTTCTCCTGTGTGACTACGCAAATGTTTACTTAAATTACTTTTGTGCGAAAAAGTTTTTAAACAAATGTCACATTTGAAAGGCTTTTCTCCTGTGTGAATACGCGAATGTTTATTTAAAGTACTTTTACATTTAAAAGTTTTCGAACAAATGTCACATTCAAATGGCTTTTCTACTGAGTGAGTTTGCAAATGTGTATTTAAAGTACCTTTCTGTGTAAAAGTTTTTGCACAAATCTCACATTCAAATGATTTTTCTCCTGTGTGATTACGCATATGTTTATTTAAATTACTTTTCTGTGAAAAAGTTTTTAAGCAAATGTCACAATTTAATGGCTTTTCTCCTGTGTGAGTACGCAAATGTGTATTGAAAGTACTTTTATATTTAAAAGTTTTCGAACAAATGTCACATTCAAATGGCTTTTCTACTGAGTGTGTTTGCAAATGTGCATTTAAAGTACCTTTCTGTCTAAAAGTTTTCGAACAAATTTTACATTCGAATGGCTTCTCTCCTGTGTGAATACGCAAATGTTTATTTAAAGTACTTTTACGTTTAAAATTTTTCGAACAAATGTAACATTCAAATGGCTTTTCTACTGTGTGAATTTGCAAATGTGTATTTAAAGTAGCTTTCTGTGTGAAAGTTTTTACACAAATTTCACATTCAAATGACTTTTGTCCTGTGTGAGTACGCATATGTTTATTTAAATTACTTTTCTGTGAAAAAGTTTTTAAACAAATGTCACATTTGAATGGCTTTTCTCCTGTGTGAGTACGCAAATGTGTATTTAAAGTACTTTTCTGTAAAAAAGTTTTCGAACAAATGGCACATTCGAATGACTTTTCTCCAGTGTGACTACGCAAATGTCTATTTAAATCACATTTCTGTGAAAAGGTTATTAAACAAATTTCACATTTGAATGGAGTTTGTCCATTGTGAGCACTTAAACGTCTGTATAAATCACTTCTCTTCAATTTCTGACATTCATCTATACTTAACTTGAACTTATCAGTGAATCCGATATCCTGCAACTCTGCTTTCAAATCATGTTCAAATATTTCTATTTCATTTTTTACGTCTTCATCAAGATTTCTGAGAATGGTAAGATCAACTAATTGCCTTTTTCTGCAACTTGTTTTTTTCTGGTGAAATTTCGTTTTATATAGTAATTTCTTCATACAATGATTTGTAGAAAAGTGACTAAGACATTCTATTCGTTTTGTGTATAAATTTCCACAAAACCCACAGATCATAATTCCAGCAATGGTATTTGAGTTTGCAAGTTTTCCATTTTTTAATTGTCCTGCAAAAAGAAAATTAATACTATTTTTTGTAAGACTAGAAATTTGTGTGAAGAATAAATAAACTAAAAATTCTTTGAACGTATAGGTACCTACATATTTTAAATGGGTGATAACAATATCACTGTGAAAAAGTATTTTAGAAGTACAGTTGCGGCCGAAAAAATGAGATAGTTGTTGTTTCCTAGTGTGAGTGTGACTTTTACGTTTTCGGGAAAAATGGGATAGTTTTGTCGTACATTTAAATGATAATAACACTAAAATGTAAATAATATTGTTTTCCATTATTAAATATCAAAGGTTACTAAATAATTTTTAATTTTCAATAAAAAACAACAATTAGTTAGTATTTAGTAATCCCGCCATCGTGCTCTATGACTTCTCTTAATCTACTGGTCATCGATCTACGCAATGTAGAACGATATTATTCAGTTATTTCCTCCCAAGCATTATTTATAACTTCCAACAAAACTTCAACGTTTCTAAGTCTTACATTTGCCTTTCGCATTTATCTTACTAATGTTGCCAAAACATTTTCTACTGGGTTCAAGTTACGAACATTAATATTACGTGCCCGAAACTATTTGGTCACTACACCAGAGTTAAGCACTGCACAGTTATCTTGTTAGAAAATAAAATCATTGTTAGGGAATAGAACGTCAACAGAAGGAAGCATAACATTTTCTAAAATTCTGAGATATGCTTCACTATTAAATATTTCGCCAGTATGCCATAGAACCCCAGGTCCCTTCGTAGATATCCATGCCCACTTATTTACAGAACTACGATCATTTTTATTTGTGAAATTGACATAATTCTCGTCAAACCGAGTATTCGGTGGGCCTAGTCACGAATATTTCCGCTATTTGACGATTGGAAAACTTTTTCAATCGTAATAATGCGTTTCCAAAATTGTTCGTCATAAGCAATATGCTCTAAAGCAAACCCCATTCTTGCTCCTTTGTGGCTATTGTTTAATAATAATTTCCATGCTGCTGCATGGTATTTCAATTCAGACTGTGCTCCTCTGCGACGGCTCGTACGACAGGATGCTGTAAAATTTGTTGCTGGAACAGCTTGAACTACTGTTTCAAATGGATTTGCTCTTAAATGATTAATCAAAACAGCATCCTGTTCAGCAGTTGAATTTTTCAGACGTCCTGAGCCTGGAGTTCTATCAATTCTTCTCTCATATCGCCATTTTCTTAGGATACTAGAATCTGAGTTCCTGCTTACATTGTAAAATGCCACAGTTTGCCTCACTGACCAACCATCGACTATTTTTGCGATTATTCCACCTTTCGTTACTGAATTTATATGCGACATGATTACTTGCAAATTTGGAATTGTCTGTGGATAAGAAATGGCTCTTGTTATAAGGGCCCAACTGTAACAAACTAATGTTACGGGATAATATCTCTTCGATACGGTCGCTGGTTCACTTGAAGAATATACAGATGGGTTGAAAAATAAATATTTACAGTTTACACTAAATAAATGTATTTAATTACGTAAAGATCTTATTTTACATGACGCATGTTTACAAAACTTCATTGATAATGACATTTTTATATAAATTTCAAATAAATACTGAAGTGACATTTTGTGATAACTGACTAGATTCAAATGTAAAAATTAAATTTGAACACTCTGACATATGTCAAATCTTGAATGTTGCAATATGCCATATTCATAAGACAAATCCAAGCAGCTAGAATTATAGTTCATAAAAACGGCTCGAAACGGTTCCCAAGATCAGAGCCTGAAAGTTGTAAGTAAAACCCTAGTACATGATTAAATGGCTACTCTACCGGTGTGAAACGTTTGCGTATGAAAATGCCAGTCGGTTTTCCACGTTGTAAAACTTGCGAGAAAAATCGAAACTGTTTAGAAATGTTCTTAAGGTCTCAACTAACAGCGGTAAAGCAGTGGCACAGGTTTAGTCGTACAAAAAACCCTTGGCAGAGGCGATTGAAAAGTGTCAGAAAACCCCCCCGAAAAATCGATACGGTTCCCGCGCCCAACTTTTTTCCCAACATTCTTTAGCCCTTAACTAAGAACTGTGCGTAATGGCAGAAGTTTTGGATGACAATAAACCCTCGTCAGAGATTATTTAGTCGGAAAATGTCAACAAATTTGTTAATACACGATTGTTCGTTAAGTTTGCAAGTTGAGGCTAATTTTATGTATGCCATCACAATTGTTTTTATATTCTACCACAATTTAAAAAAAAATTATCACGATATTCAGACAATTCCATTTTAATATGTACCCATTGAAGAAATAATAATCTGGGTTTCATTTAATGTTACAGCTATTCCCTCCACCAGCTATGGGATGGCATGTATTGACCCCTTACCGATTTTTATATATAGCCCATGGTATGACAATTTATGGGAAATAAAAGTGAGTATTAACTTTTGTTGAGGCATTACGTCTAAGTATTTGGTCTAGCGGTAACCAAAATATCCAATAGAGAAAAAAATCGAAAGCTCCAAAAAAAGGAATTAAGAAAAAACCAAAAAAATTTAAACATTCAAACATTTTTTGATATTTTTTTGGCTTAGTACAAAAACATGTGTAAACTTATTATTTCAATAGTAAGCGCATTTTCTTTTATTTTGTTGACATGAATTTTCAAACATATTTGTGTGTTTACTTATTTATTGTTGTTTTGTGTGTTTACTTGTAGAACCTCAACCAGAATCGAGAAAGGACTTCCACGAGATGGTGGGATTTTTAAGAGCCCTTAAGAAACATTTTAAGAATCATAGACTACCAGGAACTGCAGAGTAACTTAAACTGCCTTATGCGATGGTTTCATAAAAAACGGAATGTTTTTAAATGTATAAATATACAAATATACTAGGTTTAAGCTTGAGATATAAACCTATTTAATACTTCCAGTAAAGAAATAAAGATGTGTTTTAAGTAGAAATGGAATGTTAGATATATTATTTTAAATGTTGTACAGGCACAAATGCTGTTTAGCACTCTTATATGTTATTACTTGGCACCTTGTATTTACAGAGCTGGGCAGTATTTAACAACTTTTCTTTTGAACGTATTTTAATTACTTTTGTTCTAACATTCACAGTAATTATACTCAAATGTTTTATTTCACAGAAAGTTGCCAAAAATAGTAATTAACTACTCATTACTAACACTTTTTTTGATTAAGTAAGTAGGAGTTACACTCCAGTAGTTTGTCCAGCTCTGTGTGTTTATACGAGTGTAATAATAAATTAATATGAACTTATCATAAATAATTTTCTACTTTTATCTTGATATAACATCATTTAAAAATCTAATGATACTCCAGTCTAGAATGTATGTTAGTCAAATTATTTTTTAATTATTGCATTGTTTCTACATTATAGTTTATTTATTCTCATTCTGTTTGTTAAGTACTTTGTGAAAGAAATTATTTGTTGTGTATTTTTATACCAAAATAAATAAACTGTTTATATGATTACTGTTTTATTTTTTCCAATTTAATTAACCATTTATGGTCCATCAATTTAATTTAACTCAACATCTAATCATTATTGAATTAAATTGAATGAAATGTTAAATGATGGACTATAAATGGTTATTTTGAAATAAAATAATTAAAATACAGTAAATTTGAATATACCGCCAAAACCTAAAATTACAGAAATCTTTTCAAAATCACTCAATTGTTTAGTCGACAGGCTCTTTAGATGGCGCCACAATCAGTGACTCATTACAGTGACTATATACAAGACAGTGGCGACAATTATGGTCGTCCTAGTGATTGGTTATCTATGTCACGTGGTATCGGCCGCCATTAGTTTGCTAAATGTTTGTTTATTTACCATTTGGTTCTATTGTATTCTTAGTACAGTTTTTAGTTTTTGAAAGTTTTCGTGCAAAATTTGGTGTTTAAGTGCTATTTATAAACGTTCTGGACTGAAGACTTATTTATTAGTGTATTATTAATTGCTTTGGAACTATAATTATTATTTCATACACCATTTTCACTTGAGGGTTTTTGGTTAAGCTATAAGTATAGTAGATAAGTTTAATATTACTGTACCTACTTGTATTTTTATATATGATTTAGAGAAACAAAATTAGTGATTAATACATATATTATTCAAATAAATATCTATTTTGGCCTTTTTATAACCAAATGTCCTTGGTAGGTACTTTCAGTGGATTTTGAGCATAGTTTTAGACACTGAATTCATCGATTAAATTAAAACATAAATGTATTCTCGAGTTTTACCAGTTGTTTCTTGTTATTTCTAAACACTCTTAGAAAAAAATTTAGTTCTAAACATAATACCCGATTGTCCTAAATTGAAAAATAAAATTATTTAACGCTACATTGTATTCACATTAAAAACAAGTTCAAAAAAGAATAAGAGTGCTTCTAAAAAATTAGCTAGTAAGTCCGTTGCTGGTCATTTGTTTTGAATATTCAATAAATAATTGCAATACATTTTTTATTTTATTATTTATTTGAGTGAATGAAAACGACGAATACTCAGTGTGTATTAATTTATTACTTTTAGGCTAAGCGCTTTCGGCTGTTAAGCCATTATCAAAGCCGTCGTCATTTAAAAAGTAATTGTCAAAGACATCAAGCTGATCAAAAACAAGAATCAATACTCAAGATCCATCCAACCATCGTTATGATTGAGTCATTCTAATAAAAACTTTAAATACCCTATTATAAGGGTGTAAAATTATATTCACAAGATGTAAATACACTCAAAATTAAAAAACTCTAGAGTTTTTTAATTTTGAGTGTATTTACATCTTGTGAATATAATTTTACACCCTTATAATAGGGTATTTAAAGTTTTTATTAGAATGACTCAATCATAACGATGGTTGGATGGATCTTGAGTATTGATTCTTGTTTTTGATCAGCTTGATGTCTTTGACAATTACTTTTTAAATGACGACGGCTTTGATAATGGCTTAACAGCCGAAAGCGCTTAGCCTAAAAGTAATAAATTAATACACACTGAGTATTCGTCGTTTTCATTCACTCAATTTGCATATAGTGTGTACACCATATCCACAGGCATTTCTATTATTTATTTGCTTGATGGGTTTTTAATTAAAAATAAAATCTCTGAGAAAATTCAAAAATATTGGGGCATTATGACATGTACTTGCAGGGACCAAAAATATTAGATATAAGCTTTATATTATCTTCTTTATTAAATAGTGTAAAACATTTAATTACATTTATTATTAAAGAGGTATGTGTTTCACTTTTTCTGGTGGAGTTTCAATGTCCGAATTGCAGGTACAGTCTGTAACATATAAAGACATTCATTGATTAATTTCAGAGTAGATGAAAAAATGAGCATAGGGTAAATATTTCCGTAATAGTCCAAATTTGTATCCCAATAACAAGTCAAATTAAAATATTTTATCACTTATTTTATTTTTTTCTATTCACACAAGAACAGAGACTAACATCCCTCAGTGGCATATTTCTATCTAATTCATTGTTAAGAGGCCTGGTGCATTATTTCCGCTCCGATTATATTTGCGGCAATCATAGATTAAAGAAAGAATCCCTAGTACATATTCCTACACTACACATTACAATTTATTGTAGTATTTATTTGTTTAGCATGACATTTAACATTATAATCCAGAATTTAAGAACTTACCTTATATCTTTATCTGATGGTAAATAGAGATACATCCATAATTTTGTATGCAACAAGATTTATATTAACATCGGTCCACTTTTTCCAAAAATATTTTATGATTCACCTAATAAAAGAGCTTTTATTTAAAATTGCACATTCAAATCTAGTTTAAAAGTGGTAAAACCCTCTTAAAACGGGTTATTTAGTTGCATGTAGTCAAATGTAAATAAACCAAAATTAGCAAACTAATGGCGAATGGGCGGAGCTTATACCCAATTGTCGCCACTGTCTTGTATATAGTCACGGTGTGACTCATCTATCTGTGGGATATCTGTGTGTTGCGTCACTCCCTCTCTCTATGTATCTTGGCTTACGAAAAGCGGGAGAGTGGCTTCAAATTGAACGCGCGATAAAAAATTCGAGTTTCTCAGCGAGTTTTAACCATGTCGTGATAATTTTTTTTTAAAATTGGGGTAGAATTTTAAAATAATTGTAATGACATACATAAAATTAGCCTCAACTTGCAAACTTAACGAACAATCGTGTACTAACAAATTTGTTGACATTTTCCGACTAAATAATCTCTGCCGAAGGTTTATTGTCATCCAAAACTTCTGCTATTACGCACATTTCTTAGTTAAGGGCTAAAGAATGTTCAGAAAAAAGTTGGGCGCGGGAACCGTATCGATTTTTCGGGGGGGGGGGGGAGGGTTCCGACACTTTTCAATCGCCTCTGCCAAGGGTTTTTTGTACTACGACTAAACCTCTGCCACTGCTTTACCGCTGTTAGTTGAGACCTTAAGAACATTTCTGAACAATTTTTACGTGGAAACCGTTTCGATTTTTCTCGCAAGTTTTACAACGTGGAAAACCGGCTGGCATTTTCATACGCAAATGTTTCACACCGGCAGGGTAGCCATTTATTGATGTACTAGGGTTTTACTTACAACTTTCAGGCTCTGATCTTGGGAACCGTTTCGAGCCGTTTTTATGTAGTCTCAGTCTCCGTCTATTAGACAAAAATCTGCTATAAGAGTTGTCCCATTTTTTATTGGCCGCAATCGTACATTTAACACAACTAACACAACTGTTGTATGTAAGAATTCAAATTATTAGTATTTCACATAACATGTAAACTTTATTTACATTAAGTTGTAAAAATGATAACAAAATATAAAAAAAAACGTAATAAATGAAACAAAATGTGTGATTATTTAAAACAGCTCAAGCCAAGAGACCACGACGGGCAGACCGTCGTTATTTTATAAAAACTGAAAGTTTCTCTGTGCATGTCCCCAACACAGGTAAGAGTAATCAGCAACTATGGAGTTTGGATTATGGCTATTTAGGCAGATAACAGATAGTGAAGGTGTATAAAATAGTACCTTAAATTCGTTGAAGTATCAAGCTCAATTTTTGTATATTTTCTTCGGAATAACATTAGAAATCACAGCTACAATTACTAGATACCCCTAAATTTTAATAAAATATAATTATATTTACGTTATAGTATAAAAGCTGAATTTTATATATTATACCTATAAAAAATATTACCTCAGTAGCCAGATGGTGTTAATCATTTTTATATCTTGATAGACACATTGAATATCCGCTTTAAGTGCGAGCAGGAAGTAATAACTTTATAATATTAGACAATATTTTTTACTTTATATAAGACGATTATGAACACAACCTATCTCACTCGCAACCCCTTGAACAGTTGTCGCCTCGCGCTAGAACCTACTGCAGACTTTAAATGTGTCTGGTAAGATGAAAAAACTATTGAAACTGTCTGGCTACTGAGGTAACATTTGTATAGGCCCTCAGATATAATATATAAAATTCAGTTTCTATACTATAACATAAGTATAATCAATCATAGGGATCGTACCAAAACTATAGAGGCAGCACTTCTGTCGAAAGTAGAGTGCCCAGTTGTTAAATAAGAAAAATATAGTGATGTAAACAGTGTAATAAATAACTTAGAAATGCAAAAAAAAGTTGACAAGATGATGAGTTTTTGAAAAATTTAATACCAAAACTACAAACATTTTATTTTCTATGTGCTCAACAGACATAGATTAATTATTTAACTACAATATTGTTACGAACTCGCACACCGAAGTAGCTACTAAGTACGGTCCTGTAACCTTACGTTAACGGAGTTAAAAAAAATGGCGCGCGCGCCGAATTCTGAGAAGGTCTATTGGGATTTTTTGTGACCTTTTTTATAGACATGTTCTCCGAAGATCTTTTAAGGATTGAGCCGGTATTCGAGAAATATTCCGAAAAGGCGATTGTTTTTGTGTAGGTCGCAAACTAGAATTATCTAGAAAAAAGGCCACTTATATATAAAGGACCGACCATCAAATGAGTTATGACCATCACTGAAAGTTGAATACTATACTTTATCTTCGACTATAACAATAAATACTAAGATACAAGTACAGAGAAAGAACTTTATTCACAAATCTTAATAGTTACCTATAACAATGCTATAAAAAATTTAGTTGTAATTACTAATTTTTAATGTTTCAACCCTTACTCTGTTGAATCTACTCACATTACCTTTTTAAATTAAACTAACTGTTTTTAGATAATTCCACAATATATTTTGTCAAATAATAAAATTAACTGCAAAGTTTGAATAACAGTAAACTGAATATGGGGGAATGAATTATGCAAGTTTATCATTTCTTTTTGTGTTTGTTGCTAATATATTGTTGATGTACTAACTGGTTGAGGTGTTATAGAACTGTATATTTAATTTGCAGTATATGTCTCATTCTTTTCGGAATCATCAACATACCCCTCAAGTATTAACTTAATTTGATAATGTCAAAATTATTCAAGTGACATTACTCCTCTCAATATCAATAATGGACTGTTCCCTTTCTGCGAATCGGCTTCTACAAAAGGACAGGGTGTGAGTTAAAGCGGGTTTTAAACGGACAAATACAGTTCGAATCGGTATTTCAGTGAGTTTGCATCGATAAGCTTACGACGGAAAATAACCGGTGTACTTATTAATTGAAAAACTTTTTAAAGCTAATTAGTAAACTGATAATACAACAATAAATAAACTTTATCGTGTAAATAATGCGTGAAAAAGATCCCCCGATACGGGGGGGGAGAGATATGGTATGGAACCAAGTGAAGAAACAGTTGTAGGAACGAATATCCATAGTGGAGAAATTAACAAATAACAACCAAAAAAATTATTCAACTTACAGAAATCTCACTTATACTCAAATCAGGTTTATGTTTTCATTTAAAAAACTGACAATGAAGGAAATTTAGGTAAAATGCATCCAATGAAGGTAGGTCATATTTTACATAAAACATTAACAATCCCGAATATTATCAGCATAACGAGTGTTGGTAAAAATAAAATACGAGTGGAGTTAAAATCATTAAAAGATGCAAATAGGTTAGTAAATGATAAGCGGTTGAAAGAAGAACAATTAGTGTCTTTTATACCAAATAATTTACTTCAAAGGGAATTATCCGAAATGTAGATACGATCTTTAAAGACGAATGTCTTTTTCAATTTATTTCTCCGATAAATATAACCGAGGCGAGAGTGTATATGTACTGCGACAAATGGTATTATAACTTAGGGAAATATTTTACCTAGAAACGTTTTCATTAATAGCGTATCTTGTACAGTTGAACCATACGTTCAGTAATCCAGTGTTATAAATGCCTTGAATATGGACATGTAGCTAAACACTGTCGAAGTATGATCACTTGTTGTATGAATTGTACACAGATAAAAAATGAAACCCATAGTTGTAGAGATCCCCATGATAGTTTTTGTTTACACAACATAAAACAGTAGCAAAAATATGTCCAAAATTTTTAGAACAAAACGAAATTAAAAAATTTATGGCCGAACATAATTTGACTTTTTTGGAAGCGAAAGCTAACTTATATAATTCATACTCTTCAGCTATTAGCCTCAATAATGAATTTACAGTACCAGACACACAAAATTTAAATAGTTTTCCTCCTCTAACCCACAAGAGTAATGAAAATACAAAAAGTCAACACAAACTCAATATTTCACTCCCATAACCTTCGACATCAACACAATCGCAACCAGTCAAAACACCTTATTATCCACCTAACTTAGAAACTGATAACCCTAACAGAAGAAAAAAAATCTCAACCCATCCTCCCTCAAACACCCCAATGTTTCCTTTTACATTTGGTCCTAACAAACCCCTTCCACCACATAATAAAACTAATTTTGAAAGTGAAGCAACTGAATTTATCAACGTCTTTTTTCAAGTTGTAAACAAAAGGAAAAATGAGTTACAAAATTATAAAAATCATAGTAACTTAGAAAATTATTTATTATACAGAAACTGCCAGAACAAAAAAAAATCCTAAAAGAAAAAGCAAGACAAAACTGGTGCTCAAAACTTTACAACAATACTCCTGCAACAGAACTTTGGAACCAAGCGAAGAAGATGCAAAGGAAACCAATGTCAACAAAAAAATCAATTAGCTCGGATTGGGAACTTAACTTTTTTGACAAAATTGCACCCCCTTTGGTTTTAGCTGATATGACGCATATACAAAACAAAAGTGAGCAAAACCGAGGAAACCACAACATTTTTTCAGAGCCAATAAGAATTACGCACTAGAAAATAGAATAAACACTTCTCCAGGATACGATGAAATTCGATACCCAATGCTCTATCACTTGCCAGTTAATGCCAAAATACACTTAACTGATATTTTTAATGATATTTGGATCCATGGAGAAAACATTGCTGAATGGAAAAAAATAATTGTGATACCAATCCTAAAACCAGGCAAAAATCCGGATGACTGCGATTCTTATAGACCCATATCACTACCCTCGTGCATGTTAAAAGTTTTTGAAAGGATAGAAAAAAACAGATTAGAATTGTGGCTTAATCAAATCCAAGTTTCGCCACCAACACAATACGGTTATAGAAGAAATTATGGGACTCATGATGCTATTGCTCATTCAGTGACAGCTATCCTTATCAGAAAATAAGTACTTTGCCTCATTGTTTCTGAATATTAAAGGAGCGTACGACAATGTTGATTGGCTAGTACTACGCAATAAAATAGAGCTACATATACCAGAAGACGTTACTGATAATATATTCAAGTTTTACATAAACAGAAGTGTACCAATACGACAAAACAACGGCAATATGTTTGGATGTCGTACTATAACAATGGGCTTACCACAAGGATCTCTACTATCCCCTCTTCAATATTTATACAATGGACAATATGCGAATGATTTTGCTGTTTATATCCTTAGTAAAAATTTTGATCAATGTCTAATATCCCTAAACACAGCTGTCACTCCTATTTTACAATGCATCCAAACACTAGGTTTCGAATTATCATCACACAAATCCCAGGTTGTATTTTTTACAAAATATAACTTACCAGATATTCAAAAAATCACTGTTGATCACTCAGAGTTTCCTGAAGCCAGTTAATTTCGATATTTAGGCATCACTCTTGATAAAAAACTGGCATCTCATTTAGACGAAGTACTGCAGAAATGTAGTAAGGGATTGAATTTTTTAAAATCAGTCATGCGAACATAGTGGGGTGCACACCCCAGAACTGCTTTAACTTTTTATAAAAATTATTTAAGATCAATCATTAACTATGGATGCGCTATATACGGATGTGCAAACAACGAGACCCTACGAAAATTATATATTTTACAAAATAAAGCTTTGAGACTTTGTATTGGAGCTATGAAATCTACTCCTATTGAACCTATAAGAGTAGAAACTTTAGAACCGCCCCTACATCTACGCAGAACAATGATTTCCGAAAAAAAAATGTGATAAAATGCAAAACTAAAACATCGCCTATTAAAGCAAAACTATCTACACTAAATTATTATGACCTAACAAACTCTTATTGGATACACAAAAATTCACCTCCACTTTGTGATGGCTTCAGAAACGCTACAGATTTTATTCCACCTCTAGTAAGTATGGACATATATAGCTTTTTAAAAGATATTAAAGTAATCACCCCACAATACTCGGAAATAGCTCACTTGAACAATATAATTGTCAGACAAATTATCGATACTTACAACGATTACACACCTATTTTCACAGATGTGTCAAAAAATATTCATGGCACTGGCACATCCTTTATAATACCGCCACAAGAGCATTGCAAATTTAAATAGAATAAAACAACTTCTGTTTTGTCTGCTGAAGCTTTAGCAATCTTTAAAGCTATAGAGTTTGCGTTAGAAAGAAATAAAAACAATATTATTATTTTTACTGATTCACTTTCAGTGTTAAACAGCTCAAAGTCGCCATTAGAAATAACATCTAGTTTCAATAATTCTTACATAGTAAAAATAAAAAACGCAATTGCTAAGTCTCCAAATAAACACATTTTGTATGGGTTAAAGCACACTCGGGAATTATGTATAACGAAGTAGCAGATCAATTGGCAAAAAGTAGTATATTTTCAGAAGAAAGTAATGTGGAAACTACTGTAGAGTAACAAATAAATTTGTCCAGAAGTAATATGTATAAAACATGGTCAAACATATATCAACAGTACTGCATAACAAAACCTACCCGATACACTTTACTTGAACCAAATTTGAAAACAAAACATATTATAGGTATGAGAATTACAATTACCCTAGAATATATATTACAACTATATGCTGAATGAAATTTGGACACGCATGTTATCCTGGACACCCGCATAAAATCAAAATTCTGGAAAGTAACATTTGCGAAAATTGCAACGAAATTTCCGATTTGGACCACATTTTTTTCAATTGTAGGAGTTATGAACAACAATCTAAAAGACTATTACAAAGTCTTATTCAGCTAAATGTTCCATGTCCTTTCAATATTATGTATTTGCTATCCACAAACGACAAAATTATATTTGATGCATTGATACATTTTGTTTTTGAAGCTAAAATTAATCTGTAAGTCATCAGATATTCTAACTCTACTCTAACTCACCTATTGTATACAGGGTGTCCCGAGACTAATGGGAAAAAAGTCAGGAGCGTATAATCTGAGCCAAAATAATGTTAGTACTTCATATAAACTTTTTCTATGGAGGCCCTCGTTTTCGAGTTATAGGCCTCCAAAGTATTAATTTTGAATTTGGTTTTTATTTTTATTTTTTGTACTAGTTATTTGATCTTTATCAAATTTACGGCAGAGCTATAATGTACGTGTATGTTTATTTTGGAAAGGTAAACAGATTTACAGTACTGCCTTGAAGCCAGGGACGGACTACTCGCAATGGTTAGTGATCCAAAAAATTTGCAGGGATGGCACACCCTGTATGAAATCATCGAAATTGACTTCTCCACACATTAAGCTAACGAAAAGGTACTCTTGTTAGAATTCGATAAAATAAGCCGTTTGGATAATATTTACAGTTTTATTAATGCACTACGTACAAATCTACCTGACTAACTTATTAATACGATGTCCAGGATTTACTTCCTTTTAATCAAAATTACGAACATAACATTATTAAACCATTAAGAAAACCTCAAAAAAGACAAGTTATAAAACATTAGACTAATACTAATTCCTAAACAACAACAAAAACTAACGTTATTCTAATAAATGTTCAATATGAGCTCCTCCCACTTCCACGCACATTCTAAGTCTACGAAGGTTGTTTCTTTGCACTTGAATGAGCAATCCCACATTATTTCTAATAACATTGCAGTGTAACACAATTCTGTCTATTAAATCTTGTCTTGTTTGCACAGGTGTTGCGTATACCTTACTTTTGAGATAACCCTAGAGAAAGAAATCCATAGGATTAACGTCTCCTGATCGCGGTGGCCATTGAAAAGGGCCTCCACGACCAATCCATCTATTAGGAAACCTTGTGTGTAAATGCTGTCATACATCTAAACTGAAATGAGGAGGGGCCCCATCATGCATGAACCATAAATTCCTACGAGTTTGTAGTAGCACATCATCAAACAGGTTCCATAACTAATTTTGCAAAAACTCCAAATATCTCTGACCAGTCAAAGTACCGTCAATAAAGTATATGGCTCTATCAAATGATTGCCAACTATTCCTGCCCAAATATTAACCATGAATCGATGCTGGCTCCTAGTTTGGATAATGCCATGTGGATTCACATCATCCCATAAATGCATATTATGAGAATTTATGATTCCATCTCTGGTGAAACCGGATTAGTTCGTAAAGAGAACGTTACTAATAAATGTATTGTCTGCTTGTTGTTGTCGCAGAAACCACTGGCTATACTCAAGTCGTGCAGGATAATCAGCCACTGTCATACTGTGTACTTTTTTCATGTGAAAAGGATATAACAGCTGTTCTTTTAGGACGCGATGAACAACTAATTTCGAGACGTTATGTTCTCTTGATACTTTTAGAAAACTCGTTGATGGTTCATTATCAACTGCATTTAACAAGTCTTGTTCAACTGCCACAGTACGTATGCTTCGTACTGGGCCTTCTCCACCTTTTTTTGGCAAAAATATTCCTAAAATTAAAAATTTTGTTTTGTATACATAGAAAATTACATTTACTTATTCATACCTGTTCTCGTAACCTGAGATCAATACACTCAAACATTCGTCTGTCTGACAATGCTCTGTTTGCAAAATGTTCTTCATAAAGCCTTCTGGCCTCTAAACAGTTTCAAGAAGCCAGTCCATACATTAGATGCATATCTGCGTACTCGATAAAAGAGAATTTTGCCATTGTAACTGTTAAATTAAGGACTTATGAATTATTGACAAGTACTGACTACGAACTATTCTACACAACGTTTGACAACTAATCCTATGGTAACTTGATAAACGGTAAAAACACTTATAAAAAGTTTTTACCAACTTTCGAATTAATAAGTCGTTAATGTTTTTCATCTTCTGCTATTATTTTTTTGTAGTACTGTAGGTAAATCTTGGACATCTATTAATAAGTTACGTTTACCTCGTTGTGTACTTATAAAAATGGCGAATGCGTAAATTGGTACGTAGTGCATGAATAAAACTGTAAATATTAGCCAAACGGCTTATTTTATCGAATTCCAACAAGAGTATCTTTTCGTTAGCTTAATGTGTGGGGAAGTGAATTTCGATAATTTCATACAGGGTGTGCCATCCCTGCAACATTTTTGGATCACTAACCATTGCAAGTAGTTCGTCCCTGGCTTCAATGCACTACTGTAAATCTGTTTACCTTACCAAAATAAACATACACATACATTATATCTTTGCCGTAAATTTTATAAAGATCACATAACTAGTACAAAAATTAAAAATAAAAATCGAATTCAAAATTAAAACTTTGGAGGCCTATAACTCGAAAACGAGGGCCTGCATAGAAAAAGTTTATATGAAGTACTAACATTATTTTAGCTCATATTATATGCTCCCGACTTTTTTCCCATTAGTCCCGGGACACCCTGTATATACCTACCTACCCGTGGTCTACCTGTTTGTCTTTTTTATAAGAAAATGCCCTGAACGACCCCTGGGCGAGAAGAGTGTAAACCCCGTATTTTCCTCTTTGCTACGTTAGTTAATTACAAGTATGTAAGTACTTAATACTAGTACCCTTAGAAGATACTAATTATATAATACTTTTGTTTTTTTTTACTTTTTTCTGTAACTAATACTTTTTTTAGACCTTTAGTACACTCAGACTTACTGCGCCTATATTTATAAAGAGTGGTTTTTTATGCACATAGTTTCTGGCTGCATGGGTTCAGCCCTAAAACCAACAAAAAAAAAAAGACAAATAGATAAATACAAGACAAATAAATAATCAATAATTTGATGTTTATACAGAAATAAAATAAAAATAATTTTTGCACATGCTAATTAGGAAACGTTACACTTCACTTGCCAATTGCAAAACAGACTCCTATTAATGTGCAAGTTTTTAATACTTATTTTTTATTGAGACGCCTGAAACAGCAAAGATAAAAAGCTTAAAAACAACACCAAAAGCTATAGGGTACTCTACGCTAATGTCAACATCAGCCGTTCAATCGCGTCCAGAGGACAAACAAACGGATTATTATACTGACAGTGAATAGGCAGTTATTTTTATTTTAAAATTTTTGAATCTTTTGATCCTTAAAATGCCTAGTTTTTGTGATGTCGTTGATTGTGGAAGCAGTGGAATGAGGGATAAAGTGAATTTTTATTTATTCAAACCTTCAGTGTTAAAGAACAAACAAACCAAAGTTGAATATTATGAAAAAATACGGAAAAAATGGATTGCAGCACTAAATATAGAAGATTTGACTGAGATTAAATTAATGTACACTCAAATTTGCTCTCAAAACACTTTATAACAGGTGAATTAATGGATATATACCACTGACCTTGTTTATAAAAATATGAAAATGACAGAATCCTGAAGAATCATTAATTTGGGTAGGAAAGAACGAGCTCCTGTCAAAGTGGAATTTGTTTCATACTTGAAAAAACGCAAAGAATCTCAAAGGTACCAACATAAGCGTATCTAATGACCAACACTCATCCAGCGAGAGGAGCACAAGATTTTAAGAAAACACCTAATTCTGGCGAAAGCAAATAATCATATAAACTGCTACATACGAAGAAACAAACTATTTGTGGACGGAAAAATATATTCTCCTGAAGAATTAGAAGTAATAGAAACTACTGAAATAAACAGACCGAAATCAAATAGCGAACCTGCGACCCCGAAGCGAGATAAAGCAGTGGCAAACATTCCCAAAATAACAGCTGGGCAAAGAAGAACAATCATTTGTGGGAGGAAAAAAAATACTAGAGCACGCACAGGTTCTACGCAAAGCATCAAATAATTTATGTATGTTAATTTACTATATTTACTTTCTGTCTTAAATAACTTCTTCAAAAATCTTATTAATGTCATCATACTTTGTTATTATATAAAAACCAAATAATTATTGTAAAGACTGTCAAATAATTTAAAACTGTTTACTGGTTGGTGCATTCACATGGATGAATATATAAGAAATTTTATGCTAGAAAAAATAACAAAATATCCCCTGAATGATACAAATGAAGCAAAAGAAGTTTTGTCTGTGAATAACAAATTGAATAACTTCAAGATTCTTAATACTAATATTTGTAGTGTTTCAAAAAATATAGATGAATTAAAAATATATCTTGAGGAACTTGAGACATGTTTCGAGTGCATAGTTTTAATAGAAACTTGGCGAGTCCCGGATACGTCCTTCCTCAACATGGCCAACTACACAACCCTATACAATGGAGGTAGCTATAACCAAAATGATGGTGTTATCGTCGTTGCAAAAACAAACTCATACCATTCGCATGAACATATTCAGATAAACGGAGGTATATTATTGAAAATTGTAATGGTTATGGATAAGCTGAGTTTTTGCATTTTAGCATTCTATAGATCTCCAGCAAGTCGAATTGACGACTTTCTTGACCAGCTTGGGAATATTCTAAATAAAGTAATCAACATTATTATAGCTTATTTGTAGGTGACATAAATAATGACTTGATTAAAATAACTGAAGATTCAAGAAATTATCTCGATATGATGAGTGAGCATGGGGCTTTCAATCAACTATTAATACTACAACAAGAGCGAGAAATGGATCTGAATCATGTCTTGATCATATATTCATTAAAACAAAACAACAAAACTTCAATAACATATTACCTCTCACTATATCAACATCAATTACGGACCACTACATAACGTTGTTACAAATAGTACTGAATGAAACTTAAGACAATTCAATAAACAAAAAATATTTTCAAAAAGTAGACGAACAATTATTACAAAAAGCAATTAATAGTTTAAGTTGGAAAAATGAATTGTACCCAATGCATGATATCGAATCGACAACAGAAAAATTCATCAACATCATAAACACATGTGTACAAAAATCAACTCAATACTTCAGATTAAAAAATAGTGAACGTAAAAAGAGAAATTGGATAACAAAATCATTGATAAAACACATCAACCAAAAAAATCATTCATTTTTATTATGGAAAGAAAATCCAAATAATGTAAACTTGAAAAATGATTATTTAACGAAAAAAAAAGAAACGGGTAAGACTGCCAAAGAAAATTATTATAAAAAATTAGTTGAAAAAGGACAAAATGCAAGTAAAAAACTTTGGAACACTGTGAATGAATTTTTGAATATCAAGACAGGAAGAATAATAAATAATATTAGGAATGAAAAAAATGAGATCGTCACAGATCCAAAAGATGCTGCTGATATATTTAACAACTTCTTCGCTAATGTGGGGGAAACTTTGGCAAAGAACATACGACAAAATCCCAATTACAAAAGTAAAAAATATATAAATAAAAATTCACTTTTTCTTACACCAACGAATACTACTGAGGTTGAAAATACAATAATTAGCTTAAAAAACAAAAAGGCTCCCGGGCTTGATGGAATGAAAGCTGAAACTCTAAAGATTATTGCAAAATTCATATGTGAACCTTTGATGGACATCATAAATAAATCCTTCGAATCAGGCACATTTCCTTCGATTCTAAAGAAATCTCTTATAACTCCAATTTTCAAAAATGGTAATACAGAAAATATTTCAAACTATAGGCCTATTTCACTTCTATCTTTAATAAGCAAAGTCTTTGAAAAAATTATAAAAACGAGACTTACGACATACCTATCAAATTATAATCTGCTGTCGACATCCCAGTATGGCTTTAGAGAAAAAAAATCTACCAATGATGCAATCCATTCCTTGACAAAAACCATCTACGAATCCTTAGATTCAAGCACTCCATCTATTGGGTTTTTTTTGGATCTAAAAAAGGCCTTCGATACTGTCGACCACTCCATACACTAGAAGATATGGGTGTAAGGGGTTTAGCTCATAATTTATTCAAAAGTTATCTAACAAGCAGAACACAAAAAACTAAATTCAAAAATCATGTGAGTGAAGAGATCAACATTAAATGTGGTGTATTGGGGCCAGTGCTATTCGTAATTTACTTAAATAATCTATTTGAACAGGAAACAATCGGAAAAACAATCAGCTTCGCGGACGATACTGTGATTTATTACAAACATGATGATTGGTATAATCTCAAAATAAATATTGAAAATGATCTTGGAAAACTCAAAGACTGGTTCGACAGCAGATTACTCTCAATAAACTTTGACAAAACTGTATACTTACCCTTCAGTAGTCATGAAACGTCTCTGCCAAAATACAATCTTAATATCCAACAAGATTTTTCAATTAAACCTGCAAAAAGAATTAAAAACTTGGGTATTTACATTGACAATCACTTACGATGGAACCATCATATGAAATATTTAACTAAAAAGCTTCGGAGTATCCTATTTCGATTTAAGCAAGTAAGCCAATTTTTGAGCTTTAGATGTAAAACAATACTGTACCACAGTTTGGTTAAGTCACACCTCAATTATGGCATTATTGGCTGGGGAGGAGTTTCAAGGAATGTCCTCGAAGTGTCTCAAAGGTGATTCCTCCGAATGATTCTCAACAAACCTAAAAGATATTCAAGCTCGCTACTCTATACTGAAACACAAATATTAGATGTTAGACAATTATACATTATTCAGATAGGATGCCATCAATATAAAAATAAATACAAACTTACCACTCAAAATCAAAGATACGCAACAAGATTGAATAATCAATACTGTATACCAACAGCTCTTAAAACAATAGGTCAAAAAGGTTACTCCTACTTGGCACCTAAATTATTCGGGCAACTACCACAGAGAATTATTGATGAAACTTCTTTTAAACGCTTCAAAACCCAACTAGTAACATTTGTTACAGAAACAGACAAAACAAAAATACACAAAATGATAGAATGCTGAATCAAAAAACAGAGAAAACTCATATACGAAATGTATGTCTGAAATACAATCATGTAAAAATGGATTTATATTGTTTTTAACTGCATTTTTTGTTTTTTTTTAAATTTTGATACACTTGCCTATATTCACCACATACAAGTATGTACAATACTTCTGTGGATGTCTAGATGTTTATTCAATTTTATTTGTATTTTATCACTGTATTTGTAAAATTTATGAATAAACATTATTATTATTATTACTTTTATTTTAAAAGGTGAACTGTCTGATATAAAAAAACGTAGGGAAATAAAAAAAACTAGTAAGGCTTTAAAAATACTAGAACAGTCTCAAAGAAAGGAGAAAAAAGTGTATTGAATAAAGAAATGTAACAGGATCAAAATTTTGTTGTGCTACTCCTGGGTGCTAATCCTTGACCTATTGCAACCTTACGAAAACTCACTAATATCGTTGTTGTCACAGTAATACATAGAATACTGTATGTGGAATGGTTAATTGTGATAATGGCAAGTACTCGTTAAGTTGCGAATAAGTAATTGGCAGTTTTACACTAATTTTTAGACTAATAATGATGTGGCTCAAGATATAGCTGATAAGATCTGATATTTCTTTACGCTGCAAATTGTCATTCTTCTTCCCAAACTGACTTGCACATGGCAGAACTAAGCCTTTCTTTTTGTAGAACTCTGCACTTTAAAAGAAAATGTGGAAAGTTTGCAAATAAATATCAAAAACAATGAACACCTGTGTTCTATTTATTTTATATCCCAAATGTTGAAACATAGTATAAAAAAATGTATACACAAGAAAATAAAAGAAGTGTGAACTGAAACACACTTATTTTAAACACAGCTTGGACAATACTGTGGGCTTCCTACAATTGCAGATTCCCAAACAGTCCATGTTGTACCATTCTATTTTGCAATTACCATTATCACAGACAGTCATAGGTCATTTGTCAACAATTGAATCTTGAAATAACATTCATATTTCTTGTATAATACTACTTACTAAGGAGTTCAGGCATAATGACATTTATGAAACAATAAACCTTGCGATTCCTAAGCTCAAAAATCTTCATTAAATAATACTCGCTATACAAATAGTTCTTTAGCACTCCCGATCACAAAACAATGTTTATTCACATCCTTCTGTTGTTGAATTTGATAAAAATAAGCATAAATATGTGGTATCGAACAATCTTCTAGTAAGGACAAGATAACTAAGTTACAATGTTCATATTGGTTAGTAGAGGAAATTTCTTAGCATCTTTGGAGACATCTTCACTTTTTAAAGTGAAAGGGTCCAGGTTCATGTTACAAATAACACTCAAATTTTGATTACACTGGTTCGCCACTTCAGGATCCTCCGTTGATAATCATTTGAAATACTCACTCATGATGATAACTTATCAAAAACAAAAAGAAAGAATCGCACACATACACGATTCTTTGCAAAAATTGAAAAACATCTCATGTTGTGGGACACAACGCAATCTTTGTTTGTCCTCTGACAGCCATAATGAATTCAATGAGCTATTTTCGTAAAGTGCCCTATACAAGTCCAAAAGAGTTTAGGTGGCATGAAATGTGCGAATCTCAGCTGGTTGGTTAGGCGCAATTCTGTTTTCAGATAAAAATAAAATTGGTGATGCATTATTTTATTTTTATTTGAGCTGTATAAACGCATACATTGTTAACCATAAGGTCAACTTTTACTTTTATATTAATTCTTATTTGCCTGTATAAACCCACTTACATCCAAAAGATGTTAGGTAACGGGTTATGTGTGAAGCGCGGCGATTGACACATTTCAACATGTGCACTTCTGTTTTCAGATAAAAATAAAATAAAGTTGGGCATCTCTTATTTTATTTCTATATGAGCTGTTTTAACCCATACATCATTACCCATAAGGTCAACTTTTATTTTTATTTTAATTTGTCTGTATAAACCTGCCTCTTTAGTAGTGAGTTATTATAACTCAGGATGTTTGTTTATAGCTAGGTACTATTAATTGCTAAAAAGCAGTAGAATAATTTAATATATAATTTAGCAGGAGTAGATAAAGTATATTAGACCTAAATACCCATAAATTAATATAACTCACCTTTCAATTTAGTTCGCCTTGCAGGTTTAACCTTATGAGAGCTATCACTCTCTGTTTTAATTGCAATTTTAAATTCTTCAAGTACTTGAACTATGTTTAAATTGTCAGTAATTTCTTGTTTAATAGGATACATACTATTCATATTTACATTTTCAAAAATTGCCCTAGTCACTTCGTCACTCACTTCTTGTTTAACGTCCATATTCCAAACAAAATCATCGTGGATATCGATTTCTTCCTTGATGACATTTTCTTCAATATCCATTCTGACTGTATTTTATTAAATTAATAATAATTAAAATAAATATTAATTCAACTAAAACAGCCTAACAAATAAATGATGAAACACATTCTTCTTCTATTTCTACACACAAAAGGTGGGTAATATGTGATCACACTCTGACGATATTTGCATCTCTCTTTGTATGGTAATTAAACAAGGACAAAACTACTAAATAGGTTACCGTTGACACATTAAACAAGTACTGAAATTTGGAGTAATGTTGAGACTTTTATGGGTCGATTCTGAGAAATCACCTATAACTTACAGAATCTATAAGATATAGAATCTGTAGTTTGCTTTTTACAGATTTGTAAAATGTCCTATTCTGAAACAAAGAGCCAAATTACAGATCTATAATTTATAGGTTTCAACTTCACACATATTTATGATGTCAAAATGATAACCTTCCTGACTGGTTTTAGATTATGTCGTAAGTAAAAATTTAAAACTTGATATATAGTTTATTATAGTAATATTTGTACAGCACAAATAGAAAAAAATCCAAAAACACGTCATCCCAACAATTAGAAATGTATTTAAATATGATGGAATCGGATTATATATTTAGAAGTAACACTATAAATCCTACCAAATCCAAATTATATATCAAAAAAGTGGGAAGAATTAACATTAAAATTAAATGCAGTTGTTACTGGACCCTATCTTTCAACAGAAGAATGGAAAAAGGCAAGTTGATCTTCATATGTATTTTCGTCAATTAATTTTTGCTGTTATAGAGATTCTTGGATTGGAAATATAGTACCAAGTCGAAATTTAGAAAGCTAAAAGCATCACGGTTGCAAACTGGAGGGGACCCCAAGAAGATTTAAAGCTTACAGTTATAGAAGAACGTGGTTTGGCAGTTTGGGGTAGAATTACTGTAGATGGAACACCAGATTTTACTTCATATAAAGGTATAGACTTGGTACCTGAAGACAACAATACAGAAAATGAAAACCAAGAGGATTATGAAGTGCTCTACATTGAAACCGTGTCTACAGAATCTACACCAGCAAGCAACATACCATTTGAACCAACACCAACCACGTCTCTTAAATAATTGAAGAATAAAATACAACCTAGACAAACGTCAAAAACCAAATCTCTTTCAGTGTTGGCAGAAAATTTAATTCATGATAGTGAACAATTAACCAAGCACAATGAGAACCTAGTAGGCGCTTTAGAAAAATTAATAAACACATACTCAGAAACTGAAAAATAAAAAATAACACTGAAACGACTCAAGCTAGAATTTGAAATAAAAAATTTCAATATACAGATAAAAATTTCGATTTTCCTTATAAATGAAAACAGTATTTTTTATTTTTGAATTTATTAAATAATGTTCGTTTAGTTATGAAAATATATTTATTTTTCATAAGGATTTACTTTGTTTTAAGTTTTGATATTTTTGGTTTAAATAAAACATTTTTTTATGTTTATTTCTTTAATGATTAAGGATTTTTGTTCTATGTAAATTTATCGAGCATGAAGAACTCAATGTTCGCAAAAAACTTAGGATGGGACTCTGCTTAATAGCTGTGACTGGGGGTGCACAATAAGCTTAATTAATAGCTGAGAGGCAACTAACCCCCTTCTGACTAAAAAAAGGAAGAACTTGCGTAACAATATTTAAAAATAATTTTATTCCAAAAAATAAAACCCAAAGTATTTTAAGGTTTATTTATTAATTTAAAATATTTTCTTCTAATGTAATTGTCTCGAGCATATCTTCCCAAATCTAATAATTCATTAACATTAGCTTCGTGTCGAATATTATCTAAAAAATATAAAGTATTTTTTATCTGAATCAAATCATTGATATTTTTCTGCATACCATCATTGCCTTCAGCATATTCCATTTCATTTTCTGCAGTATCTAAATTTGCATCTATTGCAATATTATGAAGAATGCAACAAGCATAAATTATGTTAGCTGCTTTTCTAGGATGGTACACAAGTGTACGATGCCTAGAAAGACATCTGAACCTTCCTTTTAAAATTCCATTTGTGCGTTCAAGAACATTTCTAGTTGACGTTAATAAACGATTGAATGCCTCTTCATTTCGAGGGTTAAGGAAGGGAGTGAAGAGCCATGGTTCCAATGGATAACCACTGTCCCCTAAAAAAGAAATTAGAAATTTCTTTTGTTATCATGACAAAATTTGTGAGAGTTTTTAGAGACACTTCTATTTACCTATTAAACGTGTACCTGTATCCCCTTGCTGGTATTTTAAAAGTAAATGTGCCCTAATTGTACTAGTACTCCAGATTGCCGAATCATGGGTTGACCCAGGATATCTCGCTGAACAACCTATGATTTTAGAAATTTAATCGGATATCTAAAAATGTTAAGTGTTATGACAAAATTTATATGTATCTATATACCGATACTTACCAGCATTACATTTATGGAATATTTTCCTTTCCTATTAATATATACAAAAGGGGGATATTCAACATCATTCATTGGTGGTGCTGAGATTTCTACATGTGTTCCATCAATGGCACCCACAATACCTCTGAAGTTGAACTTGTCATAAAATCTAAAAAGAATGAAATATATCATTCTAGTTACTATACTAATTATAAATTTGGTATTACTCTTGTTTTATTATATTTTTTTCTGCCTCAGTTGTAGGATATTTTATAACAGCCCACATTAAAAATTGGACAATTAATTCACATACTTGTGAAATAGCTCTACTTATTGAACTTTGACTAATTGCAATCTAAGTATTACAGCCGATAACATTTTGATATGATCCAGTCGCCAAAAAATTTAGAGTAGCAAAAACCTTAAAATATTTGTTACAGGTATGTTACATTGTTAAAAAGAATATATTTTTCTAAGAGATATTCTTACTTTTGCTTCAAAGGGAATTCCCAAACGTGCGGCCGCAAAGAATTCAGTAGAAAATGAATGGAGACCTTGTCTAAACGAAACATTTGTTTAAAATTCATATCAGGCATATCGAACGGATTAAATTCATCCCTCAAACGTCGTCTCTCGATTCTCATGTAATTTCTGAAAATTAGAAAAAAGCGCATTCCAATCTATTATTTTCTTATAATAACATTATACCAACCGATTCACATCTTCCTCCAAAAGAATACCCGCAAATAAATTGATTAGCTGGCCATCCATTATTCTCGAAAAAAAATTCTTACCACAACAGTAGTTTGTGCAATTTTCAGACTAATAATAAGATCCTGTACTGCTTATATAGTGACAATTCCCTCGTCTGTAAATATTTACGAATCTATAAGAAAATCTGTAACTAACAGCCCGGTATAGAATATCATTTCCTGTAAATTTTACAGATTTTGGCTTACAGACCTTACAGATATGCTCAGAATCGACCCATTAGTTATAACCATAAAGTATGGAGGGTAGAAGTACTTCTACCCTCCATACCATAAAAGTATCTAATGATACAACAAATACTTGTTTAAAATTTATATAAGTATATGTATTTATTAAATAAAATTCAAGTATTATTAATTAATTTTAAAAGCACCGAGTCAAATGCATAAATTAGTATGACTTTTTTTATATGCATAACTTTTTAACAAAATTTCAATTAAACTTCTAATTTCTTTTTTCCCGCAACTAAAGAAGATTTTTAGATATTGCAAAGCAGTGGAAGTGTGTCCGCAAGTGAGCTTAGATTGTGACTCAATGTTTGGGGCAGGAAAAAGTCAAAACAAACATATCTATTTTATTTGTTAATCTGAGGTCGAACCAATACCAAAAAAGCGGCTTGTAACAACAAAACAAAAAATAAGTAATAAAGTGCCGCCTTCTACCAGCACCTGTGAATCGATGCATTATTGCCGACGTGCAATTTCACCAGTGTTGCCAACAGTTAACAAAACTAAAACTGACCCGTGAGCCGCCTCCTCTGATTCGTTTTCTCAATATTCGTTCCTCGGAACGACTCTCATTGAATTATACGCGAGATTAGTGTGACGTCACAGTTTGAAACTGTATCCAAACAAAACTTGTTGCCATAGGAAATTCCATTTGAGTGTAGATTTTTTATTATTTAAGCGTTTCATACGTGTTTTTGAAAGGAATAAATTGTTAAAGAGTAAGTAATCGTGTCTACTCAATATAAAAAATTATAGTTTTGATAATGTAAGTTATCCTGCAATCCGTATATTTGATTTTAAAGCTATTTTTGAGGTTATATTTACTGGATTAATGTGAAAATATAAGTTAAATAATAGTGATTGTTTGTTCTAGTGTCATCAAAACATGTTTCAACATTCTCTTGAAACCTTTTTTAATGATAATATGGGTTTTTTAGTGAAAAATGCTTAATTGAAGTGAAGGATCCTTTCAAGTATCCCAATGAAGAAAAATTAAAACCGCTCACAAAGGACAGGAATTACATAATTCATTTTGATTAAAATAATTTCGTGATAATCGAAAAATATAACTATTATCACCAGATACAAGGTGTATTACATATTGCATGAGAGTACATGCGCTATTTAATATTATGGATACCAAGTGACATTATTGTGGGAATTTTCTCGACATCGAGAATGGAAGAAAAATTTACATGTTTTAATAACATTCTACCTTTACAAATTTGTACTGTTTATATTAACATAATAAAATGTTTTCATAATTATAAATTTTTGCTTCATGCTAAGAAAATTAAATTGAGGAAACGCTGCAAATTTACATAACTGGAAGTATGACATTTAGTCTGAAAACTCAGAACATCATGTCACAACTTTGACTCAATCAAATCATATTTGTATGAGGTGCAGAGTTTCTGTTGGTTGCTTTCAAATTTTACTTGATCTGTAGGCTCTTTTTTTCAACTACATGTGTAAACATATTCAATTTTATCTAAAAACAAATAATATAAACAAAAATGTTTCCAAATTTCTTTATTACACAGAGAAATATTTACTTGTAATACAATTGTTTACAGTTAATAGAAAGAGGAAAGTAAGGTACAGTAAGGAATTTCAATTTAAAACAGCAAACATTTAAAAAATCATTTACAGCAACTTGTAAAAAATGTAAAGTGAAAGATCTGTAATGACAAATAATAATGTATATGTTATAGGGAGATCGATATATACAGTACAAAATCAAACATAAAATGAACACGTACAAGTTTGCTTCTACCTTGTTTGCAAAGATTAATCATGTACAATAAAAAATTGGGCCAATTTTCTTTTCTCCATCCATAAAATGACAGCTACACAAAAAGTTCCGGGATCTGGTTCTATTGTTCTACAAATATTGTACAAACACTTAAAATAAAATGTTATTTTTATCATTATGTAGATACCTTGTCAGTTTCATCCATTTGCTTCTTACTTTTGGATCCTTTGGAGATCTATAAAACTTACAGTTGTTTCTGGCATTATAATGCTTACAGTCTGGTGGCCAGCACAGTATCATTACTCTTTATGTGAAGAAACCTAAAATTATACAATACAGATAGAAAAAGAATTAAAACAATTGTATTTCATAAGTTTATAATAACATGTTTAGGTTAGAAAACTCTTTTATTAAAATTATATTGTTATACATACCTATTTTGGCTGGAATCGAATATATCTCTTTGTAAAAGTCTTAGTGTATATCTAAATGTCTAAATCAGCAGTTATATTCAAAATATAAGGGAATAATCTCTGGTTCAAAATCACACCAATGGTATCTAAATGGCTAGTTTTGTTTGTTTGGATACAAAATTGACATAACCTAAGATTATGACGTCACCACTAATACCGCGTGTTGGGTTCGATCCTACCCCGGATTCGTTCCTTTGTACCCGGTCCGGCCGGAACGACACATCACTAATCACCATAGATAAAGGATAGGTTAGGTTGATTTTCAATAGATAGATTGGCAACTCAATATTAAGATTTTGGTTCACTAATTGTCGTGACCTCTGGCGAGTGTAGTCAGAAATAAAGCAAAAGCGGGAACCGTACATATAAAATTTAAATTTTTTTTCTGGAACTGGAAGATTGTTTAACAATTCACGAAGAAAAAAACTGTTTCACTACATACGTTTATTTACAAGTTAGATAATAATTAATATAATATACAATATACAAATATGGCCTTCTCAACCGAAGTATATATAGTATTTTTTTCACTACTAATGGCCGAATTAATACCGAAAGACCTTATTTTTACTTTAAAATTAGTCATTTCCCCAATTATTCAAGGATATCGTAATATCAGCTCGGAATACTTGTCCAAGCATTGAATAAAATCATTGAAACTGAGGGGATTCAATAAACTCTCATTTCTACTATTATTTTAAATAATTTTCATATTTTCTGATAATTTTCATTGTCTTAGGACATTTCCTAGAGTTTATTTTTCATGTTCATTTCATTAAATAAATAATGGGAAATATTGAGCTACCTCTCATTAGACAAATGAGGTAAATAATGTTTTCTCATGTCAGTAGTGAAAAAAATAACATAAAACAGATTTTGTTAATATAATTATCACAGTTTTAATATTGAAAGTAACGCCGGTACTCACATTTTCATAGTTTTTGGAAAATTGATGCATTTTCACAGTGTCACCCCGGCTTCTGCATGTTGACACACAACAAGAAAACACCATATTGGACTGGTTTGGTTAAATCAGTTTAATAAACACACACTAAAATTAAAATTCAACTTAGTCTCAATACAACACTAATTGGAATAATGATAATGAGTTGGACAATTGGTGTTGATAAAAATAAATCAACCTAACCTAACCTATCCTTTATCTATGGATAAACATTTATTGGGCGAAAAATGGATGCGCCTGCGTATTGTGTTCTTGTAAAGCCGCTGTGATGTTGCCATATCTCAAAATTATCATTAAAAACATGATTTTTATTTTAATTAAAAAATACAACTTGAATAGCTTCTGTAGTGTAGGGCAGAGCTGTGAATACTTGAAGTAAATCACTTGAAAATGTACTTCAAGTATGCTTAAATACTTCAATTATTTTACTTCAATTACTTTTTTATGTTAGATACTTGTACTTGTACTTAGAATAGATGCCCCCAAATACTTGAATTTTTACTTGATTTTGCCAAGTATTTTACTCGAAGTATTTTGGAGAGTACTTCAAATATTCCATTTTAATTCAAGTAAAAATTGTACTTGAAATATCTAAGGTTTACTTGAAGTAAATACTTGCTCGATAATGGGTGGTAATTCATACTGGACGCCGACCAAATATTGATGCAAACAATAACTAGCTATGTTGTGTTAGGCATGAAGCATGGTGAAAACTATGAAAGCAGACTGTTTCGTTGCTGTACCACCGTACATGAATTAATTAATGTACGGTGGCTGTACGATTCTGTAGGTTTGCCACAGCTAAGCCTGTGAATAAAATAATATACTACATTTTCATGTTTACTTGTTAGCTGGGTTAGCCCGGCAATTTTATAAACGGTTCTCAGCAGTCACATCTTGGACCAATAATAAGTATTCCCTTCTTAATATATAAAAATATTTCTTTGTGCACCAGAAAAAATTATTTAGAGCACGTAATCTAAAAAATAATTATTGTAAGTGGACAGCATTAAGCAGAATGGAACCACTCCATATTTTTTTTCAAATTAGGATAAGACTGCCGTTGAAATGTGCACACTGTGTACATTTTTCTATCAAAAGGAACCAATCCCCAATAATAAAGAAATAGTATTTAAATCTACAAAATAAAATAAATTCTAATATAACATTATAGCATCATCTTAACTTTGTCGCTTGTTTACCGAAAGTTATGGTTTAGCACAATGGTTCCTTTCTGCTTAATGCTGTCCAATTGTAGTTCGCAATATATATATATATATATATATATATATATATATATATATATATATATATATATATATATAATAAATTCTTTTAACTGTGGCAAAAATTCTGGAAGAATTGTTTTTATATTGGAGATGATTGACAGATTTGCGGCGTAATCAAAGAAGTTGAAATGAACGTGGCGAAAACCCGGCATACTTCGGCACCTTTGTCGGCTACCTTATATGTTTTTCGAAAGAGTGACGCAGTATATTAAAAGCCCAATTTTTCTCAGTTCAAGAGTTTAATTTCCATATTAGATATTCAGAACGATTTAGCAAGTCAACTGAGCAGGTTGATAAATAATAATTGTCTATATTAGTGTTTTTAAATGAAGGGTCGAGACAGTCAATTTCAATAATTGTCTAGTTTATAATTTCACTTTTCTTGAAGAGTTTCTTATATAGTGACGCCAGTGCAATATTCATTGCTTTCAGCAATAAAATTACATATTCTTGAAAAACAAAGAAGATAGGAGGAAGGTACGTATTTAAAAAAATAATATTGTAGCTTATGTTTGTTTGATTTCGAACATTTTGTCTTCGGCAGTGAATCGCAAATGTATAATTCTGTACTTTTCAATAGCATTATGCAGTATTAAAACGAAAGATTAAATTTAATTTTGTTTTCACAAAATCATTCCATAGAACCCTAGGTGGTAGGTTGCAGTACCTATGTGTATTCTGTATTAAAGCTTGTCTAATTTTTCAAGAAAGTTACAATGAAATTATCCACTCCGCCGCCACCATTTTGTCTTGGCTTTGTGTAAACAATATATTTTCAAAATTTCCCGAATAGACTGACTGAACAAAATATTTTCTTCTTGCTATTCATGCACAACTTTCTAAAACATGGTTATTACTTTTAGAAAACATGTCTGACGCAAACGAAAATATACCTGATGATTACACTTATTCTGTAGCTGATTTTATGGACATTTCGGATCACGAGGACCCGACGTACCACCCAGGCAGAGAAAAACCAATGAAAAAAGGGAATATAAGAGTTTTTTTTCACTTCAAAATCCATCTACCAGTAAATCAACATTATCCATATCGCCCACAACTACTTCTACTAGTGTTAGCAAATCTTCCACATCGCAGCTAGCAGCGCAAAGTGACATTGACATAGACATTAAACTAAAAACAGAAAAATGTCCTTATCTTGACGGTAAATTTTTTAAAGTTACATGTTTCGATAGAGATAATAAGATTCAAGCAGAGTGTCAATTGTGCCTTCCGACCAAATTAATAGTAAAAGGAGCTTTTGGAATATTAACAAATTTTTTAAAACATCTAAAAAATGCACATGAAAATATCAATGCCATGCAATCCTACAAGGCCTATAAAGTATCCAAGAGGCAGTCGCAGGGTTCTCAAGGAGGATCGACCACTACTACTACCAGTAAGGTAACAACATCAGAAGAAGTGCAACCAAAAAACAGAAGAGAATGACAGACAGTTTCTCAAAAAACACGATAGTAAAAGTCGACCAAAAAGTCTTTGAAGCAAGAGTTATACATTTTATAGTGAATACAATGTCACCAGTGTCTATTATAGATAACCCATCTTTTATCAATCTTTTTGAAGGCATGGGTGTAAATTTATTTACACGAAATACCGCGATGAAAAAAATTGAAAAAACGTTTACGGAAGTAATGGCCCAAATTAAAAACGAATTAGATCAAGTTAATTACGTATGTACGACTGCCGATATATGGTCCAGTAAACGTAGAAGTTTCTTTGGTCCTACATGTCCCTGGCTAGATGAAAATTTTGGAAGATGTTCTGTAGCGTTGTCCTGTAGGAGATTCAAAGGCAGCCATACGTATGACAAAATCGCTGAAATCCTGGAGGAAATATATACCAAATTTAATCTGAAATCAGGCAAGCTTGTTGCCATCGTTACAGATAACGGTTCGAACTTTGTGAAAGCGTTAAAAGACTTTGGCCTCGACGTATCATTTCTTCCATTAAATGAAAACGATGATCAAGGGGAATTAGAAGACGATGCGGAAAACCAAGATGTGGAATTTATTGAAATACCAAGTTCTTCTTTTTTAGAGCTACCAAATCATGTAAGATGTGCTAGTCACACACTTAATCTAATTGCCACCACTGATGTTGCCAATGTCATTCAAAAAAATACTAATTTGAGAACTAAACACACAAATGTTACAGCTAAGTGTAATGTCCTATGGAAAATGGCAGGTCGTCCAAAAACGTCCGAAACTATTCTGAATGTACTAGGACATACGTTAAGTTATCCCGGTGCTAATAGGTGGAACTCGTTTTATGACGCTATTTCGCAAATTTTAAGGGAGAAAGATAAACTTGGCGAGCTTTTCCGACAACTTAATATAGAAAATCAAACGCTCAAAGAAAGTGAAATTCTCTACCTCACCGATTACTGCAAAATTCTAAAACATATTGCTAGTGCTTTAGATCTGTTGCAAGGAGAAACATCGACTTATTTTGGGTATCTGTTACCAACTTTAGGTTCTTTGTTAATCAAATTTGAGAGACAGCAGTCAAATTCGAGTGGATTTACCACCAGTCATATGAAAACGTTACTAGAGGCTTGCCAAAATGGACTTCTTAAACGTTTTGCAAAGTTTTTTGATTTTTCATGTGCCGAAGCAACTTTTTGTACACCCAAATTTAAATTAAGGTGGGTGAAAAATTTTGGCAGGTTTTATTCAGTGGCAGAGCTGAACGAAATTGTGCCAAAAATAGTACTTGAAGTTGCAGAAAGAATGACTTTTTCCGAAAAATTGTCAGTATCAGAGATTGTGATAGAGATGTAAAAAAAGCTAAAAGGATGAGGATGAGTTTTTTGAACTAGAAGGCGACAACACTGAATCTAGTTCTAGGTCAAGTACATATAAAAAAAAAGTAGAATTAGATATTTTACAATATCTAAATGACTCTGATACAGATATAAGTTCTCTAAAAAATATTGTGTAATACAGGAACTATTTCTAAAGTATAAGACATGCCTTCCATCTTCTGCTCCCGTGGAGCGTCTCTTTTCATTTGCGGAAATAATAGATGCTCCCCGAAGGCATGCATTATCTGACAAAAATTTCGAATACCTTGTGATTCTGAAGTCAAACTCGAAAAGGTATTCATTGTCATAAGGAACATGAACTAGCACGCCTTTTTTACTTAATCTATTATTAGGATGAATATGTATGTTTTATTTAAAATTTTTTTACTGGATTATAATTATTTTCCTAATAATTACAGTATTTTATTTATATTTAAACGGATACAATGTATATATAAATAAATTTTGCAGAAAAAAAAAACAAATAAGACATTGATTCACAATGATACAATTTAAAAACTAAAAAAAAAATATTAAACTTAAAGATGGGATTTTGTGTCATCTTGTTCATAGAAGAGAACATATGCTTCTCCACTGACTAAAGATTTCCACGATATTAATAGCACTCTTGAATCGTTATATTCGTGCCACTTTCCCGTGTAGGGATGTCGGCAAAATGCTGTGTAGTGACCATTATAAGTGGTTCCACAGTGATTAGATATAGCGTAGAGGTTGTACATACAAGGTGCCACATTATCATCCGCGTAATGGTTCATATCAAGCCCTTCTATTGGAAAATCTATTGAATCATTAAGTTTTGCACTAAAACTTTCTGTTTGCGAAAAGCGCTTCAGGTGAATAACCAGTATTTTCGGAAATTTATGAATTGAGAATGATTTAATGCATCGTCTTCGTTCCTTACATTTCGAACAAGCTGGTTTCTCATCACCGTCGAGTGTTTCTTCTCTTGTAAACGAATCTAAACATTGTGAAAGTCGTAATTGACCTGTTCTTTATGGTATCGGATGGGATAAATCCCAAAAAGGATCGTAGGTAACTGAACAGTGACCACAGTGTGTGCACTTGATTGTTGATTTTAATTGACCGACAAAGTTATCCATAATCTTGGAGTTGTCCATTCTCACATATCTTAACCAAAATTCTTGTGCTTTCTCGATATCACTAAATTTGTCATCAATTTTAGTTAATATGGGCTTTGGTTTTTCATATACCTTGTTGACATCTTCGTGAAGTCCTGCTAATAGGTAACGAAGAAACTCATGTGCATCATGTTGAGTGTATCCCATGAACCTTGAAGTAAATCGCTGAATCTTACTTTTCAATGATACTGTATTAACCACTCTGTCTGAACCGTCTTCAGACCAAAGTTCTTGAATAACTTCAGCAAATGCTTTAATTAGTGTTCCTTTCATGCTAGATATGTTTATGTTAATATCTCTTATGTATGCGTCTTTCTTTAGATATTCTAATAGCCACCTTGTGTTTGATAGGCATTGGATAATACTATTCATGAAACATGTGTTACCAATATTTTTGAGACCCAAAGAATCTTGGGGAATACCCTTTATGGATCTGAATGTGGAAATATTGTTAAAAGCTCTTTCGCAACTACTATCATTGTACGAATAATCTCGGATTCTATTATTGTCTTTCTCACTTGATCGGCGTGATAAGGAATTTGAATTGATGATGTTTGCTACTGAATTGGATGTAGATATTACGGATTTGAAAACTGTTTTGGTTAGAGATAATCTATTGCGTATAGGAATCGCATAATTCTCTAGCATAGTCATCTTCTGCAGTATTCCTATGAATGGGACATCATCTGGCTGGTGGTTATCTGTATTTTTCAGTACACTGAGGCCCAAAAGCTTGTTGGGGGCATAATTTATTAAATTGTCAACGCATGTATTATCAGAAGGCACACATTCTGAAGAAGAGAATGAAGATGTTAAATAAGAATGTCGGAAAAAGGAAAGATCACATGTTTTAGGGTCTGTAATGTGAGAAAGTTTGAAAGTTGTAGAAGAATTACGTTTCTTATGATAAGGTTTCATAAAAAGTTCTTCTAGAGGCTTAGAACGGGGAAACGTACCGAGAAAAGATGAAGCGTTTCCTCTTTGAATTGCAATACTTATTTGTTGTATAAAGAACAAAGTTGCTCTCGAATCATTGCTTTCTATTGATATTTTTTTACCGATTTCTTTAATGAATTTTAAAGCTTCATGACCGAAAACACCAGAGGTTTCAATTGCTACAGGAATAAAAATGTAAATGTTCTCCAAATTTTTGTATCTATTGATTTTAAAAGTTTCGCCTTGTAAAGCTGCAGCGCCTGCGGAAGTAGATGTGGATCGGACATGGGACGGAGCCCAAGTGTCAGTGCAAGTGAAATCCCATATAACTGGCCTGCCGCGTTACCATGGAATGAGGGTCATACCATCTGGACGTTTACCGTGGTCGCGGCAAGTACCTGACGGTTCCAACGAACAGGGAATCTTTGCAGATGCCATGCCTCATTTCATTAGGTCATTTACTGCAGAATGACGTGAAAAACGGCCGGCACTTAATTTGCAGCTTTATTTTTTAATATTTATGTTAAATACTTTTTTTTATAAATATACTTTAATTTGGGTTAGTTAAAGTTTATTATAGTTGACCGCACTCAATATTTTGTGATTTTTTTCCTATAAATAGAATATGGATACTATGAAAATCACTATGAATTTTTTTTAATTACAGATTGTATGCAAACGTAGAAGAAACACTCAAAATATATTTTTCTACGTCCGTTATAAAACAGTTTTTGTAATTAATAGCTGTTCATAAAATATCTACGTAATTCCTGAGTGGATAAAAAAGCGTTATAAAATGTGCCGTAGCGGTTCATTTTTTCACGCTTTTGCGTTAAAAAAAGTGCCGTAACGTGTCATTTTTTAACGCAAATCGGGAATACATTCGCTGATTAGTGTGCTATGAACGCTTGGCTCTTATGTCAAAATGTTCCTCGATAAATTGTCAAACTGTCCTTTCTATTCGAAAAAATATGTTTCTTCTTAAAAGTTACGTGAAGTGAAATTTAAAAAAGTGTTATTAGGTAATTATTAGTTACTAATCATGGAGAGTGACAAAGGAGAAAGCCTCAATTGCACCCCGGAAGATGTTATCGAGTCAGCAACTGGGTACTATTACAAAATAAAAATTAATAGATTTGTCGAACTTATTTGAATCTGCGGACATAGAAAATTTTTTGTATGAAACTCGTAAATAAAGCACCTTTTTTTCACTTGTAGGACATGCCGCACTCGCCTTCGGCTCGTTCGGTCAAACTTTCCTACGCGTGAAAAAAGATGTAGTTTATTCACTTGTTACATAAATAACTATTTTGCTAATTGCTATTTAGGTTCATGTTTATGTTAAAATAGTGTGGTATAAAACATTCTGAGTTGAGATTTCATACAACAACATGACGTTTTATAACAGCAAACATATTTTTGCAAATATCACTTCCATGCCCTCACAGATTGTAGATTATTATTATTATTACCAAATAAGAAAAGGATAAAAGTTATAAAGGTATAAAGGCTGTTAGAATTTTACGTAGATACTTAAACCATCGAAATTACTTTAAATATTACTTGCAGTAATTTTACTTCCAGTATATTTTCACATATTTGAAGTACTAGTGTACTTAAAGTATTAGCTCTTTACTTGAAGTATTTGTTTTTTACTTGAAGTGAAATACTTGAAGAAAATCAAGTAAATTTCAATTTTACTTAATACTTGAAGTATATATTTGGAAAACTTGTACTTGTACTTCAAGTATATTTATAAAATATGTTTACTTGATACTTGTGCTTCAATTACTTTCGTAGTGTACTTCTGACAGCTCTGGTGTAGGGTATTGAAAGATAAGTTAAAATTCAAATCTAAACTAACATCCAAGTTTTATGTAATGATAATGAAAAAATATGTTTATACCTATTACATATTAGTAACTTTAAGCAATGTATCAGATGATTGACGAAAAACTGAGGAATTTTTCTTTACAGATTTGACAACGTTCATATTTAAGGTGATTACAGCGCCTCTGGCGAGTGTAGTCGCAAACAGCTCTTATGGGACAAGCATAATCTATGGGGACAAGCTGGTTAATAAGAGTTACCTATGCATGCCTAATCACTAGATAGTAGACTAGTACAAATACCTACTATCCCATCGGGTCCGTTTTCTGTGATCCCATTCTGATAAAGCCACGAAAATTGGACTTTCTAGTAGTGGAGGATAAAAAAGAAGTTCTTCTGGTTTCTTGACCTTTACAGCATCCAGCCAAGAAACAAGTGACATTATGTGCTTACAAACACAAGAAGAAAGTATTTTCTCATTCATTCTCAAATCACCTGCTAGGTGATTTGTGCATTCATTATTTGTTCGATTTTTTTTATTTGAAATAACATTTATTTTAATTATTATTAATTTGATATAATCCAATCAGAATGGATATTGAACAAAAATTCGTCAAGGAAGAAATCGATATCCACGATGATTTTGTTTGGAATATGGACGTTAAACAAGAAGTGAGTGAGGAAGTGACAAGAGCAATTTTTGAAAATGTAAATATTAATAGTATGCATCCTATTAAACAAGAAATTATTGACGATTTAAACATAGCTCAAGTAGTTGAAGAATCTAAAATTGCAATTAAAACAGAGAGGGTCAGCTCTTATAAGGTTAATATACACAACATTACAAATAAATTTCAATATTTAAAAGCTAAACGTGTAAGGCGAAGTAAATTGAAAGGTGAGTTACATTAATTGATGAGTAGGTGTAATATACATTATTTACTGTCATATGTTGAGTATCTTGAGCATTTGACATAGGTAACCCCATAACATGGTTGAAAATTCTCAACATGTCTGTAAATAACAATAATATAGAGCAAGATCCAGCGACAGCCTTACCTTAGTTATTTTATAAATGCTGAAAGTTTCTTTGTGCATGTCCCAACACAGTGACTATGGAATTTGGGTCATGGTTACTTGGACAGTTAGTAAAGGTGTATATAATAGTACCTCAAATTAGTTCAAGTATAAAGCCCAATTTTTTAATATTCTGTTTGGATTAATATTAGAAATCACCTCATTCATTGCCATACACTTAGTACAGTTGCAATCCCCTGCTAGACACCTCTCGCTCTCTCTCTCCTTCTTGTCCATTTACTCTTGAAAGAGTATGGTGACATGTCTCAATTGCTCGGATCGTAGTTATCTACCTTCTCTATCTTGAGCTGCATGAGAAGCTTCCTGCGGACCTTGACCAATGATTTCTTTGATTTTATCCACCCAGCGCTTTGGTGACCTTCCTCCTGCTTGTTTGTCATTGATTTTTCCCTCCACAATAAGTTTTTCCAGCCCATTTGTTCTTCTTGAGATGTCTCCAAAATAGTGTAGATATGATTGGTTTATTTTGGTTGATAGCCTTGTGGTGATTTGTAGTTTCTTAAGAATTGACATGTTTGTATGATGTTCTGTGTATGAGATTCTCAGTATTTTTCTGTAGGCCCATATTTCAAAAGCATCTATTCTTCTTCGATTGGCGATTTTTAAAGTCAAGGTCTCAGAGGGATATGTGATAGACACCCCTAAACTTAAATAAACTATTATAGGGACTGAGAAAGATGACGATTATTCCATCTGCCGGGATAAAAGAAACAAAGTGATGGTAAACAGTATCAGTTATGCATTATCAGCGTTTTTAATTATTATTTTTAACTATAATATGTGTTGTTTCTTGCTGTATATATAAGAAACATATAACATAGCTTCGGCGAAAATACACCTTGAAAGACAATCAAAGATTTCAATTATTTTTCAAAAATTCCTGTATCTTACATTGATGAAATTTTATTTGTGGTATGCAGCTTGATAAACATTGCAAAACCAATAATCTATAAACTATACAAATCAACAACAAAAAATGATAACAAAGTTAGCAAGGATCTGAAAAATTTTCTAAACATATCTGTTAACTTTTGAATTGAAAAAAAAATTATTACAATTGTTAATTATCAATAACACAAATGAATGCTTATCTTTATTTCAAAATTATGTAACTATTATTTTTATCGCATTTCTGTTAATGGTTTTCAAGTAAAAATTGACAGTTTTATTATTATTTGAGCTATGAAAATATTTAATGTTGATAAAGTATTTTTTCACTGCTAATCTCAGAAATTCACTCCATTCCCATAACTAGAAGCAATATTTCTCACCCTAGGTAAATAATAATAATAAAAAAACAAGTAGGTAAATAATGGTAAATGTCAAATTTTCAATATATTCATGTACTTCCAAAAGCCATAATTTGGTAAGACCATTAATTTGTTATGCTTATTTAAGCTAATACTAATGTGCTCAGCCATCATTATATGCTTGTTGAATAATATACAAATATTTATCTCGCACATTATATACAGGGTGTCCCAGACTAACTTTTCCAGGCTATGGGGTCTATTCTGTATATTTTCTGTTAAATTTTAGATGCCTTTAACAATTTAACGGCCGATAAAACTTTTTTCGTATTCGGTAATGAATCCTCTGTTAAAATTTTAGAGGAATCATCTAAAATGATCCTTTAAAACCTCTATTTTTAACAGCATGCTAAAAAGTCCTATTTAAGTTTTAACAGAACATGGCTTATTATGATGTGGTTGGTGAGGGTTTTGTAGAAGAAATTATTGCAAATGAAGAAAGGTAAATTACCTACATAAATTTTATACCTTCTTGATAATTCCCTACTACATTATTTTACAGGGCGGAACTCAGACTATAACACCGAATATTACGAGACATGAATGACCCATTTCAATTACCAGGTACTCAATTCAAGAACGTATTTCGTTTCAATAAAAATGTAGCAGGGATTATTATTGACATGCTTTCTCCCCATATGTATCAAGGAGAAAGAAGCACAAGTTTACCAGTCCATTTAAAAATTCTATCAACTTTACATTTTTATGCCAAGACTGTTAATTTGTTATGATTATTTAAGTTAATACTCAGTCATCATTATATGCTTGTTAAATAATATACTAATATTTATCTCGCACATTATATATAAAAGTGTTAGAGGTATATGATAGCTCACTTCTCAACCTAGGTGTATAATATACTAAAATTTTGATAAAGTATGAGAATAATTAATTATAAACAAAGTAGGGACGAAGATTAGATTCATTTATTTAATTGTAATAACCATTTATACTGTAGTTAAATAATTAATCTACGTCTGTTGAGCACATAGAAAATAATTTTGGCTGAGTAAAATAAAATGTTTGTAGTTTAGGTATTAAATTTTTCAAAAACTCGTCATCTTTTCAATTTTTTTGCATTTTTAAGTTATTTATTACCCAGTTTATATAACTAGGTTTTTCTTATTTAACAACATGGCACTCTACTTTCAACAGGAGTGTTGCCTCTATAGTTTTGGCATGATCCCTTTAATTATACTTACGCTATAGTATAAAAGCTTAATTTTAATTTCAAGATATGAAAATGATTAACCTAATGGCTACTGAGATAATATTTTTTAAAGCTCCCCAAGTATAATATATAAAATTCAGCTTTTATACTATAACGTAAATATTATAATTTATTAAAATTTAGGGGTAGATGTGATTTCTGTTATTCCAAAGAAAATATACAAAAATTGAGGTTCATACTTCAATGAATTTGAGGTACTATTTTATACACCTTTACTATCTGTTTTCTGCCCAAGTAACCATAATCCAAACTCCATAGTTGCTGATTGTTCTTACCTGTGTTGGGGACATGCAGAGGGAAACTTTCAGCTTTTATAAGATAACAATGGTCTACCCGCCGTGGTCTCTTGGCTTTGGCTATGCTTTAAATAATCACACATTTTGTTTCATTTATTACGTTTTTTTATTATATTTTACATGTTACATGAAATACTAATAATTTGAACTCTTAAATACAACAGTTGTGTTCAACGTACAGTTGCGACCAATAAAAAGTGGTACAACTCTTATAGCAGATTTGTGACTAATTCTAGCTACTTGAACATGTCATATTGAAACATTCAAGATTTAACATCTGTCAGACTGTTCAAATTTAATTTCACATTTCAATCTTGTCAGTTGTTATCACAAAATGTCACTTCAGTATTTATTTGGAGTTCATATAAAAATGGCATTATCAATGAAGTTTTGTAAAAATACGTCATGTAAAATAAGATATTTAAGTAGTTAAATACATTTATTTAGTGTAACCTGTAAATATTTATTTTTCAACCCATCTGTATATTCTTCAAGTGAATCAGCTGGTCAGTGCGGCAAACTGCGGCATTTTACAATGTAAGTAAGAACTCAGTTTCAAGTATTGCAAGAAGATGGCGATATGAGGAAAGAATTGGTAGAACTCCAGGCTCAGGACGTCTGGGAAAGTCAAATGCTTAATAGGATGCTGTTTTCATTAACCATTTAAGAGCAAATCCATTTGAAACAGTAGTTCAAGCTGTTCCAGCAACAAATTTTACAGCATCGTGTCGTACGGGCCATCACAGAGTAGCACAGTCTGATATAAAAAGCCACGCAGCAGCTAGGAAACTATTATTAAACAATAGTCATAAAGAAGCAAAATTGTGTTCGCTTTAGAGCATATTGCTTATGACAAACAATTTTGGAATCGTGTTATTTTTATGGATGTAAAGGTTTCCCAATCGGCAATATTCGTGTCTATCGCCCACCGAATACACGGTTTGATGAGAATTATGTCAATTTCACAAGTAAAAGTGGTTGTTTTTATGTAAATATGAGGATGTCGATATCTACGCAAGGACCTGGGGTTCTATGGCATATTGGCGAAAAATTTAATAGTAAAGCATATATCAGAATTTTAGAAAATGATATGCTTCCTTCTGTTGACATTATTTTCCCTAACAATGATATTATCTTTCAACAGGATAACTGTTCAGTGCATAACTCTGGTGTAGTGACCGAATGGTTTCGGGCACGTAATATTAATGTTCTTAACTTGAACCCAGTAGAAAATGTTTTGGCAACGTTAGTAAGAGAAATGAGAAAGGCAAAGACCAAGAAACGTTGAAGGTTTGTTGGAAGTTGTGAATAATTATTAGGATGAAATAACTGAAGAATATTGTTCCACATTGTGTAGATCGATGACCAGTAGATTAAGAGAAGCCATAGAGCATAATGGCGGTATTAGTAATTATTAATTGTTCAGTAGCTTTTGATATTTAATAATGGAAAACAATATTATTCACACTTTAGAGTCATTATCATTTAAATATACGACAAAACTATCCCATTTTTCCCGAAAACGGAAAAGCCTCATTCACACTAGGCAACAACTCTCATTTTTTTGGCCGCAACTGTACTTTTAAAATACTTTTTCACACTGACATTGTTATCACCCATTTAAAATATGTAGGTACCTATACGTTCACAGAATTTTTAGTTTATTTATTCTTTACACAAATTTCAAGTCTTACAAAGAATAGTTTTAATTTTCTTTTTGCAGGACAACTAAAAAATGGAAAACATACAAAGTCAAATACCATTGCTGGAATTATGATCTGTGAGTTTTGTGGAAATTTATACATAAAACGAATAGAATATCTTAGTCACTTTTCTACAAATCATTGTATGAAGAAATTACTATATAAAACTAAATTTCACCATAATAAAACAAGTTGCAGAAAAAGGCAATTAGCTGATCTTACCATTCTCAGAAATCTTGATGAAGATGTAAAAAATGAAATAGAAATATTTGAACATGATTTGAAAGCAGAGTTGCAGGATATCAGTTTCACTGATAAGTTCAAATTAAGTATAGATGAATGTCAGAAATGGAAGAGAAGTGATTTACACAGTCATTTGAGTGCTCACAATAGGCAAACGCCATTCAAATGTGAAATTTGTTTAAAAACGTTTTCACAGAAATGTAATTTAAATAGACATTTGCGTAGTCACACTGGAGAAAAGCCATTCGAATGTGCCATTTGTTCGAAAACTTTTACAGAGAAAAGTACTTTAAATACACATTTGCGAACTCACACAGGAGAAAAGCCATTCAAATGTGACATTTGTGTAAAAACTTTTTCACAGAAAGGTAATTTAAATAAACATTTGCGTAATCACATAGGAGAAAAGCCATTTGAATGTAAAATTTGTTCGAAAACTTTTACACAGAAAGGTACTTTAAATACACATTTGCAAAGTCACACAATAGAAAAGCCATTTGAATGTGACATTTGTTCGAAAACTTTTAAATATAAAAGAACTTTAAATAAACATTTGCGTATTCACACAGGAGTGAAGCCATTCAAATGTGACATTTGCTCGAAAACTTTTGCACAGAAAAGTACTTTAAATGCACATTTGCAAAGTCACACATTAGAAAAGCCATTTGAATGTAACATTTGTTTAAAAACATTTTCTCGTAAAGAGAGTTTGAATACACATTTGCGTAGTCACACTGGAGAAAAGCCTTTCAAATGTGACATTTGCTCGAAAACTTTTGCACAGAAAAGTACTTTAAATGCACATTTGCAAAGTCACACATTAGAAAAGCCATTTGAATGTAACATTTGTTTAAAAACATTTTCTCGTAAAGATAGTTTGAATACACATTTGCGTAGTCACACTGGAGAAAAGCCTTTCAAATGTGACATTTGTTTAAAAACTTTTTCGTGTAAAAAATGGTTGAATGCACATTTGCGTAGTCACACTGGAGAAAAGCCATCGAATGTGCCATTTGTTCGAAAACTTTTACAGAGAAAAGTACTTTAAATACACATTTGCGAACTCACACAGGAGAAAAGCCATTCAAATGTGGCATTTGTGTAAAAACTTTTTCACATAAAGGTAATTTAAATAAACATTTGCGTAATCACATAGGAGAAAATCCATTTGAATGTTAAATTTGTTCGAAAACTTTTACACAGAAAGGTACTTTAAATACACATTTGCAAGTCACACAGTAGAAAAGTCATTTGAAGTGACATTTGTTCGAAAATTTTAAAATATAAAAGTACTTTAAATAAACATTTGCGTATTCACACAGGAGTAAAGTTATTCAAATGTGACATTTGTTTAAAATCTTTTTCACAAAAATGTGATTTAAATAGACATTCCCGTAGTCACACAGGAGAAAAGCCATTTAAATGTGGCACTTGTTTAAAAACATTTTCACAGAAATCTGATTTAAATACACACTTGCGTAGTCACACTGGAGAAAAGCCATTCAAATGTAACATTTGTTTGAAAACTTTTTCGCACAAATGTAATTTAAGTGAACATTTGCGTAATCACACAGGAGAAAAGCCTTTCAAATGTGACATTTGTTTAAACACTTTTTTGCGTAAAGATACCTTGAATTAAACACTTTTTTGCGTAAAGATACCTTGAATTTGCGTAGTCACACGGGAGAAAAGCCTTTCAAATGTGACATTTGTTTAAAAAATTTCTTGTAAAAGTCATTTAAATAAACATTTGCATATCCTCACAGCAGAAAAACAAACAAATGTGGCATTTGTGTAAAACATTTTTCACGGAAAATTCAATAGAATACAAATTTGCACAGTCACACGGGAGAAAAAGCCATTCAATAGTGATGTTAGTTCAAAAACTTTTTTACAGAAATGTGATTTAAATACACATTTGCGTAGTCACACAAGAGAAAAGTCATCAAATGTGACATTGGTTTGAAAACTGTTCCACAGTAAAGTACTTTGAATAGACAATTGCATAGCCATACAGGAAAAACACCATATATAAGTGACATTTGTTCGACATCTTTTTCATTTAAGAACTATTGAAACCAACATTTTTGTAGATGCTCAAAGCTATCATATGTAATATTTGTTATTTTCGCAAACAGTATACCTATATTATGACACATATGCACAAAGGTCAAATGGTCACTTAAGTTTTCTAACACCGCGTATATATAAAAAATGGTGAGTTTTCAGGATAGTGGAAAACTGCATAATTTTGCATAGATTTAATTACAATAGCATTTATTTTTTTTTGTAATCAGTACCGCAAAACATCGAGATTTTCCGGTGAATACCGACACATACCAAACCGTGTGGTGAGAGACCGAATATTTTTCATAATATACTTTTGGATTTCCGCATCTCGACAACTAGTGGAGCGGAAGCTCGAAAACAAGACGCTTAGATTTGGAGTAACCCAATCTTGGCGTATAAATAAATGAGTGATACATCAAAATGTTCGTCTTGAAGTGCTTAATATACAGAACGCTGCTAAATTATGGAACATATTCATTATTTTGCACACAATTTACTTTTTACAAAAATTCTGAAACAGGTAGAATTTTTAAATAATATTCGAATGTGGTGACGCGTCACCAGTTATGACGTGGTGACGTAATTGTAAATTTTTTTAATTTGAAATATGGGTCTTGTACTACCTCATTTGAAAGGTATTTTAATAGTGTATTCAGTAATGGCATATAGTCTATTTTTATGTACGACAAATTAATAAAAACTTATTTCTAACGCGACAGTTGTTTCAAATATTACAAAATCTAAATATTTCCTAAAATTTTCATGAATGTACCTGAGCTAAAATACCTGTTCTCGGTCTTTTATTGCCCTTTTAGAACCATAAGCTGTACAGAACAATGGAAAAAGGTTTGTGTATTAAAGATTAGATAGCCATATCATAAGAATATTTTCAATAAGTACTGTTATATGGTTCACTATTTAAAATAAAACTTTTAATATCAGGATTACATATAATGTGACGGTTCCATAACTAAAAATATACATTGGTGACATGAAGTTATAAATTGGGGAGAAAAATGTCAGAAGGTTGGGAACTGTCACGTAGGAGATAAAAATTTTGGAAAATGTGTTTTAAGTTTGATAAAGATTGTAAAATTGAGTGTTAGGAATGTAAATATTTTATGTTAAGAAGTGTTGGTGAGAAGAAGTAATAGACATTTAAAAGGTAAAACAAACTTATAAGTGAGGGTACCGAGAAGGACGAAAATTAGGTAGTGAACATGTTTGAAGGGACTGGAGGAGTTAAGAGACAATTTTGGGACAATGTGAATGGACTTTGTGTGTAAACTGGAGAACTTATAAACGGACTATAGAACGATTTGTTAGAAAAGGACAATTTTGAGGACTGAAGGTATTTAATATTAGAAATAGTTGATTAGTAGTTTATAGATAATATGTAAGAATTTAGTATATAATATAATTTGAACCCACAAATAGACTGAAGAGATTGGATATTGTTTTTTCTATATTTTTTCTAAAAAAAAAATTATAATATAAAATGAAAATAAAAATCTGAGCTAGCCGAAAATAAAATAATAATAATAAAAAAATTATAACAATAAACTTTAATAACTATAACAGTACCTATCTGCCAATAAAGGTTTTGTTTTATTGTAATTCCAAGAATCTCTTACAGTAATCGAATTATAAGTCGATAAATACCGACCCAACAAATTTCGCCGAAAATGCTATTCCAGGTTTTTCCTTTTAGTAAGGAGGTCCAAGTGTATTCTTAACAGTTTACTAAAAGTTGTTTAGTTGCAACTTGCAGTGTGCAGTCTATTGTGAATTCTAGTGTGATTATGCAAAATTTAGGCCACGTAAACGCCGAAAAATCGGTCCTTTAAGAGTTAATGAAAAAACGTTAATATTTAATTGTTTTAACACATTCACTGCCCTCAGGAATAGGTTGTGTTCTGCCATGTGCCACGTAACTTTTTTTTGTATATTAAACATAAAAGCAGTGAATTGGTATTAAAATGAATATATATAACTATACATTTTTAATAAAATGTATGCAAAAAATAACAAAAACGCGCTAGGCGCGTTGTGGGCACAGGGTAATTAATAAATCATGCTCGGTGCCCATAACCGCACGAGACGAGTTCGTGTAGGGAAATATTGCAACAAAAATGATAAATAATTTTTATTTAATTATTGCAGTTACAAAAATTGTTACAAACACTAAATCAACTGAAAGTTCAAACGCACAAAATAATTTGACCTTGAAAAACATATTATAATAAAGGCCATTATTTGTTTGAATGAAATACTCTGAAACATGGCGTAAGACAAAGTCCAGGACCACCAGGACACTGAGGGCAGTAGTAAACTGAATACTTTCGTTTTTTGCCTTCACACCAGCAGACGGTGCATCCTCTTCTCTTAGCTTTTCCATTTTCTCCTACTGGACAGTACTCAGGAAGATGCTGAAGGTTTATTTTAGGTATTGGATTTGGCGGAGGTGGTCCAAGCAAACTTCCTATTACATCCAGTCTGAATTCGTAAAAACTTTTACTCTTTCTAGCTCCTATCTTGTACAAATGATATGAATTTAATAACATGATCTGAAATAAATGAATGGCTAGTTTTTTGTACCAGACTCGAGTCTTATGTTCGCACGGATAATAAGCTAACATTTGGTCGCAGTGATCAACCCCAGCCATGCATTTATTATATTCATTAATGAGCTTTGGTTTCATCACTACTCTACCACGTTGTGTAGTTACTTCTTCCATATGTCCATTAAATTCGCTGGAAATAGCTAAAATTTCTTTACGGTCCTTCCATTTAATTATACAAATTCCCTCCGGACTGAACTGCATAACCAGTTCACCTTTTTTTTTAACTTTTTTGGGTTCCCTTTCCTATTTGCTCTCAGGGTTCCTGTAACATATGTTTTATTATCTAACAACTCCTTGGTTAATTGTATACTGTTGTAAAAATTGTCCATAAATATGGAATGCCGAATACCTAACTTTTCTCGTAAAAGGGATATAACAACTTTTTCTGTATGTTGAGAACCAGATAACTCGGCATCAGCGGATCCAGAATATACAATTAATTTTAAAGTTAACCCATTTGTTTCGCAAAGGACGTACAACTTGACCCCAAATTTGTGCAGTTTTCCTTTTATATATTGACGAAATTTCAACCTTCCACGTCATAGCACCATATATTCATCTAAGGATAACTGTTTATCTGGATAATAAATAACCTGCATCCTATAGTTGAAAAAATTTACTAGTGGAAGAAGTTTTCCTAATTGGGTGCGAGATATCTGGTTCTCGAAATCTTCAAAACGCAACGCTCGTAATATCAGTAGAAAACGATTTCGGCTCATAAATGTTGCGAAAACTTGAAGGTTGAATAAGTAATGTGTTTTCCAGTAATCGTTTATTCTGTTCAGACGAATTGTGTCCATGTGAAATAAAAGCCCGAAGAATATTTTCATTTCAGTGGGAGTAATGTCCTTCCAACGACTAATTCTGGATTGAACACCTTCACTTTTCGACAGCAATTCCACGGCATGTGCGTTAGCATTAGCACAGAGTATGTTATATAGCTCTTCTGTTGCTAATAAGTGAAAATAATCAATTGGCTCTGACCCCTCTGCATCGACAAGAATACCTGGTGGACGTGTAAATGGGATATCTGGCTGTTGTACTTCATCGTATGACCATTGGGAGGCAACTGGTGTAGTCGGAGGTGAAGGTGGTTGTAACTCCTCTTCAGAATCGCTGCTCGGTTTATATTCGGGATCGTCATCGTCATTTACAAAGGGATCCTCTTCGTCTGATTGTTCAAGCAATGCAAGAAGTTCGTCATCTATAAGACCTTTTTTTTGTCATATTTTCCCCCTTTTTTTTGGAGGTTCACATTCCTTTGATGTCCCAGGCTTTGGTTACATGATAAACTATAACAAAACAATGAAATATAATATTTTTTAAAAGTATGTGCTGCATGTGCCCAACAACGCGCCTGGTGCGGTCACCAGCTGATCAATGCGCTCAACAGGCATATTCGGCATTGATATTTGAAAAGGCAAGCATATTTATTTGTTTTGTGTTATATTCAAATATGTAAACATCAACTAAATCAATAAAATATAATACTTACGTTTTACACATCGCACTTCAAAAATATTAACGTAATAAAAACAATGCAGGCGAAAACTCCGAACCAACTATTTCACCTAATACCTAAATACATACTGACTCGCCCAGCAATTATTCGTGGTAATCTGGCTGTGCCTCCCTTCCTAACACAGCGTAGTATTCGAATCTACACAAAACGCACCTAGCGCGGTCCGGGCACCACATCGTGGTTATGGTGAACGCGCCATGCGCGTTGTGGGCAGTGAATGTGTTAAATCATTTACAAACATTTAAATAAAAGTGTTGGTGACACAGTGGGATTAGTTAGTAGTGCGCTTGGTGTTGGGAAATCTGATTTACAAAGTTATTAATGAAGAGAATTGTGGCGAGTTTCAAACAGCACGTAAAGCTTCAAGAAAACCAAAAATTCAAATAGAAAATCATTTGAAAGAAAGACTTCGAAGGAAAGAATTTCCGACAGTAGACAAAGTTCTTGCCAAGGTTCGAGATGATAAGGATTACCCTGGAATGAGTCGATGCACACTATGGAAAATGTTAAAAGAAATACGTTTTCGCTGGAAAAGCATTCCAGAAAGTCTATTTTAATAGAAAGAATGGATATTGTAGTATGGAGAAGACATTACCTAAGGACTATAAAAAAACTGAGAAACCACAGAAGCACAGAGAAAAAAATTCGCTAGCCATTAGCGAATATTCACTTGCAGTAGCAAAAAAAGCGATTAAATAGGGGACAAATGACTTATTCATTTACCACAGAAAAAACCTTATTGCTAAAATCAAACATTTACAGTTAATATAGAGATCACTTATCATAGATATATTTCAAGTAGTCTATTTTATTTACCGTAAATTATTTAGTCGCTTACAAAATCGACCTAGATAACTTGCTGCTAGCTATTTAATATAATATCGTTTATTAAATCTGACATATTGTATACCTATCCTTAGTGATTTATTTATTTATCTCTAATAACTTTATAACTTATAATAGATAAAATGTATATTTACCTTAGTAATACAGGGTATGAGGAGTAATTGTGTAATGCGTATTGCCCAGGTAAGCCCAAAGGAGACAGAGTCCGATTAAATTAACTGATTTATTTCTAAAAAAATATTATTTACAAAGATAAAAAAAAAACTAAAATACAATATTCTATATATATATATATATATATATATATATATATATATATTGAACCAGATATCATAGATAATAAGAGAATTAGTATTATAAAAATATGTTGCTAGTATTAAAATATATGAAAATAATATAATTTAAGAAAACAGGTAAAAAGGAAACACTTTTCTTAATTTAAACAACATATCAAATAAAGATATATTAAATAATAGCCTATAACAATATAATAAAAAAGGAATTACCTCAATAATAATACAAAATATAGAGATTGCCTAACCAATGTAATGATGTAAATAAAGTTGCCTAAGACGAAGAATAATTTCCATACCACAACCAGCTGTTCACCTAAAAAGAAATAATTATATAGTCAAGTCAAGAGAATTTTAGATATAAGTAGTTACATTAGAATACAAATATTATTATAGATAATTCATTATAATCATTAATTTAAGAATAAAAACAAATACAAATATTGAATAGAATAGAATTCAATAGATTTCCATAGATAAACAAATAATGACATATAGACAAATGATATATGGTAAATAAAATAAACATTGAATTAATAAATGGTAATTTGTTAAAGTTTATTATAAATAATATAATGCAAAGAGTTTAGACAAATAACATAAGAGAATTTATATTTATAATTAATATGAGTGTAACAAGGATATACTATCAATAACAATATTGAATGTTGTACCATGTAAATGTATCTATGTATAACCAATTTTAATTTATTTGTATGATGAAAAAACTCATAGGAACTCTATAAATGAACTAATAATGTAAAAGAGTGTATGTATGAAATTTTTTAATAAGTGAAAGAAGTTTCAATTAATCTGATTGCAAAAGACAATATTTTATTGGTTATAAAATATGACAGAACAAATTGTGAATCAACAAATAAACTTTGAAATAGTGACCTGAAAAAGAACAAAAGACTGTTTGTTGAAAAAAGTAGAGAACCGAGGGGACGCTTAAAAAGAAGGGAAGCTGGTGTCAAGAAGCGAGGAGTGTGTGTGATGGTGTTCCTGAAATTTCAAGAAATTCCCGGTTTAAGACATTTAAACCTATAAAGTACTATTAAATACAATCTTAGTAATACTCACAGTGAATTGTATCAAGTTTTTCGGCAAGAATCTACGAAATTTTCATTAATTTTGGTTTTTTGGAGCTTCAGCGGAGTGTTCCTGGGATCCAGAGACTTTCATCCCAATTCAAGAGCAACAGGTCAGTGTTTTTAAATCATTATTGGCCAATAATCAGAGTAAAAACTCAAATACTCAATTAAGTACTTAATTTCATAAATTGATAAACATTTGCACATATGATCGATCTGAAAAAGAAAGAAACAGACTTTATATAGTGAATTAATTGCATAAATAGTTAAAATTAATAAAAGGCCGAATTTTATATAAATTAAAATATGTACTTACGCCATCTTGTAATCGCATAAATCTGGTGATTGAAATTTCATAATGTAATAACTATATCCATCTGTATATAATACCTATATTTCTATCTATGTATATAACTATTTTCTTCCCACAGCAATTTGTATCATATATAACTATGATATATATATATAAATTCTTTTATGTGTTTGAATCATTCATTTTTTTGCATCTTCAACAAACCATATTTGTATAATATGAATAGATGCTTCTTATGTATAAGAATTGTTCGTTTTATGCTAAAGCGCATGACTAGTTTTTCACGCATGCGGATTGATGAAATGATTAAAATAAATAAGTAGATACAATACAACCAGTGGCGTCTCATATTATTTTTATCAAATATATAAAATATTAAATTTAAAATTAAATTGATTTCAAAATAATGTGTTTTCTTTTTATTTAAACAATTACAGTAATATAAAAAGCCAGGACTCAAAGAGAAAAAGGATTTCATGCTCCCGAATAATCAAATTAAAATAAATTACTAAACAAAATAACAATAACCAACTGAGCTAGCCAAACTAAACAAAAATTCTAAATAATAAACATCTACATTTAAATTTCATAATCAAAAGTAAGTAAGTATTTATCATATATCTAGAATAATATATATATATATATATATATATATATATATTTCATTAATTTTTCTTGACCATCCTGTATATATATTTGTATGGCAATATCTTGGATTAAGGTCATTAAACAAACTTTGGACGTTTCTTTTAATACATTTTTTTACGTACGTTTCGACATAATCCTGTCATTATCAAATCACCTACAACAAAATTAAAATATATCTTTACAAACAGAAACTACACTATAATTAAAAAGTAAAAACAGTAAAAATTTTAACTCTTAAAATAATCAAATTTGTTCAATTGACAATGAAATAAATTACCTGTTTGTTGGGACATCACATGGTTAAAAGGTCTTAAAACTAATTTAAAATTGCTTTTTTAAAAATATAAATTTCCATGTCAAACATCCTCCTTCTCTTATCACAGCTTAATTAGTTTTAAATAGTATTTGCAAAACATGCATTATTGGTTTTTAACTCATACATAGTGCAACTTTGAAATTTTTATTTGATAGTACGAGCGATATTTCACAATTTTTAGTACATATTCAATAGTAAGGTACAAAAAGTTTCAGAGGTGGTACTCAAATACTTAGCTGTGTTATTATTTTTTTAATATATATATATATATATATATATATATATATATATATATATTACTCTGGTGCGTAAATATTTTGAAAATCACGCTTCGATGGTCCCGTACTCTTCCGTTGATCGATATGTACTGACGGTCTGAAAGTAGGTAGGTGTAACTATAACGGTGTGTACCCCGACTCCGGTGACGGTATACGGGATTCTCTGCGTCCTATGAAATGTTCAGACAGCCAAAGGTATGAGCAACCGACAGATCAATACTCTTTCGGTTTTAATCTCAAGATGTGAGAGTATCGTTTATAGCTAGTCAGAATACAAACTTCAAATTTCATTTTTTTTCCATCATTAGTTTTCCATATTTGCGAAACACTCAGAAATGGGTTAAAAAAGCAAATTTATAAAAAACATTTATTTTAAACTTATAAAAAATTAAAATATGTATTTTTTAAGTAATTAAAAAATATCTTTCCAAAATATACAATTTCCTCAAAGTAAACAAAAATAAAAGTAAGTGTTAAAAATAATAAGGAACGTTTTCAGTCTAAGTACAATAATACAAATCATACAAAAACATTTAAGTTTTAAAATGATTAATTTTCTTAACCAAAAAGACGAAAATAAAAGTTAAAAATAGTATAAGGAACGTTTTCAGTCTAAGTACAGTACAAATCATATAGGAACACGTTTTAAAATTATTAATTTTTTTTAAATTACACAAAATAAAAAATAAAAATAATAAGGAACATTTTCATACAAAAAAAATCCTATACAGGGTGCGGCTTAGAATCCAAAAGGATTTCAAATCTGAAAATTGGTTTTAGAGATCTCTCTAATCGACGGCTGCAAACTGTAAGATATTTTAAAATTTTCATTCTTCCTATAACAAACGAAAAAGTGATTATTAATCAACATTATATTACGGACATGGTAATTACACGATTTAGACGAGCTGTATCTCGGATCTGAACAGTAAGTAGTACAGAATTGTAATTTTGGTGGTATAAAACAAATGCTGCAGCTTTTCTTTTGTTATTATGTTACCAAATGACAATTTTGTTTTGGTTTACGTGACATCAGATTCATATGTGATATAGGTACAAAAAGGTAATTGGTAACATAATAACAAGAAAAGCTGCAGAATATGTTCTAATATACAGCCCCAAAATTAATTACAATTCTGTACTACTGTTCAGTTCCGAGATATTGCTTGTAAAAAATAAGAAAATATTTAAAAAATAGTAATGTTAGTTCTGCTATTAAAGTGTACGTTCAAAGTGTCCATCTAAAAATGAAATTGAATCTCTGAAAAGCAAGATATAATAATAATAATAAGTTTATTTATCAAAATGTTATTACATGGTTTACATAAAAGTTGTTTACATGTAAATAAACATGGAGTTCCCACTAAAACTAAAGTTGCGCGTGGGTTTTGCACATTTAAATTTCCAATAGTCTTTCTGCATAGATATTGAGAATGTAAAGTAGGTTTGAATTCACCTTTTTTATATTAATATACTGATTTCTAACATTTGGACATTCAACACATTTCATATATAAATAAGAGAAAATTAACAATAAATAGAAAACATTCACAATAAAATACAAAATATTTACAATATTTCTCAAGCACATCAGATATTCAGAATGTAAAACAGGTTTACTTTCACGTTGTTGATTTCCATCTTAGGCATTCAACATATTTCGTTCATAGATTCGAGAAAATTAACAATAAAAATAGAAAACATTAACAATAAAATATAGAAAATAAATACGTTGTAGAGTATTCCAATTGACAAACGACATTGAATCATATAACACAATTAATAGTAACGTGAAGATTTAAAAAGTCTGTCAATTAAGAAGAGATCGAACCAGATCTCGATTTAAGTTAAGAACATATTTTCTTATTATTTTTTTCAGCATTTGACGAGAATTTATATTCATTATATTCATTTTTTGTTCAGGGGGTAGAAAATAAAAAAAATTTGGAATGAGATAAAATATATTTCGTTGTCCAATTTTTGTACTACTCAGAGATGTTTTAACGTGATATTCTTTTTTTTTCTAGTGAAATGTTCATGGTCGATATTTTTTAATAGATTTTTGTTTTTGTGTATATGAGTAAGAATGTTATTAAGAAATATTTGTCTTACATCGAAGATTCTTGCTTGTAAAAAAAGCAAATTACTTGAGAAGGTTGGTTCTTTTCGATACATAATTTTCAGAATTCGTTTCTGCACCGTTTCCAACTTTTTCAAGTGAGTAGCAGCAACTCCTCCCCAGCTCAGTACAGCATATTGAATACGAGATTCCACCAGAGCGAAGTAAATGATCCTCAAGTGATAAGTGTCAAGTAATTTGCTCAAATATTTGAATTTGAACAGCATACTTCTTAAGGTTTTTGTCACATTCTCAGTGTGAACGTCCCATCTCATATGACTATCTATCGTTACACCCAAATATTTAATGGTATCTGTTCTGGAAACATCAACAATCAATTCGCCGTTGCGTATATCGAGAGTGTTGAAATGTGGTAAATGATTCCTATAAGCCGTGAAAGTCATAAATTTAGTTTTTTCATAGTTTATTGTCAATAGCTGATGATTAAACCAATTGATAATTTGTGGCATATCAGCTTCCACTTTTTCTTTCAGGTCATGCCAATTTTCATCCTCATACAAAATCACTGTATCATCTGCGAAGCTGATTATAGTTCCTGTACTATTCAAGGTGAGTAAGTTGTTAAGATATATTGAGAATAATAGTGGCCCAAGGACAGTGCCTTGTGGCACACCAAATTGAACCAACTCTTCTAAACTAACTTTATTTTCAATTTGTACAAATTGTTTTCTCTGGTACAGATAGCTTTCTAGAAGATTATAAGTTGTTCCTCGATCTTCTATATCTTCCAAGGTTTCTAGAAGCTGTGTATGGCTTACAGTATCGAAAGCCTTGGATAGGTCTAAAAATACACACAGACTAGGTTTTCCGTTATCTATCGCTCTATAAATTTGGGATGTTAAGCTTATTATCGCATCTTGGGTAGATTTGCCTTCTCTGAACCCAAACTGTTTTTCTTATAGCAAGTTGTTTTTCTTTATATAATCATTGAGTTTATCCTTGAGAGCTTTTTCAAAAAATTTCGCGATGTTGGATATAAGTAAAACTGGTCTATAATTTTCAATCACACATTTTTTTCCTTTTTTATGAAGTGGTTTTATAACAGCTACTTTGAGTATAGAGGGACATACACCGGATTTCATTATTTTGTTAATGAGGTATGCCATGGGTTTGGCGATTTCTATTTGAATTTCTTTGAGAGTTTCAGCATTAATTTTATCAATTCCTGGCGATTTATTTGGTTTCAATGAATTTATGATCTGGCATATTTCATCCTCATCCACAGGTTTAAGAAACATTGAGTGTGGCAGAGATTTTCTTGGCATTGGATCAGTAATAGGTTTTTGAATTAATGAAGCCAGTTTTTTCCCCACTTCCGCATAATGTTTATTGAAGGCGTTTGCAATTTTTAGGTCATCGGTCAATACATCATTATCAGTGATAATTTCTTTGTTTACTGTTTATTGTGTTCCAAAGATGCTTAGAGCTTTTTTTCTTTTTTTCAATCTCCGCTCTATAATAGTTTAATTTCGAAATTTCCATTACACGGTTTAGATGATTGCGGTAATTCTTAAATTCCTGTCCGTAAGCTTCTGGATTCTCCCGATATTTTTTGTACAGTTGATTTTTTGTGTTTATTGATTTCATTAGTGCTTTTGTGACCCAATATTTCCTTTTTTTTATCCTTCTTTTTCATTTTGATCCTTTTCGTATGCTTTCCTGTCAGTTCACATATAAGTCTAATGAAGAATATAGTAGCTATATCTATATCTATCATCTCATAAAATGAATGCCAATCATATTCGCATAATTCCCTTCTCAAGTTCTTGTAATCCGTGTATTCTATATATGAGTCTGCTAAAGCTCTAAGAGGTTCCGACTCAATCGACATTTTCAGGATTTGAGTGTAATGGTCTGTGATATGTGAGCGTACAATTATTGGTATACATTTTTCCTTGAACTCAGGTGTTTTACATTTCAAAAAAATATGATCAATACATGAAGCAGACGTACCCTGAACTCTAGTATCTTTATTTATCATCGATTCAAAATTGTTTTCACTCAGTATATTTAAATACTCTGAAACAATGTCGTCGTCCTCAAGTTTGATATTTATGTTTATATCACCGACAATAATATGGTAATCTGATGTTTTTCGCCTTGACTGTTCCAAGTAAAGTTTGAGCTGATCCAGAAATGTTATTACGTTCGTGGAAGGAGGTCTATAAAGAGCTGTGATTAATAATTTCTTTTTGTTAAGAGTATTGATTTGAATTTCTATTGCTTTGCATTCATCAATGCTGATAATGTTAATCGCGTAATTTGAATTCTCCCTCATATACACAACAACACCATCGTTTTTATTGATATTCCCCTCACTGTAAATAGTATCGTATCCACTTTTACTGAAAAAAGTAATATCCTGAATTAACCAAGTTTCTGTGAGAATGATGCAATCGAATACTGTATCTGTTTCTCTTAAATATGAATCAAATTCATCAATATTTTTTGCTATGCTTCTAATATTTTGATGTACCAAAGAAAAGTTGTTATTGCAAGCATCAACAGGGTGATTCGATATGCTGCACAATTGCTCGAGTTCGATTGTATTGACTGATTTGAACTCGTAATCTCGAATGTACTGATCCATAACGATTATACAATATATAAAATGACGATGTATTAGATAGTAATCCAGTATAAAGCAGTATTTATATAAATAGATAGGTTAAAATTAGTAAAGACTTATAGCTAAGATATTGATAATATATTTTTTTTCTCCAGTATATGATGAAGACGAATCAGAGCGAAGTTTCATAATATTTTCTAGTTTTTTGTGGTTTTTCTTGAGGTCGTTTGATGCATTCTCTCTCGAAGTCACTAATGAAGTTTGTGGTTGGTTTTCCGGACTGTCAGGGTGTAGGAGCAGTTTTTGCGTAGGTGTGGCAGGGGTACTATTTGCTTTCGTCAAGACTTCGTCTTCTTCGATTCTTTGTAACTCCTCAACTGTAAACTCATTCCCATTCACCACCAACTTGTTTCTTCTGATGAAGCAATTCCTTTCACCTTTCTCCCTTTCTGCTGATAGGTGCCTTCTCAAAATTCTGTATTCTTCTTGTTCCTTTTTTGTGAGATCGTGTACGATGGAAATACCAGAACCTTTCAATTTCTTAACATTTTGTAGGACATTTTTTTTGGTTAAGTACGAAATGAATTCAATTTTAATAGGACATTTCTTAGTTCTTCCTAATTGGTATATGTTATTTATATCCTTGTAAGTAATATCAATTTGAAGACGGTTATTTAGTTCTTGGAGAACATACTCCACTGATATTTTCTCTTCTATATCTATTCTAAAAACAACAATATTGTTTTCTTTATTACTTTTCTCGAGAAATTCAACCTCTTTTTTCAAAGAGAAATTCTCTTTTTCCAAGTCGTGGATTTTTGTTTTGAGGTTTTCAATAGTCAGCAATAACCTAGTTTCACTTGCCTTTATGGCATTCTTTAATTCCTCCTTATTTTTGTAAATTTCATCTATTATTTTCTTAACGGCAGCATCATTCATAATTCTGGTTGTTTCAAATATATGTAGTGTATGGACGCCTTTAGTTAAAATTATTGTTGTTAGCTTTTTGTAAGGTTTATCGTAATTGTTTGCTTTTTTACAGAGTTTGTCGTTATTTGACAATATGTATGAATATTTAAATAATTATATTTCAATGCTTTTCCATGGATTTGAATCAAATGAATTTTTCACTTTATAATGTAATTTGGTGTACTCACGTGTGTGCAAAACTTGGTTATTTTTGAAGCGGATTATCCACTATTTTGGAATACTTTTTCCCAGCAGCAATTAAAACGACATACCACACACACCGACTTTGTTACGAACTAACATGCATCTGGGGTAGTAATAATCCAATATTCTCACCGCAATGAATTTAAGTATATCCGTAATATATTTCATCACTTTCCGTTAATTAATCGGGACAGCCGGTATAATTAACAGCAGAATAAAAACCATTTGAACTGGTTGTGTTTTACAATTGCCGTATCAACAAAAACATGGAAAAAGCGACTACGAGTGAAGAGTTGAAATGTGGGTTTTGTGTTAAGCGAAAGGATAGTTAGTTCACCTACAACTGGTAAAGAAATATTTTTAATATTAAGTTTGATTGCTGTAGACAGATCTGTTAAATATTTCTTTAAAATTGTGTAATTTGGGATATTGTGGTTTACACAATTTTCTACACGTGCATGCGGATATAACTGGTTGGGGTTAAAGAAGAATTAAATCAAACGTCTCTGGCAATAAGGGTTACTGTGCGAGAGGTCAGTTTTTGTGAATTTTAACTTGAAGGTTAGCACAATGCATTTTTTTTCTTTCTTTAGGCGTTTTTCTTCATGGGTGATTACAAGGCAAATTATTACAATTGAAATACGAGTGTGCATTTATTGAAACCACTATTAGAATAATGGATGGAAAGTAATCAGGAGCTAAAATATACAGCTGTTTTCTAGTGGAATTTACGGAGGCTATTCTACAGTGTCAATTTCTTCAATTTAACGATAAGTACCCCCTTCGTGAGACATTTCACTTATTATAAACTAAAATAATGCTTATTTTATGAACGTTGGACTATTTTCTACACTTTGCGCAACACTCTTTTCTGCAATTTACCGAATTAAATGTATTAGCTATCTAATCAATTATTTATGTGCTGGATACTTGGGGAGAGGTAATTATTTAGGGGGTTATATCATCTCCAGGAATCCATACACTCTTGCAAGAGCTAGGGACCGATCATAATTTTGCTTTATTTAAGTAATATATAAATCTAATACGCAGATTGCTTTTCAATACTCTATACTTTCCCTATGCAATAACTGTTTCACGTCAGCACGCGAAATTAACGTAACAACTTATATACATATACATAATAGATTATCAGTTATCTTAACTTCATATGCAAACATATATTCATTAAAGGAAATTACATTGCTTGTATTCCATGGTAGGCCTCGCCTAATAGTGAAACCAGGACCCCTATTCTGTAACTCAAGCGAGAGCTCGTGCACGAGTTCTCTCTCGCAATTTAGCGTTACTGCGCATGCCACTCTCCTAAATATCATAAATCCGTAATCTCTAAGGTAGGAGAGTGCTCACATACTCCTATGCGACTACTCTACTGAGTGAAAGCAGGGGAGTAAGAGAACGGACTTGCGCATAATGTCTGTGCTGTGCTGCTTTAATTGTAAAATTTGGCGTAAATTTTCCATTATGCAATTCTGGATGATTGTTCATAAACTCTATTAACAATGTTTTTTGTGCTTTACACAACATTATTATTGTCTTTTAGTAAATAACTAATACACAAAACTGAAATATACACACAATTTCAAATCACCCACAATAATAACATATATAATCTGTAAATAACAACATAATCTAAAAATATTTCTTCGTTTCTTATCCTCATATAACCTAAAGTACATTTAAACTACTAAATAGTGGGTCAAAACTGGCCGTTCCATTTGGCAACGCTGAGCCAAATGTAGTGGAGTCGGCGATTCATCGTGAATACGGTTTTAAGAATTATGTGAGTGAGGAGTGAGAGAGTACTCATACCAATGAGTAGTCGTGCACGAGCTCTCGCTTGAGTTACAGAATAGGGGTCCAGAAACCACTCACCGCACAAAGAAAGATAGTTCAGATATTCACTACACTCCACACGTGATGTTTGTTTGCGGTCTTCCCGAATTTTAAAAATTTCTTGTCTGAAACCAACTTAAGGGTCAGCCGAGCAACCCGAGTGTTATCGGAATGTGTCGAAGACGTGATTCCAAATACTTAGATAACTAAACATTAATATTGAGCTCACTTACGATAAAGGATAGACAGTTAAGGGTAAATGATTCAATTCTAGAAACTTTTTTTATTAAGTACAAATTACCTGGTGACTAAGGTTGGTCGATCGCTTTAACGGACAAAACTAGCTATCTGTTTTTTTCAACTACTGATGAATAATGTTTCTACCACTAATAAAAATTTATTTTTTTCTAGAAACTTTTTTTATTTGGACGTGTTTTCTCTGTGAGAAATATATTTTATTTAGATGAAACATGGATCAACGAGGAACATACACCAAATTAATTTTGACAAGATGAAACTGTCGATGACAGACTTTTTTAAATGATTTAGCTACTGGTCTAAATCCACCATCTGGAAAGGGGCGCAGACTGATAATAGTACACATCGGCAGTTCAAACGGTTTTGTTAAGGGTGGTTTATTGACTTTTGAACCTACTTGTATTGGTGACCACCATGAGGACATGAATGCTGATGTCTTATGGTGCAAACAAATTATATCTCTTCTTCCTCAAAACTGTATAATAGTAATGGATAATGCAAAATATTACTCGAGACTTCCCGGTTCTGTGAGAAAAGAACTGTATTCTTTGTGTTCTCTTCATGAAGAGAAATTAAAAAAATATGAAATTGCAAAAAATCGTGGGATGACTGTGGTTAGATCAACATCATATCATTGCTAACTAAACCCGATTGAACTTGTTTGGGCACATATGAAGGGAGAAGTTTCAAGAAGAAATAATTCTTTTAAAATGAGTCATGGTAAACAGTTGTTTTTGGAGGCTGTAAATAATGGGCGCGTTCACCAGATCAAGCTGTTTGCATTCTACTGTTACAAACTTTTGTAGTTAAACTGTTAGTTCCGGTAGCCGGTCGTCCAAATCAACAACGTTGGGATTTTAGATTGAGGTTATGTGATTATCTACTATCTGTCACACGTCAACGATTTAAATGGTTTTAATTCGTTTGTAAATAATATGGCGCGAGACATTGCAGTACGAAATATTTCACTATTTGATGATAATATTCATATCAATGCTCTTGTAAACATAGCTATCCTTTATTCCAAGAACAGTTGTATCCTGAAGAAAGAAATGTTGCAGCGAGAAACGAAAACTATTTTGAAGTTACTATCCCTAGATATACAATTTTTCAATTTCGAGAACATTTTCGTATGTCCAGGGAACCATTTCAGGTAAGTCTGAAGTGAGGATGACAAAAAATAGTAGTATTTTTGTTATGTAGGTTTTGTTGAATCGTTTAAGTGAAGAACAAGACCACAAAGACATATTGTCATACCTTTAGAGAAAAAACTTTAATTCACTTTATGTACTCTAAGTAAACCAGAGAGTTTTTTAGCGACAGGTGACCGGTTTGGCATAGCAAAAAATTTAGCTCATAAAGTTTTCCTGGAGATGATTGAGCAACTTTGTCGGTTATTACCGGAATACATCAGATGGCCGAATATACAAAATCATTTACAAACTGCAGCAGTAATATAATATGAAATTACTTCTTTCAGCTTTTAATTCACATAATATTGTTCACAGGTATTTGAGGGTCGTTCTCACGGTATCCCTTGCGTGGTTGGAGCAATAGATGGCTGCCAAATACCAATTACAACCTACAGGAAATGCACATGACTTTTACAACAGGAAAGGTTTTAATTCTGTCATTCTTCAAGGTAAATCAACTGTGTTGTGGATATATAAAAAAATTTAGTTAAATATTTTTTATGGAGTTTTTATATATCAACTGTTTAAATCTATATCAGTTTTACAAGTTTTTACTTGACCAACAATCTCATTTAAAATATATATATATATATATATATATATATATATATATATATATATAATAAGCAACGAATAGATTAGTGGGTATTGCACGGTTACCACTCTTTTCAGTAGCCCCTTCTTCTATTTGCGTGCAATACCCACTAATCTATTCGTTGCTTATTGTTCATATGTCACGCACTATTCGTACATCTTGTTATTATATATATATATATATATATATATATATATATATATTTGTAAAACGTCAAGTTCGGCGTCAAGTATATCGTATACTAGTATATACTTATACCGGTATATAGCGGTATACGTTTTGTGTTAAAGTGGTGAGTTCGGCTTCACTTGTTTTCGTCATATACCGTCAAGTTTGGCTACTTAGGACGTAGATACATTTAATTTGTTAAGGGGATAATATAAACGAAATTTGAAAGATAGAACTATGATAACAGAAGTTCCTTTTTCGAGAGTTTAGATTCTTATAGGTAGTTTGTAATATGCCATCGTAAAAAGGCAGCTTTATGTGTATTATCAAGAACTATAGATATTTGAAGTAGTTAATTATTAAAATCAACTGTGGAAGTTGATAGGTAAAGACAATTTTAAAAGAATCGAAGAAAAGAAGAAGTATATGATTTAAGCTAAAAAAATTGTAAAATTTGTTATCGAAATTATTATCATTGGAAAATTAAAAGTAAATTGCTTAGTATTTCGAGAACATATTATATAAACAATATAATTGCAAAATATAAGTAATCGTTAATACCTGAATAATATATAAAAAACAAGCAAAGGAAATCTATAATCTGAAAAATTCAAAGGAATGTATAAGGTAACTGAAACATGAATCGGGAATTAATGTTAAATCACTGTTAACTGTATAAAAGCCACCTACTCTAAGAATAAAAACTATATGACTGGTTTTTTCCGCTTAGCAAAAAACTACGATACCAATAAAAACCCATAATATAAAAACTACGTCATTGGACACATCCCTGAATATTTATACAACCCCCGTGATATATTCTTATTTCAACAAAATATAAAGCAATGAAGAATATGAATTAATAAGAATTTATGAAATACAACGAAACTAACCCGCGAAATCCAGATTACATTCTCCAATAAATTACGAATCAAAGCAAAATTTCTACGTTAAATTACCTACAAAACTGTTAATTCCCAGAAAGTATTTTTCAACCATTTACCTTGTTAATGAATCCTTCTAGCTAACGCCGTCTACGGAAAATTTACCACCAATATACAATTCCTGTAAATCCTTAAGGAACCCACAGTCATCGACCGTTTTTGGTTCAATAACTTATCGGGTCAAAGCTACCAGCTGTTGGTTCCAGCCGTATTTTTCTTTCCCTACGACGAAATTGTCGGTTTTTCTTATCGACTTCTAATGGCTCCCAGAGCACATGCAAAAATTTTTAAAGTTAATAAAGTGTGTGTACACTTCGACGGCAAATGGAGGACTGAAATTTTTAACTTCGTACCGACAGCGCTGTGACTTCTCTCAGTCGACAGGTTAGCCAAATTAAGTCTCCGACGGCTCGGCAAATTTTCGCGTTACACATGTAACTAACATGAGAAAGTAAAAATTAAAAATAAATTAGTTGGCAGGCTTATGATGGCAGAAGTTGTAGTTTGTAATATGCCATCGTAAAAAGGCAGCTTTATGTGTATTATCAAGAACTATAGATATTTGAAGTAGTTAATTATTAAAACTAACTGTGGAAGTTGATAGGTAAAGACAATTTTAAAAGAATCGAAGAAAAGAAGAAGTATATGATTTAAGATAAAAAAATTGTAAAATTTATTATCGAAATTATTATCATTGGAAAATTAAAAGTAAATTGCTTAGTATTTCGAGAACATATTATATAAACAATATAATTGCAAAATATAAGTAATCGTTAATACCTGAATAATATATAAAAAACAAGCAAAGGAAATCTATAATCTGAAAAATTCAAAGTAATGTATAAGGTAACTGAAACATGAATCGGGAATTAATGTTAAATCACTGTTAACTGTATAAAAGCCACCTACTCTAAGAATAAAAACTATATGACTGGTTTTTTCCGCTTAGCAAAAAACTACGATACCAATAAAAACCCATAATATAAAAACTACGTCATTGGACACATCCCTGAACATTTATACAACCCCCGTGATATATTCTTATTTCAACAAAATATAAAGCAATGAAGAATATGAATTAATAAGAATTTATGAAATACAACGAAACTAACCCGCGAAATCCAGATTACATTCTCCAATAAATTACGAATCAAAGCAAAATTTCTACGTTAAATTACCTACAAAACTGTTAATTCCGAGAAAGTATTTTTCAACCATTTACCTTGTTAATGAATCCTTCTAGCTAACGCCGTCTACGGAAAATTTACCACCAATATACAATTCCTGTAAATCCTTAAGGAACCCACAGTCATCGACCGTTTTTGGTTCAATAACTTATCGGGTCAAAGCTACCAGCTGTTGGTTCCAGCCGTATTTTTCTTTCCCTACGACGAAATTGTCGGTTTTTTTTATCGACTGCTAATGGCTCCCAGAGCACATGCAAAAATTTTTAAAGTTAATAAAGTGTGTGTACACTTCGACGGCAAATGGAGGACTGAAATTTTTAACTTCGTACCGACAGCGCTGTGACTTCTCTCAGTCGACAGGTTAGCCAAATTAAGTCTCCGACGGCTCGGCAAATTTTCGCGTTACACATGTAACTAACATGAGAAAGTAAAAATTAAAAATAAATTAGTTGGCAGGCTTATGATGGCAGAAGTTGTTTTTATAAGTTCATGATATTGAAATCAGCTTATAAAAAATTGTTTCATCTAAATAACAGATGAGGGTATATTTTTCTAATCCCAGATCTTAGACTATATTATATACCCAGCACTTTTATATATAATGTGCGAGATAAATATTTGTATATTATTCAGCAAGCATATAATGATGGCTGAGCACATTAGTATTAGCTTAAATAAGCATAACAAATTAATGGTCTTGCCAAACTATGGCTTTTGGAAGTACATGAATTTATTAAAAATTTGACACTTACCATTATTTACCTAGTTGTTTTTTTATTATCATTATTCACCTAGGGTGAGAAATATTACTTCTCGTTAGGAGAATGGAGTGAATTTCTCAGATTAATAGTGAAAAAAATACTTTATCAACATTAAATATTTTCATAGCTAATATAATAATCACACTGTTAATTTTTACTTGCAGTCCATTAACAAAAATGCGATAAAAATAATTGATAAATAATTTCGATATGAAGATAAGTATTTTTGTTACATTGCAACTGAAATTATTGTACATTGAAAAAAATAGACAATAAAGAGCATTCATTTGGGTTATTTATAATTTACAATTTTTCTAGACATTTTTTTCAATTCAAAAGTTAACAGATACATTTAAAAAATTTGTAAACATTTTCAGATGTTTGCTAGCTTTGTTATCATTTTTTGTTGTTGATTTGTCTAGTTTACATAGATTATCATTTTATTATTGGTTTTGCAATGTTTATCAAGCTACATACTGTAAGATTGATAATCTCTCCGTGACCCGCACTCCACAGTCGGTAGGCTAAATCATACTAACAAGCTGTTGAGTGATTGTCCGGGTAGACCATCTCATGTGATGACATCATGCCCTTATCTGCATACACTACATCCCTTCCTTTCATTTAAGAATTGAAACACCAAACTTTACCAAGAAATATTTATTTAACATGTCAATTGAAAAATGGGAAACATTTTTTTTTATATATATAACTAAGAATTAGGTATTATTACCACAAGATAAATATATTCTTGAGGAACATAAACTTGTTCAGCATAACAACTGTGAACTAAGTACGTTGATATGCGCAAAGTTCTCATTGGTCATTCTCCAATATTTTCCATTCCTTCCCAACTCGTTTCATGTGGAGCACATTTCGCCTTACCTCTTCCCCGGTAACATTGTTTGTTGCTGTTACGTCTCCACCTTTTTTTGAAATAACCGTATGTGGTGTGGAGTCAAATGTTGGGTCTAATTTTTCCTCCTTCCGCATACGTTTAAGAATAACTGTATCTCCTTCCATTATTTCGCTATCTCTAGCGTTTCTCCGTCTATCCGCGTAATCTTTTCCTTTTTGTTTCTCCAGGCTATCTTTATCTCGTACCTCTTCCTCTATGTTAAAGTCAGGGATCATCGGAAGTTTGTCTTTTAGTTTTCGTCCAAAAAATAATTCTGCAGGAGTTTTTCCTGTGCTAGGGTGCGGTGTGTTATGATACATTAATAAATAATCTTGAAGATCCAGCTGCCAATCTTTTCCAAGTGCTTTGCTGATTTTTAGTCGCTTTACGAGACTTCTGTTCTGACGCTCGACTTCCCCATTTTGTTGCGGCCAATAGGGTACAGTAGTGAATAATTTAACATTATTGTCTTTGCAAAAATTTTTGAATTCTGCGCTCCTTCCAAATTGCGGTCCATTATCTGCAGTTATTGAATATGGATATCCGAGTCTAGTGCAAATTTTACGAAGAAGTAGAATGGTGTTATTTGCCGTTATAGACTTCGTTGTTTCTATTTCCATATATCGGCTAAAATAATCGACGATTACTAAAATGTATTTTCCTTCGGGTAAGGGTCCTAAATAGTCTATGGCTACATCCGCCCATGGTTGAATGGGAAATTCCCGTCTTTTTAATGGTTGGGGTGCGCTTGGTGCCGATACGAGAGTGCAACCTTTACAAGTTCTTGCTAATTTTTCAGCGTCTTGGTCCATTTTTGGCCACCAGACTTTGGTCCTCAATCTCCTTTTCATGTTTACAATACCTGGGTGACCTTCATGGCCTAATTCCAAAACTCTCTCAAGTAATAACTTCGGGATGACTATTCGGTTCCCTCTCAGCAGTATGTTGTTCGAAAAACATAGCTCATTTTGGAAAATTTTATAAAATTTTGCGGAGTCCAACCAGACGTTTTCATACAGACCTTTTCTTACTTGTAGTATCTCCTTGTCCTTTTTTGATAACTGTTCTATTTCACTTAGCGAAATAGCTACTGGCGTTGAACTTTCTACGATCTGTCTAACGTGCTCATCCTCCTCAAATGCAGCCGATTCTAAGTTTGCACAAAGTCTGGAAAGTGGGTCGGCTATATTGCTTTTCCCAGGTCTGTAAATAACTTTATAATTGTAACATTGTAGACGGAGCACCCACCTTTCTACTCTTGCACAGGGTTTGGATGTTGGAGTGAAAATAAATTGTAACGGTTTATGGTCAGTTATTAGCTCGAATTCCTTACCATATAAATAAATATGGAAATGTTCCACTGCCCAAACCAAGGCAAGAGCTTCTTTTTCAGTCTGACAAAACTTCTTTTCGTTAGCTGATAATGTTTTGTTTCCATAAGCAATTATTCGAGGTTCACCTGAGGAGCTGCATTGTATTAATATTGCACCTAGGCCTACTGGACTTGCGTCTGCTATTAATTGTGTCTTAGCTGTGGGACAATAGTATCCTAAACATTTGTCACTGGATAGTTCTTTCTTAAGTTTATTGAATGACATTTGTTGTTCCCTGTTCCAAACTATATTATTCTCTTTAGTTGTTTCTTTTAGTGCTCTTCTTAGAGGTTCTGTGATCGTGGCCAAATCCGGCACGTAGTTTCCTACATAATTTATTAATCCTAAAAAACTTCTCAATTCTGTGGTGTTTTCGGGTTTCCTAAATCTCTTAATAGCTTCCACTTTATTTGGAGATGGTTTTATTCCAGTTCTTGTGAGAATGTGTCCAAGGAATTCCACTTCTGTCACCTTGAACGTGCATTTGTCGACATTCAGTAGCACGTTATTATTTTTCAAAGTTTCTATCAGTTTATTTAACCGGACATCGTGTTCTTCTTCTGTTTCACCAAATACGAGAAAATCATCTATGAAGTTGAAACAACCTTCACATTGAGCTATCATCCTTTCTGTCACCTTCTGGTATATCTCTGGGGCACAGCAGATGCCAAACATTAATCTTTTGTATCTGAATAATCCTTTATGCGTTATAAAGGTGGTGATGTGTCGCGATCTGGGTGATATTTCGATTTGATGAAAAGCTTGTTTCACATCCAACTTTGAGAAGAAACGCGCTTTACGTAATTTGGGCAAAAATGAGTTCATCGTGGGCAATGGATGATTCTCTCGCAGTATCGCGCGATTCGCTCTTCTCATGTCTACGCAGATTCTTACTTCGCCATCCGATTTCAATATGGGAACAATTGGTGATATCCATTCTGAATGTCCGTCTACTGGTTCAATAATATCACTCTGAATCAATTTCTTGAGTTGCTTATCTACCTTTTCTTCGAGTGGCACTGGTATTCTACGTAAAGGTTGAATAACTGGAAGGACATTATGATCTATTGGGATATCTATAGAAATTCCTTTCATCTTTGGAAAAGGGGTTTTTGATGTTTCTTCCTTAATCGATAGTATGTTCAATCCTATTGGTAGCACACCCAATTTGAGGGCTGTTTCTCTTCCTAGTAAGTTTGTCTGGCCATCTTGAACGACATAAAACTTAGCATTTATTTCTTGATTAAAGGCCACACTTATTTTTGCTTCAAATGCTCCTAATAATTGCAACGGTTCTGGGTTTGCGTAAGATCGGAATAATTTATCTGGCTTCTTTACTTGATTAGTAACTTTTACCTTTTTTTCCTTCAGGAATCGCTAAGTAAATTCACTTATAATGTTGCTTTTGCTTCCAGAATCTATAACTAAGTCAATTTCAACACCTCCTAATGTGCATTTGATTTTGTCGTCTTCTTCCATATGGAAAATATATTCATCTGATGAGTTACTGTCATCCAGTAAGTTCACAGTGTCTGTGACTCTCCTTTTCTTAGATATGGTAGCTTGGTGATTATCCTCTCTATTATTTCTTTTAAAAGTGCTTTTTAGTATTTTGCATTTTATTTTGAAGTGACCAATCCTGCCACATTGTAAGCAAGTTTTGTTGCGGGCAGGGCAGTTAACGTCTCTAGCGGAATGTCTTTTAAATCCACAGCGGAAACATTCCATCCTATGAAATCCCGAAGGTCCTGGCTTAGGATCTCTATTTGTGATGGTATTCTCTCTGATTCTGTTTATGTCTATAGAATTATTGTCAGATTTAGGGGAATTATATTTGCCCATTTGCGACTGTACTGTTTCTAATGATTTTGCTGCATTAGTGATATCAGTTAATGTTTTAGAATCGTCCATTTCCAAGATTCTATGCCTTAATTTTTCGGAATTGCATTTTTCGACGATCTGGTCTATGATATGTTCTTCAATATTTGCAAACTGACATTTAATTGCTTGACGTCTCAGTTTAAGTAAAAAGTTGTCAAACTTCTCATTAGGTTCTTGCTGGATTGAACGGAAAATGTGACGTTCATAAATACGACTTTGTTTTGGAGCAAAATGCTCATTAAATTTTCTAATAATCCTGTCGTACGCATTTATACTGCCTTCTTCATTTTCGGTATCTGTCTCAGGTAAACTGAAATATACTTCTTGCAAGCTGGTTCCCCCATTATGAAGTAATATAGCTTTCTTCTTTACTGGATCAGTGATTGATGCGGCTTCGAAATAAATTTCTAGAGATCTCTTCCATCTTTCCCATTTGCTACGCAGAGCAGAATCGTCTGTTTCACAATCAAATGGTGATATAGAGGATAATCCAGATGCCAATAATTCCATTTCTCTAAAAAAATGTCAGCGTAGGTATATCACACAATATTATGGGTGAATTTCGACTATCTCGACTAATTACCAAAACAATTACAAGTACAATGAATTATTTTTTTTTTCAGTGCCTTAATAAGTTATAAATATCTAAACATTTTTATCTATGGATTTAAACATGTATGTAACCAAATATGTGCAATGTAATCTCTAACCATGTGAAAAAAAATATTTAAGGATCCCTCGTATTTATTTCTATTCTGTTATGATGAGTCATCAAAGCTATCTGTCTTAAATTCCTCAATTATAAACAACGCCAGCATACACCCAACGATAAAAAAAATGTATTACACATTGCTTTGCCAATATACTCGTGTTACAAATTAAATAACGAATTTCAATCATTACTTATAAGCATTTGAGTTTTTATATATACATATATACATACATACATATATATATATATATATATACGTGCAATACGAATTTAATCTTTTAGCACACGCATTTAAGCATACTCTCATTAGAGTATATTTTCCATGCAATACGAATTTAATCTATTGCCTCTATTGTCTGTGCAATACGAATTTAATCTTTTAGCACACGCATTTAAGCATACTCTCATTAGAGTGTCTCTTCCATGCAATACGAATTTAATCTATTGCTTCTATTGTCTGTGCAATACGAATTTAATCTTTTAGCACACGCATTTAAGCATACTCTCATTAGAGTGTCTCTTCCATGCAATACGAATTTAATCTATTGCTTCTATTGTCTGTGCAATACGAATTTAATCTTTTAGCACACGCATTTAAGCATACTTTCATTAAAGTGTCTCTTCCATGCAATACGAATTTAATCTTTACCACATCATTATTCTTATTAAATAACCACTTACCTATATGGCCTTATGTCTATTCAGCACACACAATGATTTTTAGTGCAATACGCAAATTATCAAATCAAGATATTCTAACCAGTATCCTCGTCGCCAATGTAAGATTGATAATCTCTCCGTGACCCGCACTCCACAGTCGGTAGGCTAAATCATACTAACAAGCTGTTGAGTGATTGTCCGGGTAGACCATCTCATGTGATGACATCATACCCTTATCTGCATACACTACACATACCACAAATACAATCTCATTAATGTAAGATTCTGGAACTTTTGAAAAAAAATTGAAATCTTTGATTGTCTTTCAAGGTGTATTTTTGGCGAAGCTATGTTATATGTTTCTTCTACCCCTTCTTGTGTAAATACAGCAAGAAACAACAAATATTATAGTTTAAAAAAATAATTAAAAAAACTGATACTGTTTACCATCACTTTGTTTGTGTTTTTTCCCGGCAGAAGGAATAATTGTCATCTTTCTCAGTCCCTATAGTTTATTGAAGTTTAGGGCTGTCAGTCACATATGCCTCCAAGACCTGGACTTTAAATCAATTGCAAATAACCAAGAGGAAGGTCGCCAACGTGCTGAGTGGAACAAATCAAAGTCAAGGTCTGCAGGAAGTTTCTCATACAGCTCAAGACAGAGAAGGATAGAGAACTACGATCCGAGCAATTTGAGACAGAATATTAAAAAATAGGGCTTTATACTACAACAAATTTGAGGTACTATTATATACACCTTTACTATCTGTTAACTTCCCAAGTAACCATAATCCAAATTCCTTAGTCACTGTGTTGGGATATGCACAAAGAAACTTCCAGCACTTATAAAATAACGGTGGTCCGGCCGTTGCTGTATCTTGCTCTAGTACAGTACATATAGTGATTACTTAGAAAAAATTAAAATTCTATTGTTGTTGTTATTTACAGACACGATGAGAGTTTTCAACCATGTTATGGTTACCTATGTCAAATGCTCAAGATACTTAACATGTGAAAGTAATGACATAAAGTATATTACACCTAAAACGCCATGAATTAAAGTAACTCACCTTTTGATTTAGTTAGACTTGCCGGTTTACCTTTTAAATATGTAAATTTGTTTCTAATGTTGTGTCTATTAACCTTATGAGAGCTGACCCTCTCTGTTTTAATTGCAATTTTAGATTCTTCAACTACTTGAACTATGTTTAAATCGTCATTGATTTCTTGTTTAATAGGATGCATACTATTAATATTTACATTTTCTAAAATAGCACTAGTCACTTCGTTAAGGTGGGATTATACAGCAAATAAAATAAAATAAGGAATAAAATAAATTAAAATAATAAAGATGAACATACGCATCTCTGTGAAAGGGTTTATACAAGAAATAAGGTAAAATAGGAAATAAGAATTAGTACAAAAGATGGCCAACTTTTATCTTTTTGTCTTATTTTATTTTAATTTGTTTGGAAACCAATAATGCGCATGACCCAGATATTTCTGTTCTAAATGTTCTGAGTTTCCAATTATTCTTATCTAACATGTAACCTAAAAATATTATATTTATTTGTTTACATTGATTGAAATTTTCTTGCGATAGAGATGGATGATTGAAATATTAAGCTGGGGGCAATGCTGTTGTTGATGGCAGGCACTGCGGCTGTAGCTTTATTAGATAGAAAAAAAATAGACGTTTTAAAGTTCGACCCATGAATAGGGGAAAAAAATTTAATGTGTATAAAAATTTGTTGGAATTTGCAAAAGGGCATGTAGTTAAAACAAAAAGTGGAATTCCTTAAGCTTCCACAAAACACAAACAAAATCATCGTCAATAAAGCCGCAATTTGATTGGCTTACTCTTACTTCTTATTTTACTTTAGTTATCTGTATAACCAATGTTTATTTTCTGTCCTTATTTCTTAACTTATTTTAATTAGTTCCTTATTTTATTTTATTTGCTGTATAATCTCACCTTTTTTTTTACTCTCTTCTTGTTTAACGTCCATATTCCATACAAAATCATTGTGGATATCGATTTCTTCCTTGAAGACATTTTGCTCAATATCCATTCTGACTAGATTATATCAAATTAATAATAAGTAATTAAAATAAACGTTATTTCAACTTAAAAAGCCTATCAAATAAATAATTAATGAGAAAATACACATAGACAAATAATAATATAAGAGACAGTTTGATACATAGGCGGTATGTGGCACAACGTTTCTGCGCAAGTTCCCCGCGCATGGAGTCTTTACTGTCGCGAACTACAAGACTGCTTTACATAAGCAAAATAGAACAAAATATCATAAATTTCAATTCATTTCAAAACATCTCCTTTAATGTGGATAAATATTATAAAATATCCTAGTATATTAACTTTTACGTCATTAAAAATGAAAATATACAAAACCAATCTTACATTGGTTGGTGTGAATCTGGTTTCTGCTTGTCAAATGCAAAGTGACAGTGTCAAAAATAGCAATTCCGAAAAAGAAGACCACAGATTATATATACAAGAGTGATTATTTTTTAATTTATTTAGGATTTAGTTTTAATAAAGTAAATAAAATTAAGTGAACCTTTAAAATGTCACCACCAGGTAAAATTCGTCGTAGTTGTATAGCAAAAATTGTAATATGATACATATTTTTGGCCGCTTCGCAATTTGGAGTTTATGAACAAAACATTTTTCAAATTTCCATCTGACATTAGTCAGAGGGAACAGTGGTACAAAATTTTAGAACTTCCTTATACATCCAAACATCAAAGGTTGTGTGAAGATCATTTTGATGATGAGGCATTTACAAATTCATTACGCAAAAGACTTAATAAATTTGCTTTACCTTTGCAACCCTTCCATCATACACCACCAAAAGTAATTGAAGATAATAATAATAAAACTCAAGCTTTTGAAAATACAGTATTGCCCGTAAAAAGAAAGCTTATTTGTTGTAACAATAATGATAATCTTAAAGAAACTGAATTTGAACCTTTGCCTAAAAAACAATGTTTGGAATCTAGTATTTTAAGTAAAATAAACGAAACTAGGGTCAGTAATTTATCTCCCAAGAAGAAGAAAATTTATTACATTAATAAAGATCAGAGAAATAGACACAAATTGTGAAGCAGATGATAGCAGTTTATTAGACAACTTACATTCTTTCTTAAATTTACATAATGAACCAAAACTATTAACTTCTAATACCATTAATGAATTGGAAAATATTGAATTCCTGTTTTTAGATATAGAATTAAATGATTCAAATTTTGATACTCAAGCAATAAGCTACGTTATGGTTTCGTTGTTAAAAAAATTACAACTTTTAATTGCGCAGAATGTAAGGCTAATTTAATAATAATAAATAATAATAATATATTTTATTGTTCCTTTGTATACATATAATACATGAACAAGAGAGCCAGCTGGTACTACATAAGATATTCTACACTAAGCAATTCTGAGTTTGAACATATAGGTACTGAACGATTGCTCTGTAATTTTGTATAAACATACCCACGTAGTCATATATATGTACAACACATACGTATACAAATCATTTTTGGTTTATTATTCATTGACTATGAATGATCTGATTTTTCCAAAAACTACTCTGAATTTTTTCTGTTTGTTCCAAGTATCTTAACGCCCAAATACTGCTTGCATATGTAAAGGTAGGTAGTACAACATTGTTATACAGGGTCTTTATTAAATTAAGAGATGATATACCAGCTGAATTTATTTTTCTCAGTGTTGCTCCTTGGGAGAGTCTCGCTTTTTGTTCTCGTTGCTTTAGGTTGTTTAGAAATATTCCGTTAAATGTGAAAATTGTTCCTAAATATTCATAGGTATTCGAGAGCTCAATAGTGACATCTTTATAATTAAATTGTGGCTGTTGTCCCATATTAGCACTTCTGCGGAAAACCACTATTTTAGTTTTACTTGTGTTTACTTCCAGTTTAAATGTTTCACAATAGGCTTCTAAAATCTTAAGGTTTCTTTGCAGCTCTATTTGGGATTCTGCAAGTAGGACCATATCATCTGCGTACAGCAGCATATTGATATTTTCATTGTTGTCAAGAGTTACTCCTTTAGCACCATGATTTTGGAAATAAATTTCCAAGTCCGAGATAAAGAGAGAGAATAACAAGGGGCTTAAGATATCTCCTTGTAGGACACCTTTAGTTATTTTAATTTTATCGGAGATTTGACCACCTTGTTCAATGAACAGTGAGGCTGAACTGTAGATATTTCTTAGTATCCTAATAATTTTAGTGCTCACTCCAATATCGAATAGCTTTTCCCACAGTAACCCATGGTCCACAGAGTCGAATGCTTTCCTAAAATCTACAAATAGTGCAAATAGTTTCCTAGACGGGAGGCGTAAATAATTATTTATAATTGTGTTAAGGACAAAAATGTTATCATCACAGGATCGAGTTTTCCGAAACCCTGTTTGACACTCAGGTAGTAGTTGATATTTTTCCGCATAATCTCTGAGTCTAGTGCTAATGAGCTGTGTAAACAGTTTGGTTATGTGATTGATTAATGCAATACTACGGTAATTGTCAGGATCATCTACTGGGCCTTTTTTATGAATATGAATCATTTTAATATTTGGCCACGTGGATGGGATTTCTTCATCTTGTAGGATAGTATTGAAAAGCAATTTTAAGTGCATTATCCAGTTTAAAGGCATGTTTTTGTAAAACTCGTTACTAATATTGTCTTCCCCTGGCGCTTTATTATTCTTAGCTAAGCTTAGAGCATTGTAAATTTCACAAATAGAGAAAGCTATATCAAGATACGGGTGTAAAGCATCTAGGCCACAAAAAGTTGAATTTGGTGTGGATTTGTAAAAATCTCTATAATAAGTAATCATTTGATTCATGTTAACACCGCCAATTTTTGTTTTAGTTTTGTGTGAATTAATATATTTCCAGAATTCATTGGGGTTGCTTATATTTGTTAATTTATATCTCATATTTTTTTCATATGCATGTTTCTTACTTTTAATAATTTGGATATATTCTTTTTTAGTTTGCTTGTAGGTTATTACAATGTTTTTACTAAAATTTGATGCTACTAAGTTTCTTTTTGCTACGTTTAATAATTTTTTAGAATCCCTACACTGTTTATCAAACCAAGGTTTAGCCTAAGAACTATTATTGGGGTTGAATGTTTGTATTTTTTCCATGTCTAGAAATCTTGTTGTCAGTCTGATTGCCTCATGTATTTGTCTATCCAAACTTTCTACAGTATTTAAGTTTAGATCAAAGTCATAGTTGTCTATAATATTTCTGTAGGACTGAAGTTTTGTAGGGTCCCATCTAATCAGATGTTTATTATAGCTGTGTGGAGTCGAGTTGATTTGATAGAAATTATTCTCTAAGGTTACTAAGCAGCCCAAATGATCAGAAATGAGTGTTTCACTAATAGAGAAGTTTAAAATAGAATTTTTGTTATTAAAATTAGCCCAAACCAAGTCAATCACACTACAGCCCGTGTGTCCAATGTAAGTCTATTTACCTTGGTAATCATCATACCTGCCGTTTAGAACGAAAAAACCTAAATTTTCAAGTGCTTCTACAAGTAGTGTACCCCGTACATTAATCACGTTGTCCATTGTTTCGCGGCCTTCTAAGGGAAGATCAAAGTTCAGGGGATTGCTTTCCCCAGAGCCATTGAGATGACCTATCCTTGCATTAAAATCGCCATATATAATAAACTGATCATTAGGGTATGTAAAGGTTAAATGTCTAGTCGTTTCTTCCAACATTTCTATACAGGTGCAATCGTTCAGCCCCGGTTTGAGATACACAATACCTAAAATAATAAAAACATTACATAAATTTAATCTTACAAATATCCACATATTACTTAAATCCACTATATTTACAGTTTCAACACCCGGAAAGTCTTTTGCTATAAGGAGTAAGATACCTCCGCTTCCTCTTCCTCGTTGTTTGTCTTTCATCGCTTGACTATGGAAAAAGTTGTATTTCATTAAATATGAAGGCAGCCTAGGTACTGATTGTGTAATCCAGGTCTCCACAAGACCAATGATAGGAAAACTATTCAAATGTTCAATGTCCTGTGTTTCAGAACCATTTAAGGTGTTTATTCCTTGGCAGTTCCAGAATAGCAACTGAAGGTTATTTAATTTACCGCTACATTTTTTAGTACTTCCTTTTTTTGGTTCATTACTTGTTTTCTTTACCGTTTTCGTTGGTCCGTCGAAGTCGTTGCAATTTAATTCGTAGAGTTTTTTGAGTCATTGTTTTGGATGTTCTGAGTTGTTGATTCCTCTAACATATTTGTGTTTTTGTTCCATTTCCACTGAACACCCTCAATCGTTAGTTTTTGATATCCAATTCTAACTGATTTTTCATTGTTCCTTTCTTCTTTCGCTTTGGCTCTTACTTTTTTTTCAATTTCCATTTCTCCTTTTGTTTTGTCATTATTTATATAAATCTTATTTTCTTCCATATTTCTCAACTTATATTTATTTTTCATTACTTTTAATTTTTCGGCACTATTTCCAAATTTAACTAGGCAATTGAAGATAATAATAATAAAACTCAAGCTTTTGAAAATACAGTATTGCCCGTAAAAAGAAAGCTTATTTGTTGTAACAATAATGATAGTCTTAAAGAAACTGAATTTGAACCTTTGCCTAAAAAACAATGTTTGGTATCTAGTATTTTGAGTAAAATAAACGAAACTAGGGTCAGTAATTTATCTCCCAAGAAGAAGAAAATGTATTACATTAATAAAGATCAGAGAAATAGACACAAATTGTGAAGCAGATGATAGCAATTTATTAGACAACTTACATTCTTTCTTAAATTTACATAATGAACCAAAACTATTAACTTCTAATACCATTAATGAATTGGAAAATATTGAATTCCTGTTTTTAGATATAGAATTAAATGATTCAAATTTTGATACTCAAGCAATAAGCTACGTTATGGTTTCGTTGTTAAAAAAATTACAACTTTTAATTGCGCAGAATGTAAGGCTAATTTAATAATAATAAATAATAATAATATATTTTATTGTTCCTTTGTATACATATAATACATGAACAAGAGAGCCAGCTGGTACTACATAAGATATTCTACACTAAGCAATTTGAGTTTGAGCATATAGGTACTGAACGATTGCTCTGTAATTTTGTATAAACATACCCACGTAGTCATATATATATGTACAACACATACGTATACAAATCATTTTTGGTTTATTATTCATTGATTATGAATGATCTGATTTTCATTGCCTCGTTCATAAATCTTTTAATTGCGCAGAATGTAAGGCTAATTTGCAAACAGATATTTTAGATGTTCACCATACTTTCACTTCCTTCAAAGGAAATGATGATAAAACACGTCTAATTTAGGTTCAAGGAGACGTCGTAAAATTTCTTTCCATTCTGCATGACTTTGTTTATCATTTTCTACCACTTTAAGGTCATGTAGAAAATATTACTGAAAAAACTGAACCCTTTGCAAAAAGTCATATAAATTTTGATTGGTTCACTTGTCGAGAACATAAATCATACGTATTTTCTCAACTCATACAAGTTTGTGTCCCCTTATTAATTAAAAAATATTATAATGATGGTAAGAGGACTAACAAACAAAAATAATTATTATTTTTTGGTAACAATGTACTGCGTTTAATTTTTTTTGTTTCAGACCTGTTCCTGTTTTCATGTAAAGGGGAATCTACATTTTAAATGCTTTTTATTAAAATACTTGATGTAATATTGGATAAACTTTCTTAAGTATAATGCTGTAATTTGAGTAGAAATATGTAATTTTGTGATTAATAATATGTAACTGTACGGTAAATTAATGATATAGATAATAATAGTTTTTTCATGTCTTGTGTTACCAATTTAAAACATTTAATATTCAAGCTAGTGTGCCATTTTTACTTTTAGTTTTCGCTAAGTATATGTTTATGTCGTGTATTTATACAACTGTAGGTATCCTCTGATATACATGTTTTGTCTTTATAATTAATTTAAAGAAAGTAAATGTGAAGTTTCTTGTTTTCTGAAATAAAAAAGTTAAAAAAAGGTGAAAGCTGGGCTATGGGGATGGCGGATGCAGCAATAGAAGTTTTTTGGAAAATGTATAGTCGTATAAATGCCTATTTATAGTGTGTGTGGTAGGAAAAATAACTTTGAAAATAAAATTGTGTGGAACCACTGTTAAGTGATATTAGAATAATTGTTTTAATAATAGGAGATATTATTGAAAATTTAAATTTTTTGATTATTGTAACTGATAATTTAATCAGATGTTTTTGTACTTTAATATTATCGTTAACTATTAGAATAAGAATTTTAAAGTTATCAATGTAATAACATGTATAAATAACAGACCTATGTATAGTAAACAAATATTTTATTAATTTGTTTTTATATTATGTGCAGGTTAATAAAAATTTTGAATGTGTGCTGTTTTATTATTTATTACCTAAATTATTTGTCTCAAAATTGTTTATTATTATTATTTCATTACAAAAATGAAATATAATTTTTTGGAATGAAATAATTATATAATAAACAATTTTAAGACAAACTGTAAAATTTACCTACCCATAATCCAAACTACCAATTTTAAATATCCCGCCTGTAAGAATTAGTTCTGTTCCCCGCAAGGGGTGCGCTGAGATCGACGCGATGCCAGCTGTTTATATGGGAACGAACACTCTCGTAATATGTTCATTTCTCTATGAAAATAAATTCTTCTTCTATTTCTAAACAAATAACGACGCTTGTTTTTGGCCGGTTGTTGTAGTCATGGAGAGTAGAGGGGAGGAGACTAAACGGCTTGTCTTCGAATTGGCCACTTTTCATGTACCAAAGTAGCTGGTACACAAATTCGCCGCCAGGTCCGCAGTGTCGCATTCTGGGCTTGGGAATACAAATGCAATTGTTATACAGTGAGAAATTATTAAAGAATTTTTATATATTGAATTCATTAATCGTCAAATTGTTTTGTGCCTGGTTATAATACTGGTTACGGTGATTTAAAGACATGGAACAAGAAAAATGGCGTGAAAAACCCTAGTTTATTCCGACCTCGCACGGTAAGTCAATCTTGAAATTGTAGTCATTAACTTTAAATATTAGTCTTAAAATTGCTATTCAAGCAACCCTTAATAATATATAACAATCTATGTTTAAGGACGAAATGGTTAGAAATTGGGAAAACGCTATTAGGCGGGCAGACAAGCTGTGTGTGAATTACATTTTTTAGATAATGATATTGAGCGTTTTTACACAACTACGGTCTTAGATGGTTCTATTTTTCAAATGAAAAGAAGTACTCCCAAGATAAAGGAAGATGCAATACCTTCTATTTTTCCATCTTTTCCAAAATATCTGAATAATTCAACAAAAAAACGCAAGTTGCTCACACAACGAGATTCTATTTTGCTACCTAAGAATAGAAATACTAAAGCATTGGTGATAAATACCGAACAGGATGGAACAGTACTTGAGGAGCTTAAAGATTTGTTAAATTATGAAAATTTGCCTTCAACTTCTTAGAAATCGCGAAAATTGACAAAGGACATATTAAGCAAACTCATACCATATCGTAAAACTCTAATAAACATTAAAATAAATTATTACATTCTTGTATTAAAGAAAATATATCTTGTAGTAAATTTTTCGTAGTATCTGATGTAAACTAATATGAAAATTAACTTTAAAATTTTGTTTTTGATTAACAATGGGCTTGTCCTTTGACACATATGAAAAATGATATGGGACATTTCTTTAGCGAAGAAAAGGAATTTCGGACAATATATTAACGTCAGCAGCTATTGATTCAGCTTTTTTTATAAGTGAATCAAAACTTTCATCAGTATTCTTTTAGCAGATAGCAAATTAAATTTTTCGAGACAGTTACACATTCGGAAATATTAATTTTGGGATTTTGATATATCATACTAACAACGTTAATTTTTGATAGATCACCCCAAATTATGGATGAGCAGATAACTTTAAATGAAATATATTTCTCTACTGAAGTTTGTGTTATAATTCTGGTTTTTAATTTTTTATTATTTCATTAAGGCTTTTAAACATTTTTATTATTTAAAATTAAAAGTTTAATTGCAATCTAATGAAACATATTTTGATTTACTGAAACTCAATTTTTTTGGATTTCACTTCTTCGCCAATTAAATTAATTGTTATTTCATTTTGGAAGTGCACCTCTAAATAATGAGGTAGTATGCGACTTTTAATATAATTCAAATTGTCTAACATGTATTTCTTTGAAATTCACATACGCATTTCAAGAATTATTTTTTTTATAATTTATAAAATGTTTAGTGAACGAAAGGCCGCTCCCTATAATTCCCGCCACTCTGTGCAATTGTACATACGCCTACTGCACCACCGCTAGGAACGGCGCTGGACTGACTAATAATTCAAATATAATGGGGAAAGGCACAGTGTTCTTAAAAACAAATAAGTTGGTAATAATCCTATTTAAAGCTAGGCTTATAATTGTAAATATAAATTATAGAAATCTCAATATTTTCCCAAAAATTTGAGCAATTTCTAAACATTCTCATTACAGTTGCATGCATTTAAATAGGGTAAATGGCGAAACGTAGCCCAGAGCCGAACACTTGCGCCTCCGGTGGGGAATTTCGAACTATCTATTATGGAACATAAATGTGTGCCATTTTAACTTGACAGCGTATATTGTCGTTTAGTCTCCTCCTTTCTAACCTCCATGGTTGTAGTAAAGGTCAAGAAATCAGAAGAACTTCTTTTTTATCCTACACTACTCGAAAGCCCAATTTTCGTGAAGAATATCAATGGACCGCAATGGGTGCGTTCTTTTTGACTGAGATCTCAGATCGCTTCAGTTAAGGTGATCTGAGATAAAGTGATGAGAGTAAGCACCAAAAAGAACAATATCTCAATTGGAGCGCGCGATCTGTCGATGCATGCGTGAATAAGAAACAAAACATAACTTATCTCGATATTTCTTATAACCACGCTTGATTTTGTTTCAAATATTATATTCATTAAAAAAGATTTCAAGAGAATGTTTAAACATGTTTTGATGACACTAGAACAAACAATCACTATTATTTATCTTATATTATCTGTATCTATCTGTATTATTTTTAAACGAAGATATTGGAGTCGACTAAAACTTCGTGTTTGATTTTTGATTTGACCAAATAAAGTGCAATTATGTAATTACAATTTTTTTCACTTCTAACATAAATCTCAAATAACGTCTATTATAGTTGTCTAGGCTTCTCTAAAAAAGTATGAAGAATTAAATTTTAAAAGGTCAAAATATCAAACAAAATACATACTTGTCCAGAGTCACAAAAAACCAAATCCATGATAGATTGTATTAAACGTTAAAGAAGTAAAAACTGACATTAAAATAAAATTACATAAAACATACTTCTTGTATAAAAATATAATGTAATTTTATTTTAATGTTTGATGCAATCTATATTGCTTTGTGTCCCTAGACAAGTATGTATTTTCTTTAATATTTTGACCTTTAAAAATTTAAATCCTTCATACATTTCTAGTGAAGCTCTGATGATGACTCATATTCGAAAGTACTATGTGAATAATTATTAAACTTTGCACATTATATACAAATATTTTTATTTTTGGATTCTAAACTTAAAATTGTCCACACAGCTTATCAAATTAATTGTTAATACAATATATCTTAGATGCAGGCTGTGTGATCACAGAAGAAAATTCATCGATTTATTCATTGGATTTCCAGGATCAGTTCATGATAGTTGGGTTTTTAGGAATTCCCCTTTGAAGAATTCATTGGAATCCCCATATAAAGATAGAGGCAACCTTACAAGAAGGCAACAAAATTATAATGTAAAATTGTCTAAAAATCGATATATTATAGAACATTCCTTTGGTATATTAAAACAAATGTTTCGTCAACTTTATCATCTTAATATAAGAGGTATCAGATTTATGGTGCATTTTATTCCAGCAGCTTGTGTTCTGCACAACATTGCAATAAAGATTTGGTTACAGCGGATGAAGATGTCCAAGTTCATATCGATAATATCGTTCCTCATGAAGATCAAGATGTTGATGAAGATGAGGAAAATGTTGAATTAGGCATAATTAGAGGTAGAATAGCGTATGCATTACCATTATAGAATAATTTATCATTCACCACTTTTAATTAAGATATTTGTATAACATATCAATAAAAATCATAAACAGTATCTTTTATTAATTAGAAAACTAAACAGTAGGTAACAAGTACTAAATAAATTATAAAATTACAAATATGTAAATAAAAAAATATCCCCTTATGTTATAAACAAAAATTAAAAATAACTTTACAAACAGTACAACAGAAATAAAATGTAACATAAATACTGATATAAATATATTTAAAAATAACTTTGGAAACAGTAAGGACCACAGAAATAAAATATAAAATAAATACTGATATAAATATGTTTAAAAATAACTTTGGAAACGGTAAGTACCACAGAAATAAAATGTTATGTGTAAAATAAATACCTACACCAGAAAGTTTGCTGTAGACACTTTATAACTGGTAGGCTTTTAATCAAATATTATATTAACTCTACTAGCTCCTAGTTTACGTAGTTTGTACTCAAGTAGGTATTAACTCATTTTAGGCAAACTTGCTGTCCTCGAAGATAAAGAACAACCTGACTGGGTACCATTTCAACATATGGGACATGCGTCTCAGAAATTAAAATAAAGGGCTGCAGATGTTGACCAAAAGAATCGCAGAGCTAAAAGGACAAAACTGACTGATACTAAGGTAAAAAATAATTCCCAAGTCCTTTTTTATGTAAATTGTCTCAAGAGCTTAATGACAATTGATTGGGGTATGTTTAACTGATCGTCCTGGTCAAGAAAAGATACTCGATGAGCATGTTTTGCACACTTTATTTTGATAAAAAGAATGTTAATTTTAGTAATAGTAATGTTAAGTTATGTATTGGTAGTTGCTGAAAATTGTTATAATTAATTACTTTGTCAACAGGTCATGGATATGATGAAATGCCTCAACAGTCCCAAGATGATCAAATTGAATGTATGAAGACTGGGGTGTCTATGATGCTTAAGTATTTATGTTTTAGTTTTGAAGCTAAACATTTAGTAAATATTACTTTGCAACTTTTATTATTTGTCAACATTTATTTAATGTTTTATTTTGATTTGTACTCAAATTAGTAATAATTCTTGTCTCTTCATAATACGTATAACGTTTATGTACTTAGTGTTATTATAGTAATATATTTTTACATAGCTTTGTCAATAAGATCAAAATCTTTGAACAATGAGGCTGAAGTTCATTGATTTTACTCATGTTAATATTAGAAATATGTATTATAATGTACAAAAAATGTCAAAATGAAATAAAATTTATATTTTGCAGTGTAAAATAATTGTTTTTTAATGCATTAAATGTCACGCACTTTAGGGACAATAAAAAAGAAAACCCTTATATAACATGAAATTGACTGTCTCGACCCTTACTTCGTGGAGTATGCTCATATTAGTGTTTTTAAATGAAACTCAAGGTCTCTAGTTAATTCCACAATATAATACAAGTTATTGAAAATTCTAAAAAATTGACAATTGTTTCGATAAATCAATATCATCGTCAGAATGACAGAAGTTACATTTTATTTTATGCCTACCTGATGTTTAGTAGTTATTTTTGGTTAGACCAAGAAGTAACCTAATTTGTGATTGGCTTAATATATGTTTATAGAAAAAAGAAGAAGATGTGATATTACAAATATTGAAGCTTAGATATTATTAGCCCTATGGTGATATCCTGGATATCATTTTTCAAATTAAGATCAGTATAACTGTGCAATGATACAGAAAACCAGGAAAACTATATCTGCTGATCTTTACAATTATCACTTAAGACGACAGTTTATTAGTGGAGAATTCCCTAGATTTAACTGTTCATTGACAACTTCATATTGTGGGTTTCTTAAATGTCTTCTAATTTCCAATTCTTCAAGGAAATCCAGTTCTTGTTTCTTTTCTGAAATATGCAGTACTTCTAGTTCTGTGTTAGGTGTCAATGAATGATTGGTGTCAAGTAGATGTTTTGCGTAGTGGGATTTATCTGGTTGTTTTAATCTGTATGCTCGTAAGTGCTCACTGTATCGTATTTCAAAATTCCTAAGGGTCTGATCCAAATAGACAGCATTACATTCTGGACATTTGAGTTTATATATACCTGGTTTCTTTAATAGTGGTATTTTTGTTTTCACATTTAACAATTTTGTACTAACGTTACTTTCTGTTTTAAAAGAAATTGTTGTATTCGTTGCTGAAGATATTATCTTTGAAATATTGTTAGAAATATTTCCTGCATATGTGATGGTTTTATAAGTTTTAATTTCATCAGCTTGTTTAGGATATATTAGTTGTAATGCCACTTTTTCCTCTTTTTTACTAATTAGCTTATTTACCATATTCCATTCAATTCTAACCACCCTTTGTCACACAGACTAGCAGCATATAATTCAATGATACATAGAGCTTTTTCAGTTCTATGAACAAATGTAATTTTGATAGAGAGATTAATACAATTAGACAAATAGCAACATCAAACGGTTATCCATTAGATATGATAAATAAGCGAATTAGTAAAAAAGAGGAAAAAGTGGCATTACAACTAATATATCCTAAACAAGCTGATGAAATTAAAACTTATAAAACCATCACATATGCAGGAAATATTTCTAATAATATTTCAAAGATAATATCTTCAGCAACGAATACAACAATTTCTTTTAAAACAGAAAGTAACGTTAGTACAAAATTGTTAAATGTAAAAACAAAAATACCACTATTGAAGAAATCAGGTATATATAAACTCAAATGTCCAGAATGTAATGCTGTCTATTTGGGTCAGACCCTTAGGAATTTTCAAATACGATACAGTGAGCACTTACGAGCATATAAATTAAAACAACCAGATAAATCCCACTACGCAAAACATCTACTTGACACCAATCATTCATTGACACCTAACACAGAACTATACTCGATAGTCGAAATTGTGTAAAGTGAGTCAGAGCTATCTAATCAACACTTTGGTTAAAGCGCAGTTGCCATATGTATTCTAGAGAGAAATGCTGTATTTTATAAATACACTTCAAATCCATTGTGTCAATATTTCAGGTACAAAAGATGCAATGTAATTAAGTCAATACCAATTTAATATATTTATTTCAAATTTCAAGCAGACTAATAATAATTAGTTTACTTGAAATGTGAAATAAAGTGTTTATGTATATTTCTTGAACGCAAAGTTTGTTGTGAAAAACTCGCCGATTTGACAATGTTGGAGAGTCGCTTCAATGTTCCGGCTTTGAGAACGAGATAGATAGATCGAGCTACGCGAATGAGACAGTGATAGTAAACAGTTATGTGAGGTGTTTATTCTCTTCATGAGCGTAACATCAGTATTTGTGTTGTGGTTTTGTGTGATAAATCGGTTATTATTGGTATTTATTGTAATATTTATATCGGTATATTTAGTGACAATAATGGCGGAGTGTAGCGGTGTTGGCGATAAAAAACGGCGTCGTAACAATTTAATTCGGGAAGAAAAAGTCCTCATATTAAATGTGTACGAAGGACTGCGTGCCATGGACAAACAGTTGGGTGTTAGTGACGCTGTGATTGAGTGCAGTTATTCAACTAAAGTTTCTGAGAGTACTATATACAATATTCTAAAGAAATCGCGGGACGGATCTTTGACAAGAGAACGAGGTGAAAACTGTAAACCGGAAAGTAGGGGAAGAAAGAAAATTGTTTTGGACGACCAAACACGGAATGCTATACGTAGGGAAATACATTCTTTTTATTTTAGGAATGAAATCCCCTCGGTAGCTGAATTGAGCAAGGTAATAGAAGCTGATGATACTTTACCAAACATCAGTGATAAAGTTTTGAGACGAACTTTGAAATTAATGAATTTTCGTTACCAAACAAGAAGTAGAAACAGTGCCTTAATTGAACGAAATGACATTGTGGAATGGAGGAGAAATTATTTAAAACAGATACGACAGTTTCGTAACGAAGGACGGCACATATATTATCTTGACGAAACATGGTTAAATGAAGGCCACACTGTGTCAAAAGTGTGGCAAGACATGAGTATACGAAGCAATCGACAAGCCTTTATGGAGGGTTTCTCTTCCGGTTTAAAAGCTCCCTCTGGGAAAGGACGTCGACTGATTATCACTCACATGGGCAGCGAGGAAGGATTTGTAGAAGGTGGATTACTAAGTTTTCAGTCCAAAAAAACTGTCGATTACCATGAAGAGATGGATGGTAACCGGTTTGAAACATGGTTTAGATCAATTTTAACAAAGGTAACTCCTGGTTCAGTGATAGTTATGGATAATGCTTCATACCACTCTCGTCGACTGGAGCAAATACCTACTTCAGCTAGCCGCAAGAGGGTTATAATTGATTGGTTAGAGAGTAAAAGCATTCCGCACAACGAGGCAATGCTAAAAGTTGAATTATTATCTCTCGTACGGAAACATAAAAGCAGTTATATTAAGTACGTTGTCGATGAAATGGCGAAAGATTTCAACGTCTCAGTTGTTAGACTTCCTCCCTACCACTGTGAGTTAAACCCCATCGAGCTGGTTTGGGCCCAAGTGAAAAATTATGTTGCGAGAAAAAACAGTACATTCAAAATAGCTGACGTTGAGAAACTGTTTGACGAGGCGCTGCATACCGTTATTGCTGAGAGTTGGCGTAAATGTATTCAACACGTATTAAAAGAAGAAATAAAGTTTTGGGATTTAGACATACGTGTAGAAGTAATGACGGAACCACTCATTATCGATATAGTAGGAGAAAGCGATGATTCTGAGGAGTCGTCAGGGAGTGATACCGCTTCCAGTTAGTCAGACATTTTACAAGTGACCTCGCAACATACCTATACTTATTGGTAATTTATTTTGGTCTTGACAAACAACTTTTTTTTAGTTTTAGTAGTAGTAAGTTGGAATTGACTTTTAAACATTTTTTTATTTTGTTTTTACTTACTTATGAACAACTTGTGATAAATTATTATTTCAAATGTTAAAAATTGAAATTCCAGATATTTCAGTATTCGCACCCTTAAACTATGATACGCTCATGGAGTTCACTTTAAATCGGTAGATAACCGATGACGTCACTTTACAGAATTTCGACTATCGACTTTTTTATATACATCTTATTATAGCTCATCCTTAAAAATGTGTATTATTCTTGGTAACACCCTGTATATACATAATGATACCTACCATAATATTTCAAATTTAAACGCCAGAGCGTACAAGAACATTTTCTATTTATTTTTTATTTAGGACTATTAAGAACCCTTCAAAAATGATGCGCTCATGAAGTTCGCTTCTGCAACTGATTTTATGGACAGTAAGAGCGATGAGTCACTTTACAGAATTTTGACTATCGAGTATAGAAGTACTGCATATTTGTGAAAAGAAACAAGAACTGGATTTCCTTGAAGAACTGGAAATTAGAAGACATTTGAGAAACCCACAATATGAAGTTGTCAATGAACAGTTAAATCTAGGGAATTCTCCACTAATAAACTGTCTTCTCAAGTGATAATTGTAAAGATCAGTAGATATAGTTTTCCTGGTTTTCTATATCATTGCACAGTTATACTGATCTTAATTGGAAAAATGATATCCAGGATATCACCATAGGGCTAATAATATCTAAGCTTCAATATTTGTAATATCACATCTTCTTCTTTTTTCTATAAACATATATTAAGCCAATCACAAGTTAGGTTACTTCTTGGTCTAGCCAAAAATAACTACTAAACATCAGGTAGGCATAAAATGAAATGTAACTTCTGTCATTCTGACGATGATATTGATTTATCGAAACAATTGTCAATTTTTTAGAATTTTCAATAACTTGTATTATATTGTGGAATTAACTAGAGACCTTGAGTTTCATTTAAAAACACCTTATATAACAGTTTATTTTTTTCCAAAAAACAAAGAGCTAGAAAATAAAACCTCTGTCATAGAAACAATTTCACAAGACAACATCGACATAAAACAATCATTTATAAACTTATTACATAACTCCAGATAGATATATATAATTCCTTACAATTAATGAAAGGCTAACTTAGTTCTACAATTATTTACAAAAAATAAAATACAGCACTGATTTAATAGCAGAAGGTTACACATAATATATCTATTAGCTAAACTATTTATATTTCTCCAACATCTGGATTTTACACTAATAACGATTTAAAATAAGCACTCTTCATCTTAAAATAGGAAAATTGTCCTTCTCAAACCTCAAACACTACAAAACACCTTAAAACCCCACAAAATACAAAGTAATTCGTTTTATAACTATAAAACTCTGCAGCTTTGTAAACATAAATAAAGGTACTGAATCCAATGTTTGACCGTCGCCGCCATATTGACAGCTAAAAAGTCACGTGGTTTGGATTGCCTAAAATTGGTTTCCAACAGATTCACAAACCGTTCCAACCGTATTCGTTTATTTCCAACCAAATAACAGTGCAGAACACGAGTTTGCGCAAAACAAGCTTATTAAACGATGCAATATATGGTTTTCGAACGATACAAAAACCGTGGTTGGAACAAACCTTAGTGAGCACATAACCAAAGAGTTATTATTTTCCACTGGACTAAAACTAAGTTCAGTGTTATTTTTATAAATCATTTCTTCGATATCTACACACTAAAATAGCAACACATATTAACAAATTAAATTAAGATGGCTTACCTCATGGGATGATTTGTTTTCAAACGAAATTTATTTTTATATACCTGTAAATATTTACCTATGAAAAGTTAAATTAGGACCAATCTTATTACATAAAAAGCACCGTCGTGGAGACAAAGTCTTTAATAAATCCAAATAAAAGAAACATGCAAAAATCACTACACAATACAAGGATAAAACAAATAAAATCACCAAACATCCAAATCACAGCCTAATTTTACCATGCTGTGTCCAAACACAACCTTTACAGCTGACACACGTTAAAATAGAGTTCCTGTCCTGTGGGTCCCTTCTCATGTAGGCATACCATCCAATGAAAATGTTGACGAAATTATTATTATTATTTTGAAAAAGTTCCAGCTGCTGATTTCAAATCAGTTATAAAAGATTTTGTATGGAATATCTGGAAAAAAAAGATGGGAAGGAACCAATACGCTTCTTAAAGAAATCATGCCATCAGTAAAATCTAGACTTCCTCTTCCACATTACAGAAAAGACCAGGTTGTTTTAAACGGGTTAAGAATAGGACATGCAGCCCTCACACACCAGCATTTGTTAAATCAAGAACCACCAAAGCAGTGTTTTACGTGTCATGTGCCTCTAACCATAAAACATATACTATTGGATTATACTTATTTAAGTGTTAGAAGAACAGTTAACAACACTCCGCCTAACATAAACCGTACATTAAGTGAAAACTGTGAAAAAGTGCTCAAATCTCTGAAAGACTCCAATTTCTATAATAAAATATATTAAGTACCTATTGTATGTTTTTTAAATCCCGCTCATAACCCTCGAGGTTGATGCGGTAAAAATAAAAAAAAACGTTTGGATTAACAATGATTACAGCAAAAAAGTACAAGAAGAGAGGAAGACATTAGTAAAACATTTAAAAGACGCATGGGGAAAAGGTGAAAGAGCTTTTTTAAAATATAATAAACCGGTAATTAATGGCAAAGAATACACACTTGATGACATTGGCTCTAAAGAGGCAGGAAGAACGGGTACAATAAAAAGAACATTAGCAGACTGATTTCCACTGAATGAAGATGGAAGAGAGCGAACAAAGAAAACAACAGGAGCCTTTTCAAAAAACTATTAAAAATAATCAATCGATCTGGATGCAATGATGATGAAAAAATCGATGTAATAGGATACTGCTATAGAAAAAAGAAGAAAATAAAAACAAAGTACTAAAAATCAGCACTTGGAATGTAAGAAACATGTTAGAAACTGGAAGAAATTGCAAATGAACTAGGAAGGTGGAAAATTGTTGTAGCTGCGTTACAAGAAATTAGGTGGGGAGGAAAGGGGATAATTGAAAAAAATGACTACAAACTATTATTTTCAGGAAGAGTAAAACAAGAGCAACCGGGAGTAGCATTTATTGTGGGAAAAAAGCTAAAAGAAAATAATTTGGAATTTAGAGCAGTAAATGAGAGAATAGCATTCTTGAGAATTGAAGCAAAACCACTTAATTTATCAGTCCTGAACGTATACGCACCTACAGAAACTGAAAAAAAAGATGCAGAAAAAGAGATATTTTACGAAAAACTTGAGGAGGAGATTATGAAAGTACATAGAGAAGATACAGTAGTAATATTGGGATGATAAGATTTAAATGCACAGATTGACAATGAAGATTATATAAAGAATATGGCTTGCAAACATACCATATACGAAAAAACCAATAATAATGGAAAAAGGCTTTATAATTTTGCAGCATACGCCGGCATGGTGATAAGCAGTACAAAATAGCAACACAAAAAACTACCTGGAGATCCCCAGACCAAAAAACACATAACCAAATTGATCAAGAAGAAATCAATCAGCAAACAGAGACGCAAGGACGTATAAGGCAACTGGCGCTGACTCAGATCACTACATGGTCACCGCAACTTTGAAACAAAAAATAAAAAGGAAGGTGCCCGACCCCTCCCAAAAAAACAGGATCTAAAAAGCCATTTCGGCGACTAAACCCCTCTTGGGTCCTAACCCAGCATTCTCGATGATCTTTTGATAAAGCGTTCAGTAGTTCTCCTCGGTCTTGTAAGGGTTTGGGGATTCTAAAATAACGAATTTGATCCCTTTCTGTCCCTTTAGAGCGCCCCACAACAAAACATAACGCCTGCATTTTAAAATATTCACACTTTAAAAATCGATATTTTCTATAGTTTACAATGATGCGACGTTTTGATCTTTTGTGTTGTAAATTTAACCGTTAAATGTAGTTACACGAAACCAATAATAGCGTTTTCGATTTACCTGCACTCTCCAAATTCAGTTTACGCTGAAATGACGTCACAAAAGTCAGGGAGGGCATGCTAGTTCACTTGATTGCACTTTTTTAGTGCATCTTAAATCAAACACCCATTCAACTGCCAGTGCAGTGTTTCTGACCCAACTTTTGGTCAAAAGCGGAAAACAAACAGCAGGAAAGCAAGGAGCAAGACACCGTATGAACATGAACAGCACCAACCATGAAAAATATATATATTTTATAATAAATGAAACTTACAAAATTTACTCTTATAGTAGATAGAAAACACTTTAAGAAAAATGTTTTCCAACGAAAAACGATACACTTACTTCTTCATATAAATATTTCCTTATTACATTAGTAATATCGAGTATCTTGATCTTTTCTTTAGGATTTATAAGAAATATTTCTCCATCCAAACAACTATTTGGCGATGAAAGTAATACAGTTAGCGATGCTAATTCGAAATTTTTTATATTTGGCGCCATTTAAAACTGAACTGGAAGGACTGCACCGTCTTTCGTTTCAGGGCAAAACAAATTAACCGAGGGCGCACTCGGACAGTGCCGCTTGTAAATCCAACAAGTGAAACTGGAGGAGTGCAAGTCTGAAAAAAATAATCGAACAAAATTTTTGAGCTGACTATGCACAGTTCAGTCGGGGGAGGTAAATCGAAAACTGTGTAAAAGTTTCTTTTTTTCTTAAGATCTCAGCTGACAGGATATTCGGCCAGGATAAATGCTTTAATGTGATTGGTTGAAAAGCCCTTTGACAAACATTGCAAGGTACGTCATCTATTTTTAGTGTCGACACTAAAATTAGAACAAGGTTTCAAGCTGTCCATTTGCAGATTGCGTTCCATAGACAAATTAATAGTGCTATTCAACACATCGATCTTGATTCCGATTTTGCTTATAATCGAAATCGAAAACGGATTGATGTTTGTTGAACGACCAAAAAAAAATTGTCATTTGTCATGTCAGTTTACAAATCAAATAAATCAATATTTACATAACCTCATCATTTTATTTTGGTTCGTTTCACGTGTATTTCACAGTTTTCACAAGTTCATTTAGTTTAATTTTATAGAAGCTATTCTGTTAACTAAAAATGTAATATACAATTGCAAAATATCACTCACATCACATAACCCATAGACAAACGGTAGTTTATTTAAATTTTTCGACCAATCACATGTTTCCGATTTATGATTGTTTTCAATAGCATCATAATTTTAGACCGATTATAATCAGAGTGATCGATTGATGTCGAAGATGTATTGTTGAACATGTTGTTTTTTAAATGACAGGAAATGATTGTAATCGATTGTCGCATTGAATAGCACTGTTATCTTTGTAACTCTATATTGCATTATATCTTGTCTGTTCTGTTATATTGAGTTACCCGTATATAAAGATTATCTATGATTCTATGCTTTTTTTAATAGTAGTTATATGATGTGTGCAACAACTCTTGTTTTTTTGACTATTGATATATATTTATAGCAGAAGGCATAGATAAAGTAATTTATTACCATATACATATAAATAAAATATACTGCGCCTAGCGGTACGGGAAGCGTGGCGATCATCAGAGTGCCGACATATATATGTCTGCACCGTCGGTGGCCAAGAACAATACGCGCATGCGAGTCACGAGACGTTGCATTGTTTAATATCATTGGCTGTATCATTCCCGCTTTGACGCTTTTAGACCTTCAGAGGGGTGGCAAAGGTTGTTAGCATAGACAATAATATATTCTATTTTCTCTATGGTTGTTTGTTTGGACACAGCATAGTAAAATTAGGATGTGGTGTGGATGTTTAGTGATTTTGTTATTTGTTTTATCATTGTGTTGTGATTTTTACATGTTTCTTTTATTTAGATTTTCATTAAAAACTATGTTTCCACAACGGTGCTTTTTATGTAATGAGATTGGTCCTAATTTAAATTTTCATAGGTCTATAGGTATATTAAAATAAATTCCGTGTGAAAACAAATCATCCCATGGGGTACTCCATCGTCATTTAATTGGTCAATATGTATGGCTATATTAGTGTGTAGATATCGAAGAAATGATTTATAAAAATAATAACTCTAATTGGTTATGTGCTCACTATATATTTCATGTTTATCTACTTCATTTCTATTCCTTTTGAAGTAACCTAGACAACTATAATACACGTTATTTGATATTTATGTTAGAAGTGAAAAAAATGTACTTACATAATTGTCAAATCAAAAATCAGACGAAGTTTTTGTTGACTCAAATATCTTCAAATATTACAGGCGGCAAATACAGAACTTGCGCATAACTAACATGGCCACACAGAGTTTAGTCGGACCTCTCACTCTTAAGCTTAATACTCACTTAGGCGAAATTCGCGCTTTTTTGACATAATGTGTCAAATCCAGATTTAAAAATATTCGCGGCGGGAAATTTTAACTTTTCTGCGATTTTTACAAGTATCGTTTGTCATAAATCAAGAGAAATAATATAACCTAGAATTTTTATTATTATTTGTTTGTGTTTGACCAATTTTTATAAAAAGAGTACAGTTATGGATGCTTGTCATTACAACAATTATTTACGAAGATATTATAGTGTAGTATGAACACAAACCTAATATCTCTCAAGAACAAATTTATGATCTGTACAAACCATCAAAAAATTACAATATAAATGACAGTAATGACCGAAAATCGCAAAATAGTTAAATCATTTCAACTTTTTTGCGATTTATCCGCACTTTCGCGTAGGCGAATTTCGCATTTGTGAGTATGGATGAAATACGCGAATGTGCGACAACAGTCTGGATTTGACACATTATGTCAAAAAAACGCAAATTTCGCCTAAGTGAGTATTAAGCTTTAATGGAACGCATTTCGCTTATTGGAGATATAGGTAGTTAGCAGTATATTTTATTTATTACGTATATGTTTATTACATTATTTGTCTATGCCATAAACCAAATTCTGTCTAGTTCATCGACGACCCTTGTTTATATATAACGAGGGTTATATATGAACAAGGCTACGACCACAGACCACGCTACGACGCATAGTAACATAGAAGCGACCACTGGGATGTAACGATTATTTATATCGATAGCCATTTTATTAGTCGTTGGTTGGTACCAATGAGATTGATCTCATTGGTTGTAGTAATTACTAAAGTGACGTACATAAAACAAGACAGAATTTTGTTTCCGAGATTGTCAATATTCCAAATTCAAGTGATTTTTTTCTCTCGTGGAATGGATCGTGTAGGTTAGAGAGAAGGAGAACGATCACTGCAGAAAATGTGCCAGAAATATGGACCGAATAAGTGAGTAGCTGCGATCGCTACGTTGTCTCAATAAAAAGGGGGCTGTTGATATATTTCTTAATGCCGAAAATAAACAAATTATGGAGCACGACTATTTTCTCACCATTGCCGCGAAGAAAATTTGTACCTACATCATTAAACTAACTTCATCTACTTGTACCCATAAGCAACTAGCTTCGAAGATACTACTTACTAACGACTACGCCATAGGGTTACACCAGACATTAAAATCCTAGTTGAATATCTGTAAATATTAGGATAGTTATCAATGTTTTATTTTAAATTTAATATTAAGGACTAATTTTGCATAATCTTGATTAATCGACTCCACAAATTTATTGGATATATATTTGAATATGGTCCTCGTACATCATTTACATTCAGCAATAGAAAAATAAGCTAGAGTTGGAATCCATTACCAATAACGGTGACGTCATGGTTATATACAGTTAATTCACACTATTTAATTTTCGTTGCGTTGTTATAGGATTATGGAGTTTACTATTTATTGAATTTGATTGATTGATTATATATAAGAATATTTTTTTATTAATTAAAATTGCTGTATTTCGACTATTTGTTTCTTTCAAGTAGTCTCATACCTAATCATTACTGTTACTAACGAGTATTTCGTGCCGATCGTACGCACCCTGAGATACATAAATAAAGTAAAAGAAATATAAATCTATTAAAATTTAATGAACTTGTATAGATAAATCACATTACTTACAATAAGTAAATCAAGCAAGTTCTGGCTCCCATAATAAATAAAAATAATCATAAATATAAAACATAAAAATATATATAAAAAACACATACAGGGTTAAACAAAAACAGTAAATATTAAAAAACATATCAATATATATATTACTTATATTATTTACATCAATATCTTACCTACTTTCAACTAATGAACTAATTCTATATTATTTACAACAAACTATTTAACACAAATTTCAGTATCGCTATGGGTTTCATTTAAATCAATACCTAAAGGTGTACTACACTGACATTAGTATTTCGATAGGTACCTTCAATCTTAATAATATGCCGAATCGAATTTTTCCAGCTATCAATAGGAATATTCCTTGTGACATTTCTAATTAACTGTATTGACTTTAATGTAGGTGAAACGTTTTAAGATCTAACTCTGGATTTTAGCTGATGCCCCATGCGTACTATAGGGTTAAATATGCAATAATATGGGGGGATCCATAATACTGTGTGGTCCATATTTCTAGCGATAGTATAACAAACATATTCCTCAGATCAGGTTTTTTATACGATTCTTCCAAATAGAGATCATTGTTATAAAAATACTCTACTATTTACCGTTACTGCTGTTCCTATTTGAAATTTTATCCAATTTACGGCTATGATCAGTTACATCGTTAAATTAAACTTTTTTCATGTATATTCGGCAATAAATAATTTTCAAACCAATATTATAACAGTGCTGGTGTCGTATCTTGGTGATAATCTAGGCTTGAATCTTTAATAACCTTTGCTGACAACAATAAAACGTTTGCAACCCAACCTGTATTATTGTTATTTGTTTTTTATTTGATGGAGCTTTTGTTTTGCATTTTCCCGATGAATTTACAAAATCCTTCGTTGAAGGATAATGGGTGTCGTACTATGTCTCGTCGAGGTAGATAATTGAACGATTTGTACATCTATATTTTTGAATATCTTGTAAGTAATTATGACGCCACATTCGTAAATGATATGACTCCACTATCACTTGCCTCTTATTGATGGTACAATATTTAAATCCCATTTGAGAAATATTATTAGCATCACTTCGTTTTTTTCGTTTATGTATTAGCTTATTAGTAATGCCTTACTGTGGATATTGAGGTTTTGCCCTAGGACTCCACATACTTAGTTTTAAACACAAGATTACTTTCGGAGTGAAATGTTTATTACAAATTGAAATTCTGAGACAATATTAAAAATGATCCCGAAATCCCTACTGTAACGAAGTTTTCGTTACTACAAGGTTATATTGTGTAACTGAGTGTATTTTCATTTTGTATTTTCTGCCGCTGAGTATAATTGTTTTATATTACATATCACCCGTCACGTATTCGTTTCTTTGTTATATTTTCATTTGATAGTTTATGTCGCCGAGTATATACTTATTATATCACTCGTTATGTATTTTGACCTCTGTATAAATATCCCTTTATAGTTTATGTCGCCGAGTATATGTTCAAAACATTTCAGCTAGAAGTTTTATAATTATTTTAAGTGTCAAAAGGACAATATTGTTTACTCTCTAGCTTCGGGGTGAAATAGTTTTGTACATAAGAGATATAGTTATTTTAAGTTCCAATAATATTTTTATTTTACTGTCTAGTTTCCGTGGGAAATTAATTATTGCAATTTAAATGTTTATTCCGGCTAAGACGACTGAAATTACAGATATTGATTTTACCCCGCCCTACCATAGGCAGTGAATAGCGCGCCGGTCGGACTGATCGAGGGAAAGGGAAATATGGGAGAGATTCAAAATTAGTCGAGTCGGGTGTGAGGAGTCAGCTGTGCATATTCCTAGACGACAGTCCAGTCACCGAAAGTACCGTTCCGCCGAACCATATGTTCTGGGTCTTTCTTTTACTTGTTTTTGTTGAAGTTTTTAATAATTTATTTCGAGTTTCTTTTGGTGTATAAATACCACAAGAATTTGGTTGTTGGCAAAGGTAAGAAGTTTTTAATTATAACAATTCGAAATTAGGTGGTCTTTTCAATTGCAAATCTAATGTATGGATTTTATTTATTTTCGTGCTTTAAGAATAAGTTGGTTTTCTCTTTAAATTTCCCGTGAATAGGTTCAGATTGAAATATTGACTTTTCTTTCAATTTTTCCGTGAGACGGTTTAGATTGAAATATCAGATAGCGCCAGGCATACATATCCGCTCGGGCTTTCTAATATTTTAAATCGACAACCCCAATAATTTAATAATTTACAACCCCGGTTTTTCTTGATCTTTTCTTTCAATTTTTCCGTGAGAAGGTTTAGATTGAAATATCAGATAGCGCCAGGCATACATATCCGCTCGGGCTTTCTAATATTTTAAATCGACAACCCCAATAATTTAATAATTTACAACCCCGGTTTTTCTTGATCTTTTCTTTCAATTTTTCCGTGAGAAGGTTTAGATTGAAATATCAGATAGCGCCAGGCATACATATCCGCTCGGGCTTTCTAATATTTTAAATCGACAACCCCAATAATTTAATAATTTACAACCCCGGTTTTTCTTGATCTTTTCTTCCAATTTTTCCGTGAGAAGGTTTAGATTGGAATATCAGATAGCGCCAGGCATACATATCCGCTCGGGCTTTCTAATATTTTAAATGGACAACCCCAATAATTTAATAATTTACAACCCCGGTTTTTTCTTGATCTTTTCTTTCAATTTTTCCGTGAGAAGGTTTAGATTGAAATATCAGATAGCGCCAGGCATACATATCCGCTCGGGCTTTCTAATATTTTAAATCGACAACCCCAATAATTTAATAATTTACAACCCCGGTTTTTCTTGATCTTTTCTTCCAATTTTTCCGTGAGAAGGTTTAGATTGAAATATCAGATAGCGCCAGGCATACATATCCGCTCGGGCTTTCTAATATTTTAAATCGACAACCCCAATAATTTAATAATTTACAACCCCGGTTTTTCTTGATCTTTTCTTTCAATTTTTCGTGAGACGGTTTAGATTGAAATATCAGATAGCGCCAGGCATACATATCCGCTCGGGCTTTCTAATATTTTAAATCGACAACCCCAATAATTTAATAATTTACAACCCCGGTTTTTCTTGATCTTTTCTTTCAATTTTTCCGTGAGACGGTTTAGATTGAAATATCAGATAGCGCCAGGCATACATATCCGCTCGGGCTTTCTAATATTTTAAATCGACAACCCCAATAATTTAATAATTTACAACCCCGGTTTTTCTTGATCTTTTCTTCCAATTTTTCCGTGAGAAGGTTTAGATTGAAATATCAGATAGCGCCAGGCATACATATCCGCTCGGGCTTTCTAATATTTTAAATCGACAACCCCAATAATTTAATAATTTACAACCCCGGTTTTTCTTGATCTTTTCTTTCAATTTTTCGTGAGACGGTTTAGATTGAAATATCAGATAGCGCCAGGCATACATATCCGCTCGGGCTTTCTAATATTTTAAATCGACAACCCCAATAATTTAATAATTTACAACCCCGGTTTTTTCTTGATCTTTCTTTCAATTTTTCCGTGAGACGGTTTAGATTGAAATATCAGATAGCGCCAGGCATACATATCCGCTCGGGCTTCCTAATATTTTAAATCGACAACCCCAATAATTTAATAATTTACAACCCCGGTTTTCTTGATCTTTTCTTTCAATTTTTCCGTGAGAAGGTTTAGATTGAAATATCAGATAGCGCCAGGCATACATATCCTACGTTCTGTCAAGTGGTGAGGGAATATGAGCTCCTGAGGAAGGAACTCCAAAACGCACCCAACCCCAGTGGACCGAACCGTGGACCAGCCCGTCCGCAGCCAGTGAGTACCCCTAGATATGGACAGTCCCACAATCCGCCGTCCGATCGAGTAAGAGAAGCCATCCCTGGTACCAGCCGTCCGTTACCGAACGATACTCATCACGGTCCGACACGTGATAATACTCAACGACCGTCTGGCTCGTCTTCACGTCCACCAACCTGTTTCCGCTGCGGTGAATCCGGACACTACCGAAACAATTGCCAGAACCCTCAGAAGATATTCTGTTCCCGTTGTCATAAGGAGGGAGTATTTTCCCGAGACTGTTCCTGCAGGAGGCAGGAAAACTAATCCGAAGCTGTCCCGAGGAGAGGCCGACACAGCTTCCGCAGATGTTTGCCTCTCATGCCGAAATGACCGATTCCCGACCGCATATCGACGTTGAAATTGAAAACCGTAAGTTCAGAGCCCTATTGGATACTGGAGCTGCTAAATCATACATCGGTGATCAGATAGCTAGGACATTTTCCCAAAGAAAGCAAACCATAGCCCGTCAAGCTGCGAGAGCCCGTTTAGCTAATGGAATTTTAGTCCCTATCACCGACACACAAGCTAAAACTGAACATCCATGACGTCATTATGGAAGGGCCATTCGAACATTTTCCTGGTCTGATAACTGATATTGTGTTAGGACACGATGTCCTTCAAAAGTATAATTTCCGGTTGGAGCTAGGAAGCGGGAAAATATACATGGAAGACAAACTAGTGATGCACTCACCATCAACCAGTCCTGTTGAGATGTTGGAAGTAGTGAGCCCGCTCACTAAAGAATCCGATGCTGCTAAACCGACACTAAGTATGGACAATACCGACAAGTGTCTCTCAGAAGACCGTGTTTCTGAAGTCTCCGCGTCCTCCCCGGTGTTGTTAGGGGTTGACAAAGAGCAATCCGTTTCTGAAGTCTCTGCGTCTTCCCTGGTGTTAGGGGTTGACAAAGAGCAGTCTGTTTCTGAAGTCTCTGCGTCTTCCCTGGTGTTAGGGGTTGACAAAGAGCAGTCTGTTTCTGAAGTCTCTGCGTCTTCTCTGGTGTTAGGGGTTGACAAAGAGCAGTCTGTTTCCTAAGTCTCTGCGTCTTCCCTGGAGTTAGGGGTTGACAAAGAGCAGCCTGTTTTTGAAGTCTCTGCGTCCTCCCTGGAGTTAGGGGTTGACAAAGAGCAGCCTGTTTTTGAAGTCTCTGCGTCCTCCCCGGTGTTGTTAGGGGTTGACAAGGAGCAATCCGTTTCTGAAGTTTCTGCGTCCTCCCCGGTGTTGTTAGGGGTTGACAAGGAGCAATCCGTTTCTGAAGTCTCTGCGTCTTCCCTGGAGTTAGGGGTTGACAAAGAGCAGCCTATTTTTGAAGTCTCTGCGTCCTCCCTGGAGTTAGGGGTTGACAAAGAGCAGTCTGTTTCTGAAGTCTCTGCGTCTTCCCTGGAGTTAGGGGTTGACAAAGAGCAGCCTGTTTTTGAAGTCTCTGCGTCCTCCCTGGAGTTAGGGGTTGACAAAGAGCAGCCTGTTTTTGAAGTCTCTGCGTCCTCCCCGGTGTTGTTAGGGGTTGACAAGGAGCAATCCGTTTCTGAAGTTTCTGCGTCCTCCCCGGTGTTGTTAGGGGTTGACAAAGAGCAGTCTGTTTTTGAAGTCTCTGCGTCCTCCCCGGTGTTGTTAGGGGTTGACAAGGAGCAATCCGTTTCTGAAGTCTCTGCGTCTTCCCTGGAGTTAGGGGTTGACAAAGAGCAGCCTATTTTTGAAGTCTCCGCGTCCTCCCTGGAGTTAGGGGTTGACAAAGAGCAGCCTGTTTTTGAAGTCTCTGCGTCCTCCCTGGGTAGTTTAGGGGTTGACAAGGAGCAATCTAATACGGAAGTCCTTTCGTCGTCTCTGATAAGGGTTAGAGAAAATGAAGATGATAATAAAACTGGAAAATTGAAGTTATCCCCGGAGGAATTAGGAGATAACACAAATTATGGCTATATAGGATGCCCGTTAGAAACAATCATTCCGAGTAAAGAAATTAACTTGACGGAAAATCAAAAGTAGAAGTTGAATACATTCTTGAACCAGGAACTTCCACTGTTTGAGAGGATTAGAGGTCCGACTACACTAATTGAGCACGAAATCCGTCTACTGCAGCCCCGGCCGATCAAACAAAGGTACCGACCCCAGAATCCAAAAATGCAGGAGGTGTGCAATACCGAGGTAGACGCAATGTTAGATGAAGGAGTGATAGAACCTTCTACCAGTCCGTGGAGCTCTTCAATTGTAATTGTGAAGAAGAAAGATGGAAAGAACCGTTTCTGCATCGACTTCCGCAAAGTTAACGAAGTTACAATGAAGGATGCTTACCCGCTACCATTCATTAATGCTATACTGGATAAGCTGCGAAAAGCCAAATATATTTCCAGTTTAGATTTAAAGAGTGGGTATTGGCAAGTTCCATTAACACCGGAGAGCAAACCCATTACCGCGTTCACCGTACCGGGACGTGGATTGTTCCAATTCACGGTCCTTCCATTTGGTTTACATTCCGCACCTGCCACTTTCCAGAGATTGGTTGACAGACTAATAGGCCCAGATTTAGATCCGTACGCCTTTGCTTATCTGGACGACATCATAGTTTTAGGGGAAACGTTCGAACAACATTTGGAAAATCTGTCTGAGGTGTTCCGTCGATTACGAGGAGCACGGTTGAAACTGAACCCGGAGAAATGCCACTTCTGCTTACCGTCCATGAAATATTTAGGCCATGTAGTCACTGGAGATGGAATCCATACCGATCCAGAAAAAGTCGAGAGCATAATTAAATTTGCAGAGCCGAGGAATATCCGAGAGTTACGAAGATTTTTGGGAGTCGCATCCTGGTATAGGAGATTTGTGCCATCGTTTTCACAAAAGGTGGCCCCGTTAACGAAATTACTCCGCAAATCCCAGCGATGGAAGTGGGCCGAAGAGCAAGAAGCTGCCTTTGCTGAGATTAAAACATGTCTGTCAGAATCCCCTGTTTTAAGTTGTCCTGATTTTTCCGTACCGTTCACCCTACAGACCGACGCCTCCGAATATGGTTTGGAATAGCCCTTACCCAACAGAAGAGTGGCCAGGAACATGTGGTAGCATATGCAAGTCGCACGCTAAGTCCTGCCGAGAAGAATTACTCCGTCACTGAGAAAGAATGTCTTGCCATTGTTTGGGGAATTGAAAAGATGCGTCCTTATTTAGAGGGCTACCATTTCACGGTTGTTACCGATCATCAATCTCTTAGATGGCTGCATTCCATAGTGAGTCCGTCCGGACGTTTAGCCCGATGGAGTATTTTTCTGCAGCAATATGATTTCGAGATACAGTACCGTAATGGTGCTCTAAATCGCGTGGCTGACGCCTTGTCCAGAAATCCGCTACCAATGACCGCCGAGACCAATCCATCATCGATACTTTGTCTGACCGAGGTAACCGCCGAATGCTCATGGTACCGTAACAAGAAGGAAGAAGTCCGGAAGGATCCAGACAAGTTCCCTGACTACTGCATCAAAGAAGGCCGTTTGTACCGTCATTTTTGGGATATAAATGACTTAAGAGAACCAGAGATGAGTGATCCATGGAAACTGTGCATAGCAAAGTCCGACCGAACCCGAGTTCTCGAAGAAAATCATGATGCCCATCACGCTGGACATCTGGGAATCACCAAGACCATTACTAGTATCGCAAGATCATACTATTGGCCTGGAATGTTTCGAGACATCACCAAGTACGTTCGCCGGTGTTTGCAATGCCAGAAGTACAAACCATCCCAACAGAAGCCTCCTGGAAAAATGCAGCCATCCCCAAATCAACGACCGTGGGATACTGTTAGTTCCGATATCATTGGACCATTGCCGAGGAGCAAGAAGGGGAACTGCTATATTGTAATTTTCCAGGACCGATTTACCAAGTGGGTACAGTGCAAACCATTGAGGAGTGCCACTGCCAGTAGTATCGGTACCGCATTTCACGAAGAGATACTGACCGTATTTGGATGTCCCCGTGCCGTGTTAACCGATAACGGGTCCCAGTATAATAGTACGTTGTTCAAGAATATGTTGAAGGGATTGGGAATCCGACACCGCTTTACACCCCCGTACACACCGCAAGCTAATCCAGTAGAGAGAGCAAATCGTACTTTGAAGACGATGATAGCGCAATATTGCGAACGAGATCACCGGGATTGGGATATACGTCTAGCCGACTTGAAGTTTGCGATGAACAACTCCAAACACGATTCGACTGGGTTTTCACCGGCCTTTTTGAATTTTGAACGAGACCCCGAAATTCCGAAATCCCTCAGGAGGGAAACTGAAGACAACCCGGAGAGCACTACGAAAGAAGGTACCGTAACCGAAAATCCTAAGGAGGAAGATACAATACCGCACTGCACGAGACTGGATCAATTGCAAGAGTGTTTTGACCTCGTCCGTTTAAATCTGTCCAGAGCATTTACCAGTCAAAGCCATTATTATAATCTACGCCGTCGTGACTGGAAATGCAAGCTGGGGGAAAAGGTTATGAAAAGAGAGTATACTTTGTCTTCAGCCGTTGAACATGTCGCCGCAAAATTAGCTCCAAAATACTCTGGGCCCTACGAAGTGGTCCGAGTCGTCTCCCCGGTAGTGTATGACTTAAGAGACGAAACCGGCAAGCGACATAACCGAATCCACATTAAGGATTTGAAACCGTTGAATGATTAATTCCGCTTACAGGAGAGATGTTTCCGTCTGCGCCGATACACCAGAGCCCGAGGATTTAGGCCTTGCTCCAGCGTCTGTAGCAGAGGCTACAGACTCAAAAAGACCAGACCTTAGTAGGTAGCACCATAGAAGACCAGTTTGGACTATGGAAAGAAGATTGTAATACAGTTAAGTAAATTGTAGTTGAGATAGGTTGTTTGAGAAAAAAATTTAAAGCGCGCGAGCGATGCTCGCGTCCTTTAATTTTTTTTTACCGAAGTAAGGGGGGGATGTAACGAAGTTTTCGTTACTACAAGGTTATATTGTGTAACTGAGTGTATTTTCATTTTGTATTTTCTGCCGCTGAGTATAATTGTTTTATATTACATATCACCCGTCACGTATTCGTTTCTTTGTTATATTTTCATTTGATAGTTTATGTCGCCGAGTATATACTTATTATATCACTCGTTATGTATTTTGACCTCTGTATAAATATCCCTTTATAGTTTATGTCGCCGAGTATATGTTCAAAACATTTCAGCTAGAAGTTTTATAATTATTTTAAGTGTCAAAAGGACAATATTGTTTACTCTCTAGCTTCGGGGTGAAATAGTTTTGTACATAAGAGATATAGTTATTTTAAGTTCCATTAATATTTTTATTTTACTGTCTAGTTTCCGTGGGAAATTAATTATTGCAATTTAAATGTTTATTCCGGCTAAGACGACTGAAATTACAGATATTGATTTTACCCCGCCCTACCATAGGCAGTGAGTAGCGCGCCGGTCGGACTGATCGAGGGAAAGGGAAATATGGGAGAGATTCAAAATTAGTCGAGTCGGGTGTGAGGAGTCAGCTGTGCATATTCCTAGACGACAGTCCAGTCACCGAAAGTACCGTTCCGCCGAACCATATGTTCTGGGTCTTTCTTTTACTTGTTTTTGTTGAAGTTTTTAATAATTTATTTCGAGTTTCTTTTGGTGTATAAATACCACAAGAATTTGGTTGTTGGCAAAGGTAAGAAGTTTTTAATTATAACAATTCGAAATTAGGTGGTCTTTTCAATTGCAAATCTAATGTATGGATTTTATTTATTTTCGTGCTTTAAGAATAAGTTGGTTTTCTCTTTAAATTTCCCGTGAATAGGTTCAGATTGAAATATTAACTTTTCTTTCAATTTTTCCGTGAGACAGTTTAGATTGAAATATCAGATAGCGCCAGGCATACATATCCGCTCGGGCTTTCTAATATTTTAAATCGACAACCCCAATAATTTAATAATTTACAACCCCGGTTTTTCTTGATCTTTTCTTTCAATTTTTCCGTGAGAAGGTTTAGATTGAAATATCAGATAGCGCCAGGCATACATATCCGCTCGGGCTTTCTAATATTTTTAATCGACAGCCCCAATAATTTAATAATTTACAACCCCGGTTTTCTTGATCTTTTCTTTCAATTTTTCCGTGAGAAGGTTTAAATTGAAATATCAGATAGCGCCAGGCATACATATTCGCTCGGGCTTTCTAATATTTTAAATCGACAACCCCAATAATTTAATAATTTACAACCCCGGTTTTTCTTGATCTTTTCTTCCAATTTTTCCGTGAGAAGGTTTAGATTGAAATATCAGATAGCGCCAGGCATACATATCCGCTCGGGCTTTCTAATATTTTAAATCGACAACCCCAATAATTTAATAATTTACAACCCCGGTTTTCTTGATCTTTTCTTTCAATTTTTCCGTGAGAAGGTTTAGATTGAAATATCAGATAGCGCCAGGCATACATATCCGCTCGGGCTTTCTAATATTTTAAATGGACAACCCCAATAATTTAATAATTTACAACCCCGGTTTTTTCTTGACCTTTTCTTTCAATTTTTCCGTGAGAAGGTTTAGATTGAAATATCAGATAGCGCCAGGCATACATATCCGCTCGGGCTTTCTAATATTTTAAATCGACAACCCCAATAATTTATTAATTTACAACCCCGGTTTTTCTTGATCTTTTCTTTCAATTTTTCCGTGAGAAGGTTTAGATTGAAATATCAGATAGCGCCAGGCATACATATCCGCTCGGGCTTTCTAATATTTTAAATCGACAACCCCAATAATTTACAACCCCGGTTTTTCTTGATCTTTTCTTTCAATTTTTCCGTGAGACGGTTTAGATTGAAATATCAGATAGCGCCAGGCATACATATCCGCCCGGGCTTTCTAATATTTTAAATCGACAATCCAATAATTTAATAATTTACAACCCCGGTTTTTCTTGATCTTTTCTTTCAATTTTTCCGTGAGACGGTTTAGATTGAAATATCAGATAGCGCCAGGCATACATATCCGCTCGGGCTTTCTAATATTTTAAATCGACAACCCCAATAATTTAATAATTTACAACCCCGGTTTTTCTTGATCTTTCTTTCAATTTTTCCGTGAGACGGTTTAGATTGAAATATCAGATAGCGCCAGGCATACATATCCGCTCGGGCTTTCTAATATTTTAAATCGACAACCCCAATAATTTAATAATTTACAACCCCGGTTTTCTTGATCTTTTCTTTCAATTTTTCCGTGAGAAGGTTTAGATTGAAATATCAGATAGCGCCAGGCATACATATCCGCTCGGGCTTCCTAATATTTTAAATCGACAACCCCAATAATTTAATAATTTACAACCCCGGTTTTTCTTGATCTTTTCTTTCAATTTTTCCGTGAGACGGTTTAGATTGAAATATCAAATAGCGCCAGGCATACATATCCGCTCGGGCTTTCTAATATTTTAAATCGACAACCCCAATAATTTAATAATTTACAACCCCGGTTTTTCTTGATCTTTTCTTTCAATTTTTCCGTGGGACGGTTTAGATTGAAATATCAGATAGCGTCAGGCATACATATCCGCTCGGGCTTTCTAATATTTTAAATCGACAACCCCAATAATTTAATAATTTACAACCCCGGTTTTTCTTGATCTTTCTTTCAATTTTTCCGTGAGACGGTTTAGATTGAAATATCAGATAGCGCCAGGCATACATATCCGCTCGGGCTTTCTAATATTTTGAATCAACAACCCCAACCATTTTTGTAACTCACCCCGTTATTCAAAAGGCTACTACACGTACCGAGTATGCCAAGAATAATTTACGTTTAGGTATGTATCTTAAATTGACATGCAACCCGTGTAATTTATAAAAGCTTTGGTGAAACCTATTGCACGAAAAGGCCACCGAATTCGGAAGATTTTATCGTTGCTTTTACCGTTTCTTTCTTGCATACACTGTTTTATATTTTACGAAACACTCTCGCTTATGTCCTGCCTGCTTCGTCGCTACTAACCGCCTATCAATTGTATATATAATCTGTTGATATATCTGTTTCGTGGAGACTAGAATATGGCCTCCCATTAACTGTAGAAATCTTCATTGTATATAGCGTCTCCGTTGACTGTATAATTAAAATATAACCTTAACGAGCTTTGTGTTTCATTTACCACCCATAGAATCAGTACCTGTCCATAGTAGAGTAGATATTCAGCTGCACGAATTTTTAGCTTCTCGTAGAGTGGATCAGGTACATAACTTTTATTTTAGGACTAGCGAGAACATTTGTTTTATATATTTAGCAACATCCCGAATTTTGACGACAATAGACCCCTGGAATTTACCGTACCTCCATCTGAGGCTACCTGGAACTCTCGACGAGGGAAGTCGAGGGGCCGTGGAGACAACCACGTTAAAAATCTGGCGCCCGAGAAAGTGTAAGGTTTCAAAGGTGTCAGGAGTGACGTTTCCGAGGCGTTCCACGCGCAACGCAGCGCGCAGGCATCGCCTCTTGGGGAGGAAAACGCGTCACACTACTTTCTATTTTATCTATAGATATTTTAAACCCATTATATGTAAATATAAAAGTGAAATGAAAATGAAGTAGATAGGTGCAGTACAGGTCAGACAAAGGAAAACAAGCAATGAAAGCTCTTTTTATATTTACACAATCAGATTAAAATGAGAAATATTTTTAACTTAAAAAAAAATTCTGAAATATATCTTCCGAAGCACAAATGAATAATAAAATAATTGAATAAATTAGAAAATTAGTATCAAATATTATTTTACCAGCCAAACATTTCAGTTGTAAAATAATCATACTATTAGGCATTATCTTTTCGCTTTTCGAAGCAACGAGTACGATACTGTGCTATTGTTATCGGATTAACGACTACTTTCTGTGGGTTTTGGTCTTGAATCAATCACGTTGGTATAAGTCAAAACGAAATATCTTGGAACGACCTTTAAATACAACTTGCGTTCGCAGAAATTGCAGATAACGTTCGATTTTCTTAAAAAAATAAGGAACAATAATTATGTCATTAATTATTCCCGTCCAGAGATTGATTTTCTGATGGTGCTGAGTATGACCTTCAGTGATCTAGTGAGGATTACCCTTACTCCAGTATCTGCATTTTTGATGATTGACTGAACCATTTAGGCAAACTGTACCCTCATCAGAAAACATAATTTGTTTGATGAAACGTGGATTGTGGTGAATCCTGCAAAATGACACAAAACTGCATACGGCGATCGAAATCATGTCCTTGATATAACAATGAATTGTGTACAGAAGGTATTTTTCGTCTTTCAAAATACGTAATATCGTTGAGATATGCATGTGTCTGCTGCAATTTGGCGCGAAGTATTATGAAGATTATCTTCAACACATAATACAATATCAAGTTTCACGTTTTCTGATACCTTAAGACGTCCAGCATTTTGAATATTTTTAACGTACTTTGCATCAAACAAATCGCATACCTGTTGCTGAATTCTCGTTTTATCTCCACGTCCTATAAAATTTGAAATTTCTATGCGTTGGGTTTCACTTAAAGTAGCCATAATTTACTTCTAGAACTTTTTTACTTGAAATTTACTGTATCTGACAAAACGTCAACTGATATTTCAATTGACATTAAGCAGGCAAATTTTTATCGATTAATAGAAGCTTTATTTTTGGCAATTAATTGCTGTTGTGTTTTTGTCTATTTCCTTAGATTTGCCCTTTTTTTACTAAAAGAAAAACTTCATTAAATTATGCAGTTTTCCACTATCCTGAAAACTTAGTATTCACTATACATATACCTGCTAATAAAAAACTTTAGTGACCATTTGACCTTTATGCATGTGTCTTTATACAGGTATACTTTATGCGGAAATAATTTCATACAAAAATGACATTTGAACGGTGTGTCTACCAAAGTGTTGGTTTCAATACTTTTTAAATAACAATTTCAATCAAATGCCACATTTATATGGTGTTTCTCCTGTGTGACTAAGTAATTGTTTATTCGAAATGTCACATCTTGAATGGATTTTCTCCTGTGTGAATAGGTAAATGTGTAACTAAATTAAGTTTCTGTGAACAAGTTTTTAAACAAATATCACCATTGAATGGCGTTTTCTCCTGAGTAACTGGAAATGTGGAATCAATCGAATTGACTGTAAAAAAGTTTTCACACAAATTCCACATTTGACGGCTTTTCTCCTATGTGGATAAGCAAATGTTTATTTAAAATACTTTTGCACGAAAAAGTTTTTAAACAAGTGTCACATTTGAATGGCATTTCTCCTGTGTGACTACGCAAATGTGTATTTAAAGAACATTTGTGTGTAAAAGTTTTCGCACAAATGTCACATTTGAATGGCGTTTGTCCTGCGTGACTACGCAAATGTGTATTTAAAGAACATTTGTGTATAAAGGGTTTCGAACAAATGTCGCATTTGAATGGCTTTTGTCCTGTGTGACTACGCAAATGTGTATTTAAAGAACATTTCTGGGAAAAAGGTTTTAAACAAATGCCACATTTGAATGGCTTTTCTCCTGTGTGGATACGCAAATGTGTATCTAAAGTAATTTTCTGTGTAAAAGTTTTTAAACAAATATCACATTTGAATGGCTTTTCTCCCGTGTGACTGTGCAAATGTGCATTTAAATTAGTTTTAACTGAAAAAGTTTTTAAACAAATGGCACATTTGAATGGCTTTTCTCCTGTGTGGGTACGCAAATGTGTATGTAAAGTACTTTTATATGTAAAAGTTTTATTACAAATGTCACATTCGAATGGCTTTTCTCCTGTGTGACTGTACAAATGGGTATTCAATTGAATTTTATGTGAAAAAGCTTTTAAGCAAATGTCACATTTGAATGGCTTTTGTCCTGTGTGACTTTGCAAATGTATGTTTAAAGAATATTTCAGGGAAAAAGGTTTTAAACAAATGCCACATTTAAATGGCTTTTCTCCCGTGTGGATACGCAAATGTGTATTTAAAGAACATTTCTGTGTAAAAGTTTTTGAACAAATGTTACATTCGAACGGCTTTTCTTCTGTGTCGATACGCAAATGTTTATTTAAATTACTCTTCCATGAATATATCTCACATGTTGTTGGCTTTTCTCCTGTGTGAGTACGCAAATGTCTATTTAAAGTACTTCTATATGTAAAAGTTTTCGAACAAATGTCACATTCGAATGGCTTTTCTCCTGTGTGACTGTACAAATGGGTATTCAATTGAATTTTATGTGAAAAAGCTTTTAAGCAAATGTCACATTTGAATGGCTTTTGTCCTGTGTGACTTAGCAAATGTATATTTAAAGAATATTTCAGGGAGAAAGGTTTTGAACAAATGCCACATTTGAATGGCTTTTCTCCCGTGTGGATACGCAAATGTGTATTTAAAGAACATTTCTGTGTAAAAGTTTTTGAACAAATGTTACATTCGAATGGCTTTTCTTCTGTGTGGATGCGCAAATGTTTATTTAAATTACTTTTCCCTGAATATATTTCACATGTTAATGGCTTTTCTCCTGTGTGAGTACGCAAATGTCTATTTAAAGTATTTTTATATGTAAAATTTTTCGAACAAATGTCACATTTGAATGGCTTTTCTCCTGTGTGACTGTAGAAATGGGTATTCAATTGATTTTTTTGTGAAAAAGTTTTTAAGCAAATGTCACATTTGAATGGCTTTTGTCCTGTGTGACTACGCAAATGTATATTTAAATAATATTTCAGCGAAAAAGGTTTCAAACAAATGCCACATTTGAATGGCTTTTCTCCCGTATGGATACGCAAATGTGCATTTAAAGAAAATTTCTGTGTAAAAGTTTTCGAACAAATGTCACATTTGAATGGCTTTTCGCCTGTGTGGGTAGGCAAATGTGTATTTAAAGAACTTTTCTGTGCAAAAGTTTTCGAACAAATGTCACATTCGAATGGCTTTTCTCCAGTGTGTCTACGCAAATGTGTATTTAAATCACATTTCAGTGTAAAAGTTTTTAAGCAAATGTCACATTTGAAGGGTTTTTCTCCTGTGTGGATACGCAAATGTGTATTTAAATTACCTTTCTGTGTAAAAGTTTTCGAACAAATGTCGCATTTGAATGGCTTTTCCATCGAGTGGGTACGCAAATGTGAGTTTAAAGAACGTATGTGTGTAAAAGTTTTCGAACAAATGTCGCATTTGCATGGCTTTTCTCCTGTGTGAGCACGCGAATATCTGTGTAAATCACTTCTCTTTAATTTCTGACTTTCATCTATACTTAATTTGAATTTATCAGTGAATCCGATACCCTGCAACTCTTCTTTCAAATTATGTTCAACTAATTCAATTTCATTTTTCATATCTTCATCGAGATTTCTGATAATGGTAAGATCATCTATTTGCCTTTTTCTGCAACTTGTATTTTTCTGGTGAAATTTCGTTTTATGTAGTAATTTTATACAATGATTTGTAGAAAAGTGACTAAGGAATTCTATTCGTTTCGTGTATAAATTTCCACAAAACCCACAGATCATAATCCCAGCAATACTATTTGTGTTTGCGAGTTTTCCATTTGTTAGTTGTCCTGTAAAAAGAAAATTGGAACTATTTTTTTGAAATTTGTGTGAAGAATAAAAAAACTAAAAATTCTGTGAACGTATAGGTACCTAGATATTTTAAATGGTGGATAACAATATCAGCGTGAAAAAGTACTTTGGAAGTACATTGTTGTATGTAAGAATTCAAATTATTAGTATTTCACGTAACATGTCAACTTTATTTACATTAACTTGTAAAAATAATAATGAAAATATAATAAAAAATGAAACAAAATGTGTGATTATTTTATACATAGCCGAAGCCAAGAGACGACGATTGGCAGACCTTCGTTATTTTATAAAAGCAGAAATTTTTTCTGTACATGTTCCCATCACAGGTAAGACCGATCAGCAACTATGGAGTTTGGATTATGGTCAGAGCCGACCAGAAGGTGTGGCGGGGGGCAAAATCCCCGGGTCCTATTTGTACAACATTGTGCAAACTAATGAGTAAAAATTTCCCTTTTATACAAGCGCTCAATATTGTATTTAGAAATATGCAATTGGAAACTAAAGTAAAAGAAAGTATGCATTATGTGAACTTAATATATTACATCACATTATTACGTGTATTATGTTCAGATAATGAACGGACTCGGTCGCATAACTCATTACCCCACGAACATGTTGATACAGCTAACATTTTTTTGTTGCTATTAGGAAGAAATCGAATAAATCATATCTATATACATGAGAAAAAAGTATTGTTTAACCCACCACCAGTAGAACAAAATATATTAATCCAATATTTACCTAATGGCCATTTTACTGAATATTTTCCCGGAATTGAATATAGCAAGAGGTATTTAATTTTGAATTTAATATCCAAAAGCGACCTAGTTTCGTTCACAGAGCTAGAAAAAGTTAATTAAACAATTACGAAAAAAGCAACATACACAAGGTCGTCACGCAAATAAGTCGGAATCAAAAAACATAGATGTTTTGAATATCATAAAAATACAGACGAATTATGCAAATTAGCATAGAGAAATTTGATTAAAGTTAACCTTCAATTACGAAAAGAAAAAACATAAAAGCAAGGGCAAGTAAATGACGCACAAAAACACAGCTACATTCGATGTTTTGAATAACTAACTCGTCCCAAAGTATTGAAAATAAATAGAAGGAAATTGGACGATGAGAAGAGTCGTCGGGCGGCAACCGAGCCGTCTAGTACTGCTATTTACGACGGCCCGCATGTCGGCAGTGATTTCTAGTGATTGCCGCGAAGTATTGGAAACGGAGATAGCATATCAGAGCTAATCTCTTTTTGTTGTGACGTTCGATAAAGATTTTCCAAACCGTAAGTTTTTGAACCTGACAATCTTTTTTTTCTATTGTTTTTATGGGAAAATCAGAATGGTATTGATTTTTGTTTTGTGTGTCTGACTATTCATCCTGGCCATATACGTGTACTACTGAAGCTTGAACCGTATACTACCGTAATCAGTGAGATTATGTTTCATAAATTGTTCTTTCTCTTATAACTATAAAACTTTATTCAAGGGATTTTTGCGAGGGGTACATCCCCCATATAAACCGGAGACGGGCAAATTACTCCGATCACACTCTCAAAAGTTTGTATCAATTATTGCTCTCTAATGTTTTATTCCGAGATATTTATTTATGCTAATCGTTTATTTACACTATAATCAGAGGGAAATATTTTCAGTATCAGTCCATGAAATATATTTAATTGTAACATAAATTATATTCGCTTAGACAATAAGATTTCATTATTTATTCGAACTTTATCGGGCAACGGAGTTTTCACTCGATCAGAAGAAAAGCCGGTATACGAAATCAGCTAATTTTTGCATTACGTAATTTCAAAGGTTATGGAAGCCACTGAAGTAACCGTTAGCTAAGTCAAGGCGTTATAGGTTAATAACGAGACGCAGGATCGGTTTTTTTTCTTAACAAAACCCTGGGCATAGGTGGATTGAACCCTGGAGACGTACAGGTAGCTGGACGACACGACGAACCTTAGAACTCAGGCTTGGCACATCGTATAAGCCCAAGGGGGCTCACGAATACCCTTCCGCTCGAGCCAGGAAACCGCACTCCCCCGAGGTTCTTCAACAGGGGATTCCCGGCACTATTGTGCCCTACGGCACTGGTGACAGCACGCTGCAGAAAAAAAGGAAATACAAAACTAAGCAATAAGGACAAAATTGTTACATTAGGTGACAAAAGGTCTAAGATTGTTACAGTATTAAAAATTTAAATAGTCTATAAATTGAAAGACTTTGTTCTGAAGAAAACTATTGAGTAAATACTCATAGATTTCTCCCCGGAATCATCACGGTTGGTATTGATGCGGTAATAAAACTGTAATTAAACGTCAGTTTCAAAATTGTGTAACGTCAACTTTCGACTTTCCGACAAATTTAACCAAAAAAAATGAATTATCACCAATTGTGGTAAGGTATTGAAAAACCATAAATATTTATGCAATTTTTTTAATCGCAATTTTGACAGATATGTTGTAATTGTGAAAAACAAGAAAAAATATGGAGCCACAATCAATACGAACAAATGTAACATAAATTTGTTACTGATATTATTGTAAACAATACTCTTATATAAACTTACATAATGTATGTTTTAGGGCTGGTTGTACAATCGAAGCTCAAGTAGAGGCTCAGATAAGTCACCCTTAACTCTAAACTTAGCTTAATAAACATTGACAGTTGTACATGTCAGATTTTAGGAGAGCTCAACAAAGCTCGACTCAGAGAAAAATTGTTAGGTTGGTAGTCTGTAATCATGCGCATTACCTTACAATTGAGACAAACCAAGTGTTCTGTGATTTAAGAAGATCAACAAATGCATAACCTATTTTCAGTTAATTAGTTGAAAGTCTGGAAGATTATATTTTTAGTAATCTTTCAGTTACTGATGAACATTCGTTAGAAGAAAATATATAGGTATTAACAATGTCAGAAAAAAAAGAAGTGCCAATTTTAGTCCCAAGGAAGAAAACTTATTAATGCATTTTGTTAAAAAATATGTAAAAATAATAGAAAACAAAAAGACTGATACAAACATGAATAAACTAAAAAGTGACATATGGAGAAAAATTGAAGTAGAGTTCAACATTGCAAGTGGTGACAACCGTAGAGAGGCAAACACTTTAAAAAAGAAGTATGAAAATATAAATAAAAATACGAAGAAAAAAATTGCCGACAACAAAGGCTAGGGCCACCTAAGGATGAAGTGTTTACGGAGGTGGATAGAGAGATAGAAGAAATTTTGGGAGAAAGGGCTCATGGACATATTACTGTGTGGGGTGGAGATTCTCATCAAGAAGGTTAGTATGTAATATTTTCTGTCCTATTAGCAATATTTAAAAAAAATGTCGATAATAGTTTTATTAGCAAACAAATAAGACTTTTGTGATAACTAGGTATATAGACACAAAAATAATACATATTTTATTAATATTTATTATATCCATTTTAGAAATGATTACAGAAATGACTAAACAGTCAGATGAAGAGATTAGTGCTTATCCTGTTCCTGAACATGGCTCCCCAGACATTTTTAATTGAATTGAATGATGAACCTAGTTCCAGCTACTCAAGTCAGTGGGATGATGGTAATTTCATTGCAAATATTAATTCTAATACTGAAGTGCCACATCTGGATGAGAAAAACGATGAACGTCACATATCAAATACAAAAACATTAACTCATACAACTGGTATATTTTCATTATTACTGCAAAATTATACATTATAGGATTAAACTTTCTTATTATTTGTAATTGAAAATATACAAAGTGGTCATATTACAAAATGTTTATTTTAATAAAAACGTAAAATAAAGATTCACAATTATTAGCATTATGACAATTATTTTTCAGGAAAACGTAAAAGAAGTAGGGATACTGAATACAATAACGTATTCAACAAAGTGTCTCAATGGACTAGCACTAAATCAGCATTGGAAGCTGAAAAAATTAAAATAATTAAGGAAGAGCATGCAGTAAAAATAAAACTGTTGCAAGAAAAAAATGAGAATGAAATTGCAGCATTGAATAGGGAGTGTCAGATGCAGCAGTCAAAAAAATTGAGAGTGAAATGCAGGCCCAATTAGAAGCTGTAAGAGAACAGAATAAACTGAAAAAAGACATTCATTTGCTTGAAAAGCAAAAATTTTTGAGAGAAATTTCTAATTTAATAGTAATTTGTTTTACTAGACATAAAAGCACAAGATTTAATGCCGCGGCTGGTGTTTCATAGCCGAGCATAGCGAGGCTATGAAACCAGCCAAGGCATTAAATCTGCTTTTCTGCCGTGTGAAACATATAATTTTTTCTTCAAATTTGTTCCAATTCCACGCAAAATCGACTTTTTCACTAAATTATTTTATCAAAGGTAACTGGGCCCTGCGTTACTATGTTTACCGCTGATGACGTTTGTTGAATATGTTTGTTTACTGTTTACTTTGTCATTATCAATTTTGAAAAGTTGTCATGTTAGAAATGGATTTACTGCAAAGTGAGGATGAATTGATGCAATTAACACCACCTGAGATAAGAGACCAGGCGCGAGATGTGGAATTTAACCTTTTACCGGAAAAATCAAGAACTGTATATGAACTCACATACAGCAGATTCATGGAATATAGACAGAAGAAAAATATAGGATCTTTCTCTGAAAATGTGCTGATTGTCTATTTTTCCGATCTTTCAAAGAAAATGAAGCCTTCAACGTTATGGTCTACCTATTCGATGTTGAAAACTACCCTGAACATAAAAAATAACATTGATTTGGCAAAATACCTGAAGTTACGGGCTTTTTTGAAACGGCAGTCAGACGGTTTCCATGCAAAGAAATCCCGAGTTTTTCAAAGAGAAGAAATCGAGAAATTTTTATCAGATGCCCCAGATGAACTGTATTTGTGTATAAAGGTAGGAATATATTGAAAATGATCTATTATGGATTGAAGAACTAATTTTCAATTTATATTTTAGGTTGTACTTATTGTTACAGTCGCTGGGGCTTGTAGATGTGATGAGCTTTTGCAAATGAAAACAGATGATATAAATGATATGGGCGACAAATTGCTAATTATGCTACCAAATACTAAGACCAAAAGATCAAGATCTTTTGTAGTAACGGAATATTTAAGCGTTTACAGAAAATATGCAGCCTCCAGACCCTCGAATTTAAATAATCGGCGTGTCTTCTATAAGTATGCGAACGGTAAAGCACATCATCAATTCATTGGCATTCACAAATTCGGTAAAATGCCAGAAGAAACTGCTACTTTTCCGGGACTATCCCATGCGAAAGAGTATACCGGGCACTGCTTTCGCAGAACTTCGGCCACGTTGCTGGTGCATTCTGGTGGGGACATAACAATGTTGAAGAAACATGGAGGATGGAAGTCTTCCGCTGTCGCGGAGGGCTATATTGAGGACTCGCTAGCCAATAAGTCGAACATCGGCAATAAAATACTACTAATACTAAAGTTGTTAATTTTACTGGAAAGGAGGGAAGTGGACAGAGTTCAATTGTATTAAATAATTGTTCACAATTCACCATAAATATATCTAATAAATAAAAATTTCGTGTTGTAGTTTGTAGTTTTAATGCAATAAAATCAGTTTATTATCATCAGCATCATTTTGAGTTTTCTTAATGTCATCGTCAATTTTAATAACCAGTTTGATTTAAATTATTACTTGGAAGGTTGCCTAGCAACGAACTTTTTCTGCCTAGGCAGTAAAAGTGGACTTTTTCTGCCTAGACATTAAAAGTACAACTTCCTAAGCCTGCCAAGTGTCATTAAAAGGCCGCTTTTAATGTCATTTGGAGAAAAAATAATTTTTTTCATAATTTTCTTAGTTTAAGTTATATAAGTTTATATTGTATTTTACTGTAAGTCCAATAAAAAACTTGTTTATTTCCAACCAGATATTATTGATCACATTTTAACAGTATATTTTTAACTTTGGAACCATTACCACTCCTTTTTCTTAAAACAAACAAATATGGTACTCATTTTTTTTATTTCCTTAGTAACTCAAAATAATTGTTTATCAATTGATGTCTCACTACATTGTTTATATTTGTTGTGTTGTAAATATTCATGTATGGTTGCACATTCACATCATTTACAAAATTGACTGCAGCCTCCAATTCCTCGTCTAAGACAGGATTTGGCTCCATTAAAATATTTGCAATATTGTCTAGTACTGCAGTGGCAATAACCACACCTTCCAATTTTTCACGTTTCAACCTGATACCAAAAGAAAGTATAGGAAATTTTCTTTTCCAGATTCCAAACTTTCTCTCAATACAATTTCTTGTACGTATTTGGGAATTAGTAAAATTTTGTTCGCCTCTTGTTTGAGGTTGTACCAAAGGAGTTAACAAATATTTTTTCTTGTAACTTCCCATACAATCCGGCTTGTAGTGCCTTTATCTAAGCCAATAAAATCACCCACTACCTGTTGCATAGAATCTTAACGTCAGGAGCACTTTCTGTTCTGCTGTTACAGCATGGTTTCTATAATTAAAAAAACATTTACTTTAGTAATTAATAAACTTAAATGTATTTAATGTAATATTGTTTGTATGGAGTATTGCCTTTATAAATAAAGGCTTAAAATAATTATCCACATTACAGCTTACTGTTCAGTAGGAAATGTTATTTGATCTCTAATCAGATTTATTATAAATCTTGCTCCTAATTTTGTAAATCTAAATCTTTTTAGAAACTCATTATCATTCAAAATCTCGAAATGGTTAGGCCTTTCTCTATAATTTTGAGGGAGTCGTCTTCGACCTAATAAAATATCAATCATTTCTACAAAGTCTTCGTCGTCGCTCAAGATTTCCATCTCAACCAAAAAAATTTCGCTAGATATATAAAAAAAAGTGTGTTTTTTGAGGTTAAGTAACCCTAAACTCGCCTTAAGCCGCCAAAATCAACCGCTTAAATACAAACGTCAAACATGTCAAGTTAAACTAGGTTTAAGGATAAGCTTTATTTTGTACAACAGAATATCCCCTTTAAGCTAGGTTCAAGTTTGAGGTTGGCTTAAACTAGGATTGTACGACCAGTCCTTAACTGTGAAACGGACAGTAAGACCGCAAGGTCGACAGCCCATTTTGTCAAGAATAAACTTCCTATATAATACATAAAAATAAATTAGATAATAATAACTTTCTTTGCTCGCTGTAAAATGCACCAAAATATGGACATTGTAAATTAAAAATATTATTAAAACTTGTTTGCTTACTTTATAAGGATTTTTGAGGTTATGGTAGAATATGTGTATAAGTATATACTATACAAGCGGATAACTTCTGGAACAGGAACAGCAGTGGCGGCTAGTGGTAAAAATTTTAAGGTGTTCTGCAATTTGTGAAAAAAAGTTTACCTTGTAAAGGGATTGTCTCCCATCGATTTTATCGTCCTTTCTCCGCCTTCCGAGTTGACATATTGGATTTCTGGAACGATTGTCAATTGCCACACAAGAAAAATAAGACTCACGCACTAAGCACTACTTCGCTAACAAAAATTATATTGTATATTTAACCAATAAGCCGAATCTAATTGAACCATAATATTAGTTTACCCTAGTAACGCAAATTCCATACAATTATGAAGATGGCTTTTAGAATTTTCGTGTCTTTACTTTCAAAATCAAATGCTCTACATCCGTGACTCCTATTTCCGTCCAAGCTTTATCGCTACCAAAAAGTAAACAGGGGAAACAATATAAAGCAGTTTTTTTGTTACATCCACAAATCCATCAGTTTTATTAATATCTCTACTAAATTTACGTATATACCTTTTTCCTCTACTTACAACAGTTTTTTCAAAAGTGATATCTGGTAATGGTCTACCTTTTACTTTTAATTCTATCTTTTCTTCATATGAATATTTAAAAAATCTCCTCACATTAATTAAATTGAAGACCACCTCCATCATTCACAGTTTATATAATAATTGTTAACAATACACAGAAGCGCCTGAACTATAATAACGTTAAACTCGCTACGACGTGAAATCTAATATTTCCATATGCGCTGAACTAACTGCAGCCACCTATCTTGTTAAAATAGTGTTTTAGACCGTCAACGGGGTGCAGGAGCAGCGCAGGTGTTTGAACGAGCTCGCAGAGTGCGTTTGAATGGCCCAGCTATATAAAATATCAACGATCGCGGGAAACAGGTTTGTTATTCCACCGGTGGAACGCGAACGCCGTACAAAATATGTGATAAATTTTATATTTGATAAATATTTTAGTTAATTAGAAGATTTTTTGGGAGCTCTGCAGAGCTGCAGCGCATATACAGGGTGTCCCGAGACTAATGTTTTTATCAACTGCTATCATCAAATTATTTTTCTGTAGTACTGTAGGTAAATCTTGGACATCGTATTACTAAGTTATTTAGGTAAATTGGTACGTAGTGCATTAACAAAACTGTAAATATTAGCCTTAGCTTATTTTATCGAGTTCCAACAAGAGTACCTTTTCGTTAGCTTAATGTGTGGGGAAGTCAATTTCGATAATTTCATATAGGGTGTGCCATCCCTGCAAAATTTTAGGATAACTAACCATTGCGAGTAGTCCGTCCCCGGCTTCAAGACATTACTGTAAATCTGTTTACCTTTCCAAAATAAACATACACGTACATTATAGCTTTGCCGTAAATTTTATAAAGATCAAATAACTAGTACAAAAAGTAAAAATAAAAACCACATTCAAAATTAAAACTTTGGAGGCCTATAACTCGAAAACGAGGGCCTGCATAGAAAAAATTTATATGAAGTACTAACATTATTTTGGCTCAGATTATACGCTCCTGACTTTTTTCCCATTAGTCCCGGGACACCCTGTATACTTGCCGCCACTGAGGAACAGTAACCAAAGTACAAGTATGTAGCAATTAATAGTATCAGAAATACATAAAGATAAAACATAAAACTGTGAAACGGGATGTTGAAAAAAACGCAATCAAAATTTAACTACTAATCGTCTGTAGGTGGTCAATTAGTTTACGAGCGCCTTTTATTAGAGATTAGTTCTTAATTGAGGTTCGCGGAACCGAATTCTCTCCATAATCACTGATTAGTAGGTCGATTTTTTAATTGGTGAATAAGTTGACGTTTGTTGGGTTAATTGAGCTTGGTGGAACCCAAAAAGTAACTTAAACAGACAATATTCACTAATAACAGATTAAAATATTTGAGGTTGGCAGAACCGGGTATAAGAGAAATTGAAATGAAATTTTAATTTTTATGGAAGTATCATGAAATATACGAGAGCAGTATCACAGAGAAATGTGTAAGATTTGTTGAAGAATACAAATCAGATGTAAGCCATGATTTAGTCGAAGAAATGAAGTACCTAAAAAGTATAAATAGATCAAACATGGCAGAAACCCCACTAAAACCTGCAGAACTTATAAACAAGATCGCGATTTAAATTTGACTAATTTTTCCCCAACTTTATGTATTGCTTTGTCGATATTCTGTTCCCTGGGGGTTTCCATAGCATACGCTGAAATGTGTTAAGCAGAATAAAAAACTGTCTCAGCAGCGGTTGCCAGGTGTGGGTCTACTGACTATAGAGTCAAAACTTGCCCCGAATCTTCATTTTGGTCATTTAATACAATATTTTTTCGAAATGAAAGCAAGGAAAGCTATGTTGTAAACAACTGTATATACTGAAAATGTATAAAACAATATATTTGAAGTAAAATAAAATAATAATGTTTACTTGCTACAACAGTTTTTAATTTACTTCCTTCGTTAATAAAAAAAGGGTATAACAGTACGTCCAGTACTACTATCTATAAATTATTAAAAAATCCGATTTTCTGTTGAATTAGTGTGGGGAGATGCTCGATGAGAATTTATTCCCCGGGCCTTGCACAACTCTGGGCGGACCTCTGTGAAGTTGGCAGAACCATTTCTGCTGAATCACACAATTTTTAGTACTCATTTTGTACTAATTTATGCCACAAAAAGTTCCTTTACCCATTAAAGAAAAAAACATGGCGTTATCAGCTTCATGTTAACCTGGAAAGCCCAAATTAAAATAATTAAGAAAATAAAAAGTAATACAGGTAATTCAAAAACTGCCTTTGTACTAAATTGTACTACAAGAAATATTAATGTCAACCCCCTCAAATAGCCCCTGTTTCGATAAATTGAATATCAAGCCCATTCTTCTCTGATCTTTTCAATATTTCCTAAATAACGATATATTAAAGTCGATTCTATTGTACTGAATTTGTACTAATTTGTGCCACAAAAAATATTGACAAATATACAACTTACTGATGCGGGGGTTGGTTAAATTGTTTAAATTTAATTGACCACGCACGACGTAAATTACGTGCTCATTAAAGAAAGGTAATTCAATTTGAAAAATGAGAAATTTTACACATACAAAAATCTAATGGCGCTTACCTCAGTTGCTGGCTCTTGGTTCTATTGGGAGTTCCCATTACGACTTAATTTGGTATATGGAGTCTTCTATCTACAGGTAAACTAAACTGATTGTAATTGTTTATATAACAGTTTTTGAAATATGTATATGAAAATCCAGCGTGTATAGGTATCATAGGAATATTAATTTTAAGCAGCAGGCAGGAGGTTTCGGGCTTTCAAGTTGATGGTGCTGCATGGTATTGTTCCGTATGCAGATCGTTACTAGCGCTTAACAACGATATGGATAATGATGATAGTGATGTATCTGGGGAAGAATTTGTAGCATGATAAAAATACAATGCTTTTTTGTATTGTATGATACGAGTAATTCACGAAGGTGCATTAATTCGCTTAAGCCACCCACTGAGTATGCAACTTTATACACACATCTGTATAGTTGGTTGCATAAGGGAATTAACTATGGGTTTTAAAATAATTTAAGCATATCCTGGAATAACGGGATGTAAATAATTAAATGGGTGTCTAGAGTAATATTTTTATTCATATTCTTCATGTGATTTAACCAATCCATGAGTATTTTATGTGGGGATTTTATTTGACTGCCATTGGTAACACTGATTATAAGTGTCCGTGATTAAGGGAAGCTAAATTTGTTGAAATCACTTGTCTGATACTTCTTGAATGGTTAAGTTGGGTATCAATGAGGACAAGTCGTGAGTATACAAAATGGCCGGTGGCACACGGTTTAATCCATTTATTTTGGGAACTATAGTGGTGAAAAACCCTTGGTAACAAGGTAAGCTTTCATCTTGTATATATTTTCACGGCTATAACCCCCAATTTCTTTTTAGCGTTTTTTTCTATACTGCATAGTTTCTTATAAGCAGTTTTTACAATATTTTTTGCCAATTGAATATGGTTTGATAGTTTTTATGGGTGATGGTGATCAATGATAGGATGATCAAGTACAGATTTTAAGAAGCCTCAATTTCGGATGATTCCTGTATGGTATATATTCTCGTAGGGATAGCTGACAGGCTAATATTCTCCGTCCAGGGTTGTAGAGACGTATTGTATCTCGGATTGCGATTAACGTTATAGAGCGACAAGAGCTTCTAACGGCGTTTCCAGTTCAAAGGACGAAGCTGGACTTATGTTTGTTGGTGACAACTGCCGAATAATTTCAGCATGAACAACGATTATTAACCGCATGGCTGAATCTTGTTCCATATGTCAGATGTTGCTTGTCAATTAAGCCAATTGACGTCTAATAGTTTGGACACTAACCGCAAGTAACATTTAAAGTTTTATTTGTTTTTATCTGAACATTGAGCAAATTATTCATTTTATAACTTCATGTTTTAAACGTTTAACGACACATTAACTTTTATCTTCTACTATTTAGTAACTTCACATTTTTATAAAGACGTCTATCAAATTCACAATTTTAACATTACATTCTTTCAACTCAGAGTTGAAATATCAACTTTGTTAATGTATACCGCCCTGAAATTATATTTCAGTTTATTCTTATTATATTAGAGATACTTTTGACCTACTTGGTTGTATATGGTTAATTATTACAGTTGTAAAGCGGTAACTGGTATACCATTTACGTGTTACTAAAGATTTAGTGTATTGTATATTATGATCTCAGTTAGTTGATGACATTAGAAATTGTTAAACATTTTAAATTAACCAATCATTGATAACTGATTATCATTTCATAAATAGAGTTGATCACCTCATATTTTTGAGACAGTTTATTACAACATATGTTCAAGGTACCATCCATTTAATTAAACTGTTTCATTGGCAACAAAGTGTTTTATTTGATTCACAAACGTAAAAGCAAACGACATAAATAACATATTTGAAAAGTCACAATAGCTAATTTTTTTCATTATTGGTTTCTTGATTAATCAGTAAATTTCTTGAATGTCCTACTAATCAAGTGGCGCCTTAAAAAAATAATAATAAAGGACAAGCTTTCAAATATTTCTCACTAACTCACGACCTTATGCTCTCCGGCGAAAAGTGAACCTTTGGCAATGTAACCTCACTTCTTGGAGTAACAACAGCAAGGTAATAAAATGAACGAGAGGCTTGATTCAATCGAATAGTTATCAAAAGAAAACGCCCTACTGAAAAATGAAGTCCAATGAAAACACTCGAACAGAACCTGCGTTCTAAAAATGTTGAAATACAAGGAATTGAAGAAAAAATTAATGAAAGTTTACTACATGTTATTCAGAAGGTAGGTGAACATATTGAATGCCCTATTACTACTGATGATATAGATACTATTTTTAGAGCCAACTCTCGAGATCCCAACAAACCTAAACCAATTATTATTCAATTACAGCATAAAAAGAAAAGATGACTTTATAGCAGCAGCCAAAATAAAGCGTCGTCAATCTGGCAGCTCGGCCCCTGGACTAAAAGTGGATCAGATTTCAAACCAGTTGTTCGTAAACGAACACCTTACAAATTCTTTAAAAATGTTACTGAAAAAGGCGAAAGAAATAGCACAGCTGAAACATTTCAATAATGTTTGGATTAGAAATGGTGGCCTGTTTATGCGGAAGGATGATAAGAGTCATGTAAAGAGAATTTTTTCTGAACATGACTTGAACAATCCGTAATCAACTTTTTGTTTCTTTTTACCTGTTAATCATAATAAACTGTTTTTGCAACGTCTCTCTCGGTTTTTTACCAAAACGTTCGAGGTTTGAAATCTAAACTAACGACTATTTTTAAAAACTCTTTAAATTGTGACCAAGATATTATATGCTTAACAGAGACTTGAACAATCCGTAATCAACTTTTTGTTTCTTTTTACCTGTTAATCATAATAAACTGTTTTTGCAACGTCTCTCTCTGTTTTTTACCAAAACGTTCGAGGTTTGAAATCTAAACTAACGACTATTTTTAAAAACTCTTTAAATTGTGACCAAGATATTATATGCTTAACAGAGACTTGGCTTAATAACACAATTGCTTCTTCCGCAATCTTTAGACGCGACCGGAGGAGGAGTCCTAATTGGAGTGAGAAATAGCTTCCATAGTGTAGTGCGTGGTGAGTGGATGTCTGACGCTGAAGATCTGTGGGTAACTGTCAATTCTCAATCTTTCAAATTTAATATTTGCTGTATATATATTCTTCCAGGCAACTCAATTGCTGTGAACTTGTTTTGTACCAAGCTTGATGCTATTATTGAGGATAATCCTGAAGATACATTTTTAATTAGCGGTGATTTTAACTTGCCCTGCATAAAATGGTCGCTAGACCCCATAAACAATTACTATACATCCTCATAATTGTCAGATACTAATTCTAATCTGTTCATTGATACAATTTCTTGTTGCAGTTTTTAGCAATTTAATAATTTTACCAATAAATCAAAAAACACACTTGACTTAATCTTGAATAATAATTTTATAATCGAAAATATCATTGAAAGTGAGTTTCCCCTTGTTTTTGAAGATCATTTCCACACAACATTGGAGTTTACCATGAAATTTTTGAATTTCACACGCAACAATCAGAAGATCAATTCGGATATCAAATTTAATTATAACAAGGCAAATTTTGACTCAATTAGAAATAAATTATCTTCCATTGACTGGAACAGTGAATTTTTTAATATAAATAGTTGTGATAGCACTAATAAGTTTTACTGCCATTTGGAGAATATTATTAACAAACATGTTCCAAAATATCCTAAATATAAGTCAAAATTCCCGCATTGGTTTAGTCTAAGCACCTTCAAAGTTGTTAAAGAAAAGATTTCATGTTAAATGGAAAAAGTACTCTAATAACTTGGATTATTTAATATTCAAGCTTTTGAGGGGTAGGGCAAAGTATTTAATTAACCTAGATTTTGATAATTATATAAATAATATTGAATCTCAAATAACTACAAACCCAAAGCACATTTGGTAGTTTATGAAGTCCAAAAAAGACAATTCTGGTACTATCGATGCCATTAGGGATAGTAACAAGACTCTGATTACTGATGGCCAATTAATCTCCAATACCTTCTCAAATTACTTTAGTTCAGTCTTTAACCCTCCTAACCCTAACTCCAGCAAAACAATTTCAAATAATGATATAAATATTAATTACATATCTTCGTATCACATCCCCTTACACAAAAATTGTCGATAAAATTGGCAACCTCCCGGATAAACCCGCTGGTGCGGATAAAATACCAACCCTATTAATTAAAAATTGTGTGAACGAAATAGCCCCTTCATTGTGTATATTATTTAATAAATCTATAACAGACGGCTATTTCCCTAGTATATGGAAAACAGCCTTAATAATTCCTATTTTTAAATTCGGTAGTAGATATTTAGTCAAAAATTATCTTCCTATATCTAAACTTTCTATTATTGCCAAATTATTAGAAAACAATTATTTTTGATTATTCGTTTAAGAGATGTTAAATACAGTATTGATGAGGAGCAACATGCTTTTATGAAAAAACGTTGTGTTGAAACGAACCTCTTTAGTTATAGTGAATATTTATTAGAATACTTGCATGAAGGATTTCAGGTGGATGCTGTGTATACCGACTTCAGCAGGGCCTTTGACAAAATTGGTCATTCTACTTTGTTGGATAAACTTGGTGCAGTCGGTATATATGGTAATCTACTCAGATGGTTCAAATCTTACATAAGTAACAGGTCACAGGCAGTAGTCATAGGTAAATTTGTATCACCCTTCAGTGATATAACTTCAGGGGTACCTCAAGGATCCCACTTGGGACCGTTATTATTTAATATCTACACCAACAACATATCTCAATGTTTCAAATTTTGTAAGTACAAAAAATATGCGAATGATTTAAAAATGTACCTCAAAGTTGGCAATGTTGGGGATTCTCAATTGATACAAAGTGACTTAAAAAGACTTGTTGCTTATTGCAAAAAAACTTTCTTTTCTTGAATTTAAAAAAATGCTTCGCGATCACTTTCTCATTAGATTCAATGTTCCGGCCTATGATACAAGAGGTTTTAAACTTTTAGGCTTATTTCAGAATGAAATAAGACTATTGTAGAGAGTAAATTTATATATATTTATATATATGTATATATATATATATATATATATATATATATATATATGTGTATGTGTTATAACGGAATTTGTAAGCACGATAGAGGGCGTATTTTTCGACGGATCGGTACCAAACTCGCTACAAAAATTGGTTCGGCCAAAATCTTGGACGAGTTCGTTAACGGGCCAAATCGGCCCAGTAGAAACAAAATGGCGGCCTGTCAAAATTGAAAAAAAATCGTATTTCTTATGTTTTTGATCTAACGCAAAAAAGTTACTGAGATTTTTTTTAGAACTTAACACGTTCTACAACTTTTGTAGAAAACACTTTTTTCTAAAACGTACATGAAAACATTTATTTAAGAAAATTTAAATTTTTTTTTGTTTTGAATCTGATGCAAAAACTTTACTGAAATAAGCCGTCCAATTGGTCTTGTGCCATTGGGATTTTTTTATATTAATTTCAATGATTTAATATTTACAATTTATCAGTCTACATTTTATTAATTATATACTTGTGAATATAGTATTTGGGTTCGTCCCGTTTGTATTCCATGTCATAAATAAAATGAAAATTGTGCAGTTCTTATTTAACGGATTTCTCGATACTCTTCTACGCACATGCCTTGCACAGTTTCTTTTCTGTGACAACGGAAGGTTAACCAACTAAAATCTTGAATGTAATTTTGAAAGTTATGAAAAATATAATTTGAAAGAATATTGAAAATTTTAATCTACAAACATAGAAACAATAAACGGACGTGCGTAGATATTAATATTTTGAAATAATTTATCAAAGCAGGGGTTGCTTAAGTGGTTTGGAATATTTTTTGCGATACAAATTAGTACTAATAGAATCGAATTTAATATTTCACTTTTCAAGAAATATTGAGAAGATTGGAGAAGAATGGGCTTGGTATTCAATTTATCGAAACAGGGGTTGACATTCATATTTTCTGTGGCACAAAATCAGTTTTTCAATTTTCTGTATTAATTATAATTTTTTTAATGGTTTTTAATTTGGGTGAACCAGCACCACATTTTTTTGGTAAAGGTACAATTTTTTTTGTGGTACAATACAAAATGCGTAATAGGATTGATTTGACTCTGCCGAAATGGTTCTGCCAGCTTCCGATAGGTTTTGAGCCGCCCTGAATATGGTTACATGGAAAATTACCACATAGTAAAGGTGTATAAAATAGTACCTCAAATTTGTTAGTATGAAGCTCATTTTTTACATTGTCTTCAGAATAATATTAGAAACCACATCTACCATTACCACCCTTAAACTTGGGCACGTATAAAAAAATGTTACCTCAGTACTTTATAATATTAGATATTTTTCACATTATATAAGATGGCTATGAACGTAATAAAGCTATCGTTTCATTGAATTTCTTAAATAATGGCAATAGGTTAAGCTCCCTATCTCACTTGCAACCGCTTGAACAATTGTTGCCTCACGCTAGCACCTACAGTAAACTTTAAATATGTCTGGCAAGCAGGGTTGGGCAAAATGTGATTTTTATTAAAAAAAAATCAAAAACCACTGATATTTTTTAAAAAATCACGATTTATTTGCATTTTTTGATTTTTTAAATTTGGATATAAAATTTGAACATTTTGATTTTTTGAAATCATTGTTAATTATTTTAATGTATAAGTCTAAAAATTATAATACAATTTGCGGCTTAAAAACTTGTGACAACGCATTTGTCACGCTTCTTGCAGAGATAATTCTTGTCGCGATTTGTTTTCCTTCTGTCCTATACACTCACTATACAGTGCCGAGTACTGCTGACTGAGGCACAAATGCGTTTGTTGTGCTTTATGCAAGAATATTCTTGTCGAGGCTTGTTTTCCTTCTCACGCATTTCGCTAGTTAGGTTAGTTAAGTGAAAACACATAAATAAAGTAAAATGAGTGGAAGAAAGGAGGAAGCAATATGGCAGTTCTATATTAAGACAACAAATCCAAATAAATTGGGGTGTAGGGCTATTTAAAGAAAGTGCAAGAAATATATTCAAGTGTTAGTCCAAAGACTTAAAGCACACCACAATGTTTGTAATTATCAAGAGAGGAATACAGGTAATTAAATTATTAATATAATTTTGTTTATATTTAATAAAGATTTTATTATTAACCCGGGAATGATCGCGTGGTTAGATTTTGCCTAACATTTTTTGTTTTTTGTTGATTCTCCAAGCACTTGATATTTTATTTTTGAGATAATTAAGTGAAAGTTTTGAGATATAAATATTAATTATAAGTTAAGTAACATAGTGTAATTTTGAATTATATTTTCTGAGATATTTTGAAATATTTTTTAAATATACAATATGTATTATATTATAAGTAGATACATTTTTGATAACAGAATACAACAGGGTAACAAATGTTTCTATGCAATAAAAGACACATTTAAATCAAAGATATTGTCTACAAACACAAAAATTAAAATATACAAGACAGTAATTAGAACAGTCGTACTTTACGCCGCAGAAACCTGGAATTTAACAAAAAAAGAGGAAAACACGTTAGAAATCTGGGAAAGGGAAATACTACGGAGAATATACGGCCCATTTAAAGAAAAAGTAGTATGGAGAATATTAAGAAACTTCAAAGTTAATCAAAAAATCAATAGCCCCATAATAACAAATGCAATAAGAAGTAAACGATTAAGGTTGGCAGGACATGTACAACGTCTAGGTAATGAAAGGTGTGTCAAGAAAATACAGGAAACTAAAAGACAAGGACGAAGAGTAAGGGGAAGACCGATAACTAGATGGTTGGATGGTGTAGAAGAAGATGTTGAAGAAATTAGAATAAATGACTGGAAGAACAAAGCGAAAGACCGGAAAGAATGGAAAAGAATAGTAGAAGAAGCAAAGGACAGACTTCAGAGCAGAATCTAAATCACCGAATTCACAAACTGCCTACTGATTTAAAGCAGTAGGGTTGGCCACCGCTGCCATAAAATGAGGCTAGGAATCCCAATAGAGACTATGGACCTTAAGGTCTGAAAGTCAATGAGAAGAAGATACATTTTTGAGATAATTTAAAAAAAATTTGATAGATATTATTTTTAACAAAGATAATATAATTTTTAAGTATTCATTAATAGATATTTTAGGATATAGATTTTAGGCATATAGGATTGTTTTTAAATGTTAGGTGAAATCTAACACGTGTCCTTTAATGTAACTTTTTTAACGCGACCTTTCCCAGGTTACTTAAAGATTATCTTTACTCCTCTACACTTACTTAATTTTTAATTTTTTTCAACTTAAAAAAATTAATTTGCTTTTACATCTCTATTGAACATTTTCACTTTATTTTAAAATCAATAATTGAATACTATATCAATATATCATGAATTAATCAATTTCAATTTTCAATTATGTTTTTCTCTTTCCAGAGAGTCGACTGTCGCTTGACAGTTTTGCTAGCACATCATCTGCCTCAAGTTGTAGTTCACTCATGACGGATAGTTCATATGTTAGAAAAACTCCACTGAAAGTACCAACAAGTCCAATAACTTTTGAGCCAGTCCAAAAAAAAAAGCAATGGAAACTCAGCCTACCATGAGTGGTTTTGTAATGCAGACTTCAACTGCTGAAAAACATAAAATTGACAAACAAATAGCAAAGGCTATTTTTGCTACTAATTTGAGCTTCAGATGTATTGAGAATTTAGAGGTGAAAAAAGCCATTCAGTTATTAAGGCCTGCTTATACACTGCCCTCGAGAAAAACGGTAGCAACAAGTCTTTTAGACAAAATCTATGAAGAGGAAAAAGAAAAATGTTTTTCCTCCCTGTCAGGACAGTCCGTAAATATGTCAATTGATGGGTGGTCAAACGTGCACAACAAACCAGTGATATGTGCAACGATAACCACTGAAGATGGACAAGCCCTCCTATACGAAACTATAAACACATCAGGAAACCCACATACTTCAGAATATTTAACTCAAATAGTTTGTGACCGGATTTCTTCATGTGAATTAAAATACAAGTGTACTGTAAAATCTTTTGTTACAGACAATGCTGCAAATATGATACTTAAGAGAAAAACATTATAAGAAAAAACGAACGCAAAAGTTATAACTTATGGCTGCTCTGCACATATTTTTAATTTACTGTGCAAGGACTTTCAAGTTAAAGACATTAAATAACATGTGGTCCAAATTGTTAAGTATTTTCGAAATAACCATTTGGCTAGAGCTAAATTCAGTGAAGCAGGAGGCAGCGCTTTAGTCCGTCCAAGCGATGTACGATGGAATAGTCTTGGTGGCTGCTTAGAGATGTATGTCACTCAGTGGGACATCATATTAAAAATCTGAGAAGAAAATTAAAAGAAGATTGATTCCACTATTTACCAAAAAGTTTCAGATATTGTGATTAAACGTGCAGCGCAAGGTTATTTAAACATTTTAAGACCTATATCAATTGCTCTTGGTACTGTGCAGAGGAAAATGCTACTATCGCAGATGCTGTAGAGCAGTGGAAACATTTACAATATATCTTTGATGAATCTGTGGAATTACCATAACAAAAAACAAAACAATTTAATAATCGATATAAGCAAGCACTAATGCCATATCATTCTATAGTGTATATGTTGAATCCACAAAAAACAAAATACCAGTTAACACCATTTAAGCAAGTTATATTCTCGGACGAAGTAATAAAAAATGTAAATGGACTACAATGGTGGTTATCACAAAATGATGAGCCGGAAATCTTGAAACAGTTGCCAATAATAAAACAGTTCCTGTGTGCAACTGCTTCTTCAGCTTCAGTAGAACGCATATTTAGCTCTTTTGGTCTTGCACATTCGGATATTAGAAACAGATTAGGCATAGAAAAAGGAGGAAAATTCGTGTTTTTGTTTAAATTGTATAACGAAAATGAATAGACTGAAAATATACAGTAATAAAATTTAGGAGTTACGTTCAGTTTAAGAATTTGAAATTATGTACTTCTTTTTTGTTGTTTTTGCTAAGAGCAGATACTTCTTACGATTTTTGAGAAAACTTTTATATTATGTTGCTATCTGGTTCTGCATAAAAAATAAAAAAAATGATTCTAAATCATGATTTTAATTTTAAAAATCAAGCGATTTAAATCATGATTTTAATCAACTGAACCCTGCTGGCAAGATGCAAAAACTGAAACTGTCTGGCTACTGAGGTACATTTTTTATAGGTCCCCAAGTATAGTGTATAAAATTCGGCATTTATACTATAACCTACGTATACTTTAACAAATTTGAGGTACTACTTTATACACCTTTATTACATGCTAACTCCCCAAGTAACCAGAATCCAAAGTCTTTGATCTTTCTTTCTTACCTGTGTTGGGACATGCACTGAGAAACTTTCAGCTTTCATAAAATAACAAAGGTCTGGCCATAGCGGGCTCTTGCTCTAGTACAGTACATATGAAGATTACTTATACAAATTTAAAATTATATTGTTGTTATTTACAAACATGATAAGAATTTTCAACCACGTTATGGTTATGTCAAACGCTCAAGATACTGGACATATGATAGTACTGACAAAGTATGTAACATCTAAATAACCATCAATGAATGTAACTTACCTTTCAATTTAGTTTGCCTTGCAGGTTTACCTCTTAAATTTTTAAATTTGTTTCTAATGTTGTGTATATTAACCTTATGAGAGCTGTCCCTCTCTGATTTAATTGCAATTTTAGATTCTTCAACTACTGGAACTATGTTTAGATCGTCATTAATTTCTTGTTTAATAGGATGCATACTAATGATATTTACATTTTCAAAAATTGCCCTAGTCACTTCGTCACTAACTTCTTGTTTACCGTCCATATTCCAAACAAAATCATCGTGGATAGCGGTTTCTTTCTTGACTTCATTTTGCTTAATATCCATTCTGACTGGATTATATCAAATTAATAATTAAAATAAAGGTTATTTGAACAAAAAATGCCAAGCTAACGAAGATTATACACGCCAGCAAATAACGACAGATGAAATAAGCCACAGATACATATATAAATACTATTAAAAAAAGCATAGAATCATAGATAACTTTATATAGGGGTAACTCAATAGAGATCGAGACCGAACTATAGACGCAGGCAGCACTTATGTCGAAAGTAGAGCGCCCTTGTGTTAAATAAGAAAAACATTGTTATGTAAACAGTATAATAAACAACCTACAAAATGCTAAAAATGAATAGATATTTTTATTTTCTTTGCCAGGAAAAATTGTTGGTGTGTAAGATGGGTGTAGGGGACTACCTGATTTTTGATTATTGACAAAATGCGTACTGCAAATTCTAGTATTTATATTTGGTTCCCAATCCTTCCGATGTTTTCTGAATTGTAATAAAAAAACTTGAAGTGATTCGTTTTGTACAAATGTTTACTTTCTTCTCCTTAGTAGTATTTAATTATTTGAACTTATTATATAATATTAAAATCAGCAAGCATATAACTAGTTTCTTATTTTATATAATCAATTAAATCGTACAGAAAACAACATTTTATTCTCTCGATAATAATCTTTTATTTATGTAAAAAAACATTTAGAACTTTTCTAATAGCTCCAATTGTAGTATCATACTGATTATACACAAAAAAATAGTTAATAAAATGTTTTAATTAGAACATTTTAATTACATATGGGTTTTTACTGCATTTATCCATTTTTGACGTTTTAAGGGTATCCACGCAGTGTTCAATGGACTTTCGGGGAAACTATGAAATTTCAACTGCGTAGTATTTTTATACAGCATATTTGAACAGCTATGACGACATCACAAACATTTAATATCAGTTTTAAGAAAGGAACGTTTAAAAACGCTGATTATACAAAACTACTACTACTAATAGTGTTTACATCACATTGTTTGTGTTTTTTCACGGCAGATGGCATAAACGTCATCTTTCTCGATCCCTATATAACAGAACAGACAAGATAGAACGCAACATAGAGTTACAAATATAAGGGCTTTTAGGAAACTATGATCGGGTTAACCCGGTCATGAACTGAACGTTCGGAAAGTAATCCGGATCACTTTTACTCACGTTCGGAAACTGAACGAACTGAGCGGATCATAATCATATGTTTGGATCCTTTCTACCTTAGTACATCGGTGGGTAAATGCGATCAGCTGACGGATTGTTTCGTTTGTTTTTGTTTTCTTCAAGCTAAAATGTTATTAATTCTTTAAGCCTAGTAGTGGGCAGGCTGCTGAGGCTTGCGGTTTTTGTACTTTTTGACCATTCAATATAAAAAATAGCTTATTGGTATTAAAATTTTCTTTTTGTTTTCTTTAAATAAAATGTTATTAAGTGTTTTTAGCCACGTAGTTAGCAAATTGCTCAGACTTGCGGTTTTTATAATTTTTGGCTTTTCGATATAAAAAATAGCTTGTTGGTATTAAAATTTAGTGTCAACGATGAGTGAAAACAAATTAAAACTTTACAAGATGAGAATGGAGAGAAGTACATGAAAAATCAACCCACGAAACTAAAGTAATAAAAATAAAAAGTTTTTGTTAAGTATTAAATTTGACATTTCCACACAAAACAGAACGCGCGTCGTTCGGAAACTGATAAAAATCTCGTTCTTGGTTAGAATCCACAATCAGCTGATAAGTGATCTATCTGATCTAATATTACCGTTTCCGAAAAGCCCTATACATGTACGTAATAAATAATCTTATGTATATGCAAATATATTTATTTGTCTATGGAACGCAATCTGCAAATGGACAGCTTGAAACCTTGTTCTATTTTTAGTGTCGCGTTGTTCAATTCGTGTATATATTCTTTGTTGTTTAATGTGCTATAGAAATAGAAGAAGAATGTATTTCCTCGTTCATTATTTATTTGCTTGGCTTTTTAATTCAAATAACATATATGTTAATTATTATTAATTTGATATAATCTAGTCAGAATGAATATTGAGCAAAATGTCGTCAAGGAAGAAATCGCTAACCACGATGATTTTGTTTGGAATATGGACGTTAAACAAGAAGAGAGCGACGAAGTGACTAGGGCAATTATTGAGCAAAATGTCATCAAGGAAGAAATCGCTAACCACGATGATTTTGTTTGGAATGTGGACGTTAAACAAGAAGTGAGTGACGAAGTGTCTAGGGCAATTTTTGAAAATGTGAATATTAATAGTATGCATCCTATTAAACAAGAAATGAATGATGATCTAAACATAGTTCAAGTAGTTGAAGAATCTAAAATTGCAATTAAAATAGAGAGGGACATCTCTCATAAGGTTAATATACACATCATAAGAAACAAATTTAAACATTTAAAATGTAAAGGAGGAAGGCGAACTAAATCAAAAGGTAAGTTACATTAATTGGGTGAGTATGGCAGATAAAAACGCTTGTAAGCAAAATGGCAATCGGTAAGTGGTAAGCGTTGTCAACTGCTAAATAGCCATTTCCCTTTAGGACGCTAAAGTTAGCTTTAACCGGGAAATCTAACCTAACTTAAATATATTTGTCATATATCTAATATTGCTAGTGACCCTAAGTGGAAGTATCACATCCAGACAGAAAAAGGTTATTATAAACTTTGCTTAATTTCTCTATGTCTTTCTTGTCATTTAGTGCATCAGGTTCAATCTTTATTGCAATCATTTATTCAATTTTGAGTTTAATAATGTTTTGGCATTTGTAAATAATTTTTGGGTTTTGAAAATTGAATTCATGCTTTTCATTTGTTTCATGTTTATGAAGTGCAGTTGAAGCTTTTCTTGTGCACTTATGACAATTTATTCTATGGTCATTCTGATATATTTTTTGGACAATTAAGACAAGAAATAGAATATATCAAGTTAGATTGTTTTTTAATTGGATTTTTGTTTTTTAAAGATGTGAAGGCAGTTGATGTACGGTGGTGTGACTTATGAAATACTTGAATATTTAGTTTTTTAAGTATATATTTTAATTTTTCTGACAAACCATTTGTATAAGGAAATGCTATATATTTTTGTGGACTATTAATCTTAGTTTCAAATTTCGAGGTGTTGTAATATTTTAATGTTCGTTGTTTTTGAATGTTTCTAATAAGGTTTTGAGAATTACCACTTTCTATGAGTATATCTTCTACTTTTTTCAAATTTCTGTACGATATCAGGAGAAGTTAGATGTATAACTTGATCTATTAACTCAATGATTACGCTCTTCTTTTGATTTTTAGAGTGATATGAATTAAAATTTAAATATCTACCTGACCATGTATGTTTGTTGTAAAGTTTCGTTTTGATGTTATCATTATTATTGTTTCTAATTAGTGTTAAATCTAAAACATTAATGAATCAATTCATGTGTGAATTGAAGCTAATATTCAGTCATCTATGTAGTGTTTAAAGAAAATTGAATCTGTAGAAGAGTTTTGTAAAACATGTAAAAAAAGTGTAAGTATACACAATGCAACAGCTCCTAAAATATATAAATATTAATAGTTTTGAAATAGTAGGACAACAACTATTTTCCTGGCTAATACTATGCTTTTTGGTTCTCTTCAAGAGAATGGTAATGTCTTCTAGTTCAGAGTCTCGAATCCAAACTGAAAAGTCCACCTTCTACAACTTCAATATTAGGCAGTATTCATTAGATTTTAAGGAAATGCTGAAGCAGCTCAATTTTTGTTCTAGGGAGGACACATTTTTACAATTGAAGTCTGTCATTTCTCAACACCTCCCTTCCACTTCCCAAAACCATTATTTTTAAATAGGGAATATACTATGTGGAGCACATCATTAGAAAGGCATATGGAGTATTCAGATATAATAGTCGTCAACGATTTTTTTTTATATTTACACTGTCTTTGCAAAAAGTGCCACACCTCTTAAAAAGGAAACGCAACGACTAATTAAATAAATTCGCTGTTCTTCTTGCACACTTCCATTTTCAAAAAATATGGAAATAATTTCAACTCATTCTGCAATAGAATATTGGTAGTATTCAAAAAATATCTAAATTTATTAACTATCAACAATGTTAAACAAACTGTCTTAGTATTAAATTACAAATTTTTTGCAAAATTTCCTTTAATTTACTTTTGATTTGACAGAAGAAATGACGCATTAGCAAACCATAGGCGTTGCATTTCATTTTAAGAGGTATTGCACTTTAAATTAATTAAGACTATTTTTTGCAAAGACGGTGTAAATATCGAAAAAAATCGTTGACAATACTCCATCTGAATGCCTTTCCAATGATGTGCTACACATGGTATTTTCTCTATTTAAAATAAGGGGTAGGAGAAGTGGAAGGGAGGGGGTTGACAAATGACAGATGCCTGTATCGTAAAAACGTGTCCCTCTTAGAACAAAAATGGACCTGTTTCAGCATTTCCTTAAAATTTAATGAATACTGTCAAATATCGAGATGGACTGTTTTAAATGAAACGTACTATATTTTGTTCAAGAATCAAAAATATCTCACCGAGAGCGTTACAAAAATATAGCATTCTCTTATTTATATGGGTGCTTTAAAAAGACATGGCCAATTATTGGCAAAAAAAACCTCATCTTTAACACTCTGCAAAACAGTAAATCAAAATAAATTAACAGGTCTTTGTATTCAATTATCATTCATATATCATTGGCTATGCTCAGTATTAATTACTTTTTTATCTGTGGCTTCTTTAATACAGGATGACACAAAACGCAAATCAAGCAATATAGCAAATTTTTTAAATGAATCACTTTATAAGTCTTTTTACAATTTGTTAGTACGATTAATAATATTTCAAATGATGTAGTACATTTAGGGTATAAGTTAATGGAAAACCATAAATATTTTATGATAATGGTCAAAAACAAGTATTTTATGTACACAAATTAAATGGTATTAAATTTTTACATGCAACGTCTTGTAAATTTTAACATTTCTAAGGCATACATTTTAATTGTAATTTTGGATGCATCTAAAATATCTCTTGCTTTCACTCTTACCATTAGAGGAAGGAAATACATAATCGGAATTATGCTGGAAGCAATATTTTTGTTCACTAATTACTAATGTTATTATAGTACTAATAAATATAAAAGCTGTTTGCAGTCTACGAAATAATTAAGTCATCACAAACAGTATATCTTTGTTATGTAAAATGCAAGCCAACATTATAAAAATACTTACATTTACATAAATAAACATTGACATTTTATAAAAAGTATAGTTTATGTTAAGTGTTCAAAACGGCGACCATTTACTTCCATACACTTCTCAATTCTTTACAAAAACGAGGATCTTACTCTTTCTAACATAGCTGGATTTATTGTGGAAAATGCGTTACGAATCCCTTCTTTCACGTCTTCTCTGGTAGTAGGTTCTGTTTGATATACAAGTTGCTTGATGTATTCCCATAAAAAGAAATCCATCGGTGTGAGATCTGGAGATCGAGTAGGCCACGAAATTGGTCCAACACGTCCTATCCACCTGTCGGTAGAATGTCTGTTTAACCACTGTCGTACACAACGAACATAATGTACAGATGCTCCATCTTGTTGGAACCACAAGTTAACTCTTGTGTTTAAATCAACTTCCTCCAATAATTCTCCCAAATGTTTTTTCAGAAAATTGCAATACCTTCTTCCAGTGAGGCTATCAAAAAAGTATTGTCCTATAACAGTATCTCCTACGATTCCTCCCCATGCATTTATGGACAATTCAGTTTGGGTCGTCGTACGAAACAAATGTGGATTACTATCCATACATACGATCCATCCATTATTTATTGAATTGTTCCGTTTTAATAAAAGGTGAGATGACAATTTCAGGTTATTTGTTATTGGTTTTGTCTTCTTATTAAAGCCCTCTTTTCAAATGCATTTAAAGACAGTTATTATGACCTCATAATATTGAAAAGAAATAGCGACAAACGACAATAATTATGTTCTATTCACAAGAATATATTTTGACCTCTTCTGACAGACAGACATCATTATTACAAATCTTGTCAGTGACATTTTCATCCAAAATACTTAATCTGTGGTTGTGTTTCATTTGCACTTCGTATTATTTTTATTGGATACAGAGTTCTTATGTTTCGTTGTTTTGTTATTGTATTAATTATTAGACAAGTTCGGTAATTTAAATCTTCATTAAGCTGAAGTTACAGTTTAGAGGTCTTCGTATACGCCATACTGTGGCGCTTCTCAACTTTTATTTATTTATATCTTTATTTTGTGTATTAGTTGTTGTTCAGTACTGTGTAACGTCGCCGTCCTCATGTGACAACAATGTCAACAACCGTTACAGTAATGACGAGAGTACTCCCCACCCACAGCGACAAAACGCAGCGGGGGAGATGTAAGGAAAAAGAGAGACGAGTAGTGGAGTTGAGATACAGACATTGAAAGACTTGTTTTAAATAATCACACATTTTGTTTCATTAATTACGTTTTTTTATTATTTTTACAAGTTAACGTAAATAAAGTTTACATGTTACGTGAAATACTAATAATTTAAATACTTACATACAACATTTACGTTACTGGTGCTCAATGTACTTCTAAAATAATTTTTAACCCTGATATTGTTATCACCCATTTAAAATATGTAGGTACCTATACCTTCACAGAATTTTTAGTGTTTTTATTCTTCATACAAATTCAAACCTTAGAAAAATTAGATTTACTTTTCTTTTTGCAGGACAACTACATCATGAAAAACATCCAAACCCAAATAATAATGCTGGGATTATGATCTGTGGGTTTTGTGGAAATTTATACACGAAACGAATAGAAGACAGTATTCATTTTTCTACAAATCATTGTATGAAGCCGACGAAATTACTATATAAAACGAAGTTTCACCAGAACAATAAGAGTTGCAGAAATGGGCAAGTAAATGATCTTACCATTCGCAGAAATCTTGATGAAGATGTAAAAACTGAAATTGAAATAGTTGAACATGATTTGAAAACAGAGTTGCAGGATATCGGATTCACTGATAAGTTCATGTTAGGTATAGATGAAAGTCAGAAATTGAAGAGAAGTGATTTACACAGATATTTGCGGGCTCACACAGGAGAAAAGCCATTCGCATGTGACATTTGTTTAAAAACTTTTTCACAGAAATGTGATTTAAATAAACATTTGCGTAATCACACAGGAGAAAAGCCATTCAAATGTGACATTTGTTTAATAGCTTTTTCGCTGAAAAGTAGTTTGAATACACATTTGCGTGTTCACAAAGGAAAAAAGCCTTTTAAATGTGACATTTGTTCGAAAACCTTTACACAGAAAAGTAGTTTAAATACACATTTACGTATTCACACTGGAGAAAAGCCATTCAAATGTGACATTTGTTTAAAAACATTTTCACAGAAATTTGATTTAAATACACATTCGCGTAGTCATACTGGAGAAACGCCATTCGTATGCGACATTTGTTCGAAAACTTTTACACGGAAAAGTAGTTTAATTACACATATACGTACTCACACAGGAGAAAAGCCATTCACATGTGGGATTTGTTCAAAAACATGTTCGCGGAAAAGTAATTTAAATGTACATTTGCGTATTCACACAGGAGAAAAGTTATACAAATGTGACATGTGTTTAAAAACGTTTTCACAGAAATGTGATTTAAATAGACATTTGCGTAGTCACACAGGAGAAAAGCCATTCAAATGTGACATTTGTTTGGAAATTTTTTCACATAAAATTCAATTGAATACACATTTGCGCAGTCACACAGGAGAAACGCCATACAAATGTGACATTTGTTTAAAAACGTTTTCGCACAAAAGTAATTTAAACAAACATTTGCGTATCCACACAGGAGAAAAGCCATTCAAGTGTGACATTTGTTTAAAAACTTTTTCACATAAAATTCAATTGAATACACATTTGCACAGTCACATGGGAGAAAAGCCATTCAAATGTGATATTTGCTTAAAAACTTTTTCGCAGAAATGTTCTTTAAATACGCATTTGCGTAGTCACACAGGACAAAAGCCATTCAATTGTGATATCTGTTTAAAAACTTTTTCGCACAAAAGTAATTTAAATAAACATTTGCGTATCCATACAGGAGAGAAGCCATCAAATGTGACATCTGTTTAAAACCTCTTTCAAATAAAATTCAATTGAATACACATTTTTATAGTCACGCAGGAGACAAGCCATTCAAATGTGATAATTGTATAAGAACTTTTTCACATGAAATTCAATTGAATACACATTTGTACAGTCACACAGGAGAAACGCCATTCAAATGTGACATTTGCTTAAAAACATTTTCACAGAAATGTTCTTTAAATACGCATTTACATAGTCACACAGGACAAAAGCCATTCATATGTGATATTTGTTTAAAAACTTTTTCTTGGAAAAATAATCTAAATCTACATTTGCGTGTTCACACAGGAGAAAAGCCATTCAAATGTGGCATTTGCTTAGAACATTTCTCGCAGAAATGTTCTTTAAATACGCATTTATATAGTCACACAGGACACAAGCCATTCAAATGTGATATTTGTTTAAAAACTTTTTCGCAGAAAGGTTCTTTAAATACGCATTTGCGTAGTCACACAGGACAAACGCCATTCAATTGTGATATCTGTTTAAAAACTTTTTCGCAAAAAAGTAATTTAAATAAACATTTGCGCATCCACACAGAAGAAAAGCCATCAAATGTGAACCTGTTTAAAAACTTTTTCAAATAAAATTCAATTGAATACACATTTGCAGAGGCACACAGGAGAAAAGCCAGTCAAATGTGGCATTTGCTTAAAAACTTATTCGCAGAAATGTTCTTTAAACACGCATTTATTTATAAAGCTTTGATTACGAATAAGTATTTAAAATTTAATTATTTTCATTATCAATAGTTAGTAAGTAATAATAAATATCACTTGGATTATTATGGCCACTTTTTTTGTTAATAGTATTAGGTTCTTGAAAGTGTCCAGAAACTCTCCTGCCAAACGGAAACTACAGTTACTAGAGGTGATTTTAAGTCGATTTAGTTCAAATTACCCTAATCCGAAAATGCTTTCTAAGGGAGCTGCAGCCCTTTGAAGAAGCTGTCCTCACATTAGTTTGCAAATTACTCAAAAATACCGTTACTTAAAATATTCAAACTTGGTATAATCAATAAACAGTTACAATCTAGTCGTTTGCTGTAAACAAATTTTGTCCAGATCCATCACAAGCGTGTCAGTTGGGGGGACCAACAGGTATTTTGATTAAAAAAACTTTATTTTCAAGTTGTTTATGCATCCGACACCGAATTTGTAAAACTCAAGATAATTTTCATAACAAATGTTCTTCTTTCAAATCGATATCATGAACCGTTCTCGAGAAAAATAAATTTAAATTTTTGTGTTTCCTACATAAAAGCATGTTGGATTATAATCTCTAATATCAAGTTGGCTTTGAATAATCAACAAAATCCGACAATGTGTCAAATTATTTTGATTCTAAACAGTTATTATTGTTATTGTGTGTGAAAGGTAAAAAATAATAGTTACTTTGATAGTTTGCTTCTTTTGGGTTTGGGTTTTTTGGTCTGATATGTATTGGGCTTTTTGGTTAGATAAGCGGTCGAATTTCTAATTGAGTACTGAGATTCATATCCCTAAGTATTGAGTATATTGTTGAGCTTCTTTGCCAATATATTATTAGGAGCATTAACATAAGAGACTACAGGTGTAATTGGTTTCGTTATTTTATGTAATTTAACTGTTCCATATAATTGTGGACAATGAGGATTCTTATGTATGATAGACCTCTTTTCGTAATCATTTAAAAAATAATTTGAATTATTAACAATATCCCTTACATTATTATTATTATTATATGGAACAGTTAAATTACATAAAATAACGAAACCAATTAGACCTGTAGTCTCTTATGTTAATGCTCCTAATAATCTATTGGCAAAGAAGCTCAACAATATACTCAATACTTACGGATATGAATCTCAGTACTCAATTAGAAATTCAATAGAACTAATCAAAAAGTTGAAAGCAATCCACTTGCAAGATAACTATAAACTCATATCGTTCGATGTAACTAATATGTTTACTAAAATTCCTCCTAAAGAATGTCTAATACTTGTAAGAAAATTACTAGAAGATAAAAATATTAATCCAGGAATAATATCAGATATACTTAATTTATTTGATGTATGCATTAATCAGAATTATTCCACTTTTGACAATAAGATATATATTCAAAATGAAGGTTTACCAATGGGAAGCCCTATATCACCTATTTTAGCAAACATTTTTATGGACAATTTAGAAAGAAAGATCTTTGAAAGTAATATTTCGAAAAATATTTTATTTTGGTATAGATATGTAGATGACATATTAGCTTGTTTTATGGGTAGTGAACGACAATTAGATGTATTTTTCAACCACATCAATAATTTACACCCGAAAATTAAAATTACATAAGAAATTGAAGAAAATAGCTCAATCAATTTTCTTGATTTAAAAATTCAAAGAGTTAATAATGTACTTGATTATTCAATTTACCGAAAATCAACACAGACTGATGTGACAATTCCATTCAATTCTAACCACCCTTTGTCACACAGACTAGCAGCATATAATTCAATGATACATAGAGCTTTTTCAGTTCCTATGAACAAATGTAATTTTGATAGAGAGATTAATACAATTAGACAAATAGCAACATCTAACGGTTATCCATTAGATATGATAAATAAGCTAATTAGTAAAAAAGAGTAAAAAGTGGCATTACAACTAATATATCCTAAACAAGCTGATGAAATTAAAACTTATAAAACCATCACATATGCAGGAAATATTTCTAATAATATTTCAAAGATAATATCTTCAGCAACGAATACAACAATTTCTTTTAAAACAGAAAGTAACGTTAGTACAAAATTGTTAAATGTAAAAACAAAAATACCACTATTAAAGAAGTCAGGTATATATAAACTCAATTGTCCAGAATGTAATGCTGTCTATTTGGGTCAGACCCTTAGGAATTTTGAAATACGATACAGTGAGCACACGAGCATACAGATTAAACCAACCAGATAAATCCCACTACGCAAAACATCTACTTGACACCAATCATTCATTGACACCTAACACAGAACTAGAAGTACTGCATATTTGTGAAAAGAAACAAGAACTGGATTTCCTTGAAGAACTGGAAATTATAAGACATTTAAGAAACCCACAATATGAAGTTGTCAATGAACAGTTAAATCTAGGGAATTCTCCACTAATAAACTGTCTTCTTAAGTGATAATTATAAAGATCAGCAGATATAGTTTTCCTGGTTTTCTATATCATTGCACAGTTATACTGATCTTAATTGGAAAAATGATATCCAGGATATCACCATAGGGCTAATAATATCTAAGCTTCAATATTTCTAATATCACATCTTCTTCTTTTTTCTATGAACATATATTAAGCCAATCACAAGTTAGGTTACTTCTTGGTCTAGCCAAAAATAACTACTAAACATCAGGTAGGCATAAAATGAAATGTAACTTCTGTCATTCTGACGATGATATTGATTTATCGAAACAATTGTCAATTTTTTAGAATTTTCAATAACTTGTATTATATTGTGGAATTAACTAGAGACCTTGAGTTTCGTTTACAAACAATAATAATATGTATTTGTAATATTACATTTACATAACAAATTATTTTTCAAGATGTGTATACATATACAGTATGTCAGGTATTTACAATATTGCAAAAGATTATAAGGAATATTTTGACCACTTCAATTTCAACTTAAATTTCGCAAATTTTAGTTGTGAAACACGTCAACTTTTATCTTATTTAACCTCAACACACCTCAAATGTTGATTTGAAATATTTTAGCAATGAACTTTAATCAGTAATAAATTAGTAATACCAAAAACAGAATAATGTATTTATTTTCTACTAGAATACACAAAAATAAGCAAAATAATTTAAAATGTAGACGACTCTGATAATGACATTTCTTTCCGAAAGTCAGTCTAGTAAAAGCTTTCGAGAAATAAATAATACATTCCATTTAGTTAGTGTCTATTTGAGATAATTCTTAAGAGAAAGTCAAAGTTCATAAATTTTGCAATGAGGTAATGAGTGAAGTAATCAGTAATTGCACTTAAACATAATTTGTAATTCCTATCAACACTTTAAAATTACATTGAATATATTGAGAACAATTTGTAAAAATAACAATTTTTTCAAGTATTGCATATTAAATTATAATCATAATTTGCTATTTCGAATAAGTTTTAATAATTAAAGTTTTCGATATTATAAAAAATAAAGGTACTTTAAACTTGTATCAAATTCATATTTTTTGACAAACCTCGTATACTATTTAAAAAATTAACATCAGATGTGCGCGTTTTACTTTATGGGCCATGCAGAACTTTTTTTCATAACTTTACTAATAAAAAAGTTTTCCATATGTTGCCAACTTTTTCAGACATACTATATATACATATATAAAATACATAGAAATTCCAATTATCCACTCTCCAATACAAATACTAAACACCACAAAGCCAAAGGCTGTCCGTGGTCATTAGGTGTGGTACTATTTATGCAGCTATTTTGAATTTTTTCACTCAAATAGGTAATCTTGAAATTACAATCACAAAACACAATATTACAACAATAAAAAACAATCCAATATTACCATAATAAAATGCAACACGATATTACAACAAATAAAAACAATAGACAAAATAACAATATATTTAGAAAACAACCCCAAGCATTTTGTGTTTCATTTATTCTATACAATACATTCCAATATATATTTCTTAGTTTATTCTTTAACTGTGTGTAATTAATAACGTTTTTAGAGCTAACATACGTTATATGGTGCAGTTGATAAGGGAAGTATACTATGATGATCAGTGATATTGGTGTCTAATAATACACAAATGTTTTGGAGATTTTTATCTTTAAATTTTACTTGTGCGTGATCTATACAAGCTACAAAAGTATATTAGAAAATGTCATCAAACAAATTAATACTGTAATATGAACTCAACTCACAACTAAAATAATAATTTATCAATTGAAAGAAGATGAAAAAATGCATGGTATTTGTGCATCAATGAATATTAATTCTTAATGAATTTGTCATCATCTAATATAGGGGTTTGCAGGTTCACCATGGCACTTATGACTGTAGTTATGTCATCCACATCTTTGAGCAAAGTCCATGGCAAAGGAACTCTCAATATTTCAAAAATCTTCATTCGCTGGTTTGCTCTTTCAATATGTACTCGAGCCTTAGATATAGCAACGTTCACATCAGCTTCCTGTTTTGTAAATTGTTTTTTATGTCGTAAGAAAAAAAGACAGAGGTTGAGACGCATCAGTTGCTTTATTTTTTAATTTTCGCCCACTTGGACAACTTTTCACTGAACAAAGCTTTCCCATTGTTTCTATTTTTTTTCCTCTTTGAATTTACAACAAAAAATTCGTAATAATAATATTAAAAAATGTATCTACTAAAGTTTATAAAAATCGAATCACTATCCACGTTAGTTCAGCAGTTTTATAGGTTATATTTACTAATAAATTTGGGTGATTTGTGTTACTAATCAACATCAACACTTGACTACGTAAAACTCAGCGAACTTCACTCCGTTTAAAACTGCTGATTTCATGTCGTATCCACTTGCTACGCTAGCGTTATCGTGGTCGGTTATCGAACTGTAATTTGCTGCTCACAGCAGGGCGCGTATTCTGTATCGTCTCGTAGAAAGAAATTTCTTTCTATGAGTATAGAGAGGAAATTTCTTTCTATTTCGTGAACCTATTCTGTACGATTGTTTCTATATCTATTCGGTAATGCTCGGCTATAGAGAACTGATAATTATTGGATGTAAAAACATTGACCTGTTTTTAGGGGAATTTGGGATATCTCTTGATTAAGTCGGCAACAATAGCAACATTTGTTTGTTTATTTCTCAGGAGGATAATAATAGTTACGAGAATCATTTCATATTTCATTGTGGGAGTCAATTATTATTATAACTGTTATTATAGTGTGTGGTGTAAATATTATAAACTATAGCATAGCATATTATCTGTTGTTAGTTTTCGTTTTTTAATCTTTATTGCGAGTAGGTACATTATAAAGTTTGGAAACAATTCATTTGCTACAAGTAGAAGATGAAGTAGGTACGACAAAACCAATTACGTTTAGAGAGAAGAATTTATTAATCCTTAAAATCGCCAATGTTAAATATATTGAACTTCTTATGAATTGGATTAATGACAAAAATTAAGAAGTTTAGTATTTAATTTTACACAACGTTCAACACAGAAATATTTCACATTTACGGGTAACACCGTAAATGGCCACAAATACGTATTATTTAGGTACCCTTTGCAGTTGTTTACATATTAAATTGCAATAATATTAATAATACGTAATTATCCAAAAATTATATTTCCAGCATATATTAACTTGTATATATAAACCACAAAATACCATAATCATAACATAACGATATTCACCTTTGCTTTGAAAAATGTAAACATGCCAACAAAGATAAATCTAAATGATTGTGTGTTAAAAAGAGACAGGTATCATAGAAAGACCTAAAATGGTCTTTCTATACCTTTCTACCGAACGAAGCGTTCGTGAAGCACGACCACTGCCGATGTTGCTTACAGAATAAGGTAAAGTGGTATAGAGAATTTATAGAAAGAAATTTCCTCTCTATGACGATACAGAATACGCGCTCTGGACACTTTTTCAACTTGTCCCCTATACAAGACGGTCTTCCTTAGCTCTACCCTCCATAGTTGTTGTCAGCTTAGAATATTTTATGTTCTAAGGTTGTCAGTTTGGTTTGTGGTTGTCAGTATAATAGATAAGAGAACATCCGTATATGTGTATATAATAAACTCTTATCTATGCTAATCTATGTATCTATGAGAGAACATTGTCAGTATAGAAATAGAGGAAGAATTTATTTCCTCGTTTATTTGTTTGGCTTTTTTAGTAGAAATACCTAACATTTATTTTAATTATTATTAATTTGATATAATCCAGGTAGAATGGATATTGAGCAAAATGTCGTCAAGGAAGAAATCGATATCCACGATGATTTTGTTTGCAATATGGACATTAAACAAGAACTGAGTGATGAAGTGTCTACGGCAATTTTGGAAAATATTAATAGTATGCATCCTATTAAACAAGAAATTAATGACGATCTAAACATAGTTGAAGTATCTAAAACTGCAATTAAAACAGAGAGGGGCAGCTCTCATAAGGTTAATATACACAACCTTAGAAATAAATTTAAATATATAAAAGGTAAACCTGCCAGTCGAACTAAATTGAAAGGTGAGTTACATTCATTGATGATTATTTAGATGTAACATACTTTAGGTCAGTACTTTCAGATGTTAAGTATCTTTAGCATTTGACATAGGTAACAATAACATGCTTGAATATTCTTACCATGTCTGTATATAACAATAACAACAGACGAATAAAAGATGAGGCAATTTAGGGGACATTCGGTATATTAGAAAGGTTTAATCTGAGTAAATATATTCATGGGATTATTTAATAAACAAATCTTGGAGTGGTACATATTTCAAATGTTAGTATTTGGTTATTACAGTTCCACGTAATTGTGAACGTATCCTATCAGAGGTGAATTCCAAAATTGTCATTTATCCAGTCAATAGACTGAATCTGAAAGTTATGTCGCATTGAAATGAAATAATAAAATGTTTAACAAATCATATTTTGCCATAAATAGAACAACTATTAAATAACAATGAATATTTGAATAAAATAAGACGTTATGAAAAATGAAATGGTTGGATAAGTGACAAGACGAGACTAAATCAAATAAATTTTTGACAATTGGAATACATATTTTAAAGGTGACAATTATATTAAAGCTTCTTAATCTCCAGGGCGTATTACAATGGTTCATCTGCTTGGATATAATCGTAACGAGAAGAAAAGATTTTTTTTTGAGAAATGTCAGTGTAAAATAAATAAAAATTTTGGATGGGATAATAATTTGAGATCTGTACATAAAAATTTGTTTCACAAAATATTACTGCTTACAATTAGAAAAAGATATAATTTAGACAATTGTGTAAAAAGTGAAAGAACTTACTGGTATCAGGAAATTATATATAACGTTTCTGGTGTGAGAAATCCTGTGTTCTGGTGACAGCCCCTTTATATCCAGTTTGAAATGATACAAGATTTCTTCAGAATCAGTGAAGTATACCGAGGATTGGTAACAAAATTTTGACTTATATCGAAATTAAAAAGTTTTAAAGAAAACAAAGTCAATTGAATATGACACAAAAAGCATGCTAATTTTAATGTAAATCTTCTGATCATTGAAGAACTAAATTGAATTCCAGCGAGTGTGTGTAAACTCTAAAATCTTTGCAACATTTGTGTTTCATTTTCTATATCTTCCATTCTATTCTGAGACTGTAGTTAAGAATTAGTTATAAGGTGTATAGTTAGTTGTAAGTTGTATTGAAACAATAATCTCGGAGATTGAACCAGCAATTATTTGCAATTGACATTCGACATTTTAAAATTTTTTCAAATGTCCTCCATAAATTTAACAAATTGGGAAGAACGTTATAATTTTGGAAATTGTTATTTAAATATTAAAGGTGTTGTTATTTTATTCTGATTTGAAGAAGAATTTCATTCACTAAATTTAAAAATAATAATAAAATTGGCACCCGAAGGAACTCACCTGTGATAAGATCAGGCCGTGGCAAAGATGAATTAAACTTCAGAAGAATAAAATTTATTATATATATACAGGGTGGGCAATCTTCTGACATCGGAGGATTACATCGTTGTGGTAAGAGATAAAACTTTAAAGTTTTGTGTGAGCTAATACAGTTATTGAGGGCACATTTTGAAAATACTTTCGATTCTACAGGGTATTCCAAAACCACGTAGCAACACAAACTTACATTTTTTTAAATGAAACGTACTATATTTTGTTTTAGAATCGAAAAGATCTCAGCGAGAGCGTTACAAAAATATAGCATTCTAATATTTATAAGGTTGTTTTAAAAAGATATGGCCAATTATTGGCAAAAAAGACCTCCTCTTTAACACTCTGCAAAACAGTAAATCAAAATAAATTAACAGGTCTTTGTATTCAGTTATCATTAACATATCATTGGCTGTGCTCAGTATTAATTACTTTTTTATCTGTGGCTTCTTTAATACAGGGTGACACAAAACGCAAATCAAGCAATATCTCAAAATTTTTAAATGAATCGCCCTATAAGTCTTTTTAGAGTTTGTTAGTACAATTAATAATCTTTCAAACGATGTAGTACATTTAGGGTATACGTTAATGGAAAACCGTAAATATTTTATGATAATGGTCAAAAACACAAATTAAATAGTATTAAATGTTTACATGCAAAGTCTTGTAAATTTTAACATTTCTAAGGCATAAATTTTAATCGTAATTTTGGATGCATCTACAATATCTAATCAATGATATAAAATGTTTGTTAATACCGTAGGTACTTGCAATTATCAAAAATTTTATATTTATGTATGTTTCACTTTCAGGAATTGTTATTATAGGCTTGTTTGAGAAAGAGCGAAACATAATCAAGCCATATTTTTGATTATATCAAGTGGGCTGCTGTCAAAATAGTATCTACTAATAAACGTTAAAGAAATATTGCTGTATCCTTCGTTTGTGTTGTTAGGTTTGAATAATGAATAACTATAATGAATTTTCCGCAGGACGATATGATCAATATGATTTAAGTGTTAGGAGAATGTTAAAAAATTGTTTATTCGCTTCAAGAGTATATCGTGAAAGATATCCCAATCGAAGACATCCAACCGAAAGAGGTTTCTTAAGACTTAAGGAAAGATTCGACACATCAGGTAATGTTTCCTATCAACCTCATGCTCTTCCAAAAAGTGTTTTCAATGAGGACAACGAATTTTTAGTAATGACAAATTTGGTTGAGAATCGTAATACAAGTACTAGAAAACTTAGTACTGAATTAGACATTAGTAGACGAACAATAAGAAGAATAATAAAAAAGAATAAATTTCACCCGTACAAGATACAGATGCACCAAGAGCTTTTGGAGAGAGATTTTCCAATAAGAATAAATATTTGCTAGTGGTTCAGTGGATTAATTAATGGACATTCAGATTTTTAAAAAAATGTTTTATTTAGTGACGAGGCCACGTTTCACAGAAATGGTTTCGTCAACCGCCGAAATTTTCATTTTTGTTCGGATAGTAATCCACATGTGTTTCATACAACGACCCAAACTAAATGGTCCATAAATGCATGGGGAGGAATCGTAGGAGATACAGTTATAGGACCATACTTTTTTGAAGGTAGCCTCACTGGAAGAAGGTATTACAATTTTCTAAAAAACCATTTGGGAGAATTATTGGAGGAAGTTGATTTAAACACAAGAGTTAACTTGTGGTTCCAACAAGATGGAGCATCTGTACATTACGTTTGTTGTGTACGTCGGTGGTTAAACAGACATTTTACTGACAGGTGGATAGGACGTGGTGGACCAATTTCGTGGCCTCCTCGATCTCCAGATCTCACACCGATGGATTTCTTTTTATGGGGATACATCAAGCAACTTGTGTATCAAACAGAACCTACTACCAGAGAAGACATGAAAGAAAGGATTCGTAACGCATTTTCCACAATAACTCCAGTAAGATCCTCGTTTTTGAAAAGAATTGAGAAGTGTATGGAAGTACATGGTCGCCATTTTGAACACTTAGCATAAACTATGCTTTTTATAAAACGTCAATGTTTATTTATGTAAATGTAAGTGTTTTTATAATGTTGGTTTCCATAATTGTTAGTTTTTTAAAAATAGAAAAAGTTGGAAAATACAATACAAGCTTGCATTTTACATAACAAAGATATAATGTTTGTGATGACTTAATTATTTCGTAAAGACTGCAAACTGCTTTTATATTTATTAGTACTATAATGACATTAGCCTACATACAGTAAACAGAAATATTCCAACATAATTCCGATTGTCTTTCCTTCCTCTAATGGTAAGAGTGAAAGTAAAAGATATTTTAGATGCATCCAAAATTACGATTAAAATTTATGCCTTAGAAATGTTAAAATTTACAAGATGTTGCATGTAAAAATTTAATACCATTTAATTTATGTACGTAAAATACTTGTTTTGACCATTATCATAAAATATTTACGGTTTTCCATTAACGTATACCCTAAATGTACTACATCGTTTGAAAGATTATTAATTGTACTAACAAATTGTGAAAAGACTTATAGGGTGATTCATTTAAAAATTTTGAGATATTGCTTGATTTGCGTTTTGTATCACCCTGTATTAAAGAAGCCACAGATAAAAAAGTAATTACTACTGAGCACAGCCAATGATATGTGAATGATAACTGAATACAAAGACCTGTTAATTTATTTTGATTTACTGTTTTGCAGAGTGTTAAAGAGGAGGTCTTTTTTGCCAATAATTGGCCATATCTTTTTAAAACACCCTTATAAATATTAGAATGCTATATTTTTGTAACGCTCTCGCTGAGATCTTTTCGATTCTAAAACAAAATATAGTACGTTTCATTTAAAAAAATGTAAGTTTGTGTTGCTACGTGGTTTTGGAATACCCTGTAGAATCGAAAGTATTTTCAAAATGTGCCCTCAGTAACTGTATTAGCTCACACAAAACTTTAAAGTTTTATATCTTACCACAACGATGTAATCCTCCTAAGTCAGAAGATTGCCCCACCCTGTATATATAAGTATATATATATATATATATATATATATGTATATATATATATATATATATATATACCAAATTTAGTACATGTTAGTAATTACCTACATACCTATAGAAGCAATAGCAGAGTGTACTGCATACCAGATATCCGTAAACATATTACATTAAGTATACCTAAGTTTTTTAAAGCAATAATATGATCTAAGTTAAAAAACATAAATAAAATCTCACATATCACAAAATATCATATAAACTGGGTAAAAGGAAAAAATAATACAGCTACTACAAAACCACTTTTGTGTTTGTTTAGGTACTTTGGTCAAACTAGTACATTTAATGTCTACCCACTGTAAAGAAGAATCACATCAAATTGATTCATTGCTAAGAACCAGTCCACAAGACTTGCAAACATTTTTTATTTTGAAATTTTTGTATTATTCTATTTAAGTCAGCATAAGTCGTGTTTTCAAAATGAATTTTAATTAGATGAATGTCAACTTCAGGTTCTAATACAAAATTGGTCAGTTGAATATCAGTTAAATCTGATTACTCATCTTTGTCTAGATTATTTAATATATTCTCCACAAAATCCTTTTTTTGGGAACATGGCTTCAAATATTTTTTTCTTTTTGGCATAAGAAGACTAGTTCTCAAAAACATTTTTTTAAATATTTAGTCCAACAAGCGTTTTTTCAATACCGTTGGGTCTCCCTATAGTTTTAATCTCCTGTATTTTTATATTGGCTAGGTTGTGTTTTCTTAATTTATTAATTTTTTTATTATTTATTTGTGTTTCTGTATTTTCCTCTTCAATTAATTCAGCACTATCTTCTAAGTTTGCCTCTATTTTGTCTCTATTTATTTCTTCTACATTTAATTCTCATTTTGTACAATTTCTGTTAAATATTGTTCCTGTACTCTTTCTAATATGTTGAATTAAGGTGCTGTTAGAGACTCATGTGTTGGTGATGTCACCTCAATTTCTTTTACTTCAACATTGACGTTTACATCTGATTTCTCTATTTGGAGTTGCTCAATGTTAGACATTATATTTGTCATATTGAAATTTTCTCTCACTCTCTGTAATTCTTATTGGGTCTTTCCGTTCATGTTCCTGTCTCATTTCCGTTTCTTGACATATTTCTATAACTACAAATGGTTTACGTTTTTCTATGCATTTGGAAAGAATTTCAATTTGCTGAATAATATTAACAAATTTTTTGTGACTATATTCTGAAATGTTCAATGCATATTTCAAACAAACATCCAATTTCTCTTGCTGTGTCCAATATACATTTCCATTTTGTTAATCTACTTATTTTAGGTTCCATCTCTTCAATATTGTTAGGCACTTCAGTACTATCCATCAACACTGTATTCTTTATATTTGAATATTTTGTTTCTTGAAATTAATTGTCTCGACCCTTACTTCGTGGAATCTACTCATTTTACTGTTTTAAATCAAACTTACTGTTTCTAGTTAATTCCACAATATATTGAAAAGATTTTTAAAATTCTAAGATAATGGACAATTATTTCGATATAAATATCATATTCTGAAGATGATATTGATATCGAACCAATTGGTCATTATCTTAGAATTTTTAAAATCTTTTCAATATATTGTGGAATTAACTAGAAACAGTAAGTTTCATTTTAAACAGTTAAATATTTTGTTTCTTCTCTAATATAGTAAACTTTCACAAGTCTCTTGTGTATTAAATTTTCATTATACCAATTTTTACTTAGTTTTAAGAGAACAGCAAATCAGGGTTGGGCTGATTAAAATCATTATTTAAATTGCTTGATTTTTAAAATTAAAATCATGATTTAAAATCATTTTTTTTCTTTTTTATTCAGAACCAGATAACAACATAAATAAAAGCTTTCTCAGAAATCAAAAAAGTATCTGCTTTTAGCAAAAACAACAAAAAATAAGTACATAATTCCAGTTTCTTAAACTAAACGTAACACCTAAATTTTATTACTGTATATTTTCTGTCTATTCATTTTAAACAATTTAAACAAAAACACGAGTTTTCCTCCTTTTTCTATGCCTAATCTGTTTCTAATATCCGAGTGCACAAGACCAAAAGAGCTAAATACGCGTTCTACTGAAGCTGAAGAAGCAGTTGCACACAGGAACTGTTTTATTATTGGCAACTGTTTCAAGATTTCTGGCTCATCATTTTGCGATAACCACCATTGTAGTCCGTTTACATTTTTTATTATTTCGTCTGAAAACATAACTTGCTTAAATGGAGCACTGCGGGCATTTTACTTTATTACTAAAGGTAACAGTCCAGTGTTTTCATATAACTTGTTAATGGTTTCTAAAGCTACATTCTTTTCTTCTGGTGTATACGCTATAAAATGATATGGAGTTAGTGCTTGCTTATATTGATTATTAAATTGTTGTGTTTTTCATAATGGTAATTCCACAGATTCATCAAATATATATTGTAAATGTTTCCACTGCTCTACAGCATCTGCGATAGTACCATTTTTCCTCTGCACAGTACCAAGAGCAACTGATATATGTCTTAAAATGTTTAAATAATCTTGAGCTGCAAGTTTGATCACAATATTTGAAACTTTTTGGTAAATAGTAGAATCAATCTTCTTTTTATTTTCTTCACAGATTCCTAGCCTCATATTTCCGGCAGCGGTGGCCAGCCGCTTAGCCAACCCCACTGCTTTAAATCAATAGGGAGTTTGTGAATTCGGTGATTTAGTTTCTGCTTTGAAGTCTGTCCTTTGCTTCTTCTACTATTCTTTTCCATTCTTTCCGGTCTTTTGCTTTGTTTCTTCAATCATTCCAATTTCTTCTACACCATCCAACCATCTAGTTTTCGGTTGTCCTCTTGCTCTTCGTCCTTGTATTTTATTTTCCTGTATTTTTTGACACACCATTCATTACCTAGACGTTATAGATGTCCTGCCCACCTTAATCGTTTACTTCTTATTTCATTTGTTATTATTGGGCTATTGAATTTTTGATTAACTTCGTAGTTTCTTAATATTCTCCATACTCCATTTTCTTTAATTGGGCCGTATATTCTCCGTAGTATTTTCCTTTCCCAGATTTCTAATGTGTTTTCCTCTTTTTTTTGTTAAATTCCAGGTTTCTGCGGCGTAAAGTGCGACTGGTCTAATTACTGTCTTGTATAGTTTTTGTGTTTGTAGACAATATCTTTGATTTAAATGTGTGTTTTAATGCATAGAAACATTTGTTACCCTGTTGTATTCTGTTAGTTATCAAAAATGTATCTACTTATAATATAATATGTATATATTTAAAAAATATTTCAAAATATCTCAGAACATATAATTAAAAATGTTACTATGTTACTTAACTTATAATTAATATTTATGTCTCAAAACTTTCACTAAATTATCTCAAATATAAAATATCAAGTCCTTGGAGAATCAACAAAAAACAAAAAATGTAAAATCTAACCACGCGATCATTCCCGGGTTAATAATAAAAATCGTTATTAAATATAAATAAAATTAAATTAATAATTTAATTACCTGTATTCCTCTCTTGATAATTACAAACATCGTGGTGTGCTTTAAGTCTTTGGACTAACCCTTGAATATATTTCTTGCACTTTCTTTAAATAGCCCTACACCCCAATTTATTTGAATTTGTTGTCTTAATATAGAACTGCCATATTGGGTCCACTTTTCTTCAACTCATTTCACTTTATTTATATGTTTTCGCTTCACTTAACTAACATAACTAGCGAAATTGTTGGGCAACGTCAATTTATAGGTTGAGAAGGAAAACGAGCCTCGACAGGAATATTCTTGCAAAAAGCACAACAAACGCGTTCGTACCTCACTCGGCACTGTATAGTGTGTGTATAGGACAGAAAGAAAACAAATCGCGACAAGAATTTTCTTGCAAAAAGCGCGTCACATGCGTTGTCACAAGTGTTTGAGCCGCAAATTGTATTATAATTTTTAGACTTATACATTAAAATAATTAACAAGAATAATTTCAAAGAATCAAAATGTTCAAATTTTATATTCAAATTTAAAAAATCAAATAAATCGTGTTTTTTTTAAAAAATCAATGGTTTTTGATTTTTTCAACAAAAATCAGATTTTACCCAACCCTGGCAAATATATGGCTACATGGTAATTGCAAGTTTTGAGATAGGTTATATGAACAATTAGTTTAAGTAATTTGAAAGGTCTCATAACTGTTTTTAACAAAAAATTTCCATGTCTTCTAGGATTGAGATTTTTTGACTTTTTTTTCAAATTCGATTCAATAAAATTATAAGCATATGGAGTGACATATTTATAATATTCGATTAAGTCAGATGATCCCTGTTCAATTCCCACGGCAATTGTTTAATTAATTTTTGGAAGCATTTAGCATTGCCCCCAAGTTAAAATATAGTTCGGCGCGTGCCAACTAGATTTTAGGCGGAAAACAGGCAGTAGCTATTGAGGTACAAATTATTTTTATCTTTAAATTAAGTGTGTAACTCCAGACTTTAGAATTCACGTGGTGGTCCTATCTTCATCCTCAGTCGGTACCGACAAGAAGATCTACTGTCAGAGACAAGGTGTTATTTATCTGCTTCCTATTTTGTACGTCAGGACTCTACTGGACGTTTTGTAGTATCTCTTCCCTTTCGTTATACTCCATATGATTTCTCCGATTCTCGGGACATCGCTCTAAGAAGATTTTTATCTTTAGAACGTCGTATGGTAAAAAATCCTCAATATAAAGATTTTATGGAAGATTATTTAATTTCCGATTATATGGAACCTGTTCACGGCAGTGCACTTATCTCTTCTAGCTACTATATCCCTAATCATTGTATTGCTAAGTCAGATATGTCTAAATTTAGGGTCGTATTTGATGGTTCCGCGAAAGGCTCCGATGGTCTTTCTTTAAACGATATTCTGCTTGAAGGCCCTAAGTTTCAACAAGATATCCAATCAATTCTTCTTAGATTTCGTACGTACAATGTATGTTTCACCACGGACATAAAGCATATGTTTCGCCAGGTCCTTATAGAGAAGATTCATCGTGAATATCAACGCATCTTGTGGCGTTTTAATCCTTCTGGCAATATTCAAGATTATCGTCTCAAAACAGTTACTTTTGGCATCACTTCTTCGCCTTTTTTAGCCATTCGAACTATTCTCCATTTAGCTGATATGTATAAACATTCATACCCTCTTGCTTCTCAAATTTTACGTACGGATATATATGTTGATGATATTGTTTCTGGTTGTAGTTCTTTAAAAGAAGCCTTTCTTCAACAGGAGCTTATTGCCCTTTTATCTAGCGGTGGCTTTTACCTGCGTAAATGATCTGCCTTCGTTTGACTTTCATAGTCAAACTACTAATTTTAGGACTTTGTTGGAACCCTTCTCAAGATTTCTTGTGTTATGTCTCAAGGAACAATGAGTGATGTGCTAAGGGCTTACTACTTTCTGAACTCGCAAAAATCTTTGATCCATTAGGATTTCTCTCCCATGTAACGATTTCTCTCAAAATACTAGTCCAATCACTTTGGGCTCTTGGAATTCCTTGGGACTCATCTCCACCAGATAATATTGTTGATTTCTGGCGTAATTTTAGGACAAATTTGCCTAATAACTTCTTCTCATAAGTGTAACTATGATATTCATGGCTTTTGTGATGCCTCAGAAAAGGCGTATGCCGCTGTAATTTATTTACGGTCTGAAGACGAGAATGGTAAGATCAAAATACGTTTAGTGTGTAGCCGAACCCGGGTAGCGACTCTCAAAAAAATCTCTTTACTTCGACTCTAATTATATGGGGCCCTATTGTTGTCTGAATTAGTGCATTTTGTACAGACAAATCTTCTAGATTTTTTACAGATTAGAAATGTGTCTACTTACACAGATTCCACCATTGTCCTTCCTTGGGCACGAAGCTCTCCCCACAAACGGGTTACTTTCGTAGCAAACCGGGTGACATTGATCCAAGAGAAGATTCCTCCCTCTATTTGGAGACATATTACGTCCGCAGACCCTGCGTCAAGAGGCATATTTCCTCAAGAAATTCTCAATAATTCCCTATGGTGGACGGGACCTCCTTGGTTATGTGAACCATAAGATGGTTGGCCTACCTCTCTATCTAAATTTGAAGTTTCTGAAGAACTACGCAAAACTGCTTGTCTAGTTGAATTAATGAAATCCCCTATTCATATTATTTAATCTCATTTTTCATGTTTTGAAAAAATACAACGAATAATTTGCTATGTACTTAGATTTATTCTTAATGCACGTAATCCCGCTAATGCACGATTTGATTCATTTTCAGAAACTGATTTTGAAAATGCTCTTGTCTAACTCATAAAATTTACTCAATCTCATGCATTTGCTCGTGAAATACCCAGGCTTCAAAAGAATCTTCGTGTATAAAAGTACTTGCGAAAATTAAGCCCTTTCTTAGATGATCAAGGACTGCTCAGGGTGGGTGGTAGACTTGTTCACTTTAGATTGTCCTTTCACAAAAAGCACTCTATTATTTTACCCAGTAGTCGTATCTTCACGTATCGACTAATAGAATACTATCATCGGAAATATCTTTATCCATGGACTACAAACTCTCCACTTCTTACTTCTCCAGAAGTTGTGGATGCTCGCCCCAAAACGGTCGATTCGTATAGTAATTTCCCATTATATAAAATATTTTAGAGCTAACCCTACTTCATCTCAGCCGTTAATGGGCAATTTACCATCTGCTCGTTTATCTCAAGTAAACCCCTTCTCAAATGTTAGTGTGGATTACGGGGAACCTTTTTGTATAACGCTTGGACGATCTCGTGGAGCCAAAACTCATAAGGCTTATCTCGCTCTGTTTGTTTGTATGGCCACAAAGGCTGTTCATCTAGAATTGGCTTCAGGCCTATCCACAGACACCTTTGTTGCCGAGCTTCGTCGCTTTATTGCTCGTAGGGATTCCGTTAGTAATATATACAGCTATTGCGGAACAAATTTTGTTGGGACTCGTAAGCAACTTGATCAAGCCATGCAAGGTGCTACTGAAAGGGAGCACATTAAGTGGCATTTAAATTCTCCCTCAGCACCCAATTTCGGAGGTCTGTGGGAGGCAGGCATTAAATCCGTGAAAACTCGCCTCTCTAGGGTTATAGGCGATCAGATTCTCACTTACGAGGAATTATATACAGATCTGGTGCAAATAGAGGCCATTCTAAACTCTAGACCCCTCTGCCCAATTAGCCCTGATCCTCATGATCTCCTTCCACTCACTCCAGTCCATTTTTTAACTTTCACACCTGTAGGTACCCTTATAGAACCTGACCTACTGGATATAAAGCTAGGGCGTCTCTCTCGTTGGCAGCTGGTTGAGCGAATTCAGCAAGATGTCTGGACCAGGTGGCAAGGAGAATATATTCATACGCTTCATCAGAGGAGCAAATGGACTCTTCCGGGTACTCCTATTGAAAAGGATACATTGGTTCCTTTAAAAGATGATAATTTTCCTCCTTTAAAATGGTCACTGGCTCGTGTCACAGAAGTTCACCATGACGCGGATAAAGTCATTCAAGTTATCACATTGGGCACCGCTAAAGGTAAATTTAAGCGACCTGTTTCAAAAATGTGCCACACAATTAATTTCTTCTCTTTTTTTTTTAATTCTTATTTATTTATTTTTCTCCTTATATCTAAGTCTTAGCCGTTTCACTCAGTGAATTGAATTTTAATGTACATTTTTCTTTTTATCTTTTTTCGTGTTATATCATTGAACATTAATCTAATTATTATTATTAACCACTATTTAGTGCTAAAATGTTTCATTTTGGTAGGTGGCATGTTCAATCCCCACGGCAATTGTTTAATTAATTTTTGGAAGCATTTAGCATTGCCCCCAAGTTACAATATAGTTCGGCGCGTGCCAACTAGATTTTAGGCGTAGGGTAAATTCCTTCTTCGCAGTTATGGTTATGTTCATTTTTTATGTCGGCAACACGTAAAAACTGGTCATCAAGATCTAATGCAAATCTAATAAAAATGGGCATTCCACATTTTTGGTGCTGAAACAAAAAATTTTATTAAGTGCACTTAAAATAAAAACAATGATTAAGTTTTCTCGAATAAAACAAAAATACAATTTTACCTCGACTTTCTTATGCTTATCCCATCCTTTGAACCTTTCACCAATTTATATTTTCCCCCGTTATAACACATATATTCTTAACTATAATATTGCAATTCTAAATTACAGTAGTATAATTTTTCTTCATATTTTTTAATAGCCTCCTCTATTTGTTTAAAAGAGTTAAAGGTTGCTACCATTTTAATTTCCGTCTAAAATAGGTAAATTTCTTCTTGTATTAATGATTGTACTGCCTCAGTACATCTATATTTCATGTTTATATCTACTTCAATCATCATTAAAAAGATTTATTGAAAGATATTGGGTAGGTATTAATAAAAACTGGCAAAACTTGACATTTCTTTTAAAATGAGCTATGAGATATCAACACGGAATTAACATTACATGTTAAGAATATAGAAATAAAGCTATGATGCAAATTATTAATTATTACCATAGTTTAAAAACAAAAGCTGAATTTTATATATTATACTCGGGGACATATAAAAATATTACCTCAGTAGCCAGACAGTTTCACTAGTTTTCTCATCTTACCAGACACATTTAAAATCTGCTGTAGGTGCCAGGGCCAGGCGACAACTGTTCAAGCGCTTGCGAATGATATAGGCTGTTTAATTTAGTGCGATCGTTTAAGATATCCAATGAAACAATAGTTTTATTACGTTCATAGCCATCTTATATAAAGTAAATAATATTTTCTAATATTATAAAGTCCTGAGGTAACATTTTATTATAGGTCCCCAAGAACAATATACCTATAAAATTCAGCTTTTATAATATAACTTGAATTTAATTATAGTTTATTAGTGTCTGGCAATGATATATGTGATTTCTAATGTTATTCTGTTTACAACTTAATGGAAATAAAGTTTACGTGTCACTTGAAATACTAATAATTTGAACTCTTACATACATCAGTTGCGTTAGATGTATTCAATGTACTTCTAAAATACTTTTTCACACTGATATTGTTATCCATTTAAAATATGTAGGTACCTATACGTTCACAAAATTTTCAATTTTTCTATTCTTCACAAAAATTTCAAATCTTAGAAAAATTAGTCCTAATTTTCTTTTTGCAGGACAACTAAGAAATGGAAAACGTGCAAACTCAAATACTAATACTGGGATTATGATCTGTGAGTTTTGTGGAAATTTATACACAAAGCAAATAGAATTCCTTACTCATTTTTCTACAAATCATTGTATAAAACTGAAAAAATTAGTGTATAAAACGAAATTTCACCTGAAAAATACAAGTTGCAAAAAAAGGCAAATAGCTGATCTCAATATTCTCAGAAATCTTGATGAAGATGTAAAAGATGAAATTGAAATAGTTGAACATAATTTGAAAGCAGAGCTGCAGGATATCAAATTCACTGATAAGTTAACTATAGATGAACGGCAGAAATTGAAGAGAAGTGATTTAATTAAAGGAGAAAAGCCATTCAAATGTGACATTTGTTCGAAAACTTTTGCACAGAAAAGTACTTTAAATACGCATTTGCGTAGGCACACAGGTGAAAAGCCATTCAAGTGTGACATTTGTTTAAAAACGTTTTCACAGAAATGTGATTTAAATACACACTTGCGTAGTCACACAGGTGAAAGGGCTTTCAAATGTGACATTTGTTTAAAAACTTTCCCGCGTAAAGATAGTTTGAATACACATTTGCGTAATCACACTGGAGAAAAGCCATTTAAATGTGACGTTTGTTCGAAAACTTTTGCACACAAAAGTTCTTTAAATTTACACTTGCGTAGTCACACAGGAGAAAAGCCATTCAAATGTGACTGTTGTTTAGAAACTTTTTCGCGTAAATATAGTTTGAATACACATTTGCGTAGTCACACTGGAGAAAAGCCATTTGAATGTGACATTTGTTCGAAAACTTTTGTATACAAAAAATCTTTAAATTTACACTTACGTAGTCACACAGGAGAAAAGCCATTCAAATGTGACTGTTGTTTAGAAACTTTTTCGCGTAAAGATAGTTTGAATACACATTTGCTTAATCACACTGGAGAAAAGCCATTTGAATGTGGCATTTGTTTCAAAACTTTTACGTCTAAAAATAGTTTAAGAAAACATTTGTGTAGTCACACAGGAGAAAAGCCATTCAAATGTGACAGTTGCTTAGAAACTTTTTCGCGTAAATATAGTTTGAATACACATTTGCGTAGTCACACTGGAGAAAAGCCATTTGAATGTGACATTTGTTCGAAAACTTTTGTATACAAAAAATCTTTAAATTTACACTTGCGTAGTCACACAGGAGAAAAGCCATTCAAATGTGACTGTTGTTTAGAAACTTTTTCGCGTAAAGATAGTTTGAATACACATTTGCTTAATCACACTGGAGAAAAGCCATTTGAATGTGACATTTGTACAAAAACTTTTGCACATAAAAGTTCTTTAAATGCACATTTGCATAGTCACACAGGAGAAAAGCCATTCGAATGTGGCATTTGTTTCAAAACTTTTACGTCTAAAAATAGTTTAAGAAAACATTTGCGTAGTCACACAGGAGAAAAGCCATTCAAATGTGACAGTTGCTTAGAAACTTTTTTGCGTAAAGATAGTTTTTATACACATTTGCGTAGTCACACTGGAGAAAAGCCATTTGAATGTGACATTTGTTCGAAAACTTTTGCATACAAGAGTTCTTTAAATATGCATTTGCGTATTCACACAGGAGAAAAGCCATTCAAATGTGGCATTTGCTCAAAAACTTTTTTGCGTAAAGATACATTTATTAGACATTTGCATAGGCACACAGGAGAAAAGCTTTTCAAATGTGACATTTGCTTAAAAACGTTTTCACAGAAATATGAGTTATATACACACTTGCGTATTCACACGGGAGAAAGGGCATTCTAATGTGACATTTGTTTAAAAACTTTCTTGCGTAAAGCTGGTTTGAATACACATTTACGTAGTTATACTGGAGAGAAGCCATTCAAATGTGGCATTTGCTCAAAAACTTTTTTGCGTAAAGATACATTTATTAGACATTTGCATAGGCACACAGGAGAAAAGCTTTTCAAATGTGACATTTGCTTAAAAACGTTTTCACAGAAATATGAGTTATATACACACTTGCGTATTCACACGGGAGAAAGGGCATTCTAATGTGACATTTGTTTAAAAACTTTCTTGCGTAAAGCTGGTTTGAATACACATTTACGTAGTTATACTGGAGAGAAGCCATTTGAATGTGACATTTGTTCGAAAACTTTTGCATACAAAAAGAGTTTTAATATACATTTGCGTAGTCACACAGGACAAAAAAACATTCAAATGTGACATTTGTTTGAAAACTTTTTTGCGTAAAGATACATTGAACACACATTTGCGTAGTCACACAGGAGAAAGGCCATCAAATGTGGCAGTTGTGTAAAAACTTTTTCATAGGAAATTCAATTGAATACATATTTGCACAATCACACAGGAGAAAAAGCCATTTAATTGTGATGTTTGTTCAAAAACTTTTTCGCAGAAATGTAATTTAATTACACGTTTGCATAGAAACAGGAGAAATGTGACATTTGTTTGTAAACTTTTCCACCGAAAAATAATTTCAGTAGACAATTGCATAGTCATAGCGGAGAAACATCATGTAAATTTGACATTTGTTCGAAATCATTTTCGTTAAAAAGTGTTCAACCCAACATTTTGGTAAACACACATTCAAATGTCATTTTGTATATTATTTTCGCAAAAAGTATCCAGATATAGACACTTATATATAAAAAGTACTAAGTTTTTTCGATAGTAGAAAACTGCATAATTTTTCGAAGACGTAATCACAATAGCATTTAATTTTTTTGTAATTATTACCGCTAAAAACCCGAAATTCCCGGTGAATATCGATACAAACCATCGGTGAAAGACCGAATGTTTGTCAATAATATACTTTCGCATGTTGACAACTAGTGGAGCCCGAATTAATGACGCTTAAAAATGGAGTAACCCAATCTTGGCGTAGAACTAAATTAGTGAAGTGCTTAATTTATATCTAAAGTTACATTGCTCCTTAGTCCTGACAAAAGTTATAGATCGTAAATTTAAAAAAAATTATATATGAATTTCTTATGTTTAATTAATTACCTGCATCGCACTCGCTACAGTTATTGATATGTTTTTAACAATATTATTTAGTATGGAATGTCTACTTTCCAACGATATGCATGAACATGTGTTAATTCAATTCTATTCAAGTCATTCAGTTTATTAGTGGAGAACTCCCTATATTTAACTGTTCAGTGACAACTTCATATTGTGGGTTTCTTAAATGTCTTCTAATTTCCAGTTCTTCAAGGAAATCCATGTCTTATTTCTTTTCACAAATATGCAGCACTTCTAGTTCTGTATTAGGTGTCAATGAATGATTGGTGTCAAGTAGATGTTTTGCGTAGTGAGATTTATCTGGTTGTTTTAATCTGTATGCTCGTAAGTGCTCACTGTATCGTATTTCAAAATTCCTAAGGGTCTGACCCAAATAGACAGCATTACATTCTGGACATTTGAGTTTATATATACCTGACTTCTTTAATAGTGGTATTTTTGTTTTTACATGTAACAATTTTGTACTAACGTTACTTTCTGTTTTAAAAGAAATTGTTGTATTCGTTATTATTAGAAATATTTCCTGTATATGTGATGGTTTTATAAGTTTTAATTTCATCAGCTTGTTTAGGATATATAATTCAATGATACATAGAGCTTTTTCAGTTCCTATGAACAAATGTAATTTTGATAGAGAGATTAATACAATTAGACAAATAGCTACATCTTACGGTTATCCATTAGATATGATAAATAAGCTAATTAGTAAAAAAGAAGAAAAAGTGGTATTACAACTAATATATCCTAAGCAAGCTGATGAAATTAAAACTTATAAAACCATCACATATACAGGAAATATTTCTAATAATATTTCAAAGATAATATCTTCAGCAACGAATACAACAATTTCTTTTAAAACAGAAAGTAACGTTAGTACAAAATTGTTAAATGTACAAACAAAAATACCACTATTAAAGAAGTCATATATAAACTCAAATGTCCAGAATGTAATGCTGTCTATTTGGGTCAGACCCTTAGGAACTTTGAAATACGATACAGTGAGCACTTACGAGCATACAGATTAAAACAACCAGATAAATCCCACTACGCAAAACATCTACTTGACACCAATCATTCATTGACACCTAACGCAGAACTAGAAGTGCTGCATATTTGTGAAAAGAAACAAGAACTGGATTTCCTTGAAGAACTGGAAATTAGAAGACATTTAAGAAATCCATAATATGAAGTTGTCAATGAACAGTTAAATCTAGGGAGTTCTCCACTAATAAACTGTCGTCTTAAGTGATAATTGTAAAGATCAGCAGATATAGTTTTCCTGGTTTTATATATCATTGCACAGTTATACTGATCTTAATTGGAAAAATGATATCCAGGATATCACCATAGGGCTAATAATATCTAAGCTTCAATATTTGAAATATCACATCTTCTTCATTTTTCTATAAACATATATTAAGCCAATCACAAGTTAGGTTACTTCTTGGTCTAGCCAAAAATAACTACTAAACATCAGGTAGGCATAAAATGAAATGTAACTTCTGTCATTCTGACGATGATATTGATTTATCGAAACAATTGTCAATTTTATAGAATTTTCAATAACTATTATTATATGGTGGAATTAACTAGAGACCGTGAGTTTCATTTAAAAACACTATTATTATTATGTTTGTAATGAATTTGATTTAAAAAAAAATTTTCTCAAAGTTCTAGAGTGTTTTAAGAAAATATACAGTTACCTTTGTTTGCTCTTTAACTCTTGTGCAGATTTTATACACTACCTTTTTCCCCACAGTGCATTTCTCTGCTCTCAAGGTGGTTCACTGGAAACGGCATCTTGATGTCATTAAGAGAGACAAAATATTTTGTAGCTTCAAATACAGAAGGCAAACACATCAGAAACAGAAATATAAACACCAATGTTTCGAATAAAATGTAAATAAATGTAATTAAAAATCATTGTAACAATAAACAATAATAAACTCAGATTCAATCAAACCAAACTTAGATTAAATGAAAGTAACCAACTACTACCGCTTTAAAATTTCCTCAAGTCGGGTCTGGATCGGCATCTCGACCTCGAGTTGGCACTTGGCCCTCTGTGGCATTTATGTGAACGAAAACTTAATAGATAAGATGCACAAGTCTGCGTTCCTTAACCTATAATAAAACATAAAAATTTAGCATCGTGCTCTCGATTTAAAATAAACACTACGATTGTCTTGAGAAATGATCATTTCGTAAAAATTTGTGAATACTCAGTTTTTAATAAATACACACGAAAGAACACTGTAAATAGGCCTTTTAAATACCCGGTGTATTTCTACGTGGTCTACCTGGGAAACATTCGATGACCTTCTAGAATCGGCGCCTTGTTATGCTCTCTTTTGAGATGGGATATCACGAAAACTTGTAGTGGTGCCACAATGAAAGTTTGTAGAATGGAAGTCACTCACTTAATGTCTGTTTTGGAGCTGAGACCGGCAACTTTTCATCGCTATTGCAGGTAAAATGTTTATTTATTTAAGGAGCTCACTTTCACACACCCATCTTGCTTCGTAGATATTCTGGCAATCCTCTTGTTTATAAAAATAAACAATTGAGAGTCTCATTGTCTTGACAACTGATCTCTTATATAACTATTGAAACTTTACAAATTATTTACTAAAACTTATCATTATCATTTCTTAAATATTCTAGACTTGGCATACAAATATTATATTTTTCCATCAATAAATTTTTTTACTCAATTTTCTGAAAATGTCTCTTTGTGTCATGAAATCTGACTGTGTGAATCATTTACTGTCCATCATTTATTTACTTTTTTTTATAATATGAAGTGACTTTATTTGACTAATTGTAATAATTACATTCTATAACTTTTTAGCAATATTCTACAAGCAAACTTTTACTATGCGTAGCATCTGTGTGCTCTTTAGAGAAGCATCGTTTGTTGTCTAAGAATATTTTTAAATGGTTTTACATATAAAAGAATTTATGTTAAAAATATATACATACACAAAATACAAATTGCTGTAGAAGAAATAGATTATAAGATTTATATACACATGGAAATATTACATGAATAATTTAGGATGCATCTTTCTTATGAGATTAGAAAATGGCGTAAGTATAAGCTTTATTTATATTGAATTAGGCCTTTTTAATTAGTATTAAAGATTTGTTTAATTAATTAACTACATAAAGTCCGTTTTCTTTCTTTTTTAGATCGATCATTTGCCGCAAAGTTTATTAATTTCATGAAATTATGCACTGATTTGAATTCATCAGTTTTTAACTCTTATTATTGGCCAATAATATTTTAAATAAGCACTGACCTGTAGTTCTGGAATCGGGATGAACACCTTTGGACCCAGGAATACTCCTCTGAAGTTCCAACACAGATAATTAGGAGAAATATTGATTACTATCGCAGGAAAACTAGATATAAATGTTTGTAAGTACTAGTAGTAATGTATTTAACAGTAATTCATAACTTTAAGCATGTTAATTGGGAATTTTCATGAAATTTCGGGAACACTTTTACATCAGCTTCTTCTTATATCGACGCCAAACTCCCAACTTCCAACTACCAACGCTTCCCTGTCGATTCTCAATTTTTTTCAACAAACAAGTATTTTGTTTTTCAAGTCACTATTTAAAAATTTGTTTCTTTCTTCGTTGATTGAAATTCGTTCTGTCACTTTTTTTAACCAATCACATATTGTCTTGAGCAGTCGAATTATGTTTACATTTATTTCACTTACAAAAAAGTTTTATACATGTACTAATGTAAATTCCACTTGGCATTATAAGTTTTCATTTAGAGTTCCTTGAATTTTTATCAAACAAATGATTTATATTTGGTGATATACATAATTACCTTTTAATAGTCCAATATCTAGTTTTGTTTTTGACAATTTATTACTGTGACAATCATACTTATTTATAAACATACATTCTTTTATGTAACCTCTCTACATTCTTTGCTTTAAATTATTCACACTAATTCTATACTGTCTTATCAAATATTTCTTTAAATTCATTAACAAATTATTATTTATTGACTCTATATTTATTCTACTTTGCGATATATAATTTTTCTCTATGTCATTACTAACTTATCTATGAAACTTATTCTCCTTATTCTCCTAAATATGTATATGCTTTATAAATTAACTACTAAAACTGATAATTATTATGAATTGACTATACTAAGATTTGTTTTATTTTAGATCAACAGCTGACTACTTTATAGCAAATAATCATTCATCATCTTGGGCAGCTTTAATTTTCTCCACTACATTTGTTAGGCAATTTCTAATTTTGTACAGTTATTAAGGTAATTTCTTTATTTATTAAATTGTTGTACACTAATTATTTAATATATCTTTAATTTATATGCTTTTTATTATGAATGGTGTTTTCTTTTTATAATGTTTTCTTAAATTACATCATTTCAATCCATTTTCATATAAGCAAAATATTCCTACACAACTGAATTCTTTTAATACGAGTATATATGACATCTGGTTCAATTCCCCTCAAATTTAAATTTAAATGATATCCATACCCTGGATATTTATTTAAATTTCAATTTTCTTACTATAAATGATTGATATTATTCTATTTAAATTTTTATAACTTTATGGCATAATCTTAATTTTTTTAACTTTATTTTCTAATTCTCAAATAAATGTTCACATATTTCCTATTACAATCCCTATTTCTTTCAATACCTGTATCATTATTCTTTCCTAAAATACACTTGATTAGGATCAATGTCAATTCATATATTCTTAATATTACTTCTTATAATACTTCTCTACTATTATTTTCATACTAACATCCACTTATATATCAACTTATTTCTTTTTAATTTCATTATATTTTATTTTTCTATATACTCCTCATATCATATTTCATTTCAATACTCATTATTCAATATAATTAATTATTTCTTAAATTCATATATACATCAATTTCCTTATTCTTTCATGTATTTTCAAGTATTCTATAAGATTCTAATTGACATCAAACATTATCTCCTATATTTTTAATCAATATAATTCATTATTCTCCTGTCCTATCCTTTATTACTTGCATCTTATTTCCTTATTTTAAAAATGTGAACTTCTATTTGATACTTGAGTTATTCTTATTTTCATCCCCTCTATCTTATTGTGAATGCAAGTTATTGAAAATTAAACTAGTATAAGATTTAATACTGCAATATTTACGTCGTTCAGTTACAAGTTACATATAAAAATTCCACATAGATACTACTGTTTCATCAATTTTATTATTTAAAACACTATCCATACTTAATGGTCACAATTGTTTGAAAAAAAGCACACTTAACACTAATCAAAAGTTCGATAATAAACTATAGGTTAATGATAATATCTGAAACACTAAAATTATAATAACATACAAGACAGAAAAAGCAGGAGAACACAAATTTAAATAACACAAAAGCAAATCCAACGTAGGGATTAATTAAATGGCCGAAGGCGTTGTTTATGAAAAATAAACTTCGTTCCACTTGGCCCATAAGAGTGAAACTGCTAGGGGGGGTGTGCTGTGTATTATATTCTAAAACGTTTTTTGAAAGATAGGTACTGCATTTCACAATGAACACACATTATTAATAAATACAATATTTAACCTAGATCAAAGTATTTAACTTTAGTTTTTTGGATACATTTCTAGGCTTTAGAGAAGCTAAATGATTATTTTTATGTTTTATAAAATTATTTAACAATATATTTGAAATTGTTGGTAGCAGTAAATATAAAAGTTCCAATGTTAATTAACCACAAATGCAACGATTATTTTCACATTCCTCAAAAGAAGTATGAATAGACAACAATTTTTTCGTTAAAGAAACTAAAATTTCCTTTTGATTTGTGGCTTTTAAAAAAAAAACCGTTTCAAATATATCACTTATAAGCTTTTGCATGATAAAATACATAGCATTACAAGCATTAATCACTAAATCAGAGGGAACAGTCAAGCCTCCTCTATTTAGTTCTGGAAAAGCTGTGTTATCGCTATTATCATCTTGAGTACTGCCTTGTAATGAATTTATACATTCTATACAATTTAATTTTTTTGTGAGTTTATACACTGTATATCCAGAAACATATATTGAGGCATATCGGTCAGCATTATTAATATCACAATTACTATCTAATATATCATTGAATATATTTATTTCGCAAGAAGTTGTATTTTCATTTAGGTGTATTTCACTATCTTACTCAAAGTTTAAATATTCCTAAAATTATTTACTACATTGCCGTACCTAGCTGATTTTAATTTCAGAAGATTCTGGACAGATAGTTTCTTTTCAGCTTAAAATACCTGCAGAACCGATACATTATAATTTGACCCAGCAAGTTGCCTATATAAACCAAATCTTGCTTCTAAGTTATCAGTTTGAAACTTTCCACAAAGAATATAATTCACTTGTGGAAAAATTAAAGTATATTCAATTAGTTTTATTGAAGATATTGTGGAGTGTTTTAAAGACAAAAAGGTATCAGAAGTAAGATTATATGCTTCCGTATTTAAAGATTTCCATTTCTCCAGCCACAAAACAAAATTCTTCAAAAACTGAAGTCGCTCGTCATTAATACTAGTAAATGGTTTAGCATTTTCTACTCGCTTCAGTACACCCTTTAGTACAGGGGTTCTCAATCTTTTTGGCACTGCGACCCCCTTTTTCGACCTATTATTTCGGCGACCCCCCTATTTTAAATATAAACAAAAATGAAAAAAAAACACTAATTTTTATCCATAAAAATACTATTAACTAGTAAAAATAAATACAAATTGTTGTCACTTGAATTGTTTTATAATAATGCTGAAAATTAATGTGCAGAAAATTACTGCAACCCTCTGTCGAGCAGTTTAAGGTAAAATTAATGAGCAGTGGTTTTCTGCAATTGTTTACCGAGGAAACTGTCAGATGCTTTTAATTCTGCTACTAACATTTTCAATACAAATGTAGTCTTGTTGCAATTCATCTTAATTGAATGCTAGTTAAAATGAAAATAAACTTTGTTCATTATTTATTTATAATCTTTATTTATTCTGTAATTATTTATTATTTATACACTGACAAAAATTGTATTTTTGAATGTCCAACTCCAACAATTTACAACAATTCACATAAACGATTAACAAATCTATATAACAATATGGAGAAAACACAAACTTCAAATAATGTCAAATTGCTCGACACAGGATTGTAGTAACTTTCCGCACACCAATTTTGGGCATCAGAGAAAGTGGGATAACTCACTTCGTGGCACGAACAAGGACAAAGCAATGATGACTCATGGGGCCTAGAATAGACTGCAGTCGCAGCTGTCTGCGCGCGCGCACTCTGCCAGCCGGTGCCCGGCAGACGACACGACAGTCTGGCTTCTTGAGTCGATCACTCAACACTGTGTGTACTTTGTGAGAAGTATTGTGAGCAAATACAGTTGGAAAAAGTAGCAATGGATACGTTTTTGAAAAGACCGTCGTCAAGTAGTGATGCTAGTGCTAGTGAGTGCGGAAAGACAAAATTCCGCAAATATGAACAGTCGTACATACAATTCAGTTTCACTGAACTGGCAAACGAACCTCAATGTGTGGTGTGTAGTGAAGTGTTGTCAGCTGAAAGCATGAAGCCTTCGAAAATGAAACGCCATCTTGAAACTAAACATTTTGCTTTGAAAGACAAACCAGTGGAATTTTTCAAAAGAAAACTGTTATCCCTTCGAAGTCAACAGGTAAACATTACAGATCTTGCTAATGTTAATAAAAATGCTCTTAAAGCTTCATACGAGCTAGCACTCAAGATTGCTAAAAAAGGGAAACCCCATACAATTGCTGAGGAATTAATTCTTCCTGCTGCAATTGATATGGTTTCAAATATAATCAGTCCTCAAGATGCTGAAAAATTGAAAAAAATCCCGTTATCAAATGATACTATTTCAAGAAGAATATGTGACATGGCTGAAGATGTTCAGAACCAGCTAAAGAAGCAAATAAAAGACTGTACTTTTTTTGCAATTCAGTTGGATGAGTCAACAGATGTTGCCAACTGTGCTCAGTTTTCATGCTTCATCCGGTACGATTACGGTGATGCTATTCATGAAAACATTTTGTTTTGTAAGCCCCTGCCGAATAATACAACAGGTGAAAGTCTTTATAAGGTGTTTGTCGAAGCAACTGAACCTTTTGAATTGGATTGGAAGAAATGTGTGTCAATTTGTAGTGGTGGAGCAATGGCCCTTACGGGAAAGAAGAATGGCTTGATTGCCAGGTTGAAATCATTTATACCGAATGCAAGCTGGGTCCACTGTTTTTTACATAGACAAGCTTTGGCAGCTAAGAAAATGCCAGTTGAATTACGGCAAGTGTTAAATGAAGCTGTCAAGATAGTGAACTACATCAAAAGTCGCCCGCTGCAAAGTAGGTTGTTTAATAACTTGTGTGAAGAGGTAGGAGCCTTGCATAAACATCTTTTATTTCACACTGAAGTACGGTGGCTATCCCGTGGTAATGTATTAAGCAGGCTGTTTGGATTAAAGTCAGAAATGTTGTTATTTTTGGTTGATAGTAAACCCGAAGTTTCCACTTTTTTCAGTGATGAAAAGTGGTTGGTTAAGCTTGCTTATTTGGCTGACATCTTCTCTCACCTTAATATTTTGAACTTATCCCTACAAGGACCAGACAAAAATATGCTATTTGCTCAAGACAGAGTAAATGCATTTGTAAAAAAACTCAGTGTTTGGAACGCAAGAGTCAAGAAAGAAGATTTTGAAAATTTTACACTAACTCAAGAGTTTATAGAGTATATGTCAAGTATTATCGCTACATCCCCTGACACTTCATCTCTCTCCTTACTAGTATCTTCTAATCTCGAAGGTTTGATTGAACAGCTGACAGATTACATTCCAAATAAGGATACGAGTGGGGTTTTGTGGGTAGTCAATCCGTTCAGTGATTAAGTCGTAACAAAAGCTGAGCTAACTGCTCATCAACATGATCAACTGATCGAAATTTCAAGTGATCAGTCAGCAAAACTCACTTTTAACAGTGCTTGTATCGACAAATTTTGTATAGGTATTAAAAATGAATACCCAGAACTGTCCACAAAAGCATTACAGACTTTGATGCCATTTTCTACGTCTTATAACTGTGAACAAGGTTTCTCCATAATGGTGAATATCAAAACAAAATCAAGAAATCGTTTGACCCTGCAAAATGACATATTTTTGTGTATAACAAAACTCAATCCGGACATAAAAAAATTGGTTAATTCCAAACAAGCTCATGTTTCACATTAAATAGTATTAAGCCTTTTTCAACTTGTATATGTATTACAAATTTGTGGAGCCTATAAATTTTGTTATTAATAAAAACTACAGCTATGACTGATTTTTTTTTCTCCTTATCCCGCGACCCCCTGGGGGTCGCGACCCACAGTTTGAGAACCCCAGCTTTAGTAAACCTTTGCAATTTACTATTGTCCACCATTTGGTGATTATTTTAAAAAAATCAGCGGTTCCATCAACATCTGTTATACCACTGTTATTTAAAGCAACTATTGTCGAACTATCAAAAATATTTTGTACTAGATGAACCTTTTGTCTTTCCAAACTAGATGGATATAATGATTTAAAATTGAGTTTTGGTGCTGTCTTTAATAATAAATTAAGCTCGTTTTTATACAGTGTTCTTAGATGTGAAAAACATGTAAACTTACTTAAGCACAGTCACTAGAAATGTTCTCAAGATCAAACAAGGGATATATAAAAGTTTTTTTGCTATCTTTTTGATTCAGCCAACTGTTTCTAACAGATTTAAACATATGTACTGTGTCAAACAATAAAAATATTTTTAAACCAAAAAACTGAGGATTTTGTATTGAAACATCCAATGTCCCACCGCACAATTGTGTTAACATATTTCTATTTACCCTATTATTGTCACATACAATACTTACAATAATAAAACCACTACTCTGAACCAATGCAATAGCCTTATGGGTTAGCTCAGTGGTTCCCAAACTGGCGGGGGGCGCCCCCCTGGGGGGGCGTGGAGAAGGACCAGGGGGGGGGCGTGACACCCAAATGAAATAAATAAAAAAAAATACAAAAATAATTTCCTCAGATTTTTGAAATAAAGTCTTTCTAAGTTTTCAAAATTGTTTTTGTAATGTTTCAATTTCCACGTTTTTTTTACCAATTTCCACGCTTCCACATAAAGAATATTCACTTGACATAATGGTCAAGTGTTTGTAAAAAATTAAAGCCATTGTTTAAAATAAAACAGATCAAAAATCCTTTGTTTAAAAAACAATTAATTTGCAAAATAGAGGACAGTGTTGCCGAACTCAAACCGCCCATTTCAAAGAACGTAAATTCCCCCATTACAAAAGGCGTGAATTTCCCCGTTGCAAAGTTGTAAACTTTATCAAAGAAGGCTACAGTTTTTAAAACTACAAAACACACAAGAGTTCAATATTCTCAAAACCGTCCCCCTCCCTAGCAGTTACTGTCAGACGCAACGGGTGTGTGTACCGATACCTCCGTTTGGCCTTGACGTGAGTGCGAGTGTCCCACCACCCCTACCACGCCACACCCACCGCATCTTCAATCCAATGTCAATAACCTTGCAGTTTGTTCAGTGCATGCGTTGTAACTAGTCCGTTCGCCAGTCCGTTGTGCCAACAGTGCTTTCGGTGAATTATCAGTCAGCGTGTTTGCTGTATTGTGGGTGTTCTGTAATTGCTGCGACGTTTGAATTGGAGTAATTTTTTTTGTGTTGTGTGAGTTCTGTGTGAAGCTGAATCAGAGAAGATGAACACGGCAAAGAAACGCAAGTATATTGACGATTATATTCAATATGGGTTTGTTTCCTTGCTTAAAGATAATGTTGATCACCCTCAGTGCGTTATTTGCTATGAGGTATTAAGCAATGACGCGATGAGGCCTAATCGTCTTCTGAGACATTTGTCAACCAAACATGCCTCTTTAAAGGACAAACCTAAAGAGTTTTTCGCTGCAAAATCTAAGAATTTTAATCGCATGAAGTTGGATAGAACTGGATCTGCTGCTCAGTCATCTCTAAAAGAGCTTGAAGCATCCTATGAATTATCTCTTATTATTACTAAGGAAAAGAAAAGTCACACTATTGGTGAAACGCTTGTTAAACCGTGCCTTCTAAAAGCAGCCGATGTTGTCCTTGGAACTGATAGTAGGCAAAAGCTATCACAAATACCACTTTCAGACAACACCGTAAAACGCCGCATTGATGATATGGTCGAGGACATTAAAAACCAGGTGGTTGATGCAATAAAAAAATCTCCGTTTTTTGCTATCCAGCTTGACGAGAGTACAGACATAGTACAATGCTCTCATTTGATGGTGTATGTTCGTTACATTGAAAATGAAAGAATGAAGGATGAACTGATGTTTTCTACTGAGCTGTTGACCACTACTAAAGCTGTAGATGTGATGGAAGCAGTATCAGACTTTTTTAAGAAACACGAACTTTCTTGGCAAAAACTTATTAGTGTATGCACAGATGGTGCTCCTTCAATGCTGGGTTCTCGTTCAGGCTTTGTGCAGTTGGTCAAAGAGAAGAATGCTAATGTGGTTGGGATTCATTGTTTTATTCACCGCCAATCCTTGGCAGCAAAAACTCTTCCTAACGAACTCAATGCTGTTTTAAAGCTTTGTATTGAAGTAGTCAACTACGTTAAGAACAGTGCATTAAATACTCGACTGTTTAAAATTCTGTGTGAAGATTTAGGAAGTGATCACAAAACGCTGCTATTTCATACAGAAGTACGATGGCTATCAAAAGGCAATATGTTGGGAAGACTATTTGAACCCCGTGATGAAGTGATAACGTTTTTGGCACAGCAGAAACAAAACGAGCTTAGTGCAGAGTTCAAAAAACCCTGTAAGAAAGTGATTTTGGCCTATTTATCAGACTTTTTTGACACGTTAAATAACCTAAACTTGAGACTGCAAGGTGCAGACTCAAATATAGTAACACATCGGGAAGCCATCAAGATGTACGTTGAGAAACTACAACTTTGGATACGTAAAGTGTCAATGAACCCCAGCAACTATTCAAGTTTCAGCAAAGTAGTGTCAGTCTCAGAAGAAGTATGTTTTGAGGACGTTTTTGAAGGACCGCTTTTGAAAAACTTGATAATTGACCATTTGAAGAACCTCAAGGAGGAGTTCAGCAGGTACTTTCCTAACTTGTCAGAGGAGTTTTACAAACTATCAACCGATCCGTTCAGCATGGACATACAGTTGCTGCCAGTTGCAAGAGGAGGGAATAGAAATAAAAAATGACTCAGCTGCAAGATACGATTTTGACAAAATGGACAAGCCCTCATTTTGGTTAAAGTACTTAAAAGTTTACCCCAGTGTTTCAGAGAAAGCTGTTCGGATGTACTTGCCTTTTTCAACAACATACATGTGCGAAAAAGCGTTTTCAACTCTTGTGGCGATCAAAACCAAGTACCGCAACAAACTTGATGTCGAAAGTGACCTACGCTGTGCTTTGTCTGAAACTCAGCCAGCCCAGGATCTGTCAACTTATCCAGAACATGCAAGCGCACCTATCTCACTAAATTACATTTTATGTTTTGTTTTTGTAAGTAGGTAGGCCTATTGTTTCACGTCCCTTAGATTGAAAATGTATCTGTCTTACAATGTTAAATTTTGTATCAGTAATTATATTCGTTTTTCATGTAATACTTGTTTTAATTTTCACCATACGTACAATTACTGAATCTTTCCATTCTGCGTTACCGCATTCAACAGTGATCGAAAAATCTACCTACTCACCGTATCAAGTAGGCACATACTTGTACAAGTAGGAGTTGGTATGTACGGCACCGTGGAAATAGGGTATTGCAAAATGGAAAGCTGATATGTGTAGGGGGGCGTGGGGGGTCTCCAAATAACCAGAGGGGGGCGTGGTACAAAAAAGTTTGGGAACCCCTGGGTTAGCTTAACAAGCTCTTCACCATTTAAATTAATAACGGGAATAAGTGCAACAACTTGCTTGAAATTTCCAAAAGCCGAACTGATTAAAAATGCTTGTACTGTTTTTGCAGCATCACAGTCACTATTTTTAGCTACACCATATAAACGTCCACTCTTATATGAGTATGCCTGACTTACATAAATTTCATCTAATTGTAAAACAACATACTTTTCTCGGTTTGACAAACTTTCGCTCATAACTCTTAAATATGTTTGTGAGTTTATATTAGAGCTACTTAATGACTCTGTCAATTTACGTAAGTGTCTGGGATGAGGCAAATGCAATAGTATATTATACACCAAGGTGGTAAAGACTATTATTAACAACCGAGCACCAAAATTTTTTCGCGAGGGGCTTTGTCCCGAGCGGAATAAGGTGCGAGGTTTATAAATGTCTTCACCACCGTGGTGTATATACATTTTTTTCCACTACTAGCCACATTTAAGACAAAAATGTTTTATAAAAATCATGTAGGTATAATTTAATCACACAGCAATAGAATACCATTATTCCCATAGTTCATGTTGATAATTATGATTGGCAATTCTTTTGTTATATGCTCCATGCCAACTGTCAAAAATGTCAACAAAAATGTTTTCCGTAGTTGCTATGCTAATGTTGAGCTAATAACGTTGTTATGTACTTTTTGTGCTAATTAAAGAAATCAATACATACTATTAGAATCAACTATTGTTTCACTGATCCATAAAACCAATAGGTTATGGGCCCAGTTAGTCGCGTAGACAGGAAATAGTGAAACGAACGATTTTAAAGTGGATAATTGCGGTGTAAATTAGCGGTTAAAAAGTGGTTTGGTAAACGTTTGGAAAACGAACAAAATGGCTGCAGCAAATAGTACTATCGTCACAGTAAAACCATTTGATGGTAACGGATTTGGAAATTGGGAATTCAGAATGAAACTTCTGTTGGAGCATTATTATGTGCTGAATGTTATTTTTGCGGATCCACCTACTGATACTACGTTAATAGCAGCATGGAACAAGAAGGATTTGCGTGCTAGAAATTTAATTGTGCAATGCTTGTGTGATAATGTACTGGAAATGATAAAGTGCAAAGTTACTGCAAAGGAAATTATGGTTACGTTAAAACAAACTTATGCAAAGAGTGGCTTGGCAACTCAGGTACAGCTACAAAGTAAACTAAGAAACATGCATTACTCAAGAAATGATTCCCTAAATGATTTTATTATTGAATTTGAGAAAACCATATCAGATTTAAAAAACTGTGGAGGAATGATAAGTGATGTAGAAATTATAACCCAGTTGTTGTCGTGTATGCCTGAAGCATATCAAACTGTTACTACAGCAATAGACATATATTTTGGTCAAAATCAAAGTAGCGTTACATTGGATTTTGTGAAATCAAAGCTTTTGCAAGAGGAGGCTAGACAAAGTAAAAATAGTAGACAGGAAGATCCTAATCAGGCTTTTCTGGTACAAAAGAAGAAAGAAAAACATAAATTTCCATTTAGATGTTACAACTGCTGCATGAAAGGGCACAAAAAGGCCAACTGTCCAAAAAAATATCAATAAAAGAATCCAAGAAATGCAAATGTGGCAGAACAAGACAGTGAGTCAGCCTCGGAAATAGCTTTTATCAGTTGTTTATCAAATGGAGTGGAAAATAATTCTGAAAATATTTTGGTAAAGAATCCAATAAATTTCGTAGTTGATTCTGGTTGTACAAATCATCTTGTGACAAGTGATTTTGGAAAATATTTAATGAATGTGAAGAAAGTAAATCATTTAATAAAAGTTGCAAAGCAGGGTCAATCTGTCGAATCTCATTTAGAAGGTACACTACACTTGCAAACGGAAAATGGATTAAGAATAAAGTTGGAAAATGTGTTGGTCTGCAAAAATTTAACTTACAACTTACTTTCTGTTAAGAAAATTGAAGCCAAAGGACTAAAAATTGTTTTTGAAAATGGTGAAATAAGCATAAGAAAGAGCAACGACTGCATATTAACATCAGGTAAATTAAAAAATAACTTGTATGTTTTGACTTTTAGACTTTACTCAACAGAATTTGAAGCGCATGTAGCAATCGATGAAAAGGATTTATGGCATCAAAGAATGGGACACTCTCACAAGTTTCCGAGTACAAAAATCTGTGAAGTATGTATGAAGGCTAAACAAACTAGAAATCCATTCAAAAATCTACCATTAGATAGAAAAGCTAAGAAAATTCTGGAAGTTGTCTCAAGTGATGTATGTGGCCATTTAATCCCAGCAGTTATGATGGTATGAAATATTTTATATCTTTTATTGATCATTATTCGCATTTTTCAATGGTCTATTTCATGGTTAACAAAAGTGGAGCTTTTCATAAATTTAGAGACTATATAGCTATTGTAGAAAACAAATTTAAGACAGTACCAGAAAGATTACGCTGCGACAATGGAGGTGAATATGTTTCACATGAAATGAAGAATTTTTGTAGACAAAAAGGAATCAAGCTGGAATACACAATACCAAGAACGCCCGAACAGAACGGAGTGGCTGAAAGGTTTAACAGAACAGTGTTGGATAAAGCTAGATGTTTGATATTTAATGCCAATATGGAAAAAAAATTTTGGAAAGAGGCAGTCGCATCAGCAGTCTATTTAACGAATAGAACCTTCACTTCTACTATACCTGACAATAAGACACCAGCTGAAATTTGGTATTCACAAAAACCAAATTTAGACAAAATCAGAATTTTTGGTTGTACCTCTTTTGTACATATTCCTCCTGAAGACAGGAAAAATAAGCTCGATCCTAAGAGCCAAATTATGTATTTGGTTGGATACACTGATAATGGATATCGATTATGGAATCCTAAAGACAGGAAGGTGATCTCTGCAAGAAATGTTGTTTTTGATGAAACAAAAATGAAAAACAGGGATATGACACAGGAATATAAGACAATTGATTGCGATGACGAACCAGATAGTGACTTGGATAAAAGTTGTGAAACTAATAATGAAAATGGTGACCAAATTCATGAAAACGAAAATGCAAGAGAAAACAATCAAGAAGAAATTTCACAAAATATCAACGATGAAAGAAGGAAACGACCAGTGAAATTACCAAGCAAATATAAAGACTATGTTTTGGATGAAGATGATGACCAAGGGCTAATAGCAGCTATATTTGCCGGAACTCTCGAACTAGATGCGCCACAAACATATTCTGAAGCTATTGAACTTGGTAACGGCTGGGAAGATGCGGTAAAAATGGAATTAGAATCTTTACAAAAGAATCAAACCTGGGAAATAGTGATTCGTCCAGAAAATGTAAAAATAATAGATTCTAAGTGGGTATTTCGTGAAAAGGACATAAATGGTGAAATTGTGAAAAAGGCAAGACTAGTAGCACGTGGTTATCAACAGGGTGACTTTTCTGATTGTGACTTATATTCACCAGTGGCGCGAATGCTGACAATTCGTGTACGTCTATCACTTAGCGTGGAAGAAAGTTTTATTATAAATTAATTAGGCGTAAAATGTGCTTTTCTTCATGGTGACTTACCTGAACCAGTATTTATGGAAATACCAAATGGTGTGGCTAACATAAACTCATCTAAGTATGTTTGTAAACTTAAAAAGGCATTGTATAGCTTGCGTGAAGCGCCTAAATGCTGGTATGAAAAATTGAACATTCATTTACTTGATCTAGACTTTAAACGATCTAATTCAGACCCATGTTTGTACTTTAATAATGACATATATTTAATAGTGCATGTTGATGATTTAATACTATTTTCTAAATCACAAGAAAAGTTGAACATTTTTAAACGAAGGTTATTGTCGCTATTTGAAATGCGAGATTTGTCTCCAAATTCTCAGAATAATTTTTCTTTAAAATTTTTGGGTATAACTATAAGAAAAGAAAATAATTATTTGTTTTTGAGTCAGAAAGAATTAATTCAAAAAGTGTTATGTTATGTTAAAGTGTAAAACCTCTCGTGTGCCTATTCAACCAAAATTAAATTTAAAGAGTCAAGTGAAAATTGAAACTTACCTTATAGAGAGCTTATCGGATTATTAATGTATATTATGTTAGGAACAAGACCTGATCTGAGCTATTCAATCTATTATTTTAGTCGATTTCAGAACTGTTTTAACCACGAACATTGGACTTATCTGAAAAGTGTTTTAAGGTACTTAAAATTAACAGAAAATTACGGTTTAATGTACAAAAGATCAATAACTCAGAACAGACAGATAGTCAGTGCATTTGTAGATGCAGATTATGCAAATGATATCAATGATAGAAAAAGTGTGTCTGGATTTGGAATTAAAATTTACAATAATTTTGTGTTTTGGAAATCAAAGAAGCAAGCTACTGTCTCACTGAGTAGCTCAGAATCAGAATATATTGCATTAACAAACTGCGCAACTGAATGTTTATTTGTTGGTCAACTACTTTCTGAAATTTTAAATATAAACACTTTTCCTATCATAATTTTTGAGGATAACCAATCAACCATTAAAATTGCAAGCACTTTAGAAACAAAACGTTCTAAACATATTGATGTAAAGCATCATTTTATAAGGGAATGTGTAGAAAATAATAAAATTAAAATATTATATGTCTCAACTTCCGATCAAATTGCAGACATATTTACAAAAGCATTACCTACTGTAAAAATGGAATATTTTAGAGAAAAACTAAATGTTACTGAATGTTAAAACATTTATTTTACACAATATGTATTCGTGTTGTGGCTTATTTCTAAACAACATAAGAATTGTGGGGGTGTGTTGATAATTATGATTGGCAATTCTTTTGTTATAGGCTCCATGCCAATTGTCAAAAATGTCAACAAAAATGTTTTCCGTAGTTGCTATGCTAATTTTGAGCTAATAACGTTGTTATGTACTTTTTGTGCTAATTAAAGAAATCAATACATACTATTAGAATCAACTATTGTTTCACTGATCCATAAAACCAATAGTTCATAATCACCAATATTAAGTGCAACAAATTAACGAAACCAATTATACGATCACATCCAAAAATTTCACAAAACGTGGTTTATGTTTTACTTTGAACTTTGAACAATTACAGCGGTAGTGCGTTCCCAACACTTGGGTACAAAGTGGGCGTTCAAAATACATTTAACATATGCTTCACCATAGAGAAAGTAATATATTATTTGTCTATGTGGGTCAAGGCTAGCTACCAGTTTCTATCAACAGAAGATTTTCAAATTCCACTGGTGATAATGTTGAAGGTAAAAACATTCCTCGATACTCGTTTTTCTAAAATTAACGGAAAATAAACAACATATTTCAATGTCAAATTTTGATAGTGTCGATCTACAAATCGTTCAAACTGATTTCTCCCTAGGCATTTACTCCATCGTCTGACTAACACTGACACTGTTTTCGCTCCTCACCTCGCCCATATATTATGAATGCACTCCTTATGTCATCAGAAATTTTTGGTTGAGCGCGAATTTTAAACTAATTACAGTTTAATTGAAATAATTTTATCTTCTTAGGTAATTTCAAACAGTAAATATGTTAAACACAATCTCCTGGGTATACAAAATTATGTTGCACTAGTTTTTGTTAAGTTATTATCCCTGAATTCTCAAAACATTTGAATTTGTCCATTATTGACCTAGGTTAACAATAGAAAAATTTTTTAACCACTAATAGAGAAATTCAACTTCTCAGTTGGCTAGATGACACAATAATTGTCAACTTCACAACTAGTAGTGGAAAAATATTATTATTTCTAATGCTATCATAACACACTGCTGATTGATAATAAATTAAAAAAGCTATGTACATTGTTAACTGGGAATAAGGTGCTGAATTATTTGCTGTACATAAATAAAATTGTTCTGATAAAAAATTTAGTTCAGTTGCACTTGGAAACTCCTTATCTGCATTTTGAGTAATAATTGTAGACAGTTCTCCAATTTTACTAGAAATAACCTGTACAATTTGTTTATATTCTTTCTCCACAGACATGACCGCCTCTTCTTCACACTGGTGATACCCACTGACCTATAAACAACAAATGGAATGACAATACATTAGAATGCGCAAAGAATTTTTACGGCCCCTATGCGAGTGTTGAAAATTGGATACGGCTCATGCGCATTATGTATTCTACGTCACAGTGGATGTCTGAAATCAATTATCTGGTGTGCTGTTGATACGTATGTTAATTCTTATTGCAGATTTTACCAGAGCTGGCACAGCAATTTTCATATTTAGTCGTTCTCGTACGTTTGAATCGTTAGATTATAACCAACGTTATTAAAATTTGTGTTTATTTTTCGTTTTGTCATTATCGTTTCACTACTGTGTGTGAACTGTGTTTTATTACCAACATTCATCAGCGTTACTGAACTTTTTGAGACTTTTCATCAGTTTTTTCCATAATGGGGAACTGCATGGTGATGTAAGCACGATAGAAGGCGTATTTTTTGACGGATCGGAATCAAACTCGCTCCAAAAATCGGTTAGGCCAAAATCTTGGACGAGTTCGTTAATGAGCCAAATTGGCCCAGTAAAAACAAAATGGCGGTATGTTAAATTGAAAAAAAAACGTATTTCCTTTGTTTTTCATTTGACGCAAAAAAGTTACGAAGCTTTTTTATAGACCTTAACACGTTCTACAACTTTTGTATTTAACATTTTTCTCTAAATCGGACATTGAAACATTTATTTAAGAAAATTCACAAATTTACCAGAAATTTTTGTTTTCGTTTTTGATTTGATGCCAAAATGTTACTTTGGTTTTTTGTACATCTCAAAACATTCTATTACTTTTGTATCTAATTTTTTATTTTGGGTTTTATGCAAAAATGTTACTGAAATAAGCCTGTCCAATTGGTACTGTGCCATTGGGATTTTTGTAAAATATGTTTATCAGGAATTAATTGCTGCCGAATAAATATTTCGTTTTGAAAAAGGTGTGTATTATTTAACATTAACCTATATGTATACAGAAAACATGGGTAAAAAAGTAACATTTATCACTTTTGAACTCTTCTGTCTGACCAAATGTTCATTTATAAAATAGAAATGAAAATTTCTGTAAGTAGAGTTAAATATACCCACTCAATTATGATGTATAAAAGGTTACTAATCTCTGATTATGTAGGTATATCAAGTATATAACAATTAAAATTTTTCCACAAAAAGTGTTATGTTATTTTTATATAAACAAGTTTATAATTTTAACTCAGTCCTTACAAATAAGACTTTCTCAGTTTATTTAAATAAAACATAAGTATGTACTGTGCCAGTTCAATAGTATTAGTTATTTGCAAGGCCGGTCCTGTACGGTTGATTGACTACGCATGCTCCGGATCCAATTTTTCCAAGAGATCACGTGGTATGCGCGAATTCAATTTAGCGTAATACAGACAAATTGCATTATCATTCCATTTGTTGTTTATAGGTCAGTGGTGATACCTAACTAATAAGTTTTCTAGCTGGGACCAACGAGTTAATAGAGACAAAAAGCAATTTTTAAAATACATCACTTATCCTTATCCGTATACGTAACGTAACGGAGATACGTAACTAATCGAAAAAGGTATAAAGCAAATGCGTTCGTAACGTAACCATTTCTTGGGTTTTAACTTTTAATCTAAAAAATATTCCATCTGCTTGAATCTTCGTAGGAATTGTGCCCCGATATCTTCCTCAGCAAAATAATGTCATTGCCACTGTAAAAAAGTCTTTTTCGTTTTAAATCCATTATTCTATATCAAATAAGTAGTTTGTTATGTTCATTAAAAATAAGGTTATTATTTTTGAGCATACAACATCACTTTTGTCGTTTGGCCATTGAAAAACGCGAACATAGAGCATAAAAATGCAATACGGTACGTTAGGTACGTGTGACGGATTGATACGTTTCACGTAACGTAACGAAACCCACGTATCGCTTCTGCACATGCGCATTGCGATACGGATACGTATAAGTGGTGATTTTTGAAACTGCTTTTTGTCCCTAATATAAGGCTATCGGGAAGTATCCAATTTAAAGATTCCTTCGGGACTACAGAATGGTTAGTACATACCAGAAGTTCCATCCTGCTGCTTACAGATACACTTAACAGTCACAACACCAGTCACATTCTTTAAAATGTAAAATAAAAGTACATCTTCCTGCAAAGTAGAAGTCCACTTGGTAGTGTTTAATTTTGCACGATAATTTTCACACAGGTGTTCAAAAGTTGCTATTTTATCTTCCTTTTCCCACTTTTCATTATGCTCATTTAGTTATTCTTCTCAAAGAAGCTTCTTTCCTTTCTGATGGATTTCTCCTTTCTTTGGATATACTTTTATTCAAATACTTTGGCAAATTAGGAAATATCGTGGGAAATGCATTGGGTAAAAAGCTCCACCGGTGCCTAACATTTTCTTCAATATTTCCATTCTCGTTTGTAACTAGGTGGGCTTTTCGTATGTGCTTTTCGTCAAAATGTGTAGCACAAACTACAGAGTGGTTTGATGGTTTCCAACTGTTCTCCCTGTGAATACTCTTAATCCATTTACTCCTCATTACATCATCCTTTGGGAATTTGAACACAGTTTTGTAAACTGGATCTGGATCTGTGTCGTAATTGCTTGAGTAGCCAGGAACGCAACACTTATTTGGCATCTAAAACATCAAATGAACAATAATTATTAATTTCATTTGTATTTTTTTTATTAATCATCATTGAATGAATAATATTATCAAAACATAATATGTACTAGTACAGCATAGGTTAGGTTAGGACTAATAAGTAAAATAATAAGTAGTAATTACGCAAATAAAGTTACTTACTTTAGTTGAAGGTAATAAATATGCCTGATATGTTAACAAACTTAACACAATTATTAAATATTATACAGTTCAAAGCGTGTTTACGCCTTCAAGTCTTTTAAATAAGTAAAAACTATAACAAATAATATGTACACCAGGAATGTTCAATTTACCATAATATTATTGTTATTAACAAGTGGAATTGTGAAATAATAAGCAAGATATCAAAGATTATCCAGTCATTAGACGACTTCACTTGCCAACTATCAGCCTTCAAGTGCAGCGTTGCCATATAGTATGCCCAGGCCTTCTATTAAAGATGGCTGTGGTTAGCCAAGTTATAATTTGAATGTATTTCGATATATTATTTTTTTTAACTTTTGGCTGATTTAAAGAGGTCACTTGACAAATTGAATCGATAGTTTGTTCGAGTAGTGTTTTATCCACGTGTTCTTGCGTGATAATAGTCTCACTCTAATATACAGTATTTGACTATGGGCTAGGTTGTAAATAAATTTCTTTTTTTTGCAAATCTATAAAAACGAACTTATTTTTGATATATTCATTCTGGTTGACATATTATAATTGTTTTACTTTTCCGCCCAAACTATCTATATGCGAGAAAAGTATTGGTTTACCCCAAAAAAAGTTGGAATTTTGAAAATTTTTTTTGAGTTATTTTTACGTTTTCCATCAACAACAACACGAAAAAACGGTATTTAGAAAAAAATCCTGTGTGTATGTCGTCATCGTCGTCGGCCACTTTTCCTTACATGTCTTGTTAGCACGATACAGCCTCCGGAGTTCAAGAAGTCACCAATTTTATGATTGAATATTATTCAGGACATCTCACTGATGAACCCTATTGAATTTCAGCTCACCATAGCCAATACAACAGCTGCTACAGTACTTGAAGTACGATATTTTTGTCATTTTTGGAGAAGTTTCAGTTTGTTAGCACGATACAGCCTCCGGAGTATATATAAGCGGCAAATTTTATGATTGGATATTATTCAGAGCGTCTCAAAGATGAACCCTATTGATATTTAGCTCACTAAAGCCAGTACAATGGGTGCTATGGTACTTAAAGTACCAAATTTTTGTCATTATTGGAGAATTTTCAGTTTGTTAGCACGATACAGCCTCCAGAGAGTATACGATTGATCAATTTTATGATTGAATATTGTTCAAGGTGTCTCACCGATATACCCCATTGATTTTCAGTTGACTAGAGCGAGTACAGCGGGTCCTATAAATCCAGATATACTAAATTTTTGGTTATTTTTGGAGAAATTTCGGTTTGTTAGCACGTACATTTTGGCAATACACTTTTACTGAATATGAAGAGACATTAGGTTTTGAAGCAGAAGTAGTACTTGCATTATGCAAAACCTTACCGGATCCTCTACTTACGAAAATATATTTTGACAATTTCTTTGCTTCACTTGAACTTATACATTATTTAAGAGAAGACTTTGGTATTTTGAGTCTGGGAACATGCGTTCTAATAGTTTAAGAAATTGTACACTACTAAGTGACAAAAATTTTAATAAGAAAGGAAGGGGAAGTTTCCAACAACGAGCAGATAACGAACAAAAAATTTGTGTTGTGAAATGGCAAGATAAAAGATCTGTTACTCTAGCCAGTTCGTTTGTTTCTGCTTGTCCCATTTCAAATGCCAGAAGATATTACAAAGATTCTAAAAGAAAAGTTTTTAAGCAGTACAATGCTCACATGGTTGGAGTGGACTTATCTGATATGTCCATATCTCTATACAGAACAGGATTTAAGACACAAAGGTTGTATTTAGCGATATTTTCCCACCTACTTGATATAGCAGTAAATAATGCTTGCCTCTTGTGGCGTAGAGACCAAAACATTCTCCAGATCCCTAAAACAATTGATTCCTTACTTGAAGAAGGTTTAAATGAAGAAAATACCAAATATTTGGCATTAAAAAAATTAATTGCTATATCACTTCTAAAGAAAGGCAAAATCGTAGGGTGTCCAAGTGCTCAAAACCAGCCATAAAAAAATATTAAAAAACCAAAAATTAGACCATTAGAAGAAGTTCGATATGATCAAAGTGGACACAATTTAAATTTTTTCATAAAAGGTAGGTGTAAATTATGCACAACTGGACAAACAACGGCCAAATGTGTAAAATGTGATGTTCGTTTGTGTGCCTTAGAAAGAAGGAGCTGTTTTTTTACTTTTCATAACAAATATTGATCCACTCCCTTTTCTGTTTGTTTTAATTTTTTATAAAAAATTTCAATAAAAATAGCATTTTATTTATAAAAATCGTTTTATTGGCATTTTATACCAAACTAAATAAGTTACAAGATAACGGATAATGTATATGTCCAGATACATTATTTAGTAATCTCAAAATTATTGGTACTGGGTAGTGTATCCCTCAAGATACAATCGCTATTTTGCAAAAAAAGCATCTTTTGTAAAACTCACATGCTTACTCGTTTTCTAGTGATTCAGTTATACTCTAATTCTTATTTAAACGTTTATTCCTATGTAATTTTAATTTTGCCCATTAGAGGGTTAATTCACTAAGTGACGGCACAAACACTAATTTCAAAGTTAGTTGAAACAGTTCTTTAATTCGCCATGTGGCTTCAACAAATTAATTACAGGTTCATTAATTTGCCAGTGATCTGACTTAGATTAGTTTCCAGACCATTATATCCAAAACGAAATATTTGATGGCTTTAAAACAACAATCATGACAACAATGGGTAGAATATACTCGTACATTTACTTACTAATAATACGATAAATACGGATTCAAGAGCTTACTTAATTTTAAATCAATTGACAAAAATCAACATGAATACTTATACATCCACTACACATGTTGACAACATAAAAAATTGTTTCTATTCAATGATAAAATGTGCAATAAGTTACCAAAGAATAAAAAGCAAACAAAAGATTTTATTGAATAAAAAAAATAGTGACATTTTCATAATATATATTGCTTTTCTTTTCTGTGGATACGCAAATGTTTATTTAAATTACTTTTGCGGGAAAAAGTTTTCAAACAAATGTCACATTTGATTGGCTTGTCTCCAGTGTGACTACGCAAATGTGTATTCAAAGTACTTTTCCGTTTAAAAGTTTTCGAACAAATGTTACATTCGAATGGCTTTTCTCCAGTGTGACTACGTAAATGTCTATTTAAATTACATTTCTGTGAAAAAGTTTTTAAGCAAATGTTACATTTGAATGGGGTTTCTCCTGTGTGGCTATGCAAATGTATATGCAAACTATATTTACGAGAAAAAGTTCTTAAACAAATGTCGCATTTGAATGGCTTTTCTCCTGTATGACTGTGCAAATGTAAATTCAAATGAATTTTTTGTGAAAAAGCTTTTAAACAAATGTCACATTTTAATGGCTTCTCTCCTGTATGACTGTGCAAATGTGATTTCAAATGAATTTTCTGTGAAAAAGCTTTTGAACAAATGTCACATTTGAATGGCTTTTCACCTGTGTGACTATGCAAATGTTTACTTAAATTACTTTTGTGGGAAAAAGTTTTGAAACAAATGCCACATTCGAATGGCTTGTCTCCTGTGTGACAACGCAAATGTGCATTTAAAGTACTTTTCTGTACAAAACTTCTCGAACAAATGTTACATTCGAATTGCTTTTCTCCAGTGTGCCAACGCAAATGTCTATTTAAATTACATTGCTGTGAGAAAGTTTTTAAACAAATGTTACAGTTGCAAGGGGTTTCTCCTGTGTGGCTAAGCAAATGTATATTCAAACTATATTTACGAGAAAAAGTTTTTAAACAAATGTCACATTTGAATGGCTTTTCTCCTGTGTGATTACACAAATGTGTATATAAATTACGTTTCTGTGAAAAAGTTTTTAAACAAATGTTACATTCGAATTTTGTTTGTCCATTGTGAGCACTCAAATGTCTGTGTAAACCACTTCTCTTCAATTTCTGACACTCATCTATACTTAACTTGAACTTATCAGTGAATCCTATATCCTGCAACTCTGCTTTCAAATCATGTTCAAATATTTCTATTTCATTTTTCACATCTTCATCAAGATTTCTGAGAATGGTAAGATCAGTTACTTGCCTTTTTCTGCAATTTGTATTTTTCTGGTGAAAGTTCGTTTTATGTAGTAATTTCTTCATACCATGATTTGTAGAAAAGTGACTAAGAAATTCTATTCGTTTTGTGTATAAATTTCCACAAAACCCACAGATCACAATTCCAGCATTGGTACTTGAGTTTATATTCTTTAGTTGTACTGCAAAAAGAGAATTGAAACTAATTTTTTTAAGACTTGAAATTTGTGTGAAGAATAAATGAACTAAAAATTATGTGAACATCCCAGACAGCACACAATATCCACTAGATATTCAGTGGATAGCCCAATATCTACTGAACATCCAGTCCATGTAAGATATCTAATGGATGGAAAAATTATTTTCTATTTTACTTATAATATATTGAATAATCACATCAAAAAATGATTGAGAAGGAAGTTATAATACATAATGCCTTCAATGCATAAATGTCTTAATCTCCTGATAATATATCCATTGTATATCCATGGATATCTATTATTATTTTCTGTCGCATTTTTGTCTGAGTTCAATGTATTGAAAAAAGATAGGTACACCTAAATTGTATCAGACTATAATGAGTTTAATCAACAATACGAATGCGGCATAATACGTGATGTTCTTAACATAACAAAAATATGCCATGACTTAACGTTGAATGCTATAATAGAAAATAATGCATCATCAGTGGATTTCCATATTAATAACCGCAAAACTATGCTACCAACTATACACTGTTCTCTCATTGGTCGATGCCGCGTTTGACCGTTTGATGTAGCATCGTCCCCTCGTTATTTTGGTTGTTAGGTTATCATAGTTTTATAAACGTGCAAAAGTGGTTGGTTATTTTTATCGGTAGTTTGGATTTGGGAAAAAATTAGGTATGTATATGTTTCTTACCTTAATTCTGAATATTGTTAAGTCTCCTATATTTTATTGATATTTATGATTGATTACGTACATTAAAAGCGTTTTGTAAATCTATACAATGTGAAATAGCATGGTGTAGAAATGTAAAATAAGTTTTACCTCGGCTTTTACTTTGTTTAATGATAAACTGAGCTGGTGGCTCGGCTGATTTGAGTAAAAATTCTTTTGAGCTCAATAATAATGATGGTGTTTAGGTGGTGAGAAATGTTCTTATTACAGTTATGTGCTCGAATACAAGACGCAGGCCATTTTCCAAAATGTTATTTTACAAAAAAAGGTGTATCTTCTATTCGGGCGTATACGGTATATAGTTGACCTTGAAAATCGTCAATCTTTCTTTTCTCGTTCTTACAGAAATCACCGTGCAGAGTAGATGAGCTGGGTGATGAAGAAGAAAAATTATTGATGTAGGTATATGCAAATATGTACATTATATAAAATAAAGTATTTTCTATCATTCTATTCCATAGTATATCATATCATTATATGTCAAATAATACTACTTTTATGAAGAATTTAATTCCATTTGTACCTTCTTACTCACAGATGAATATCTGACTAGAACCTGCTGGTGGAAATACAAGACGGCCAACAAAAACAATGCTTACCAAAAGTTGTATATATCCACAAATCTGGAATAAAATTAACTGGAAATAATAGTTCTGGTCAATCAGTACAAAATATAACAGACATACGCGATGAGTATTTGGATCTTTTTCATTGGACCACAATATTCTACAGTTGTCCACTTAAATACTAGACTATCCAATCCACCCTGTGTATCTATTATATTTTGTACTGGTTGACTGGATTAACTATTTTCTCTTAATTTTATTCCATATCTGTAGACATAAAAAACTTTTGATTTGCGTTTTTTTGTTGGACCCCCTTGTATTTCCATCAGTAGATACTAGTCATAGATTCTCAGATTTTCATGTTTGAGGAGGAAGGATATACCATATGTGAATATAAAATATCCTATTAATATCCATGGGACGTTAATTGGATATACCAAATGTACATAAAATATCCATGGGATATTAACGAGATATCCAGTAGATATCTCCAAAGACATCCATAAGATATTACATATATCCTAGATATAGGCGTACATATGGATATCCATTGTATATCTAAGGGCTATTCATCTATATCCAGTGGATATACTGGATATCCATGAAGGATATTTTGTGGATGTCTAATGGTTATTGTGTGCTGTCTGGGATATGGGTATCTACATATGTTAAATGGGTAATAACAATATCATTGTGAAAAAGTATTTTAGAAGTACATTGAACACAACTAAGAGTTCAAATTATTAGTACTTTACGTAACATGTAAACTTTATTTACACTAAGTTGTAAAAATAATAACAAAATATAACAAAAAAAAAGTAATAAATGAAACAAAATGTGTGATTATTTAAAACATAGCCCAAGCCAAGAGACCACGACGGGCAGACCATCGTTATTTTATGAAAGCTGAAAGTTTCTTTGTGCATGTCCCCAACACAGGTAGGAACGATCAGCAACTATAAAGTTGGGGATATGCAAATTCCCTCCCAAAAAAGGGTTCAAAAATAACGGGTAAATTCGGTCCCTAATTTTGTTTTTACCTGAAACTGTATAGATAAATTCGGTCCCGGGTAAAATATTTTAAGATTGGACCAGTGCAATAAAACTAATATTGAATAATTATAGTTTTATTAAATTAAATAGAAATATTTACAGTGTTGACAAAGTTTACATAAACGGAATTGATATGTCTATATATTGTTTATACCTATAAAAATATAACATATTACATACAATTATATATTTAATATTATTAAGAAACCAAATTCTCGAAAATTACGAAATAGGCTACAAGACACAGGTACATAATATTGTATACCTAATAATTAAACGCCACAGTAAAATGGGACACATTTAAAAAAATGCAAACGAGTTATTTCGTTTTTCGTATATGATTCAATCATTTTTGTAATAAATTTTTGACGGTTTTTAACTTTACTATCGATAATTTTAGTATTCAAATGTACACTTTGTAATTTTACATAAGTTTCGATTTGAAACTCTTCAAGTTTATTAATAAAAACTAAAATGTTTGGATGAGACTTATAAAACGAATCGTTAAATTGTCTATGGAAAGATTCGCATGTATTTGTAGTCCGTGTAAGTTCTGCTGAGTTTGTAGCCCAAAGTGAAGGAGGGAATAGTGACTCCTCAGATATGTAATTATCTATCAAATAATCGGAATACATTTAAGAAAGTTAGGGCAAAAGTCATTTTTAGCCATCGCCCCGCATCGGAACATTCATCTTTGTAGGCAGATATTAAACCAATTTGCTGAATTTTTCTATACCATGCCTGCAAAAGATGAAATCGACATCCGATTATTTGAGCTAATGGCCAAACTTGTTCTACAGCCTTATGGATACCTTTTTCAAAATCGATTACAATTTCAGAAATATATAATCTAACACTATTTTTGATGCAGATCTCTGTTACAATATTAAATAATTTTTGGTACGTTTCACTCCGTTTGTTGGGTAATAGAGAAAAAATCAGAGGAATATAGTGGCCGTTATAATACCCATGTATCGTAAAAAACTGACAAACAAATTGTGGGCAGTAATTAAATATTCCATCTAAATATATTCGTCTGACTTTTGCGATAAATTGAATATTTGATTTACAAGAAAAGACGGCGATTTGATCAGCTGCATCATTAAAAAGTAAAAAATGTTCACCTCTGGATGTTTAAATGTTGATTTTCACCAGAGTGTCGAAAGTTTGTTGAATACTTGTTGGCAATTGTGGAAGCAGTTTTCGACAAGCATTGTACAAATTCTTCCTTATTAACGCAACGTCTGACGTATTGATCGTTGAAGGCTGATTTTCTTGAAGCTCCCGGCGGATGATTTTTGTAGGCTTCTCTGACAAATCATCAATAGCCTTTCTTTTACAAGAAGTGCTTACAATTTGGCGGTTAAACTGTTCTACATTTGCATTATGGCAATGATCCTTTACATACTTTGTAACAGTTACATTGTCTACTTCACCCATACTAAGCAAATAAGATCTACACTTTTTATTTATACACGTCCACCGCTTTTCACCACTTTTTAAATTTTTTTGAAAACTATACTTATAGTTATTTATAACTACTATACACTTTCCTTTTTCACTCAAAATAATATTAAGATCCATGGTGCCAGACTACAAAGAATACTTGAATTGACTAATATGTAAACTGGGGAAACATAAGCAACTAAATGGTACATATTTCAATCCATTTCATGTATTTATATTATTCATTTACCTACTAATTGCTACTATTTTCGGAAAAGCCCATAATTACTTCATTCTACAAAAGAGATTAAGCTCCTCAGTATCATAAAACTCTGGTTGGGAGGGAATTAACCTACCAATAAAAGGGTATAACATTTTTAATTCAATCTGCTACCTGCTGGGACCGAATTTACCATGCCCCATAAAGTTTGGGTTATGGTTACTTGGGCAGATAACAGGTAGTAAATGTGTATAAAAAAGTACCTCAAATTCATTGAAGTATGCCAAATACTAACATTTGAAATATGTACCACTCCAAGATTTGTTTATTAAATAATCCCATCAATATATTTACTCAGATTAAACCTTTCTAATATACCGAATGTCCCCTAAATTGCCTCATCTTTTATTCATCTGTTGTTATTGTTATATACAGACATGGTAAGAATATTCAAGCATGTTATGGTTACCTATGTCAAATGCTAAAGATACTTAACATCTGAAAGTACTGACCTAAATAAGTATGTTACATCTAAATAATCATCAATGAATGTAACTCACCTTTCAATTTAGTTCGACTGGCAGGTTTACCTTTTATATATTTAAATTTATTTCTAATGTTGTGTATATTAACCTTATGAGAGCTGCCCCTCTCTGTTTTAATTGCAGTTTTAGATACTTCAACTATGTTTAGATCGTAATTAACTTCTTGTTTAATAGGATACATACTATTTATATTTTCAAAAATTGCCGTAGACACTTCATCACTCAGTTCTTGTTTAATGTCCATATTGCAAACAAAATCATCGTGGATATCGATTTCTTCATTGACGACATTTTGCTCAATATCCATTCTGCCTGGATTATATAAAATTAATAATAATTAAAATAAATGTTAGGTATTTCTACTAACAAACAAATAAACGAGGAAATAAATTCTTCCTCTATTTCTATACTGACAACTGACAATGTTCTCTAATCTAATAGATTAGAGAATATTTGGTGCGCTCTTTTTGACTGAGATCTCGGATCACTTCATAGTCGCATTCGTTTTATATGTCATTAGCTCTAGAGCGTGTGTATGTTTATTCTTCAGATAAATAAACTACACATTAAACCTTTATTCTAATATAATATTCATATATATTAGGTATTGTTTTTGTTAAATAGATCTTAACTCATGTTAATTTGACTCTCTAAAATCTAGATATATTTAAGTAATTAAAACTTTCTGGTAGGTCTTGTAGCTACTTACCTTCTTTGCATTTTCTTATTTCATACTACGAAATTTTCCTCCACTTCTTGGATGATTTAATATTTTTCCTCTGTCTATTACGTTGTTAAAAAGATTAAAAGAAGTATGGAATTAAAACAAATTTCAAATGTATTTATAGTTTATTTATATTCAAGTTCAAACTAAGTACGAGCACGCCATTCACACGCAGTTTATTTTTTGACAGTTCACTTCCAGTTTTAACCAATCCTGTTGCGGCGGAGTCGCATGCCCCTTGCTAAGTGGTAGTGCTCCAGGGGGCCTATTCTCGGGCTCGCATGATGTGATCGATCCATTGAGAGAAATGGCGAATCACATCACCGATTTTAACTGCATGGGTACCAAAAGCCGTATTCTCGAAACCGCTGATCAAAATAAAATTTCATGCACTGTTGTCATTGTCAGACGTGTACGTAACATTTGATCTACGTTACAGCAATACTTGAACTATTTGACTGTCATGTGTCTAAGCCGTAAAGCGTAGCCTATGCAACTTGTATGTTTTCTATACACCTATTTTACATTGTGATAATACAAATTCAATTTAAAATGGAGAAAAAACGAAAAAGTCCGATAAATGATTCGCAAAAACAACTGCTAACAGAATTTATGCATTCTCACCCCGAGTTAGTTCGTGGCACATTCTCGCCTACATTTACTTTCAAGAAAGCACAAAGCTTGTGGGAAATTTCTTTAACATTAAATGGAGTAGCAAACGGTTCCAAAAAGGAATGGAGAGAGTGGAAAAAGGTGAATAAAATAATATATTAGTAATTGTCTTCTTCTTGATATATTTATTAACTTCTCTATATAAGTACAATAATATTGAAACTATCATTTCCTTCTAGATATGGCAAGATTTTAAAAAAACTGTAAAACAGAAAGCAGCTCATAACAACAAAGAAGGCAATGAAACTGGCGGTGGCCCTCCAGATATTATGCCTATGTCTGAAACAGAAATGAATGTTTTGAATTTAATGGCATCAGCTTCAATAAGTGGACTAGAAACTCCTGAACCCCAAATCAATTTTAATTTTGAAGGTTTGATGGAACAGGTAAGTTACTATTTTTTTTTCATAAGTATAGTACAATTGAATTATACATTTACCTATTTGTTAATAAAGAACCAGCAGCTATTAATGGCTGTTATTCTTCATTGATAAATATGGAACATTAATTTTAATAAGCAGTTATAAATAAATAATATATATATATATATGTAATTATTTTAGGAAATTCCATTAGATGCATCAAAACACAGTAATGAATATCTCAAATCCACAGTTAATGAGGTTGAACATAATAAAGTGGAGCATGATTACTGTATGACAAAACCAAATTTATTGAATTCTATGCCATCAACCAGTAAACGATTTACAAAAAGTAAGCGATTGGAATCTTCCTTAAAGGTTTCACAACATGCCTTAAAAGAAGTGGAGAAAAGGACAAACATAATAGAAGACTATTATGAGACAAAAAAACATTATTTGAAACATAAAATAAATTACGATAACAATAAATTATTAGAAATACGAAAGGCAAATGAGCAGAGACATAAAATAATAGAACTATTAAAAAATTGTGAATGCCAAACAAAATTGGTTGTCAGTGCAGCACTGAAATGAGTTTATTTATTATGTAAAGGTTTAGTTGTAATATGTTTATATTGAAATAGAATTTGTACTATTGGTAATGTGTCCTAATTATTCTGCTTCTTAATTGTCTAGCTGCAGTCAACATTGGGTTTACTGCTGGCTCAGGTGCTACTAGATCTTGATCAACATCAATGTTAAACATGTTAAAATCATAATCTATTTCTGGGTGTGGCATATTATTATTTATGCAAATCTTGTGTAAAACAGCACAAGCTAAAGCAATTTTTGATGCCTTTATTGGTGTATAGTGCAAAGTGCGATGTTTTAATAGATATCTAAAACGGTTTTTCCAAAGTCCTATGCACCTCTCTATGCTGCTTCTTACACTTCTTAAGTGATTGCTAAACCGTTCCTCTGCAGTCCCTGGAAGAGCATCTTCTATGGCAGTAAGCAACCATGGTCGGAGAGGGTAACCTGAAAATAAAAAATTGCTATTTCATTTTTATTGATAATATGTAGTTGATTTGGATTATAAAAGTTTTGCTGGAATAGTATAATGTGTGAAAATACATATTAGAATCATAAAGAAACATCAAATTAAAGAGAGTATACCCACATCGCCAAGTAAGAAAAAGGGCTCATCATAGTGGTGAAAAATTTGTTCCATTATATTTGATACATTTGATCTCCATATATAAGCATCATGGCAGCTTCCAGGAAATTGGGTATTCAAACTAAGTATTTTCAAGTTCTCATCACAAATCTGAAAAAAATTATATTTCTTATTCACATAAATAAGTAGGTATACCTATATATTTTAGAACACATTGTATCTATTATTTAATTTCCAACGTCAAAATTACAGAAGATCTTACCACTTGAACATTAATAGAATGAAAATGTTTTCTATTTATATAAACGTGTTCATTTTCATTTGGCCTACTGATCGCTATATGTGTGCCATCAACACATCCAACTACTCCAGGAAATTCATATTTCTGATAATACCTGAAACAAATTTAATTCAATTGTTACAAGTCATCAGTAAGACTACCTAATTATAACATTTATACATATCCAATAAATACCTGTTCCGTAATTCCCTTAATTGTGCTAAATTGTTGGGAAATGTGATGTATCTATTTAAAATAAACTCATTACAGACTTCTTCAATACAACGACTAACTGTTGACTGACTTAATGCACTAAATATATGCTTTCCCACACCTTCTTGATATGATCCTTGTCCAAAAAAGTTTAGAGCTACAAGAACCTACAATATTTTGTTGCTGAATATTTAATAGATAATTTAATATTTTAATTTACATGGTAGGTACACTAAATAAATATGTACCTTTGTAGTAGAGCCTACAGCAGAAGTTCTTGTAGGTGGTATTAAAAATGGTGTTAACTCTTCTACTAGAGCTCTAGCTACATGTTTTGATAGTCTGTAATTTTTTACAAATGATTCCTCCGTGACCTCAAATGGATCAATTTGATTCCAAAATCGCCTGGGAGGTCTCGCAGCTTCTTGTTCGGCTTCTTCAGCATCATTAACTATTTGTTGCAACAGTAATTGTTCATCATCATCAACGCCAACAAAAACAGCCATAATATGTACATATGTTCAATATATATTGATATACTGATCGTTGTCAACAGTATTTCTATTTTATTAGCAGCTTATTACTCGTTTAAGTAAAATAGAATATAAGATTTAATAAAATAAGTACAAAGCTAAAACTAAAGGGCCTAAACAACAGGGAATAATAAACAAAGGCAATCAGTTCATGCTTGGAACAGAATTGAAAATTAAAAATAGTTTCAATACTCATGCGCGTGACTAAATTTTCAATTACCTCCTACTATATTTCAAGCGAACTATCGACGGTATGAACCGGTCGAGTTTTGATAGATAGAATACGGTTAAACGGCGATTTCATCATATTCCTCATCCCTTCTCTCGAAATGATGCATCCTATGATTGGAGAATAGACCCCCAGGGGAAAGAGGGTAACACTGATTGTCAGACGCCCCAACTAAAAAGAACGCATCGGTATGAAGCACGAGTCACACAGAGGGTGCGTTTGAGATTGCGATCAGGGCAAAACGAGCACGTTCCAATTGCACAAATGCGTTTGACTTTACGTTTAGAGCGAAAATCTGTTGCGTTCGAGATTGCTCAGAGCGTGTCTTTCGGGCACGCTCTCCTTTCCCGGTTTAAATGGATAGGGCATTAAAACGAATAGTGGATTATAACCTAAAATTCGAACACAATAAAAATAAATATTGTCTACACGTGACATATATAATATTTGTATCTTTGGGTTGTGATTGTAAAATTTAATATGGACGAGGATGGAAAATGTGGTATTTGTGGCATTGTTGGTCCTTTACAAGAAATTCAGCAGCACTTCATGGACACACATGTAGAAATTGAAAACCATGAAAACATCCCTGAAAACACCGATCTTGGGGATCAAGATTGTATTGAAAATAGTAAGTAGAATACAAGGTACTAAATATACAATTGTTATTACTTAGGTACTTATTACCCACGTATGTGTAGATGACCACTGAAATGTATTCATTTATTTTTAGCTGAATATAATGACGAAAATTCGGAAAGGAATGATACTCGTTTACGTTGGCCTGCAGAACATGTCCTATTACTTATTAGGTTAGTTGAAAATAAACAGGATATGTTTAATACATCTCTAAAAAAGAATGTGTGGATAAAAATAAGTGAAATTACAAAACTGACAGGAAAAAAATATACAAATGAGCAAGTCGACAATAAGTGGAAAGGGCTCAAAAAGACCTACAAGAAAATAAAGACCACAATAATCACACTGGAAATGGAAGAAAAACATGGGAATTCTATAAGGCCATTGATAGTTTTATGGGTAACAAACCTGAAATAACACCTTTCGCTACTTGCAGTTCTAATAGTGGCTTAAAAGTAAACAGTGGTAAGTTACAACACTCTTTATTAAAACTATACTAATAGTGTTTGTGTTTAATCCAAAAGCAGGTTCATCTAGTTGTAATGCTACCGCAAAATATGATACCGGAGTACTAGGGGATCTAGATCATACAGTAGGGTCAAGCACAGCTGCCACTAGCCGGTCATCGTTTACCTCAACATTGATGAAAAAACGGAAAAAGAAAGAAGACACACCGAGAAGCTTGCACGTTACGATGAATTTTTAAAACTATTCAAATTGTCTGTCGAGCATGAAATTGGGAAAAAGGTTGAATAGAAATTCTGTAATATGTGTAATATGACTGAATTAGTTATTTAATTTCTTTTATGTTTAATAAGTTTTAGTGTTATGATAGTTTTTTTTGTTGGGTTTAGGACTGTTCGTACTGAACTGAAATTAAACGTTTTGTTTGCACAATGACATTTTTTAAGCTCAAATTGTATTGGCCAACAATAATGTAGCTTTTGTCTTTAATAGTTCTATATTTAAATTCTTATGAAATGTTTACGTTTGATAATAAAAAAATTAACATTGTCACTAAACTATTTAATTTAATCCATTATAATCTAAGATAAATCAAATTCGCAATATTATTTCTTTTAGCAATTGCAGCTGGATTGTTTGCTGGATCAATAATTCCACCATTTCCTGGATTCATCAATTGTTCTTCTTGCAATTCTGCCCAGGTTCATATCCATTGGGATATCATTTCTTGCTTGGCATATATTGTGTAAAATACATGCAGCTATTATGATCTGAGGTATCAAATCTAGTCGAACTGCCTCCAACAACTTAAGTCTTCTAAATCTACCTTTCAGAAAAGCAAAGGTCTGCTCTATTACTACTCGGTTTTTAGACAACTTTTTATTAAAATTTCTTTGAATATTTGTCAGATTACCATTATCTCGAAAAGGAACTATTAGCTTTAGACTCAACGGATATGCTGAGTCTCCGATTAAATGGCCATCCTGAGGAAACTGTAAATCACTAATTACTCGCCCTATGTCTGATCTTCTAAACATGCACGCATCATGAATGGATCCGACTTCACCGGCATAACAGTCCAAAAATATTTTTTTGTCATTACATATGCCTTGAAGTAAAATGGAGTGGAAACCTTTACGATTTATATAAGCAGCTGGATTATCTTTTGGTGCTTTAATTGGAATATGACTTCCGTCTATTGCTCCAACTATTCCTGCAATAGTGATATATTTATAATGATACAGATGGTAGGTTCGGGATAAACTACCTACCTGGAAACCCTGTTCGACCCTGAAATTGATTTATTATCACATTACTTGTATTTTCATTTGGAAACACAATAATCTTGTAACTGGTGTTTACATTGCGAAGTTTTCCACAAATTTTATACAAACTACTCCATGCTGTAGATCGACTTACACCAAAACGATCCGCAACTCCCCTTAAAGTAAAAATTGAATATTAATAAGTACCTACATGAGTCAGTATTTTTCATACGTACCTAAAACTTTCCATATTTGCTAAATACCAAAGGCTAATTAACAGCTGTTTTTCAGCAGAGATTTCCGGATTCCCTACAGTAATCATTTGCTCAGTAATTGAATGAATTTGTGAGAGTACAACTTCAAATGTTGTTGGCGATATTCTAAAGTGGGATTGAAATTGCTTGTCTGAATAACTTGGTACAATGCTTTCGGCGTAATTCCATATTTTATTTGAAATTACTGGCACATCTAATTCATCGTCACTATCATCGAAGTCAAAAATAAAATCAACGGCAAAACGTAAAACCAGCCTCCGATTCATCACGATTCACACCAGGCACCAATTCACAGGTTCTTAATAACAAGGGATTGAGGTTATGTTAAATGTCAATTCCTGTTCGAGTTTAGTGTAAAAGTTCAGGGGGTCTATTCTCAAACGGTGACATATTTTGTCGCATGCGAGATTTTTAAATTTTCGAACAAAAAACGTTATTCTTTATTCTCGAATTCGAAAATTTTCGATAGATAACTTGTTGACAATTGTAGAGTGGTTTGAAGCAGTCAACAATTTCATGTCGCACGCGTCATGAAATATTTGACAGTAATTGACAGGATTATATTCGGTCAGTCATAACCCTTGTTTATATATAACGCTTCGGTCGTAGATATAGAGTATATGATGGAAATTTAGGAGCGAAGCAATAAGGCGTAATTACTTGATAGTCATTGCAGTGTCACTTTACAAATGAAAAAACGAATAAACTTTTAAAATATTAGAATGGTCAAGACAAGACATAAGTTAAATAATTGATTTGTTTTCCCTCGGTAACTGTCAGCGGCCATGTTCTGACGTCACACTTTTTCGGTCTATGGAGATTACCACAATTTCAAGTTGTGTGACAATTTTAATCGACAAATGTCGAATTCGACATATTTTGTTCGACATTCGAGAATAGACCCCCAGAGCATACTCTAGTAAAAAACCCACACGCACTGCCCTCCCTAACGAGCTTAAAGTCAAACGCACCCAGAGTCAATCCCGGGCCTTAAACGAACGCGACACAGTTAAGGTGATCTGTGTCGCGTTCGCGACTCTGAGATAAAGTGATGTGAGTAAGCACCAAAGAGAACGAGGGCTAGGACTCTGTGTCCTATAGAATTCTATAAATCGCCTAAATTCTATACCACTGGCACTCTGTACGCTCGTAAAATAGATTTCTTATCACGAAAGCGATCGACTTCTGGCGAGGTGTATGGACGTGTCGTATTCTATTTGGGAAGCAAATTAACATGTCAACAGTGTCGATGTTCTGTCATTTTTTTGTTTATTTTTATTAGTAAAGTAGTAAATAATTATTAAAAATTATAAATATGCGCGTTCGTGCAGAACATTGGCCATTATTGCTGGATTTATGTGAGGAAAACTATGCCTAATGGTATTTTTTCTTTCGGGAGTTAAAGGAAACTGAATCCATTTGGCCTCATATGTACTATTGCTTCAGTTACTTCTTCTATGGCTCTAGAAACACTTTGTTGTGCCATTGAGACATAGCTTACTCCCTGGTAAGTTCCAGCAGCATAAAAATGCAATGCGGCAAAACATTTTGTTGTTGGTGCTATAGCTACTGGGTTATTTCCCTGGATTAAAAGAGGTATAATACCGTTAATTATGAACTGAGCCATACCCTTGGTTAGGCGAAATAATTCCTTGAAGCGAATATCTACAATTGTAAAACAGTCGGCCTCAACACGCATATTTCTTAGCTCAATGTTTTCCACTTTTATGTTTTCTAACCTTTCTTCATCTTCAGTAACAACCAAATTAAAATTGTTTATAGGAAACATAATTATCTAAACGCTTTTACTTTGCAAAATAAAAGTTGTTTAAACTCGACTTTAGTCGCAATTTAAATAAGATCAATCAACAAACCCATAAAAATACAAATTACACACATAAGATATGAGATTGACGTTTATTAAATAGAAAAACCAACAAATTACCCTATCAATTCCGGAAATACCCGAAGAGAAGGCGATTACAACACAGAGTGGTCGCGTTCATCCGCACACACGATACCCTGATCGATCAGGTAGCGATCCCGAGATGCGTACATGAACGGTTCATTTTACTATGATCGCTCACTGATCGGACGCCATTTAAAAGATCACTTTTATTTTACGATCCGCTCCTGATCATAGCGCTCACCCCACGTGACCCACGTGTTTTGTTTGAAAGTTTTGAGTATAGTAGTTGATTTTTGATTTATTTAATGTTATTGTGTAGTTTAAAGCAGAATTTAATATTAAATATATTTAGTATTGTATATTATAATCTTAGTTTAGTAAAAGTAGTGTAGAAATAGTTATATTTAAATTACTGCCTTGTGTTATATTTTAATTTATTGTATTGTTTTCCTGTAGTTTTTGAAATATTTTGTATCAATAAATCTAGTTGAGTATCTATCATCTTGTGTAGTATAGTAGAGAACCCATATTAAAATTACTGTAAGTAGAGTGGTGTAATTTCTTTGTTAGGTTATAATTAAAGTAGGTAAATAGCTTAATTTTGAATCATGAGTATAAAATTAGTTGAGGGGTGCATCAGTTATGTGTTGATGAAGCGGGATTAATGGAAATGGATGAATACTTATGACTTAGATCAACAATTAAAATAATATTTCTGAAAAACAATGTAAACAGGAGAACAAAATCAAAAGATAAAAAAACTACCTAACCAAATTTCTTGAATACATAAACAAACGAATGACAAATACATATATCGATGTCACTTTAAACTGCCGGTTCATTCGTGCGAGATGAGCGCTCACTGAGCGCTACTTTCGGAGCGATCTTTAACTGGTGTGGATGAACGCAACCAGTGCTATCAAATTCGATTATCGCTTTCTACAGTAGAATTCTATGATAGAAAGCGACAGCTCGAATACGATAGTGCACGGAGTCCTACTGGAGATCTCAATTGACTGTGTCGCGTTCGCGACTCTGAGATAAAGTGATGTGAGTAAGCACCAAAGAGAACGAGATCTCAATTGAATCGCGCGATCTATCGATAGATTTAAACTATACGACAGATTCGTATAAGGTGGGTGACTATGCTTGAACTTAAGAGAAAATGTCATTCCCAGGGAATCCTACTCCCTGGCGTTTCCCTCAACTTTCTCTTGTTCACAAACTTTGTATTTTTGAATATAGTGAAAGATGAGGGAATAGAAAAATATGTCTACGATGTTGCCGTATCATTTCGTATAGCTCAACCAATCAAAAATTGTTAACTATTTAACTTGTATATGCAAGGTTTGTAAAAAGAAGAAAGAAGCGTCATATACATCAAACACAAATCCAAAAGAGGAATATTTATAGCCTTAAAATTGAACTTAAATTAGAGCGTGGGTGATTTGTGCATTTAGTATACTTGCGTTAACTTTGATTAAAGCTAAAAATGAATAGTGGTAAAAAGGCCCATTATATTACGTCTAGACAAAAACTGATTCTAATTGATTTTATCGACAAACACCCAGAAATGTATTCTGGGAAATTATCGCAGACATACACAAAAGCGATATCTCATCAGTTGCGGATCACTTTAACAAATGCGTTAAACTCAATTCCGGGAGCACCCACTAAAGATTGGTACCAATGGAGAAAGGTAAATAAGTTGTACTATACCTGAACAAAATTTATCTGTATTATAAGTATTGTTGTTTTTGTAGTGCTGGACAGACATTATAAAAATACCAAATCGAAATTGGCAAATAATCGTAGGGAGCAATTGGCCACAGGAGGTGGAATACCAATTTTAGAGCTACTTACTGCGATGGAAAAAAAATTGAAGCAATTGTAACACCAACAGCAATTCACGGTGATAGTAGAATTGCCACTCCATTGGTTGAATTTAATTTTAATAATATTTAGGTAAACTGTTTTCAATTATGTAGGTATTATATTTTTAACAAAATGGGTATTTTATGTGTGTAAAGTAGTTTTTTTGAAGAATGTGAATATTGAATGATACAAGTCAAAAATAGACTTTTACAAAAGAATTTTATGCAATATTTTTTCTTTACCATAAAAATTGCAGGTAGAATAAACAATACTCTAGTGCTTAAAGTAATTTATGCACTACACAATTTTTGACATAATTCACCGTACCATTAGTGCATAACAATTTTTATTTTACTCACTAGTGACTAAAAATAAAATTGTACGTACAGTGGTAGTAAATTGTTCTCCTGTTACTTTTAATAACTATTATTAGTAGCGTAGGCCACAAAGTAACAATTTTTTTCTCATTTACAGGATGATTTCACACAAACTTCGAAATAATTGAAAATTAAGTAAGTAATGAAATGTTCAAATTCTATTTCATGAAACCTATACTTAGTATACTTAAACCAAAAATATGAATGTTGATATCAGTATCAGTTTTTTCTTGTCTAACATAATTTTTTCACATTTACGGGATGAAGTTACACCAATGGCGATTGAAATAATCGGAAATAGAGTAAGTAATAAAAGATTAAAATATCATTACATTTAAGTGCATTAATGCAATGATATACTTGTTTGTAGTTTAGGGTGGTTGTGTTTCAAACACTCCAACTAACAACAAACTGAATTTAATTATGACCCTAGACTGACAATAATATCATACAATGTTAGTAGATAATTTAGAAACATTTAGTATATATCTAAAACAGTGTAATATTTATTGAACAAATAATACTCATTATTGCATCTACATATATATTTTTGGTATATGTTTGAATTTATCAAAGTTTCAAGTTAGTAGTATCTTCTGTCATTTAAAATTAAAATATATTTCAGAATCAATTGGAAACAGTTATTTTCATTTAAAAATATAAAACTTGAAAGGTCACAAGATTGTAATAAGTAATTAATTTAGTTTTTCAATTGCAACCTGAAATAAGTTAGACATTTTATTAGCAGCTTAAGAAAACGAAAAAAAAGTATTATGTACCTAGTTAATGAATATTTGTTTCATATTGGTAACTATTATTACTGAGTGTAACAATAAGTATATTACCAAAATTGTACAAAGTAGTCTAAAATTGTCTATTTTTGTGCACATATGGTACTTGAGGTGGTATATGCTTTATATTATACTTATTCTGTTGAATATTTTAGGCTGACGATCATCAATATGCTGCTAAACCACAGAATGAGCTTGAACCGGGAAACAAGATCCCTTCTAAAAAGAAATTTGTAAGCAAAAGTACAAGACTCACAAAATCCCTTCAAAATAGTGCAGAACTAGTAAAAATAAAAGAAAAGCGGTTGAAAATCGAAGAACACTACAAAGAAAGAAAACTAGGATTGTTAGAAAGGGACATAAACAACAAAGAAAAATATAGGAAAAGAAAACTTGATTTACAGGAAAATATTTTACAAGAATTAAAAGAAATGAAAACAATGTTATTAAATAATAAATAAATATACAGTTCAAACAAAATGATTTTGAATTATCATCTTTTGCAGGTGTCTTGGTGCTGCTAAATCAGGATCCACTCTGACCTCTATGTTATCATTAGGCAAATTGGCATACATTCCATAGTCCACTTCCTCTTCAATTTCATCTGGTTCTGGGATATTATTTTCCACACACATATTGTGTAAAACAATGCAAGCATTAACAATTAAACTGCATTTTTAAGGAGCATAATGCAGAACCCGGTGCTTTAGCAAACATCGGAATCTATTTTTAAGTACCCAATTGCAACTCTACAGTGCTTCTTACTGACTTAAAAGCATTATTAAATCTTACTTCTGGTCTGACTACATTAGGAAGTGGAGTTGACAACCACGGCCGTAAATAGTAACCTACAAAGGAAACAAATATTACAGTAATCTGATGATTTAAGTAATATTTTATTGTAACATAGGGCTTGTCCTTTTACTTCTCTTATTTTGCAATAAAATAGTACGAAAACATTTTCTTTTCAGATAATTTTATCTAATACAGTTGGACAACCAGTTTGTATATATATTTAATTTGTGATATTGATGTTTGATCTAAGAGCACTCAGGCAGAAGGCATTAAACTTATTGGTGCAAACCGCTTTACAATGCAATAATGATAATAGTAGTAATACTAATTACCTGATTCACCAATTAGAAATAATGGGTTTTGCGGTGTCTCCTATAAACTTGCTTATTATCTGGCTTACATTAGACTGTCTCTAAATATGCATATCATGCGTACTTCAGGGAAGGTGAAATTTACATTTAAAACTTTTAAATTCTCATCACATATCTGTAAAATTATTGAATTTGAAAATAAATATCAACATTGTTTTGTACATGTTACTTTGTTCTTTATAACATTTTAAAAAATGGCCTGAATTTTACAAATTATTGACAAATCATAGTAAACAGGTTATATTATCACCATAATATGAATTAAGAAACTATTTTGAATTAATATTGACTAAATTTCAAATTTATTACTTTCAATATTGTGCTAAATAATATTTGGATTACTTACATTTATCGAGTGGTAGTTTTATCTATTGACATAGATATATTCGGGATAAAGTGGATCATTAGTGTGGGGTGCTGTAAGTGCCACATGGGTACAGTCTATAACACCCACGATTCCAGGGAATTGATATTTTTCATAGAACCTAAAAGAAAATCCAATATTTTTTCATCAAACACACTCAAAAATGTTATTAGTATAATTTAAATAAATTTGAAAACTTTGTTGTAGTTTAAGACTTATCATGTCTACATTATTAAGGAAGTAGAGAAAATTTAGCATTTTAAGATTAAATTTGCAAATATAACAAACCTGTTTCGTAACCTCTCTAACTCTCCAATATTTCTTGGAAACTGGACCCATTCACTAAAGATATTGGGGGAAGTTAATGCTGTGCAAACTTCTTTCACACAAAGGCTTAAACTAGATTGGCTAATCCCTGAATAATGGTTGCTTCCAACAATTTCCTGGTAGCTGCCTGTTGCCATAAACCGCAGTGTCACAAATACCTAAAAGTTTTATGAAAAATTTATGTATTATAACTATTACAAGTAATTTCAAATCATAAATTTAATTCTAGCAACCTTTGTTTGCACACTTAAAGCTGATCTTCGACTAGGTTGGATTAAAAGAGGGTTTAAAAGTGCTATTAACTGTTTAGAAAGTCTAAATAGTTTTATGAAATGATCTTCCGGTAGGTTGAAAGGATCACATCTTTCTAATATTAGCCTCTCCCTCGCATTTTCAAATTGCTCTTCAGCATCCTCCAAATCATTTAATACTTCAATTGCTATTAAATCCTCTACATCCATATTGTTTAATCAACAAAACAACAACAAAGTAATCTTTTCATCAAAAGTCAAAACATAGGTTAGGAAGTGAAGTGGTTATAAAATATCACATCACATGACAAAAGTGTCAAGTTTTGCACAATTTCTACTCCCTTCTAATTTTCTATTGGTAAAAGCAGTAGAATATTTGGGAGAGTGTTTTCTCTTATGTTTCGGGGTATGAAATTTCAAGAATACCACCTTGGCATTAGGGAGTAGAAAACGCATATTTTCGTTTACAATTTCTACTACCTCAAATTTAAGCATAGGCACCCAGCACAGATCATATAACTACTAAACTATAATCTTTGACTAAACTACTATTATTACCCATACCCAGCATCTAATTATACAAGGAAGTTCTCTTATCTATGATACTGACAACCTTAGAACATAAAATATTCTAAGCTGACAACAAACAACAACGCTTAGTGCTGGGCGATGATTTTAAAACATCGATGTATTGTTACCGATATTCGATGTTTTGACATCGATGTCAACTGTCCGCAACATCGATGTTAACATCGATGTCAAAATATGCTTACGATCTCGATTTAACTAACAGTGTATTTTAACTGATTTGGCGTTCCTGGCCCTATAACCGGAGAATCACTGGCATCGTCATTTTTGCTTTTGTCTGCGTCCCTGATCTGATATAATTTGTTTGTTTATTGTACCGTTCCGATTCTCAAACAAACCGTTAATCGTTACGTACATATATTTCATTTGCAATATTTGATATTAATATTCTTACGATGTAAGTTGCCGCCGAAGAGTGATTTATGGCAGTATTTCAGAAAAGCTGATAATAATAAAAATATTGCCATTTGTCGATTTTGTTCAAAAAACATTAAAACCTGTGGTAATACTTCAAATTTAAAATGTCATATACAGGCAGTGCATAAAGAGATTAAAAAAAAACGAATAATGATCCCACATAAAGAAAACCAAAAAGGTAATGAATCTGAACATGTTCATGCTATACCATCAACAAGTAAAGGACCAATGGAAAATGTACAAGTAGATACAGATACAGCTTCTATACAGGATCAGGAGGATGATAACTCGGATACTTTTTCTGAATGCTCTGTGCGTAAACAGCAAAAAATCATCATTCAGAGTTTTTCTTAAATATCCAGAATGTAATGCTATTTGGGTCAGACCCTTAGAAATTTTGAAATCCGATACAGTGAACACTTACGAGCATACAGGTTCAAACAATCCGATAAATCCCACTACGCAAAACATCTACTTGACACCAATCATTCATTGATACCTAACACAGAACTAGGAATACTACATATTTGTGATAAGAAACAAGAACGGGATTTCCTTGAAGAATTGGAAACTAGAAGAAACTGTCTTCTTAAGTGATAATTGTAAAGATCAGTAGATATAGTTTTCCTGGTTTTCTATATCATTGCACAGTTATACTGATTGGGAAAAAAGATATCCAGGATATCCTCATAGGGCTAATAATATCTAATCTTTAATATTTGTAATATCATATCTTCTTCTTTTTCCTATTAACATATATTAAGTCAATTACAAGGTAGGTCACTTCTTGGTCTTGCCAAAAATAATTATTAAACATCAGATAGGCATTAAATGAAATGTAACTTCTGTCATTCTGACGATGATATTTAATATCGAAACAATTGTCAATTTCTTAGAGTTTTCAACATTTTTTAAATATTATATCGTGGAATTATCTAGAAACAGTAAGTTCCATTTAAAACACTGCATTATTTATGTTATTTATATTGAGAGACTATTAGAGTAAGTAGTCAATTTGTTCTTTTTTTAATCTACTTTGTAATATATGAAAATTTCCCAAATTTCCACGTTTATTTTTAATCGATTGGATGACATGACATAAAAATCAAACATCGATGATTTGTAAACATCGATGTTTTGTTGTCGATGTTTTCCTTTATTCGATGGTTGGCTTCGATGTTAGTATCGATGTTGAACATCGATGTTTGGTATCGATGTCCCAGCACTAACAACGCTTGTTTCATAGACAAATAATAAATCAAGATTTTATCTTCGGCTCGTTTTGTTGAGTTTCGTTCAGAACACACAACTGTTGAGAGAATGTTCTGTGAATCGGTGAACGCACTTTTGATCAGAGCAAAGCTGGAACATGATTGGTGAGCGGATGCCATTTTTCTGAACGGTTTTCAAGTGCGCACAACACGTTGCAGATTGTGCTGTTTATAAAGATTATCTATGGATTTAATTAATATAGCGTTTTCGATTTATCTGAGTGCGCACTCAGTTCAAAAGTTGTGTTCGATTATTGTTTTCAGAGTTGCACTCCTCCAGTCTCATATGTTCGATTTACAAGCAGCACTGCCCGAGTGCGCCCTCAGTTTAATTTTATATGCCATGAAACGAAAGACGGTGCAGTCCTTTCAGTTCAGTATTAAGTGGCGCCAAATATAAAAAATTTAATATTAGCGATGCTAACCGAATTACTCTCGTCTTCCGATACTATAGTTCGTATGAAAATTTTTTTCTGATAAGGTACAATTAGGAATTTCAATTTAAAATAGCAAACGTTTAAAAAATCATACAAAGCAACTATAACAACTTATAAAAAATATAAAGCGAAAGATCTGCAACGACAAATAATAATGTATATATTATAGGGAGATCGATATATACGCAGGTGGGGCCGAGCCTTTAATGCTAGTACTATAAGTTTTGGTTTTTCGCATATAATACTAAGTATTAATAATTTTTATTCCTGTAGCAATTGAAACCTCTGGTGTTTTCGGCCATGAAGCTTTAAAATTCATTAAAGAAATCGGTAAAAAAATATCAGTACAAACCAATGATTCAAGAGCAACTTTGTTCTTTATACAACAAATAAGTATTGCAATTCAAAGAGGAAACGCTTCATCTTTTCTCGGTACGTTTCCCCGTTCTAAGTCTCTAGAAGAACTTTTTATGAAACCTAATTCTTCCACCACTTTCAAACTTTCTCACATTACCGACCCTAAAACATGTGATCTTTCTTTTTTCCGAAATTCTTATTTATCATCTTCATTCTCTTCTTCAGAATGTGTGCCTTCTGATAATATATGCGTTGACAATTTTCTAAAGTATGCCTCCAACAAGCTTTTAGGCCTCAGTGTACTAAAAAATATAGATAACCACCAGCCAGATGATGTCCCATTCATCGGAATACTGAAGAAGATGACTATGATGGAGAATGATGTGATTCTTATGCGCAATAAATTATCTTATTTGACCAAAACAAAATATAAAACTGGTTTACCCCCAATTGTGTTGAAGACATCAAATAAAAAGGTAAACCACCAAATGGAAGGTATTTATACTAACAGTGTGGCATACTCGAACAATACTAATACGGACAATTTGTCTGATAAACATGATAACGGAAAACGCGCATAAGTAGCCGGTTTGAGTAAAAATTTTGATGACAAACTCTCCAGAACAGTAAAAAATGGTACTAACCTCGCTCATAAGACAACTGAGGTTAGATCCAAAATATCTGATGTAACCAATGGAGTGAAACCACTAAGTACAAAAGCAATATCAACCAGAGTTAAAAAATCTAGTAATAATGTTTCGGTGACCAAAAAAAACGACATTGCCTCCAACAAGTGTCAAAATAACCCCGATGTTTTGCAGTCAAATTCAAAATTGGAAGAGAATGAAGACGTAGAAAAAAATAATGGGTCAGAAGTCGATAGGGTCGTAGTAACTGAGGAATCAATAAACATCAATTCCCTTTCTAAAAATAATCCTAGAGTTAACAACTTCTTTTCATACATTTCATTTTCGATTAAAGATTTTCAGAAAGAGGATGAAACTCAACAAGAACAAAAGGACACGTCTAAAAATGATGTAGATAACAAAGAATATATTGACAAAGTGAACCAGACCAATGATCTATCGATATCAACCAAACTTTCCAAAACCGCAATATCTCCATCCAATTCAATAACAAACAACATCAATTCAAATTCCTTATCACGCCGATCAAGTGAGAAAGACAAGAATAGAATCCGAGATTATTCGGACAATGATAGTAGTTGCGAAAGAGCTCTTAACAATATTTCCACAATCAGATCCATAAAGGGCATTCCCCAAAGATCTTTGGGTCTCAAAAAGGCCTCAAAAATATTGGTAACATATGTTTCATGAATAGTATTATCCAATGCCTATCAAACACAAGGTGGCTATTAGAATATCTAAAGAAAGACGCATACATAAGAGATATTAACATAAACATGTCTAGCATGAAAGTAGCATTAATTAAAGCATTTGCTGAAGTTATTCAAGAGCTTTGGTCTGAAGACGGTTCAGACAGAGTGGTTAATACAGTATCATTGAAAAGTCAGATTCAGCGATTTACTTCAAGTTTCATGGGATACACTCAACATGATACACAGGAGTTTCTTCGTTACCTATTAGCAGGACTTCACGAAGATGTCAACAAGGTATATGAAAAACCAAAGCCCATGTTAACAGAAATTGATGACAAACTTAGTGACATTGAGAAAGCACAAGAATCTTGGTTGAGAAATCCGAGAATGGACAACTCCAAAATTGTGGATAACTTTGTAGGTCAATTAAAATCAACACTCAAGTGCACACACTGTGGTCACTTTTAAGTTACCTACGATCCTTTTTGGGATTTATCCCTTTCTATACCCCAAAGAACAGGTCAATTACGACTTTCACAATGTTTAGATTCGTTTACAAGAGAAGAAACACTCGACGGTGATGAGAAACCAACATGTTCAAAATGTAAGGAAAGAAGTCGATGTACTAAATCATTCTTAATTCATAAATTTCCGAAAATATTGGTTATTCACCTGAAGCGCTTTTCGCAAACAAAAAGATTTAGTGGAAAACTTAATGTTGCAATAGAATCTCCAATAGAAGGGCTTCATATGAGCCATTACGCGGCTGATAATGTGGCACCTTGTATGTACAGCCTCTACGCTATATCAAATCACAGTGGAACCACTTACAATGGTCACTACACAGCATATTGCCGACATCCCTTCACGGGACAGTGGCACGAATATAACGATTCAAGGGTGCTATTAATATCGTGGAAATCTTTAGTCAGTGGAGTAGCATATGTTATCTTCTATGAACAAGATGACACAAAGTCCCACATTTAAGTTCAATAATTTTTTTTATTAGTTTTTAAATTGTATATTTTCATTGTGAACCAATGTCTTATTTGGTTTTTTCTGCAAAATTTAAATTTATAAATTTATTTATATATATATATGTACATATATAAATATATATATATTTATACATATAGTTTCGTTGTTTCTTGGTCTTTTCTTTTTCAATTATATACCTATTGTTCATTTTGGATTCTTGGGTTTAAAGACCATTTGTGAAAACATTTAACTTGTAGTTAATACATTTATATTTAACGTTTCGGTCTTATTATGACCTTCATCAGAAATAAAATTTGTTAAAACTAAAAGAAATGGTACAGGTTACAATAGAATTTCAAAAGCAAAACAAATAAATCTTACCTTCAACAGAACATTCACTTGATCTTTTAACATACTTTATAGATATTTAGTAAGTATCACATAATATAATAAAACTTACATTTAAACAAAACGAGCATTTTAAAAACATAACAGACATCGATGGAAGTTTTGGATTCAAATATACTTGTATTTGTTCTATATAATGAAAGCAGTAACGATGTTTTAATTTGCCTTTTTTTATTTTGACTGGTATTGAAATGAATTATATATATATATATATATATATATATATATATATATATATATATATATATATATATATATATAGGGAGTGGTAATAAATTTATTGTATTTGAAATGTGTCTTGTGTTTTTCTATGTTTTTAAGTTTTTATAATATCATTATAAATATTGCAGATTTTTTGTGTGTCTTTAAATTTCGTAAATTTAAAGACCTGAAGGGACCGAGCAGAGCATTCACTAGATTTGGGCGTACAAAGAACTCAGTACATTGGGAATATTATGAACACCGTCGTAATTATACTAACCAAGTCATTTTTGCGAAAAAAGCGTGTATTTAATTCTTCATGAGAAATAAAACTATCAAAGATATGTGGAATAAGTTAAGAAACTTAGGCGTGATGGCTGTAAAGAAACAATCGCTATCTTCTTATGAAACACTAGGTGATCTATCTGAAACTTTATTGTATTATGCTAATAATAAGCTTGATAATGTAGGCGATTTTACATTTAAGGAAACTACTGATAACGAGGTTTATAGAGTACTTCTTGGTATTAAATCAAATGCGAAGGGACTAGACGATATCCCTTTTACATTATTACTTCACAGTTGTCCATACACGTCTTACCCTTTATTACGCATATCATTAACACTTCTATCCAATCAAAAACGTTTCCCAATGAATGGAAATAAGCCAAAGTAATTCCGATACCTGAAATCCCTAGCCCTGAAAACTTATCCTGCCTCAGACAAGTAAGCATATTATGCGCATTGTTCAAGGTTTTTGAAAAAATTATGTTCGAGCAAATGAGATTTTGTGGACTACTATAATCTAATACCCGAAAACCAATTTGGCTTCAGTACAGCTGTACCACAGCTTTACTAAAAGTAAATTATGATATTCAACGCGCACTAGATGATAAATAACTATTGATTCTAGTCCTTTCAAATTATATCAAAACCTTCGATCGGATAAAGCATGCATTACTTTTAAAAATACTTCACTTCTATGGCTTTAACACAAGTGCTATTGAACTAGTAAGTAGTTACCGAACCAACAATAGAGAACAAAGGATATTTTTCAATGGAAAGTCTTCTGATAGTCAGCTGTAAAAAATGGAGTCCCACAAGGATTCATTCTTGGTCCCTTATTATTTATTCTTTATACAACTGAACTCCAGAAACATCTTGAATGGTGTCGGTACCACTTATATAGGGTGTCCAGAAACTCTTCTGCTAAATGAAAACTTGAGTTACTAGAGGAAATTTTAAGTCGATTTAGCTCAAATTACCTCAATCCGAAAATGCTTCCTAAGGGAGCTACAGCCCTTTGAAGAAGACGTCCTCATATGAGTTTTCTTCAAATTACTCAAAAATACCGTTACTTTAAGTATTCAAACTTGGTATAATCAATAAATAGTTACAAACCAGTCATTTGCTGTAAATAAGCGTGTCAGTTGGGGGGACCAACAGGTCCTTTTATTAAAAAAAACTTTATTTTCAAGTTTTTTATGTATCCGACACCGAATTTGGAAAATTCAAGATAATTTTCATAAAAAATATTCTCTTCTTTCAAATCGATATCATGAACCGCTTTCAAGAAAAATAAATTTAAACTTTTTGTGTTTCTTATATAAAATCATGTTGGATTATAATCTGTAATATCAAGTTGGCTTTGAAAAATCAACAAATTGTACAGATACTGGTAACAAAAGTCGTAAGTATTAAGTTGCTTACATTGTTTTGGAAATTTTAAATTAATTTTACTTCGAAAGGGTATAAAACAACAATCAACATAAAAAAAACAAAGTTAGAGATAATTACCAACAGAAATAAGAGAATTAATTTTACAACATATGCTCTACATGATGACCATTTGTCTCAATACACAAATTTATTCTTTTCTCTAAAGATCGTCTAATTTTTGCAAAATTTCCTGCATTATTTCTAATTTCATTACAAGCGTTTTGAATTCTTTGCCACAACTGATTACGGGTTTCTATTAGAGCAGCATAGACAAATGATTTTAAATAACCCCAAATACAAAAATCACAGGGTTTAAATCTGGAGATCTTGGGGGCCAATTAACTGGACCACCTCTTCCAGTCCATTTATCGTAATAGTTATTGTCGAGATATTGACTAACCTCTTTACTAAAATGAGCTGGGTAGCCGTCGTGCATGAACCATGAATTATTTCGAATCATCACGGGAACCTCATCTATTAAATCAGGTAAAACATTTTGTAGGAAATTAAGATATTCTTGTCCTGTTAAACGGTTAGGAAGCTCTACGTGTCCCAGAAGCTGATTACCGATTACACCTATCCAAACATTTATACTAAATCTTTGCTGGTGCTTTTTCTCTATTGTTGCATGAGGATTATCACCAATGTAGGCATAATAATGTGCATTATGTAAATTAAAAATTCCGTCTCTGGTAAACGTAGATTCATCGCAAAATAAAATATTGGAAAAGAATTTAGGATCCTGATTTTTTTTGTTCCGCAACCAGTTTGAAAAATATATGCGGGCAGGGAAATCACCATCTACCATGGGACGAACTTTTTGAAAATGGAAAGGATGAAGGTTTTCTTTATGAATAATATTCCATATGGAAGACTTGGAAATGCCAGGATACATAGCAGCGAGTCTTCTGGTGCTAACCTCAGGATTATTTTCAATTTCAATCAAAATATCGTCTTCGTATTCCATTGTCACAGCAGGTCGTCTACCAGTTTCAGTATTTTTAGATACTACTGAGCCACTTTCTCTTAATCTTTGGTGTACGGCTACAAATGTTGCGCGAGCAGGATGCCTTCTGTTTGGAAATTTTTCCGCATATCTTCGCTCTGCTGCACGAGCGTTACAATGTACTTCCCCATAAACTAAATGCATATCAGCATATTCTTCATACGAAAAATAAACTATTTTGATCAAATTAACTATTATTTTTTATCTTTCACACACAATAACAATAATAACTGTTTAGAAACAAAATAATTTGACACATTGTCGGATTTTGTTGGTTTTTCAAAGCCAACTTGATATTACAGACATGCTTTTATGTAACAAACACAAAAAGTTTAAATTTATTTTTCTCGAAAACGGTTCATGATATCGATTTGAAAGAAGAACATTTTTTATGAAAATTATCTTGAGTTTTCCAAATTCGGTGTCGGATACATAAAAAACTTTGAAATAAAGTTTTTTTAATCAAAATACCTGTTGGTCCCCCCAACTGACCCGCATGTGATGGATCTGGATAACATTTATTTACATCAAACGACTAGATTGTAACTGTTTATTGATTGTACCAAGTTTGAATATTTTAAGTAACGGTACTTTTGAGTAATTTGAAGTAAACTCATATGAGGACAGCTTCTTCAAAGGGCTGCAGCTCCCTTAGAAAGCATTTTCGGATTGAGGTAATTTGAGCTAAATCGACTTAAAATCACCTTTAGTAACTGTAGTTTCCGTTTGGTAGGAGAGTTTCTGGACACTTTCAAGAACCTAATACTATTAACAAAAAAAGTGACCATAATAATCCAAGTGATATTTATTATTACTTACTAACTATTGATAATGAAAATAACTAAATTTTAAATACTTATTCGTAATCAAAACTTTATAAATAGAAGTTTCAAATATTTTTTATAAAAATTTTTATTTTGGGTAATTGATAATAATATTTCAGATAATTTTATATAAAACGAATTCGTTATAATCTTTTATTATAATTTTAAATATCTATGAACAAATTATTAACATGATATATAGTATATTAATTTGACATCGAGTTGGATATAATAAAAGAATATTTTAATATCTAATAACCTTATATTATCATAACCTATATTCTTCTTTTGTTTCCAACAATTTTAGCATAAATAAAAAAGGAAATGTATTTAATAAAATTTCTATCAACATGACATATGATTAAAAACACTTTTAAAAAGTTAAAATAGCAGTACATTTAGCAATTTATTAAAACAATTATTCCAATTTCTTAATCCTTAAAATGGAAATACCACTTTCTGAAAGGATAGAAAAACAGTAAGAAGAGTTTTCTTCAATAACATTGCCGTTACCCCAATATTCTACGTCAAAATTGGGTTACTCAAACATTAAGCGTCTTTCACCGACGGTTTGGTATGTGTCGATATTCACCGGACAATTAAAAATCAAATGCTATTGTATTTAAGTCTATGAAAAATTATGCAGTTTGCGAAAAAGTTTTTAAACAAATATCACATTTGAATGGCTTTTGTCCTGTGTGACTACGCAGTTGACTATTTAAAGAACATTTCTGCGAAAAAGTTTTTAAGTAAATGCCACATTTGCATGGGTTTTTTCCTGTGTGGATACGCAAATGTAGATTTCAATTACTTTTCCAAGAAAAAGTTTGTAAACAAATATCACATTTGAATGGCTTTTGCCATGTGTGACTATGCAATGCGTGTTTAAAGAACATTTCTGCGAATAGGTTTTTAAGCAAATGCCACATTTGACTGGCTTTTCTCCTGTGTGACTGTGCAAATGTGTATTCAATTAACTTTTATTTGAAAAAGTTGTTAAACAGATGTCACATTTGATGGCTTTTCTTCTGTGTGGATACGCAAATGTTTATTTAAATTACTTTTTTGCGAAAAAGTTTTTAAACAGATATCACAATTGAATGGCTTTTGTCCTGTGTGACTACGCAAATGCGTATTTAAAGAACCTTTCTGCGAAAAAGTTTTTAAACAAACATCACATTTGAATGGCTTGTGTCCTGTGTGACTATATAAATGCGTATTTAAAGAACATTTCTGCGAAAAATGTTTTAAGCAAATGCGACATTTGAATGGCTTCTCTCCTGTGTGGATACGCAAATGTTTATTTAAATTACTTTTGTGCGAAAAAGTTTTTAAACAGATATCACATTTGAATGGCTTTTCTCCTGTGTGACTACGCAAATGTTTTCTTAAACTACTTTTGAGCGTAAACGTTTTGAAACAAATGCCACATTTACATGGCTTTTTTCCCGTGTGACTGTGCAAATGTGTATTCAATTGAATTTTATGTAAAAAAGTTTTTAAACAAATGTCACACTTGAATGGCTTTTCTCTTTTGTGGATACGCAAATGTTTGTTTAAATTACTTTTGTGCGAAAGCGTTTTTAAACAAATGTCACATTTGTATGGCGTTTCTCCTGTGTGACTGCGCAAATGTGTATTCAATTGAATTTTATGTGAAAAAGTTTCCAAACAAATGTCACATTTGAATGGCTTTTCTCCTGTGTGACTACGCAAATGTCTATTTAAATCACAATTCTGTGAAAAAGTTTTTAAACACATGTCACATTTGTATAACTTTTCTCCTGTGTGAATACGCAAATGTACATTTAAATTACTTTTCCGCGAACATGTTTTTGAACAAATCTCACATGTGAATGGCTTTTCTCCTGTGTGAGTACGTATATGTGTAATTAAACTACTTTTCCGTATAAAAGTTTTCGAACAGATGTCGCATTCGAATGGCGTTTCTCCAGTATGACTACGCGAATGTGTATTTAAATCAAATTTCTGTGAAAATGTTTTTAAACAAATATCACATTTGAATGGCTTTTCTCCTGTGTGAATACGCAAATGTACATTCAAATTACTTTTCCGCGAACATGTTTTTGAACAAATCTCACATGTGAATGGCTTTTCTCCTGTGTGTGTACGTATATGTGTAATTAAACTACTTTTCCGTATAAAAGTTTTCGAACAAATGTCGCATTCGAATGGCGTTTCTCCAGTATGACTACGCGAATGTGTATTTAAATCAAATTTCTGTGAAAATGTTTTTAAACAAATATCACATTTGAATGGCTTTTCTCCAGTGTGAATACGCAAATGTGTATTTAAACTACTTTTCTGTGTAAAGGTTTTCGAACAAATGTCACATTTAAAAGGCTTTTCTCCTTTGTGAACACGCAAATGTGTATTCAAACTACTTTTCAGCGAAAAAGCTATTAAACAAATGTCACATTTGAATGGCTTTTCTCCTGTGTGATTACGCAAATGTTTATTTAAATCATATTTCTGTGAAAAAGTTTTTAAACAAATGTCACATGTGAATGGCTTTTCTCCTGTGTGAGCCCGCAAATATATGTGTAAATCACTTCTCTTCAATTTCTGACTTTCATCTATACCTAACATGAACTTATCAGTGAATCCTATATCCTGCAACTCTGTTTTCAAATCATGTTCAACTATTTCAATTTCAGTTTTTACATCTTCATCAAGATTGCTGCGATTGGTAAGATCATTTACTTGCCTTTTTCTGCAACTCTTATTGTTCTGGTGAAACTTCGTTTTATATAGTAATTTCGTCGGCTTCATACAATGATTTGTAGAAAAATGAATACTGTGTTCTATTCGTTTCGTGTATAAATTTCCACAAAACCCACAGATCATAATCCCAGCATTATTATTTGGGTTTGCATGTTTTTCATGTTGTCGTTGTCCTGCAAAAAGAGAAGTAAATCTAATTTTTCTAAGGTTTTAATTTGTATGAGGAAATAAAAACACTAAAATGTTTGTGAAGGTATAGGTACCTACATATTTTAAAAGGGTGATAACAATATCAGGGTTAAAAATTATTTTAGAAGTACATTGAGCACAACTAACATAAATGTTGTATGTAAGTATTTAAATTATTAGTATTTCACGTAACATGTAAACTTTATTCAAGTTAACTTGTGAAAATAATAAAAAAACGTAATTAATGAAACAAAATGTGTGATCATTTAAAACAAGTCTTTCAATGTCTGTATCTCAACTCCACTACTCGTGCCTCTTTTTCCTTACATCTCCTCCGCTGCATTTTGTCGCTCTGGGAGGTTGGGTGGGGAGTACTCTCGTCATTACTGTAACGGTTGTTGACATTGTTGCCACATGAGGACGGCGACGTTACACAGTACTGAACAACAACTAATACACAAAATAAAGATATAAATAAATAAAAGTTGAGAAGCGCCACAGTATAGCGTATACGAAGACCTCTAAACAGTAACTTCAGCTTAATGAAGATTTAAATTACCGAACGTGTCTAATAATTAATACAATAACAAAACAACGAAACATAAGAACTCTCTATCCAATAAAAATAATACGAAGTGCAAACGAAACACAACCACAGATTAAGTATTTTGGATGAAAATGTTACTGACAAGATTTTTAAAAATGACAGCTGTCAGAAGAGGTCAAAATATATCCTTGTGAATAGAACATAATTAATGTCGTTTGTCGCTATTTCTTTTCAACATTATGAGGTCATAATAACTGTCTTTAAATGCATTTGAAAAGAGGGCTTTAATAAGAAGAAGACAAAACCAATGACAAATAACCTGAAATTGTCATCTCACCTTTTATTAAAACGGAACAATTCAATAAATAATGGATGTATCGTATGTATGGATAGTAATCCACATTTGTTTCGTACGACGACCCAAACTGAATTGTCCATAAATGCATGGGGAGGAATCGTAGGAGATACTGTTATAGGACCATTCTTTTTTGATAGCCTCACTGGAAGAAGGTATTACAATTTTCTGAAAAAATATTTGGGAGAATTATTGGAGGAAGTTGATTTAAACACAAGAGTTAACTTGTGGTTCCACCAAGATGGAGCATCTGTACATTATGTTCGTTGTGTACGTCAGTGGTTAAACAGACATTTTACCGACAGGTGGATAGGACGTGTTGGACCAATTTCGTGGCTTCCTCGATCTCCAGATCTCACACCCATGGATTTCTTTTTATGGGAATACATCAAGCAACTTGTATATCAAACAGAACCTACTACCAGAGAAGACATGAAAGAAAGGATTCGTAACGCATTTTCCACAATAACTCCAGCTATGTTAGAAAGAGTAAGATCCTCGTTTTTGAAAAGAATTGAGAAGTGTATGGAAGTAAATGGTCGCCGTTTTGAACACTTGACATACTTTTTATAAAATGTCAATGTTTATTTATGTAAATGTAAGTATTTTTATAACATACTGTTTATGATTACTTAATTATTTCGTAAAGACTGCAAACTGCTTTTATATTTATTAGTACTATAATGACATTAGCCTATTTACAGTAAACAGAAATATTGCTTCCAACATAATTTCGATTAAGTCTTTCCTTCCTCTAATGGTAAGAGTAAAAATAAAAAATATTTTAGATGCATCCTAAATTACGATTAAAATACTTGTTTTTGACCATTATCAAAAAATATTTACGGTTTTCCATTAACTTATACCCTAAATGTACTACATCATTTGAAATATTATTAATCGTACTAACAAATTGTAAAAAGACTTATAGGGTGATTCATTTAAAAATTTTGTTATATTGCTTGATTTGCGTTTTGTATCACCCTGTATTAAAGAAGCCACAGATAAAGAAGTAATTAATACTGAGCACAGCCAATGATATGAGAATGATAATTGAATACAAAGACCTGCTAATTTATTTTGATTTACTGTTTTGCAGAGTGTTAAAGATGAGGTCTTTTTTGCCAATAATTGGCCATGTCTTTTGAAACACCCATATAAATATTAGAATGCTATATTTTTGTAACGCTCTCGGTGAGATCTTTTTGATTCTTGAACAAAATATAGTACGTTTCATTTAAAACAGTCCACCTCGATATTTGACAGTATTCATTAAATTTCAAGGAAATGCTGAAACAGGTCCATTTTTGTTCTAAGAGGGACACGTTTTTACGATACAGGCATCTGTCATTTGTCAACCCCCTTCCTTCCACTTCTCCAACCCCTTATTTTGAATAGGGAAAATACCATGTGTAGCACATCATTGGAAAGGCATTCAGATGGAGTATTGTCAACGATTTTTTTCGATATTTACACCGTCTTTGCAAAAAATAGTCGTAATTAATTTAAAGTGCAATACCTCTTAAAATGAAATGCAACGCCTATGGTTTGCTAATGCGTCATTTCTTCTGTCAAATCAAAAGTAAATTAAAGGAAATTTTTCAAAAAATTTGTAATTTGATACTAAGACATTGTTGATAGTTAATAAATTTAGATATTTTTTGAATACTACCAATATTCTATTGCAGAATGAGTTGAAATTAATTCCATATTTTTTGAAAACGGTAAGTGTGCAAGAAGAACAGCGAATTTATTTAATTAGTCGTTGCGTTTCATTTTTAAGAGGTGTGGCACTTTTTGCAAAGACGGTGTAAAAATAAAAAAAAAATCGTTTACGACCATTATGTCTGAATACTCCATATGCCTTTCTAATGATGTGCTACACATAGTATATTCCCTATTTAAAAATAATGGTTTGGGGAAGTGGAAGGGAGGGGGTTGACAAATGACAGACTTCAATCGTAAAAATGTGTCCCCCCTAGAACAAAAATTGAGCTGTTTCAGCATTTCCTTAAAATCTAATGAATACTGCCTAATATTGAAGTTGTAGAAGGTGGACTCTTCTGTTTGGTTTCGAGACTCCGAACTAGAAGACATTACCGCGCTCTTGAAGAGAACCAAAAAGCATAGTATTAGCCAGGAAAATAGTTGTTGTCCTGTCCATTTCAAAATTATTAATATTTATATATTTTAGGCGCTGTTGCATTGTGTATACTTAAACTTTTTTTACATGTTTTACAAAACTTTTCTACAGATTCAATTTTCTTTAAACACTACTGTAACGAAGTTTTTACGTTACTAACTAAATACTATAATCAAAGAAAAATTTGTAAACTACCCAACACATTTGAAGCCTTATTTCAGGATAATAATTATGATAAACTAATAATATTTTTAAAATTAATTAATATTCCCAGATAGCACGCTAGTTTGCTGCAAACTTGCTTGATTTTTGATATTGAGTTGCTCAAGCAAATTTGTCATATTAAGCGTGAAACAAGTTTGCAACAAAATTGCCATGTCAAAGGTGAATATGAAAAATTGTTGCAAATTTGATGCAAATTTAAAAAAAACATTTTATTGTTTTTGTATTTAACCGTAATCAATTTTATCACTTATATGCGAATAAGCTCAAAGAACAAAAAAAGGTATTAGGTAGTAGAATAATGTTTAAATATTCATAAAATTTAGACATATCATCGTTGCGACCGAATACTATTTTATTTAAAGATCAGAGTTTCACTACGAAAAGAAGAAGATTAACATAACCTTACACAATGAACTGTTCGTTGTTCGTTGAGGGTCAGACGCCATTAAATATGAATATTTTAATGGTGAGTTTTGGTGGTTTTATCTAGAAAAGAGTGTTTTCGCGTGTTATTAGTGTTAGTGATTCTATATCGTTATAATAGTTGCCAGAGACCCTGAAATTCTATCACGATTCTATATAGTGATTTTCGTTGTATAGATGTAAGTATCTTATTTTTATATATAAAAATAATGTTTGTGTAAGAATATGCGTCTATTAATATGAATTGTGTTTATTTAACTTCAATTTCCAATTACTGATTAAACAAAGTAGGAGAATAAGTTATAGAGCACGTGGGTTTCTTTTATTTATAATAGATAATTATTAATTTTTTGATTTCTGAAGTAGTTTATATAGTCATACAAGTTTTATTATTTTATTACAGGTTGTAATTGAAGTTCAGCTGGCTACCCTATTCAATTAGTGACTGACCTAACAGAAGGCTTAAACAGAGTGGAGTAGAAGGTTGACTCCATTTTATCCCAAACAGAGAATACTGCCAGAGCTCCAAATCATAATGACAATTGGGAAAATATGCAACAAATTTTTGTTTTTAAATCAAATTCAAATAGGCAGATATTGAATAAAATTAAAACAAATTGTTGAATTTGAATTACCCTTATATATTTTTTTGTTTAATATTTTCGTAAAAACAAAATTGATACACATTTTCTTATTGTAAACTTGTTTCTTTTTCGAAAAAAATGTCTTTCAATAAAACACAAATGAAATTGTTTGAATTAGTTTATCACAATTCAACCTTTGTTTCAGAGCTGAGAGACAACAACGAAAAAATGATGTAAATAATATAGGTTAATAAAAGTTCTTAAATTTGTTTGTCTACTTCATTTAAAACTACAAGTGTGCCGTAGATGCTAATAAAAGTCGTTGACATCTATGATAAAGGAGGAAATGAATACCAGCAAGTCCCTGTGGGATATATACTATTCTGACATTTGACACCCAGTTGTGACTTGTGACAAGTTTGAGTTTATAAACTTTAAGCAAGTTTCATATGGCTGACTTGGTGCAACTTTGATATGTGGTAACTAGCAAGTTTGCTTTATACTTGCAGCAAGTTTGTGAACTTGCTGTAGCAAACTTAATGCAAGTTTAGAAGTTTTATGTGTCAAATATGATGTAAGTTTGTAACAAGTTTAAATTGCTATTTGGGTTGTAACACAGTTTCTTTTTCGTTACTAATCATTTTAAGGTTTCCGAATTTACTTTTATTTAATATTATCTAACCGTTAAATATGTAGAAATTACTTAGATATGAAATATTAATTCTAGATGTAACGAAGTTTCTTTTTCGTTACTAATCATTTAAAGGTTTCCGAATTTACTTTTATTTAATATTATTTAACCGTTAGATATGTAGAAATTACTTGGATATGAAATATTAATTCTAGATGTAACGAAGTTTCTTTCCTGTTATTGATTTTAAGTTTCCGAATCCACTGTTATTTAATATTGCTTATAACCCGTAATATGTGTAGAGATCACTTTGATAAAATATTCATTCCGGATTTTTATTTGAAAATTTCAAATGTTGACCGCGATCCGATGGTAAAATTTATGTTTAACCCTACCGCGGAATACTGAGTAAGGAGCGCGCAGGTCGAACTAGCGGAAGAGAGGGAAAAGCAGTTTGAAACCTGGTAGGTGATAGTCGACAGAGAGTAGTATCGAGTCCCGAGCTCTACCCGCCGGCAATAGAACAACGCTCCGAAAGTAAGCAATTAAATCAATTTATTTACCGTTCTTGTAATTGTTTTTTTCTCTTTAAGTAGTTTCTTTTTGAATTTTCTTAGAATAATTGAAAATCAAAACATAAATGGTCTTTTCAATAGATTTTTGAATTTCTACTTTGAATTTATAGAATATTAGATATTTCATTTTCACTATAAGCATTAGTGGTTTCGTGATATAGCAGAAATCGAACTGTTATCCGTTTCTTTTGAATGTTTTGAATAATTTTTTTCCCGTTTTTCTTTTTAAAATAAAAACATTGAAGCAATAACTGTGAAGGTAAGAATATCTGAAAATTATAATAACAGTGGTTTTTAAATAGATATTTGTATTTTGAATTTATAAAATATTAGATATTTCATTTTACTGCAAGCGTTAATGGTTTTGGTGATATATCATAAAAATAACGAGAAACAGTACATTCAAAATCTCGACGATATTTTATTGAGTGCTAACCCGATTCCCTGTTTTGCGATTCGATTGAAATATCAAAGACTTCCAGGTGTCTAGCCAGGGCTCTTCTGATATTTTAATTAGAAGGCGTATATTCCGTTAAATTGGAATCTTAAGGACTTCCAGGTGTCTAGCCAGGGCTCCTTGATATTTTAATTCCCGGATTTCAACCGTCAGTATCCCGTCCCGATTCCCTGCTCTGCGTTTCGGTTGAAATATCAAAGACTTCCAGGTGTCTAGCCAGGGCTCTTCTGATATTTTAATTAGAAGGCGTATATTCCGTTACATTGAAATCTTAAGGACTTCCAGGTGTCTAGCCAAGGCTCCTTGATATTTTAATTCCCGGATTTCAACCGTCAGTACCCCGTCCCGATTCCCTATTTTGCGTTTCGGATGAAATATCAAAGACTTCCATGTGTCTAGCCAGGGCTCTTCTGATATTTTAATTAGAAGTCGTATGTTCCGTTAAATTGAAATCTTAAGGACTTCCAGGTGTCTAGCCAGGGCTCCTTGATATTTTAATTCCCGGATTTCAACCGTCAGTACCCCGTCCCGATTCCCTATTTTGCGTTTCGGTTGAAATATCAAAGACTTCCAGGTGTCTAGCCAGGGCTCTTCTGATGTTTTAATTAGAAGGCGTATATTCCGTTAAATTGAAATCTTAAGGACTTCCAGGTGTCTAGCCAGGGCTCCTTGATGTTTTAATTCCCGGATTTCAACCGTCAGTATCCCGTCCCGATTCCCTGTTCTGCGTTTCGGTTGAAATATCAAAGACTTCCAGGTGTCTAGCCAGGGCTCTTCTGATATTTTAATTAGAAGGCGTATATTCCGTTAAATTGAAATCTTAAGGACTTCCAGGTGTCTAGCCAGGGCTCCTTGATATTTTGATTCCCGGATTTCAACCGTCAGTACCCCGTCCCGATTCCCTATTTTGCGTTTCGGTTTAAATATCAAAGACTTCCAGGTGTCTAGCCAGGGCTCTTCTGATATTTTAATTAGAAGTCGTATATTCCGTTAAATTGAAATCTTAAGGACTTCCAGGTATCTAGCCAGGGCTCCTTGATATTTTAATTCCCGGATTTCAACCGTCAGTATCCCGTCCCGATTTCCTGTTTTGCGTTTCGGTTGAAATATCAAAGACTTCCAGGTGTCTAGCCAGGGCTCTTCTGATATTTTAATTAGAAGGCGTAAGCTCCGTTAAATTGAAATCTTAAGGACTTCCAGGTGTCTAGCCAGGGCTCCTTGGTATTTTAATTCCCGGATTCCAACCGTCAGTACCCCGTCCCGATTCCCCGTTTTGCGTTTCGATTGAAATATCAAAGACTTCCAGGTGTCTAGCCAGGGCTCTTCTGATATTTTAATTAGAAGACGTATTTTCCGTTAAATTGAAATCTTAAGGACTTCCAGGTGTCTAGCCAGGGCTCCTTGATATTTTAATTCCCGGATTCCAACCGTCAGTACCCCGTCCCGATTCCCTATTTTGCGTTTCGGTTGAAATATCAAAGACTTCCAGGTGTCTACCCAGGGCTCTTCTGATATTTTAATTAGAAGGCGTATATTCCGTTAAAATTGAGATCTTAAGGACTTCCAGGTGTCTAGCCAGGGCTCCTTGATATTTTAATTCCCGGATTTCAACCGTTAGTACCCCGTCCCGATTCCCTGTTTTGCGTTTCGGTTGAAATATCAAAGACTTGGTGTCTAGCCAGGTCTCTTCTGATATTTTAATTAGAAGATGCATATTCCGTTAAATTGAAATCTTAAGGACTTCCGGGTGTCTAGCCAGGGCTCCTTGATATTTTAATTCCCGGATTTCAACCGTCAGTATCCCGTCCCGATCCCCTGTTTTGCGTTTCGGTTGAAATATCAAAGACTTCCAGGTGTCTAGCCAGGGCTCTTCTTATATTTTAATTAGGAGACGTATATTCCGTTAAATTGAAATCTTAAGGACTTCCAGGTGTCTAGCCAGGGCTCCTTGATATTTTAATTCCCGGATTTCAACCGTTAAATTTCTAGTCCCGATCCCCCGAAATTCCCGAAAGTGGTCCCACCACTTGGCCCGAGTTTTCGACAGTTTTATCCAAGAACCGGACCTTTTTTCGTATTTCCATTCCCGATCTCTAGAAGCATCGTGTACTCAATACTCACATTTATTCTGCATACCGGGTGCATCGAAAGTGATTGGACACTTTGCTAGCATCAATATAGACTCCGTTTAGTTGATTTCAATTTATTAACCTGTATATTGAAAAGACCCGTGAAATAGGAGTTTGCTTTTAACGCTTTTATATAAACATTGCCTTTGCTGATAAAAACTCTCTCGCTTTTGTCCTGCCCGCTTCGTCTCTGCTTTTCTGGGGAAACCAGAGTATGGGTTACCTTTAGGTGTGATAAGTTTTTTTTCTTCTGTATATAGATAACGATTTGAGTAGCTACAAAGCCTGTATTTATTAAATAAAAACATTACTGTAATATAACCTAACCGAACCTCTGTGTTTTACTGACCTATTATAGACGAGTACTTCCTTATGGTAGAGTAGTTGTTTGGCTTCACGAATTTTAGCTTCTCCGTAGTGTGGATCAGGATTTTAACATTTATTTCAGGACTAGCGAGAACATTTGTTTTATATATTTAGCAACCTCCTGAATTTTGACGACAATAGACCCCTGGAATTTACCGTACCTCCATCTGAGGCTACCTGGAACTCTCGACGAGTGAAGTCGAGGGGCCGTGGAGACAACCACGTTAAAAATCTGGCGCCCGAGAAAGTGTAAGGTGTCAGAAGTGACGTTTCCGAGGCGTTAAGAGGTAGAGCAAGAGGCCGCTACCGATAAACCACGCGCAGTGCAGCGCGCGGTCATCGCCTTAGGGAGGAAAAGCGCGTCACACTACATAGATGACTGAATATTAGGTTCAATTCACACATGAATTGATTCATTAATGTTTTAGATTTAGCACTAATTAGAAACAATAATAATAACATCAAAACGAAACTTTACAACAAACATACATGGTCAGGTAGATATTTAAATTTTAATTCATATCACTCTAAAAATCAAAACAAGAGCGTTATCATTGAATTAATAGATCAAGTTATACATCTAACTTCTCTTGATTATCGTCCAGAAATTTTAAAAAAGTAGAAGATATACTCATAGAAAGTGGTAATTCTCAAAACCTTATTAGAAACATTCAAAAACAACGAACATTAAAATATTACAATACCTCGAAATTTGAAACTAAGATTAATAGTCCACAAAAATATATAGCATTACCTTATACAAATGGTTTGTCAGAAAAATTAAAATATATACTTAAAAAACTAAATATTCAAGTATTTCATAAGTCACACTACCGTACATCAACTGCCTTCACATCTTTAAAAAACAAAAATCCAATTAAAAAACAATCTAACTTGATATATTCTATTTCTTGTCTTAATTGTCCAAAAAATATATCAGAATGACCATAAAATAAATTGTCATAAGTGCACACCCCCCCCTCTAAGGGCGGGGGTGGGGGTGACTTTGTAAAATAGTCGTAAAAATAAATTTTTGAATTTGGAATCAAATTCTACGTAATTTTCTACGTATACACCCAAAATTTCATTTAGATAACATGTTTTTTTTATAAAGTTATGCAAAAAAAAATGTTATCAAAAAATTGATTATTCAATGATGTAGAGTTCTCGGGTCTTGCATACTTCCATATATGATAAAAGAAATTTTTTCACGGGAATGTATTGAAGGATGATTATCTTTCATTTTAACCTAAATCAGTCATCCCCCACCCACCCCCTAAGGGCGGAGGTGGGGGTGACTTTGTAAAATAGTGGTGAAAATAAATTTTTGAATTTGGGATCAAATTCTACGTAATTTTTTACGTATACACCCAAAATTTCATTTTGATAACTTGTTTTTTATAAAGTTATGCAAAAAAAATGTTATCAAAAAATTGATTATTCAATGGTGTAGAGCTCTCGGGTCTAGCATACTTCCATATATGATAAAACATCTTTTTCACGGAAATGTATTGATGGATGATTATCTTTCATTTTGACCTAAATCAGTCATCCCCCACCCACCCCCTAAGGGCGGGGGTGACTTTGTAAAATAGTCGTAAAAATAAATTTATGAATTTGGAATCAAATTCTACGTAATTTTTTACGTATACACCCAAAATTTCATTTTGATAACTTGTTTTTTATAAAGTTATGCAAAAGATTGAATATTCAATGGTGTAGAGCTCTCGAGTCTAGCATACTTCCATATTTGATAGAAAAAACTTTTCGCGGGAATTTGTTGATGGATGATTACCTTTAATTTTAACCTAAATCACTCATCCCCCACCCACCCCCTGAGGGGTGGTGACTTGAGAAAAATTTCAAGTTCAAGATAAAATTATGTAAATTTAGGGCCGTACATAAAAAAATTCAAGGAAAACGATGACGTCGTTGGAATTTCATTTTTTCCAAAAATAAGGGTAACCACCCCCCAAAAAACCACCCCCGAAAAGGGAATTTCTTATTTAGTGTATTTTTTTGAGATTTCACGCATCGTATATGCTCTATCCCGAAAATGAAGTCTCCATGTCTTCCCGTTTCTTATATAACAGAGTGACCCAAGATCCAGAATCATCGCGTTTTCTGTGAAATTTTGTCAAAGTCCATACGAGAGAAAAATTTCATGTTTAAGATAAAAGTATGAAAATTTAGGGCTGTACATAAAAAAATTCAAGAAAACCGATGACGTCGTTGGAATTTCATTTTTTCCAAAAATCCACCCCCTAAAGGGAATTTTTTATTTTGTGTATTTTTTTGAGATTTCACGCATCGTATATGCCCTATCCCGAAAATGAAGTCTCAATGTCTTACCGTTTCTTATATAACAGAGTGACCCACGATCCAGAATCAACGCGTTTTCTTTGAAATTTTGTCCATACGTGAGAAAAATTTCATGTTTAAGATAAAATTATGATAATTTAGGGGCGTACATAAAAAAATTCAAGGAAACCGATGACGTCGTTGGAATTTCATTTTTTCCAAAAATAAGAGTAGCCACCCCCCAAAAAAACCACCCCTGGTAGGGAATAACTTTATCTTAAACTTGAAATTTTTCGCAAAAAAATACACTAAATAAAAAATTCCCTTTGGGGGTTGTTTTTTTTGGGGGTGGCTACCCTTATATTTGAAAAAAATAAAATTCCAACGACGTCATCGTTTTCCTTGCATTTTTTTACGTACGGCCCTAAATTTATATAATTTTATCTTAAACTTGAAATTTTTCTCAAGTATGGACTTTGACAAAATTTCAAAGAAAATGCGATGATTCTGGATCTTGGGTCACTCTGTTATATAAGAAACGGGAAGACATGGAGACTTCATTTTCGGGATAGGGTATTTACGATGCGTGAAATCTTAAAAAAATACACTAAATAAAATCCCCTTTCGGGGGTGGTTTTTTTGGGGGGTGGCTACCCTTAGTTTTGGAAAAAATGAAATTCCAACGACGTCATCGGTTTCCTTGAATTTTTTTATGTACGGCCCTAAATTTTCATAATTTTATCTTAAACATGAAATTTTTCTCACGTATGGACTTTGACAAAATTTCAAAGAAAACGCGATGATTCTGGATCTTGGGTCACTCTGTTATATAAGAAACTGGAAGACATGGAGACTTCATTTTCGGGATAGGGCATATACGATGCGTGAAATCTCAAAAAATACACTAAATAAAAAATTCCCCTTCGGGGGTGGCTACCCTTATTTTTGGAAAAAATTATATTCCAACGACGTCATCGTTTTCCTTGAATTTTTTTATATACGGCCCTAAATTTTCATAATTTTATCTTATACTTGAAATTTTTTCATCATCACCCCTTAGGGGGTGGGTGGGGGATGACTGATTTAGGTTAAAATGAGAGATAATCATCCATCAAAACATTTCCGCGAAAATTTTTTTTCTATCAAATATGGAAGTATGCTAGACCAGAGAGCTCTACACAATTGAATAACTAATTTCTTGATAAAATTTTTTTTGCATAACTTTATAAAAAAACAAGTTATCAAAATGAAATTTTGGGTGTATACGTGAAAAATTACATAGAAATTGATTTCAAATTAAAAAATTTATATTTGCGACTATTTTACAAAGTCACCCCCACCCCCGCCCTTAAGGGGTGGGTGGGGGATGACTGATTTAGGTTAAAATGAAAGATAATCATCCATCAACACATTACCGCGAAAAGTTTTTTTCTATCAAATATGGAAGTATGCTAGAGCCGAGAGCTCGACACCATTGAATAATCAATTTTTTGATAACATTTTTTTCGCATAACTTTATAAAAAAACAAGTTATCAAAATGAAATTTTGGGTGTATACGTAAAAAATTACATAGAAATTGATTCCAAACTAAAAAAATTATATTTGCGACTATTTTACAAAGTCACCCCCACCACCGCCCTTAAGGGGTGGGTGGGGGATGACTGATTTGGGTTAAAATGAAAAATAATCATCCGTCAACACATTACCGCGAAAAGTTTTTTTCTATCAAATATGGAAGTATGCTAGACCCGAGATCTCTACACCATTGAATAATCAATTTTTTGATAACATTTTCTTGCATAACTTTATAAAAAAACAAGTTATCAAAATGAAATTTTGGGTGTATACGTAAAAAATTACGTAGAATTAGATTCCAAATTCAAAAATTTATTTTTACGACTATTTTACAGTCACCCCAACCCCGCCCTTAGGGGGTGGGAGGGAGATGACTGATTTAGGTTAAAATAAAAGGTAATCATCCATCTATACATTCCCGCGAAAAGTTTTTTTCTATCAAATATGGAAGTATGCTAGACCCAAGAGCCCTACTCCAACGCATATTTCCACTTAGGGTCACTAGCAATATTAGATATATGACAAATATAATTAAGTTAGGTTAGATTTCCCGGTTAAAGCTAACTTTAGCGTCCTAAAGGGAAATGGCTATTTAGCAGTTGACAACGCTTACCACTTACCGATTGCCATTTTGCTTACAAGCGTTTTTATCTGCCATACTCACCCAATTAATGTAACTTACCTTTTGATTTAGTTCGCCTTCCTCCTTTACATTTTAAATGTTTAAATTTGTTTCTTATGATGTGTATATTAACATTATGAGAGATGTCCCTCTCTATTTTAATTGCAATTTTAGATTCCTCAACTACTTGAACTATGTTTAGATCATCATTGATTTCTTGTTTAATAGGATGCATACTATCAATATTTACATTTTCAAAAATTGCCCTAGACACTTCGTCACTCACTTCTTGTTTAACGTCCACATTCCAAACAAAATCATCGTGGTTAGCGATTTCTTCCTTGACGACATTTTGCTCAATAATTGCCATAGTCACTTCGTCGCTCTATTCTTGTTTAACGTCCATATTCCAAACAAAATCATCGTGGTTAGCGATTTCTTCCTTGACGACATTTTGCTCAATATCCATTCTGACTAGATTATATCAAATTAATAATAATTAAAATAAATGTTATTTGAACTAAAAAAGCCAAGCAAATAAATAATGAACGAGGAAATACATTCTTCTTCTATTTCCATAGCACATTAAACAACAAAGAATATATACACGAATTGAACAACGCGACACTAATAGCGGTCTCGACTGACTGCACTAAGCTGCACTCCATAGAGAAATAAACATTTCCAATATAAATTGAAAATGAACGTATGTGTGGTGTCATTGGTAACAATTTCTTAGGACCAAACGAGTTTCCTCGTAATTTGAATGGTTAGAAGTGAGAACTACTTACATTTTTTGCAAAATGATTTCATTAATCTATTGGAAGAGTTGCCGCTAGGACAAAATATGTGGTTCATGCGAGATGGTGCACCGCCGTATTATACGAGACAAACGTCGAGACGAGTCAAAACATATTTAAATAATAAATTTCCTGAACGCTAGATTGGTCGTGGTAGCCATTTACCTTGGCCAGCACGTAGTCCAGACTCGAATCCTCTCGATATCGGTGTATGGGATGCAATGAAACAACTTGTTTATAAGGATCCCATAATATCAGCGACCAACTTTGGGAAGAAATAAATAGAGCAGTGGTTTTTTTATCCAATGATGTTGTTTAATATGAGACGATCTTTTATGGAACGTGTAGATGAATGCATCGACGAGAATGGAGGATATATCTGTTATATATGTGATGACAGGCCCCTATTCTGTAACTCAAGCGAGTGCTCGTGCACGAGCTCTCTCACAATTTAACGTTACTGCGCATGCCACTCCCCTAAATATCATAAATCCGTATTCTCTAAGGTAGGAGAGTGCTAACATACTCCTATGCGACTACTCTACTGGGTAAAAGCAGGGGAGTAAGAGAACGGACTTGCGCAAATCTTTAGTCACAGAATAAATATAAATAAGAGGCCAATAAAATGATGACAAGGACCGTTTTATTTTTGTTCTTTGACTAAACCTCAAAAATCAAAGATTAATCATAATCAACGAGTTTTCTATGTTGTATGTTGTTGGATTGTTGTATTTAAAACAGTAAACAGGTTTAATTTTAATTGAACAAGTGGTTTGGTTCACAGTACAGACTTAGTTTTTAGTTGTTATTTATTTTTAAAGAAGAGTTACACTTTAGTTTTTGTGGTTTTTAATTTGGCGTAAATTTTCCATTACGCAATTCTGGATGATTGTTGATAAATTCTATTAACAATGTTTTTTGTGCTTTACACAACATTATTATCGTCTTTTTTAATATAGTAAATAACTAATACACAAAACTGAAATATACACACTACTCAAATCACCCACAAATAACAACGTTGAACAACAACAGAATCTAAAAATATTTCTTCGTTCCTTATCCTCATATAACCTAAAGTACATTTAAACTACTAAATAGTAGGTCAAAACTGGCCATTTCATTTGGGAACGCTGAGCCAAATGTAGTGGAGTCGCCGATTCATCGTGAATACGGCTTTAAGAATTATGTGAGTGAGGAGTGAGAGAGTACTCATACCAATGAATAGTCGTGCACGATCTCTCGCTTGAGTTACAGAATAGGGACCCAGAGGTCACGTCAATTGTTAGAGAATCAAAAGAATGTTTTGTTAAAATCTACTATAAAACCAATAAAGGATTAAATCAGTTAATTGTTTTAACAATCCTATACAATATCGAACATTCAATGTGACACAATTGAAGTTATAATGTTATTTACCTTAGTTTTTTTATTTTGTTTTCTAAATGTTTTCAATAATAATCATGCAGCTGATCCCTAAAATGCGATTATATCGTAAACGGTTAAGTTTTAAGGTTAATAACAAGTTTACTTTTTTTCTATTAAAATAACATGGCTTTAATACTCTTTCACAAAAATACCGCTAACTAAAACAACAAAAAAAAATTGAGTACATTACTTAAGGACCCTGTATAGGTATAAATCATTCGATTTTTGGGATAAATTACCAGATATCTATGTGAAAATGTATTATAGAAATAATTCTGTTCATGATATAATATAAATAGATCGCAAGCATATACGCTTCGCGGTTCGTTGCGCAAACTTCACTCGTTCTATAAAACGAGTCATTGTTTTACAAATAACTATTAGAATATAGTAAATTACGTGTTTGTGAATATGCAACAAAATTTGAAGGAGTAACAGTAAAGTCAACTACAGAGAAAAGTGCAGCAATACTCTGAAAATTCCAAATAAAAAAGATATCAAGCAAATCTTAGTTGCTGTAGAAAATTTTTGAATCATTCCGTTTAGTTTTAACGCCATATTTAAATTAACTCGCATAGCATCTGGAAAAATAGCTCCCGACAATGTTGTGAAATCGTTAACTGATTTCAAAATTAACGGTAAGTTATATGTGGAATATAAAATAGAATATGGGCCTATCTCCAAAATACGCAATTAGCTATTTCGTCCCGCTTTGGTACCCTACTTTGGTCTGTCAAATCACATACCGAGATCTGCAGCACGGTTACTGAAATTGGTAGCTTTCTATCCTTGTCTAAAGTAGTTTTTGTCTTGCTTTTTATTTGTAAACAAACAAAGTCGTTGAAACGAATTGCATTTTCAGCCAATATTCTAAAATTCTTTAAATTTTGTCTGTTTTTTCTTTTTTTTTTTGTCTAGTAATAATGGAATTTGTTGATTTTATTATAAATGGCTAGAAGCTTTTTTTGGGTTTTTGCTATATATATTTAACTCAAAACTCCAAGAAAATATAGTAAAACTCAATAAACAACATTTCCCATCGCAATACAAAACGTAAATTTCATCAATCAGCTGTACCAATTTAAAACCAAACGATTTCGCCTGTAATTAGTACTTTACGTCATACCGGTGACGTAGGACCTACCATTTGGTTAACCAAAGCCTAATGTTAATTGAATGTTATTGTTACGAAACAGCACACTGGTTTAGACCCTAAATCCGACTCTGTCTAGTCCAGATATGAAAATTAAAATTTTGGCTGTTTACGACTATCTTATCTAAACATTGTTTTTGTGACCAGACTTATCTAGAAAATGCCAGAGCCAATTGTTTTTGTGTGTGTAAGCCGCAGTCCGGAATTTTCTAGTAAAAAAGGTACTAATATAAATAAAGGACCGATCAGCAGATGAGTTAGTTGATAAAGTGATCTTGACAAATAAACAGTAAATAAGTGAATATAAAAGTGTTGATATAAATTAATAATTAAGTTTGTGTGCAAATAAATTAAATTTAAGTGATTAGTTGAGTATGTATAAATTAAGTGTTAGTGAATTAGTTTAGTGTTTAAATAAATTAGTAAGTAGCCATACCGTGCGTTAAAAATTTTTCCCACCTGTTTACAGTTTAAATAAATTAGAAAAACATTATAATAGATAATTTTCTGTGCTTTAGTTTTGTGACTTCGATTTAAAAATATTGAGTATTAATGCAAGATTTGGAGGAGCATCACATGATATATTTATTTGGAATCAATCCATAATTAGAACAGAACTTGAAAGATCTTGCTTTGCTGGTTAGTTATCACTATTAGAGATAATATTGAATTGTTGGAAGTAAGTAGATTATTGAAGTCTATTTTTTGTTTTAGGTGACAGAAACACTTGGCTATTGGGTGACTCAGGTTATCCTCTGCAAGAATGGCTGTTAACACCAATTCCAGTTGTAGTTCCAGGAAGCCCCGAATACAGATATACTCAAGCCCATATGAGAGCTAGGAATTGTGTTGAATGGTGTATAGGAGTGCTAAAAAGAAGGTTTCGTTGTTTGTTGCTGGAAAGAAAATTGAGATATGCTCCAGTGAAAGTCTCAAATTATATATGCTTGTGTAATACTACATAAGTTTTGTACAGAAGCAAGATTAGATGTAGACTTTGAAGTACCTGAAGACAACGTTAACCAACCAATTCAAGTATATCAAAGAATTGATGGCGATTTTCATGATCAAGGGAGAATGGAACGACAAAACATTATAAACAATTATTTTCTTTGATTGCATGTATGTCTATCAATAAAAGAAAGGATCTTCATTGTTTTCTTGGTAAATAAATTTCTCAAAAGTGGAATAAATATTTTATTTTAATTAAAATAAACCTACGTACTAACTATATTTACAAATTATGATACTAATATACTACATTTAAAAAAAATGAAACAACATGCCTACTACCAAAATATAACTAAATATAAACTTTTCTTAAAAACTATGATTTTTCTGCAATTTTCGTCAATGCAGCCCCAATTATGGCTAAATTGGTGTCAACTGACCTCCACACTTGCAATGACTACCTATTAATGTCAAGGAGTTCTTTGGACATACGCTGAGTTGGATCCTGCCTTACTATACGAACCTTTGGAGTTGTGGTTGTAGAACTGGCTCCTCGCTTCCTACTATTCTCCCCAATACTTGCGTAATGGTGATCCGCGAGACTGGGTGTTCGAGGTGTCATCGGAAAATTAAATCTTTGAAAGTTACACATTTTTTAAATGTACTGATGTGCAAAATGTACAGTATAGTTCTTAAATTTAATTTGTAAACTTCTAGCTGATAGTTACTATATGTAACTATTATACGTATGTCTATTTTTGTAACTGGATATTTACATGTTCTAATATTAGGTGATAAAAAAATTAAAAATCTAACATAGTTTACTTTCAGGAACAGCGAACTTTACATTTGTTTATTTTTAAATCTGAGAATTTATAGTACATACTTAGAAAGTATAAAGTAGTTTATAGTTACATAGTTCTACAGAAACTTCTTCCCATAAGCCAATTTCCTCCACTCGCAGATCATCCTCTACTGCCACTGTCCCCATTAGATGTATCAGTTTTTTTCTAACTCGTTTAATGGTGGATATATAGCAGGACCACCTCCTGTGGCTTCTTGCTCCCTTCTCAACTTGGCAGCTTTTGCTTTTGTTTTGGACTTCCAGTCAGTGAGTGCCTAGAATTAATTTTTTATTGGAAATTTTTTAATTTTATGAAAAGTATATAATCACTAATGCAAATAGCCTCATGTTATATGTGTAGACTTTTGTTACTATTTTCCACAATGCCACTTTCAGAACAGCACTGGTTAGAACTCAACAGTAAATGACTGGAAAATCTTTCCTAGGTTCTTATAATTTTACAATTGAAAAATATTACCAAATTTTGCATCCAAAGCTCTATCACTGAATTTCCTACTCTCGTCATATTAAATAAGCATGTAATTGTAATTTAATAATACTATCTTACTATCTCTTCTCCATTCTTCCACGGTTTTTTCTCCGAAGCCCAAAGCATTTAATTGCTGTGCCAAGTTTTGCCACAGTGTTCGTCCTTCCGCTTTCCCTGCAGGGCCATTGAATTTATTTTTTAATATACTTCGGTTTCTTTCAGCCATGTCTAGAAGTAATGACCAATGATCGTTTCGGACTTTCATTTTAAATAAAAGTGAAAACAAGGAATACAATTCTACAAGAAAAATATAACTATATGACAACGATAACCAAAAGAAAAGATAACGGAATTTTTAGGATTGAGATTATTTAAATATTTATAATTCTATCGACGAAAACTTACAAGACGTTAAAAAATTCCAACACATTTTCTATTTCTTTCCCTCTTTCTGACCGTAATGTAAAACAACATGTGTTTGTCTCTATCTCAACATATCAAGAGGTATGGCTTTTAGGCGAGCGAGTCGAGGTCCGTTTGTCGATATAAAACGACAAATATTCCTATGGTATGGCACACGGAATATGAATAGTGTCGTTTTGTGGCGACTGTTGATATCAACATGACACAGAATCCCACTCCAGTTCTAGCGACAAAAGCTCAACCTTTTCAGCTTTATCGCTACTATTTTAAATCGCGGGAAATTTAAAATACGGTCACCAGACCAGATTTATCGCTGGAAACTAGCGACGGGCGTCTTTAAGCGAATTAGTGTCGCTTAAGCATGACGTCACGCTTATCCTCATAAAAATGGAAATATGTAGCGATATTTTCTGGCATATGACAATGACATTTCTTTCATGACACATACATTCTGCGTGTCTTTATAATAAACTAATTATGACAAAGAAACCATCATACTTATATAGGAAAATCTCCTTCAGGACGGACGTTCATAACATTAATATTAGAAATAAAGGGGTAATTACTATACCCCCCTTTAAATTGGAAATTTCTCGACGGTCTTTTAGATATCAAATTGGCTTTGTTTATAACGGACTGCCAATGGAAATCAAATATCAGCATTTTTAAAAATTCAAAGAGTCTATTCGGAAATACTTGTTTGATCATCAGAATTAATTGGGTTCAGAATTGTGAGAGGAATTAATGGCCTTACGCATCAGAGTACTGTACTGTAATATTATACAACTTGTGTTGCGGTATATAATATATTATGTATGTATAGTGGGTATACAAGGTTAAGTGGAAGAGCAAGTTTTACAGCGTTTTTTACGCAGTAAAGGTTGAACTTCGCCTTGCATCTAATATATTATAATTTTGTTTATGGATATTAATAAAGACGATTATTATTATTATATTTGGTACACACGTTTAGTTCTGATGACCATACAATTTAATATATTCAGTATCATTGTAAATCCAAGATGGCCGCGGCAACAAAATGACGGATTACTTATTTGTCACAAGTGCTTCAATATTAGTATCAAATCGTAGAATACTGTACACTACACAAATTTGAAATCTAAAATGGCAGCAAATGCCAGATTTCATATTCGTTTCAATATGGGTAATGGATATATATCAAACGAAAAGACTTTACAAGCAGAACACAGTGCATGGCGGATCATAGAATTCAAGGCATCTAATCAAAACTAAGAACTTCGCCAACTTAGAATAGGGATTCAAGCATGAATCTCACACCCAAGTCTAGATTCAGTATTATGTCAAGAAGTGTGTGGGATTAGGATGGATATGAATGATATGTCGTTAGCGTTTTCCCAGCAAGACTTGGGCTGATTTTGTATAAAAACCTTACCCCTATCTTGGATCTCTGGGAGGTCGACCGTTATAATGTCAATTACTCATGGGACCAATATGGTATCAAATAATAATAAAATTTAAATGAAACAGAAACTGCAGCGCAATGAAAAAGAAGGCTTGAAAAGGCGAAATAAAAGTATAGAGCAAAACGTGCAAAAGAGAGTGGAAGCTTACTAACAGAACTTGAAATATTTGTAGGAGCAAAAGTTATGTTACGGTCCAATATTGACGTTTCAAAGGGCGCTATCGGCTACATTACTGAAATTGTTTGGCCTCAGTTTCGTCAAATCCAAATGTACCATCAGTTAAAAAAGACGGCGTACATCTCATGCCCCCTAAAGCCATACAGATTCCAGCAAAGTTCAATTATGAGACGGCTGAAAGAAGTATGTTGTTTTTAATTTTGTCATGAGATTCGACTATAAACAAAATGCAAGGCAGCACTGTAGACCATACAGTTGTGTATTTAGGTTCGTTATTATTTGAGGAAAGAAAAGCATACATGGCCATGAGTCGAGTAAAATCTTTGGAAGGATTATGTACTGAAGAGTTAGATTGCAACAAATTGTCAGGAAATAAACCATGTAGTAACGAGGCACTAAATGAACTAAATAGAATGAGAAATATTAATTAATGAATTAGAAACTGAAAACTTAAATATAAAATAAGTAAAAAAATATTTTCAAGTTGAACGGTTTTATTCAAATAAATATTATAATGATGTGGGTAATGTATAGTTGGCGTAAAATATATAGTGCAAACTTTAAGCTGTCGGCTTTTTGTTTGAGTGGAATACGAGGATATCCTCATAGTCAGTCAATATTATAATTTAAAATACTTAGTGGACGATAAATTCATTTAATACTATAATTTCACTTAATTATAGTTAAAATGTATTTAATACTTTTATAATTATTAAATACATTTATCGACTGTCTAACCATTATTTTTAACCCGCAATTATGGAGCGCTATCCTACTTTTTAAGATACTTAGCGTTAATCTATAGAACAAAATACATTGCTTTGAACATTATTAATCTATTTATATCTAAAAACATCTTAAACATAACACCAGACAATTAACACTATCTTATGTCTTGTTTTATTAAGAAGAATTAGAAATATAAATTTGTAATAACTTTTATATTTTTCAAATCATTGACTGAATTTTAACTAATATTTTTGAGAGTGCGTTTTTTATACGAGCATAGGTGGTCACTTTTTAGTTGGTAGTCTGACATCAAGAAAGAGTGTAGTATTTTCGGAGAAATTTGGGTAAGTATAGCAATTATATTTTTATATGAAAATTAAATATTTAAAAACGTCAAGTCCCAAAGCTCCTAGATACCAAACTTAATTTCTCTTCAGAGGTGAAATATTTGGGGGTCACCTTTGACAGTAAGTTAACGTGGAACTCTCACTTAGAAAACAGAGTTAAAAAAGCATATATTTCTCATGATCTGTGTCGTAGAACCATCGGCCGCACCTGGGGAATGTCACCTAGGGTTGCTACCTGGATCTACACTGCCATCATCAGACCTATGCTAACGTACGGCGCGATTGCCTGGGAGCTAAAGCAAACCAGCTGACAGTCGTTCGTAAACTGGATCAAATCCAAAGAACAGTATGCCTCAACACTACAGGAGGCATGAGAACCACACCAACAAGAGCTATGGAGGTAATCCTCGGTCTCACTACCCTTGACATATACATCAAGGAGGTTGTTTTGATGGCCATGACACATCTCCGCTCTACCGGTATACAACCTGATGTAGGATCCGGTAAACTGCGACGTAACTTGTGGCATGAGGCCCTCAGGGAGGTCCCACTGCTGCAGGCCAATACGGACTCGATTCCACCGCGATAAGCCTTCCACGGGCCCTACAAGGTAATCTTTAAAAACAACGTACAAGACCCAACGGAAGAAGACGCAATCCGCATCTTCACAGATGGGTCTAAATCAAATGTGGGCTAAGGATGTGGAATTTTCTCCAGACCCCTGAATCTAAACATAAAATGGGCAACGGGCTGCAATGCAAGTGTTGCTCAAACAGAGCTCACTGCTATCTGCATCGCAGCAAAAGAGATTACCAAAAGGAAAGCCACAGGTAATTACATATACATCCTGACGGACAGTAGACAAACACTACTAGCCCTGAACAGACCACGTATTACATCAGGCCTGCACTAGATTGTCACATGTCACATGCCAGGTCCCAAAACCTTTTGGGAACTGGCACTTTCATTGGTCTGTCGGCGTCAGCGACGGCCGACTTATTAAAGGAACACTCCCTTAATAAGTTTAAGGGTAGATGGGACGGCGCAGAAGGCTGCAGGTTTGCCTAGGAACTGCTACAATATCCGGACAGCAAAGTACCCAAAAAGTACGTGACTATGAACAGGCGGAGCCTACGAACAGCCACGGGTATTCTGACTGGTCACTGCCACCTACGAAAAAAACCTCCACAGACTGGGTCTCTCTGACACCCCACTTTGTAGAGGATGTGAGCAAGAAGATGAGACTGTCGAGCACATTCTTTGCGAATGTCAGACACTCTCTCATCTTAGGTTTCATGTATTCGGCGAGCACAGGCTAACACACGCCAGTATGTTAGTATGTAAGTTTTGAACCTCAGAAGGATGCACAATGGGCCAATTGTGGCCTAAGTGTGCTGTGGGGTCAACTCACCCTTCCAACTTTTACAGATACAGAGAAATATTTAAAATGTGGCGTCCTTGGGAAATATCGAGTTTGTGTTCCAACGATGAAAATCTAAATAATTGTAATGGAAGTGAAAGCAGGTTTCGACGACATTTAAAATTGGAAGCACAGGAAATATGTTTCAATGTGTATAAGAATCTACGGGAAAAGTTTGGTTTCGATGAAGAAACATAATTAATGCATGCAGTATCTGATTTCAGAGAGGTTCCCCTGTCAACTATATGTAAAATAGCCAAGAATGGGCCGTATCAACGCAAGAAGCTATGTGATAAGGGATTGGAAAACCTGTAATACAATTATTAAAAACTACCATACCACCATATATGGATGTATTACGTAACAAATTGGTAAGTAAACATAATATTAATACTTTTCAGAGTTTAGTTCCGCAACGTATCTTATAGGGTATATATGATTACATTGCTACACTACATGTTTTACACCAATTATACTAAACGCTAACAAATAATTTGGTAAGTCTTAGGTACCAGTCAACACCCAACTCTCCATATCAATCTAGGGCATAATATGTATGATAATATGAGCAGTTGACTAACTGATGAGGAGAATGGTATGTTGACTGGTCCTAATGCGTACCGGATTATTTGTTAGTGTTTAGTACATTATCCACATCATGATTATAGTTTTTTCAATAAAACCATTTAAATTGAAAAAAATATTTTACTAATTTTTTTATTAACAACACCAATCAACAACCAACATAACAAACAGTACATTCACGACAAATATAATTAAGCTTCTCTACAGCAATATAAATAGCTACAACATAAAAAAAACAAATATCATGCAATTGTATATAAAATAATGATGTTAACTGTTAACTTATTAGTTGAAACCCTTACAAACGAAGATACCAATACCGACGATCAGTTAAACGTAGATATAGTTAATAATGACATTTGAATAATTTTGAATTGTTATGCCTGTTCTATCTTTTTTAGACAATAAGTTTTAATTAATCCTAATATTAGTGTATCTCAACGAAATTCACTATAAAGATAATATTAGATTGTCAAAGATTTTGACAGACGTTCCCAATTGGAGATGTGCCATAGCGTATAAGCAGTGACCAATGTTTGGCAGTACAATGTCTGCCGGGTTTATCTAATAGCTCTATAAAAACTGACTTTGACAACGTAAATTATATCATGAAAAATGTTGTATCTAATAATAACGTAAATGAGAAAAAATATCTATCTCTAACAATAAACCCTCGAAAACAATACTGCAATAAATCCCAACAGACAAACAGAACTACTATGCTCATGAATTACCGTCTTTCATAACTTAATACCACAGAAGTGGAAAACGGTTCGCAAGTATAAAAATCTAGACCAAGAATTTAAAAGTCAATAAAAAATCAATTCCTAATAGCAGAACTCAAGACACGTAAGTGTAATGAAACTTGTGAAGCAATAAACACTAAAAAAGACAAAACATATGGACATGAAATGAAGAAATGGCTAAATATAACTAAAAAAATAATAAAACCTGCAGTATAATCGAAAATAATACCAGATATGGAACCCCACAAGAAAATGCCAAACTTTTCGCAAAAAATGTAAACATTACTTACAAAAAGAGTGAAGACCCAAGATTTGATGATGATCATTAAAATCATATAGCAGAATGGCATGAAAACCTGCTTTGGCTACCTTATGAAATCAAAGAAAATTACATCAACACTCCAGAAGAGTATTTTGAAATTTTAGCCAAAGGCAGAAATATAGCTTCAGGGTATAACCACATTACCAAACTAGCCCTAAGAAACTTGGATTATGAAATACACATATACACCAAAAAAAATTTTGAGTAGGTACTGTTTGGAAAACAACTTTATTTCATAAGAATGGAAAACTGGAACTATAATTTACCTTGCGAAAGACGAGCCAAAACATCTCATTTCCACTCTGGGATAAAACAGAGAAAATAATCAAATATTGTATCTCACAATTCATGAAAGAGCAAATTTCTAAATATCAATTCGGATTCAGAAAGGGAGAATTGACATTACAACCACTAATAATGATACAAAACAACATAGATGCTACTAGACTAAATGGAAGTAGAACTACTACAGAATTCCTCAAGATCAATAGAGCTATTGAGTATCTGGCACAAAGGTCTTCAGTATAAACTACATACACTTAACTTCCCAAGATATCTGCTACACATATGTAACGGCTTATGCCCGGTTTCTGAAGTAAAAGATATCTATTAGATAGGGCTATGTACTCAATAAGCCATATATATCTGGTAGATTGGGTTTCTGAACTGTTTGATAAACGTTATCTACGCGATAAGTTGTCGAATCCATATCTGTAGAAAGTTGAGCAGATATCTATTGGATAACTATTGGCGCAAGCGCAGGTTGTTAAATTTATCTACCTAATCTAACCTCTAAAGATATATTGCAATTCGAAGGTTGAATGAAGAAAATTGCTATTGCTAATATAGAAAATACATTGTGTGTTTATCGAATATTTTTGTATTAAGATGGAATATTTAGATTCATCTACATCGTCGGATGAAGAAATTTTAGATATAATTCGCTAAGAAATTTTCGTACCTACCCGAGAAAATCAGTTCGAGAAATATAGTGACTTGGAATTTAAAAACAGATTCCGTTTAACGAAAAATACAGCCTACCTATTAATTGAATTAATCGGACACAATTTGAACGTAATTAGTAGTAGACGCAATCTTATCTTCTATCACACGCACTATAAATAGGCATCCCCATAGCTGCCCATCTCTCACCTTTTTTTAACTTTTTTATTTCAGAAAACAAGAAACTTCACATTTACTTTCTTTAAATTAATTAAAAAGACAAAACATGTAAATCAGAGGAAACCTACAGTTGTATAAATACACAACATAAACATACTTAGCGAAAACTAAAAGTAAAAATGGCACACTCGCTTGAATATTAAATAATGTTTTAAATTGGTAACACAAAACATGAAAAAACTATTATTATCTATATCATTAATTTACCATACAGTTACATATTATTATTATTAATCACAAAATTACATATTTTTACTCAAATTACAGCATTATACTTGAGAAAGTTTATCCAATATTACATCAAATATTTTAATAAAAAGCATTTAAAAAGTAGATTCCCCTTTACATGAAGACAGGAACAGGTCTGTAACAAAACAAAATTAAACGCAGTACATTTTTACCAAAAAATAATAATTATTTTTGTTTGTTAGTCCTCTTACCATCATTATAATATTTTTTAATTAATAAGGGGACACAAACTTTTATGAGTTGAGAAAATACGTATGATTTATGTTCTCGACAAGTGAACTAATCAAAATTTATATGACTTTCTATGTTCTATGTTCTTTTAAAGCTATTTCATCAAATAAGAGGACACAATTTTTATCTATCTGCTTCATTTTGATAACCCTTTCTTTAAGCCTATCGAAAATTGCTTTATTAATTCCAGTTTCAAATGGCACTGATCTTAGAAGTGACTGTAAAGTAGATTTACTGGGCAAAGCTATAAAATGTTTTAAAAAATTATATGCTCGTGGTCCCTTCTTATAAATGGCTAATGAAAGGGCCTTATCCGTTATTGACCATGAAGGTTTATGATTCTTAGAGTTAGCAGTACTACTTTTTAAAAACTCCGTGCCTGCTGGATCTAATTTTGAATTAAAATTTTGAAATAACTTTGATTCTGACAATTTAACTGCTTTTTTAATTTTATTACTACTGATAAGTGCCTTTTTTAATTTACAAATTCTATTTCTCTGATCTTTATTAATGTAATACATTTTCTTCTTCTTGGGAGATAAATTACTGACCCTAGTTTCGTTTATTTTACTTAAAATACTAGATTCCAAACATTGTTTTTTAGGCAAAGGTTCAAATTCAGTTTCTTTCAGACTATCATTATTGTTACAAAAAATAAGCTTTCTTTTTATGGGCAATAGGTACTGTATTTTCAAAAGCTTGAGTTTTATTATTATTATCTTCAATTACTTTTGGTGGTGTATGCAAAGGTAAAGCAGATTTATTAAGTCTTTTGCCTAATGAATTTGTCAATGCCTCATCATCAAAATGATCTTCACATAATCTTTCATCTTTGGATGTATAAGGCATTTCTAAAATTTTGTACCACTGTTCCCTTTGAATAATGTCAGATGGAAATTTGAAAAATGTTTTGTTATTAAACTCCAAATTGCGAAGCAGCCAAAAATATGTATTATTACAATTTTTTGCTATACAACTACGACAAATTTTACCTGGTGGTGACATTTTAAAGGTTCACTTATTTTTATTTACTTTATTAAAACTAAATCCTAAATAAATTAAAAAATACTCACTCTTGTATTCTTTTTCGGAATTGTTATTTTTGACACTCTCACTTGCATTTGACAAACAGAAACCATATTCACACCGACCAATGTAAGATTGGTTTTGTATATTTTCATTTTTAATGACGTTAAAGTTAATATACTAGGATATTTTATAATATTTATCCACATTAAAGGCGATGTTTTGAAATGTATTGGAATTTATGATATTTTGTTTATGTAAAACAGTCTTGTAGTTCGCGACAGTAGAGACTCCATGCGCGGGGATCTTGCGCAGAAACGTTGTGCCACATACTGCCTATGCATCAAACTGTCTCTTAAATTATTATTTGTCTATGCAATAAACCAATAAACTTGGGTACAAATAAAATATTAAAATGAGGATCGTTCTTCTTAATTTTTTTAGGATTTGGCCTTAGAGTACTCTACATTCAGCCAATTATTTATGTCGCCATCGGCGTTTAATGAATTTAACCAAGTTATCTATTCAATAGTTGTTAGTTCCACAATTTATGCCACGTTGAAGTTGAGAAACCCATAATAATTTATTCGTTTGGTAAATTTATCTATTTGATAGTTATCGATTGGATAACATCATATACTGAGAAACCGGGCATTAGTAAACTAGTGAAAATTAAAAGTAAAAATTATGGACTGCCTTTCAGGTGAATTTACACCAGAACAAGGATTGCCACAGGGACCACAGCTATCAGATTTACTGTATAACATCTTCTGTTATGATATTCACAACAATTGTTACAATTATGTAGAACACTTCAACCACCAAGTATATCTTATATACATACTACAGTATGGCAGGCAACACAGCACTAGTAATACACAACAAAACATTGAAACATGCAATTGCCGCAATGGAAAATCTTATAGAAACTACGACTATATGGTTCAACAAATGGATCCTCAAACCTATATTTATAACATTTAATCATCGCCATTCCCCAATTCATAATCATCACATTTTACAACCCTAAATGATCATTAAGTACATGGGCGTCACTTTTGTCAACAAAACAAATTTCAATGAGTATTTGCACAGCACCCACAACAAACAATTTTAGGAAAATCTCTTAATTTACTGTAAATTAATTTTATAATATTGTAAGTATATTTCTTAACTAACAAAACAATTGTTATTTCCCGTCAAAACATGTGATTTTGTAGCACAAAAGACAGAAGAACCTCAGTTGATAGCCTATTGTCAGTTCAATAAAGACATTAATAAAACTAGAACCTATTTTGATAAAATATTTTGTAACAATAAAATGGTTTTTATCTAAATTCATGGTCAGTATTTCAGTAACCATTCTATTATTGTTTTTATTTTTCTCTAAGTTTTTTATTTGGAGTCACCCATTTATCCATTGTGTTTAAAATGATAATGTCATCTGCAAACCTTATAATTGTTTAGGAACTGTTTAACAAAAGTAAATCATTCATGTATACCGAGAACTGAGAATAGTAACCATCCTGTACCTTGGGGAAGACAAAACTTGGATTGTTATCAATCTAACCCAATCTTAAGATTATTCATAACTGAAAACATCTCCAATCCTCCCAACTTGTATGTCATATTTCAGGTAACTTTTACCTAGACTGATGACAATTTCCCCAATTCTTATATTTTGCAGTACATTTAGTAATAGAATGAGATTTACAGATTTATCAATCAATGTCTGAGAATTTAACACAACAAATAGTTTCTAAAATTTGTTATGTGTAAACTAACTAAATAACTTAAAAAAACTTTTTTCTTCGTCACTTGACCTAAAGTAAGGAAGGACAAAAATTATCAGAAAGTGGTGAAACTGAAACTAAATTTTATACTTATAAAATTTATAAACAATGTTGGTAAGGAATTAATTTGGGTTTTAATAATATCCTTCATACTTACTATAGTACATAATATAGAGATTACTTATACAAATTTAAAATAACATTGTTGCTATTATTTACTCTGACATGATAAGTATTTTCAATGATGTTTGGCTCAAGATACTTAGCATATGAAAATACTGCCAGAAGTATGTTACACCTAAATAGCCATCAATAAGTGTATCTTACCTTTTAATTTAGATCGTCTTCCAGGTTTACCTTTTAAATATTTAAATTTGTTTCTAATTTTGTGTATATTAACCTTATGAGAGCTGCCCCTATCTGTTTTAGCTGCAATAATAGATTCTTCAACTACTTGAACTATGTTTACATCGTCATTAATTTCTCGTTTAATGGAATTCGTACTATTATTATTTACATTTTCAAAAGTTGCCCTAGGCACTGCGTCACTGACTTCTTGTTTAACGTCCATATTCCAAACAAAATCATTGTGAATATCTATTTCTCCCTTAACAACTTTGAGCTCCGTATCCATTCTGACGGGATTATTTCAAATTAAAATAACTGTTATGTGAACAAAAAACCACGCAAATAGATCACAGTGTACAGTAGGGGTAAAAACTTTTATTTTTTTAATGTTTGGTATAAACTATAATGGTGACACCATATAACCTCTTTATACGATACAGCAGCACACCTGTGACGCTATTCTTGAAATTCCCCGAAATTTTTACTCCCCAGGGAAATGTTGACATTTCTATTCCCACAAAATTTCACTGGATGGTATATGAAACAGTAAAATAGTTCCATCGCATTATTTATGGATGGTAGAGGAAATGAGCACAGGCATAAGTAACAAAAAAAGAAGCACAGGTAACCCACAGAGAACTACCTCATATGAGGGGAGAGTTTAAATCATGATACAATAATATTCATTGTATCATGAGTTTAAATGGTGTCCAATAATAAATATTAGCGTAGACAAATGGGGTAATGTAGCCACGTAGCCCAACCAATAACTTATTTGTTTATTTCTCTACCCTTTTCCAATAACTTTTATTTCTCTTTTTAAAAATTACCTGGCGGCTACTGTGGCGCCACCGTTATATGCTACGTATAACGGACCCTTATTCATACACAGAGACAGTTATCTTTTCCTCTACCCTCCATAATAGCATTATATAAATGGCCTGGTTGAGCAAGTCACAGTTGGTTTTTTCATAAAGTTCGTTTAAGCCACCATGTTTACGGTCAGTTCTGTTGACATATTACTACAAAGACTAGCAACACAAATTACCTCTACGAATTCCAATGACTAAATAATACAGAGGACGAGTAACGCATATATAAGCTCAAGCGCAGTAGGTGTTACCATAAATTGTACGACGCCATTATTACGGTGACAAACAACGAGTGTGGAACCAAGATTGATTTTAGTGGTTTTTCTGTTTTTTGTGAATAATAACTTTGATTTTTTGACTTTGTTATAATGGTGATTTGTTCAGTATTTAACTGTAAAAGCCGTAGTGAAAGAAAAGAACCAGGAGTTACGTTTCACAGGTAAATAAATATACTCTTTGTTAGGCAAGCCTATCTTTTTCGCTCTTTTTTGCCATATATGCTAATGTTATCATTTGATATTTGAATATGATGTGTGCTACATAGTAAAGATAAAAATGATGACAGTTGAAAACAGTTTATTTAAGTTTTAATTCATAAATTTGTAAATTATTGACAAGGCTACGCCTAGAGAAGCCATTTACTCCATAGGCGTAGACATATTTTTTTTGATAATGTTAGTAAATTACCTTATACCAGTTATTATTTCATGCAAGATGGCAATTTTATTAAAAATGTTTTAGTGATTAATCTAAATATATTAAATGCTATCATAAATCCTTTTTACATACTTCAGGTTTCCTGTTGACCTGGAAAGAAGGAGTCACTGGGTGGAACAAATGAAAATTAAAGGTTGGAGCCCCACGAAAAATGATAGAATTTGTTCTAAACATTTTGGACAACACTATTTTTATCAGTCTGGTGAAAAGACTCGCCTATTGAATGGAGCAGTTCCCACAATATTTCATGAATTTCCAAAGTATATGCAACAAGAGAAGGTAGGTTCACTAGATAATGTAGATAATAACCACTAAAACAATAATTATAAATATTTGTTTATATTTTTTATTTCTACTACCACCAATAAATGACATAGAAATTGATTAGCTTATATTGAAATTGAGTGTTTTATACAGCACATAAAAGTTTTATATTTTTTTGTAGACTTTCAAGAGTACTCTGGCATCTACTTCTACTGCCTTGGAAGAATGTCAAGCCTTGCAGAGTGGTCAGCCACAAGAAGAAAGAACTCCTAGCAAGAAACGTTCTTATAACGAGCTCCAAGACGACACTCCTCGTAAAAAACGTTTACGGAGGAAGTTATTTCAGCAAGAAGTGAGATCTAATGAAAAAACTAAAAAAATCAGAGTTTTGAATCAAAAACTTAAACGTTTAAAAAAGAAAGTCACTACATTGCAAAGACTTGTAAAAGAGTTAGAGAAGAAAAATTTAATATCTTCAGAAAATTTATTGCTTTTGGAAAATATGCCCAATATCGCCAAAGAACTAAATGAACGTAAATTGAAAAAAAATGTTAAGTATTCACCGGAATTGCGAAAATTTGCCATCACTCTTAGTTTCTTTTCGCCAAAAGCATACAATTATGTCAGGCGAGTTTTTGACACATGCTTACCTCATATTAGTACTATCGGAAAGTGGTTTAGAAATGTTGATGCTGAGCCTGGTTTCACAAAAGAGTCATTTAATACTTTAAAAAAATATATTGGTCAGTCTGACAAGCCTGTCATTATTTGTCTAATTGTTGACGAAATCTCTATACGAAAACAAATTGAGTGGGATGGGGCAAAATTTCATGGCTATGTAAATTGTGGGTTTGATTTTGATAACGACCTAAATGAAGTAGCCAGAGAAGCATTTGTTGTGATGGCGGTTTGTTTGAATGGGGCATGGAAGCTACCACTAGGTTATTTTTTTGCTAACGGTTTAAGTGGAAATCAAAAAACTGCAATTGTAACTCATTGTGCAAATTTAATATCAGATGCAGGGGCTCATTTACTCTCGTTAACTTTTGATGGAGCGCCATCGAATATTACAATGGCTCGTACGCTAGGTTGTAATATAGATGTTTTCAATATGAAGCCATATTTTCAGTTGAATGGTAAAAATGTATTTATCTTTTTTGACCCATGTCATATGGTGAAGCTAATAAGAAACACTTTTGGTGAAAAAAAATATCTAAAGGATGGTGAGGGTAATCTTATTAAGTGGGACTATATTCAACAATTAGAGACATTACAAGAGACTGAAGGGTTACATTTAGGCAACAAACTTCGAAAAGCACATCTTAATTTCTTTAAACAGAAAATGAAGGTGCGTTTGGCAGTGCAGCTTTTAAGTAAATCTGTTGCTGATGCTTTGAGCTACTGTGAGGAGCAATTAGGTCTAAGTGAGTTTAAAAATTGTCATGGAACCGTCAGATTTATTAACATCATAAATAATGTATTCGATATATTAAATAGTCATTCTCTAGTTCCTCCCAAATACAAAAAAGCGCTTTTTGAAAAGAACATTGATACTACCAGAGATTTCATATTTGAAGCTATAGATTATATTTCAAATTTAAAATTTATGAATAATGATCTAGTGATACACTCCAATCGTAAAACTGGCTTTGTAGGATTTATTTGTTCAATGAAAAGTGCTTTATTGATGTATGATGAAATGGTTATTAATGAAAAAAATATATGTTATCTTCCACTGTACAAGGCAAGCCAAGACCATTTAGAAATGTACTTTTCTTCAATACGTTCCAGAGGTGGATGGAACAACAACCCTACTTGCCGTCAATTTACAGCAGCTTATAAAAGGTTGCTAGTCAGGGCTGAAATTAGAGAAGGAGGGATGGGAAACTGCATACCCTTAGAGGATATACCAATATTAGTAGGATCAAGCCGATTGGAAACACCCGAGCAAAACATAAATCAAGGTTTCCCACATCTAATTGAACAAATACCGGAAAATTATGGTTTGCAGACAATTTGGGAGGATCACGAATATATAATGAATACAAATATCATTACAGAGTGTTCTTTGCAAATTATTGTTTATATTGCAGGGTTTGTTACGAGACAATTACAAAAAACTATCAAATGTGAGGAGTGTATTACAGTATTATCAGGAGATAAAGCAAATTTTTTAAATTCATTAATTACCAAAAAAGATCGAGGTGGATTGTCTTATCCATCTAAAGATGTAATAAAAATTTGTAAAATTACAGAACATTTTATTAGAACTAATGAAAATCAATTAACAAAAAAAAATTTTATTCAGAGTTTGAAAAATAAAATTATTCATCAAGCTATTGAGGATAATAGCTTCTGTAGTTTAAAGGAACATGTTGCTGAAGTAAGTAATAATCACATTTATTTCTTAGTTGAAGCAGTTATGTTGAAATATTTGAACATAAGGATTCATTTTATTACTAAGAAAAAATCTGAAGTGGTAGAGCCTGTTAGGCAACAATACACTAAATTAATTTTATTCAAGGGCCAATAATGTATTGCTTTGTTTAATTTATGTAATTCTTTTTATTATTGTGATAGTATAATAATGTCAAAACTATTTAATAACATATTTATGTAATTATCTTTTTTTAGTCCTATACTATAAGTTGTTAATTAAATGCCAATTTTCTGTTTCATAATGATACTTATTATAACACTAGTTTTCATTATAAAACTGAAAAATTGACCAGTAAAAATCTAGATTTTTAAATAACCTTGTAGGCAGACCCAATATTTTCTCTAGAATAGAAATAGAATAGCCTCAATTTAATAATAGGCAAAACCTAATGTTTTATAATAACAATGCGAGAACTAATCTATTACTGAGACCATTTGTATTCAATATGTGCAATAATTTTAATAAGGTTTGTAAAAGTGCGATTTGTTTTTTCACAGTTTAAACCACATTAAACTTGTAGCAAGTAGTATGTAATGTTTTAATTTTGCTGATGTTTTGTTTTTGTATCATTTATGTCACTCGTATTACTGTTTGTATCGTTTTTATTTGTCTACTTTTAGATAAATATAAACACACATGTACCTAGGTATTGCTCTTTAAAGGTATTGTAAGATCTGTTGGGCAATAAATGCTATTATTATTAACAGTTTCAAAACGTCAAGGATTTTAAGGACAATTTCATAATAAATATTCCTGACACAAAAACCAAAATACCAAGAATCATTATAGTCACAGGAAAATATAACAATATTTGTAAAAAATATATAAATTTGCGGCCAAGAGATTGTACCACACAATCATTTTTTATTTACTACCAAAACGTAAAATTTGTACAAAAAAATATCGGTATAAATAAATTCGGGAATTTGGATAAAGAAACTGCTACACTTCTAAACCTTCCAAATGGATCTACGAGTACAAATTTGTTTGTGACTAAAGATGGTACACCTCAATTACTTTTTAATAATTGTACTATTCAAAATTTGTATTTTAACAAAATTGATTAAAATGTAATTTACCTTGTTTAATGTTACAAATTAATTCGTTTATGTTTATTGTTAACAGTTATAGTAAGTTCATAGTGGTTATTTTGTAGGAATAAAAATTAAGTTGAAGAACTTATTATTTTATATTTCAAAGAATATTTTGTAATGTCTTCTCTTATGTGCATTTAAATAAATACTTTTATAACTGTGTATGTGTGCTGTATTTTATTCTATGTGTTTGTTAATATAATTATTATACAAAATGTTTTCAAAATCTATCTTTTACTTCCTTTTGATTTAACTCATGAACCGCCACTGGAAATACATTCGTGGTGCCAATCGGTAACACGCTAGTCGCTGTGGTTATCGGTCCTCTGTATTATTTAGTCATTGACGAATTCCAACTTCCAACCCCAAAATAGTATCGTTATCTAATGCATATAGAGTATTAAATATATGGTTTAATGTGATACAACCACAACTTAATGAACACACAGCCCTCTTAACGTCAGAACTTTGATATATATAATTTATTGAAAATCTGTGACCTCCAGGACGCCATTTGGGTGTAAATGTTAGAGTTTTCTGTAACTTTATTTTGGTACCGCTGGCAGGGCTGTCCTTAGAAATGTAAAGTAAACATGAGAGTATTATGTTTATTTAAATTTACATAGATAATTTTAAAAATAGAATATAGGTAAGCTGTTCTAGTGACGTAAAATATTGATATTTATTATTTAGCTATATCATCGCGTTGGGAAGTAGGTAGTTCGGATTGGTTACGATTAGCTCCTTCTGCATTTTCGTCACTGATCTGAGACGATTTACACCGGAGGGCGTGTATGCGCGAATAGCTGGGCATTCTGTTCCCGCCAAGTTAGAGTCTCTGCTGTGTGTTTTAGGCTGTAATACAACTCTGTGAAATATAATCAGGCCCATAGAGAAGGACTTATTAACATATTATTATTTGTCTATGATCAGGCCATTTATGCTAGGCTATGCAAATCACAGCACACCACATGCAAATAGAAGAATGTATTTCCACGTTCCTTATTTATTTTTTAGTCTTTTGATCAAGTAACATTTATTTTAATTATTATTATTATATAAAATTAATTTTATATAATCCAGTCGGAATGGATATAGAGCAAAAAGTCGTTAAAGAAGAAATAGATATCCACGATGATTTTGTTTGGAATATGGACGTTAAACAAGGAGTGAGTGACGAAGTGACTTGGGAAACCTTTGAAAATGTAAATATTAATAGTATGCATCCTATTAAACAAGAAATTAATGAAGATATAAACATAGTTCAAGTAGTTGAAGAATCTAAAATTGTAATTAAAACAGAGGGAGAGAACTCTCATAACATACACAACATTAGAAACAAACTTGAATATTTAAGAGGTAAACCTGGAAGGAGAACTAAATTAAAAGGTGAGTTACACTTATTAATGGCTATTTAGGTGTAGTAACATACTTTGTGGCATTATGGCAGTATTTTCATATACTAAGTATCTTTATTATTGGACATAACCAAATATTTTAAATTTGTATTAAACCTCTATCGGTGTTCTAAATTAACCCTTTTTACTTGGGCTAATTAGATGGAATGCAGGTTATCTGGTTTCAGGGGTTTTTAAAGGACCACTACGGTCGTTTTTCACTGAAGTAACGATGAACCGTAGAATGAAATTAAACACTTAAATCACTTTATGTTGTATATTGTCAATAATGTATAATTTGAGGTATCATTGCGTAACAATTAAGAATTCCCTTATATATATACGCGATGAATGAAAGTATTTTGCACATACTATGATAAATTGTGAAAAGACTAAAGATTAATTACACATGTTTGTTCCCAGTATCAAAACGCCGGGTGATTTTACGGAGTGAAGTACCTTGTTGTACCACGTTACATGATGAAAGAGTGACTGCTGGAAAGTGTGTCTGGGAAGTAAGTAAAAATGGGGTTCTTTTCGTATTTATACGTAAGATGACGTAGGATCGCGGAGTGAGCAAACTATTAGAAACTAGCCAATGGGATAAAAGTATTTTAAAATGTAACGTTCAAACACAAGTGAAATTGTCAGTTGGAGATATGTTTTTTTTGGGCTTGAAACGGTTTCGTAGATACAGATAACAGGGTTTGGACTGGACGAGCGTTTTTATGAAGAGATAAGATGTTGGGGACTTTGATATATTCAGTGGAATTTCAGAAAACGATATTTATCTGTTTTTCTTAGGTGTTAGTAAATTTAAATGACTTTTTTTGTGATGTAAAGAAATATTAACTGTTGAAAATAAGGATATATTTAGTTATATGTTTTGAGCATATATTTGAAAGATAGTATTCAGGGGAAATTGAAATAGAATCACGGGAGAATTTGGTAATTAAAACCAAATTCGAACAATCGGTATTTACGGAAACTTGATTAGGTTCGTGATCTACAGCCGACTTTTATAATTTTGCGTTCGTTTTCTTGATCAGATATAAGCAACCTCTTTCGAAAAGTTGACTAGGTTGGGGAATGAGTTATTTCCATTATTGTGTGATTACTATAAACAAAAACTCAAATTTTGTTATATACATAACCTCTCACATGAAACAATGGAAGAAGTGGAAAATTTGTTGCACTCCGCTATATAGCGACAAATCCGAATGTTTCTCGAATGGGTAATAAAATGGTTTCTGATACATCTAAAACTGAGTCACTTGAATTTAAAAACCCAGTACTTGATTCAGGTTGGGTTTCGGTAAATACTTAAGATGTACTATATTAAATATGAATGGCATTACAAAAACCCAAATTAATTTCTTACTGACATTAGGTTTGTTCCAACCTATGATAAAACACTGTTTTGGAACCATTCTGGAATTGTTAGGATTCGTTTTATACGCAGGCGCAAACAATGCACCCTTCTAGAACTGATGTAATTTGGAACGGTTTTCGGCTTGGTTTATTATTGATCAGTGATCGTTTTGTTTGTGTAATACTGTAACCTCACTTTTTAAAATATATATTTGTATTTAATGGACTTTGTATGTGTGCTGCTTTAACTGATAAAGTTGATTATAAAGTTGCTCTGTATTATTAAGTGTTATATTAAGTGAAAATACACCTTTTTAATATGGAAAAAGCAGAAGCGTAGCGTGCCTTGGCGGGGCCCCGTATAAAAATTTATTTGGGAGCCCTTAGGAAGGGTAAAGAATTCTCACAAAAAAAATGTTTGCATAAAATTAAAAGAAATATTTATTCATCATAATTATCTATCTGTCACTTTTTTCAAAATTTTTACAAACAATTCATATCAAATATACACCCTCCTTGCCTTTTTTTCGGCAAACTGATTTATTAAATCATTTATAGCTAATGATGACTTTAGTTTTCCTAAAGTTCCTCTCTCTATGGACAATAGAATAATTGGTCATAAAGATTCACTGAGATGTCTTTACTGTATTTAGCCGACAGTTTTCCGGAAGCGTTTAATATCTCTTCGTTTGAAGAAGACAGGAGTTCTCAGGTTGTAATATTTCGTACATACTACTCAGGTTGCAAAGGCTCTGAAATCTTTGTTTAGTTTGAGAAATTAATATATCTAAACAGCAATAGTAAACATTGACTTTGAAATAGGATTCCGGGTCTGAAATTCTCTCATCTTGTGACAACTCATCAAAAAAACGTTTCGTTATCTTTCGCCTTTTGTTTTTAAAAACCGTTGTCACCTTCCACTCTTTTTCTAAATCTTTGGACTCAATTAGCAAACTATTGAATGAATTTTGATTTCTTAATTCACACAGTCTATTCAACAGATTACTTAATAAAATACTAGTCATTATTTTCATGCTGTAAAGCTTAAGAAACAGGATTAATGATTTCAAATAGTGAAAAAAAATGTGGCAAGCACTAAGAAATCATAACTCTAAAATGTTAATTATATTTTTACATAATTTTTTTTTCGAAATCAAATTTAGTTGGTACAAAGTTTTCATGATTAATAAATAATTTTTCTTTATCGCTAATAAAGCGTCGTTCCTTGAAGACCATCTGGTAGGACATACCTTTTTAAGGGTAATTAAATATTTTTCAGATGAATCGTCACTTAACATTGCCCAGCGTTGTATACTATTGCCAAAAAAAGTATATATTTTTTCTAAATTAAAACTGAATTTAATGCGTGCGCAGTACAATGAACATAAACGGCATTCGGAGCATGCTCTCTTATTAGGGTTTGTAATTCTCCATAAACACCCGACATAACATTTGCTCCATCGTAACCATGTCCTCTACATTTAGTCAAATCAATTCCATATTCTTTAATCGTATTTAAAATTTTAATTTCAAGTCCTTCAGCTCTCCAATCGGATACTGCTATAAACCCCAATAAGGACTCACATATTTTTAATTCTTTAGGCGCATTATCATCATTTTCTGTAATCGAGATGTATCGAAAAACTACAGAAAGTTGGTCAACTTTTGACAAGTCTTGTGTTGTATCTAGAATTATTGTCAGAAAAGGAGCTTTTTTAATTTCTGAGATAATATTGTTCCTAACTGCAGTACCAAGCAAATTAATAATTTCATTTTGAATCGTAGGGCTTAAATAATTAATTTTGCCTTTTGGTTTTAGAAGAAGTTCTTTTAAAGTTGCATCATAATTAGATAGCAAACATAAAATTTCCATAATCAGAATCATGGCCTCTTAAAGGTAGATTACAAGATGCTAAAGTATTTATAACATTAATTATACGATGCAATACATCTCTCCAGAATGTAATTTTACTATTGATTTCACTTTGCAATAGATTATCGATAGTATTTCCTTGTAACCAATTATTATAAGATAGGGATGCATTAATATGCTGCTGTGATTTTTCATGGTCAAGTATAGTTTGCGTAAAATTGCTTCTTATGGAAACACCGTTAACCCATGCAGAGGAGTACGATTTGCTTTGACGATCTGCTAATAACCAACAGAAGTGGCAATACGGTTTGTTTAAAACATTAGAATGACATAACCATGGTCTTGGAATTTATATTCCTGTCTTATTGATATATAAATATGAATAGACCGAAAAAGGTCGGTTACTTTCTGAATCTTTTGGAAACGGTCCTTGTGGCTTAAATGGACCCAATTTAAATATTATTTTTCGTCCGCATTCAGTTGGACTGTCACCAAAATTTCCTCTATCTGATGATGATGATGGACATCTGATGAAGAACATGCTTCAGAAGAATCCGAAAATATAATTGTTAAAAAATAAAATCGAATGTTTTGATAAATTTCAAAAATATATGTTAAATAAATTACGTTAGGTTATGGTTAGAGAGTGTTCAGAGATACGCAGGCTCTACGCGGGTTGTGTAGTACTGATAAATGGGTTGGGTAGTACTTACCTTTGCAATCTAAATTACTCACAGGAGCAGGTGTCTGAAAAAATGAAGAAAGTTTGGGCATTTTTTTATAACCTCCTCCCTTTTCTGTTTACTTTTTCTTTTGGTAACTCCGCTGGGATAATCTCTTTTCCTTTCACTCATTGTTTTTTACAAATTGCTACTAATACTACTAAGCCAGAAGAACAATTGTTTGTATTCTGTTACAATGTAATGCCCAAGTAAATAAACCGCGTTAATAAACATTGCTCTCCGTGTATCATCGTATCATATGTACATCGATTATTGTGGGATTCCCCTGTTGAAGTAAATGACTTAAACGGGGAAATCCCGCAGCCCGCGATAACCGATGTAGAGTGTTGCCAACTTTTGAACGCACGCTTTACGCGGAGAAAAAAGAATTGCTTTTTTTGGCTTTCGTAATTTCTGAAAAAAAAATTTGGGGGAGTTATTATTAATTTTTGCTTACGCACGTTGGGGGACCCCGTATAATTGATAATTGATACGGCGGTAGCTACGCTCCTGGGAAAAAGCATGTAAGTAAATACTGAAATGAGTTGATACTGCTTATGAAAAGGAAACCCATAAGGTTGTATACATAAATAGATATTGTAAGAAATTGGAAGTCGAATACCAAAACATCGTAAAGCAAAAAAAACTATAAATTTGAAATACTCGTTTGCGGAGAGAGATAACAAGTTTTAAAGATTCTACAAATTTATTTTAATTGGGCATACTCGTTAGAAATTATAATATATAAAAATCTACAACAAACAGTAGTAGTATAGATTATGGATGGACAATCTATTACGAATCAAGACTTACTATTTGCAATTAGTGGTCTCCGTAGTCTAGTGGAATGGTGCTCTGTCTGCTAACCGAGAGGCCCCGGGATCAAACCCGGGCCTAGTTAACATCATAATTAAAAATTCGGAAGGCAATGGCAAACCACCGACAGTATTCTGCCTAGTACAGCGTCTCAACATAGACGTTCGGATCCGTCGTTAAACTGTAGGTTCCTTCTATCTGTGGTAACTGGAGAGCACAACACAGGTAGAAGTGAGAGGTCGCCTACGTCCGATCACGGATATGGCACTGTAAGAAGAAAGAATTTGCAATTACAAAAACATTGAGCTTAAAAGTTACATTGAGCTACTCCAACGATTTTTAGGATAGTCGGAAAAACGTCTTATTACAAAACAGGAGTTTATGAGATGCACAATTTGATGAGATAATTCCTCCTTAGCAAATTTTAATGTATTAGTATTAAAACCACATAAATCTCGCTCGCGATGTGTTCAGACCACGAATCATGTCGCTATCTCTGCACGGGATATTGGTTCTAAGAAAAATGAAAAACTAATACAATTATTTATTATTAAGCTCTGTTATTTTGTCATTGTCCAAATAGAGTGTGTTTGCCAAAGTTTTCTCCGCAATATTTGCAAAGAAATCATTTAGTTCATTCACATCTAGTGGTTTATCCATTTTGTCCGCTTTTTCAATTGCTATTTATTAGAGACCATGCATTTCTTTGTAGATTTTTGGAATCTGCCAATAGATCACTGTTATATTTTAACTCTTCGTCACGAATGGTTTGTAAATAGGTTTTTTTAAATGCACAATATTCTTTTTTTATAAGACTATTATGTTTACAAATATCATGTAAAAAATGCAAATACTCCCGCATCAATTTAGCATTGTTACTGTACTTAATTTCAGATTTAAAGTTTTTACTTACATATTTTTCAGGACAAGATAGATTGTAACATGTGAATGTGACATATTTTCAGTAATTTTCATAGATAAGTAATCAACATTTTTTACTGCAAAATAGATAAACCAGTCAACATTGATAAAGCAGTTTTAGAGTTGTTGATATTGTTTTCATTTTCCACTCTTAAGGCAGATTTACACTTTATTTTAATAAAGTTCTTTATCAGTCCAAAAATTGATCGATATAGCTCTGTGATCAGAAATATATGGTTCAAAAATACAAGCATTTAAGTTTAAATTAGAAAAAATATTATCACTCCTTGCTGAAGATATTGTAACCCTAATGAAACCATTCACACCCTCCAACAAACCAAAAGCTAGAAAATTATTAATCAGAAGTCTAAACAATGCAGTACTAACAGCAAAATCTACGTTGAAATCACCTAAAAGCGCTACACTAACTATTTTATTAATCTAACTTAGGTATTGATTTAGTTTCTACTCAAAATGATTAAAATTACCATCAGGTGAACAGTAAATGCAACATATAACATAGTTTAGTTTGGGAATACTTACTGCACACAGCTCGGTATTACAATCCAAATAAAGTTTTTTAGTACTTTTACACTCTTTAAAATATAAACTGTTTTTTACATATAACGCTACTCCCCCATGGATTTTTTCGCTTATAGCATAGAAAGTAACTAATGTAAAAAAAAAATTATTGATAAAAAAGAATATTGATCTGTGTTCAGCCAACATTCAGTGAAACATAAAATATCGAAATCATTATCTGAAAGAAAATGATAAATTTGCAAGTTTTTGTATATTTATGTAAAACACTGATAAACCTTTCGAGTTTTTTCGTTTTATGTAAGAGACCAGCAGATTATTCTCTATTTGCTTGTTTTGGTTTTTTGATTGTAGCTGTTGAAAGGACCGGATCAATACTTTCTGTGGCCAACTTTCAGGATTTAAATTATCTTCTTGGGTTAATTCCGTGCTACCAATTTTAAAACACTTCTTTTTAAACTTCAAATCATAGCAGCTCACCCTCTTATTTCTAAATTATAATTTTACATATTCATTCATGTTTTCTCCCCGGAAAGTCCCCTAATACAGATCCAGTTTGTAAAAGGAGCAGTTGTTAATGCATTGCTTGTTTGAGCTTTTCCTAAGACCATGTTTTTTCCTGCATCATATTTAGCCATTGTTTGATTTGACATACTAGGCCCATGATTTATAAGTATGATGTCATTTAGTTTAATATCTGCTTGTGTTTCTTGTAGTAATGTCCGGGTTTTCCACATTATTATTCTTGCTCCTATTGTTCACACTTACATCTGCTTCTTTTGGTTTTTTTTACTACTCTTTGTTGAATTGCGATAAAAAGTTGTTTTCGCCTTTTTCTGCTTGCTAATTAGGAGTTATATTTCCGTCTTTTATTTTATTTTCTAATAGAGTAATTTTCTCATTTAGTATTGAAATAATCTTTACTTTGTCCATTATTATTTGTCTCTGGAGTTTTATTTCTTCAATTACATAATTTTTTATCACAGACATGTGGTTGCGTGTCCTTGTCCTCACTTTGCGGTTTCGTATAAATATCACTTATAGCTTTACTACAGCACAGTTTAACTCTCTGGCCACAACTAGTGAGGTAAATGGATTTACATTTTCCACAGTGGAGACCTGATAAGCAACTTTTTATACAACTATGACATTTTCTTTGACTGATCTAACTCAACGTCGACCATCTTGCTTACTTCTATTTTCTATCTGTTCTTCTAATTTTATCAGTAATTCGTGGGCACAGTGTAGTGTTCCAAATTTTTGAAATGTCCTCTGAACTGGGGTTCTAATTTAAAACTTTACTTTGTATTTTACTTATGTTCAGTGTACTTTCAAAATAATTTTTCACATTGATATTGTTATTATCCAGTTAAAATATGTACCTATATGTTCATAGAATTTCATTTTTTTTAATTCTTCACACAATTTTCAAATCTTACAAAAATTTATTTTAATTTTCTATTTGTAGGACAACTAAAAAATGGAAAACATGTAAACCCAAATAGTATTGCTGGGATTATGATATGTGGGTTTTGTGGAAATTTATACACGAAAAGAATAGAATTCCATTATCACTTTTCTACAAATCATTTCATGAAATTGAAGAAATTACTATATAAATCGAAATTTCATCAGAAAAATACAAGTTGCAGAAAAATGCAAGTAGCTGATCTTGCCATTCTCAGACATCTTGATCAAGATGTAAAAAATGAAATTGAAATAGTTGAAAATGATTTGAAAGCAGAGATGCAGGATATCGGATTCACTGATAAGTTCAAGTTAAGTATAGATGAAGGTCCGAAATTGAAGAGAAGTGATTTACACAGACATTTCCGTCCTCACACAGGAGAAAATCCATTAAAATGTGATGTTTGTCCGAAAACTTTTTCACAGAAATGTTATTTAAATAGACATTTGCGTAGACACACAGGAGAAAGGACATTCAAATGTGATATTTGCGTAAAAACTTTTTCACAGGAAACTCATTTGAATACACATTTGTACAGTCACACAGGAGAAAAGCCATTCAAATGTGATGTTTGTCCGAAAACTTTTTCACAGAAATGTTATTTAAATAGACATTTGCGTAGACACACAGGAGAAAGGCCATTCAAATGTGATATTTGCGTTAAAACTTTTTCACAGAAAACTCATTTGAATACACATTTGTACAGTCACACAGGAGAAAAGCCATTCAAATGTGACATTTGTTTGAAAACTTTTTCGATGAGAAGTAATTTGAATACGCATTTAAGCGTTCATACACGAGAAAAGCCATTCAAATGTGACATTTGTTTGAAATCTTTTTCTCTGAAAAGTGGTTTGAATTCACATTTGCGTGTTCACAAAGGAGAAAAGCCTTTTAAATGCAACATTTGTTTGAACAATTTTTCACGGAAAAATCATTTAAATTTACATTTGCGTAGGCACAAAGGAGAAAAACCAATACAATGTGATGTTTGTTCTAAAACTTTTTTACAGAAATGTGATTTAAATATACATTTTCGTAGACACACAGGAGAAAAGCCATTCAAATGTGATATTTGTTTGAAAACTTTTTCAATGAAAAGTAGTTTGAATACACATTTGCGCGTTCACATAGGAGAAAAGCCTTTTAAATGTAACATTTGTTTGAACAATTTTTCACAGAAAAATAATTTAAGTTTACATTTGCGTAGACACAAAGGAGAAAAGCCATTCCAATGTGATATTTGTTCGAAAACTTTTTTACTGAAATGTGATTTAAATAGACATTTGCGTAGACATACAGGAGAAAAGCCATACAAATGTGACATTTGTTTAAAAACTTTTTCGCAGAAATGTAATTTAAATACACATTTGCGAGCTCACAAAGGAGAAAATCTTGTTAATATGTGATATTTGTTTGAAAATTTTTTCACAGGAAAATAATTTACATTTACAAAGGAGAAAAACCAGTAAATGTGACATTGGTTTGAAAACTTTTCCACAGAAAAGTCACATTTGCGTAGTCAAACAGGAAAAACGCTATTCAGATGTGGCATTTGTTTGATAACTTTTTCATTGATAAGTAATTTGAATACACAATTCCAAAGTTATACAGGAGAAATACCATATAAATGTGAAATTTGTTCGAAATCATATTCATTTAAAAATAATTGAAACCAAAATTTGGGTAGCCACCACACCAAGCCACTCAAATGTGATTCTTATATGGAATTATTTTTACAAAAAGTATATTTTAAGACACATGTGCATAGAGGTCAAATCGTCACCACCACCACCACGTATATCAAAAATAGTAATTTTTAGGATAGGGGAAAACTGCATAATTTCACATAGACATTACAATAGCATTTAATTTTTTTCGTATACGTTACTGATGGACACCGAATTTGTCCGGTGAATATCGACACCTACCAAACCCAGGGACGAAAACGACAGGTCTAAACAGGTTATTTTACATAGATGAGATTTCTACTCAAGAAATGTCACCGAGTTACGAGTCCACCTTATCATGACAATACTACTTTGGAAGGCTGTTTGAAGTGGTCATAAACAACTACCAAATTTGTACAGAGAATGGAGGGAACGCATAAGTTTGATACAGTGATGGAAGGGCTGGAGTGGGCATGACGGATCTTGTTTCAGGCTTCCAAACCCCCTTTGGAGAGCCCCAACCATATAAAGTGTGTCGCATTTAAGATGAAGACACTCCCATATTTTCGCTGTTTGAAGAATTACAGATTCGGATTTTTGTAGAATCATACAGGTTGATACGCCACATTTCTTGAAATAGTCAACTGAAATCTGAACTTTAAACTCAACCTGCCACGATTTCACAAACAGGACCCCGCTTCTCGATAATTTGGTTCGCGATAGAGATATAGAAAAATATTAAAAAAAGTTCTTCAGAATATTATGTTAGCCCCACATACAAAATTTCATCACAAAATTCGCATTTTCAATTTTTTCCTTTTTTGGTCTAAGTATACAAAATTATTATTTATTTTGATAATTTTTGTATTGTTAAATTTTGTATCGTCGCTATTACCAAATGGTGGTCCATTTCCGCTTGTGCTCCTCTGTACGATCTTGTATTAGTTATATTTCTATATACTTTTTTGTTGCTAGTATATGATCTATTTGATTTTCGATTTCTCCCGATGGGTGCCTCCATGTCACTTTGTGTCTTCTTTGGTGTTCAAATTTTGTTGATAGGAAGATCATGTTTAGGGATCCTGCTAGCTGGATTAATCTATGTCCTTTGTCGTTAGTTTCTTGATGCATCGTTCCCCTTCCGTTTCCTATTATATCTTTTAGATATACTTCCTTTCCTATTTTGGCTTTTGCATCTCCTAATATCATCTTGTCTTTTTTTGGCAAACTCGGACACCTCATAATTTTTCATAAAAACAATCCTTTTCCGTATCCTCTGTTGTTTCCGTGGGTGCATAAATATTTATTATTGATATATTACCGTTTTTTATTTTAAGCCTCAGCACTCCAATCCTACCAGTTACTGGCGTAAATTCAATAATACTATTCACCAAATCCTTCTTAATATAAAAACCCACTCCATTCCTCCACATTTTCTCTCCTCCACTATAAAGGAACGTGTATTTGTCTTTTGTTATTTCTCCCGATTTTTCCCATCTTGTTTCTTTTACAGCCGTTCTTCCATTTTACCAATTTATAATAGGGTTTTAATATTCCAAGTGGATATTTTTAAAAGTTTGCCTTTAGTTTTTTTTACTTTATTTCTTTTTTGTTTGACGTATTTATTTTCATTTTTACTTATTTTACCTTGTAGATATACCTTGATATTTTCCTTACTCAAATGGTTCATAGTATTTTTATTATCAGCATTTGTTTTTCCATTCCACCTATCTCTAGTTTTAATACAATTACAACTACTACCACCATCCTCACCCCTACTACTATTATTACTAATATTAATCTTATAACTAATTTCGTTGTCCTCTCTTGTATCCTTTTCTACTTTGTGGACTTGTTTACCCAACTGGTTTATATGTTTTTTTAAATTGATCCAATTGGCTGTTATTTCTTGCTAATTTCTTGAACCCCTCTGTTCTTCTTTATCTTCTTCTGGTGATCTTTCACTAAATGTTCTTGTTTCTTTTCTCTGCGGTGTACATTTGTTGTTGAATTGTGCTTCTCCTTCCGTTTTCTTACCCAAGCTTTCTACCGTGTATGTTTCTCCGTCTATCTTTAATTTGTTATATGTAATATATGCCCTGTGACCATTTTCTCTTGCTTGTTTCATATGTGTTTTTAATATTTTTCTTTGGTTCAGTATTTCTTTCGAGTAATCCTCATCTACAAAGACGTTGGTACCCTTAAGTTTCTTGGTTGACCTCATTATTTCTTGTTTCTTATTCCACTCTTTTATTTCTATTAACATAGGCCTTGTCTTGTTATTTCCTGTGGTTCCAATTCTTCATATTCCACTTATATCTTTGTTTACTTCTATATTAACTCCCATTTTTTCGATTATCTCTTTGACTTTCAGTTTCATCTGTAAGGTGTCTTCTTCTTTTTCTTCCTCTATCCCAAATACTACGATTTTATTCTTTCTTGTTCCTTTCTCTTATTGTTCTATTCTTTTATCCTGTTCTGGCATAATTTTTCTCAACTCTTTATGTATCTAGTTTAATTTTCCTTCTAAATTTGTCTCCATATTTTTTATTTGCTGTTGGATATTTTAGTGTTTCTATACAGAGTTGTGTTGTGATTCTACTCAGTTCGAACCTGAACCCCTATACAGAATACTACGAGTGCTATTGTTTTCTTTCAAGTAAATTTCTTTGTCCGGATATGTTTATTGGTAATTATAGTTTTCGATAAGGCGGAGTACCAGCTTTGCTAATCGATAATTTTTTTCATTGATGAAGTCAATTAGTTGGTATATTTGCAATTCTATTTCTAAAATAAATACGTAAATTTTGACCTACTTACAATTTTCTGGTGAATTATATTGGATTATATGATAGCACAATTTACTATTTACTAGTCTTGCTAACTTAATTTAATTAAAGTTAGTTTTATACCACTGAATATGTTAATTTTTGAAGAGCTAATTTTCTGTGTGTTTATCACTCACTCACTTCCATTTGTGTGCAATAATTGTTTATAATGTTCTTTAAATTTGCCAACAGCAAGATGCCTAAGTTGGACAGGAACCTGGTTGTAAAGCTTGAAAATCATGTATGAAAATGAAGCCTGAAATTTAGCGGTACGATGGAGTGGGAGTGATATGTGCCCCCTAAAACGGGCGTGAACGTTATGAACTGTTATCACTGCGAAAAGTGATTTTGTTATATAAATAGGGTGGTGTTTTAGAAATAACAATTTTATGATATAATGTTACCATATGCAACTGCCTCCGATTCTTCATATTCAGCCAGTTTTCGTCAGTCAACTTATGTGTGATTCTTTCATACTTTCTTATCCCGTATATGTAACGAAGGCAAGAGTTTTGGTACGCTGAATACTAATACTATCAACACTATCAATACATGGACCATAAATAACATCGCAGTAATTGAAGTGGCTAAGAACCATATTGTCACATATTAAAAAATTTGTTTTTTGATCTAAAATGTGTCGATGAGGAAAAATAATTTTGAGATTTGCATAGGCACGTTTAATACACTTGTTAATATAACTTTAGACCTTTAAATCAGTATCTAAATCTAACCCTAAATTTCTCCCTGAGTCTACACAGGATGTTTGCCCCATTAATGTTAATAGATAGTTCTCCTGAAACTTCGGTTTTGGATTTGCCATAAACTGGTATTTGTGTTTTAACAGAATTGATACTTAAATGATGCCTATCTGAATATGATAGAATTTTTGACAATTCAGAGTTGATAAAATCATTTATATCTTTAATATCAACTTTACAGAATGAAAACAGTATTTGGGTATCATCGGCATACATGTAGGCTCTGCAGTTATCCAAAACTGTGCAAATGTTACTAGTATATATTATTATTATTGCCTTGGAAAAACAACAAATCGACCAGTCAAGGTAGAGTTCGTATCATATTTAAAAAAAAGAGAAATCTTGAGAAATTGTAAAAAATTGAAGGGAAGTTGTATAACAATATCTCACGACCTGACTGTCCAACAACGCTGCGAATATAAAATCTTACTTCGAGAAAGGCAACATAACAACTGTTATATCAAGGGCAAACTCGTTATAGAGAACACGGAATTTTCCATAGAAGATCTAAACGAACTAGACAAACAAGTAGAAAAAAAAACCAATAGTACCCCTTCGATCCCAACTGTCACAAATTGTAAACACCGATCATTATATAAGTGGAAAATCGAAAATTTTACATACTTTCCACCCGGAAAACAGACTTGAATCAACCAAGAAGACAAGCTGAGAACCTTCCTAAATCTATTGGAGCCTCGAAAAAGCCACTGAAGCCAGCCAACCTTGCTTTAGAAAAAGTTACAAGATCTAGATCAAATTCCCAATAATAACTTCATCAGTTCTCTTCTCGATTTATAGACGTTCCAATTGATCAATATTATTACTGCTAGTATCGTCATTTCTATATATGTAGCTATTTTGATTTCTTTCAACTGTTTGATGCTTGCTTAAGGCTGAATCTTTAACTGGATTCAGTTTTGATTTTAATATTGATTCAACCATTATTGTACCTTTTACGCTTGTTTTTAACTGAATTTAGATTGTTTTATTTATTAAAAAACTGTTATGATGGATCAATATATTAGGGAATTTGAAACGGACTCTATCAAAACATATTCTATTAATACGGACATTGAATGCTCTCACATTTTAAATGTAAATAAGGAAAATACTAGATTTCAAATATTAGGGTTAAATATACACAGTCTATCTAAAAACCTAGATGAATTTAAGATACTCCTACAGAGTATGGATTGTGATATGGACTGTATATTTTTCAGTGAAACTAGAGAAATTCAGCATGCAAGTTTATTTGATATTGAAAACTACAATCTGATTTATAATCAAAGCAAATTCAATCAGTGCGATGGGGTTGTAGTCTACATAAAATCAGATTACAACTTTTCATATGATATCGTAGATCTTTTTAATAATATTAAGTTATTACAAATAAAAATTAATTTCCAGTCAAATACAAATATTATCATCATAGTATGTACAGATCTCCAGTATCTGATGCACGTGATTTTACCGAACATTTGGAAAATTATTTTGAAACAGTTTAGACACAACAGTAATGACATGTACATTTTGATTGGAGACTTGAATATTGATATTTTAAAATCAAATTATAATATAACTGATAGCTATCTAAACGTTCTGGGCGAATCTGGATTTGTATCAACTATTAATAATCCCACAAAGAGTGCAAGGTGAAAGCAAAACTTGTTAGGATCATATATTTCTACGAGCAGAACATAGTATGTATGAAAATATTATTCCAATAGTTCTAAAAACAAATATTACAGATCACTATACAACCATTTTACAAATTATTTTGGAAAACAGTATAAAAAGAAACGAAAATGAAAGAAGAGTAGTTTTTATTGATGAACAAAAAATTAAAAATGAATTTCGTACATTAAACTGGCACCATGTGTACTCGGCCCAAGATCCAAATATTGCAGCATCAAAATTTTCACAAATTGTCTTAGAAGCTATAAAAAAAATGTACATATATTCGTAAAAGAAAAAGAAAAAACACAAAAATAGCGCCTTGGTTGACAAATGGTCTCTTAAATTCCATTAACCAAAAAATAACTTATTTCAAAATACACTAAAATATCCAAATGATAAACTACTGCAAACGGAATATAGAAATTATCGAAATAAATTAATTTCATTAATTAAAAAAAACTAAATACAATTATTTCTCAAAGAAAATAAACGAAAATAAAGTTGATTCGCAGAGTTTATGGAACATTGTTAAGTAAATTAACCACACCAAGAAGGGAAGAACATCTATAGATAGAATCAAAGACGAGCAAAATAAAATGTTATCAAGCAAAATTGATATTGCTAACGAATTTAAAATAAAATTCAAAGAAACAGGTAAAAAATTAGCAGAAAAAATAAAAAAAAGATAAACACTATAAACCAGTCCATAATCTCATTTCAAATACCTTTGTCTTTGCACCTGTACTTGAACCCGAAATTGAAACTATAATACGAGAGTTGAAGAATAGAAAAGGCACAGGAATAGACAATGTTAAAACAGAAACACTTAAATTAATATCAGAGTTTATTTCTAAACCTTTAAAATATATATTTAACAAATGTATAGAAGAAGAAATATACCCGGATAGTTTTAAAAAGTCAATAGTCATTCCCTTATACAAGAAAGGGGATGCCTTGGATATAAATAACTACAGGTCCATCTCTTTAATAACTCATGTTTCAAAAATATTTGAGAAAATGATCAAAAACCGTTTAATGTCTTATCTTGATAAATATAAAATCATTTCCAATAATCAGTACGGTTTTAGAGAGAAAGTGTCAACGCAAGACGCCATCCTAGCATTAACATAAAAAATTACTGAGTCTCTCAACGATAGTAAACCATGCTTATGCGTATTTGTAGACCTTTCTAAGGCTTTTGATACTGTTAGCCATCCTCTACTTTTGAAATCACTAGAAGACATAGGCATACGCCACAACTCCTTAAAATTCTTTGAAAGCTATCTATCAAACAGGCAGCAAGCTGTAAAAATAGATGATGTATACAGTGATAGCGAAATTGTCGAATTTGGTGTCCCTCAAGGAACTGTACTTGGCCCTGTACTATTCAATATATACGTAAATGGCTTGTTTTCGTTGCGATGCTCAGGACATATTTTGGGATTTGCTGATGATACCGCAATATTTTATGATTCTGATATAGGGGATAATTTGAAAGCAAAGGTTGAAACTGACTTCTGTCAAATAAAAAAATGGTTAGAATATAAGTTATTAACAATAAATATTTTACAAACAAATTACTTACCTTTTTCATGTAGCTCCTGCAGCTCCCCAACTTTCAACGAACTCTGGATAAGTACTAATGAACCATTTATAATTTCACCTGTAAAGAGGATAAAGTATCTGGGGGTGAGTATATGAAATGGAAATCTCATATTGCGTTTCTGGTTATAAAACTTAGGAGTATGCTATATAAATTCAAATTACTCAAAGAGTTAATACCTGTGCATATTCTGAGAACATTGTATCATGCTTTGATTGAAAGTCATCTTCGATACGGAATCCTAAGTTGGGGCAGTGCATTTAAAAATCACTTATTTCCACTGGAAGTTTTACAACGGCGATTTATAAAACTTATTTACTCTAAAAAAGCTCTTTATCACACAGATGATCTCTATTCTGAGACACAAGTGATGGATTTAAGACAACTTTATTTTTACAATTCGAACATTAGGTATCACATAAATACACAAGCAGCACAACTTTCGTCCCACAACTATAACACCCGTCATCAACATCTTTTTACAATCCCTTTAATGTTAAAGACTCTAACACAACATGCTTTCCTATTTTTAGCACCCAGACTGTACAATAGTCTTCCACAGCAATTAAAAAATATCACAAATCCCAATAAATACAAAAAACTGCTAAAAAGACACATATTTGAGATTCATAGGCAAATCATAATAGATCTGTTCGAAAAATGACTCCTTATTTTGAGGTTTGGGAATTCAATGTGTTTATACTGATCCATTCATGTTATATTTTTGTATTTTATTTGTTATATTTTATAATAGTTTAAGTTTAATGTATGTACGTAATGTTTTTTATATATTTTTTTATTTTCGTGTCCCGAAACAAGTGTGTATAACACTTATTGGGTACCGCTTTACTCGCCACCTTATTAATGACATAAATATGTAACACACTTAAGTGAATAAAACTTATATTATATTATTATATATACTAAATAGAATAGGCCCCAGTATTGCTCCCTGAGGTACCCCACAAAAAATATTTTTAATATCTGATTTTCCATTATCCTTTTCTACAAATTGAGATCCATTTGATAAGTAACTTTTAATAAATTGTATTGTGTGGGAAACCTGAATAATGAAGAATACCATACAGTAATTGATTTTGAGTAGTATCAAAAGCTTTGGAGTAATCTAAAAGCACTAAAATATCGGTATTTCCCTTGTCTATATCCATCAGTATGTCATCTGTAACCTCCAATAGTGCCGTGGTGCAGCTGTACCGCTTCCTGAAACCAGATTGACTCGTTGGCAAGATTTTGCAGTTATTAATATGTGCTTCAATTTGATATTTTACAACTTTTTCCAGTACCTTTGATAATACGGGTAGAATTGATATTGATCTTAGCTCATGAATACTATGTACATCATTTTTTAGGCTGTGTGATAACCTTAGATCTTTTTCAACTATCTGGAAAAACAGATTTCTACAGGCAAAATGTATAATATAAGTTAGGATGTAAGGACAACACATTAAGATCATGTTGATTTGTAAGTTATCAACCCCTATTGCTTTGGTTTTAATTTCAAGTAAATATCTATAAAGGACACTCTGAGTAACCGCGGTGAAACTTTGCTGCTCCTGAAAATGAGCATTAAGATTGTTATAAAAAAGTAATAAGTTGGGATCAAGTACAGCGCTATTTCCTGTTGCCAGTAAAAAATGATCATTGATTTCATTGGGGCGGTTTAGATGATCAGGTATATCATTTTAAAATGTTTTTGTGCTAATATTTATACTCTTAACTTTTTACCAGATTTCCCGACTATTTCTACCAAAATTGTTGACGCAGTACTGAAAATAACCCTGTTTTCATTTTTTATGGCCATATTAGTGAAATTTTTGAGTTCTTTATAATATTGGTAATGTGCTAGATTTTTCGTTTTCTAGTACCTATTAAGTGCTTTATCTCTTATTCTGAACATAAATTTTAAATTATTTGTGAGCCAAGGAGGGTTAGTTTTTCTTTGTTTTCTTACTTTGACAGGAGCTAATAGATCAAAAATTTCATTTATTAACTGACTAAAATAAGAGACTATCGTTAACAGTATTAAACCTGAAAATGTTCTCAAAAAGTGTGACAAATAAAATATTTTGTAGCGTATTTGCATTTATGTTTTTTAAATCTCTAAAATAAAAAGTTTTATTGCCTTTAACTATTACAAAACTTAACATGCAATAGACCAGTTGATGATCGGATGACAAATAAACGTCTTTATTGCCATTATTATAGGAGTTATGTGAATTTGATATTAGTGTAACATCTACGGGGTGTAAGGGGTAAAGGTCTAATAAGCCAACCCAAACGTCAACCTCATCTACTCGTGTGATAACAATAATGTTATCCGGCACACCCTGTTAGATAACCGACGAGGCTCTGACGACCGAATGATTGCCGGAATAGGCAATCCACCTCTAACTTGTCAACGGCTACGGGCGGAGAAACAAGTAGAGGAAAGGGCACTCTCTTGTCCTGAGGTTGATAAATCGGCCTCAAAGGCGGATGAATTACTAACAGTAATCAACGGCACGAGAATGTGGAAGGCAATGGAAAACCACTACATTAAAGGTTCATGGAACATTCCTAGAAAAGACATTATAGCAAGCTCATATACATGTAAGGCTCCTAGTCCGCGGCAGACCTTAGATGGTCAAAGGGGTGCTAAGAATCCCCGGGTTTCAAGCTAGGAACCATCCGAAAGTGGAAACGTACAGAAAAAAGAATGAAAATACATTGAAGAATGGCAATACACCTCTAAAGATTGGTACGTGTAATGCCAAATCACTTTATGCAGCAGGAAAAAACACAACATAATTGCAGAGATGAAAAGAATGAATGTAAACGTCCTCGGAGTTCGCGAAGTCAGGTGGCCCGGAACAGGAAAGATAAATATTGAAGATCATACAATGTATTACAGTGGGAATGATGACCCGCAACATTATAACGGAGTTGCAATTATAATAGATAACAAAAATAATAGGTCTGTCAAATCATTTGTACCACTATCAGATAGAGTCGCACTATTACAACTGAAAGCCCACCCTAGAGATATCAATATTGTCCAGGCATGCGCCCCCACAACAGAAAGCCATGAAAATGACATACTCGGGTTCTATTCAGAAATCAAACAGTTGTTAAATTTGACAAAAAAGAATAAAGTCAATATCATTATGGGAGACCTTAATGCCAAAGTAGGAGAAGGGAGAGTAGATGGCATAATTGGAAATTGGGGTTTGGGCGAAAGAAACGAACAAGGCGATCTATTGGTGGAATTCTGCCAAGAAGAAAATTTTGTTGTGACAAATACGTGGTTTAAATTGCCAAAGCGAAGGCTATACACATGGAAGTCCCCCGAAGAGACTAAGACTAACATAATTAGAAATCAAATTGATTACATATTAATTGATAAACGTTACCGAAATGGGATAAGTGATGTGAAAACGTACCCTGGAGCCGATGTCGGATCCGATCATAACCCTGTCGTGGGAATAATATTCATAAGACTAAAGAAGATCAAGCACCATATTCAACGAAGACCTGATTTTGAAAAACTTAAGCATCCAGAAATCTGTAGAGAAAACACTGAACAACTAAACGTAGCAATTAAAGGAACAAGAACAACCGATAGAAGAATCATGGAGTTCTCTAGAACACGCAATTAACCAAATACAAGCAGAAAAACTTAGTAAAGAACCAACAGCAGCACAGAAACCATGGATTATCAATGAAATTCTAGATCTAATGGAAACTCGCAGGAAATATAAGAACATAAACATCGACAAATATAAAGAAATCCAAACCAACATTCAAAAATTAATCAGACACGCAAAGGAGAAATGGATGAATGATAGATGCCAAGAATTAGAAGAACTACAAAAGAAACACGTCCAGTTTAATATATACAAAAAAGTTAAAGAAATAACAGGAACAAGAAAGAAAGCCCTACAGACCAACTTCCTTAAAACAGAAAATAGTGAAATAATTACAGACCAGGAAGAAATAAAAGAAGAGTGGTCAAGATATATTCGAGAAATGTTCGATGATGAAAAGACAGATCTTACCATCAGAAGTAAACGCAGCAATAAAAACAGCTAAAAGTGGAAAAGCTGCAGGACCAGACAATGTATACACAGAAATGCTAAAATTGCTGGATTAAGAAAATCTCCAACGACTCATCGACCTCTTTAATAAAATCTACAGCTCAGGAATGTACCCCCGTGATTGGCTCAAGTCAGTATTCATACCGATTCCCAAGAAAAACATATCAAGAAAGTGCTCCGATTTCAGATTAATTAGCTTAATGAGCAATACTTTGAAAATTATGTTAAAAATATTACATCGACCTACCTACTTGAAATGCGAACAAAATATAAGCCCCGAACAATTTGGGTTTAGATTAGGGCTGGGAACTCGGGAAGCACTTTTCGGATTAACGGTTTTACTCGAAAAATGTAGAGACCAAAGAAAAGACGTGTATCTGTGTTTCATTGATTACGATAAGGCGTTCAATCGCATCAAGCATTCAACACTGTTACGATTGCTCCAAAAACAGGGTCTAGACTACGAAGACATAAGGCTTATAAAAAATTTATATTGGGAACAGAGAGGATATGTTCGATTTGGTGACACCGTATCGTCAGAAATACCAATAGGAAGGGGAGTACGACAGGGCTGTGTTCTCTCGCCTCTTTTATTTAACATTTACTCTGAGTGCATATTTCAGCAAGCGTTAGAGGACTGTGAAATTGGCATAAAGGTGAACGGTAAAATACTTAACAATATACGCTACGCAGATGACACTGTCATCTTCGCAGACACTCCAGAAGGCTTACAGGAACTAGTAGACAAGATTGTGAAATCAGGTGACCAACACGGCCTGAAAATAAATATAGCAAAAACCAAAACGATGGTCGTCAGCAGAAATCAAAATCCAAAAGCCAATATACGAATATATGGTACTCCAATAGAAGAGGTGAGAAAATTCAAGTATCTCGGGTGCTGGGTTACCCAAAACTTGGAACCAGAGACCGAAATTCGAGCTCGAATTGAAAACGCAAGAGCCACGTTCGTGAGAATGAAGACATTTCTAACGAATGCCACCCTGTCACTCGATACCGTTTCGTGAAGTCATACATTTATTCTGTCCTCTTATATGGCTCGGAATCCTGGACAATGGGAAAGAGGATAATGCAGCGACTGGAAGCATTTGAAATGTGGATCTTCCGCAGACTTTTGAAGATACCATGGACCCGAAGAATGACAAATCAAAATGTTATAAGAATGATGGGAACAAACAGGGAACTTTTACAATATGTGAAACAGCGCAAAACTGGTTATCTGGGGCATGTATACAGAGGAGAAAAATATCAACTTTTGAGACTGCTTATGGAGGGAAAGATAGAGGGCCGAAGAGGACCCGGAAGACGAAAATGCTCATGGCTTAAGAATATAAGAGAGTGGACAGGATTAGATACATGCACCCTATTGAGAGCAGCAAGAAATAGAGAGGAGTTTGCTGGTATTGTCGCCAACCTTCAGTAGTGAAGAGGGCACTTGAAGAAGATAACATCTACCAACGTTTTACTGGTCGAAGTAATTATTGTTGGTTCGGTAACGACTTGCTGTAAACTAAAAATATCGATACAACTGTTGAATCTGCTTACATAGCTGCAGGAATCATTTAGTAAGTCAACATTAATGTCACCACCAAAAATTATTTCATCTGACTGCGTATACAAATCGGAAATAATTTCTTATAAATCACTTACGCTTTTACCCGGAAAACACATGCTTCTTAATCCTGTTCGAGATAAATCGAATTAGAACTGGCCTCGTTTTCATTATATTTGCCTATTCGATAGCAATAGTCTATATCTGATAGCAGGAAATTTGTACAGTCACACAGGAGAAAAGCCATTCAAAGGTGATGTTTGTTCGAAAACTTTTTCACAGAAATTTCATTTAAATAGACATTTGCGTAGACACACAGGAGAAAGGCCATTCAAATGTGATGTTTGTTCGAAAACTTTTTCACAGAAAACTCATTTGAATACACATTTGTACAGTCACACAGGAGAGCAGCCATTCAAATGTGACATTTGTTTGAAAACTTTTTCTATGAGAAGTAATTTGTATACGCATTTAAGCGTTCATACACGAGAAAAGCCATTCAAATGTGACATTTGTTTTAAAACTTTTTCGCAGAAAAGTAGTTTGAATAAACATTTGCGCGTTCACACACGAGAAAAACCATTCAAATGTAATATTTGCGAAAAAACGTTTCAAGACAAATTCATTTGAATACACATTTGTACAGTCACACATGAGAAAAGCCATTCAAATGTGATGTTTGTTCGAAAACTATTTCACATAAATGTGATTTAAATAGGCATTTTCGTAGGCACACAGGAGAAAAGCCATTCAAATGTGACATTTGTTTGAAAATTTTTTCGCAGAAAAGTAGTTTGAATACACATTTGCTCGTTCACACACGAGAGAAGTCATTGAAATGTAATGTTTGCGTAAAAACTTTTGACGAAAAATTCATTTGAATACACATTTGTACAGTCACACAGGAGAAAATCCATTCAGATGTGATGTTTGTTCGAAAATTTTTTCACAGAAATTTGGTTTAAATAGGCATTTTCGTAGACACACAGGAGAAAAGCCATCAACATTGACATTTGTTCGAAAACATTTTCAAGGAGCAGTCATTTAAATACACATTTGCACGGTCACGCAGAAGAAAAGCCATTCAAATGTGACATTTGTTTAAAAACCTTTTCACAGAAAATTAGTTTAATACACATTTGCGTACTCATACAGGAGAAAATCTATGCAAATGTTACATTTGCTCAAAAACATTTCCGCGGAAAAGTAATTTAAATAAACATATGCGTACTCACACACGAGAAAAACCATTCAAATGTAACATTTGTTTGAAATATTTTTTACAGACAAGTGAATTGAATATACATTTTTATAATCAAACAGGAGAAAAGCCATTCAAATGTGATGTTTGTTCGATAACTTTTTCACAGAAATGTCATTTAAATATGCAATTGCGTAGACACACAGGAGAAAAGCCATTAAATGTGACGTATGTTTGAAAACTTTTTCGCTGAAAAGTAATTTGAATACACATTTGCGCGTTCACACACAAGAAAAGCCATTCAAATGTGACATTTGTTTGAACATTTTTTCACGGAAAAATAATTTAAGTTCACATTTGCGTAGGCACAAAGGAGAAAAGCCATTCCAATGTGATCTTTGTTCGAAAATGTTTTTACAGAAATGTGATTTAAATAGACATTTGCGTAGACACACAGGAGAAAAGCCATCAAATGTGACATTTGTTTGAAAAATTTTTCGCGGAAAAGTAGTTTGAATGCACATTTGCGCGTTCACAAAAGAGAAGTCTTTTAAATGTAACATTTGTTTGAACAATTTTTCACAGAAAAATGATTTAAGTTCACATTTGTGTAGTCACAATGGAGAAAAGCCATTCAAATGTGACATTTGCATGAAATCATTCTCACGAAAAAATCATTTAAACAGACATTTGCTTATCCACAGAAGTAAAACCATCAAATGCGACAGGTGATTGAATTTTTTCCCAGAGAAAATATATTGTAACAAATATGTGTAGGAGAAAAACAATCAAATTGCATATATTTTCAGTAACTTCAAGTTTTCGATAAGACTATTTAGCTCACCTAATAGCATACACCATCAGAGATGGGCAACACTGTGCGGTGCGGCACTTTTGTGTTAACACAGTTTACTGTGTCAAGTGTCACACATAGCACATCGACACTTTTGGAACACAACGTTCGAATTTCGAGAATGGTGTGGGGCGTGCCGGACTGTTTGATGTGCTGGCACAGCAGCACCACAGACAATGACTTGTTGCGGATGTGTTTTCGACCCCCCTCACAATCTACATCTACAATTCATATAATTATTTAGTCTTCATAATTAAAATATTGTGTAAAAACAAAGTTTATTTTTATGTTTCTGACTGCCGAGAAGCAGCTTCAGCTAATTCGAAAAGTAGAGGATACGTTTTAGTGCTATTTTTTAATATTTTTATCTAAACAATTATTAGTTTCAAAAGTAATATTACGTATATTTTTTGAAATTAATTAATTTTTCATTACTTTGATGTATGTCATAATATGTTTTAACAATAAAACTATGTAAAGTTTTCCTTGTTTTAATTAAACAATATGTTCAGCATTCACAGTGAATGCATGCTGAATGTGAAAATATACTAGTGTAAGTGAGAATCACTACATATAAAACAAAGCCCTCCGCAGTGTCTGTCTGTTAATGATTAATTCAAAAACTACTGAACGGATTTGCATACGGTTTTCACCAATAGATAGAGAGATTCCTCAGGAAAGGAATATATAAATGATTTGACTAAGTTTTGTGTAAATTGGTTGAAATATAACGATAATTATTGGAAGTATCGAAAGATTTCAGACTACCTGGGAGGTTTCATCGAAAACAAAGCTTAATTCCTTTAAGATATAACGCATGGTGGGATATTCTTCATTTATAGTGTAACCCTTTCTTGGAGTTACAAAGCTCCGGTAGCTCTTCGTCTGGTGCGCAATGGTCGTAGGATCTCACGTATTATCAGAATTGGCAGGAATAGGGCGCCACTTATTTTTTGGTATCATTTCAAAAACAAGAAATTACTAACCTTAGCTACTTTCTTGGCTCAATTTAACCTAATTTCGTAGAAGAAAATAATATTAAAAATAAAAAAAACAGAACCTCACTATATGGTTTTTTAATCAAGTTACTTCGTAATCACATTTAATCAGCTACTTATGATAGAAAAATAAAAAATATTTGGTAAGTGCATTTGATATAAACAAGAACCATAAGAACCCCTAAATACAGCTGTATTTAAGTTCACATTGTGTGAACAATTTATTCAAATTGAGAAATATATGTATATAGAGCATATGCCTTGTACCAAAAAATATATCAGTTTATTAAAGATTAAAAAAACAAACTTTTTCTCCGTTGAGATATTTAGTGATTAAGTTAAGAATTTAGGTTATAAAAAGTCCAATAAATCACTGTACTACACTAAGAATATAGTATTACGTAATCAAATAGCAGTAAGGGTATGCCGGTGCACTTCCTTAGTAGATTTTTGTGATATTGGAATAGACTCACCAAAGTTTGAAGACGACTTAGACCTTCAGACCCTATTTTTGAAATTAGATTCATTCTTCCGAGCCCCATCCATCTTGAAGGAAAAATATCTAGAACATGCGGCGAACACGTGCATCAACGAGATTAATTATATCGGCAACTCGAGTCCGGGGTGGTGAATGGCTCAAAACGCCGCTTCCTCTAGGATTTCCTCCCTCAAAGGTCTCAGGCGGATTGTCAGGGTGTCGATGTAACTATTTCTAGTCATACAAATATACTACGTGTTCAGGTCCAAAATGGCTACCTCAATATTAGATTTGTGTTGGAAGAAAAAGTTACCGATGAAAGGACATTGAAAGGTCGGCGAATCTCCTTGTTACAGGAAAACCTTTTAACCAAATTACAACGGCAGAAAACAGTTACTTAAGGATGCCAGCAAACGAAAAAAAAAATCTGCTACTTCCTTTCGATATTTGTAAAACTGGAGAAGGTAACCCGAAACTAAACGAACTGCAACTTTTTGTAAACTTCAACGGCCAATCAAGTTCTAATAATCCCTATAATACCTTCTTATTTTCGGCTGACCAATGGAATATCTTCAATACATATAACGAACTCCGAACTCAACCGAGTTGGCTTAGTGAATTTCAGATTTAAGTAGTACCCTAGTGCTCAACCTGTTTGGTGAAATGAGAAGTGTCAACGTCAAACTAATCAAAAGTAGTACCTATTATGAATGTCATTGTGAATGACATTGAAAACCAAACAAATTTCAATAAGGCGTTCGCAATAAAGGTTTTACCAAACGACAAGTAAAATCAACGAGAAAGATTATTTATTTTATGTCTGAAGCCATTCTAAACTTTGTGTAGTCGTTGTATGAACTGTTTACGAAATGTAACCTCATTCAAATATAAACATTGTATTGAAAGAAGCAGTTTGATGAGTTTTATCATTATCCAGTACTGGTAAGTAAACAATACATCAACTTTTAATTATATAGTAAATCAACGTTTTAATTTCTTTTAGGAACTTGTGTAGCTGTTAACTAAATTACTGTTCAAGATGCCATCACCTGTGTTAATTAATAACAATACTTTGTGTAGATAATTTAGTGACTGTTTAAGCTGATTACTGATTTAAAATAAAATATATTTCAAAGTAGACACACATTCATTTCTTAATGCTTAAGGTAAGTCTGAATGTTACACCCCCCTACCTTGGGAAAATAAAAATAGTTGTCTCTTTATTTTAATTAATAGCAACTATTTTTATTGGGCCGTAACACCAATACAAAATGATATGAATATCTTTAAAGACTTTTCAACAGATATTTGAAATATTTAATTTAGGTTTACTTAGTGATTAATTGAAACTGATATAATGAGAAAAAATTTCTTTATTATATACTAACCCCCATATGATCATGATCAAGCGCAATTTTCTAAAGATATCTTCAACCTATTTCCTATAAAAAATTGACTAAATCTAACTACTAATACTAACTTTGTACACTATTTACATTTTAATGTAGCTTTACTGATCCCAAACTAGTAGTTACATTAAAGAATTATGTGAAAACTATTCAGCTTCCCATATTTATTCGTCATCAGAGGATACTATTTCATTGTAAGGTTTCAAATGTTCAATGTGCCATGTACCCGCATCACTACCATCCTCTTTCTGCAAAATGTATACTAATTTTGACTTTTTCCCAACTATTTTGCAAAGGATATAACGAGGTGCTAACTTTTTGGTAAAATCATTGGCAGCGTCTGATAACACAATGTTTCTTTTCCATACAAATTCACCCACATGGAATTCTTTATCTCTTCTTCTTAAATTGTAGTATTTTGTATTTTTTAGATGTGCTGAATGTATCTTTTTTTCTACGTCTTTGTATATTTCTTTTAAATCTGTGACATTATTTGCCCAAAATTCGTGACTTTTTGGAAGTATTTCAGTACTATGATTTTTCCCATAATAACTTCCCGAACAAGGAACAACTCTACCAAAATTCAAAAATGCTGGGCTATACACCCAGTCACTTCATGAACACTGGTTCTGAGTGCATAACCGATTTTTGCTAACTGTTTGTCCCACGATTTGTGATTTTCCGAAATGTAACATCTAAGAGCTGTGCATATTGTTCTATTCCAACGTTCTACAAAATTTGGAGAAGGATGATAAAAAGGAGTATAAGATATACGTGATCCGTAATCTGAAACTAACTTTTGTATAGCTTTACTAACTAATTGTTTACCGTTATCACAAATAATTGTTTGAGGTACACCATATACTAAAAATATATCATTTTCTAAATGTTTAATGATATTTGGTGATTTTGCATTTCGCAAAGGAAACAAAACTGGATATTTAGTGAACCAATCACTAACTACTAAAAGATATTGATAGCCGTTCGATGACCTAGGTAACGGACCTAACAAATCTAAAGCAATGACTTGCCATGGAAATCGTACTACTTTTTCTGAACCCATTAACCCAAATTTAGCATGATTTATCGGCTTTTGTGCGGCACATTCCTTACAATTTCTAACGTACCTATAAACATCGTGGCGCATTTTTGGCCAATAGTATGTTAATGAGACCCTGGAATATGTTTTCCAAAATCCTGCATGTGATGCAGTGGGCTCATCATGACAAGACCTAATAATTTTTGATCTCTGACTTTTCGGAACTAGTAATTTCCAATCAGAAATGTTTGTATTTAATGGTACTCTAGAAGGAATTAGTTTGTACACATAATTATTTTTTACTAACCATTGAGGATAATTTTCAGGTGAATTTTCAATTTGTTCTCTCATTTTAACGTAAAAAGTATCAACATTATCTAAATCTATATCTAAAGAAATTATATCATCTGGGTTTTGAATAATCAATACTTCCTTCTCTGAAGTAGGTGACTCTACTGGACTTCTACTTAACGCGTCGGGTACTACCATCAATGTGCCTTTTCTATGTACTATTTCAAAATCAAATTGGCTAAGTTTACAACTCCATCGCGCTAACCGACCAGATGGTTCCTTCATTTTAAATAAAAATTTTAGGGCAGCATGATCTGTTATCAAACTGAATTTTGTACCTTCTACATAACCCCTAAATTTTTCACAAGCGAAAATACAAGCTAAGCATTCTTTTTCTGTTGTTGTGTAATTTTTTTCAGCCTTACTTAACCCCCTAGATGCAAATGCAATTACTTTTTCCTCATTGTTTTGAATTTGTGTTAAGATTGCACCTAAGCCGGTATCACTTGCATCACATTGAATAAAAAATTCTAATTCAAAATTTGGAAAACTTAAAATTGGGGCTGAAATTAATAATTCTTTAATTTTTCTAAAGGTTGATTCGGCTTCTAAATTCCACTGTATTTTCTGACCTTTCTTTTTATTTCTCAGCAAATTGTTTATGGGTGCCATGACGCTGGAAAAGTTTGGAATAAAACGCCTATACCAACTACACATTCCTGTAAACCGTTTTATTTCAGTCGTTGTTTTTGGAACCGGATAGTTTACAATTGATGAAACTTTTTGCGGATTCGTGGAAAGTCCACTAGAATCTAGGACAAAGCCTAAATACTTTAATGATGGTTTAAAAAATTCGCATTTGTCAAGATTGACTGTTAAGTTTGCATTTTTCAGACGACTAAATACTTCATGCAAAAGTTTAATATGCTCATCAAAAGTTGATGAAACAATAATTAAATCATCAATGTATACAAAAATATTTGGTTCTAATTCTGCACCTATTATGGCATCCATCAGCCTTTGCTGACACTGCGCTGCGTTTGCTAAGCCGAATGGTAAAACTTTAAACTGGAATAAACCACGACCCGGTATCGAAAAAGCAGTTTTTTCCTTTGATGTATCGTTTAAAGGAATTTGCCAAAAAGCTGATTTTAGATCTACCGATGAGATAAACCTAGTGTTTCTTAACATTTGCAAAATTCTATCTACATGTGGTAAAGGATAACTATCCTTTTTTGTAACAGAATTTAATTTTCTTCCATCGAAACACAATCTAAAATCCCCGTTTGCCTTTTTTACTAATAAAACTGGACTACACCATGCGCTATTTGATTTTTCTACTACATCTAATTTAATCATTTTATCTAATTCAATATTTAAATTTTTTAACATATAAGGTGAAAGAAGATACTGTCTTTGCTTAATTGGTTTTGCGTCCCCTGTGTCTATGTCATAAATCAATTTTGAAGTACGTCCCAATTTGTCACTTCCAGATATTTCCTTGAATTTATTTGTAATTTATTTTACTATTTTAATTTGTGTATCTTTTAAATTATCAAACGTCTGAACATGGTCCAAAGTAAAAATACATGTCTCTGATCCGATTGATACGATACTACTTTTACCCTGGATTTCCCACGTATTGTTTTTAAAATCTACCTGCAATCCAAAATGTTTGCAAAAATCGCTTCCTAAAATAACTGAATACTCTAAGTTTGGAACTACTAAAAATTTTAATAACTTACAAGTTTTATCAACCACTAGTGGCAATTCTACATGACCAGTAACGTTTTGTTTCGTACCATCTGCTGTAGTAACAAAATTATTTTTAGTTCTTGACATTTTTACCCCAAAGTGATCAATCATTTTCAAACTATTTTTCCCTAAAATTGAATTATTTGCACCAGAATCCAACAAACAAGAAATTTTTCTATTAAAAATATTTACATCAATATATGGTCGATTATCATTAAATTTTTGTTTGAATATGGACATCACATTTTGCGTTTTTAAATTTTCAAAGTAAGTTTTAATAAACTGAAGTGTTTCCCGCTGTAGTGCTTTTTGTGATGTGATAGCCAATGGTTTTTGAGATAAACGGTGGCTAGCTCTATTTACCTCCCCTGTACGTTTCCCGAACATTTTTCACAGTTTTTAACCACAACCCCAGGCTGTCCGCACTTATAACAAAAGTTATTTCTTTTCATCGTACAAGACTGAAAAGTATGATTAGGACCTTTGCAATTCCAGCAAATAACCCTACCATTTGAATGTAAACTGCATGCTTGTGTAACTGAGCTAAATGGTTGTGAATTTTCCTGAAATTTTCGTCTATTTGTTTTCTTCCTATTTGAATTATTGAAAGTTCTAGTGTTCGAAGTATTTCTAAAACTACTGTTAAAATTAGAAGAACTACTACTGCATGGCAAATATAACTCATTATTGATTTCCGAACGCACAACAGTACAGTTATCACCTGATTTAGGCTTGTGCTGTTCTTTTAAAAACGACTCTAAAATTTTTGCATCTTGTACTAACTCATCTACTGAATTATAATCTTTTAAAGCTACTTTACTACTAATGTCTAACGTAAGATTCTTTTTTATCCATTTAATTCTTGTTACTAGTGCAGGTTTATTTGAAAGGCGGTTAAATAAAGATTCCATAACTGCCACGAAGACAACTACTGACTCGTCGCGTTGTTGTTTTCTACTTTTTATTGTTTCCCAGAGGGATTCATCATAATCAATATCTAAAAAATCTGTTTCTAATTTTGAAGCTCAGGTATGCCAATCTTTGATTGTTCCTGACTCTTTTAAGTGTCTAAACCAAAGCAAAGCTTTCCCTGAGAAAAGATCAATAGCAGATTCGTATAACATTTGTTTGTTTACATGCCTAGCTTCTGAAAGTTCTTCAACTCTTTCTAAAAATGCTTTTACCCCTAAACCTGTTGTAGAACCATCAAACTTTAAGTCCCATTTATAAATAGGAACTGCTTTATTGGAGAAACCATACGGTGAACTAGTTGAAGGTTGATTGAATGCATAAGTTTGAGATAAATCAGCTACACACGGTGGTGAAACATCATCCGATTGAACTTTATCGTCCAAATCAGCTTCAAGAGTAATAAAAGTTGCAGTAGCTTCATTCTTGAATGTAACTTCCTCTGTCTTACTGACATCAATTGGCATTCTCCCTATTCTAGCTTGAATATGAATTAAACGAGACTTTGTTCTTAAATATAAAGAATCTTTAGCTGTACCCTCGAAATCTGCTATGTTATTTTTTATATTATCAAGAATTGTGCTTATTTCATTTTTTTCTGTTGCAAAACTATACTCTGGATCTACTAGAACGATAGGTGCAACACCTTTTTCTTTCTGCAAAAGTTTACCTAATATTTTCTGTTTATCGTTTCTGTCCCTAGAAGTTACTATTCCCCTAATGCGTAGTTCATAATCTAATTCAGATATTAACAAGTGTCTTGCTTTCATTTCATACATTTTGGAAAATGATTTTATTGATTAAAAAGCTTGTAAATGTGATAGTCTAATATTATTCAAAACTAATATTACTCAAAAATAATGTAACAGATGGTATTATGTATTAAAAAAACAGTAAGTACGGTAGTAGTAGTGTCCTAAAACTATGTTTCTAGCAATTCTCCAAAAATTTTCCTCAATTTAAAATGTATCAACAGTAATATCTATATATTACTCACTATTAATATAAAACCAAGTTTACCGACAGTAAACAATATTTTTATATGTAATTGTGGAAACAAAGTCCTAAAAAATTCCTTCTACTTATTCATAAAACTAGTTTCACGATGCAGCGGAATATACCTATTAAATACTAAAAACTCAAAATAAAACCCAAAACTGGTTTACCATTTTTGTATGTACATTGAACAACAACACATATCGAGTTATATCAAAATGTTTTCATTCTATCTAGCTAGACTATATACCTACATTGATGAAATAAATGTATGTCTCTCTTGTATACCTTTTTGGAGTGCAGTATTAATAGGATATCTCGAGGTCAAACAAGTTCATTTAAAACATTGTGAAAGTGTACTGGCTGTATTACTAAAATGTGATAAATTTCCTGCAATTCTGTAACTGACTAGTGTATATTTGTCAGATTGAAATTTCCAAATAAATTTAGGCTAAAAACCAATATTTCTAAACACACGTTTGGGCGCCAATTTTTTGTAACCCTTTCTTGGAGTTACAAAGCTCCGGTAGCTCTTCGTCTGGTGCGCAATGGTCGTAGGATCTTACGTATTATCAGAATTGGCAGGAATAGGGCGCCACTTATTTTTTGGTATCATTTCAAAAACAAGAAATTACTAACCTTAGCTACTTTCTTGGCTCAATTTAACCTAATTTCGTAGAAGAAAATAATATTAAAAATAAAAAAAAAATAAAAAAAACAGAACCTCACTATATGGTTTTTTAATCAAGTTACTTCGTAATCACATTTAATCAGCTACTTATGATAGAAAAATAAAAAATATTTGGTAAGTGCATTTGATATAAACAAGAACCATAAGAACCCCTAAATACAGCTGTATTTAAGTTCACATTGTGTGAACAATTTATTCAAATTGAGAAATATATGTATATAGAGCATATGCCTTGTACCAAAAAATATATCAGTTTATTAAAGATTAAAAAAACAAACTTTTTCTCCGTTGAGATATTTAGTGATTAAGTTAAGAATTTAGGTTATAAAAAGTCCAATAAATCACTGTACTACACTAAGAATATAGTATTACGTAATCAAATAGCAGTAAGGGTATGCCGGTGCACTTCCTTAGTAGATTTTTGTGATATTGGAATAGACTCACCAAAGTTTGAAGACGACTTGAGACCTTCAGACCCTATTTTTGAAATTAGATTCATTCTTCCGAGCCCCATCCATATTGAAGGAAAAATATCTAGAACATGCGGCGAACACGTGCATCAACGAGATTAATTATATCGGGAACTCGAGTCCAGGGTGGTGAATGGCTCAAAACGCCGCTTCCTCTAGGATTTCCTCCCTCAAAGGTCTCAGGCGGATTGTCAGGGTGTCGATGTAACTATTTCTAGTCATACAAATATACTACGTGTTCAGGTCCAAAATGGCTACCTCAATATTAGATTTGTGTTGGAAGAAAAAGTTACCGATGAAAGGACATTGAAAGGTCGGCGAATCTCCTTGTTACAGGAAAACCTTTTAACCAAATTACAACGGCAGAAAACAGTTACTTAAGGATGCCAGCAAACGAAAAAAAAAATCTGCTACTTCCTTTCGATATTTCTAAAACTGGAGAAGGTAACCCGAAACTAAACGAACTGCAACTTTTTGTAAACTTCAACGGCCAATCAAGTTCTAATAATCCCTATAATACCTTCTTATTTTCGGCTGACCAATGGAATATCTTCAATACATATAACGAACTCCGAACTCAACCGAGTTGGCTTAGTGAATTTCAGATTTAAGTAGTACCCTAGTGCTCAACCTGTTTGGTGAAATGAGAAGTGTCAACGTCAAACTAATCAAAAGTAGTACCTATTATGAATGTCATTGTGAATGACATTGAAAACAAAACAAATTTCAATAAGGCGTTCGCAATAAAGGTTTTACCAAACGACAAGTAAAATCAACGAGAAAGATTATTTATTTTATGTCTGAAGCCATTCTAAACTTTGTGTAGTCGTTGTATGAACTGTTTACGAAATGTAACCTCATTCAAATATAAACATTGTATTGAAAGAAGCAGTTTGATGAGTTTTATCATTATCCAGTACTGGTAAGTAATCAATACATTAACTTTTAATTATATAGTTAATCAACGTTTTAATTTCTTTTAGGAACTTGTGTAGCTGTTAACTAAATTACTGTTCAAGATGCCATCACCTGTGTTAATTAATAACAATACTTTGTGTAGATAATTTAGTGACTGTTTATGCTAATTACTGATTTAAAATAAAATATATTTCAAAGTAGACACACATTCATTTCTTAATGCTTAAGGTAAGTGAATGTTACAATAGATCTAGAATAAAATCCGCGATATCATATATCTATCTTTTAGATATCTTTAGCTTACTATGTATACCCATTCCATTTTCTAAAAAAATTGTCACGTACAATGTGGTAATTGGAACTCTATTTAGACGGATACAGTTTTAATCCTTATTAACTTAAAGACCTTAGTTACTGTAAACATTACGTACAGATTATTATAGTCTTTTACACCATATAATTTTAATGAATATCTTAGGATATTTCGCGAAAATAAATTCAAGGGCGTTTCTGACACCGATTACTCGCTTGATGCGATCAACTCCGCGCCGCTCCCACTGTTTTGGTATAAGCCGAGCGATAACTCTATACATGACAATACGCGAGATTAGTGTGACGTCACAATTTGAAGCTGTATCCAAACAAAACTTGTTGCCATAAGAATTTCCATTTGAGTGTAGATTTATGATTATTTAAGTGTTTCATACGTGTTTTTGAAAATAATAAATTGTTAAAAAGTATGTAATCATATCTACTCAATATAAAAAATAATAGTTATGATAATGTAAGTTATCCTGCAATCCGTATTTTTGATTTTAAAGGCTATGTTTGAAGTTAAGTTTACTGGATTATTTAATTAATGTGAAAATATAAGATAAATAATTGTGATTGTTCTAGTGTCCTCAAAGAATGTTTCAACATTCTCTTGAAACCTTTTTTATGGGTTTGTTAGTGAAAAATGCTTAATTGAAGTGAAGTGTCCTTTCAAGTATCCAAATGACGAAAAATTAAAACCGCTCTCAAAAGACAAGAATTACATCATTCATTTTGATAAAAATATATTAGTGATAATTAAAAAATATAACTATTATCGCCAGATACAAGGTGCATTACATATTGCATGAGAGGACATGTGCTATTTAATATTATGGATACCAAGTGACATCGTTTTGGGAATTGCTAGACATCAAGAATTGAAGAAAAATTTACATGTTTAAAAAACATTCCACCTTTAGAAATTTGTACCGTTTATATTAACATGATAAAATGTTTTCATAATTATAAATTTTTGTTTGTTTCGTGCTAAGAAAATTAAATTGTGGATACGTTGCAAATTTATATGATTGAAAACAGACCATTTAGTCTGAAAAATCAGGACATCATGTCACAACTTTGCCTCAATAAAACCATATTTGTATCAGTTTCAGAGTTTATTTTAGTTGCTTTCAAATTTTATTTGACCTGTAGGCTCTTTTTTCAGTTACATGTGTAAACATATTCACTTTTATCTAAAAACAAATAATATAAACAAAGACGTTTCCAAATTTCTTTATTACACAGAGAAATATTTACTTGTCATACAAATGTTTACAGTTAATAGAAAGAGGAAAGTAAAGTGCAATAAGGAATTTCAATTTAAAATAGCCTACGTTGAAAAAATCGGACAAAGCAGCTATAACAACTTATAAAAAATATAAAGCGAAAGATCTGTAATGACAAATAATAATGTATATAGTATAGGGAGATCGATATATTCAGTACAATATAAAAATACAATCAACACGTACAAGTCAACTTCTACCTTGAATGCAAAGATTGATCATGTACAAAAAATAGTTGACTAATTTTCTTTTTCCATTTATAAAATGACAGCTACACAAAAAGCTCCGGGATCTGGTTCTATTGTTCTACAAATATTGTATAAACACACAAAATAAAATGTTATATTTATCATTCTGTAGGTACCTTGTTAGCTTCATCCATTTGCTTCTTACTTTTGGATCCTTTGGAACACTATGAAACTTACACTTCTCTCTGACATTATAATGCTTACAGCCTGGTGGCTAGCACAGGTACCATTATTCTTTATGTGAGGAAACCTAAAATTTGATAATACAGATACAAAAAATTGAAACTATTGCATTTCATAAGTTTATAATAGCATGTTTAGGTTAGATAACTCTTATTAAAATTATATCACACCAATGGTATCTTAATGGCTAGTTATGTTTGTTTGGATACAAAAATCGACATAACCTAAGACTATGACGTCACCACTAACACCGCGTATAGGCAGTAAATGGTTTTAGAGAAAAATATCTGAGGGAAGGATTCTGAAAATGACCTAGCTTTAATATAAACATTTAGATTAATAAGATTTTTAGGAATATAAAAGTATAAAATACTGCAATTGGCCATATTAACCGACAGACCAATCACAGCGCATAACGTCACGCCTAAGTAAATATCAATCATCTCCGTGAGTGTTGCTTGAACCTTTGTTGTGATTACGCATCACGATCGGTGCATACATCATTTCATAAGTTAATTTGTTTATTCGTGTTTTATTATTAAAATAAAGAATCATCAAGGGCGGAACAATTTTTTAAGGCAGATAGTTCTAATTTGTCCAGAATTAATTTGTTGATATTTAGAGAATTTCATGCATCAAATAAAGACTTTCTCATCTAAATTTCGAAATATGAAAACTTGTAAGTACATTATTATTAATCTTTAGCGCTAAGTAGTGTGTGGTCGTCTTAAGTGAACAAGTGCTCCAAAGTGGCTCCCGAATAAATTTATTAAATCTGGTATGTCAAAGACAAATATAATTTGAATCAAATTGAATAACCATTCCGTGTGATAAACCACGTCCATGTAATAAAATATATTAGAAAAATAGTACTACTATCGTCAGAAAGATAAATTGAAAACACATAAATAGAAATAGAAATAAAAATGACCATACACGGAAAGAAATGCCCGATTTGGAGATTACTAATGAACAACTACTTGATCAACTATTGAAAGGATATACGGGATTGAAGTCGGCAATACAAGCGGTTGAAGTAAAGCTTTGCTTGAAAATTGAGGAAATCAATCATGGCCTAACTGTAGCAGAAAGGGAAAACGAAGAACTGAAGAAAAAAATAGAGCTACTCAAAAGGTGGCAGAAGAAAAATAGCGTAATAATATTTGGATTAGAGAGAGTAGAACATTATATAACTCCTGAATATATGAAATGAAATTGATGAAAAAACTCTTGAAAATTGAGCTTGTTGAAAACGATTTCAACAACATATATCCCCCAGGGTCAGCTCGTAATAGCCCAGTGAAAGTGGAATTCACCTCATACATCAAAGAAGCTAAAGTTCTGAGAAACACGAAAAACTATTTACTAAGGTTAACAATGGTATTGAAAGAAATTACCTGGAAATTCATTCACTACAAACATTCCTAAGCTCTCTTATAGGTTAAGAGGTTCAATAAAGGAGACTGATTGATATCTATTTGGTCGTTAAGGAGATTACCTGAATATTTATTTTTGTTAATCTCTAGGGCCTCTAATAAATTTAAACTAAAGGATTTACCGACTACATGGAGAATTTCAAAATTTGGGTCGAAAATGTGTTGGTTTTCTAATAAATGATTTGAATAGTTAGAATCTAATTTTTTGTTGTCATAGCTACGTTTGTGTTCCGAAATTCTAGTTTTAAAATTTCTAAAAGTTTTATCCAAATTCATTAAAAATAATAAATCTTCAAAATTAAACAAATCAGGAGTTTATAAATTAGAATGTGGTAATGACAATTGTGATAAAATTTATATCCGTAGAATTATTTTCATTTCAATGGAGAGGTTTATAGCAGTAAAGATGGTTTGATTATGGGCAACCCTCTCAGCCCCCTACTAGGAGAAATTTTCATGAATAATATAGAAAAAATAATTCATGAACACCCCCTTAGTAAAAAATTTATGTACTGGCACCGATATGTGGACGACATTTTATCTAGCTTCATCGGTACAAATAGACAATTAGAGAGCTTCATTACTTACATAAACTCGATTCACAATAATATCAAATTTACCGTAGAACTTGAACAAAATAAGTCTATAAACTTTCTAGACCTCACAATTTCAAATATAAATAATAAACATGATTTTTCTATATTTCATAAACCATCACATACAGATATTACAATTCATAATAGTTCGGTCCACCCATTCAGTCATAAACTAGCAGCTTTCAATAGTATGATACACAGACTCTTAACAGTCCCATTAAATATTAATAATTATACCAAAGAATTAAATATCATAAAACAAATAGCAGTTAATAATAATTACGATCCAAATTTAATTGATAATATCATAAATAAAAAGATAAAAAAACAGACTTTAGAACAAGTATTCCCTTCAGATAAAAACAATAAACAATTTAAAAGCTTAACATACTTTGGAACACCATCCTTAAAAATTAAATCATTTTAAGAAACTTTAGACATAAAAATTTCCTTTAAAACTGATCACAATTTATCCAAATTCATTGAAAATAACAAATCTAAATCTTCAAAATTAAACAAATTAGGAGTTTATAAATTAAAATGTGGTAATGACAATTGTGATAAAATTTATATCGGTAGAACTTTTAGAAATTTTAAAACTAGAATTTCGGAACACAAACGTAGCTATGACAACAAAAAATTAGATTCTAACTATTCAAATCATTTATTAGAAAACCAACACATTTTCGACCCAAATTTTGAAATTCTCCATGTAGTCGGTAAATCCTTTAGTTTAAATTTATTAGAGGCCCTAGAGATTAACAAAAATAAATATTCAGGTAATCTCCTTAACGACCAAATAGATATCAATCAGTCTCCTTCATTGAACCTCTTTACCTATAAGAGAGCTTAGGAATGTTTGTAGTGAATGAATTTCCAGGTAATTTCTTTCAATACCATTGTTAACCTTAGTAAATAGATTTAGCATTGTATATATATTAGGACATTTTTATATTTTACCTTCATTCGTTTTGACAAAGCTACTGTGTTGGTGAAACGCGTCAACAAGTTTAAATTGAACATTAGTTCAAATAAATGAAGATTTAAACAAACTATATTGTTTTATTTCATCGTTTACTATACGTATTATAGATCCTTTCAAGTTTTTCGTGTTTCTCAGAACTTTAGCTTTTTTGATGTATGAGGTGAATTCAACTTTCACTGGGCTATTACGAGTTGACCCTGGGTGATATATGTTGTTGAAATCGTTTTCAATAAGCTCAATTTTCAAGAGTTTTTTCATCAATTTCATTTCATATATTCAGGAGTTATATAATGTTCTTCTCTCTCTAATCCAAATATTATTACGCTATTTTTCTTCTGCCACCTTTTGAGTAGCTCTAGCCTAGCTTCTGAAAGTTCTTCAACTCTTTCTAAAAATGCTTTTACCCCTAAACCTGTTGTAGAACCATCAAACTTTAAGTCCCATTTATAAATAGGAACTGCTTTATTGGTGAAACCATACGGTGAACTAGTTGAAGGTTGATTGAATGCATAAGTTTGAGATAAATCAGCTACACACGGTGGTGAAACATCATCCGATTGAACTTTATCGTCCAAATCAGCTTCAAGAGTAATAAAAGTTGCAGTAGCTTCATTCTTGAATGTAACTTCCTCTGTCTTACTGACATCAATTGGCATTCTCCCTATTCTAGCTTGAATATGAATTAAACGAGACTTTGTTCTTAAATATAAAGAATCTTTAGCTGTACCCTCGAAATCTGCTATGTTATTTTTTATATTATCAAGAATTGTGCTTATTTCATTTTTTTCTGTTCCAAAACTATACTCTGGATCTACTAGAACGATAGGTGCAACACCTTTTTCTTTCTGCAAAAGTTTACCTAATATTTTCTGTTTATCGTTTCTGTCCCTAGAAGTTACTATTCCCCTAATGCGTAGTTCATAATCTAATTCAGATATTAACAAGTGTCTTGCTTTCATTTCATACATTTTGGAAAATGATTTTATTGATTAAAAAGCTTGTAAATGTGATAGTCTAATATTATTCAAAACTAATATTACTCAAAAATAATGTAACAGATGGTATTATGTATTAAAAAAACAGTAAGTACGGTAGTAGTAGTGTCCTAAAACTATGTTTCTAGCAATTCTCCAAAAATTTTCCTCAATTTAAAATGTATCAACAGTAATATCTATATATTACTCACTATTAATATAAAACCAAGTTTACCGACAGTAAACAATATTTTTATATGTAATTGTGGAAACAAAGTCCTAAAAAATTCCTTCTACTTATTCATAAAACTAGTTTCACGATGCAGCGGAATATACCTATTAAATACTAAAAACTCAAAATAAAACCCAAAACTGGTTTACCATTTTTGTATGTACATTGAACAACAACACATATCGAGTTATATCAAAATGTTTTCATTCTATCTAGCTAGACTATATACCTACATTGATGAAATAAATGTATGTCTCTCTTGTATACCTTTTTGGAGTGCAGTATTAATAGGATATCTCGAGGTCAAACAAGTTCATTTAAAACATTGTGAAAGTGTACTGACTGTATTACTAAAATGTGATAAATTTCCTGCAATTCTGTAACTGACTAGTGTATATTTGTCAGATTGAAATTTCCAAATAAATTTAGGCTAAAAACCAATATTTCTAAACACACGTTTGGGCGCCAATTTTTTGTAACCCTTTCTTGGAGTTACAAAGCTCCGGTAGCTCTTCGTCTGGTGCGCAATGGTCGTAGGATCTTACGTATTATCAGAATTGGCAGGAATAGGGCGCCACTTATTTTTTGGTATCATTTCAAAAACAAGAAATTACTAACCTTAGCTACTTTCTTGGCTCAATTTAACCTAATTTCGTAGAAGAAAATAATATTAAAAATAAAAAAAAAATAAAAAAAACAGAACCTCACTATATGGTTTTTTAATCAAGTTACTTCGTAATCACATTAAATCAGCTACTTATGATAGAAAAATAAAAAATATTTGGTAAGTGCATTTGATATAAACAAGAACCATAAGAACCCCTAAATACAGCTGTATTTAAGTTCACATTGTGTGAACAATTTATTCAAATTGAGAAATATATGTATATAGAGCATATGCCTTGTACCAAAAAATATATCAGTTTATTAAAGATTAAAAAAACAAACTTTTTCTCCGTTGAGATATTTAGTGATTAAGTTAAGAATTTAGGTTATAAAAAGTCCAATAAATCACTGTACTACACTAAGAATATAGTATTACGTAATCAAATAGCAGTAAGGGTATGCCGGTGCACTTCCTTAGTAGATTTTTGTGATATTGGAATAGACTCACCAAAGTTTGAAGACGACTTGAGACCTTCAGACCCTATTTTTGAAATTAGATTCATTCTTCCGAGCCCCATCCATATTGAAGGAAAAATATCTAGAACATGCGGCGAACACGTGCATCAACGAGATTAATTATATCGGGAACTCGAGTCCAGGGTGGTGAATGGCTCAAAACGCCGCTTCCTCTAGGATTTCCTCCCTCAAAGGTCTCAGGCGGATTGTCAGGGTGTCGATGTAACTATTTCTAGTCATACAAATATACTACGTGTTCAGGTCCAAAATGGCTACCTCAATATTAGATTTGTGTTGGAAGAAAAAGTTACCGATGAAAGGACATTGAAAGGTCGGCGAATCTCCTTGTTACAGGAAAACCTTTTAACCAAATTACAACGGCAGAAAACAGTTACTTAAGGATGCCAGCAAACGAAAAAAAAAATCTGCTACTTCCTTTCGATATTTCTAAAACTGGAGAAGGTAACCCGAAACTAAACGAACTGCAACTTTTTGTAAACTTCAACGGCCAATCAAGTTCTAATAATCCCTATAATACCTTCTTATTTTCGGCTGACCAATGGAATATCTTCAATACATATAACGAACTCCGAACTCAACCGAGTTGGCTTAGTGAATTTCAGATTTAAGTAGTACCCTAGTGCTCAACCTGTTTGGTGAAATGAGAAGTGTCAACGTCAAACTAATCAAAAGTAGTACCTATTATGAATGTCATTGTGAATGACATTGAAAACAAAACAAATTTCAATAAGGCGTTCGCAATAAAGGTTTTACCAAACGACAAGTAAAATCAACGAGAAAGATTATTTATTTTATGTCTGAAGCCATTCTAAACTTTGTGTAGTCGTTGTATGAACTGTTTACGAAATGTAACCTCATTCAAATATAAACATTGTATTGAAAGAAGCAGTTTGATGAGTTTTATCATTATCCAGTACTGGTAAGTAATCAATACATTAACTTTTAATTATATAGTTAATCAACGTTTTAATTTCTTTTAGGAACTTGTGTAGCTGTTAACTAAATTACTGTTCAAGATGCCATCACCTGTGTTAATTAATAACAATACTTTGTGTAGATAATTTAGTGACTGTTTATGCTAATTACTGATTTAAAATAAAATATATTTCAAAGTAGACACACATTCATTTCTTAATGCTTAAGGTAAGTGAATGTTACAATAGATCTAGAATAAAATCCGCGATATCATATATCTATCTTTTAGATATCTTTAGCTTACTATGTATACCCATTCCATTTTCTAAAAAAATTGTCACGTACAATGTGGTAATTGGAACTCTATTTAGACGGATACAGTTTTAATCCTTATTAACTTAAAGACCTTAGTTACTGTAAACATTACGTACAGATTATTATAGTCTTTTACACCATATAATTTTAATGAATATCTTAGGATATTTCGCGAAAATAAATTCAAGGGCGTTTCTGACACCGATTACTCGCTTGATGCGATCAACTCCGCGCCGCTCCCACTGTTTTGGTATAAGCCGAGCGATAACTCTATACATGACAATACGCGAGATTAGTGTGACGTCACAATTTGAAGCTGTATCCAAACAAAACTTGTTGCCATAAGAATTTCCATTTGAGTGTAGATTTATGATTATTTAAGTGTTTCATACGTGTTTTTGAAAATAATAAATTGTTAAAAAGTATGTAATCATATCTACTCAATATAAAAAATAATAGTTATGATAATGTAAGTTATCCTGCAATCCGTATTTTTGATTTTAAAGGCTATGTTTGAAGTTAAGTTTACTGGATTATTTAATTAATGTGAAAATATAAGATAAATAATTGTGATTGTTCTAGTGTCCTCAAAGAATGTTTCAACATTCTCTTGAAACCTTTTTTATGGGTTTGTTAGTGAAAAATGCTTAATTGAAGTGAAGTGTCCTTTCAAGTATCCAAATGACGAAAAATTAAAACCGCTCTCAAAAGACAAGAATTACGTCATTCATTTTGATAAAAATATATTAGTGATAATTAAAAAATATAACTATTATCGCCAGATACAAGGTGCATTACATATTGCATGAGAGGACATGTGCTATTTAATATTATGGATACCAAGTGACATCGTTTTGGGAATTGCTAGACATCAAGAATGGAAGAAAAATTTACATGTTTAAAAAACATTCCACCTTTAGAAATTTGTACCGTTTATATTAACATGATAAAATGTTTTCATAATTATAAATTTTTGTTTGTTTCGTGCTAAGAAAATTAAATTGTGGATACGTTGCAAATTTATATGATTGAAAACAGACCATTTAGTCTGAAAAATCAGGACATCATGTCACAACTTTGCCTCAATAAAACCATATTTGTATCAGTTTCAGAGTTTATTTTAGTTGCTTTCAAATTTTATTTGACCTGTAGGCTCTTTTTTCAGTTACATGTGTAAACATATTCAATTTTATCTAAAAACAAATAATATAAACAAAGACGTTTCCAAATTTCTTTATTACACAGAGAAATATTTACTTGTCATACAAATGTTTACAGTTAATAGAAAGAGGAAAGTAAAGTGCAATAAGGAATTTCAATTTAAAATAGCCTACGTTGAAAAAATCGGACAAAGCAGCTATAACAACTTATAAAAAATATAAAGCGAAAGATCTGTAATGACAAATAATAATGTATATAGTATAGGGAGATCGATATATTCAGTACAATATAAAAATACAATCAACACGTACAAGTCAACTTCTACCTTGAATGCAAAGATTGATCATGTACAAAAAATAGTTGACTAATTTTCTTTTTCCATTTATAAAATGACAGCTACACAAAAAGCTCCGGGATCTGGTTCTATTGTTCTACAAATATTGTATAAACACACAAAATAAAATGTTATATTTATCATTCTGTAGGTACCTTGTTAGCTTCATCCATTTGCTTCTTACTTTTGGATCCTTTGGAACACTATGAAACTTACACTTCTCTCTGACATTATAATGCTTACAGCCTGGTGGCTAGCACAGGTACCATTATTCTTTATGTGAGGAAACCTAAAATTTGATAATACAGATACAAAAAATTGAAACTATTGCATTTCATAAGTTTATAATAGCATGTTTAGGTTAGATAACTCTTATTAAAATTATATCACACCAATGGTATCTTAATGGCTAGTTATGTTTGTTTGGATACAAAAATCGACATAACCTAAGACTATGACGTCACCACTAACACCGCGTATAGGCAGTAAATGGTTTTAGAGAAAAATATCTGAGGGAAGGATTCTGAAAATGACCTAGCTTTAATATAAACATTTAGATTAATAAGATTTTTAGGAATATAAAAGTATAAAATACTGCAATTGGCCATATTAACCGACAGACCAATCACAGCGCATAACGTCACGCCTAAGTAAATATCAATCATCTCCGTGAGTGTTGCTTGAACCTTTGTTGTGATTACGCATCACGATCGGTGCATACATCATTTCATAAGTTAATTTGTTTATTCGTGTTTTATTATTAAAATAAAGAATCATCAAGGGCGGAACAATTTTTTAAGGCAGATAGTTCTAATTTGTCCAGAATTAATTTGTTGATATTTAGAGAATTTCATGCATCAAATAAAGACTTTCTCATCTAAATTTCGAAATATGAAAACTTGTAAGTACATTATTATTAATCTTTAGCGCTAAGTAGTGTGTGGTCGTCTTAAGTGAACAAGTGCTCCAAAGTGGCTCCCGAATAAATTTATTAAATCTGGTATGTCAAAGACAAATATAATTTGAATCAAATTGAATAACCATTCCGTGTGATAAACCACGTCCATGTAATAAAATATATTAGAAAAATAGTACTACTATCGTCAGAAAGATAAATTGAAAACACATAAATAGAAATAGAAATAAAAGTGACCATACACGGAAAGAAATGCCCGATTTGGAGATTACTAATGAACAACTACTTGATCAACTATTGAAAGGATATACGGGATTGAAGTCGGCAATACAAGCGGTTGAAGTAAAGCTTTGCTTGAAAATTGAGGAAATCAATCATGGCCTAACTGTAGCAGAAAGGGAAAACGAAGAACTGAAGAAAAAAATAGAGCTACTCAAAAGGTGGCAGAAGAAAAATAGCGTAATAATATTTGGATTAGAGAGAGTAGAACATTATATAACTCCTGAATATATGAAATGAAATTGATGAAAAAACTCTTGAAAATTGAGCTTGTTGAAAACGATTTCAACAACATATATCCCCCAGGGTCAGCTCGTAATAGCCCAGTGAAAGTGGAATTCACCTCATACATCAAAGAAGCTAAAGTTCTGAGAAACACGAAAAACTATTTACTAAGGTTAACAATGGTATTGAAAGAAATTACCTGGAAATTCATTCACTACAAACATTCCTAAGCTCTCTTATAGGTAAAGAGGTTCAATAAAGGAGACTGATTGATATCTATTTGGTCGTTAAGGAGATTACCTGAATATTTATTTTTGTTAATCTCTAGGGCCTCTAATAAATTTAAACTAAAGGATTTACCGACTACATGGAGAATTTCAAAATTTGGGTCGAAAATGTGTTGGTTTTCTAATAAATGATTTGAATAGTTAGAATCTAATTTTTTGTTGTCATAGCTACGTTTGTGTTCCGAAATTCTAGTTTTAAAATTTCTAAAAGTTTTATCCAAATTCATTAAAAATAATAAATCTAAATCTTCAAAATTAAACAAATCAGGAGTTTATAAATTAGAATGTGGTAATGACAATTGTGATAAAATTTATATCCGTAGAATTATTTTCATTTCAATGGAGAGGTTTATAGCAGTAAAGATGGTTTGATTATGGGCAACCCTCTCAGCCCCCTACTAGGAGAAATTTTCATGGATAATATAGAAAAAATAATTCATGAACACCCCCTTAGTAAAAAATTTATGTACTGGCACCGATATGTGGACGACATTTTATCTAGCTTCATCGGTACAAATAGACAATTAGAGAGCTTCATTACTTACATAAACTCGATTCACAATAATATCAAATTTACCGTAGAACTTGAACAAAATAAGTCTATAAACTTTCTAGACCTTACAATTTCAAATATAAATAATAAACATGATTTTTCTATATTTCATAAACCATCACATACAGATATTACAATTCATAATAGTTCGGTCCACCCATTCAGTCATAAACTAGCAGCTTTCAATAGTATGATACACAGACTCTTAACAGTCCCATTAAATATTAATAATTATACCAAAGAATTAAATATCATAAAACAAATAGCAGTTAATAATAATTACGATCCAAATTTAATTGATAATATCATAAATAAAAAGATAAAAAAACAGACTTTAGAACAAGTATTCCCTTCAGATAAAAATAATAAACAATTTAAAAGCTTAACATACTTTGGAACACCATCCTTAAAAATTAAATCATTTTAAGAAACTTTAGACATAAAAATTTCCTTTAAAACTGATCACAATTTATCCAAATTCATTGAAAATAACAAATCTAAATCTTCAAAATTAAACAAATTAGGAGTTTATAAATTAAAATGTGGTAATGACAATTGTGATAAAATTTATATCGGTAGAACTTTTAGAAATTTTAAAACTAGAATTTCGGAACACAAACGTAGCTATGACAACAAAAAATTAGATTCTAACTATTCAAATCATTTATTAGAAAACCAACACATTTTCGACCCAAATTTTGAAATTCTCCATGTAGTCGGTAAATCCTTTAGTTTAAATTTATTAGAGGCCCTAGAGATTAACAAAAATAAATATTCAGGTAATCTCCTTAACGACCAAATAGATATCAATCAGTCTCCTTCATTGAACCTCTTTACCTATAAGAGAGCTTAGGAATGTTTGTAGTGAATGAATTTCCAGGTAATTTCTTTCAATACCATTGTTAACCTTAGTAAATAGATTTAGCATTGTATATATATCAGGACATTTTTATATTTTACCTTCATTCGTTTTGACAAAGCTACTGTGTTGGTGAAACGCGTCAACAAGTTTAAATTGAACATTAGTTCAAATAAATGAAGATTTAAACAAACTATATTGTTTTATTTCATCGTTTACTATACGTATTATAGATCCTTTCAAGTTTTTCGTGTTTCTCAGAACTTTAGCTTTTTTGATGTATGAGGTGAATTCAACTTTCACTGGGCTATTACGAGTTGACCCTGGGTGATATATGTTGTTGAAATCGTTTTCAATAAGCTCAATTTTCAAGAGTTTTTTCATCAATTTCATTTCATATATTCAGGAGTTATATAATGTTCTTCTCTCTCTAATCCAAATATTATTACGCTATTTTTCTTCTGCCACCTTTTGAGTAGCTCTATTTTTTTCTTCAGTTCTTCGTTTTCCCTTTCTGCTATAGTTAGGCCATGATTGATTTCCTCAATTTTCAAGCAAAGCTTTACTTGTATTGCCGACTTCAATCCCGTATTTCCTTTCAATAGTTGATCAAGTAGTTGTTCATTAGTAATCTCCAAATCGGGCATTTCTTTCCGTGTATGGTCACTTTTATTTCTATTTCTATGGATCGGAAAAAACACTTCAGGTATTGTGATAAGGATTCGCTTGTTTATGTGTTTCCAATTTATCTTTCTGACGATAGTACTACTATTTTACTAATATATTTTATTACATGGACGTGGTTTATCACATGGAATGGTTATTCAATTTGATTCCAATTATATTTGTCTTTGACATACCAGATTTAATAAATTTATTCGGGAGCCACTTTGGAGCACTTGTTCACTTAATACGACCACACACTACTTAGCGCTAAAGATTAATAATAATGTACTTACAAGTTTTCATATTTCGAAATTTAGAAGAGAAAGTCTTTATTTGATGCATGAAATTCTCCAAATATCAACAAATTAATTCTGGACAAATTAGAACTATCTGCCTTAAAAAATTGTCCCACCCTTGATGATTCTTTATTTTAATAATAAAACACGAATAAACAAATTAACCTATGATATGATGTATGCACCGATCGTGATGGGTAATCACAACAAAGGTTCAAGCAACACTCACGGAGATGATTGATATTTACTTAGGCGTGACGTCATGCGCTGTGATTGGTCTGTCGGTTAATATGGCCAATTGCAGTATTTTATACTTTTATATTCCTAAAAATCTTATTAATCTAAATATTTATATTAAAGCTAGGCCATTTTCAGAATCCTTCCCCCGGATATTTTTCTCTAAAACCATTTACTGCCTATACGCGGTGTTAGTGGTGACGTCATAGTCTTAGGTTATGTCGATTTTTGTATCCAAACAAACATAACTAGCCATTAAGATACCATTGGTGTGATTTAGGACCAGAGATTATTCCCTTATATTTTGAATATAACTGCTGATTTAGGCATTTAGATATACACTAAGACTTTTACAAAGAGATATATTCAATTCCAGCCAGCCAAAATAGGTATGTATAACAATATAATTTTAATAAGAGTTATCTAACCCAAACATGCTATTATAAACTTATGAAATGCAATAGTTTTAATTTTTTTATCTGTATTATCAAATTTTAGGTTTCCTGACATAAAGAATAATGGTACTGTGCTAGCCACCAGGCTGTAAGCATTATAATGTCAGAGAGAAGTGTAAATTTCATAGAGTTCCAAAGGATCCAAAAGTAAGAAGCAAATGGATGAAGCTAACAAGGTACCTACAGAATGATAAATATAACATTTTATTTTGTGTGTTTATACAATATTTGTAGAACAATAGAACCAGATCCCGGAGCTTTTTGTGTAGCTGTCATTTTATAAATGGAAAAAGAAAATTAGTCAACTATTTTTTTGTACATGATCAATCTTTGCATTCAAAGTAGAAGCTGACTTGTACGTGCTGATTGTATTTTTGATACAGCATGATATTTCAGATCATACTATCGTTTACTGTAAGGTACAGGTACAAGATAATAGGAAAAATCCAAAAATGCATACATATAGAAACTTCAATAATTTCGATGATGAACTATTTCAAGCCGATTTATTTAATACATCATTTTTCAGAATCTATGATCAGGAAACTATCGATGAAAAGGTTTCATATTTTACTAACTGTATACACCAACTATTCGATAGACATGCTCCTATAAGTACAGCCAGAATGACCAAACCCAAAGCTCCATGGTTGACATATTCCGTAAAACAAATGATGCGGGAGAGGGATAGTGCTCTGGAGAAATTTAGAAGAACTAAATCAAATATCCATCTTACGTCATACAGAGAATTACGTAATTACGTTAATAAGGCTGTTATTCGTGAAAAAAGGCGTACTTTGCACATTCTATTAATAAATGTAATAAAAAAGAAATGTGGAAAACATTAAGAGCACACAAGGTTTTAACGGATAAGAAAGCAGAACTACCGGATAATTTAAAGAATGCTAATAATATAAATCGATATTTTATTGATTCTGTTCCTAGATCTAATGCAAGTAGTGAGATACTGAATTTTTATAGAAATAGTAGATTTGTTGCCTCGGATTTTCGCTTTACAGAAGTTAATTACTTTTTTGTATACCAAACAATTTGCGGAATTGGAACGAATGCGGTAGGTTCGGACCAACTAACTATCAATATGATAAAACTTTGTTGTCCACATGTAGTACCCTACATCACACATATTGTAAACTTCTGTCTTATTGAAAGTGTTTTTCCTTCCGTTTGGAAGAGGGCCGTTGTGCGGGTGCTACCTAAAGTTAACAATCCTAAAGAATTTAAAGATCTTCGACCAATAAGTATATTACCGACCCTGTCTAAAGTAATCGAGAGAGCTATGGAAACACAAATTAAGGAACATTTGGAAACATTTTCTTTGTTACCGACGATTCAATCCGGCTTCAGAAAGGGACACAGCTGTACAACGGCTCTTCTTCACATTGTTGATGATATTGTCAAAGCTATTGATGATGGTAAATGTACTGTGCTTGTCCTTCTGGATTTTAGCAGAGCATTTGATACTATTGATTATAGTTTGCTTGATAATATTTTACAATATATAGGTTTTTCAGGAAGTGCTCGTTTATTAGTGAATAATTACTTAAGAGATAGAGAACAGAGTGTCTCTCTTGACGGGTCAATTTCACAGTTGCTGCCACTTCTGTCAGGAGTATCACAGGGGTCAATATTGAGTCCCACTCTATTCACAATTTACACATCTCAATTATCGACCTATATTCATAATTGCAGTAAGCATTTATATGCTGACGATACGCAACTCTATTATACTTTTTCGCCTGATTCAGTAGTAGATGCTTGTACTGTAATTAATCATGACCTAGACGCCTTTGTGGCTGCGGCTAAAGACCATTCACTCAATATTAACTCTAATAAGTCAAAAATCCTTATATTTGGGTCTAAATCTAATCGTCAGAAAGTTCGCGATAATATCAATGTGAAAATAAATAATGAGAATTTAATAATGGTCAAGGAAGCTAAAAACTTGGGAGTAATAATTGACGACGATCTAAAATTTGAAAAGCACATTAATAGTAACCTCCAGAAGGCATACATAGTATTAAAAACAATTTATGGTGTCCGTTTCAAGTAAAAAAGACATTGTGTGATTCATTAGTTTTATCATTGTTTAATTATACTGACATTCTATATGGTCCACACTTAAGTGTGCAATATAAAAAGAAAATTCAAAAAATGCAAAATTGCTGCATTCGGTTAATATTTGGCATACGTAAACGACGTACTATTTCTAGCAAGTTAAAAGTAATACAGTGGTTGAATATGGATAATAGACGAATGTTACATTCTGCGTGTCTTTATAATAAACTAATTATGACAAAGAAACCATCATACTTATATAGGAAAATCTCCTTCAGGACGGACGTTCATAACATTAATATTAGAAATAAAGGGGTAATTACTATACCTCCCTTTAAATTGGAAATTTCTCGACGGTCTTTTAGATATCAAATTGGCTTTGTTTATAACGGACTTCCAATGGAAATCAAATATCAGCATTTTAAAAAATTCAAAGAGTCTATTCGGAAATACTTGTTTGATCATCAGAATTAATTGGGATCAGAATTGTGGGAGGAATTAATGGCCTTACGCATCAAAGTACTTATGTAATATGATACAACTTGTGTTCCGGTATGTGATATATTATGTATGTATAGTAGGTATACAAGGTTAAGTGGAAGAGCAAGTTTTACAGCGTTTTTTACGCAGTAAACGTTGAACTTCGCCTTGCATCTAATATATTATAATTTATAATTTTGTTTATGTATATTAATAAAGATTATTATTATTATTATATTTTACGTTTATTCTTTGTTTAAATTGTGAATCTGTAGTAAGCAAAACAATATTAATATACCTAATTAAAATAAGATTGCTTTTGTCAAAATGTGTGATCTTAGAATTTAGAATGAAAAGGAGACGATACTTAATGGTGCTTGCTCAGCGAGGATACAGCTTTTTCGGTGGTTTTTTTAATGAGAAATCAGCTCTCAAAAAGAATAAAAAGTTTGCAAATAATTTTTTCAATTCTAAAAGACCATCACATTAGGTCGATTTATGAGTAAGAATGAATAAGCCGTTATCTAAATTATTACTTGTATATTTTATTTCGAATGTCTAAAGACACAGTACCTCGCAACGACCCCGCAGAGATATAAATGTTGTTTGGGAAAAATAATGTTCAAACAAAATTTTTTGTTATCTATGAGTTTGTTGATAAAATCAAATTGTTGCCTACTAATAACAAAGAAGAAACAACCACACCATTGGTCCACTCTCTACCAATTTATTCTGTCATTGCTATCAACAACAGCTGAACCGCTTCAAAGTTTTCTGGCGCACTCTCGACCACGCCAGTTTCCGATTCAAGAGTTTTTAAGCGTGACGTCATTACTTATTCGCGAATATGAATCGCTTTAATCCGCTTAAAGACGCTAGATCGTAAAAATATCACTTTAATTATGGTTTTTAACTGCTTTTAGTGACATATAGTGAAGAATTGTACACAATAGGTGCGTTCTTTTTGACTGAGATCTCAGATCACTTCATCACTTCAGTTAAGGTGATCTGAGATAAAGTGATGTTAGTAAGCACCAAAAAGAACGACATCTCAATTGAAGCGCGGGATCTGTCGACGCATACGTGAATAACAAACAAAACATATAAACATAACCTATCTCGATATCTCTGATAACCACTTTACTCATTGTGTCTTAAAAATAATTAAAAATACTTGAATTTTATTTAATAAAGTTATATCTCCCAAAGATCGGCAGGTTTTCAGATCAAACACCCAAGTTATATAGACCTATATGCCTGTCCTAATTCCTGCATAAAGCACTGGAAAAAATTGTGGATACACATAAAAGGGGCCACTTTATCCGCTGAGCGCACGCCAATACGCCTATCAACCAGGAAAGTCTAGACACTGACAAAGTCAATTGATGACAAAGAGCTGGCACTAGGCGTGTTCCTTATCATAGAAGGGGCATTCAAGAATGTTCCAACAACTTCACTAATCAACGCACTGACGCGTAGGAATATTCCACACATCATATGCCACTAGACAGAGGCCAGCATAAGAGATTACTTACACTAGTGAATTTTCACATTCAGCATGTATTGACTGATGAAAAAAAATATTCAAATCGTTTTATTATCAAACCATATGACATACATCAAAATAATGAAAGGTTTAATTAATTTCATAAAACATCCATATTTATTTTAAAACTACCAATTATTTAGGTAAAAATATAGAAAATAACAGAAAAAACGTGTCCTCCCCTTATCGAATTAGCTAAAGCTGCTTCTTTCTGCAGTTAAAAAGTTTGTTTGTTTTTAAAAAATATTTTAATTATGTAATAATATACAGTACAGGAATATTATTTGGTAACATAGGGTTTAACACAAAGTCCATAAGTGACAATGTGTTAGAAAGAAACAAATAAAAATTCAGTTTATTACTCCATATCTCTAACAGGATATCATAACCAAGCAAAAGTAGGAAACGTGCAAAATTACATAGCCGTAAGCGACAACAATTTGTTACAAAACAAGTATAAATTCATTGTAGGTATTAACAGGATATCAGAAACAGTGAAAGAATTACAGTACAGTTAAACGTCCGAACTATAGCAGGTAAGAAAAACCGCCCTCGCGAGGCGCACGCGCAATTCTTATTCGATGCATCTCTCTAACACACTGGTAATGCCATGTGCCTCTTTAATTTTCCCGTTGACTATGAGGCAATTGTTGTATTGCGTTAGAATTAAATGAGGAATGATTTGTTATTATTAAAAATGAATATTGTATGGGCACTTATTCTTTCAACGTGTAGATTGAAAATGAAAAGAGTGGATAGATAAAAATAGAATTACGGCTCTAGACGAAATCGTTTATCAGGAGCTTAGGAGTTACAGGCGGTTTACAAGTCTTTGTCAAAGTGTGAAAATTTTCGGCTATTTAATTATCGAGTTGCAATAATAAACTATTTCAAAAAGTAGCTTATTCAATATCACTATCATCGATTTATTGGTTTTCATATTATAACCAAACATTATTAGATTTTCAACCTATTTTTAGAATCTTTATAATTATTGGAATATTTGAAAAAGAATTTAAAAATTTGTGCAACGATTTACTGCAGAGGCGTTTTTCGATTTGGAAAGTCCATAAGAACAGTGTCAAACGTAACAACATAATTTATATCTCATTTATACATAAACATACAAAGCTGAATCGTTCACTAAAGGAACATTTTTTAGTTAAAAGACAGGGGTGAAAAAAATCCCATTTTCAAATGCTACATAAACAAATTTTCTGCTATTTCTTGATTTGAATTACTCTGGTAATCCCATTTTACAATTTGTACTTTTTGGTGTATCTGCAGACTACTCATTTTAAGATTTACAAACATTAACCATCTAATAACAAACTCGCTCTGTAAACCGCTCGTCAGGCATACGCTCATAATAAAACGATTTCCTAAAGAACCGTAATTCTTCTATTTATCCCCACTCTTCATTTTCAGCCTACATATTAAAATATTCCATATTGAAAACAACAGAGTTCAGACCCTATTTAATTCTAACTTAAAACGATAATCGTCGCATAGTCAAAGGGAAAATGCGTAAGACTCATGACGTTATCAGTGTGTTAGAGAGAGGCATAGAGAGATAAACAATCCAAGTCTAGCGTAGATTATCACAGTTATAATATAAATATTAGCATATGATACTTCTTTCGCATGTTTTGATACCCTGTTATATAAAATACTGAATATACTTGTTTATTTCTAACACACTGTCGCTAATGGAATCTGTGTTAAACCCCATGTTATCAAAGAATATTCCTAGTACTATATAAAGAACAAAGATTGGAATAATAGTAAATAATTAAATGAATTTTACAGAATGTATTCAAGATATTCCTACGTTTCGCAGAATGAGTATATTTCTGCAGCTGTCACACTAGAGTCCGAAGTATAATATGATTGACAAATATTTGGTATTTCACCGACAGTTTGGTATGTGTTGATCAACCAACATCGACACGATGTTGGTTGATGTCCTGAAAACTCGGGATCTTCCAATTGAAGACACAAATGAGCGTTTGGTTTCCCTGCTGAAATCCGTTATTTTGTGTTTTCCCATGTTTCGATTAACATCTTTGCTCCCAAATTTCACATCATTATTTGGTTATGCCGTGCTGATGAGGCAAAATGAGCCAGAAACATGCATGTCCACGGTTACCACTCTATTTCAGTAACCCTTTACTTTGCGTGAATTACCCATTATTCTCTTTGTTGTTATATATATATATATATATATATATATATATATATATATATATATATATATATATGTATATAGGCCACCACTCCTGTGTCGGAGTATAGTCCGCTCTTTTTGAGCTCTTTTGATCCCTTTTGTACGGTGGATCTATCCGTGTGATATCTACTGCTTGCTACAGCATGCGGTGTGAGTTCGCCATATTTGTAATTTCTTTCCACTTCTTTCTGTCCTCTATTTTTCTTCCCCAGTCACTGACACCCATTTTCTTTAGGTCATCAATCACCTGATCTTCCCATCTAAGTTTGGGACGTCTTCTGGGCCTGGGGTTGGCAGGCTTCCAATCAGTAATTTTCCTTATTGGATCGTCCTTATTCCTTCTTCGAAGATGCCCGTACCATCTTAGACGCTGCGCTTTTATATGTTTGACTATATCTTTACCATTCATGTACTGACTTATTTCGTAGTTATATAGCCTTCTATACCCTTCATTCGGGATATGTTTTAGTCCTATTATCATCCGCATGATTTTCCTCTCTAGCACTCTGAGATTTTCTTCATCTTTATCAGTTAAGTTCATATTTTCACCGGCATACGTTATTACTGGTCGCATTGCAGCTTTGTAAATTTTAATTTTGGTTTTTTTACTGATGCTTTTGTCCCTTAGCAGTTTCTGATACTTCCAATACACTTTGTTCCCTGCTATTATTCTTGCGTTTATCTCCGCACTTCTATTGTTCTTCTCATCAATTACTATTCCCAGGTATCTGAATTGACTTGCTCTTTGAAAAGTGTAACCTCCCATATTTATAGTGGCTGTGTTGTCTGTCGTTCTCGAAATTTGCATATATTTTGTCTTCTCTTGGTTAACTACCAGCCCTCTCTTTGCTGCCTTTTATTAAGTTCTTCAATGTATTTTCTAGGGTTTCTTTGTCTCTAGTAATTAAAGCTAAGTCATCGGCATATCCTATTATTTGTGTGGGGCTTTTATGTCTAATGCTTTAATCGCTCCATCTAGGGTTATGTTAAAAAGAGTTGTAGACAAACTATCTCCTTGCCTTACACCTACATCAATGTTTATGTCTCCTGTATTCCCGTCTCTGGTTATCACGTTTGCAGTAGAATCCTTCATTGTCATGTTCACTAGTCTTATAAGTTTTTCAGAAATTCCTATGTTCCTCATATCAGATATTAGCCATTCTCTGTTGACAGAGTCAAACGCTTGCTGAAAGTCGATGAATAATACATGAAGATCAATGTCATGTTCATAACACTTTTCGATAGTCTGTGTTAGTAGGTGTATGGTGTCTACCGTAGATCTTCCTTTTCTAAATCCCTGTTGAAATTGACCTAATATGGGTTCAGCCTGTTTATTTAGTTCTATTTTTATTAGATTGGTTAATATCTTGTATGTAGTGTTAAGCAGCATTATACTCCTGTAATTCTTGCATTTGGTTGGGTCTCCTTTTTTGAAGATTGGAACTATATGTCCAAACTCCACTCGTTTGGCATACGTTCTTCTGCCCATATATTCATTATCAGGTCATATATTTGTTGAAGTAAGGCTTCTCCTCCATGTTGGATTAGTTCGTTATTTGTATCATCTGGACCTGCCGCCTTGTTTGGTTTGAGTTGTTTCACAACATCTATAAATTCCTCGAAAGAGGGTCTGTACTGCTGTTCACCGATTTCTCCCTCCGTTACTGCTTCCTTATAATTTTCGTCCATAATATGATTGTTTTGGTATAGATTTTGAAAGTATGTTTCCCATTCTTTTTTATTTATTTTTACTGTCCCAATTGCGTTTCTGCTACTGTATTGCTTTCTGACATATTCGAAGAGTTTTCTATTATCCCTATTGTTCTCTTCTATTTTTTGCATTTGTTCTGCAACCCAATTTGATTTTTTTCTTCTGTAGGTTTTTTCCGCTTTTTGCCTTATCTTTCTGTATTTGTCCATCTCTTCGTATTTTCCTGTTTCCAACCATTTATTTCTTGCTTGTTTTTTCTCTACGCTTACCAGCTTACATTCTTCGTCGAACCATTCTTTGGATGCTTTGTTTTGTCGTAATCCAATTTCTTTCTCTGCAGAGTCTATAATGCTATTTTTAATGATGTTCCATTCACTGTCTATATCTCCTTTTTCATTATGAATTCTCAGTTTATTTGTTAGGGTTTCCGCATAATTATTTTCACCCTTCTCTCTTTCCAGCTTTTTTAAGTTCCACTTTCTTTTGTTGTGTTTGGAAGGTTTATATCTTGATATTTTCATGTTCATCTTCGCTATTAGTAAAATGTGGTCTGTATCTGCATTTGCTCCTCGGTATGACCTTGTGTCTTTAACCATTTTCATCCATTTCTTTGATATCAGAACATGATCGATTTGGTTACCGCTTATTTTTCCTGGGAATAGCCAAGTTGTCTTGTGCTCCTTTTTATGCTTAAATTTTGTACTAATTATAAAAATATTTGTCTCCGCAGCTAGGTTGCACAGTCTTTTGCCGATATCGTTTGTGATCTCGTGTATTGTTTCTTTTCCAGCTATTTCTCGATTATTTTCTTCTTTTCCTATCTGGGCATTAAAATCTCCTATTATTATCAAAATGTCATTTCTAGAGATATCTTCACAGGCGTCACTTATCTTCTCATAAAACTTTATTTTCTCTTCTTCGCTTGCTTCTTCCGTTGGGGCGTACGCATTAATTATACTTATATTTGCTTGTTTATTCGCAAGTTTTAAATATTTAATCCTACCGTCGACTGGCTTAAACTCAATTACTTTGTTTCGTATTTTTTTACTGACCATTATTGCTGTTCCATTCCTTCCTTGATTTTCCTCCCCTGAGTAATACATCGTTTTATCGTTTTTTGTTTTCTATTTCCCCTTGTTTTTTCCATCTGATATCTTGTAACGCCAGAATGTCTAAATCATAATTCATCATTTCTTGCGCTATGCTGTGCATTTTCCCAACTTTTAGCATTGTTTTGATATTCCAAGTTCCAATTTTCAATGAGTTTACTTTTTGTTTCACCCGCTTCACCCTCTTTGATATTTTCCTAACGTTGTCTTTGGTATTTGTTACTTTTTTTCCTTGTTATTTACCGTGGTCATTTTTACAATGTTTCGATCCTCTTGAGCTACTTTTGCTGCTAGTTTTTTCCTTTTTTTATATCGGTAAGATTTTTAAACATTTTTGTAGTTCTTTCTTTATCAATATCCTCTTCTTCTTCGGTCATTGATCTACTGCTGAATGTTCTTCCTTTGGGTTTGGAACCTGATGGTCTAACTGTATACTTCCCTTGCATGCTTTGTTTTAATTCATTTAAAGAGTAAGCCGTTCCGTTTATCCATAGTCTGTTATAATTTAGATTCGCTTGATATCCTTCATTCCTTGCTTGTTTCATGTATGATCTAAGTTCTTACCGTTGTATTAGTACTTCTCTAGTAAAGTATTCGTTTGTGTATATTGGTGTATTTTTTAATTTGTTTGTTTGTTTTAATATTTCTACTTTCTTCTTGTATTCCTTCAGTCCCAGCAAAATCGGTCTTGGTTTACTCGGGTTAAGATTTTGTTTCCCTATTCTTCTAGCTTCAATAACTTCATCGCTTTTAAGCTCCAGCTTCCCCATTACATTTTGTAAGACACTCGTTAGCTGCAGCTCATCTTCGTTTCCCGTTTCTCTTACTCCCTGTATTATAAGGTTTTTGCTCCTCGCTTCACGCTCTAATTTTTCTATTTTCTCTTCATGCCTGCCTAAAGCCTCTTTTAGTTCATGATTCTCCAGTCTAATGCGGTTGTTTTCTCTTTTTATTTCCGCCACTTCGCTATCTAATTTTTTCTCGATCCTTTCATTTCTATTTTCAATTTCTTCTAGTTTTCCCAATATTTTCCCCAGTGCTTTCCCCATCTCTGAATTTTCTTCCATTTTGGAATTGACAGGTACCGCGTCACAGACCTACCTTTTATTTACCAAGATCCTACTTAATTCAAATCTCGGCCCGGTGTCTGTGCTAGCTGTGCTCTATCGTTTCCTTGAGCGTATAATTCGTTTTGTTTCCTAATTCAATTGTTGTATATTCCAGTTGTAGTGAATTTATTTCTTAGACTACGGTCCTGTATCATCATACTGATGTTGTATTAGCTTCCCATTACCAAGTAATTAGTATGGTATCACAACTGTTTTTGTTAGACAACTTGTTTATGGTTCTACTTTAAATATGTATGCTCATATACAATAAATGTTTTAAACTCACCTATTTCTATCTGCTTTTTGTTACTTAATCACTGCTACTGCTTTAAGTCTGATATTGCCCACTTTTCTAAATTTCCACAGATTTTTAAACCACTTATTTTTTAATTTAATCGGGATCAAGATTTCACGTGCTTCGCCTTTGCTAGTCAGCTACTTAATGAAAATAATGACATTTCAGAAAAACTTTTATTTATAAAGCATCTGTTTCTCTGTAAGGTTGTTTGAACTCTTAATATTATCAGTTCTTCTGTAAATTAATCAATGACACACATAATCATGACATGTATGATAAGGTAAATATTAGGTAACAGTCATGACACAAATGTATAGTGAGCAATTTAACGAAAGGTTTTTACATATTCAGTTCATTGTCTAATTGTTGGTGATTGGGCAACATTTAAATTAAAGCGAGAGAGCAGATGTCCATTGAATATAATCCATGATATTAATTTGAGTACGATAATCTAAATTTACACCTTACCAGTCTCAAGATAATTATTAACTACATAATCTTATATCACACCCAAATTGTTTCATTATCACTAAAGACTTAAGCCGTCTTTTTGGACGGGAATAATGACCTAATTTTTTCGATGACTTCCAGCAAGCAAGTAGGTGACTAGCCCAAGAGAGCAATTGAGTTTCTTGTATTTCAAATACTGGAACACATTGTTTGTGAAACCATTTGATTTTACAATTTTTATTTGAACATTTTATCATATCTCTACCATCATCTGGCTGCAAACAATAATAACACACTTCTAATTGAAACAAATTTCCTGACTGTGTATACCATCTCGCTAACAATTTAGGTTTTAAAATCAACGAGTAAAAATCACATGTTTTTTGTAAATTTACTGTCATAAATTCTAAATCAAACATTATTCACTGTTTTAAATGAAACTTACTGTTTCTAGATAATTCCACAATATATTGATAACATTTTAAAAACTCTACGAAAATTGACCATTGTTTCAATATTAAATATCATTGTCAGTTAATTTCATTATTCTATCAATGCATATTTCTTTTTTTGACCATACAACTAAATCACAATGTCTTTGAGTACAATACATTTGTAATTGAACTTGGTAAAAATATGCATAATCGCTTTTCAATTTTATACTAGTGTTTTTATGTATCAATAAAAAACTATCTTTTAACTCCGCAATATTTTTTTATTGATACTCTTTAATCCATTAACCTGTAGGGGCAGTTAATTTCAATGCACCCTGGGCCACAACACTGACAAGAAACAAGCCCATCAGGAGACGCTGCAAACATGTGTCTATTGTGTCTATTGATATGACTATTCCTGATAATGTGATTTATACATTTTGATGTTGCAATTTCAATAAGCTTTCATAATCTTTTCTTGCCATATCTTCATAATTAATACCATACATTACTTGTTTTGTTTTGATCGATACTTTGAGAGGATAACATAGAATTTTTATTAAAGATAATGATGACTTATCAACTGATGTTTTGCAAGCCAATTTAAAAATAGACAATGTAATTCTCCCAGCTTTGTACTTAAACCAATTATGACTTTTTGATTGTTTCAATGTTATTATCTGTACAGCTTCTTGTTCATTTTCTGAAACTGATGAGTTAATATTTACACTCCTTAATTCTTGTAACAAACAACTTTCATCAATTGTATCATACAATGTATCTAAGGTACTTGGTAAATGTTCAACATTACTTATCATTCTTTGAGATCCAATAGGCTGCACAACAAGATGGCAGCTGAAGGATTAGCAATTTCAACTTCTGATAAAAAGTTATGCAAATCCTCCCTGCTTAAAGGTGAAACTTTTAATTGTTCAACATCTACAATAAAATACGTAGATTTATTTATAGTTTGTGTTAAACATTAAATAAAATTTTTACTATACTTATATAAAAATACCTTGGTTTTTTTATTTTCAAAACGAAACATTTATAAGCTTCTAAACTGAATACTCTTTAAATGTTTCCTGGTATAGTAACTGTGAGACAGTACAAAATAATTAACTATATCAAAGTAATCAACTTTAGGCAAATCCTTAAGACCAACATTATAATGTTCCTTAGTGAATGTTTATGAGTTGAAATTAACAACTACACTAATTTTTTTAATGTAACGATCTCGGGCATCACCACTGAGAGTCATGAAATATTGGCTCACGATGGAGCAGTTTTATTTATGAATTTATTTATCCATGCATTTGTATAGGATAATAAGTTCTAACACACCCGATATAAAAACCACTTTTTGCACGAAAACTGTACGATAATTGAAACTATTTTTTTTAATCAAAAAGGTATTTGTTTATAGATAATCAACACCAACGTCAATTACTTTAATTCATAAACAATTTTGATTCAATAAAAAATGCAATGTTTACATTCGTCTACATAAGAGATGCAAAGAAACAGATGTTTTGTTTTACCCCCAAGAGGTGAGTAGTAGGGGTCAACATGGCGGATGTGAAAACGCTCTATTGTTGTTATTTACAGACATGATAAAAATTTTTAACCATGTTATGGTTATGTCAAATGTCCAACATTTGAAAGTACTGACATAAAGTATGTTACACAATGAATGTAACTCACCTTTTAATTTACTTCGCCTTCCAGGCTTACCTTTTAAATATTTAAATATGTTTCTAATGTTGTGTATATTATCCTTATTCGAGATGTCCCTCTCTGTTTTAATTGCAATTTTAGTATCTTCAACTACTTGAACTATGTGTAGACCGTCATTAACTTCTTGTTTAATAGAATGCATACTATTATTTACATTTTCAAAAATTGTCCTAGGCACTTCATCACTCACTTCTTGTTTAACGTCCATATTCCAAGCAAAATCATCCTGTATATCGATTTCTTCCTTAATGAGTTTTTGCTTTATATCCATTCTGACTGGATTATATTAAATTAATAAGAATTCAAATAAATGTTATTTGAATAAAAAACAAGTGAGTAAATAATGATCGATGACATAAATTCTTCTTTTATTTCCATATCTCCACCACGCTAATTGCGAAGCGTCAACCCGGCCGGTTACGTTCGAAATAACTCTGACCGTCACACCGAGTGCACACTAGCCGTACGAAAGTGACTAAGTATATACTCTGGCTGACTATCAGACTAGTTCGAAATTACCCGGAGTGTTACAAAATGCACTCTTTTTCAACTAACTTTTCCGGGCTATGTTCGAGAACGTCAACTGGTTGAAATTTTACACTTGATTGGTGGGGATAAAGGGTGATCATAGTGAGACGCTCCATAGAATGGGTGCGATCATCCGAGACACCGATCCCTGTGCGCTCAGGTAACGAACTTTAAAAATTTTATGAACGCGCCACTTCCCCTACGTTGCTACTTGAGCGATCAAACATATACGTAATAAAATATACTGCTAACTGCCTATTAGGCAATCCAAACCACGTGACTTTTTAGCTGTCCATATGGCGGCGACGGTCAAGCATTGGATTCAGTACATGATACAAAGAAAACAAGATATGCTAAATCACCGTCCCAAATTCGTCCAGTCGGCGCATGACGTCATGCGGTTAGTAAAATTTGAATTTAATCTATTGGAATATATGGCATTTTTAACGATTTCTAGTTATTATGTTAGATAGAAACTTTTAGTATAAAATTATATTGACGAATCGAATGCGGTTAGACGTGATTTACATCGTGTTTTTATATGAGACCATTTTCGACAACTTTCTCTGATGACAAACACAAAACTAGTCAGATTATTAACACTTAAAACGCATTTTTTGAACTCTAGACTTGATATGCGTTTCGCTATCAAAGTTTTTGGTATTGTGGTGATATACTAATGTATGTACACAAATAGTTTTGCATACGTAATGCAATAACATCTAATTTTGTATTTTTTTGTTAGGGATAAATAAAACACATAGCACATAGATAAAGATAATAGATATTTTCAAGTTAAATAAAAAAATTAACAAAAAGTTAAAATCGCAAACTAAAACAAAATAGGGGTCGTATTATTTAAAAATTTTTGACATTTTCCTTTTTATTAACAAATACTTATCTTATAAAGTTTTGTTTAAATTGCGAATCCGGAAAAACATTCGGAATTTAAAAAATAATTTCAGGCTACGATCAATGTTTGAACTTCAATTAATTAAATTATGATTGATATATCCTTTAGAAATAAGCAAAGTATCAGAATTTACATTGTTGAAAATTGTTTCTAGTTTTTCTATGTGCCGCATCATCATGTCAGATAGTTTATCCAAGCCACACTCTAAAACTATCCTGAACCACCAAACACCAATTTCTTTGGATTAGTCTGGCATCACACTTCATAAATATTAATATCTCACCTTGCCTCCAGAATACTGTTCACAAATTTGGTCCGTTTTCTTTTATTAAAACGATCTTCTCCATTTTTAATCAAACTTTTGTCACATTTTTTGTTAGTCAAATTTAAAGTGGGTAATGCATCGCGTTTAAGAAGCCGACGATTTCTAGCTGAATATCCCAAAAGCTCAAATTTTAAGTTTCTCTCAAAAGAGTCTGTATAAAAATGTTTTGAACAGATACGCGCGTTTTTAACGTTAATTTTGTCTTCCCGTTTGCAAACATTAATCCATTCCTTGCTAAGATTTTCGTCGTTGGGAAATCGAAAAAACATTATATCCCTGGTAATGTTTTTAGACTGATAATCTATGTGGCACCCAGCTACTGCATAACGCATTTTAAAAGTAAAATTAATTGAAAAATCGACTGACAAACTCACAACACAATACAAAATAATAAGGTTTTAAGTCATGTTCTTCCGAAGTAACTAACCACATGACGTATAACGCTCCGCCCTAACATGCGCAATATCATATCTTGTTTTCTTTGTATCATGGATTCAGTACATTCATTTACGTTTAGAAAGCTGCAGAGTTTTACAGTTATAAAACGGTTTGCTTTGTATTTTGTGGGGTTTTAAGGTGTTTTGTAGTGTTTGAGAAGGACACTTTTCCTATTTTAAGATGAAGAGTACTTATTTTAAATCATTATTAGTGTAAAATCCAAATGTTGGAGAAACATAAATAGTTTAGCTAATAGATATATTATGTGTAAACTTCTGCTATTAAATCAGTGTTGTATTTTATTTTTTGTAAATAAATGTAGAACTAAGTTAGCCTTTCATTAATTGTAAGGAATTATATATGTATTTGGAGTTATGTAACGAGTTTATAAATGATTGGTTTTTTGTTGATGTTGTCTTGTGAAATTGTTTCTATGACCTCAGGGGTTTTATTTTCTAGTTTTTTTGTTTTTGGAAAAAATAAACTGTTATATATATAAGGGTTTCATTATACGTTATTATTAATTTAAGTACAAATCAAAATAAAACATTCATTAAATGTTGAGAAATAATAAAAGTTGCAAAGTAATATTTACTGAATGTTTAGCTTCAAAACTAAAACATAAATACTTAAGCATCATAGACACCACCGTCTCCATAAATTCAATTTGATCATCCTGGAACTGTTGAGGCATTTCATCAATATCCATGACCTGTTGACAAAGTAATTAATTATAACAATTTTCAGCAACTATCAATACATAACTTAACATTGCTATTACTAAAAATTAACATTCTTTTTATCAAAATAAAGTGTGCAAAACATGCTCATCGAGTATCTTTTCTTGACCAGGACGATCAGTTACACATATCCCAATCAATTGCCATTTAGCTCTTGAGGCAATTTACATAAAAAAGGACTACTATTAATTATTATTTACCTTAGTGTCAGTCAGTTTTGTCCTTTTATCTCTGCGATTCTTTCGGTCAAAATCTGCAGCCTTTTTTTTACTTTCTGAGACACATGTCCCATATGTTGAGATGGTACCCAGTCAGGGTGTTCTTTATCTTAGAGGACAACAAAAGTTTGCCTAAAATGAGTTAATACCTACTTGAGTACAAACTATGTAAACTAGGAGCTAGTAGAGTTGATATATTTAATAAGAAGCCTACCAGTTATAAAATGCCTACAACAAACTTTCTGGTTCAATATAGATTCGGACTGATCGTCTCTCTTTATTGCTGCAATCCATGCCACAGATATCCTTGCAGCCCTGCGAAGTTTGGTCAAAACGTTTTTGTTCGTTAGAAACCTGTGTTGTCTCTGCGGGTACAAAACGAAACTTCATCACGATTAGAACGGCTTCCACAACCAACTACAATACAAATCGAAGACAAACACTACACTATTTAAAAACCACAATTTACAGCCAATAAACAGAAAGAAAATCAATTTAACGTGGGTTAAACAATCACACTCTACAGTAACTTTGTTATTTATTTTACCGTCACCGCCATATTGAATTTATCTTGACAGGTCGTTGGATTGCCTAATATCTCCAATAAGCGAAATGCGTTCTATTAAGAGTGAGAGGTTCGACTACACTCTGTGTGGCCATGTTAGTTATGCGCAAGTGCTGTATTTGCCGCCTGTAATATTAGGTGCGTTCTTTTTGACTGAGATCTCAGTTAATCTCATCTCACATCAGTAATGTTAGCGTTCTTTTTGTCTTACTCACTTTAAGTGAGCTGAGATTTTCCCTCCCCCTTCACCGATGCTGAATGTATTGTAAGGGGGTATCAGTTGGAATTGAGTCGGAAATAAAGTGAAGGGGATGAAGGAATATTTGATTTGCTTGGTTTATTTGTAGTTTTAACCAAGGTTATTTAAGGTTTTAACCATTGACATATAAACAATAAACACACATAATATATTTTTCTTTTGTTACAAATTATGGATACATTAATTAACATTATCAGATGCTGAAACTAATCTGTCCTATAGTTTAAATCTATCGACAGATCGCGCGCTTCAATCGAGATGTTCTTTTTGGTGCTTACTCACATCACTTTATCTCAGATCACCTTAACTGAAGTGATCTGAGATCTCAGTCAAAAAGAACGCACCAAATGTTAAACGAAGATATTTGAGTCAACAAAAACTTCGTGTCTGACTTTTGATTTGACCAAATAAAGTGCAATTATGAAATTACATTTTTTTAATGGTGCCTCATTTTACCTATTTAAAGCACACCTCGGCGCGAATTTTCAAACACGCGAGTTTTTTAAAGTTACCGTGGTAACAACAACAACTCCAGAAACGTAAGGATCAATGGTTGCGTTCAGAAAACACAACTGTCTCACAACCGTTGAGTGAATGTTCTGTGAACGCACATTGATCAGTGCGCGAAGCTCAATGGTCGCGTTCATCCACACCAGTTAAAGATCGCTCCGAAAGTAGCGCTCATCTCGCACGAATGAACCGGCAATTTAAAGTGACATCGGTATATGTCTTTGTCATTCGTTTGTTTATGTTTATGTATTCAAGAAATTTGGTTCGGTAGTTTTTTTATCTTTTGATTTTGTTGTACTGTTTACATTGTTTTTCAGAAATATTATTTTAATTGTTGATCTAAGTCATAAGTATTCATCCATTTCCATTAATCCCGCTTCATCAACACATAACTGATGCACCCCTCAACTAATTTTATACTCACGACTCAAAATTGAACTATTTACTAACTATAATTATAACCTAACAAAGAAATTACACTACTTTACTTACAGTAATTTTAATATGGGTTCTCTACTATACTACATAAGATGATAGGTACTCAACTAGATTTATTAATACAAAATATTTCAAAAACTACAGGAAAACAATACAATAAATTAAAATATAACACAAGGCAGTAATTTCAATATAACTATTTCTACACTACTTTTACTAAACTAAGATTATAATATACAATACTAAATATATTTAATATTAAATTCTACTTCAAACTACACAATAACATTAAATAAATCAAAAATCAACTACTATACTCAAAACTTTCAAACTAAACACGTGGGTCACGTGGGGTGAGCGCTATGATTAGGAGCGGATCGTAAAATAAAAGTGATCTTTTAAATGGCGTCCGATCAGTGAGCGATCATAGTAAAATGAACCGTTCATGCACGCACCTCGGGATCGCTACCTGATCGATCAGGTATCGCGTGTGCGGATGAACGCGACCAATAACATTAAATAAATCAAAAATCAACTACTATACTCAAAACTTTCAAACAAAACACGTGGGTCACGTGGGGTGAGCGCTATGATCAGGAGCGGATCGTAAAATAAAAGTGATCTTTTAAATGGCGTCCGATCAGTGAGCGATCATAGTAAAATGAACCGTTCATGCACGCATCTCGGGATCGCTACCTGATCGATCAGGTATCGTGTGTGCGGATGAACGCGACCAATATGTTTGGTGAGCGGACGCCATTTTTCTGAGCGGTTTTCAATTGCGGTCAGTGAGCACAACACGTTGCAAATTGTGATGTTTATATAAAGATCTACGGCTTTATTAATAGTAAACAAAACAAAGATTATATTTAGTAGGGTTATATATGATTTAATTAAAATATCATAACATGAGTGATGAATATGAACCGATTTATACATATAATAATGTTACATACAGCATAACAGATGCCAAAAATGTTCACGAATAATAATAATAATAATAATTAATTCAAGCTCTTCAATCGAACAGATACATTTAAATACTTCTATAACTCTTGCAGTCATCCTAAAATGCTCCTTAAAAACTAAATCATTGTATGCTGGAATTATTTCTTCATAATAATTTCTGTTTTTTCTCGAATACCACGTTATAATCATGCAATGGTTCCTGTAAATTTTCTACTACATGGGTTATAATATTTTGGTTAATATCTATTACATCACCATCATCTAATAATGCAAGAATTAAATTGTTTCTAGCCCTAGCCATAATTTTAATTTCTCAAATATTTATTCCAAAGACAATACAATCTATAATAAAGATTATCTATGATCTTTCCAAAAAATGATCGTTCAGAAGACATCGTCAAATCTGTGGACTGATTCTTCAACAAAATTTGCATTTCTTTGGTAATAACGGAATAAACAAGCTAGAAACTGAAAAATAATCAACGAATGACATAATGCGCACGCAAGTGATCACAAATCCCAAGAAATTGCCGTTCATCAGAATCAAAGAGCGATCAAGTAGAATATGGTGAGGATTAGGTAGCGCTACTTTCAGATCGATCCCAAAAATTTCCAGATGAACGCAGCCAATGATATCTCGAACGGATTTATCTTCTCTGGGGTTGTTATCTAGAACCATACTTTTTAAATTATGTTCAAATTACTGTGAATATTTTTTTAAACGGAAAATCGTAATTGTTTAACTTTAAATTTTTATATTTTAAATGTAGAGAATATGGATAAAAAACTAGCCTAGGTCTAACATTTATGAATCTGGCGCCAAGAGTTTTAAACAGAAACAGTTTTTAAATCCTTTAGGCATGCCAATCCACCACAAACTAGCTCAACAATATTTCAAATTTGAATAGGAAAAGGAAATTAATTCAATACATACTTCAAAAAATTATTACCACGAACTACCACTAACAAGTTAACTACCTAATTTCACCTATATCTGTTCATACTTTTTATTTCTGCGTTAAGCACTATGAACTATATAAAATATGAACAAATACAAACATGTGAAATTGGATAGTTAACTTTGTTAGTGGTAATTCATAAGTGATACAGAGGGCAGGGGTAAGACAAAGGACTCAACTAAGAACTTAGAAGCCAATAAACCTCAAAAAGAACAGGGTCGGAGGACGCAACAACTCAGAAAAGGCCAGCTAAAAAGCTAAGGGGTGTGCAAACACAAAAAACGATTACTACGAGTAGTAGGTCGTACAAAGATGCGGCGAGCTGCGAGAGTCAGTGAAAGCTACTCTGAAGTCCAGTTGAAGACCGAGAAAATTGAAGGAATCCAGCTGCAATCACGAGGGATCACGAGAACATCCCTGAAAATGGCCCACAGCTGTTTCGAAAAATTCAATCACAGACCGGGATACTTTGAGGTCACATGGGTAGACAAGACCAGTGCGGAGTAGCTAAGCAATACGGTGCCAACACTCAAGCTCTGGGAGGGTGCAGTGTTAAAGGCACTAACAGGCGAGGACCTACCAAATCCAGTGACTTACACCATTTTTATCCCAGACGAAAAGAAAGACTACCTGCCAAAAGAATCGCCAAGGAGCTATCGGTGGGTAATAGAGGCCTAAACACAAGCCTGTGGATGTCCTGGTGTAGTGGTTACTCAGTAAGTGTCCCTCGTATACTCGACTTTACCATAGAATAAACAACATCACATTTATAAAAATCACTGGGTTCAAGTTTTAATACGTTAAAATACACAATTATAAATATATCGATCGACTTTGTCAAAGTATAAATAACAATAATTCCATCCTGGTTCGTTCACTCTTATTTTATATAGTTATGTTTAACTACATGCTGACCTCCGTCTATAAGTTGTACATGTTTGTTTATACATTAACAGAAACGTGCCTCCATTGATAACTGACATTGACCGTTTCAGAGCAATGGTCGCTAAATACTATAATTAATATTAACCTAAATTTAAAGCTTATTTCTAAGCTAATGTCCTTTTACCATTACTGTATTTCAAGGATCACTACACTGGGGCTCAACCCCAATGGACAAAGTCCAACTCTTGACCTTCTTTATGGATAAACAGTCCCTTGAAGGTCTAGAAAAACTGAACATGAGCCCCTACTTCGGCTTTGGAAGGCTAAAGTTCAGAAGGGGCCAGGATACGAAACCTGAGGACGACGTCCAGCAAACCGTCCTGTATTCTAAGGGCATTACGTCAAAGGCCGACGACAAAGTCACGGCAGGGGACAAAAGGGAAGTCGGAGTCGAGGTGACCCCTACTCAAAGTGACATCACTCCCCTGAAAAGACATAGTCTACCAGCAAAAGGACGATGACATGGAATAGGAGGCGGCCTTACTGAGGATCCGCTCTAGCCCCTTTCCATAAAAACAGATACCATAAGGGTAATTCAAATAAACCTTCACCACGCTAAGGCTTCTTCAGCCGTGCTGTGTTCCAAACAGAAGGCCTCGGCATCGCCCTTATACAAGATCCGTGGATGAACATCAAAGTACTAAATCTGCCCGGAGGTAAGTTACTGTATCACACAGAGGCGAACAATCCAAGAGCCCGTTTGTTATACAATTGTAATAAAGTCAGCTGTATGCTAATTCCGGAGCTCAGCTCCGGCAACTTTGTTACAGTACAAGCGTTGGTAAAAACAGCAGAGGAAGGGACCTGTCCTGTGTTATCTGCAGGGGCTACTTCCCTGGAGAATAGAAGACCTGTCCCCACGAGTAATGGAGGACGCTGTGGCCTACTGCAGAGAGAGAAGACAACAAATAATCATCGGAGGCGACGTAATCGCCCGATCACACAATCTGGGGAAACACCTACACCAATGGTTGAGGTGAGTCCTTGCATTAATTTATTATGGGTGGAGGGTTATAAATACGTAGGCGCACAACCACGTTCGTGACGTCGGCCAAGCAAGAGGACCTCATCTTCTGCAGTCACAATGTCAACGATAGTATTACGAATTGGCATGTCTCCGACGGACCATCGCCACATAGGATTCGAATTACAACTTCGAAACTGAAAATCACTAAATTCTGCGACCCAAGGATGACATACTGGCAAGGTTACGAAACAGTCGTTGAGGAGTCTCTCTCAGAGGGGTGCGGTAACCATTTCCACAACGAAGGGCCTTGTTCTGACAGTAAAACAATTGAGTGAGGTAACATAAGTGCCCTATCAGAACAACTATCCGGTACAAACAAGGCAACAAATAAAGAAGACGGTATGGTGGAAAAGTGACCTGAAGAGTTTTAAATCTGAGATAAGAACAAGGGCGGATCCACGGGGGGGGGGGGATTTGGGGGCTCAAGCCCCCTCCCCTTTAAGAAGACTTGTTATGTCATAAAAAGTCAAACATCGCTATAAATACTAATAATAAATACAGTAATTATATATTATGTTTACCAAAAGCTTTATTTGAGAATATAAATAATAAAATAAATATCATTTTATTAAAATAATCATTTAATTTTATTTATTTTACGTCCACAAAACCAGCCGCGCCGAGTGCGTCTGAATTTAGGTAGTCGGCAAAATGCTCAAACGCGCCGCTTCGCGATTGAAGATAAAGACAAACGTGTTTTTATGCATTTTTTCTCTGTGAAATGGCTTTAAATAATAAATCTATATTTCTGGAAGATAAGAAGAAATTTATTTTATTATTCAGATTGTGTTTGACGTTCATAGAGAATACAAGTTATTTTTTGTCTCATTTGGACCTGCGTAAAATGAAGCGATCACAAACGACATTAACATCTTTTTTTTACAAAAAAGCCAAAAAATAATACGGTTGTGGAGGTGGGACATTGTGGTAGTAGTGTTATAGAAGAAAACATCGTTATAGTAGCATCAACAAGTAGTGGCAGTACTGGCAGTGGCTCGCAAAAATTTTAGGCAAGTAGTAGTAGTCAACCTAGCCGTTTTCCTGAGGAGCCCTCACAGCAAAGCGTAAGTATATAATTATAATATGCCTTTTCATATTTCGTAATAAATGATAAAAAGGAAAAAGGGATAAAAATAAAGAATATTTTTTTGTATGTTCAAAGAATTACAGGATGTGACGTACAGTTAGATCTAAAAAAAATATTTTGACATTTTGTATTTTAGTTTTACTTTACCGTTATTTTCAAATATGTAAAAACTGTTAAGTGTTGATTTGGGTTAGAAGCTTCTTAGAGCGAAAAAAAGGAATTTATATTGATTTTGGTTTATTTAAGCATTTTATAGGATGGTAATGGTATTTTGTCTTTGCGTTCGAGTTTAAACTCTTAACATAGACAAAAAGGGATTTTATTGAATTCGTACTATTCGTTCTATTTTTTTTCTGTCATATTTGTAAAGTTCAAATTTGGTATATAATTCTAACTTAATTTAAATAAAATTATAAATAATATACTTTTTTGAATTTAATACCTATGACCTGCTTTATTTGTTAAATAATGTATAGGTCAACCAAAAGTCAAAGAAATTTGCTTTTAAATATTGTAACGTCAATACAATACGTCAAAAATATCGTATAAAAATAAAAAAAACTTTACAATACAGCTATGAAATTAAATTTGTTCATTTTTTTAAGAATGGCAGCCAGCTATATGATATTGGGAATGCAGTCGGACAATCTTCAAGTGTCCATGAAAAAATAAATTTTCTAAATAAAACTGGATCCCTGACTCAAAATATGTTTTTCCATTGCAACAAGAAGGGAAACAGCAAATGCGTAAATTCGGTGTTCATTGGCTACAACAGTATTACTGGCTTGCGTATAGCGAAAGTAAAACTGGAGGATTTTGTAAATTTAGTGTGCTATTTGCACCAGATGGCGGAGGAATGGGTAGCCAAGTAAGAATAAAATAGTTATATAATAGTCTCATTTAGTCATATTTCCAAAGTTACTCTTTTTATACGATTATTGTAGTTTTCCTTTTATTTTAAGCTTTAAAAAAAAGAATTAGCTCAATTGGACGAAAATTACCAAAAATTTTAGATCTAGAATAATCTAAGGCTATTTTAAAATGTGACGTCCTACAATCTTTTTTACATACAAATTGCGATCTTGGACACCTGCGCTACCTGCTTCGAAAAACATTGTCGTTACCTTTTTCTGACATTTGTCACAAAAAGTGTTAATATTTTTCCGTCAGGCTGACAGACGCAATGCAACGAATTACTTGGTGAAAAAAGATGGTCTGACGTCATAGTTTTAATTAATTTTATAAACTTTAATAATTTTTTTAGGTGGTTAAAAATCATTAAAAAAATTTGATATTTTGAATACTTACTAAATTTATTATGTTATTTCAGAATTTACAATAAAAAAATTGGTAAATGAGCCTATTGTTTTAATGAAATAAGGTTTTAAAAAACTAACTGAAACTAACTAAACTATATCGTAACCTAAGCTTATTATTTTTCAGATTTTTAAAATGCTTGTAAGGGAACCGCTAACTAAGTTTTAAAAAGCCCGGGAAATGCTTACGCAGCATGAAAACACCAACTACCATAAATTTTCAGTTAAAAAAGCAAATGATTTTTTAAACATACAAATGTCTGAAAAGTCTGTCAGTTTTTCTGTGCAATTAGATAAACAAAAAGCAGAAATAATTGAAGCTAATCGACAGCGGTTAGTGCCGATTATTAAAACAATTCTATTTTGTGCCCATAACAAATTACCACTTAGAGCGCATAGAGATGATGGTAATATAGATATTAAAGATAGGTCAAACCAAAATCTTTCAGAAAGTAATGATGGCATTTTTAGGAACTTATTAACTTTTCGTATAGATTCTGGAGATTTAAACCTTAAAAATCCTAACAGCACCAAAGAACTGTACAATGATTAGTAAAATAATCCAAAATGAAATAATATTTTGCAATGGGAAGGTTATAACTACTGAAATTGTTAATGCTATAAAACAATCAAAATTTTATACAATAATTTGCGACGAAACAACCGATATAAGTACCAAAGAACAAATGACATTCTGTGTGAGGTATTTGGATAGTACGTATGATATAAAGGAAGTTTTTTTGGGTTTCATTGAGCTGTACCCTACAACTGGCCAATGCATCAAAGAGGCCATAAAAAATCAAATTAAGCAACTTGGACTTTCTATTGATAATCTTCGTGGACAAGAATATGATGGAGGCAGCAATATGGCTGGAAGGTTCAATGGAGTCCAAGCCTTAATAAGACAAGAACAGCCCTTGGCTATGTATTTACACTGTTTAAGTCATTGCCTTAACTTAGCTATTTCCAAAAGTTGTGAAGTTTCTGAAATTAGGAACATGATGGGTATTTTGGGTAGGGTATGTTCTTTTTTTAGTTGCTCTGCAAAAAGAGTTTTAGTTTTTCAACAAGCCGTTGATGACTTAGAAATAACCGAAACTAAAAAAGAAGTTAAAACCTCTGTGTGCTACGCGCTGGGTTGAGCGTCATAATAGCGTTATAACTTTTAAAGAGTATTTACAGAGTGTTGAAATTGATCTTTTCTCTGACTTTTCATACATAAACGATATTACAAGCAAACTAGAAAATATAAGGCAAAATGAAGAACTCCAATTTAAACCAATTTTCTTGAAGACCCATCACGCTCTTCAGAGAATTGGTACGACTATTACTATGCCTAGACTTTGCAACAAACAAACAAACAGGAGCAATATAAAGGCAAATAACGAAGAAGAATATTACAGAAGGGTGATATTCATACCTTTCCTGGATCATATTATAATCCAAATGAAAGACCGATTTAATCAACTTTCTACTGTAACGCCCATAGAAGGTATTATTCCAATACACCTTAAAAAATATAATGATGCCAAAATTGTTGAGGCTGCAAGAATGTATGAAAATGATATGCCAGGATCCATGCTGGTATTACAGGCGGAATTAGCGATATGGAGACATAAGTGGAGTGACACTGTCAGTGTTGATTTACCAAAATCATCAACAGAAACCTTAAAACGTATGTCCAAAGAATGCTTTCCCAATATAGAGATACTACTAAAAAAATTTGTCACAATCCCTGTCACATGTGCTACGGGCGAGAGAAGTTTTTCATCGCTAAAACTACTAAAATCCTATTTGAGATCAACGATGAGACAGGAGAGACTGAATGGGCTAGCTTTGGCGTACATTAATAAATCTAGAGAACTTAATATAAATGATATAGTTAAAACTTTTTGTCAAATGCAGGCCAGAAGAATTGAAACTTGTAATTGGTTTACTTAGATTATCGTTAATATAAGTTGTTGTATTTATGTATATACTATATTATAATACATTTTTTTGTCAAATTAAAAAACGTGAAAAAAAATTATTCAAGCCCCCCCCTTTGTTGAATCCTAGATCCGCCCCTGGATAAAAATGCTATTCAACAAAGCCAAAATCAACCATGACTGGCATACATATGGGGTAAAACTCATGCAGTATAACAAGAAGATCCGCAAGGCGAAGAGGAAATCGTGGGAGTGTTTCTGAGAGGATATTACAGAAATTCCAGGGTGTACAGAGTCATTGCAAGGGAAGGTACTGCGGGGGCTCTCGCCCTCCTAAAAAGATCGGACGTGGCATATTCTAGCACGAATAAGGAAAATTTAAGACTGCTAATCAGTACCCACTTACCAGGATCATCCATAATTGATCAATCTAGGCCGACAGAACAAGTCCAGAGACTCATAAGACCGCTAAAGGTGTACTGGACCATAGCAAATGAATTGGTGACGTATGAGAGAATCAAATGGGCCATAGGCGAGTTCCATCCCTTCAAATCGCCAGGCCCAGATGGAATTTACCCAGCACTGCTCTAGAAAGGTTCGGATATATTAGACTCACACCTATGCAAAACTTTTCACACCCTGTATCGCTTGAGGTCATATACCAGTAGTAAGGCGACGGTAGTCTATCTGCCAAAGATCGACAGGTTTTCAGACCATACACCCAAGTTATATAGACCTATATGCCTATCCTAATTCCTGGATAAAGCACTGGAAAACATTGTTTATAGACATATTAGGGACCACTCTAGCCGCTGAGCGCACGCCAATACACCTATTAACCAGGAAAGTCTAGAGGCACTGAATGATCTTAGACTCCTGACAAAGTTAATTGATGACAAAGGGGCTTTAGGCGCGTTCCTTGGCATAGAGGGGACATTCAACAACGTTCCAACAACTTCACTAATGAACGCACTGACGCGTAGGAACATTCCGCACACCATATGCAATTGGACACATTACGTACAGTACAGAATTTTCACTTTCAGCATGCATTGACTGTGAATGATAAAAATATATTTGAATTAAAACAAAAAAATATAATTTAAATAATTTTATTATCAAAACATATGAAAGATTTAATTAATTTCATAAAACATCCATATTGATTTTACAACCAACAATTATTTAGGTAAAAATATAAAAAATAACAGAAAAAACTTGCCATCCGCTTTTCTAATTAGCTAAAGACGCTTCTCTCTGTAGTTAAAAACTTATAAAAATAAAATTTGTGTTCAAAAAATATTTTAATCATGTAATAATATACAGTACTAGGAATATTCTTTGGTAACATAGGGTTTAACACAGAGTCCATAAGTGACAATGCGTTAGAAAGAAACAAATAATAATTCAAATTATTACTCTTCTTCGCTAACAGGATATCATAACCAAGCAAAAGTGGGAAACGTGCAAAAGTACATAGCCGTAAGCGACGACAATTTTATACAAAACTAGTATAAATAGGATCGGAAACAGTGAAATAATTACAGTACAGTTAAACGTCCGAACTATAGCAGGTAAGAAGTAGGGCCCTCGAGAGGCACACGCGCAATTCGTATATTTTTTAGTATCCTTATTTTAACTGCAATAATCTACGCTGACTTTAGATTGTCTATCTCTCGATGCCTCTCTCTAACACATTGGCAATGCCATGTGCCTCTTTCATTTTCCCGTTGATTATGAGGCGATTGTTGTTTTGCGTTCGAATTAAATGAAGAACGATTTCTGTTATAATTAAAAAGGAATATTGTATGGGTACCCATACTTTCAACGTGTAGATTGAAAATGAAGTGAGGAATCGATAAAATAGAAGAATTACGGCTCTAGACGAAATCGTTTATCAGGAGCGTAGGAATTACAGGCAGTTTACACCCCACAAGTTCGGCTATTTAATTGCAATAAATTATTTCGAAAAGTAGTTTATTCAATATCACTATCGTCGATTTATTGGTTTTCATATTATAACCATTAACATTATTAGATTTTCAACATGGCATACCAGTGTGTTAGAGAGAGGCATCGAGAGATAGACAATCTATAGTCAGCGTAGATTATTGCAGTTAAAATAAGGATACTAATTTATACGAATACGAATTGCGCGTGTGCCTCTCGAGGGCGGTACTTCTTACCTGCTATAGTTCGGACATTTAACTGTACTGTAATTCTTTCACTGTTTCTGATCCTATTAATACTTACAATGATTTTATACTTCTTTTGTAACAAATTGTCGTCGCTTACGACTATGTACTTTTTTGCACGTTTCCCACTTTTGCTTGGTTATGATATCCTGTTAGCAGAGTAATAAATTGAATTTTTATTTGTTTCTTTCTAACACATTGTCACTTATGGACTCTGTGTTAAACCCCATGTTACCAAAGAATATTCCTAGTACTGTATAAAGAACAAAGACTGGACAAAGAGTAATTAATTTAATGAATTTTACAAAATATTTTCAAGCTATTCTTAAGTTTCGCAGAATGTGTATATTTCTGCAGCTGTCACGCTAGAGTCCCAAGTATAATATTATTGACCAATATTCGGTATTTCACCGACGGATTGGTATGTCTTGATATTTACCAGACAATTTCAGTGTTCAGCGGTACCATATACTCAATAACTTTGTATGAATAATAAAATGTTTGTTTCAATAATTTTTAAATGATAACGATTTCGAACAAATCATACATTTTAATGGCCTTTCCCCGCGTTAGTACGCAAATATGTATTCAAATAAATTTATGAGAAAAAGTTTTCCAACAAATGTTACATTTTAATGGTTTTTCTCCTGTATGACAAATGTGTATTCAAACTACTTTTCAGTGAAAAAGTTTTTAGACAAATGTTACATTTGAAAGGCTTTCCTCCTGTGTGACTACAAATGTGTATTTAAATTTTAGCTTTCTTCGAAAATGTTTTCATGCAAATGTCACATTTGATGACTTTTCTCCTGTGTGACTGTACAAATGTGTATTCAAATTACCTTTCTTCGAAAATGTTTTTATGCAAATGTCACATTTGATGACGTTTCTCCAGCGTGACTACGCAAATGTGTTTTCAAACTACTTTTCTGCGAAAATGTTTTTAGACAAATGTCACATTTGAATGGCTTTTCTCCTGTGTGACTACGCAAATGCGTTTTCAAACTACTTTTCTGCGAAAATGTTTTTAGACAAATGTCACAATTGAATGGCTTTTCTCCTGTGTGACAGTGCAAATGTGTATTTAAATTGCTTTTCTGCGAAAAAGTTTTTGAACAAATGTCACATTTGAATGGCTTTACTCCTGTGTGACTACGCACATGCTTATTTAAATCATATTTCTGTAAAAAAGTTTTCGAACAAACATCACATTTGAAAGGCTTTTCTCCCTTGTGACCACGCAAATGTGTATTTAAATTACTGTTCTGCGAAAAAGTTTTTAAACAAATGTTACATTTGAATGGCTTTTCTCCTGTGTGACTACGCCAATGTTTATTTAAATCATATTTTTGTGAAAAAGGTTTCGAACAAACATCACATTTAAATGGCTTTTCTCCTGTGTGTCTGTGCAAATGTGTATTCAACTGAATTTTATGTGAAAAAGTTTTTGAACAAATGTCACACTCGAATGGCTTTCCTCCTGTGTGGCTGTACAAATGTGTATTCAAATTAGCTTTATTTGAAAATGTTTTTATACAAATGTCACATTTTAATGGCTTTTCTCCTGTGTGAATGTGCAAATGTGTATTTAAATTACTTTTCTGCGAAAAAGTTTTTAAGCAAATGTTACATTCAAATGGCTTTTCTCCTGTGTGAGTACGTAAATGTTTATTTAAATCACATTTCTGTGAAAAACTTTTCGAACAAACATCACATTTGAATGGCTTTTCTCCTGTGTGACTGTACAAATGTGTATTCAATTGAATTTTATGTGAAAAAGTTTTTAAACAAATGTCACATTTGAATGGCTTTTCTCCTGTGTGACTGTACATATGTGTATTCAAATTAGCTTTCTTCGAAAAAGTTTTCAAGCAAATGTCACATTTGAATGGCTTTTCTCCTGTGTGAGTACGCGAATGTTTACTTAAATCACATTTCTGTGAAAAACTTTTCGAGCAAATATCACATTTGAATGGCTTTTCTCCTGTGTGACTGTACACATGTGTATTCAAATTAGCTTTCTTCGAAAATGTTTTCAAACAAATGTCACATTTAATTGGCTTTTCTCCTGAGTGAGTACGCAAATGTCTGTGTAAATCACTTCTCTTCAATTTCTGACCTGTATCTAAACTCAACTTGAATTTATCAGTGAATCCGATATCCTGAAACTCTGCTTTTAAATCATGTTTAGCTACTTCAATTTCATTTTTTACACCATCATTAAGATTTCTCAGAATGGTAAGGTCAATTACTTGCCCTTTTCTGCAACTTGTATTTTCCTGGTGAAATTTCGTTTTATACAGTAATTTCTTCAGTTTCATACAATGATTTGTAGAAGAGTGACTAAAGAATTCTATTCGGTTCGTGTATAAATTTCCACAAAATTCACAAATCATAATCCCAGCAACACTATTTGGATTTGCATGGTCTCCATTTTTTAGTTGTCCTGCAATAAGGAAAATGGAACTAATTTTTGAAAATTTGAAATTTGTGTAAATCAAAAATCTAAACATTCTAAATTACAAAAATTTGAAACAAAACTGTGTCGACGCATTACTGATAAAATTAGAAGAACTAATGGAAAATTTACTTAATGAAAATAATGACATTTCAGAAAAACTTTTATTTATAAAGCATCTGTTTCTCTGTAAGGTTGTTTGAACTCTTAATATTATCAGTTCTTCTGTAAATTCATCAATGACACATAATAATAACATGTATGATAAAGTAAATATTAATTTAACGAAAGGTTTTTACATATTCAGTTCATTGTCTAATTGTTGGTGATTGGGCAACATTTAAATTAAAGCGAGAGAGCAGATGTCCATTGAATATAATCCATGATATTAATTTGAGTACGATAATCTAAATTTACACCTTACCAGTCTCAAGATAATTATTAACTACATAATCTTATATCACACCCAAATTGTTTCATTATCACTAAAGACTTAAGCCGTCTTTTTGGACGGGAATAATGACCTAATTTTTTCGATGACTTCCAGCAAGCAAGTAGGTGACTAGCCCGGGAGAGCAACAATATCAATAGGGGGGAGAGAAATAATAAGGCGGAATTTCAACGCGCCAAATATTTGAATTTAAATGAAGGTTGGATATCAACAGATGATGTTAAATTGATATCATCGCTTAGTATCGTAGGTATACAGCTGACGAGTATCTAGAACCTTAGCCTCATAAAATAATTAATTTGACGAGTATTTAGTTGATTCCAGGGGGTAACAACTGGGAGACGTTGTCAACTTTAAGGATTTTATTAGATATATCTCATCTATTTTAACAAAATGGATGCATTTTCCCTATACAGTGTTGGGAACATTACGAGGGAACATAGGGTTTACCTTCAATGTGTTAGAAAGAGACAAAATACATATAAATTCAGTGCATCATTCTTTTTCGCTAACAGGATATCATAAAGTGGAAAACGTCCAATACAAGAAGTTAAAAATACAGATGTGTAATGTGAACAGTTTAGTTTATTATTTGAGAAATAATAAGATTGTATGTACTATACTGATAGCTTAATGCAATGAACAATAAAAAAATCCCCATACTTTCGTTTATTCCTTCATGATTAACTTACAAAGAAATAATTCGGTAGTAATAAAATTCACTATATTAGTTCGGTTAGTATTGGAATAAATAACCTAAATAACCGTAACATGCGAAATAAAATTTGTATTAATAATAATATGTGTTTCCAAATATCTCAATTCTCATTTTTCGCTAACAGGATTTCATAAGTGGAAAACCCACAACGCCCGCCTCTTACTATTTGTAGCTTCTGACAGTATTGCCAATTTTCATTGTATATTTATATTAATTGTAAAATGCATTGTTCTAACACGAGAACAAGTTATAAGAAGATTTTAATTACGATAACTCAAGAGGTTGGAACAGATCAAGATATAATTAATTCCATCTATTCGTTAAATATTTTATTGTAATGCTGGAAATTGTTCTAGTTTTCGAAAAAGTATAAAATGAATAAATTAGAGAATCGAGTATAGTTAGAAAAGTTTTAAAATTGCCAATAACTTTTTTATTATTGTAAAAATTATTTTCTGTCACCTTAAAATAATCTTCCATCAGATAATGATTTCGATTTGGCAATGCTGCTTCAATCGTCGACAATGTTATTCTTGTTAATTTCCATTGGTTAGGATCATCCGTGACCCTACAACTCACTAGGCGGTAGTCTTTCCGAAGGTGGTGCCTGGCATACAATTGATTTATCGAAACAATTGTCAATTTTTTAGAATTTTCAATAACTTTTATTATACTGTGGAATTAACTAGAGACCGTGAGTTTCATTAAAAAACCTTCATGATGAATTTAGAAAGAAATAATTCAGTAGTAAGAAACTAATTCACTATATCAGTTCGGGTAGTACACGCTAATATGATTTGAACAATAAATTAAAATCTACCTAATAGGTATTTGAAATAAGTACCACTAAAAAATCACTGGAAAATAGCTAAAAAAATTACATTTGTCGATATTGAGGGTACAATTAATGAATGTACGCATAATACTTTTCATTAACATCATAAGGAATAGTTTTAAAGATCTCAATGTAAACCGCCTCTGTTTCCTACGCTCCTGATAAAACGATTTCGCTTACAACTCAAATTCTTCTTTTATCTGTCCCCCTCTTCATTTTCAATCCACGCGTTAGATTGTAGAGTGCCTTTCAAAAATTCCTTTTTATTTGTGAGAGAAATCAGTCACATTTAATTTCAACGTAAAACGATATCCTCTCACGTCCAAAAAGAAATTATCATGGTCACATGGAGTTACCAGTGCGTTGGAGAAGGACAATCATGAAACAGAGAATTAAAAGCCAGCGTAGATTATTACACCAGACGAATACGAATCGCGCGTGCGCCTCTTGAAGATGTTCAACTGTACAATCTGGGTACTTCACCAAACGTTTGTTAGCGAATGAGTAACGATCTTTTGCAAATCTTATTAAAATGAGTATGCAAGTACACCATAAAGTGCAAATTGTAAAATGGTACTACCAGGGTCATTCATATCGAGAAATAGCAGAAAATTTGTTTATTGTGGCATTCGAAAATGCCCAACCAATTAGCAAAAAACAAGTGAGAACGGTTATAAAAAATTTTGAAGAGCATGGATGTGTCAATCCTACTAAACATGGACCCCGTACACGAAAACGTCAAATAAAACCCGAAAAAGAAGAAAGAGATATATTAATTTGTGCCAGTGTGGAAAATAATCCCCTACAATCGTCTACTCATATAGCAAAGGATTTTGATGTTAATCCGAAAACGATTCGGACTGTATTAAAAAAAAATGGTTATCGTAGTTTCAAACTGAAAAAGAGCCATGAAATTTTTCCAGACGATCAATTTCGTAGAATGGAATTTTGTGAAAGAATTATGGAAAGAATACAATTGGACGCAAACTTTTCGAAAAATATTTTGTTCACAGATGAATCGACTTTTCCCATACACGGTGCACATAATTCATCCGTTATTCGGTATTGGTTAAGGACAAATTTACACAAACATTATAATAATAGGACTCAATATCCCCAAAAGTTAAATGTTTGGGCTGAAATATTAGGTGACCATTTAATTGGGCCATTTTTTATTGACGGCAATTTAACCGGACAGAAATATTTGGACATGCTGGAAAATCAAATTACTCCTGCCCTTATACAATTAGGTGTCAACTTCAATGATATCTGGTACCAACATGACGGTTGTGCATCACATAATTATCGACTAGCAATAAACTTTCTAAATACACAATTCCCCAATCGGATAATCTCCACGAATGGTAACATAAGATGGCCTGCGAGATCTCCAGATCTGGCTCCCAACGATTTTTTTTCTGGGGTTATATAGAATCGAGAATTTATGGGTTTCAAGAAAACAGAGCCTCTTCTCTAAATGAACTAAGGGAAAAAAAATTTACAAATTTGTATGCAAATAACACCTGAAATGCTCATTCGTGTTCGTCAAGAATTTTATAACCGTCTCGGCTACTGCTTAGCGCAAAACGGGGATTTATTCGAACATTTCATTTAAGCTCATTGAAGAATTAAGTTTTATTTTTTAATTTATTACATATCATATTACTTTTATTTAAAAATTGTAGGCAGAATTCGATTTTAGTTTTTTTTCGTTTTTTTTAATTTGCACTGTGTGTGTGTTTACACAGAGAATTCGTTCTCATTTGCATACAAACCATAACAAACGATAAAGATACCAATTTTTTTTAATAACATTCGAAACACAGCAGATGTTTCGAGACCAATTTCACGTTGCCAAATCTGAAAAAAAGTAAAGGTTTTAACCGCTTTCAAACTGAAAACTAGAACAATTTCCAGCATTACAATAAAATATTTAACGAATAGATGGAATTAATTATATCTTGATCTGTTACAACCTCTTGAATTATCATAATTAAAATCTTCTTATAACTTGTTCTCGTGTTAGAACAATGCATTTTACAATTAATATAAATATACAATGAAAATTGGCAATACTGTCAGAAGCTACAAATAGTAAAAGGCGGGTGTTGTGGGTTTTCCACTTATGAGATCCTGTTAGCGAAAAATGAGAATTGAGATATTTGGAAACACATATTATTATTAATACAAATTTTATTTCGCATGTTACGGTTATTTATTCCAATACTAACCGAACTAATATAGTGAATTTTATTACTACTGAATTATTTCTTTGTAAGTTAATCATGAAGGCATAAACGAAAGTAGTGTTGATTTTTTTAATGTTCATTGCATTAAGCTATCAGTATAGTACATACAATCTTATTATTTCTCAAATAATAAACTAAACTGTTCACATTACACATCTGTATTTTTAACTTCTTGTATTGGACGTTTTCCACTTTATGATATCCTGTTAGCGAAAAAGAATGATGCAATGAATTTATATGTATTTTGTCTCTTTCTAACACATTGAAGGTAAACCCTATGTTCCCTCGTAATGTTCCCAACACTGTATACACAGAGCACGACTAAATTATGGAACAAATTCTTTAGTTTGCTAACAATTTACTTTTTACAAAAATCCTGAAATAGGTCGACACCTACATTGTTTCACGATCACTAAAGACTTAAGCCGTCTTTTTGGACGGGAATAACGACCTATTCGTTTCGATGACTAGCCCGAGAGAACAATAGAAATATGTGGAAAATTTCGACAATATGAAAAATAATGAGGCGGAATTTTAACGCGCTAAATATTTGAATTTAAATGAAGGTAGGAAATCAGCACAGGATGTTAAATGGATTTCATCGCGTAGTATCGTAGGTATACAGCTGACGAATATCTAGAGCCTTAGCTTTATAAAATAATAAATTTGATGAGTATTTAGTTGATTCGAGGGGGTAACAATTGAGGCAACTGGGAGATGTTGTCAGCTTTAAGGATTTTTTTTAGATATTTCTCATCTATTTTAACAACCGAAGAAACTTTTTGGAGGTGTTACGTAAGAACATGTAAAGCAAAGGTGTGGACTGTGGGGCCTGAAAAAGTCATATCAAGATGTGAATTGGAACATACACATCCCAAAAATACGAAGGCGCTAAACAGGCAAATAGGTTTGTGGATATGTATTTTTTAAATTTATTTGTGCTTTATTTATGTTTATTGTGTCGTATTTATTTAAAAAGCAATTACTGATTGGATATTATTATTTTAGTTAGCAACAGTGCCAAAAGGAAGGCAGAAGAAGACATTACAGAAAAACCTTCGAAAATTATTCATTTAGCATTGAAAAACCATGTAGAAGCAATGGACACTTTAACTGTGAGAGATATTATTTATATAAGAAATAATGTCCACTACAAGCGAAAGAAAATGCAGCCAAGTTTACCGACGAGTGCAGAAGAAACCATTAGAGTTTTACAAAATTTGGAATGTAAAACAATTAAAGGGGAAATTTTTTTGACAGGTGTTGAGCAGGAAAAGCAAATTATAGTATTTTCTTGCGAAACAAATTTACGTGTTTTGTGTAATTGCGACACAATATATTTAGATGGTACGTTTAATTATTGTTTAAATTATTTTTTTCAACTATTTACTTTACATACTTTTATTAATGGTCATTACATTCCACTAGTGTTTTCTATTTTACGAAGTAAGAGTATCTCAGTTTATATAGACACATTTCAATTTATTAAAAAAAAGTGTCGAGAAGTAGATTTAGATTTTAATCCAAAGTTTATTGTAGTAGACTTTGAGAAAAGTATACATAATGCTATAGAATTTGTTTGGCCCATGGTGATGATAATAGGGTGTCGATTTCATCTGGCCCAAAGTTGGTACAGAAAACTTCAAAAACTAGGTTTGGCTTCAGAGTATCGTGATGCAAATAATGAAGTAGGAAGATGGCTAAACTATGTCTTTGGTTTGCCATTTTTACAGCCTAGTGAAGTATCAGACTGTTTTGCTTTAGATTTAATGAGTACTCAACCTAATGACAGCAGAGTAATCGAGTTTTCAGATTATATACTGGAAAATTATATAGATGAACAGTAAACTATGTTTCCACCTAAAATTTGGGCTAGTTGCACTAGTTCAATCACTAGAACAACTAATTGCTGCGAATCATTTCATTCAAAATTTAATGAATGCTTTTATAAAACACATTCATCGCTATTTATGTTTATTAACATTTTAAACAATTTTCAAACTCAGACATATGTTAAACTAAATAGTGTTCATGAACCTGTGCGCCACAAGGATCTTAAAACAAAATGCAGACAAGTATTTTTAGAACAAAAAATTGCTGACTACTTTGTAAATAAAATAGATAGGCTACAATTTGTTAAATGTCTAGGATATTTTTATAAACAATGTCCATAGTGTAGAACAATGCAAAAATAAATACATTTATTTCTAATCTCTGTTTTTTAAATTTTGAGAATACGAAATAATTAGGTAATAAGATAAAGTTGATAAACGGTGCCCAGTTCGAGTACTTGAATAATGTGTAATCCGAGGTCTAGTGCCGAATTCATGCGTAGAGATTAAGGAGCAGGTATGTGGTGCCGAATTCATGGCCGCCCATTTTAGAGGACATACCCAGTATTTAATAATCCTTATTTTTTAGTGAAATAAGGACAAAGAAATACACAACAGCAATGAATTGTCAAAAATCAAGTTGCTACTAATCCATAAAAATCAAGTTGCCGCCTAATATCAATTAAAATATCAGTTAACGTTCTGTCAGATACACCAAATTTCAAGTAAGTTTTAGAAGTAAACTTCTTGATTTGAAAATTCAAAGAGTTAATAATGTACTTGATTATTCAATTTACCGAAAACCAACACACACTAATGTCAATTCCTTATAGTTCCAATCACCCCATGTCACATAAACTAGCGGCATATAATTCAATGATACATAGAGCATTTTCAGTTCCTATGAACAAATGTAATTTTAATAGAGAGATTAATACAATTAGACAAATAGCAACATCCAACGGTTATCCATTACATATGATAAATAAGCTAATTAATAAAATAGAGGAAAAAGTGGCATTACAACTAATATTTCCTAAACAAACTGAAGAAATAAAAACTTATAAAACCATCACATATGCATGAAATATTTCTAATAATATTTCAAAGATAATATCTTTAGCAACGAATACAACAATTTCGTTTAAAACAGAAAATAACGTAAGTACAAAATTGTTAAATGTTAAAACAAAAATACCAATATTAAAGAAATCAGGTATATATAAACTCAAAATGTCCAGAATGTAATGCTGCCTATTTGGGTCAGACCCTTAGAAACTTTGAAATCTGATACAGTGAACACTTACGAGCATACAGATTCAAACAACCAGATAAATCCCATTACGCAAAACATCTACTTGACACCAGCCATTCATTGACACCTAACTCAGAACTAGAAGTACTACATATTTGTGATAAGAAACCAGAACTGGATTTCCTTGAAGAATTGGAAATTAGAAGACACTTAAGAAACCCACAATATGAAGTCGTCAATGAACATATAAATCTAGGGAGTTCTCCAGTATTAAACTGTCTTCTTATGTGATAATTGTAAAGATCAGCAGATATAGTTTTCCTGGTTTTCTATATCATTGCACAGTTATACTGATCTTAATTGGAAAAATGATATCCAGGATATCACCATAGGGCTAATAATATCTAAGCTTCAATATTTGTAGTATCACATCTTTTTTCTATTAAAATATATTAAGTCAATCACAAGATAGGTCACTTCTTGGTCTAGCCAAAAATAACTACTAAACATCAGGTAGGCATCAAATGAAATGTAACTTCTGTCATTCTGACGATGATATTCAGTTATCGAAACAATTGTAATTTTTTTAGAATTTTCAACATTTTTCATTATATTGTGGAATTAGCTAGAAACATTCAATTTCATTGAAAACACTAATATGAGTAGATTCCACGAAGTAAGGGCCGAGACAGTTAATTTCATCAATAAAATAGACAAATTGCGGAATAAACACAACAATATACCACGAAATGTAAATAAAGCAGAATGGATAGAGAATCCGACAAATACGGACATTCCTAGTGACGTTATAGATATATTAAGTTTGGGACCCATTTTCTCATTACCAATAGAAACTAAAAATGAAATTCCTATTGCAGACATAATTTGTAATATAGAAACAACATTATTAAACTTACCTCCACAAAATATAGATGAAATCAGGTCAAAATGTACAAATGTGCTAACGAATTACAAAAATAATTTTAATTCAACCAAATATAGTCCCCAAAGTAAAATATTATCACGTAAATTGAAACGCACTAAAATATTTTTAAAAAAACATCGAGCTTAAAATTTTAAAACCAGATAAAAGAAACATAACTGTTATTATGCATGCAACTGACTATGAGAACAAAATGAAAGAATTACTAGTAGATAATAATACATACAAAGAAATGAAAAATGATGCTACAAATATATTATAAAAGAAAAATAACGAATTAATTAAAAAATGGGAAAACAATTTGTACATATCACCAAAAACAGCCAAAGATACAAAACTCAATTCCACCTAGGATATATGAATTACCAAATCTCCATAAACCCAACATTTCGTTACGCCCAATAGTATCTTGTATTCAATCGCCATTCGAAAAAGTGTCAACCTTTTTGAAAAACATACTAAATAATGTCACTTATATAAACGAATATTACATTAAAGACGTTTGGCACTTCAAAAATAAAATTAGAAATATATCCCATATGCCCACAGATCACATTATTGTGTCTTTGGATGTGGTGTCCATGTATACAAACATTACTCTAGATCTAGTTCAAATTGTAATTGAAAAACAATGGGACCTAATATTCCTCTGGATGAATTTGTAGACTCTGTCAAATTGGTGATAAATTCAGCTTATTTTTCATACAAAGATACGTTTTATAAACAAATTGAAGGTTGCGCAATGGAAAATTCTCTTTCAACTGTAATGGCACAGTTGGTCATGGAAGAACTAGAAATAACGATAATGAATAAAATGAACTTCAATCCCCTTTTTTCTATAGATACGTGGATGATTGCCTTCTAGCCAAAAGATAAATGTGATTATGTGTTACGAGAATTTAATAATTATCACAACAAATTACAGTTTACTATCGAAACAGAACAAAACCATCAAATAAACTTTTTCCACTCAACTATACACAATAGAAACGGAGAAATTGAAACTGCTTGGTATACCAAATCTACTTGGTCAGGCAGATATCTTAATTTCAATTCACACCACCATATATCCCAAAAAAAATCTGCTATTATAGGCCTGGCCGACAGAGCAATTATTCTTTCTGATACTGAATATAGACATACGGCGATTGAAAATGCTAAACAGGCGTTGAAAATAAACAGCTATCCCAAAAAAATGATATATTATAGTGTTTTTAAAAAAAGAATACATAAATATTACAATTCGACAACCATCTGTACAACAAACAAACAAAAAAACTCCAACTTTTTAATACTACCGTATATTCCAAATTTGACAGAGTAAATAAATGTTTTTAAACATGAAAGAATACAACTAAGCTACAAGGGACATAATCTACTAAACAAACATTTTAGTGAACTAAAATCAAAAATTCCAAAAGACAAAAAAGTCATGTAGTCTATGATATTCCCTTTAGAGATTGTGATGGTGTATACATAGGACAAACAAGTCAATATCTGAAAAATAGAATTAACAGCCACAAGTAGGATAAAAAATAAAACTGCACTAACGAATCACACAATTGACAAGAACCATACTTTCAATTTTGAACAAACAAAAATACTAAAAACTGAAATAAATACAAAAAACGAGAAATTTAGGAAATGATATGTATACAAAAAAACAAAAATAATGTTAATTCCAAAATTGACACTAACAATTTAAGTAAGATCTATTACAATTTAATAAATTAACGAAATAAGTATAAATAAAATCCACAGCATAGGAAAGGATTGTTTTTGATTATACATGGTTATCATTTCCATACCCTTTACAAATTGATTCATTGTCCGTTCATGTTAAATGCATTGAATTGCAAAATAAAGACGGTAATAGATATTGAAAGAAATCAATTATCAATCGAGAAGTCGTTGTTTGTGTACGTGGAGTTATTTTATAGATTAATTTGAAATGTGACGTTCCCAATATGTGGTTAAGAACATTTTTGTTCGGAATATCTGTAAGTAGAATTTTATTTAAATTTTAGCTGTATCATTGAGAGTAACTATTGAGCTGTGTTGTGACTATGAATTTCTGTTGTAGTGTTCTTGAAAAATGCTAGAAAATCTGCCGAAACGTTATGAATAAAGGGTTTATTGCCCAAAAAATATTCACTTCATAGTTTCATTTAGAATAAGGTCAAGTCTATGGAGATTGGGATATGTTCATACTCATGTAAGTTTGAATTTATTTATCTTTTTCCTGTATGTCATTAAATTCATAACAAACTATAAAAAAAAGACAACCTCAAAGTAATACATAAAAATGTCAGGAGTAAAACATTAACAAATGGATCAATATATTAGAGACTTCGATATTGATATAATAGAAACTTACTCTTTGGAACACATACAAGAATGCAGAGATATTTTAGAAATTAACAAAGATATTGAAAATTTTAAAATTATCCATAATAACATATGAAGCATTAATAAAAACCTAGACGAATTTAAAATTCTCTTAGAAAACTTACATATCGGATTCGATTGTATTGTCTTATCAGAAACATGGGCAATAGGAAATTCGGACCTATATAATTTGGAGGGTTACAACAAGTTATATAACGAGGGGGATTTCAATCAAAACGATGGAGTTGTTGTATACATAAAATCAGAGTATAATTATACATACTCAATCATACCTTTGAATGAAAGCAACATGTTGCAAATTAAAATCATTCTCAATGACAAGAACAACTTTCTTATCAATGCTATATATAGATCCCCAAAAAGCAATCTCGATCAATTCGTTATCAGTCTTCAACATTACTTTGAGAGTTCAGCATTCCAACCAGAAAAGTATAACATTTTCATTGGTGATTTGAATATCGACCTACTAGAGGATAATGAATATAATACAGACTATAACAACACACTTAACGAATTCGGTTACATTTCCACGATTAATAATCCAACAAGAATACAGGGTGGACGTAGTTCATGCATTGACCACATATTTTTAAAATCCAAATTCAACGTACTCGATCAAATACTGCCCCTAGTATTGCAAACCGACATTACAGATCATTTCTCAACAATACTACAGATAGTACTGGAAAAGACCAAATGCCCCAAGGAACGAGAAATAGTGCAATACATAGATGAAACAAAACTTAAAAATACAATCAGACAAAAACCTTGGGATTTCTTATACTTGAATCCTGATCCTAACAAGGCAACAAATACTTTCATTGAAACCCTTCAAAAATATATAGATGACTGTACATATACAAAAAAATGTAAAAGGAAAAACACGAAGATCGCCCCTTGGATGACAAATGCTTTACTTACCTCAACTACCACAAAAAATAAAATGGCTCAACTTTTGAGGAGAAACCCAAATGACAACGACTAAAACTACAATACAAAAAATATAGAAACAAATTGTCGACTCTAATTGAAAATACTAAGTTCAAATACTATAAAAACAAAATCGAACTCAAAAAATCAAAAACAAAAGCTTTATGGAATGTGGTTCAAGAAGTAAGTAACACCAAAAAATCGAAGATCTCTATTGATAATATTGAAAATGAACTAGGAGAGTTATTAACAAATCCTAAGGACATCGCAAACGAATTCAATACCTCATTCAATGGCACTGGGAAAAGACTTGCTCAAAATATAAACCCAGATTCTAACTACAAAATCAATAGACCCTCCCTTCCAAACTCAATTACACTCCTACCCACAAACACACTTGAAGTAAACAGCATTATTCAAGAGTTGAAAAACCACAAAGCCGTGGGATCAGACGAAATCAAAACGGAAACGCTCAAAGTTATCGCGTCATTAATAACTGAACCATTAACTTACATCTTTAACAAATGCATAGAAACTGGTATCTGGCCTAGAGCATTCAAACATTCAGTTATCATTTCAATATATAAAAAAAGGTAACAACAAACTGACAGAAAATTATAGACCCATTTCATTAATCACCCACTTATCAAAAATATTTGAGAAACTTCTAAAAAACAGACTAAAAAATTTTATAAATAAATATAACATACTTTCCGAAAGACAATATGGTTTTCGAGAAAAAACGTCCATTCAAGATACTATTCTGACCCTTACTGAATAAATATATAACTCGTTAAATAACAACAAACCCTGTCTATGTGTTTTCATTGATTTATCGAAAGCATTTGATACTGTTAGCCACGAGTTGCTCTTTCACTCGCTGGAGGACATCGGTATCAGCAATACTTGCTTAGATTTATTCAAAAATTATGTTACGAATAGGTATCAGACAGTCCGAATAAACGGTGTCGACAGTAAATCGTTAGTCATACAATGTGGAGTGCCTCAAGGTATGGTCCTCGGACCCTTACTTTTCAACATCTACATGAATGAATTGTTTTCTGTGAAAAGCAGAGGTAACATTATCGGTTTCGCAGACGATACCTGGACAGAACTAAAAGAAATAGTAGAAACAGACTTTATTATCATTAAAAAATGGCTTGCAAGTAGGTTGCTAACTATAAACTTTCAAAAAACCAACTTCCTACCTTTCAGTTGTAATAAAACAAATTTTCCTCACTTTACTCAGCCCAACATCCTCGATGGTAAAAACAATCTTACAATTATAGCCGATAGTAACATAAAGCACTTAGGAGTCATAATAGACTGGCACATGAAATGGGACATACACATCAACTACGTAGCCAAAAAACTACAATGTATCCTTTATAAATTAAGATACATGAAAAAAATCCTTCCTGTTCATCATTTGCTCACACTATATCATGCACTCGTTGAAATTCACTTTCGATACGGTTTATTAGCATGGGGAGGTGCACTAAAATTCCACATCCGACCCCTTGAAGTTCTACAACGACGATTCCTGAAAATTATTCTAAGTAAAAACTCAAGATATCCAAGTGATCTACTATTTCAAGAACCAGAGGTACTCATCCTTAAACAACTCTATTACTACAATGTCAACATGAAGTACTATACAACAAAACACTCGTCAAACTTACTAAAACATACCTATAACACTAGACAAAGAAATAACTATGTAATACCACAAATAACAAAATCACTGCTGAGAACTAGTTTTTCTTACAACGCTCCAAAAATGTTCAATTCTTTACCTGAAACAATTCGCGCTATACCCAACTCATTCCAATTCAAAAAACAGCTGAAAATGTGCATGAAGAGATCTAAAGTTCGAGTCTTTTGAGAATGATTATTTTAACCAATCAATATTGACCAAGAAACGTCCTCGTTATATTTCGTATACATTTTTTATCTCTATCCCATTTCCGTGTGTGTTAAATATGAATACGCCTCAATAAATATTGTTACTTTATTACATTTTTACATTTTATATATATTTTATCATTCACACTTTTACCCATATCAAAACTGTTGTTGTAACCGACTAACATTCCAATTTATCTGTAGTATTATATGTCCTCTGTATGTTAAATATGAGTATGCCTCAAGAAATATTGTTATTTTATTACATTTTTACATTTTATATATATTTTATCTTTCACACTTTTACCCATATCAAAATTGTTGTTGTAACCGACTAACATTCCAATAGATTCTCGCGAGTCGCAGTGGAGGGCCTCATTGACCCACTCATTATAAACCTAACATTCCAATTTATCTGTAGTATTATATGTCCTGAAATGGTAAATAAATATTATTTTTATAACATTTTATTTTGTGACACTTAGTACTGTAGTTCGTTCATGTTGTTTGTAGTTTATAACATTATTGTATTGACTTCACTCCAATGGATTATATGCATAGTTCTACTGCATTTAGGCCTAATTATAATTTAAAATTCCTTGTGTCGTTGATTCAGTTTTATACATATAATTTATAGTATTTTTATTTATATTGAATTCAAATAGTTAGTATTGTTGTATGTCACCATTGTATATGAATAAATTTTATTTTGTGCGAAACAAGTGTTATAACACTTATCGCCAACCTACTTTATTCACTTCATATAATGTTCTTGTAAAACCATATTTTTGAATAAAGTTATTATTATTATAATACTAGTATAATGCCGCCTAATCCTAAAATAATGCCGATAATGCAAATGCAATATCATATAATGCTAGGAATGCTACCTTCTAAATAAAATTAGTTTATGTGCTCCATCGCGGAATACGAGGTAGAGTCGAACATTTCACAGATATAATTATGCCTACTACAAGTTTCACTCGCAAACTCACTGGGAGACCTTCCACATTTTGATGCCTCAATTACTAAATTTAAGGACTTTATTCGTGATTTGAGTATTCAGTAAGTTATATATTGTCAACTCATGATTTTTGCGTATTTTGGTTTAATAACTGTGTTCATTGAAGTGTATATATGTTTAGATTTGTCTGCATTGTGTATTTTGCTCACATATGTATTTTATATAATTTAAAAAAGGGCTTGCCCTTGAATCAATATATAAAAAATAAGTTTCTAAGGGCTCTAAATTTGGGACATAACAATTCCAATGTAGGTGCGAATTAACCCTAACATCTAAATATTTTAAGGAATTTGTACAACTAATTACAGTAACATTAAATTGATTTGGAGTATATTTTGAAAAAATATTTTTTACAATAAATTAGTACATGTTTTATCAAAATTCACAGTCAGTATTTCGTTGTTAACTGTTCTATTTTTGTTTTTAAATTGTTCTCTGATTGTTATTTCAAGCCTTGCCATTTATAAATTGAGTATGAAATGACAGTGGCATCTGAAAAATTGGAAATCATTTGTGTATACTGAGAATAGTATTGGTAATAGAACATGGGGTACCCAAAACTTAGGATTGTTATTAACCCTTAACCGGAGACATGTCGTGTGTCAGTCGACGGCAAAAAAATAATGGATCGGTATTCACTGGTAAGACCGCCCACTGGCGTGTTACTTTATCTATTCCTTCCCTTATTCGAGCCTAGCAGGTAGCCCAATTTGCAAAAGTAGATCAGTGTGTACTGAGAAGTTATAGTGGTTGGTGCGTGCACCGTAGTCCGACAGACGAAGGGTCTCCGTTTGTGTTTGTGAGAAGTTATATTGTGTAAACAATAATATGGCCGGGCCGTCAAAACGCGTCCGTTTAAATGATCCGAATTACGAAGAGACTTTACAGAAATGGTATCAGGAGGATTTTAGTGATACTAGTGATATAGACAATGTCTCAGACGATTATCGTATAGAATCTGAGCACAATACAAGTTCAGAGCAAAGTGCTGATGAAGCTGTTGAAAATGATGGGACGCTTCATGAAAGTCCCTCAGCTTACTTTTATGGCAAGAATCGATATAGATGGTCTTCTTCAGAAGTTCGCCCATCATCTAAGACCCGAAAACATAATATTGTCATAAAAATTCCCACATTGACAGCCAAATCACAAAGTTTGGGTGACACAGCGGATCCTCTTTCTGTTTGGGGTTTATTATTCAACGAACATATTTTAGAACACATTATGGAATGGACTAATAAAAAACTTAGTACAATGCGTATGCGCTACAAAGTACAGAATAAAATCGATCTCCGAGACGTTGATATTATTGAATTGAAGGCATTTTTAGGTCTACTGATATATTCAGCGATATTTGATTCGAATCATGAGAATCTAAAGACTATATTACTGATGGAACCGGTAGAGAAATATTTAGATGCGTGATGAGCATAAAACGAATGAATAAAATCGATCTCCGAGACGTTGATATTATTGAATTGAAGGCATTTTTAGGTCTACTGATATATTCAGCGATATTTGATTCGAATCATGAGAATCTAAAGACTATATTACTGATGGAACCGGTAGAGAAATATTTAGATGCGTGATGAGCATAAAACGAATGTCGATTTTGTGCCCTACGGTTTGATAATTCTGAAGATCGAGAAGAGCGAAAGCAGAATGATCCAGCATCGGCAATTTCCTTTGTATTCAATACATTTATTCAAAATTGCCAAAGTGCTTATGGACTTGGCCAGTCCGCCACTATAGATGAAATGCTCGTGAGTTTTAGAGGAAGGTGTTGCTTTAAGATGTACATGCTAAACAAATCAGCCAAGTATGGCATTAAAATACAATGCCTAACAGATGCTAGGAATAGCTATTTATATAATGCTTATAATTACTGTGGCAGAGACTCGGACGGAAAAGGATTCACTGATGAAGAAAAAAACTCTTAAAACCCACCCAAGCAGCATTATGTCTCGCTAAACCACTTTTCAATAGCAATAAAAATATCACGGCCGACAACTGGTATACCTCCATACAACTACTGGATACTTTGCTGAAAAATAAATTGACGTATGTCGGCACTATGAAAAAAAAATAAGACCGAAATTCCACCTAATTTTCTACCTGACAAAAAAAGAGAAAAGAGATCTTCAATTTATGGGTTTAGAGAAGAAAAAACTATAATATCTCATGTTGGGACAAAAGGAAAGGCCACAATATTGGTATCCTCGATGCATGACAGAGCTGTCACTGACAATACAGTAAACAAACCCGAAATAATTTCTTATTATAACAGAAATAAGGGAGGGGTTGATAGTATTGATGAGAAGTGTTCCAAGAATTCTTCTAGTCGCCGAACTCGTAGGTGGCCAATGGCAATATTTTTCCGCATTCTGGATATCTCTGTCGTGAATTCCTATATTCTACACCAATGTTACCAAAACAACACAAAAATTAAAGAAAAAAGTAAGTTCGCCAAACAATTATCAAAACAACTAGTACAACCACATATGCACAGACGAATGATAAATGTGCATATACCACGAGAAATACGTCAGACCATAAGTCGTATCCTTGGCTCTACAGTAGATGCACTTGCGCACCCAAATACTCATATTCTAGAAAAGAGGAAAATATGTCATCTATGTCCGTGCGCCAAACGTAGAATGACCAAATATTTATGCATTGAGTGTCTGAAACCAATATGCCTGCCTACAGTGTACAAAGCCAATTTGTGACAAGTGCATTGAAGATAAACACTAAACTTTGAGGATTGCTAGAGGAGCCCCAAGACATTATGATCGATGTTTTTTTTATATTTTTAGTTTGTTACTTTTCTATTTTTTTATACAAATTTTTGTGTTTTGAATAGTAAGTATGGCGTGTAAAAAGTATTTTTTATTTTTGTTCAAATATTTTTTATTTTTCCCCTCTTTAGGGATATGATTATTTTTTTTGGTTTATAATTAGAATTAATTTAATTTTTTCATTTCATTTTATCCAAAAGGGTTAAGTTTATTCATTTTTAATAAAATAATATAGTATTTTAAAGTATTTTATTTATTTTCGCCAACTAAAAAAAGTAGTCTAGTAAACGACACATCTCTGTTCATGCAACAAAGCTCACGTGGCTCCGGTTAAGGGTTAACCTAACTAAATATTAATATTTTTCATTACTGAAAACATTGCCAATCCTCACAACTTGTCAACTAACTTTCAGATAATGTTCACATAGATTCAGGGAAATTCCCCAAATTACTATATTTTGCAGTGCATCTAGTAATAGATTGAGATTTACAGATTTATTGACAAATTGCTGAAAATTTAAACCAAAAAATGGTTTCTCCAATTTGTTATGTAAATAAACTAAATATCCATGAAAATTCATGTAACCTTTATAGTTCAGTTAAAAAGTTATATGTTATATTTATAAAATTCATCAACATTTGGATTTTAATGTCAATATTTACTATAGTGGACATAGAGATTACTTATACAAATTTAAAATTCTATTGTCGTTATCATTATTTCCTCAGGCATGAATTTTCAATGACGTTTAGTTATGTCAAAAGCTCAAGATACTTAGCATATGAAAATACAGCCACAAAGTATGTCATGCTACATTGCTTGGCAAGTATCAACAAGTATTCACCAACACAAGCGTGTGAACGGGGTGTTTGGCTTGGCTTGCATTAGCTTGTTGGCGATGGTCACTGATCAGGACAAGAGTTAGTTTTTGAATAAAGATCAAAGGAAGCTTATGCCAAGGATTTACAATGTATTTACAAGTAGGTGTGTGTTTAATGTTTCTCATGAACTCTTGAATTACCAGTTATTATATAAATATGGGTTTGATCTAAGGAACCATAACTGATTTAATGAACCTTTCCCTTAACTTTACTAACACTGAAATAGCTTAATTTTTGAGACTTGACAAATATTATATGATGCTCACATACACATATCAGTCTCCTCAAGTTTTAGAAAGACATCAAAATGTGTTGTGTATTGTATACATATATTATCTTTCTCATTAGAGTGTTTTATGCATTTGAATATATATAATTTTCAAAGTCAAACATTACGGAAATATTTTAACATGATATACAGAGGACTGCACTTTTCATTCTATATATAAATCAATACCTAGTTGACTATTGTAATTTAAATTTTCTATTTTACTATATCATCGACGTCTACCAACTTTACCTGCACAGCTTGCCTGTACAGAACACACTAATGCACTCTCAAGCATGTAAGTGAGGTCCAAGCGTTTGTAAAGACTTGGAGCTTGTGGACACTTGCCAAACCTCGGCAAGTGTGTAAATGTAGCATTACACTTAAACAGCTGATTAGATCGTCGCGGACTCTAGTACACTACATATAGAGATTACTTATACAAATTTAAAATTCTATTGTTGTTATTGTTATTTACAGACATGATAAGAATTTTCAACCATGTTATGGTTATGTCAAATGCCCAATATATAAAAGTGCTGACATAAATTATTTTCTACATAAATACCCATCAATTAATGTAACTCACCTTTTGATTTAATTGGTCTTACTGGTTTACCTTTCAAATATTTAAATTTGTTTCTAATCTTGTGTATATTATCCTTATTAAAGATGTCCCTCTCTGTTTTAACAGCAATTTTAGTTTCTTCAACTACTTGAACTATGTGTAGATCGTCATTAATTTCTTGTTTAATAGAATGCATACTTTTATTTACATTTTCAAAAATTGTCCTAGGCACTTCGTCACTCACTTCTTGTTTAACGTCCATATTACAAACAAAATGATCCTGTATATGGATTTCTTCCTTAATGAGTTTTTGCTCCATATCCATTCTGACTGTATTATATTAAAAAATAAATGTTATTTGCACAAAAAAGCCAAGCGAGTAATTGATATATAACATAAATTCTTCTTCTATACTTTATTTCCATATCTCCATAGCATAGCTTAAATAGTAAATGGCCTGGTTACGAAAGTTCATTAGGCTTAATACCATAGAGTGCCATCAACTGTGGTTCCAACGACTGTCTGCACCATTGACATACTATACTACTAGTATAATATGTCAATGGTCAACACTTTGTGGCTTCGGACAGGAGATTCCACTTCCCAGCATTAAAAGTATTTATCTATGCTGTGACACATTTAACGGCGACTTATGTAACCAGGAGCGGATCGTAAAATAAAAGTGATCTTTTAAATGGCGTCCGATCAGTGAGCGATCATAGTAAAATGAACCGTTCATGCACGCATCTCGGGATCGCTACCTAATCGATCAAGTATCGTCTGTGCGGATGAACGCGACCAATATGTTTTCAGATTAGTTAGTTTGGCTTCCGAACTATACCGAACAGTTTTTCTATTCGAGAATACAATGCGTTATGATGTCAATACTCTCCATTATAGTAAACATTTGTCTGACGTCATCAAAGTAGAATTCTATTCGTCGTGATCCCACCCCTGGCGTTTAATGACAGTAGTGAGCACGTGCTAGATAAAGACATTTGGTGCGTTCTTTTTGACTGAGATCTCAGATCACTTCAGTTAAGGTGATCTGAGATAAAGTGATGTGAGTAAGCACCAAAAAGAACGACACCTCAATTGAAGCGCGCGATCTGTCGATAGATTTAAACTATACGACAGATTCGTATCAGCATCTAATAATGTTAATTAATGTATCCATAATTTGTAACAAAAGAAAAATAGATTATGTGTGTTTATTGTTTATATGTCAATGGTTAAAACCTTAGATAACCTTGATTAAAACTACAAATAAACCAGGCAAATCAAATATTTCTTCATCCCCTCCACTTTATTTCCGACTCAATTCCAACTGATACCCCCTTACAAAACATTCAGCATCGGTGAAGGGGGAGGAAAAATATCAACTCACTTAAAGTGAGTAAAACAAAAAGAGCGCTCACATTACTGATGTGAGCTGATATTAACTGAGATCTCAGTCAAAAAGAACGCACCTATTGTTGACCACGTTGAGGAATTTTGCTTTTCAGGTTATAATGGTTGCGGTTTGTTTGCAGTTTGATTTATTTTTTTCATAATATTGAAGCTTTGTTCTGCTGTAAATATTTCTATTACCCAAAATCCCTTTCTTCTACTAATTACTGCTATTTCTTTTTGCAATTGATGAATTAAATGTAACTTTACTAGATTTTGCTTGACGGCAGGCCTTAGTCTAGTACATTTCGATAATTTGATTGCCAAATTAGGTAGGTATATATCGCTTTCCTTTTCATAAGTATTTAACTGAAGACACAATAAAAATAAAATATTAATTAACTTTCAATGAAGGCATTACCTACCCACTATTTGTAAACAAACTGTCTACGCTGAAACGGAATAAACAGAAATCGTCAGGATCCAGTACGGTGAAACGAGCGTATGCGCTGTCAAATCGGGTTCGCTCCAAATCCGCCCATGAGGACCCACCTTTAATATGCATATAGGTAATAAATATTTATATGTTTATTTCTCTATGTGTCGCCTGGGTCTCCGAGACGGTGCGCTACTACTCGAAGGTTAAGATTAGTTCTATGTTTAAACTATAACACGACTTGTAGAATTCGATAAAAGTTAACATTATCTCGGTTACTTCTGCTTCCACACTGAACGATACAAAAAAAAACAAGGCGTTTTTATATAACCAAGAGCCACACAACCACTAAACACTAGAAATTATCACTTTGGTTTACAGAAACAATTTAATTTTGTACCACTGTTTGTCTATAGATAACAAAAAAAAGGGTTTGTCTTCCATCCGCAATATTGGTTTTAATTTGACAGGTCTCTGGAGTGGCCTATGAGCTATGGAGTGTTCTACCCTCCATACCATGGAGACTAGAAGTCTCCATGATCCATACTATGAGCGAAAGATCTCGAGAATTGGCCGGATTGACCCTCTTCTTATGTGCTATGAAAAATCAAAATAGAAGAAGAATTTATTTCATCGTTCTGATCATTATTATTTGTTTGCTTGGCTTTTTTTGTTCAAATAACGTATAATCCAGTCTAAATGGATATTGAGCAAAATGTTATCAAAAAAGAAATCGATATCGACTATGATTTTGTTTGCAATATGGAGGTTAAACAAGAAGTGAGTGACGACGTGACTACGGCAATTTTTGAAAATGTAAATATTAATAGTTGGCATCCTATTAAACAAGAAATTAATGACAATCTAAACATAGTTCAAGTGGTTGAAGAATCTAAAATCGCGATTAAAACAGAAAGGAACAACTCTCGTAAGGTTATTAAACGCAACATTAGAAACAAATTTAAATATTTAAAAGGTAAACCTACAAGGCGAACTAAATCAAAAGGTGAGTTACATTCATTGATGGCTATTTAGGTGTAACATACTTTATGTTGGTACTTTCATATGTTAAGTATCTTGAGCGTACATTTTTCAATTAATGTGATCCAACAATGTATAGAAAATATAGCAGCCACTTTGAGCATTTGAAGTGGCACTAGAATGCCCATCTCTACAAGAGGAAGTTAAATAAATTTGTTTTAGATTGAAATACTGTTTTTTATGAATATCTCCTGTTTGAAAAGAGATAGAGACTTGGGTTTTTCACTATTCTCATTGACGTTTAGCTGCCTTTATACCAGTGTAATAATATCATTCTCATTGTTGGAGTAAAAGGCCCCAATTTGACTCGATGAATTACTCATTAACAAAAGGATATCTCCTACCTTTTACTCCTACTTGGGGAACTTCATTCCCAACTGCTTTCTTCTCTCTCAGGAACTTGCAGCTAACTGGCGTGTTCACAATGGTAATACACTTGTACTCCACTAGGACTGGTTATTAAAAACAAACAGTACTACTATTGAATTTATTTCACTTATTGATGTGACACTCAGACAGTATTAAAAACAATCTTTAGACCCACATTAATTTTCCAAGCACTACATATAGCGATTGAAAGACTTTATATTTTTGATGATGGAAGATTCGTTTTTCATCTGACTTCATAAATATTTTTGGTCATGGACCACAGATTAGCTTTTGGGTCTAAAACCCAACTGACTATAGGTCTGTTCCAACTGAAGTAAATACCGTTTTATTACCATACAATCTCAGTAACGCAGCAAATTTGATGTAAATTACACAGACTTATTATATTCACTAATCGGCAGGTCAACTGGGTTTGTATCGTAATTGTACGGTTTTTGTGTTGGTTGGAACAGACCTTATATATCGAGAACTGGCTCGAGGTTGCCTCTTTCAGCCAAATTTTGTTTCACTTTTTTAGTGAGAGGGAGAGAGACACACGATGAAGTTTAAATTTCTAGAATTCCCTTTCGGGTTTATAAAAGGTGCCGCCATGAATGGTTCACAGTAGATTTCCCGACAAACGTTTGTTTTTCTGCCGTGTTTTTCTTTATAATACTATTTTGAGGGGGAATGAAACTGCAAATATTTTAAACTCTAAAACTCGAGTTTTTTTTGTTTTTAATGGAAGTTTACTGGATATTATAAATTTGTTTTAATGTATTTACAAGTTCCAAATGCAATGGTTTTTGTGATATTTGAGTAAATTGAGAGAAATAATTTTAAGCTTGAGGATTTGGTATGAAAGATTATGTGGGTAAAAAATTATTCTAATTTAGGATTGTGTTTCCAGAACAGTCATTGCATTTAAATTTTCTGAGGAAAATCATGAAATATATTGAATTTTTATAAGGCGTCATCTACTTTATCAAATTACCATCACATAATTATCACAGTAACAATAAATACTACCCGTGGAGAAATGTAAAATCTCATCACATTGGCCAGTAACCTACGGAGAAAATGTTCAATTTTCGTCACAGTTGAAGACTGAAGAAATTTCTCAATTAAAAACATATTCTTTAATATGATTAGAAAAAATTATTTCCACAACAATGTAAGCAAATGGCATAGAATTATTTTCAGGTCCATTTTTGAATTTGGATGAATAATACACATTTCCCTGGGCTTCAGCTGTACAAGTGTACTGCCCTCTGAAGGTTACGGATAATATTTTCCACTATAATGATAATACTAAGTATGGATTTTTGTGAAATACCGTAATTGATTATTTCCTCAACACTGCAAATATCATCTACCTTTACTGCCTGTAGTCTACCGGTTAAATAATTTTTAAATAAATTTAGATAGTTACCTCTAATGCTAATATCTTCCAAATATTGCAAAAGCAACCGATGGGTCTCAGTGCCAAAAGCTTTGGACAAATCTATGACTATGCACCGATAAAGCCTGGTTTCATTCAGTGATTCAGTAATTTTTAAGGTCAGATTTCAAATGGCATCCTCCGATAATTTTTTTTCTCTTAACCCAAATTGGTGATTAGAAATGATTTTGTATTTATTTAGTAACAATTGTAGTCGTGTTTTTACTACTTTCATAAAAACCTTGGAAAAATGTGTTAATAATATTATGGCTATTTCGGTAATTTCGCATTTTTTAAATAAAGGGATAACAATGCTGTTTTTAAAAATAGAAGCGTAAATTGAATCTTCTATACACCAATTCAAAATAGATACAAAAGGTTTCAGTTTTTATATTGTCACTGTATTTTTATTTTTGATCTCGAATTATGTTGTTTATTTCACAAGAACTGATTGGAGTTAAAATGAAGTAATATGGATTCATTATTCTGTTTTGTTTAAATTCCGGATTAAAATTCATTTTTTCGGCTAGTTTTTGTACCTTACCAACAAAGCGTTTATTAAACTCAGTTGGTCATCCTAGGTGCAATCTTGTCATGTTTTCTTCGAATTTCAAGTTTCTGTACAATCTCCAATACCATTTTGAATAATATCAATAAATAAGTTTATTGCCGTACCTGGTTTGTTTGCATTGTACACGGAAAACCATGAAATGTGTTGTAATGCCTTGTGAATTTTATTAGTATTAATAAACTTGATATATTTGTTGCTCTCATTCTTTTCAACTTCATTATTCAAAAATATCATGAGTTGATTTTATAAAGATGTGATCTATGCAAGATTTTGTGTTACCTTGAATTTGAGCTGCTTCATTTATGGTAAATCAGAATCAAAATTCATTAAGTATGTTCAAATATTCCACTGTATTGTGCTCATTCAGTGTAAGTTCATATTAAAGTCTCCTATTATCGTTACTACAAGTTTTGGTTAGCTTTAAACTAAATTCCTGTATATTGAAATTTGGTGATCTGTATTCCGCCATTACCATAGCGGTCTCTACTTTATTTAATTGTAAATGTATTTTGAGTGCCATAATGTTATCAAGTATTTCTAATGATGTAGATGAAAAATTAAAAGGTGGCCTAATATAGGCTACAACTCCATAAATTTGATTGAAGTCACCCTCATTATACAACATACCATATCCACTGATTCAAAATAAGCCTTGATCGACAATTTTCCTAGTTTCAGTTAAAATTATGCAGTCAAATTCGAAATCCTAATTTTGTAATACTTAACATTTTAAATTCATCAAAAGTTCTATTTATACTTCTTACATTCATTTGCATTCTTTTAAAATCGCTATTTTTTTATTAACATTTAATATCTGTAAACATTCGTTTGGTGTTTCAATACTGTATGTTCCGATAGGATTAATATCAAAGTCCCATATGATCCATTTCTAATTAAGTATTACTAAGTGTAAAATAAATGTTTTTACCTATTAATGAGATATTGAAACATAATCACAATACCAGTTGACGGAACAAAAAAAAGAAAAAATCCAAAGTCAACACTATTTTATTAGGGTTTAGTTGGTGTTTATGGAGCACTGATAGTGTGGTTTATTGCTTTCTTATCTTAAATTTGCTCTTATTGTATTAAATTCTCAGCTTCTCAGACTTTACCATTTACAATCAGTTTGATGTTTTTAAATGGCAGTTATTCCCATTTTCCCGTTTAATGTCTTCTGAGTACTTTTGAATTTTCTCTTTGTTTTGGAGTTTGATCAGAAACAGCACTAATTGTATGTAATATACGTTACGGTTAAAGTGTTTACTTGGCTAGTTTATAGACTAGCTGCATAGTATTTAAAGTATCCAAATGTCTGGTTATTTTGATGGAAAATCATCTTCACTAAAATAGCTACGAATATTGGTTAGTTTGTATACTATCCAACTAGTTTACAAATTATACAAGTTCTATCCCCAAAGTACAAACCACAAGAAAGTTACACATATTAACTGGGCTTTCAAATTGCTACTGTTGATTCATGCAGCTAGTCTATAAATTAGCCAAGTAAACACTTTGACCGTAACATATACACAAGCAATATAATATGTATGCGAATGATACACAATTAAGGTTGTTTTTTAACATTCTATGAAAATATTTCAAATATAAACAATTGGGAATTATCCGAGATTGTATCAATTTTCAAAGCAAAACCCAAATTTTACTTTTTGGATAAAATAAAATTTAATTACAGGAACATAAATGTCATTAGCAATTAAAAGGACATTTATGTAGCTAGAAACTTAGGCCTTGAGCTGGACACTGATGTAAAAGTCAAAGCTCAAGTCAGCATTTATCGAACATTTAAGCCTTATAACCTTGAATAATCTTAAACAGGAAATGTTCAAATATAAATACAAGAGGGTACCTACTGCATAAAAGTGCTTAGAAATTAGTGCATAGTGAGTTTGTCGAAAAATTTATATAAACTTATTATTATTTATTTATTTGAAATGTATTATTTATAAATTTACTTGTCTATGGACAGTTTTTTTAAATTACTTTTAAATGTTTAGTAAACGATGCCATTGTATTCTTATAACAATATATTTGTAAACAATGTACGTTCAAAATACTTTTTCACACTAAGATTGTTATCACCCATTTAAAATATGTTATGCATTCATAGAATATTTAGATTTTTTATTCTTCGCACAAAATTCAAATTTTAGAAAAACAAGTTATAATTTTCTCTTTGCAGGACAACTAAAAAATGGAAAACTCGCAAACCCAAATAGTATTGCTGGGATTATGATCTGTGGGTGTTGTGGAAATTTATACACGAAACGAATAGAATTCCTTTGTCACTTTTCTACAAATCATGGTATAAAACTGAAGAAATTACTATGTAATACGAAATTTCACCAGAAAAATGCCAGTTGCAGAAAAAGGCAAATAGCTGATCTTACCATTCTCAAAAATCTTGATGAATATGTAAAAAATGAAATAGTTGAACATAATTTGAAAGCAGAGTTGCAGGATATTGGATTCACTGATAAGTTCAAGTTAAGTATAGATGACGGTCAGAAATTGAAGACAAGTGATTTAATTCAACGTTCACTTAATCACACAGGAGAAAAGCCATTCAAATGTGATATTTGTTTCAATACTTTTTCTTTGAAAGGTAATTTAAATAAACATTTGCGTAGTCATACGGGGGAAAAACCATTCAAATGTGACATTTGTTCAAAAACATTTTCACAAAAAAATCATTTGAATACACATTTGCACAGTCACACAGGCGAAAAGCAATTCAAATGTGACATTTGCATAAAAACGTTTTCGCAGAAAAATAATTTAAAAACACATTTGCTAAGTCACACAGGAGTAAAGCCATTTAAATGTGACATTTGTTCAAAAACTTTTTCACAGAAAATTCAATTGAACACACATTTGCATAGTCACACAGGAAAGAAACCATTCAAATGTGACATTTGTTTCAAAACATTTTCATTGAAAGGTAATTTAAATACACATTTACGTAGTCACACGGGGGAAAAGCCATTCAAATGTGACATTTGTTTAAAAACATTTTTACGTAAAATTCAATTGAATACACATTTGTACAGTCACACAGGAAAAAAGCCATTCGAATGTGACATTTGTTCGAAAACTTTTAAATATAAAAGTACTTTTAATAGACATTTGCGTACTCACACAGGAGAAAAGCCAATAACATGTGAGATATATTCATTCGAATGTAACATTTGTTCAAAAACTTTTACACAGAAATGTTTTTTAAATACACATTTGCGTATCCACACGGGAGAAAAGCCATTCAAATGTGGCATTTGTTTAAAAACTTTTTCTTTGAAAGGTAATTTAAATAAACATTTGCGTAGTCACACGGGGGAAAAACCATTCAAATGTGACATTTGTTTTAAAACCTTTTCACATAAAATTCAATTGAATATACATTTGAGCACTCACACAGGCGAAAAGCCATTCAAATGTGACTTTTGCATAAAAACTTTTTCACAAAAATGTAACTTAAAAAAACATTTGCGTAGTCACACAGGTGAAAAGCCATTCAAATGTGAAATTTGCATAAAAACGTTTTCCCAGAAAAATAATTTAAAGATACATTTGCTAAATCACACAGGAGAAAAGCCATTCAAATGTGACGTTTGTTCAAAAACTTTTTCACAGAAAATTCAATTGAACACACATTTGCACAGGAAACACGCCATTCAAATTTGATATTTGTTTTAAAACTTTTTCATTGAAAGGTAATTTAAATACGTGCGTTGTCACACAGGGGAAAAGCCATTCAAATGTGACATTTGTTTTAAACCATTTTCGAGGAAAAGTAGTTTGTATCTACATTTGCGGAGAAAAGCCATTGAATGTGACATTTGTTTCAAAACTTTTTCCTTGAAAGGTAATTTACATAAACATTTGCGTAGTCGCACGGGGGAAAAACCATTCAAATGTAACATTTGTTTCAAAACTTTTCCACAGAAAACTAATTTAAATAGACAATTGCATAGTCATACAGAAGAAACACCAAATAAATGCGACGTTTCTTCGAAATCGTTTTCATTTAATAACTATTGAAACCAACATTTGGGTAATCACTCAAACTCATTCATATGTGATAATTCTATGTAATTATTTTCGCAAAAAGTATATTTAATGACACATATGCATAACGGTCAAATCATTACTTAGCTTTGTAACACCAAGTATATTAAAAATAGTAACTTTTCAGGATAGTGAAAAACTGCATAATTTTACATATACATTATTACATTAGCATTTAATTTTTTTTGTATATGGGACCACTAAACACCGAAATTGTCCGATGAGTATCGACACATACTAAACCGTCGGTGGAATACCGAATATTTATTAACAATACGCGAAAGTCAGAAAGTATAATAAAGTTGAAACTGACACATTTTAAACGTAATTATTGACTAAACGAAATAAGATAGAAAAGTACGGTTTTCATCAATGAGTTTCAAATTTCGAAAAGTTCTTTTCCGAATCAGATTAAAACAATTCCCAGTTATACAGGGCGCAAAAAAATTCTTTTGTTAACTAAAACTTACTTGACTTTTAAATAGAATACTATTTATATTTTTACACCATTTGAAAGCTGAGATATTTAGCTTTTTGAAAATGTCAATATTCAATATCGCCAGCATACTTTCAATTTTTTAAAGTACGCATTTTCTGCATTTTTAATTTTTTTGTTTATACACAGAAATAAGTAGAATTTACCAAATCTTTATGTTTCTAGTGCTAATTTAATTTCAATTTAACAAATTTTTACAAATTATGTTTTTTATTATTAATCTTTAAAAGTTACTATTTTATAAGGAATTAACTTTAAAACTATATTGGGGCAGGGAGCAGTATAGAACTTTTAACGTATATGAGCAAGATACTCCAAAAGTAAATGTCTGGTGCGCTGTTTCTCAAAACAAAATTGATGTGGCTTTCTTCTTAATTGAAAAACAGTTAATGGTCCATTATATACAGATTTGATAAAAAACTTTTTTTACCCCCAACTGCAATAAAATGCGGTCATGGAGGAGGTTTATTATCACCAGGATGATGCATTTTTTCTTTAGTAGCAAGTGAATCTGTGAGTAGAGCATTAGGGGCCAAATGGATAGGAAGAGGTGGGCCGATCGAATGGGTTCCGAACGCTCCTGAATTGTCTGAACCTGATATTTTTTATGGAGTTATCTTAAGAATAGGTGCCACAACCCTATAGCTCAAAATATTTACGAGTTAAAAAATAACTTCAAAAATGTTATTGATGGAATTCCACAAGAAATGCTACAAAATTCTTTTTTGAACGTACAAGTTACGTTTACGATCAGAACGGAGTCCACATTCAAAAATTTCTATAAGATTTAGTTACCATATTTTTTCTTAATTAATGCCCTAATGTTTAAATTAGTAATAAAAACAAAAAGCTTTTGGTAGCTTCTATATTTTAAAAAAGGAAAAATTCTCAGCTTTCGAATGGTGTAAAAATATACAGGATGCTCTATTTATGAAAGTCAAGTAATTTTTTGTTGGAAATAGTCAATTTGTTCCTCGACCCGTATAACTGAATATTTTTTAATTTTATTAAGAAAAAACTTTTCGAAATTTGAAACTTATTGTTGAAATCCGCACATTTCTATATTATTTCGTCCCTAATCACGTTTAAAATATGTCACTTTTAACTGGGATTCCCTCTATTATTCTTTCGGATTTTCGCATATCGACAACCACAGAAGGGGTTCTACTAGTGAGTGACGAAAACGACAGGTCTAAACATGTTACTTTCCATACATGATATTTCTACTTAAGAAATGCCATCTTATCAGGACAACTGCAGTAATATTATACCCATTCTGCGAAATGTACGATTATCTTGAAACCATTCTTAAAGTATTCCTTCTGTAAAATTCATTTATTGTTTGGTTTGTAATTTTATAAGTCAAATATTTTTTAAAAACAAAGCTTATTTTTATAAGTTTCTCTAACTGTCGAAGAAGCAGCTTTAGCTCAGTCGAAAAGTGAAAGACGAGTTCTTTTCAGTTATTTTTATTTAAAGAATTCTTAGTTGCAAAGGAAATATTTTAGATGTTTTTTTAAATTAATGAACCTTTCATTATTCTGAAGTATGTCATAATATTTATTAATAATAAAACTATTTAAAAGTTTTTTTTGTTTTAATGAAAAGATTTTTTAACATTCACAGTCAATGTGTATATCCCGCCTGTCTCCGTATTGTTGTAGAAACGAAATCGTTCCCCTTTGGGAACAGATGAAAAACCAAACTTAGTCCTTGTTTCTTACCGGCAGGCTGATTGTTTTTGAAAGATGCCACGGTACATATTCGTCCTGGCATAGTGACACTAAAAAAAAATTTTTGTAGGTAAACTTGTTTTGAATTTTTTTACGAAAGTGATTATCGGCGAATGCCTGTCATACGTTCCCTTCCAAGCGTTTAGTGTATGTAACCATCTATAAGCAAAAGAATTTTAACAAGCTTAAATTATCAAGAGAATTTAAAACTTCACTTAAAATGTATACAATTGAAACGCGACTCTAAAAGTTTTGTTTTTACACTGAAATAACGTGCTTCGTATTTATAAATTTCTTGATTGTCATAATTAATAAAATTCAAAAAACCTAATACAAAATCGTAAAAACACACTTTCCAAACACACAAAAAGATTAGGTCCAGTGATGACGTATTCGTCTGACTAGAGCGTGGCTAACACAGTTAAATAGAAATAAGCAATCCGTAGGGTTTATAGTATGTACAAAAAGTACGAGGAGTAATAAACCCTAATTAAGTATGCAAAACCTTTACAGGGAGCACCATGAAATTTTTGATACTTTAAATTACATTTCTTCCGTAAATCTAAAAACCAGGTACATCAACCCCGTATTTGTTTCAGTTGTAGCAAAGTTTAGGGTTTATTCATTGTTAAAGGATTAGCAGATAAGCAATAACGCAATGCAGTGGTGTGTATTTTGGGAAAAAATACGTTTTAAATTATAATATAATAAAAAATGAAAAGAAATAATTATTGGAATACATTTATTACTTACATTTTATTCTATATCCGACTCGGAAGAGGAAGAATCGTTGTTGACATTAATAATAATAGGGTCGATTAAATCATCACAAATATTGTCAATTTTCCACATATTTGCCTCTACTTTGATAACATGCTCGATACAGTTTGTCCAATTTTCCTTACTCACATGACTTACAGCACTCTCAAACAATTTCACAACATCGTTTATTTTAAAAGTAGTATTTTTTTTTCCAACTTCCCCCTTTACCTGAGCCCATATTAATTCTATGGGATTAAGTTCACAATGATAAGGGGGAAGTCGAAGAACTGATATACCACGAGAAGAAGCCATTTCTTCTACAATGTAGGTTTTGTATTTATTCTTGTTCATTTTTGCAATTCTGTAAAGTTCTTTCCTTAGTGGATCTTTAGGAAACTTAATATTTTTCGAAATAAGCCACTCCAAAAGCTCTGCTTTACGCCAACGACTTGTGGGCAATGCTTCTCGTAACCGTGAATGGTAACTTGCGTTGTCCATAACAATAACAGCCCCTTTTGGAATCAGATCCAACATTTGAACAAACCATTCCTCGAAGACATCCCCATTCATATCTTCGTGATAGTCCCCCGTGCGTTTTGTAATAAAAGTTAATAATCCACCATCAACAAAACCTTCAGAACTTCCAACATGGACAATGATAAGTCTTTTTCCTTTTCCAGATGGTGGCTGCAAACCTAACGACAAACCTTCCACGAATGCCTACCTCCCGCTTTTAATGTTTTCATCTTGCCAAGATTTGGAAACTGTATATCCAGCATTTATCCATGTTTCGTCTAAGTAGAAGATTTTCAAATTTTGTTCTCTGGCATGTCGAATGCTTCTTAAATAGTCTCTTCTCCAAAAAACTATTTCCGGTTTATCTATCAAGAGAGATTTTCTATTATGTTTTGTATATCTGAAACCCACATCTTTCGAAAGTTTGCATAATGTCATTCTGGAGAATTTTGGATAGTCCGTATCTTCTTGCACTGATGTCATAATTTTGTCAAGTGTTGGAATTCCCTTTCGTAAGTAAAATCCATGGACTTTACGCCTTAGTCTTTGTGTTAATGACTCATCGATCTCAATTGGTTTTCGGCCTGAAGGAGTTTTAGGGGGTTGAAGAGTTCCATTCTTGCTTTCTTTTAGTAATCTATAAATTGTTGATTTAGCAACACACAACATAGCAGCCGTTAATTCCACAATATCATCAACACTTGCAATTGGATCCTTGTTTTTCAATGATATATAACAATTCAATATCAGAGTTTTTTCATTTAAAGATAATGGACCTGTTTTTGGTCGTTTAGATGGTCCTTGGCTTATCGACATTGTTTGGTACTTGCACAATTAACATTCAACAAATGTTTTAAATATATTCCAACTGTTTACAATATTATGACAACCATACAACTTTACTCAAAGAACTAATACTAAGTACTGATTTAATGTACCTACTTTCTTTTAAAATAATATTCCCGATAATGTTTCTAAGAAAACTGGGTTGTTTGGAAAATCCCTCTCAATAATCGTATAATCTGTAAATAGGTGTAATCGTATTAAGCCGATTACAGTAGGCCACTTGCCATTTAAAATTTCTGAGAAAAATTCCCCAAACACTACATATAGGAGTAATACAAATAAAAAATATTATGAATAAACGGGCATATCCAAACTCTGCCACAAAATAAAATTTTACGTGACTTGTATCAATTTGAGGATTACTGAAATGTTCGAACTGTGCCGCAACCATTTAGTTTAATCCTATTAGAGTCATTAGGGTTTATAATAGATAAAATCGGAGGCCCATAGAATTATGTATATTTCTGAAAGGTTTCAAAGATTTCTTGAATTAAATATTTTGAAGAAATCTTGATTGTTTTGATCGATATTTAGGGCATTAGGGGAAGGATGTTGATGCACTTACACTATTGCCTAAAAATCAGGAAGAAGTATTTAATAGTGTTCGTGAATTACAATTACGAACGAACCGAGAAGAGGAATTTCTATTAACAGCAGACCAGGTATTTAAAATTATTGTGTTCTCCTGTTTTTCCAACCTTAATTTTTTATGTAATTCGGATTGTATTTTGATGGATGGGACTTTTAAATACTGTTCAACTTTTTTTTACCAAATGTTTACCATTCATGGTTTTAAAAACGGCTATTACGTACCTCTTGTTTTTTGTTTGCTGTCGGACAAATCAAGTCAAACATATTCAAATTTGTTTTTAATTTTAAGACAAAAATGTAAAGAAGTAGGCTTAAATTTTCAACCTAAAGAAGTCGTAGTAGATTTTGAACTAAGCATTCATAACGCTATATATGAATGTTTTGGCAGAGATCAAATTCTTTTTGGTTGTAAATTTCATCTCTGTCAAGCTTGGTTTCGTAAGATTCAGGAGTTTCATTTGGTACAACAGTACAGACAGAAAGGTTCTGTAATTGGCTAATACTTAAAAATACATTTCGGTATTATGTATCTTAGTCCTGAGGAAGTTGTAGAATTTTTTTATAATGAACTACATTTTTTGCTTCCGAATGACCTCTACCTCTATCACTTTTTTTTATTAAAATTAGTACATCCCGTTACCTCTGACCTAAATCGTATATTCTTCAGCATAGCTGCAACTCATTCGTTCAATACAAAATGTACCTTACGGTATACCCTCTTAAAATATATTTTGGTACGTCTATGAAATCTACTTAAATGAATGATTTATTACTCCTTGTCCTTTCTATATAGACTATAGTTTCGTCATCGTCCATAAATTCCAATAAGTCTGGTAACTTCTTTGATGTTGTTGCAAAGCGCCGCGTTTTTTGTTCTAGCTCATAAATCATGCAGATAACAGCCAGGTAGTGTTTTACGGGGGTCAGTCGGCACCGTGAACAATATGTTTACTCGGAAGTAAGTCTACGAGGGTCAGGCGTTAAATATTGATTTATTTATGAATACATACATAGATACATGTTTGCATGAAAATACATATCTTCGTATCATAATTTAACATAACATAATAAGTATACCTGCAAGCATAATAACGTTTTAAAAGGTTTTTCTTTAGTTTCGTCTGTGCGTTTGTTTTTAGTTTTGTTTGTAGAGGAATGGAGAACACATCATGTAATTGTTATTATTATTTTCAACAGGCAAGGGGCATCACCAATGAAGCCGTTCATTCAACTGTCGTTTACAAAAGATTATGTAACAAACGTATTAAAAAGGTTAACTATATTAAAATATACAATGAAGTAAACAATTACAAATCACATTATACCTATCTTACTAAAGTACTTTTCAAGATAATATTTTCGTTTTAACTTACAACTTAGACATGATTTAACAATAATTCCCTGTGTAGGGAGTCGTTATTCCGAAACAAATACCGCCGCCCAGGTATGCACTTAGGGCTCAAGTAGATTTTGTAATAATATCAAATAAAATACACATCTTTAATCCTTTGACCACAGTTAGTAAGTGAAGACAAAATATCTAGAAATGGATTAATTAACACTTATCTGTTGAAAGTTATTTATATTCGAATACTTAGATTAATATAAATTATGAATTTTAGGCAAACGAAAAAAATTGAAAGACTTTTGTGATTTATCAATAGGACAGAAAAACGATACGTAGTACAATCTTACAATGGTGTCAGTGAATAGATTTTTCTGAATTTATTATAAATTAAGAATTTCGCTGAATTTTTCCATAGATCCAATGAAATAAAATATTTTAGGTAAGGGGTGAGGCAAAAGAAAAATTAGCTAACTTTTGTTACATATATATTACATAGTAATTTGGAAATATTTGAGATATCATTTATAATATGTATTTCTTATATCATTATTGTTCCCTTGCTGTGCCGGCCTTTGTCAGTATTCAATACATAAATATTATCTAGTTGTGAGTTCAGTTTTATATAACTGTGACTTTTATATTTCAAGAAATATGTAACATGTATGTATTCAATATGTTTTTGTGTTTGCTGGGTATAATTAAAATATTTGTATAATACATTACCTTGAAGTATCTTTGGGGCATCGAAAAAATGAAATATTTCCACGAATAGTAGTACCACAACACTCAACAGAGCAATAAGATCGGTGAGAAGCCATAATTACAATACTTAATGCTCAAAAAACGAAGTTCAAATAAAACGTTTATTTCGCGCACCCAGTAGAACTTATATCGACACTGCGAACTGTTCAAGTCGAGACACTCTGTTAAACTAGCTAGTTCACCCGGTGGGCGCTCGAGGCTAACTGATCTTTTTATAGGTTATGCTTCGGGGGACAGTAAACTGCAGTAATCGTTATCTCGTATGGCATTGTATTTACTCGAATTGATGTGGCTTGTAGAAATTCCTCTTCATATTTTGGTAGCTCACAGTGTTTGATTGTTTGTTTAATTAAAATAGCTGTGCCCGCATGCGCGGTACCATCCGGATGATTTGTGTAGTAAATTTTATAGAATGGTATCCTAAAGTGAGATTTATTAGTGAAATGGGTGTCACTGATTAGAAGAATGTCAATTGAGTTTTGTCTAAGAAATAACTGGACTTCATCCCTGTGTTGAACAAGGCCGTTAGCATTCCACAATGCAACTCTGAGAAACTTAGCCATTATTTAATTTGTTGATAAGCATTGTCAACATGTTGAGAACCATACTATTCTGCTGTATTAACTGGTTAAACATAGCTTTAAACTAAGAATTTATTTAATGTCATTGAAGATTCTTCACCATTAGCTCTATTATGTATTTCTACTCCTGCAGTTGCCTGCGCGTAGCTCCTATTAGTATGTCTGGGCTGAGGTTGTTGGCCTTGATCAGTTGATTTTATATTGTTTTGTGTCATAGTAATCCTATTGTTATTTATCTTTACTTTATAGTTTTTTGGTAGAATTCGCAGCCCCTGTAATTAGCTGGATGACCACCTCCACAAAGACCACAAGTAGCTGGCGTATTTTTACTTTTTTTTACAATTTGTTGTGTTGGCAACCACATTTAACGCATAGGTATGGCCTATTACAGTAGGTTTTCGTATGGCCATATAATTGACATCTTGTACATTGAGCTAATTTGTTGTCCTTTGTAGGTGGTTCTACTTGTATGACACTATTTAGAAGCCAAGGTTCCAAATCGACGTAAAACATGTTAAGAGGTTCCTTGGTTATTCGATGTTTAACATTGACTATATTTCTTACATTGTGGCCTTTTTTAATTAATTCATCCTTTATATCTTTCAAGTCTATTGAATGGTGCAAATATTTAATTACGACACGATAGGATCTCTCTTCCTTGGGTTGGTACGTATGATGGATTATATTATTTTCTCTCATGTATCTAGCCAGTTTTCTATATGTATCCGGATTTTGACAGCAAATTTTTATAGTGTCATTTGCCATGCTTCTTGTTGTGTATTCCTCGGCTTCAATTATATAGCTTAGTTTTTTTTTCATCTCTGGTAAATTGACTACTCCGTATAAAAATATGGGAGGAGGTTTACTTATTTTAGTGTTTTCACCATCATTATTGTTATTATGGAAACCATCTGTTTGTGAATTTAGTACCGTGTACTTATTGTTAAGTGAAATTTTTTCTTCAGCATTTTTACTACCTCTGTATTTCCTTCTTTTCGTTCCTTTGACCACTTGCCATAGATTTTCTTGAGCAGAATAAGTGTTATCTTCATCTTCGCTGGTAGAAGTCATTCTTGAATACGGCGTATTATGTATTTGAGTATTTGAATGATTACTAGATGATTGTTGCATATTTAAATATTGTTCTTGATTTGGCGGAATGTAATACTGGTTTGATTGTGAAGGACACCATAATTGCATTGGTTGAGATGAAATAATTTGTGAAGGTATGCCATTGTTGAATATTGCATGACCCTGTATATTATTTGGTGTTTGGAACATCGGAATATATGTTTGACCTTGTACATTATTTTGTGTTGGTTGAACTTGTGGAAAGCCCAAAAAACCCGGCTCATTACCAGTTGGCATCATTTTTTGATTGTATTTAAATTATTGTTTGTACACAGTATAAATACAGTTTACAGCACTATCACATTCGATTTTTAGTCCTTTTTGTTTTTATGCAAACTATTATCAGTAATATTTATCAGAACATGTTTACTCGACGAAAGTAAAACCGATACTATATATTCTTTAATATGATTACAAAAAATTATTTCCACAACAATGTAAGCAAATGGCAATTTTGATGAATAATACATATTTCTCTGGGCTTCAGCTGTACAAGTGTACTGCCCTCTGAAGGTAACAGATAATATTTTCCACTACACTGATAAGACTATGTATGGATCCTTGTGAAATACCGTAATTGATTATTTCCTAAACACTGCAAATATCATCTACCTTTACTGCCTGTAGTCTACCGGTTAAATAATTTTCAAATAAATTTAGATATTTACCTCTGATGCTAATATCTTCCAAAGATTGCATAAGCAACCGATGGGTCTCAGTGCCAAAAGCTTTGGACAAATCTATGACTATGCACCGACAATGCCTGGTTCCATTCAGTGATTCAGTAATTTTTAAGGTCAGATTTAAAATGGCATTCTCTGATGATTTTTTTCTTTAAACCCAAATTGGTGATTAGAAATGATTTTGTATTTATTTAGGAACAATTGTAGTCGTGTTTTTACTACTTTTACAAAAACCGTGGAAAAATGTGTTATTAATTTTATGGGTCTGTAAATGGATATTTCAGTAATTTCGCCTTTTGTAAATAAAGGGATAATGCTGTTTTTAAAAAAAGAGGCGTAAATTGCTTCTCTATACCAATTCAAAATAGATACAAAAGGTTTCGGTTTTTATATTGTCACTGTTTTTTTATTTTTGATCTCAAATTATGCGAAAAATTGATTAATGAAAACAACGAATGGACACTCGAAAAACGGTGGACAGTGTTCAAACAAATATTACTTGAAAAAGCAGAGGATATACATGGAAGAAATAAATTCAACAGACATTTAAAGAGGACTAAGTGATGGAATAAATAAATAAAAACATTAGTAAACGAAAAGAAAACCTCATGGAAAAATACCTCCAAACAAAAACACAGGAAGATAAGGAAATATATAACGGAAAAAGAAACATCGTCAAGGAAGCGGTTAAGAAGGCGAAAAGGGACTCATGGAAAGAATTTGGAAGGGAGATGTCAGAGGAAGTAAAGGAAAAGATATAAGAGCAATAAATAATAAAAATATCGAATTGGAGACCGAAATAAATCCAATACTAAAGACTTGGAAAGAACAGTACGAAGACAAATTTAATAATAGGTTGAAGAAGAAAACAACGAATATAGCAGAAGGGGAATGGAATGAACATGAATACCTTGCAATCCAAAGAGAAGAAATGGAAGTGGCTATAAATCAACTTAAAATAGGAAAAGCCAGTGGGGAGGATGAAGTAGTGCCAGAGCTGATAAAATGGTTAGGAGAAAAAGGAAAAGACTGGCTGTGTCTCATATGCAGGGAAGCATGGGATACGTAAAAAATTCCCAAAGACTGGGAAAATAACCTTATATTGCCAATACATAAAAAAGGGGATCAGACACTGTGCAATAATTATAGACCAATATGCTTAGCCCAAACCAGTTTCAAAATCTACACGAGAATAATAGAGATCCAATTAAGACCCTATGTAGAAGAGGAACAAGCAGCTTTTAGACCAGGACGACAAGTAAATCATGATATATATATATATATATATATATATATATATATATATATATATATATATATATATATATATATATATATATATATTTTAAGAAGGCTAATTGATAATACAATAGAAGCGGGAGAAGAAATGTATTTAACATTTATTGACTTGAAGGCAGCTTTTGACACAGTGGAAAGAGACAAAATTTGGGAGATATTGGAAGATTTAGAAGTACCGAAAGCTCTAATTAATATAATTAAAAGCACATACGAGACAGTCAAATTAAGAGTGCAGATAGGAGGTCAAAGGTATAAAACAAGGTATAAAACAAGGCGATAGCTTAAGCCCACTGTTGTTTGTCATTATAATGGACAAAATAGGGAATGAAATAAAAAGACAAGGAGGAAATCTGGACATGAGAATAGGGTACAGAAACATGGTGCTGGTCAGATTAAGTAATTTACTGTATGCAGACAATATTGTACTTATAGCAAAATCAAAAAATAAAATTCAGAAACTAATCAACTTATTGGCAGGAGAAATAGAAAATATGAAAATGACAATAAATACAGAAAAACCAAAGTAATGATAGTAAATGAAAAATAACGAGAGGGGAGTAGCTGCAAGGAATTGAAATGTAATTACAAAACATTAGAAAGAGTAACAACTTATAATTACCTAGGAAGTATCATAACAGAAGAAGGGAAAATAGATGCAGAACTTAATAACAGAGCAAATAAATCAACAAGATTATATTATTCCTTAAATCGAACAATATTAAGCCATAAACACATTGATGGACACAAAGCTGGAAATTTACAACAAAATTACAGTCCCAATTATAACTTATGCTAGTGAGAACTAGGTAATGCAGAAAAAACAGGAAACAAAAATAAATGCAATGGAAATGAAATATTTAAGGAAAATAGCAGGTAAAACAAAATGGGATAAAGTAAGGAACGAAGAAATCAGCAGCATAACTAATCAAGAACCAATAATATCAAAGATTAAAAAGAAACAATTAAACTGGTATGGCCGCCTAGTAAGAATGAAGAAAGAAAGAATTGCGAGAAAAGTTATGGAAATAGGAATATCAAGAAAAAGACAAAAGAGGAAGACCCAGGAGGAAATGGATAGATCAGATTGAAGAAATTGGAAAAAACAAGGGAAAAACATTAGGAGAGATGAAGGCATTGGCCAGGGACAGAAAAGAATGGAAAAAATGAGTACATGAAGAACTCCAATCCGACGCCTGAGAAGGCATAAGTATAAGAGAAAGAAAGAGAGATCTCGAATTATGTTGTTTATTTCACAAGAACTTATTGGAGCAAAAATGAAATAATTTGGATTCCTTATTCTGTTTTGTTTAAATTCCGGATAAAAATTCATTTTTTCGGCTAGTTTTTGTACCATACCAGCAAAGCGTTTATTAAACTCAGTTGGTCATCCTAGGTGCAATATTGTCATGTTTTCTTCGAATTTCGAGTTTCTGTACAATCTCTATTACCATTTTGAATAATATCAATAAATAAGTTTATTGCCGTACCTGGTTTGTTTGCATTGTACACGGAAAACCATGAAATGTGTTGTAATGCCTTGTGAATTTTATTAGTATTAATAAACTTGTTATGTTTGTTGCTCTGATTCTTTTCAACTTCATTATTCAAAAATATCATGAGTCGATTTTATAAAGATGTGATCTATGCAAGATTTTGTGTTACCTTGAATTTGAGTTGCTTCATTTATGGTAAATCAGAATCAAAATTCATTAAGTATTTTCAAATATTCCACTGTATTGTGCTCATTTAGTGTAAGTTCACATTAAAGTCTCCTATTATCGTTACTACAAGTTTTGGTTAGTTTTAGACTAAATTCTTGTGTATTGAAATTTGGTGATCTGTATTCTGCCATTACCATAGCTGTCTCTATTTTATTTAATTGTAAATGTATTTTGAGTGCCTAATATTATCTAGTATTTCTAATGATGTAGATGAAAATTTAAAAGGTGGCCTAATATAGGCTGCAACTCCATAAATTTGATTGAAGTCACCCTCATTATACAACATACCATATCCACTGATTCAAAATAAGCCTTGATCGACAATTTTCCTAGTTTCAGTTAAAATTATGCAGTCAAATTCGAAATCCTAATTTTGTAATACTTAACATTTTAAATTCATCAAAAGTTCTATTTATACTTCTTACATTCATTTGCATTCTTTTAAAATCGCTATTTTTTTATTAACATTTAATATCTGTAAACATTCGTTGGGTGTTTCAATACTGTATGTTCCGATAGGATTAATATCAAAGTCCCATATGATCCATTTCTAATTAAGTATTACTAAGTGTAAAATAAATGTTTTTACCTATAAAAGAGATATTGAAACATAATCACAATACCAGTTGACGGAACAAAAAAGAAAAAAATCCAAAATCAACACTATTTTATTAGGGTTTAGTTGGTGTTTATGGAGCACTGATAGTGTGGTTTCTTGCTTTCTTTTCTTCAATTTGCTTTTATTGTATTAAATCCTCAGCTTTTCAGACATTCCATTTACAATCAGTTTGATGTTTTTAAATGGCAGTTATTCCCATTTTCTTGTTTCATGTCTTCTGAGTACTTTTGAATTTTCTCTTTGTTTTGGAGTTTGATCAGAATCAACACTAATTGTATGTAATATACGTTACGGTTAAAGTGTTTACTTGGCTAGTTTATAGACTAGCTGCATAGTATTTAAAGTATCCAAATGTCTGGTTATTTTGATGGAAAATCTCTTAACTAAAATAGCTACAAATATTGGTTAGTTTGTATACTATCCAACTAGTTTACAAATTATACAAGTTCTATCCCCAAAGTACAAACCACAAGAAAGTTACACAAATTAACTGGGGTAATTGTCTAGTTTGCAAACTATCCACAGCAGTGTGACTTTCGCTCATAAACTTCCAAAAGTAGGTTTTCAAATTGTTACTGTTAATAATAATAATAATTTATTGCTTCAGAAACATGAGTTTACAGCAAGGGTGTATGTGTACAAATTAAACAATATGCTATACACTAACAAACAATTTAACAATACTAATCAATGACATTAAAAGACATCTTAAAATACAATCACTCATTGATAAGAAATGACCGTAATCTTATAATATTCCACACATATTCACAAATTTGCCTGGCTTCAGCAAGTGTGATATTTTGCAGAGTTTTGATTAATGCTTCCAAACTCTGCAAACAAGAAATATTTTGTTTCATGACGACGTAAATTGGACAATCAAAAAGAAGATTCTGCAATGTTTCTTTTTCATTCCGATTACATGCGGAGCATTCAATATCAGGATCTATATAACACATAGTTCCATTTAAGGTGAACTTAATTTTAAAAGCATTTGCCGTATGTAACAAGTAAATACAAACTTGGACTCCTGGAAACAGTAAACAAACTATATAGATATAAATAGGAATACTTAGGAATCAAAGACAAGTCAGATTCATACAACTGTGTATAAACGTCTCAAGTAATTTTTTTTTATTTCTAATTAATGTATGATAGTTCAAGTTGTTCCACATTTCTATCTGATATATTTTAATAAAAAATTGTTTCATTTGTACTGCCCAGTTAAACTTGGAATCAGTACTGCCAGATGTACGAATTTGTTGTCTAAAGCAAAGAATAGGATATCTAGTATCATCCATAGCCAGAATCTTGAGCAACCAATTGAGAGATAATTTGAAGATTGTATATTCAAGTTTTACTCTTCCCACCTCTAAACTTACTATGGTGTCAGGTGTGCTGATATAAACAAGGAGAACTCTTTTGATAAACTGTACGTGGACTCTCTCTAGTACATCCAAATACCTGAGACCCCAAACAGGTACCGAGTTGAACATAACACTCAAATCCAATGTTTCAAACAACTTAATTCTTGGGTACCAGGAATCCGTCTCTGCTTTAACCAAAATTGGCAATATAGTTCCAATGGCTTGCTTTCCTTTGTTTGCAGTAACTACTGACATTTCATGAAATACACCAGAAGATGATATTGTTAAACCTAGGTAATTATATTAATTCACAATTTCAACGGGTTATGTTAAATTTAAATTTAGATTTTTGAAATCCCCTTTCGAAAATTGCATAACTTTGTTCTTTTGTATATCAATTGTTAGGTTATTTTCTGCCGCATACTTCTCTACTTTTTTCAATTTTCTAACATCAATTTCAGAATGTGCAAGAATAACAATCATCCGCATATAGTAATGCCAGAATTTCATTCACATGATCAATATTTACACCCCGAGCTCCACTTTAGTAGAAAAATGATTCAATATCAGCAATTAATAAACTATATCAAAGTGGACTTAGCGGTACACCCTGTAGAACACCCATTGGTGCATTATATTTTCTAGTAAATATGTAGCTGAATCACAGAACTCAAAGTGTAGACACTATCAATACAGCCACAACCTTCCCGAAAACCGAATTGGGATTCAGAATAATGCTGGTGAATAATTTGAGTCCACAGTTCGCCAAAGCTACGCCTCTGTAGTTTTGGGGGTTATTAACCGGCCCGCCTTTATGCACCATAGTGAGTAAAATATTAGCCCAGCTTTTAGGAATAAAAGAAGTGTCAAATATGGTATTAAATAATGACGTCAAGTATATAACCCAATTATGTGGTAGATTCTTGTAAAACTCGTAGCAAATGCCATCTGAACCTGAAGACTTATTATTTCTAGTTTTACTAATTACAGCATATACTTCCTCTTGAGAAATAGTTGAGTCAAGATATGGATGATTAACATCTTGAAAATTATTCAAGAGGCAGATATGAATATTCATAAAAATTCTCCCAGCTTTCAACATATAAAGATTTTGATGTAAAACTGCCTCTAATCTGCCTAACCGTTGCCCAGAATTCCCTTGTATTACTTATATTTGAGAATTTTTTAATAATATCATTCTCATATCCTCTTTTCTTCAACTTAATTAGATTTTTATAACTACATTTTAGTTTTATGTATACATCTTTTAATTCATCCTCAAAATTATTTTGCTTGCAGTTTTTAAGTGCATTTATTCATAGATTTCTCATCTTGGATACACTTTTGTAAGGAATACGTTGTTTACCCACACCATATCCATAACACTGCTGCCTTAGGTACCCATGTATGTAAATTGACCAGGTCAGTCCAAAGAAGTTTTGCCGTTTAATACAGAAAATGAATTGTTCTCTATAAAATCAATAAGTTCCCTACCCCTTGTATTCAAATTACTATCCAAACTCAACCTTTCATCAAATAAATTAGTGAAATTAACTGTCTCGGCCCTTACTTCGTGGAATCTGCTCATATTAGTGTTTTAAATGAAACTCACGGTTTCTAGTTAATTCCACAATATAATAAAAGTTATTGAAAATTCTAAAAAATTGACAATTGTTTCGATAAATCAATATCATCTGACGATATTGATTTATCGAAACGATTGTCAATTTTTTTAATTTTCAATAACTTTTATTATATTGTGGAATTAACTAGAAACCGTGAGTTTCATTTAAAAGACTAAATAAATTAGTACCTTCAAAAATTTCAGAAACATTACCACTTAATCCGATTCTACAGTTAAAGTCGCCATTATTTACAATCATTATATAATTATATTTCTCCTCTATTTCTGTCAACAGAATCCGGAAAGCATCAAGTATGTGACTTAATTCTAGAGACGGTTTAAAGTAAACACCACAAACAATAAACATAAAATAATGAACAGAGAACAAACAGATAAGAATCGAGTTTGATTTATGAAGTACAGTAACATTAAAATAATCTCTATAGTAAATGCAAAAACCACCGCTTTGCCTACCAAACGACCTTTCTTTAGTTGCAGGTGAAGTTATATTGACACATAACATTGTAACTATATTTTACAGGAGAGCACTTTGAAGACTTTCGGCCCATATTTTTTATTGTAACTTTTTATTTTTTTTACATGTCAATAATTTTCTGGAACTGTTCTTATGTTTTTTTCCTCCTATTTCTACTAGTGTAATCGATTCAATTGTGAAACTAGCGCAAATACAGTTTTAGTGGAGTTACCATGACGTATATTTCAATATGTTCCCATGAAAATCATTGTAACTATACATACAATGTTATATACACAATTTTTTGTACAAGTACGTGAGTATCGCTGAATGGTAAGGGATATGAAATGAAGCAAATACTATTGTTAGTTGTCTATTATTTAATGAAAATAAATGAAATTTACATTTGCGTAATTTTACAAACTACATAAACATTTTAATCAAACATTGCTTTCTTGGGAGTTCTCAAAGAGAATTGAAAAAAACTTAAAACATATTCTTGAAATAGAGTAATGAACCAGTGGGCGAGATACTAATTTTCATCATCAGATAACTGTGAAATATTTGGAGAGTGTTTGAGATTGAAGTAGAAGCTTCTGTATTGCTCTGGAGTTGCACCACTAGAGCATAAACTAATCAGATCATTATATTTTGATGTAGATATAGGATGTAATCCTTGATATACCAAAGGTATTGCATCGACCCATATATGTTCAATATTTTTATTGTTTTCAATTGTCAATATTTTCAAATGTTTTATTTTTGGCCAAAAACTTTTTCTTTGTTTTGGTCCAAGTCCCAATTTGGTATCTTTTTTGTTAGAGATTTGAAATATAAAATATCATTTTGACTAAGTTCTTTCAAGTCATATGGTTTTCCTGTGGCTTTGGCACATCTAATGAGTGTATACCATAACTGTGGAATGTGTATGACTTGGTTCTTTTTCCTTCGCTCTATAAGAGCTTGCATCGAATCACCCTCAGATTGAGAATGTCCTACTTCAAAGAAATTATGAACAATATTAAAGTTCATTAACTTAGAATCATAGACATACGTTGAAAAGATTATTCGATTCCGGTTTTGTCCCCCACAACAATCTAGATAGAATCTAAACTCTTCTGCTCCATCAGCTACTTTCTTTTAATGAAATCAAGTAAAGCACTGCTTAATTCATTGGGCCCTTTTTTACCTGTGGTTTCATCCCATGCGTAACAGTAACCCTCTGCAGATCCAATATCAAAGATAGTGAAATTGTACACTTTGAATTTCCTTTTATAATAAAATGAAGATACCTCCGATTGAGGCGTCGTTAAAATTTTGTGCAAGTCATAACAAGCAGTTATAATACTACTTGACTTCTGAGAAGCTGCCTTATCAGTGTCCTTAAGTTCTCTCACAACAAATTTATTGGCAATATGTAAATTGTACTCAGTTTTCGATTTTTCTATCTCTTCTTGGGCTGATGTTTTTTCAACTTCGCACGTTAGACACAGATCTTTTTTCGGAACGCAAAAACCGATATTGAACTCTGCATTGAATATCTGTCTATATTGTTCTCTGCTAGTTACTATGTGCTCATCATCCATTCTTTATATAGTGAATACAATTTTGGAAATGTTAAGCTTCGTCGAAATAAAGTCTAGACATTCGTTTTCTTACATCGTGAGATTCTTTGGCTGGGATCGATTGTATATGTTCGCGAACTGAAATTTTCACATTTTCGTCAATAGCATTTCCTCCATTTTTATGCCTACCCCGCAAATCTCCTGGTATGCACCCATGTTCATGACTATCCATTTTTTTAAACAATGTAGTCAACCACGTATCGGTAATATCAAAAGTGTTTAGAAACATCTTTTTGCAAACTTGTACTCGGCCTTCTCCTATTTGTAGATTATATTCATATGTCCAATTTCTTCTCGATTTTTTGTACAATCTTATCAACTTTCTCTCTAATCTGGTAACATATCTACACAAATATTCTCCTTGTTTATCGTGATCAGCCATTAACCAGAAGCTATTAAATAAATTCAGTCTATCATCATCAGATACTTTCGATTTACATTTTCTACGGCATTTATCATCTCACCCAGGACCCAATTCTTTCTTTTTGATCAATTTCCCTCTTGACCAGAGTTTCTTAATCTTTTCAATACATTCATTTTCCAAATAGAAGGATCTCTTTGTCTTTTCTTTCCAGCATTTGTTTTCATTGGATACTTTTTTGTAGCGGATGATGTGCTCGGACTTTCAGTGCATGTGGAAGTCTCAGCTACAGGGGAATCTAGGTTATGTTACAATGTTTACATCATAATTTGTTGACTGATTTCGTGAAGATAATCATTTACTTCCTGAGGACTCCAGTACATTATTCAAATTCATGTCACACTGAGCGGTTCCGGTATGGGCCTTTGCATTCATATCAACTTGATAGGAAGAGCCTGATGCAGAATCTGAAAAAGAAAGCTACGGATAATCTACAATAGCAGTTTTCTAACATGACAAAAACAGATATCATGAGATTTACAGATTTGTTCTCTAAACTTGTTCATTTTTAAAAAGGTATCAAAACAATAAAGAGATGTTATTATAGCAATAATATTTTTATCGATTGGGTGGAGTACTCACTACATAATTTACAAAATTGAAATGTACTGTAGGTACTACTGTACTCACCGACATTCGATGAAATGTACTGTAGGTACTACTGTACTCACCGACATTCGATGAAATATACTCCGAGACATCCGGTGAAAAAGCTTCGTCCATTTCAAACTCTTCAGCAAGATACTGCCGAAGCTGATGACGCAGTTTTCTCTTGAAAAGCAATAAATCTGCACATAATGAAAACAAGAAGGTTATGAAAGTTCAAAATTGAAAAGTTCATCAATACAAGTAAAGCTTTAAAATTGTTGTGAACGTAGCTTTAGAGCTGTTGGTAACAGTGACAACAGTCATTAATGACTGCGGTGGCGATCAAGTAAGACTCAGGATGTTAGGTAGATGTATCTTTCTGTACACATGTATGTTAATAAAAATATTCATCCGAGTCGTCTGTTAGTCTTATTTATCTGAATACATAACAGAATTTGGCGACGAGTCAGGTCGATCCACGCAATGAGTAAAGTCGTCATAAGTCCAAGTCAATTTGGTAGTTAAACAAAAAGTGCGGGAGTCAGTCATTCTCCTGTAAGTCAGGTGTGAGAGTCTAAAAGCGCGGGAAGTAGTGTCATTTTTTCCTAAAATACGTTGTGTCTGTCGTCGATTTTCCATATAATGGCCCAAAATTTGATAGAAAGTATAGAACATTTCAACCCGGAAAAAGGGGATATTACCACATATATGGAGAGACTGGAACAGTTGTTTGTGTCGAAGAAAATATGAAGGTGTCAATGCTGCTGACATTAATTGATAACGAGGCTTATTCCACACTGAAAGGTATCTTATCCCCTGATCTACCAAGTTCAAAAAGTTATGATATCTTAAAAAATAAGCTAATTGAGCATTACAGTCACAAGAAACTACAAATATCTGAAAGATATAAATTTTGGATTGCTGTTCAGGAGCCTGATGATATAAAAACTTTTGTGAAAAAATTAAAAAGTCTGTCTGTTCATTGCAGTTTTGGTACATTTTTACATGAGGCTTGGAGAGACAAATTCGTCTGTGGTATAAGGTCTCAAGCTATCAAACGAAAACTATTATCTATGGATAGATTAACCTTTGATATTGCTTATTCTGAGGCACTATCTATGGAACTAGCAGAAGGTCAGTTAAGGTCAATGTCTATTGAAATTTCAGTAAGTTCTGTGGCAGAAAACCTAGATAAAATTGCTTTTAAAAAGTCACAGACTGTGAAGAACTTGTGTAAAAAAAGTCAGTCTAAAAATGTACGTCAAAAGTCAGGTTTAAAATGGTGTCATCGTTGTGGTGTTCGGAAACATGATCCAGAGGTATGTCCAGCCAAGGATTGGGACTGCTTTAAATGCCAAAATAAAGGCCATACCAGTCGGGTATGTAGAAAAGTCAATGTCAATACTTTAGAAGAACCTGATGATTGCGAGTTAAGTCAAGATGAGGATGACCTAGTACTTGGGTTTTTGTCATCCATACAAGATAAGTACAAAGAAAAACCAGTTCACATAAATTTAGGAGTATTCATTTGAGTCTCGAAGAGTAAAGACGTGCGAGCATTGACTTCGAAATTGCAGGTTATGATGTAAATGGTCAACCAATGTATATACAGGGTCGCCCAACAACAAACAATCCATATCCTCAAACAAATAAATCAAACACATTCAAATTTAATTCAAAATTACCCAATTACAAACCCACAAATACAAATTAATCCTGCACAATCGACACAATACTCAATGTACTCCTCTCAAATAAATCCTTTACCACCAACCCAAAATCAGTTCACTCCAATGTTTGTTACACCACAAAACAATCAACAAACAAATACCCAACTGCATAGAACTTTTTCCACAACAGATGAAGAACAAGAAATGGAAGAGAACTCCACAGAGAATAACAACTCAGTAGCCTGGCAAGTAGCAAAAGTGACAAAAAGGAAAAAAAATAGTCAAACTCTACGAACAGCCAGAACGACTGTAAACGAAATACCTCCGAACAACAGATATGCTTCATTATCAAACGGAAACGGAGAAAACACAAAAGCAGAAGAAGATACAACTAACAAATCTCCAAAACCGCCGCCGATCTTCATATATGACGTCATCAATTACCCGGAAATGATAAAACAGCTTTCAGACGTAGCAGAAACAGAAGAATATAACACCAGAACAATGGCAAACAATATAATCAAGATAAATAGTAATACACCCGACACTTACAGAAAAATAATCAAATTTCTATAGGAAAGAAATGTCGAATTTCACTCATACCAAACGAAAGAAGAACGTGCCTACAGAGTAGTTATAAAAAACCTCCACCACACTGTCGAATTAAAGGAAATAACTGAAGAATTAAAAGAAAATGGTCATCGAGTCAGAAACATAATCAATGCCAGGCACTGGCAAACTAGAGAACTCTTAAATATGTTCTTTGTAGACCTGGAGCCGGCACAAAATAACAAGGACGTATACAAGATAAGAGCTCTACATGACAAGATAGTTGTAATAGAACCTCCAAACAAATCAAGAACCATAATACAATGCACAAGATGCCAACTATATGGCCACTCAAAAAGCTATTGCAATAGATCTTACCTTTGTGTAAAATGTGGAGGACGACACAATTCAACAGAGTGCAAAAAAAGCAAAGACACTCCAGCAACATGTGCGCTCTGCGGAGGACCACATCCCGCCAATTTCAAAGGATGTACATACTATCATAACCTAACGAAAAATACAAATATTACGCAAAGGCCACAAAACATTCACCCCAATCAACGCAAGCTACAGTTACTAGTGGTACCTTGAACAACGATATGACTTACGCACAAGCAATTAATAATAACAATAAAACCTCACAAGACATCACACTAACCAAATTTCTGGAAGAGTTCAGACAAATGTTCAATCAACTCATGCAACAAAATAGCACAGTACTCAACGTGCTAACCATGCTAGTTCAAAAATTAAAATAATGGATAAATTTTTGAGGATAGCTCTCTGGAACGCAAACGGACTCACACAGCACAAAGACGAAGTTAAGTTATTCCTGGAAGATCAATATATAGACATCTTACTTGTCAGTGAAACGCATTTTACAGCTGAAACCTATTTCAACATTCCAAACTACAAACCATCCAGATGGTACTGCACATGGTGGAACTGCTATCATCATAAAACAAACTATTGTACATTATCAACTACCAAAATATGAAGAAAACTACTTACAAGCTACTTCAATAAAAAATAAGACACTGCCATACGAGCTAACAGTATCAGCAGCCTACTGCCCACCAAGGCATAATATCAAAAAAGAAGACTTCGAACTGTACTTCAGAACTCTTGGTCAAAAATTCTTAGCGGGTGGAGATTACAACAGCAAAAACACATTATGGGGATCACGGTTAACCACAAGGTAGAGAACTTGCTAATCTGATCCAAGACTGTTTTTTTTAAATGAAACTCAAGGTCTCTAGTTAATTCCACAATATAATACAAGTTATTGAAAATTCTAAAAAATTGACAATTGTTTCGATAAATCAATATCATCGTCAGAATAACAGAAGTTACATTTCATTTTATGCCTACCTGATGTTTAGTAGTTATTTTTGGCTAGACCAAGAAGTAACCTAACTTGTGATTGGCTTAATATATGTTTATAGAAAAAAGAAGAAGATGTGATATTACAAATATTGAAGCTTAGATCTTATTAGCCCTATGGTGATATCCTGGATATCATTTTTCCAATTAAGATCAGTATAACTGTGCAATGATATAGAAAACCAGGAAAACTATATCTGCTGATCTTTACAATTATCGCTTAAGAAGACAGTTTATTAGTGGAGAATTCCCTAGATTTAACTGTTCATTGACAACTTCATATTGTGGGTTTCTTAAATGTCTTCTAATTTCCAGTTCTACAAGGAAATCCAGTTCTTGTTTCTTTTGACAAATATGCAGTACTTCTAGTTCTGTGTTAGGTGTCAATGAATGATTGGTGTCAAGTAGATGTTTTGCGTAGTGGGATTTATCTGGTTGTTTTAATCTGCATGCTCGTAAGTGCTGACTGTATCGTATTTCAAAATTCCTAAGGGTCTGACCCAAATAGACAGCATTACATTCTGGACATTTGAGTTTATATATACCTGACTTCTTTAATAGTGGTATTTTTGTTTTTACATTTAACAATTTTGTACTAACGTTACTTTCTGTTTTAAAAGAAATTGTTGTATTCGTTGCTGAAGATATTATCTTTGAAATATTATTAGAAATATTTCCTGCATATGTGATGATTTTATAAGTTTTAATTTCATCAGCTTGTTTAGGATATATTAGTTGTAATGCCACTTTTTCTCTTTTTTACTAATTAGCTTATTTATCATATCTAATGGATAACCGTTAGATGTTGCTATTTGTCTAATTGTATTAATCTCTCTATCAAAATTACATTTGTTCATAGGAGCTGAAAAAGCTATATGTATCATTGAATTATATGCTGCTAGTCTGTGTGACACAGGGTGGTTAGAATTGAATGGAATCAGTCTGTGTTGGTTTTCGGTAAATTGAATAATCAAGTACATTATTAACTCTTAGAATTTTTAAATCAAGAAAATTGATTGAGCTATTTTCTTCAATTTCTAATGTAAATTTAATTTTCGGGTGTAAATTATTGATGTGGTTGAAAAATACATCTAATTGTCGTTCACTACCCATAAAACAAGCTAATATGTCATCTACATATCTATACCAAAATAAAATATTTTTCGAAATATTACTTTCAAAGATCTTTCTTTCTAAATTGTCCATAAAAATGTTTGCTAAAATAGGTGATATAGGGCTTCCCATTGGTAAACCTTCATTTTGAATATAAATCTTATTTTGGTATAGATATGTAGATGACATATTAGCTTGTTTTATGGGTAGTGAACGACAATTTGATGTATTTTTCAACCACATCAATAATTTACAACCGAAAATTAAATTTACATTAGAAATTGAAGAAAATAGCTCAATCAATTTTCTTGATTTAAAAATTCAAAGAGTTAATAATGTACTTGATTATTCAATTTACCGAAAACCAACACAGACTGATTGCATTCAATTCTAACCACCCTGTGTCACACAGACTAGCAGCATATAATTCAATGATACATAGAGCTTTTTCAGTTCCTATGAACAAATGTAATTTTGATAGAGAGATTAATACAATTAGACAAATAGCAACATCTAACGGTTATCCATTAGATATGATAAATAAGCTAATTAGTAAAAAAGAGAAAAAAGTGGCATTACAACTAATATATCCTAAACAAGCTGATGAAATTAAAACTTATAAAATCATCACATATGCAGGAAATATTTCTAATAATATTTCAAAGATAATATCTTCAGCAACGAATACAACAATTTCTTTTAAAACAGAAAGTAACGTTAGTACAAAATTGTTAAATGTAAAAACAAAAATACCACTATCAAAGAAGTCAGGTATATATAAACTCAAATGTCCAGAATGTAATGCTGTCTATTTGGGTCAGACCCTTAGGAATTTTGAAATACGATACAGTGAGCACTTACGAGCATGCAGATTAAAACAACCAGATAAATCCCACTACGCAAAACATCTACTTGACACCAATCATTCATTGACACCTAACACAGAACTAGAAGTACTGCATATTTGTGAAAAGAAACAAGAACTGGATTTCATTGAAGAACTGGAAATTAGAAGACATTTAAGAAACCCACAATATGAAGTTGTCAATGAACAGTTAAATCTAGGGAATTCTCCACTAATAAACTGTCTTCTTAAGTGATAATTGTAAAGATCAGCAGATATAGTTTTCCTGGTTTTCTATATCATTGCACAGTTATACTGATCTTAATTGGAAAAATGATATCCAGGATATCACCATAGGGTTAATAATATCTAAGCTTCAATATTTGTAATATCACATCTTCTTCTTTTTTCTATAAACATATATTAAGCCAATCACAAGTTAGGTTACTTCTTGGTCTAGCCAAAAATAACTACTAAACATTAGGTAGGCATAAAATGAAATGTAACTTCTGTCATTCTGACGATGATATTGATTTATCGAAACAATTGTCAATTTTTTAGAATTTTCAATAACTTGTATTATATTGTGGAATTAACTAGAGACCTTGAGTTTCATTTAAAAACACTAATATGAGCATATTCCACGAAGTAAGGGTCGAGACAGTCAATTTGATCCATGACTGCAAATACTCCTTCATTTCAACAGGTACTCCAACATATTGGCCAACAGACCCCGCAAAAATACCAGACCTTCTAGACTTTTTTGTAACAAATGGTCTCTCGACAACTTATACAGACATAATTCCTAGTTACGACTTATCACCTGATCATTCTCCAGCTATTGCTACCATCAGTTCAGCACCTTTTACAAAACAAAAAGAAAAAAAATTACACAACAATAAAACAACCTGGGAAAACTACAGAAATGTATTGATAAACAACATAAACCTAAATATACGATTGAGAACTCCGGAAGACCTAGATTCAACAGTTGAAATGATGATAACACTACTACAAGAAGCGGCTCTTCAATCCACTCCACCCCAAAAGCCACAAAATCATGTAGGTAATATTCCACTAGAAATCAAACGTCTTCAAAAAGAAAAGCTAGATCTATTTGGCACCGTACACGCAACCCGATCAACAAAACCAAATTTAACCAACTAACAAACAAATTAAAAGCTTAGCTCAAAAAATACAGAGAAGAATCATTTACCGACTACCTACAAAACCTAAATCGATTCGACCAATCAATATGGAAACCAATCAAAAATGCAAGAAAATCCAAAGACCCAGTACCACCAATCAGACAAACAACACCAACTATAGGATCCTGGGCAAAAAGAGAAAGCAGATCTCTTTGCGCAACACTTCTGTAATACTTTCACTCCTCACAGTGACGAACTAGACCAAGAAATAGAACAAAACCTAGAAACGCCTACTGAAGAAAGTCAACCAATAACACTTGTCACTCCGAGGGAGATAAAAGAAGTCATCAAATTCTTGGGACTAAAAAAGGCACCTGGACCAGACAAAATTACACCAACAATGCTTAAAGAACTTCCACAAAAATCAATAGTGTTATTAACATACATATTTAATGGAATATTAAGAATGCAACACTGGTCAGAAAAACTGAAAACATCGCAAATAATTGCAGTAATCAAACCAGGAAAAGAACCCACAGATGTAAACTCCTACCGACCAATAAGCCTGATATCAGTCCTTTCAAACATCTTTGAAAAACTCATACTACACAGAATTAACAACAACATAAGACCTGAAGAGTGGATCCCACACCATCAATTTGGATTTCGCCAGGGGCACTCTACAATACAGCAGATACATCGAATAACAGATGTCATCAACAAAGCCTACGAAAATAAAAGCTATTGCTCGGCGGTATTCCTGGACGTCAGCCAAGCCTTTGACCGCGTCTGGCATAAAGGTCTACTTTATAAAATCAAACAAATCCTTCCCTCCTACTGTACCCTACTTAAATCCTATCACAGTGACCGAAAATTTGAAATAAAAATGGGAAACGAAAGATCAGAAGTTCAAAAAATAAAAGCAGGAGTTCCACAGGGTAGCGTTCTTGGGCCACTGCTGTATGTTCTATTTACATCGGACCTGCCAACCTCCAGACATACTACACTTGGGACATTTGCCGATGATACAACCATATTATCTGTGAACAACAACCCTGAAAGATCAGCAATAAACCTACAAGAGCATCTTAACACCCTCCAAATTGGTTTGAAAAATGGAGAATAAAGTTAAATGAAAATAAATCCAGCCACATTACCTTTACACTACGCAAAACTCCAACACCTGAAGTTCACATCAACAATGTCCTAATACCCAAAAAACAAGAAACAAAATACCTAGGAATGACCTTGGACAGTAAATTAACATGGAAACAACATATAACCAAAAAAAGAAAACAAATAGACTTAACAACTAGACAAATAAACTGGTTAATAGGTAGAAGATCCAAACTAGCGGTGGATAACAAAATACTTATCTATAAACAATAATCATACCAATCTGGTCCTATGGAGTTGAGCTATGGGGTTGTGCGAGCAAATCCAATACAACTATAATCCAAAGATGCCAATCTAAATTTTTAAGAACAATATTAGATGCACCATGGTTTGTCTCCAATGAAACAATACATAACGACTTCAAAATAAAACTTGTGAAAAATGTCATCCAACAAAGAAGCAACTACCACCACGCTAAAATCGAAAACCACGAAAATCCAACTTCAGAACCCCTACTGACAAGAGAAGACAACAGACGACTCAAAAGAAACTGGCCAATAGACTTGATGTGAAGTACCTGAGGTTTGTCAATGGACAAATTATCATCATGCCATAATCCCAACCATAATATTAGCTTATAGAAATGTATTTTTCTGATTGCTGATTGTATTGTAAATAAAAAAAAACATAAATTTAGAACTTGAAGGTATGTCCATTATATTTGAAATTGATACTGGCGTCTGTCGTACGGTAATACATATTAAAGATTATCGAAAATATCTGTCATACTTGAACCTTTTTAATGTCAAGTATGACTCGAAAGTTCCAACAGGCGATGGAGTGAAAATTATTGGTGAAACTGATGTTTTTGTCAAAAGTAATAATCATACAGCAAATTTACCGTTGGTTGTCTTAGATAGTAATCATAAATTCGCACCATTGCTTGGTAGAAATTGGTTAAACGAGTTGAACCCAGATTGGCGTCGAAAAATATCATTTCAAGACCTTAATGAGTCAATACATAGTCTAAGGTCTGAATCATACATAAATAGTCAAGTTTTTAGTCCAGAAACTGAATATCAGTCAAAGTTGTCTCAGTCGAATTCAAATAAGAGTCTAACTCAGTCTTTAAACACTGTTAATGTCAAAAATCAGTCAGAGGCTTTAGAAAATGAGTCAAAAATTCAAAAATTAGTTTCATCTATAAAAAATAATTTTGAAAATATTTTTGATGATAAAGTTGAATCATGTATAAAAAAAATTAAAGTCGAATTAAATCTAAAGGAAGGAGCACAACCTGTATTCCATCGAGCTTACGATATGCCCTATGTTTTAAAAAGTAAAGTCGAATCTGAAATTCAAAAAATGTGTGAGTCAGGAATATTAAAAAAAATTAGTTAAAGTAATTGTTCAAGTCCGATAGTTATTGTCCCAAAGAAAAATACATCAGATATAAGAATTTGTGTCGATTTTAAAAAAACATTGAATACGGTTCTGGATACAGAGCATTGTGTTTTGCCACTTCCTGAAGATATTTTTGCTTGTTTAAACGGAAACAAATATTTTACAATAATTGATTTAAAAGGAGCATACCAACAGTTGGAAGTGAGTGAAAAGTCACAGCAATTATTAGTCATAAACACTCATCTCGGACTCTTTGCTTACACAAGACTAACATATGGTATAAGTTCAGCTCCAGGAATTTTCCAAACTGTTATGGATAGTATTCTTGCAGGATTAAAGAACACAAAATGCTACTTAGATGACATTTTAGTCTATGGAGGTACCTTGCAGGAATGCTACAAAAATGTCATCATGGTTCTGGAAAAGCTAGAACAGTTTAACATCAAAGTTAACGAAAAGAAGTACAAATTTTTTAATTCTAGTGTAGAGTTTTTGGGTCACGTAATAGATGCTGGAGGGATTCACCCAACAGAGGAAAAAATTAAAGCTTTAAAATTTGCACGTTCTCCGAAAAATCTTACTGAACTCAAATCTTACCTAGGTCTTTTAAATTACTATATCAAGTTCATACCTATGCTCTCATCAAAACTAAAACCTTTATATGATCTGTGTAAGTCTGAAATTGATTTTGCCAAAGAGTCAGAAGAATGTGAGGAAATATTTCAATTAAGTAAAGTTTTATTGTCTTCAGATAGTGTGTTGACACATTATGATCCTAAATTACCTATTTATGTTACGTGTGATTCATGCAGTTATGGAGTAGGTGCAATACTTAGCCACATTGTTGATGGAGAAGAGAAACCGGTCATGTTTGCTTCAAGTACCCTTTCACCGACCGAACAGAAATACAGTAACTTGCGACGCGAGGCGTTAGCTTTGATTTCTGCAGTTAAAAAATTTCATAAATGTTTGTATGCTCGTAAATTTACATTAATTTCAGACCATCAACCACTTCAATTTATTTTTGCAAAAAATAAAAACATACCTACAACCGCTGCTGCAAGAATTACTCGTTGGGCTATAACCCTTTCAGGGTATCAGTATGATATTATTTACAAAAAAGGAAATTCTATATGCAATGCCGATGGTTTGTCTCGTCTACCCTTAACTGATCAAACTGAAGTCCCTGATTTTCTTTTAGGCTTATTTCAGAATGAAATAGGGCTATTGTAGAGGGTAGCATGACGCGACTTAGGAAAAATTTCATTGCAGTTTTTCGTTTTGGTGTTCCTAGATGCCAAAATCACCCTCTGTTCCAAAGGTTATATATATATATATATATATATATATATATATATATATATATATATTATTATAGAGTGAAACACCCTGTATATCAAACAATAAAGAATTAAGATTGTGCATTGTAATCTAGAAGAATTTTTTTTTAATCAAAAATTTTTTTTTAACATTTGAATGGAGACAATCTGTACGATCCACTATTCGATAGAGAAGGCATACAGAAAGGACAGACTGTATAATGTAGGGATAATTGCGAATAGGTGTGATAAACAATTTATGTGAAATAAATTAACCAAACTTTTATTAAAAAGATCAAGTATCAGAATTTGTTCATGATAAGAAACTAATAATGCTTTATTCTGTAAAGTCAAGCTAATCTCATAATAATTGTTGATTAAAACATTAAAGTAAGTTAGTGTAGCTGTTTAGACATAACAGAGCAGAAAAGTATATAATAATGTGAATTTCAGAGAACATGACTCATAAAAAAAACGAATTTTCATTTTGCATATATATTTAAAGGTAACAGCTGTCATCTATTAAAACATTAAGAATATTCATTTGACATACATACTTAGAGGTTAGGAAATGTCATTTTAACAATACTAGGAAATATTATTGAATGAAAATAATATAGGAAGTCTAAGCAATTAAAAACCTTAGAATACAATATCCTGATATAATGGATGAACATTTCACTGGTTGAAATGAAGAATTTGAGTGATAAAATAAATAGTCAAATTTGATTGGTAAATAAACATTTAAAAAGGATCATATCGGCGACAATTATGTTGCTAACGAAAAAAAAATCGGAATGTAAAAAGGTTGTTGATTATGGGGTCTATTGACTAGAAGTTTTTTTTGGGTAGAAAAATTTGTAAGCAGAAAAACTCTTTGGTAAAGAAAATCATTTGAAATTATTTGGAAGATAAAAATTTGACTATAGAATTCAAGAACAAATACATTATACTTACAAGATATACATCAGTGTAAGTAGTTAATTTTATATTAATAATTAAAAAAGGAATTGTCGAATGTTGTACAGTACTAACCATGATTTTTATTTTATAATATGGTGTCTTGTGTCTTGTGGAAGTAAAATAGCCACAATAGCTTTTGGAAAATACTGAATAATTGAATTTATATAAACTGCTTGGACTTTAAATGAAGTACAGCATCGATTCCTGTTCTGGTAGAAACGGAATGCCAGCATGGAGTTTTTCCAGGAGGAGAATCTGAAACAAATAAAAGAAACGGATCATTGAGGTGAACAAACAAAACAGTGAAGTGAATAAGGTAGTAAAAGTTAATTTATTAATATATTAAAAAGTCAAGCGTACTTACCAATTTATGCAAAGAACTAAAATTTTGTGACGCATAGACGCTTTTAGGAGTGTATTTCGCCATTTTCTAAAAATCATATGTTTATGAAGTTGTATAATTGTATTTCACTCTTATAATAATATCTCACCAGAGTGCGTGTATGTTGTAGTATGAAAGAGTCATCCTTTTAGATAGTTGAATTTCTTCAAGAACACTTGTAAAAGTGTAATGTATTTATTTTCATTAAATTAAATATCGTTTTTTTTTTGTTTGAAGAACGTTTTTAAACTATTTTTGAGTTATTCAGTTATTCATTTCAGCTGGTGACTTGCGCACCATCTACTTACCATACGCAGAAGCTCTGAATGACATCTATTGAATTATGCAGATTTGTTTTAAGCAGGACAGGACCGTATTTAGTTTGGAATCATTGAACAAGTAACATATTCTGATTAACAAATTTATTTTTGAAATATAAAGCATTTATTAACTTTGGCGCTAATATATATAGAATTCCAAAATCATTTTATCCTAAATACTTGAACTCTACCCTGAGATGAGAAGTTTTCATGTTAGTAATATAAACTGTTTATCATATATATAAAATCATCAATATACCGGGCAAACAATAAACTTAAAGTAAATTTAAACTAAAATAAAATAAGTATAACATTCTTATTACACCATAGCCAATTCATATTAATATATATATATATATATATATATATATATATATATATATATATATATATATATATATATATATATATTATAATGTATTGTAGTGTAGAGAGTATTTTATTTGTCTACGTTGTTGTAATATTATGGTAAATATTTGAATTTTAAGTTTATTAGGTTACGCCACTGGAAATGTATTACTGGTTGTCTAATTAAAACAGAGCAGAATGATTCTCAAATTTAATACAAAAGAATACGTACATTCCTTCTCATTCCAAGGTGATAAGTCAAATAAAGAAAGTTATATTATGATGTCAATACGATTCTTAGACTAAATTATTACTTGATGATTTGATAGCTAACCTCACATTAATCTGATTTATGAAAATATTTTTAAGAATAAAAGAATGCATAGTGAAATAGTTTTATTAGATGTTTATTATATGAAGAAAGATTGGTGTGTTTTAAAGGTGATAAAAAATTTATTTAGTTATTAATAATATGGTTTCAAATCATCAAGAGTTCAAAGATATCTCTGAAGTGACTATCTACTATACAGGTGAGCTAATTACTATTTATGATGCTAGGATTAAATTGAATAAGTTTTTATTGTTACGTTTGAAAACGTTCAGACACACGCGAGTTTGTGAATTCAAGTTTTTCAAATGTTTATGGGATGGTTGTTTTAGAAATTATAACGAAAATAGGTACTTATCGGTATTCTGTGTATTCTGAAGATTCTATAATTACATTCCACGAATTGTTCTTGGCGGCATCTCCATTCCTGGTATCACCTAGAAGTTTCTTTCAAAACTTTTAGTTACAATTTTCCAATATTATAAAGTTTTTTTATTGTTAATTTCTATTTTAAAGTTCTCAAAATTTCTATCTCTCCGCTTTCTTTCAAAATTCAAATCAATCTCCTGAAATTGTTTTTCTCACACTGGTTGTCACGTCCGTTGCTATGTCACTTGTTTTTATAAAATAAATAAATAATAGGTATATCAGGTCAGGGTCTCGATTTCCGTATTGTTATGACATTATTCATTTTCATTTGCGCGCACTGTTAAAAATAATTATATGTACAGTTTTTTATGACAATTGGTCTTTTCATTTATAATTAACGACAATTTCAAATTGTTAGAGTTCTTTATTTGATTTATTTTTTGATATTGTTTTTTATAACATTTGTAAGGTTTTGATTTATTCATGACAAGAATGTGTTATTACTTATATTGTGGTATGAAATTTTGAATGTTTAACTCTCCCTTTTGTAAATTATATTTCTATTAAAAGTGGAGCACCAATTACCTATAAAAATGATTCGTTTATTTCAATTGATGGGACCTTGTTTGGCTCAGGTATTTATGTGTCTTTCTATTTACCTACACTCAGGGAGTATGTGTGATCTTGCCACTTTTAACAACCTTTAACAGATCAGTTCAGATTAGATGTAAAAGAGAAATTACTTGTTACTTGTTAGATAATTATTTTTATATTAAATTGAACTTTAACAAATATATAGATTTGTGGTAGGAATGAAACTGTTCCACGATAACTTGACATATTTTGATATGACTTAAAATATTCTGAAATTTATGTTTTTTCTTTGATAAGAAACCTACTTTGCTAATTCTATTGTGTTATAACATTCCCCCAGAATCTTCAGAACTTATTTATAATTACAAATTGGAAATAATTCTGAAGATTTTTCATTATAAGTGATTATCGTCTGCATAAGATATATGAAATTTGCTAGGTGTTGGATAAAATTTATATATTTGAGAAACGTGAAAGATTCCTCTAATGGTGTTGTCAACTGGATTTCTTAGTTCATAGCTATTCACACCTTGTTCATTATTGATTAGGTAAGGACCTTCATATACAAGTTTTAATTTTGCACATTGTTTATTTTTTCGGTTAGAAGTCCTTAGTGCTTTGAGGATCACCAGTTCATTCATATTGAACGTAACATGGTTCCTAATTTTTTTATTTCTTCTTTCTATACTTTTTCTTGCTCTCTCAGCAATTCTGTTGTTAACCTTTGTTAAAATTTCCTCATATGGGATATTGTTTCGCGTTATCCATGGTCTGTCTGGTAACTTATTTTTTAAAACAAGTATAGGTGGTAATTCAGTTGTAGTGTTCGGAGTTTGATTCAAATAGTAAGTTATATCTTCCAACCTATCTTCCCAATTAGTTTGTTCATAATGTACTAGAATTCTTAGATACTTTATTATTTCTCTAATTACTCGTTCAGCGGGATTTGACATGGGGTGTCGAATGCTGGTGTACAAGTGTTGTATGCTCTGTTTCTTTAACCAAGTCTTAATTTCTCTATTGTTGAAATAGGTAGCGTTGTCCATTATAATGTTGTGTGGGATGCCTATAACATTTAAATATTCTTCTAGGAAAGTTTTTACTGTTTTAATATTCTTTCGACGACATGCATAAGTTACTACATATTTTGAAAACAAATCAGTGATTATTAAAACATGTGAATTGCCATGATTACTCGGAACTAAATTTAATAAAAAATCTATTGCGATTGTCTCTAGAGGTTGTCTCGTGATCAGTGCCTTGGGTAGGTTTTCATTGTGAAAATTCTTTTCTTTTGCAAATTGGCATATTTCACAACTTCTAATTATATTTTTAATATTCGACAAATCGTTCTTACTAACGTAGTTCTCTCTAAAAATATAAAATAATCTTTTTACACCTATATGGCCGTATTTTATATGTAATTCCTGAGCAATTTTATTTGTTAGCCTCTTAGATATTACAAAAGGTTCAAAATTATTTATTTCTTTATAATACAAACCATCTTTTACAAGACTCTTTTGTTTTTGTTTATCTGTTAATAATTCTTGATCTTTTCTTATTTCTTCCGTAGAAAATATTCCTTCTTCATATTTCATAATATTTATACCTACTCGAATATCCTGTTTTTTTTGTGAGATTATCCATTCTGGAAATTGCATCTGGTATAGTGTTTGAAATTCCACTAACATGTTTAATGTCGAAATTGTATTCCATTAATAATAAAGACCATCTATGTATTCTATTGTTACCATATTTGTTTTTTAAAATAGTTGTCAACGCTTGGTTATCGGTTTCTATTACAAATTTGTTTCCCAATAAATAAAATCTTAATTTCTGTATACAAAATAAAATGCTGGCTAATTCTAGCTCACTAACACTATAATTCTTTTCAGCCTTTTTGGTTAATCTTGAAACGAAAGCTATTGGTACTTCAACTTCATGTTGCACCTGAGTCAACACTCCAGCGAATCGATGTATAGAAGCATCAGTTTTCAAAGTAAATGTGCTTGTATAATCAGGGTGATACATTTTGGCATTCTTAGTGAAAGTGTTTTTTATATCATTAAAAGCATCTTCTCTTCTGTTATCCCATTTCCACTTTTCATTCTTGCGCAGCAGTTCAATTAAAGGAATTTCCTTTTCAGTAAGATTCGGTACCAACCTCTTGAAATATTGAATAGTACCATGAAAACTTCTCAATGTTTTTAAGTTTGTTGGTCTTTTGTAATCTTTTATAACTTTTATCCTGTCCTCGTCAATACTCACTCCTTCAGAATCTAGTTTGTATCCTAAGTATAAAATTTGATCCTGGAAAAACTGACATTTTTTTATATTCAGCTTCAGTCCAGCATCATCCAATGCTTTTAAAATTATTTCAATATGTTTCAAATGATCTTCTTTGTTATCAGAAAAAATCACTATATCGTCCACGTAGTGTAGTGTAAAATGTTCATATTTGTTTAAAACTTTATGTAATGCTTTTAATAATGCACTTGTAGATGTGTTTAATCCAAACGGTGTAACAGCAAAACGATATACTACTCCATCTATAATAAAACCTGTATAATCTCTACTGTCTTCATGTAGCGGTATTAACCAAAAACTGTGCTTTAGATCTAATTTGGTAAAAACGCTGGCTTTTGAGATTCTTCCAAATATAGCTTGTATCGTTAAAGGTGATTCATATTCAGGTATTGTACATGTATTTAAATTCCTGGCATCTAGGCATATCCTGATATCTCCGTCTTTCTTTTGAACTATGACTATTGGATTTATATACGACGTATTACTATATTCTATTATTTTATCCTTTAAAAGTTGTTGTATATTTTCTTGTACTTTATTTGTTAATTTATATGGTATGTCTTACTTTTGAAATGTTCTATATTTTTATTTATTTTGATTTTGTGCACGTATTCGGCAGCTACTCTTGCTTCTTCCCTTATTAATCCTACATATTTTTCTAGCAATCTGCTTACATCATTTCTATTTTCCTTACTACACGTGAATTCCATTCCATTTATATTATATTTACTTATATTAATATGTTTTCCAACCTCATAAATCTTCGTCTCTTTTCCCGTCAATTTCCTTCTCTCTTCGCTCATATAATATTTATTATTACTGTTGTTTTCTTTATTTATTTTACCATTTATGCTTTTTAATTCATCCTGTTGCCTTTGTGCATCCTGTTCATTGCTACTAAATTCCATCTCTATACAATTAAATATAAAAATTTTCTTCTCATAGTTTATGATAGCATTATTTTTTTCTAGTTCGTCATTTCCCAGAAGTATATCATATTCTATATTATCCAATATCAAAAGCTGCATATCAGTTATTGTATCTTTCAACTGAAGTTTTATTATAGCTGCCTTGTTTACTTCTGTCAATTTTTTTGAATTGATACCAATTAAGTTTACTTTCGGAATTTTAACTATATTTTGTTCTAAGTTTTTAATTTTTTTGATGAGTTTACCATTTATTAAAGACGATTGTGAACCTGAATCTACTATAATGTTTACCCCTAACTGTTCTATTGTACCCTTTATGATCACTAAATCTAAATTGTTTTGTTCTAGATCTTCAACATCTCTTAAGAATTCCCTTGGATGCATGTAGTTATACGTTTTGGCTATTACATCGTTCTTTATTGAAAATCCTGGGTGTCTTCCACTCCAGAAATGTCATTGTCTTGGGTTGATGTTGAGGGATACTGTTCATTTCTCTGTATTTCCCTTCTATCTTCTGATCTTTGTTCGTAATCACTGTCCTCTCCTGACTTCTCGTAGTTCTCCCAAAGTTAACTCTTCTTTCATTTTCCCTTTCGCCATTTCTGTTTTTGTGAACTTGACCGTCTGAGTTACGTCTAGGTCTATTCTCGTGTCTATAGTTTGTGTCATTATTTCTATAATTGTCATTATTAAAATTTCGTCCGTAGCTAGTATTAGTAAAGTTATTTCTTTGATTATTGTTAGTATAAGGATAATTGTTCATATGATTCTGTGAACGTTGTCCACCATAATTATTTTGATTTATATTATTCCGTATCCTGTTGTCTTGATTAAAATTCTGATTCCTTTGGTGATGTTGATAACTATTATGATTATTGTAAGATGTGTTAGAATTTTGTCTAAAATTATAGTTGGAGCTCTGATTTTGAAAATCGTTATGACCTTCATTTTGATGTCTGGTGTGATTGTTATTCCTTTCTATGCGACTTAAATAATCGTATAACTGTTCAAAGCTTTGCATGTTTTGAATCGCTACAGTTTCTGAAATTTGGCTCTTATAGTGCCTAGCGATAAACATTACAATCTCTGATTCCTGTAAACCTGGTTCTAAATATTGCGCTTGTGCATATAATTGGAGTGCATAATTTGTTAACTTATCACTTTTATTTTCGTCAAATTTGCCAAAATAAAGTCTTTCACGCACAATTAACTGATTGTTTTCACTCCAGAAGGTTCTAAGGAATGCGTCTTAAAATTCAGAAAAAGAATTTATACTGGCTTCTTTACTAGAAAACCAAATCTGAGCTTGATTAAGTAAGTTATTACGAATAACCTCTCTAACGTCACCAAAATTACTGAAATACCTTATTTTGTTTTTTAAACTCTTGAGAAAGACTACTGGGTGTATTTTTTTTATATTACCACCAATCTTTGTTCCTAAATCAATGGAAATATTTTGATTTACAAATTGAGGCGTATTTATTTTTTCTTCTAACTCTCTTCTTATTTTCTCCATTTCTATTTTGTATTGTTCTTCCAATTTCTTTTGTTTGTCATTTATTTGTGTTCTAATACCTTTGAGTTCTTCCTGGACTTGCGTGTCTTCCTTATTTAGTGTTAAGTTAAAAAATTTTCGTTGTTCGTCATTAATTTCTTTTTTTAAATTGAAATATCTTGTATCATTTTCTTGTTTATGGTTTTGAATCTCTTCCTTCATGTAACATATTTCTGTCTCTTGTTTTCTTACTATATTCAGTTGTTCCTCTTTTACCTCCCGTATATCTTCTTGTCTTCTTTCGTTTTCTTTATGTACAACTTCAAATTCCTTGCACACATCCACTTGAAAGTCTTGAAACTTGCTCAGAAAGTGTTTCAATCTGTCATCCACTTCTTGTGCATTTTTATTTATCGTCTTGGTTATATCTTCTTTAATTAATTTTGTTTCTTCTCTACATTTTTCTATATTTTGTTGAGTTTCCTTACGTGACTCTTCTATTTTATTTATTGCTAACATAAGCATTTCCATCATTTTATTTTCATTAGGTTTTTCCGGATTTTCTTTAATTGTTCCCGTTTCCACAATTTCTTCTTCCCCCGTATCTTCTTTATCTTCCTCCACATCGAATAAATGAACATCTGGATCTAGATTTTCTACTATCATAACTTGTCGTAAATCATCTTTCAGCTTTTTCTTTTCTCCTTCTCCGTCTTTATTTCTTTTGATTAATTCTACTCGTAACTCGTGTTTACTCAGCTGCTTTAACTGTTCCACGATAACTTGACATATTTTGATATGACTTAAAATATTCTGAAATTTATGTTTTTTCTTTGATAAGAAACCTACTTTGCTAATTCTATTGTGTTATAATATATATATATATATATATATATATATATATGTATATATATATATGTATATATGTATATATATATATATATATATATATATATATATATGTATATATATATATATATATATTGTTTATTTTGTATTCTTGGGATTGAAGACCATTTTTAAAGACATATAACTAGTAGTTAATACATTTTTATTTAACGTTTCGGTCTTTCCATGACCTTCATCAGAAATAAAATTTTTGTTAAAACTAAAAGAAATGGTACAAGTTACAAAAAGAATCTTAATAGCAAAACAAATAAATTTTACCTTCGACAGAACGTTCATTTAATTATTCAATATATTTTATAGCTGTTTAGGACGTATCACATAACAGAATATAACTCACACACAAACAAAACGAACATTTTAAAAATATGACAGTCATTGATGAAAATTTGTATTGGAATACGAGTATTTGTTCTATACAATAAAAGCAGGCGTAACGAGGTTTTAATTTGTTTGCCGTTTTTGTGTTGACTGGTATTGCAAAGGATTTTACATTTATATAGGGTGTGGTAATAATATATATATATATATATATATATAATAAGCAACGAATATATATATATATATATATATATATATATATATATATATATATATTATAACATTTAACATTATTTATGTTATAATAATGATATAATTAATAGGATATTTGAATAGCCCACTACGTTGGGACGAAATTATTGTAATGAATTTTTATGTATGTATAGAGTATGAGATTCTTTCTGTTATCTGGGTTCTTGCGGTTGTGAATAAATTCAGTTGATAAATAAATAAAGAAACATTTTACTTGAAAACAATATTTTAATTTTATTTATGAAAATTTTATGCGACGCCCATGTATGGGTCAAATGAAATTATTGATTTTATTCTTATGTGTGGCGTTCTGTGCGCATGCTCAAGAACATGAGGTAACGATGCGCTAGAGTAAACATTTGATATACGCGTCGGGTCTGTTCAGTTTCACAGCGAGCTTCTATGCTGTGTCATAGAGCATGTTTCAAATTATACACAAGTTAAAAGAATTTATGCTGGGAGATTTATACATACAGAAATACAAATAATATGGTACAAGAAATAGTTATGAAATTTATATACATAGAGTTTAAATGTTACATAAAAGAGTTGGATGTATCTTTCTTAAGTTTCTTATTTGAGAAATGCGTAAGTATTAAATTTTATTTCTTTAGATTGGCCATTTATCATTTAGAATTATTTAATAATATAGCTATATTGAGTCTCTAATTTTAATTCTTTTTCAGATCGATCATTATTTCAAAGTTTATTTTACTCATGAGATTTTAAAGAAAACATTTGATTGACGTTAATAAGTTTTTTATAACTCTTGTTGTACAACAATACACTGACCTTGTGTTCAGGAACCAGGATCTGCTCTCGGGACTCTGGAAAGCAGCTTCCGAAGTTTACAGTTGAATGAATATGTGAAAATATGATTTACACTCTGGAAAATCAGCTACAATCATTGGGTAAGTACATGTGCATGTTTTTTCAATAGTTTGCTATGTTTTTATCCTCATTTTGAGGATAATTTCTTAAAATTTCTGGAGCACTTCAAAACCCAACCTTCTAGAAACGAAGCCAAGCCACCGACCCTTTTTCTTCCACTCTTTTCAACAATCAACAATCAGTCTTTTGTTTAATTCAGCTCACTATATTCAAAAATGTTTGTTACACTTGTTGTTGTTTGAAAGTTCCTTCTGTCATGTCACATAAACCAATCACCGTTTTCTTTTTTAACGCACTCAAAATTATGATTTCACTTTACATTCTAATATCTTTACCTACATACAGAAAATTAGTCTCACTAAAATTGTTTATTCAATATTGAAGTTCATCTTGTTATTATAGGACGAATAGTTTTTCTTAGGCGATATACAATAGTCTTTAATATCAATGTTCAGTTCAATTTTCTTATTATAATTAGCAATTGTGTTTAGCCATCAACATAAATTCTTTTAAAACATTTATTAATATTCCTTAATCTAATTATTTATGTTCATTATATTCGATTAAACACATTAATTAATTTCTATTCATTTCATCTATGAAATTACTCTACTTTCAACGTTTGTCGCTGATACATATTGACATCTATATTTTGTCGCTAGCGTATGTCGCTAAGCGTATTGGTATTACAGCGTTAAATATTCTAACCCATATGTTTCTAGTAAAAATGCGTTATAATATTGGACAATATCCTTTTTATTTCGAATATTTATTAATTCATGTTTCTTTTCTAGATTATATGTTCATCGTTTTTTCTGACATGAGGTATTTAATACGATGGACGATATTTACTCTATGGCTTTTGGATATATGATCAAGGTAATGTTTCTTTTGTCAATTCTATGTGAGTCTTCTCAAATTATTAATTATATACATAAGTTGTATTACTTTTTTAGTTAATATGAGCAATTTTAATGTCTCGTATTTATGATTTTAATAAAATATAGTCTAATGTTTTAATTTCTAATCAGTTTCCAACTAATCTGTTTTACACCAGTGTTTCTATCTTTATTTATACGTTATAATATATATATATATATATATATATATATATATATATATATATATATATTGTATAGGATTCAATAATTATTTATTATTTATTATTTGAAAAATAATTAAACATGTATACCAACTCTTTCAAAGGGTAGGGTTCAAGTGCGCCATTCAAATTTACTCTAATTATTGGTTTGTGAAATTAAAATGAACAAAATTATGATTTCAGGAATTTTTTTAAAACAGAAATTTACAAACAGAAAATGTGTACAGATCTACTACAAAAAAATAAAACTACTATTACTATTGAACAATTAAAATGTTTTTTAAATAAAGGCCTTTTTTTAATTTAGAGATCTCTAATATAATATTTTAAAATGGTACCTTTTATTTACTAGGTTTGTATCCACTTCAAACTAATCTTCATTTGGACATTTGATAAGCTGAGGACAAAGTTCTGAACAGTTTATTTCTTCTTCGCCTTTTGGACAATTAATGATTCCGTCACATTTGTCTTTATACGGGTCGAAACATCTATCTATAGAAATATTACTGCAAGGGGTAGTTGATGAATTACAAATAGCACACCCCGTTAAATCAGAATGGTCTATACAAACGAAATCTGCTGTTCTACAAATATTTGTGGAATTGTAACAACCAGATCAATCCAAACACATAAAAAGACTGGGTTATTATATTTTAAAGTTACGGAGAGTTTGTTTCTTGAAGATAGTACAACAGGTTTGGGTAGTATGTCGTTACTGCACACGTTAAATTGAATATTGTCGAAGTTTCTAATTGACAAGCACGTGGAATTTCTGGAGAAGTTCAATTTTATTATTCTTAATGTAGTTATTGTATTTTCTGGTGAAGGTATTACCCAATTACATAAACTATTACTGTTTCTGTCAGATGATATATACTGTATGCTTCCTTGTAATTCGAACGAGGTCGTTTCTCCACAATAATCCGAAAAGTTTGCGTAAATTAGCACGTTCTTCTTGACGAGATCAATTATAATACCACTTTTCACTTTGACATTTTAAAAACCAACTGACTTTTTTTTATTTCCATCATAATCTATCACGTTGCGGGTTGCTATCGAAACTTCTGTATATCGTATGAATTGTATAGATATTGTGTGATTAACGACGATTCACTGTTTATATTACCATGAAATTTTAAGCCGTATATGAAACATGAAAATGACATTTTTGTATTAGAAATTAGCATATAGAGATAAAGATTTTTATACATATAAATATTAACATAACTTATTTACTATTTATTAAAATTCCTGAAATCCCTTGCATAAAATAACCTAATTACTAACTATATGAAAATTTGACGCGTTTCTTTTAAATTATTTTGAATTTCATTCTAATTTCAACGGATGCTTTTGAAATTACATCATGTACTGCATTATTAATTTTAATCTCTATTGTATCTGAATCAGATTTCAATATTTTCGATTCTGATGGTTCAAAGAGTATATCGTCTGTTTCAATATCTTTGGTCAGATTTTCTTCAGTATTATAATGAGGATTTTGTTCACTGTTTTTACTATCAGCATCTATAATTAATTTAGACATGTTTTTTTTTCTACAATTTATAAATATTCGTTAAAATGATGGCTAATAAAGTACAAGATTGAAAAAAATCAATATGACTTATTTCAGTTATACTATTAATCCTTATTAAATTGAATACAACCAAATGAAAGTGCTTCAATATATATATATATATATATATATATATATATATATATATATATATATATATATATATTGAACCAGATATCATAGATATTAAGAGAGTTAGTTCTATAAAAATATGTTGCTAGTATGAAAATGTAAGAAAATAATATAATTTAAGAAAACACAATTAAAAAGGAAACACTTTTCTTAATTCAAAAGCATATCAAGTAAAGATATATTAAATAATAGCCTATAACAATATAATAAATAAAGAAATTACCTCAATAATAACATAAAATATAGAGATTGCCTAACCAATGTAATGATGTAAATAAAGTTGCCTAAGACGAAGAATATCTTCTGTAACGTGATCAGCTGTCCACCTAAAAAGAAACAATTATATCATCAAGTCAAGAGAATTTTAGATATAAGTAGTTACATTTGAATACAAATATAAATGTTTAGTAGAATAAGGAGTGTAGATTTTCATAGATAAACAATTAAACATAAAGAAAAATGATATATGTCTGTAAAATGAACATAGGATTAAATAATAATTTATTAATTGCGTTAGTAGAAATAAGTTAATACAAGAATTGGATGGAGAATACATAAAAGGATTTATGATTTAAGTTATATAATTGTAACAGTAATAGATTGTTTATGACAATATTAGATAGAACTATTTAAACAACATATATGTATATAACCAACTCTAATTTATTTGTATGATTAAATTTCAAAAGACTCTCTACAAGTGTATTAGAAATGTGAAATAGAATATTTATGAACGTTTCTATTGAGTAAACCCAAATCAAATAATTCAATTGCATAGGACAATATCTGATTGGTTAGAAACAAAATGACAGATAAAATTTGCAATCAACAAGTATTGAAACAAACTTTGGGAGATAGTGACCTGAAAACAAACAAAAGACTTTGTTGAAAAAAAGTGAAAATCGAGAGGAAGCGTGGATTATGAGAAGTGGCGTCGAAAGGTGTGGACTGTGTGTGAGAGTGTTCCCGAAATTTTTATGAAATTCCCTAAATAACTTAATAAATTTTAATATAACTATGAAAAACAATCTTGTGTAGTACTCACCGATAATCAGACACAGTTGTTCTGCAAAAAACCAGCAGAATTTCTCCAGAAATTGGTATTGGAACTGCAGAGAAGTATTCCTGGGGTCCAGAAGAGTTATCCCAATTCCAGAGCATCAGGTCAGTGTTCTTTTAAACTATTATTGGCCAATAATAATAAGCAAAAAACTCAAATAAGTGCTTAGTTCCGTATTTTGATAAACATTCACAGCAATGATCGATCTAAAATATAAAGAAAACGGACTTCATTTAATTAGTTACTAAATTAAATCTTTAATAATAACAAAAAGGCCTAATTTCAATAAATGAATAATTCAAAAGTACGTACGCCATTTTATCATAAGATGATGCTTAACTTGTTTCCATGTAATCTGTCTATCTGTTTATAAATTGTATAATAATTCCATGTCTATATAAATATTTTAATACTTTTCTTCCACAGCATATTGATAACATTTTCATGTATATTCTTCACATAAATTCTGGTATGTTTTAAACCATCTAAATGTTTCTTGATTGTTAATACTATGTCATACTAATGAGCTACAGAAACTCCATCTCTCGTTATTAAAATTATGTTCATTTTACGCATGACTGGATTTTGAGCATGCGCACCGTTAAAAATATAAAATAAATAATTTCTTTAGAGGTGACCATAGGCGTCTCAAATAATTATTATCACATATAAAATATTGAATTTAAAATTAAATGTTGTTATAAGTAAAGTGTTTCTTTTATTTAAATGAAGGTAATATGTTTTGAATGCCAGGACTCGAAGAGTAGAAAGTGTTTCATGCTCCCGAATAATTAAAATAAAATAAATTACAAAACAATAAAACAATATAATAATAACCAACTGAGCTAGCCAAATCTAAATAAAAATTCTAAATATAAAATTATAATCATCTAAATTCCACAACAATAATAAAAAGTAAGTATATAAAAGCCAACTAATTTATTTATATATATATATATATATATATATATATATATATATAATTTATGTGTTATAACGGAATTTGCAAGCACGATAGAGGGCGTATTTTTTGACGGATCGAAACCAAACTCGCTACAAAAATCGTTTAGGCCAAAATCTTGGACGAGCTCGTTAATGAGCCAAATCGGCCAAGTAAAAACAAAATGGCGGCCTGTCAAAGTTGAAAAAAAATCGTATTTCCTTTGTTTTTCATTTGACGCAAAAAAGTTACTGAGCTTTTTCATAGACCTTAACACGTTCTACAACTTTTGTATTTAACATTTTTCAAATCGTACATTAAAACATTTATTCAAGAAAATTCACAAATCATAACGGAATTTGTAAGCACGTATTTTTTGACGGATCGAAACCAAACTCGCTACAAAAATCGTTTAGGCTAAAATCTTGGACGAGTTCGTTAATGAGCCAAATCGGCCAAGTAAAAACAAAATCGCGGCCTGTCAAAGTTGAAAAAAAATCGTATTTCCTTTGTTTTTCATTTGACGCAAAAAAGTTACTGAGCTTTTTCATAGACCTTATCACATTCTACAGCTTTTGTGTTTAACATTTTTGTCTAAATCGTACATTGAAACATTTATTTAAGAAAATTCACAAATTATAACGGAATTTGTAAGCACGATAGAGGGCGTATTTTTTGACGGATCGAAACCAAACTCGTTTCAAAAATCGGTTAGGCCCAAATCTTGAACTAGTTCGTTAATGAGCCAAATCGGCACAGTAAAAACAAAATGGCGGCCTGTCAAAGTTGAGAAAAAATCGTATTTCCTTTGTTTTTCATTTGACGCAAAAAAGTTACTAAGCTTTTTTATAGACCTTAACACGTTCTACAACTTTTGCATTCAACATTTTTCTCTAAATCGTACTTTAAATCATTTATTTAAGAAAATTCGCAAATTTACCAGAATTTTTTTTTATTTTTGATTTGATACCAGAATGTTACTTTGGTTTTTTGTACATCTCAAAACATTCTATCACTTTTGTATTAAATTTTTTATTTTGGGTTTTATGCAAACATGTTACTGAAATAAGCCTGTCCAATTGGTCCTGTGCCATTGGGATTTTTTTCTTTTAATTTAGTCAATGAAATACCTTTAAACTATGATGATATTAGAAAAGCTACAAATAAAGATATAATTTTCTTAAAGTTAAAAGACTTCATTTTGTCAGGTTGGCCAAGTACAGTGGATGATGAAAATCTAAAGCCATATTTTAAACACAGGAATGAATTGTCGGTGGAACAAAATTGTATTTTATTTGGCAATAGAGTCGTCATTCCAGTCATTCTTAGAGCAGACGTTCTCAAACATTTTCATGAACAGCACACTGGTATTGTCCGTACAAAAATGTTAATACGATCCTATTGTTGGTGGCAAATATTAACAATGATGTAGAAAAATTTGTTGCAAACTGTGAGGTTTGTCAACAATGTCAAAATTTTAATAATAATAATCCGCTTTTGTCATGGCCAGATGCACCCCATAATTTTTATAGAATTTTCATAGACTTCTTGAAAAAGTTTGATTATACATTTTTACTTATTTTTGACCAAAAATCGAAATGGCTCGAAGTCAAGTTAATGAATCATGGTACTGTAGCATCAGAAACTATTTCAAAATTAAAAGAGATTTTTTCAATTTTTGGTCTACCTGTAGAATTAATGTCTGATGGAGGCCCTCCCTTTAATTCAGTCGAGTTTGTTTCTTTTTGCCAATCCAACGGTATAACCCCAATTAAATCTCCACCGGGTCACCCTACTAGCAATGGGTTTGCAGAGAGGGGAGTTCAGTTAGTTAAAAAAGATCTAAAAAAGGCGTTATTTTCATTAAAAGGGGAATATATAACAGAACAACAAATTTTATTAAAATTATCAAGTTTCTTATTCTCATATCGAAACACTCCCACTACTAGTACTGGTATTTCACCAGCTGAGAGTATGCTAAAACTAAGGCCTAGAACCAGATTCGACCTATTGAAACCTTCCGGCCATAGTAAATATGTTAAAGGAAGTACTGATGGAGCACCTTGTGAAAAAAAATTGTTTAAACTTAATGAAGCTATTTATGTAAAAGATAGAAACACCATACTATGGCAAAAAGGCGAAATCATAAAAATATTGAGTTATTGTACATACTTGGTACAAGTGGGGTCTCGCATCAAATTTTTTCATGCTGATTATTTACGCTCTGATATGAGTAATAATAATGTTACTATCAACAATGACTTAATGTCTGTAAACAGTGAAAATGAAAGTGTCCTAAATGCTAATGTCAGTGAATCAAGTGTATATCCCTCCGCATCACCATCATTAGTTTCAACAGCCAGCGATTTACCCCAACCTAGTCTTTTGTCTTACTATTGTAATAAAGAGCCATAAAGTCCAGAAATTCAAAAGCCTGAAGTGATCCCAACAACTGAAACTCCTAAAGTGTCCCGCTTTGGTATGGCATTAAAACCAATCCATAGACTTAACCTCTATAAGGAGGAATGTTCTGAACGTAGCTTTAGAGCTGTTGGTAACAGTGACAACTGTCATTTATGACTGCGGTGGCGATCAAGTAAGACTCAGGATGTTAGGTAGATGTATCTTTCTGTACACATGTATGTTAATAAAAATATTCATCCGAGTCGTCTGTTAGTCTTATTTATCTGAATACATAACAAAAATCAGACAAATACGGCCCTTATCTTTATTCCTAAGAAATCATAGTGACAATTGACTCCCAACATTATCATATGCTAAACTAACCTCCCTCAAGAAATCGAGGCTGGGAACAATCTTCCCTTGCAATGTCTTTTTGATCATCTGTCGTATTTGAGAAGTCTGCAAAAAATGTGCAATTTAGAGGTTATATTATTCACAAAAATTATAATTTACGTATCTTCACTTGTATTATTTTCCGTACGCAAAACACGTCCAACCACTTCTCTATCGAAATGCGCACTGATGGTACATGTCAGTCAACACATCAAAATGAGTTATAGTAACATTGTAAGAACGCTATACAATTTTATTCAAGGATCTTCATCCCATTCCGATATCAACTCTCGTATATAAAAGCACAGTAAATTTACTTACAATGTTGTTTTTCCAAATTATTGAAGAATTGTGTAATCGTATCACAACATACAATGAATTCATTTTGACTTAAACAATAAATTTGTCGAGGAAAACATTGTATATTACATTGTATATTACTGTATATTACTATTATTACAATGTTTCAATGAATAGAACTCAATCAATAATAAGAATTTGCGATATCGTAACTTATGTTACCATGTTTAAACAACAAACTGAAGTAGAATTTGCAGTTACGATATTATTTTGTATAAAAATAATAATATATGCAATTGAGAAATATTGAAAATTCTTGGGCTCAAATAAAGATCGTACATTAGTGAAGCTGTTTGAGTTATAGAAGGAAAAAATAGTAACTTGATTTACAATGTTATTCATATTAGATGTCGATATACTTATAATCACATAAACAATTAGGTATTGGTATGTTAAATTTATCGCTAGTCAACCAAGTTTCACTAACAAACAATATATCAAATGTTATATATTTTGGTGGCCATGACAATTCCAGAACATTAGGTGAAATTTTTTGAAGAAGTTGGTTAGACATTACTAATCTTAGCGTAGTTCTTATTAGGTGATTCCTCTTACTCACGTTGTCTTTTGTGTGTTTCAGGAACAATGGTAGGTTTTCCCATAATAAACTTCACACGTAGTTTTTCTCCGTTAGCTTTCCTACTATTAATTTCTTGGTAGATTTTAGAAAGTTCGTCCCGTTGTTTTGCCGTATAGTCATTTTTTATTTTTATATGTGAGTATTTTCTAATTGATAGCTTATACTTATTCTTTAAGTTAGTAACTACTTCCTGACGGGAAGAAAACTCAACCTTCAAAGGACGATGTCTCAAGTTACTTATTTTACCTATTCTAGTGATATTAACAAGCTTCGGAGTATTTGTTGAAAAAAGGTCAGTTAAAATCTCGGACGTTATCTTTTGAATATCAACTGATTCATCGACACCGTGCATGATAATGTTTCGCTCTCTTATATTCCTGGAACTAAGTTCTGCATAAATTGAGCTTTCAGATATACAGTGGCGTAACTGCCTATGGGCTAGGCGGGGCAGTCCCCGGGCCCCTCAAGCTCAGGGGGGCCTCGAATCCTTACCAGATGACAGGTTGCAACCCCACTTTAATCATGAAAACTAAGTTGAGAGAAATTCAAAAGTTATGCCTAGGGAATTCCCCTAAATTATTTCTGAAGGTTGGCAGTGTTGTCGATTTGACGGATAGTGATATGTGCGTTTTATTATTCATCGATGTGCGTTTTATTGTGAATTCGAAAGATTTTTTTTTCGAGAACGGTTAAAAAGTTAATGCTGTATCAGGAGTAAGTAAGCTAATGTCAATAAACTTTTTTGTACTGGTCAATATAGAATATAGTGGTTCAATTTTATTTGATTTTACCACTCATATTGATGTCCGTTAAGTCAATAACTCGTGTCAAATCTATAGATTTCGGCTAAACTGGCAACAGTGGTAACACTAACGGTGATAATTTTTTTCCGGGGATTCCCCAACAACACTTGTAGCGTATCATTGTGTTTCTCTTTCCTCTTATTTTACTTTTAACTTCGTCAGTGAACAGTGAGTTGAGTACCCACCTCGAGCACAATCTAATATTGTATTGTTTCAATAAATAAGAAAACTAAAATTATGGTTAAAAAGAAGAAACCCAGTGGTGCATTTAAACGCAAACAACGCCAAGAAAGAGAAGATAGTAAACAAAAATTGCCCAAAATTGACAAGTTTTTTAGTCAGCCTTCTGCAAGTACATCTGGCCAAAATATTTCTATTGATAGTGACTCAAATAATGTGGTAACTGCAGTGTTGGTTGAGAAGCCTACTGAAGAAGATTCGACAATTATTGCAGTTGGAGATACCTCCGCCGCCGATCATGTGAACGTGGATGATGTTTGCATGACACACATAAGAGCGGGTTTGGAGGAACCACAGACCTCTACATTTTTCGAAAATGTGTACGACAAATCTTCTTATGACTTGGGAAACTTCACGAACAAAATATTAAGTGATAACGAAAAACGTCAAATTCTTGATATGGGGCCTTTACAGCCTTCAGGACCTTTTCCAACAGACATCAACCAGAACAATAGGTATTTTTCAAAATTGTACTACGTTTCGTGTTCTAAATATGGGCCAGTTAATCGTTTTTGGTTGTGTTATTCCAAAATACTAGACGCTGCCTATTGTCAACCCTTCCTGCTTCACAAAGGAATAATGTTTGGTGTACGGGATTTCGAGATTGGAAGCATTCATCAGAAAGAATTAAACAACACAGTTGTTCGAGTGGCCATTCGGAAGCATGTGCTGTGTATGAATTTTGGAAAAAAACGATACTAATACTATCGACAAGGAACTTGAAAATGAAATTCGCAAAGAAGCATCATTTTGGAAAATGGTTCTTCAAAGGTTATTCGATATCATACTTACCCTAGCAAAGGTTTCTTTGGCTTTGAGAGGACATCAAGAAGACTTAAGTCAGGAAGGAAACCACGGAAATTGTCTGTCCTTTGTAGAGCTTGTCGCCCGATATGATCACATTTTGCGGCAAGTTTTGGATATGCCCAAAGGTAATAATAATTATTTCTAAGTTTTTTTATTGTTTTATTTTGTTTATAATTATTAACTGTTTAATATCAGGACTTTTTTGAAATTGTGTTGTTTTATGTTTTTAGGATCTACAAGATATCTGAGTGCAACAATTCAAAATGAAATGATTGAGAGCTTGGGGACCAAACTCGAAACCCATCTACTAGAACAAATTAGAGCGTCACCGTTTTATGCCATCATAATGGATACGACACAGGACATATCGAAGGTAGATCAGCTAAGCATTGTTGTGAGGTATGCAGTAATAACCAGATCGGAAAATGGACAGCCAATTGATATAGAAGTAAAAGAAGTGTTTCTAGGCTTTTATGCAGCCTTCAAACATGGCGCAGTAGATTTAGTCAACCAAGTGACAACATTATTTATCGACAAAAATATTGATTTAAAAAAATGTGTGGGGCAAGGCTATGATGGAGCCAGTGTGATGAATGGTGTGTATAATGGTGTACAAAAACATATTAAGGATATCCAGCCTAACGCAGAGTACGTACATTGTGCCACTCATAATTTAAATTTGGTGATAAATGATGCCGTTAGCAGTTGTGTAGAAATACAGAATTTTTTTTCGCAACGTTGCAAAATGTGTATAACTTTTTTGGAAACAGCATCAAACGTTGGGATCTACTGTCAAAATTCATTGGCGAATCGGACACCACTCTAAAAAAACTAAATCCGACTAGATGGTCCAGTAGGGTCATAGAAATGATTTCGAATTATTCAAGTGCAAAGCCAGTGAAACTGCAAGAAAATATGGTATCCCATTTTCAAGAAAAAAGGCAAAGAAAAGTTAAAAAACATTTTGATGAATTAGCTGCTGATCACCGATTTCCAAACCGAGAAAAATATTTAAAATTCAGATTTTCAATAATGTACTAGACACAGTAATATCTCAATTAGAAACACGTTTTATTGGTATGAGTGCAGTCTGTCATAAATTCGATTTTCTAACACCAACATTTTTATTACATCTTGATGAAGCAACTTTATTACAAAAGTGTGACGAATTCCAGAGAAAATATTCAGATATAATAGGCCCTAGTTTTTCACTTCAATTTATTAATATTTACCACCTAGTTTTACCTCAACTAACTCAAGCATGGACTGTTCACCAATTATGTAAGGTAATAATGAGCAACTATGGAGTGCTAGAATGCGACCTAACTCAAGTATTTACAGCAATGTTATGATTCTTTACAATTCCCGTCACTTCTGCATCAGCTGAAAGGTTATTTAGCAAATAAAAAATTATTTAAGAAATAATATGGGCCAAACTCGACTCAGACATTTATCGATAATAGCAATTGAAAACAAAACCGCTTCAAGCCTGGATTTAAACGAAGTCATTGATACTTTTGCGAAAACTAAAGCTAGGAAAAAATTGTAAATATTGTTATTTAGTCAGTTGGTAGGCCCGACCTTTATATAATAAACCCTTGAATCTTCTCTATTTCGTTTTATTAGCCAAACCTACACCAAGTATTAATTGTAATTTATGTTGTTACTGTTTAATATTTTTATTACCTGCCCTGCAGTGCACAAAAAAGAGCTTAAGAAGTTAAGTAGCTTAGCATTTTTAAAGTATTTGTATATTTCATATTTTTATTTGATAAAACCTAATCAGTTTACATAGCAGTGGGGCCCCATTTTTTAATTTACCCCAGGGCCCTTGGTTCCTAGCTACGCCACTGCAAATGTAGTATCTAGTCTTTTCTCCAGATCCTCTATTTTTATTTTCAACAGTTGATTCTCTCTAGTTAGATGAGTTACATTAACCATATATTCATCAATCTCCTTGTTCTGCCCAGCAAAGAGTGACCTAATTTCATTCATTCCAACTGTCAATGATGACAGCTGCTCCATTAACAACTGAAACTGTAATTCTTGCATCGGAGTTGCACTACCAGACTGACCGTCCATAATTATTAGTAAATAGTGTATGGCTTCTTTTACTTTTATTTACTTTTAAATATTTCTGATTTTTATCGGTTAATTATCAGAAAAAACTTGCTAGAAATCACTAACCTCCGTTGTTTGACTATTGTTAGCTCGCTATTTTATAAAATTTTCTTCTTAAAACTCTTAAAGAAAAATGCAATACATACATTTGTTTATCCTCCCAGTGGAATTTGTGCACTATTACCTTTACTCGTGTAAAAGTATCTCTTTACACTATTTATTTATACACGAGAAATCGTATATTTTCGTGGAACGATCTTTTGTGTAGTTACTTTACTTACAGGTACCACACAAACCCACAAATTGTTACTGTTGATTCATGCAGCTAGTCTATAAATTAGCCAAGTAAACACTTTGACCATAACATATACACAAGCAATATTATATGTTTGCCAACGATATACAATTGAGGTTGTTTTTTAACATTCTATGAAAATATTTCTAATATAATCAATTGGGAATTATGCGAGATTGTATCAATTTCCAAAGCAAACCACAAATTTTACTTTTTGGATAAAATAAAAATTAATTACAGGAACATAAATGTCATTATAAATTAAAAGGACATTAATTTAACTAGAAACCTAGGCCTTGAGATGGACACTGATTTAAAATTCAACGCTCAAGTTAGCATTCATCGAACATTTAAGCCTTATAACCAGATCCCCAGTTCTTGAAAAATTTTAAACAGGAAGTGTTCAAATATAAATACAAGAGAGTACCTACTGCATAAAAGTGCTTAGAAATTAGTGCATACTGATTTTGTCGAAAAATGTATATAAACTTTGTATCATTTATTTGAAATATATTATTTATAAATTTACTTGTCTATGGACAGCTTTTTTACATTACATTTAAATGTGTAGTAAACTATGCCATTGTATTCTTATAATAATATCATATTTGTAAACAATGTATGTTCAAAATACTTTTTCACACTGAGATTGTTATCACCCTATTAAAATATGTTATACATTCTTAGATCTTTTAGATTATTTATTCTTCACACAAAGTTCAAATCTCAGAAAATTTAGTTCTAATTTTTTTTGCAGGACAACTAAAATATGAAAAACTCGCAAACCCAAATTGTATTGCTGGGTTTTTGATCTGTGGGTTTTGTGGAAATTTATACACGAAACGAATAGAATTCCTTTGTCACTTTTCTGCAAATCATTGTATGAAACTGAAGAAATTACTATGTAAAACGAAATTTCGTCAAAAAATACAAGTTGCAGAAAAAGGCAAATAGTTGAACTTACCATTCTCAGAAATATTGATGTTGATGTAAAAAATGAATTAGTTGAACATAATTTGAAAGCAGAGTTGCAGGATATTGGATTCACTGATAAGTTCAAGTTAAGTATAGATGAAGGTCAGATATTGAAGAGAAGTGATTTAATTCAACGTTCTCTTAATCACACAGGAGAAAAGCCATTCAAGTGTGACTTTTGTCCAAAAAAGTTTTCACTGAAATGTCGTTTAAAAATACATTTGCGTAATCACACAGGAGAAAAGCCATTCAAGTGTGACTTTTGTCCAAAAAAGTTTTCACTGAAAAGTAGTTTAAAAATACATTTGCGTAATCACACAGGAGAAAAGCCATTCAAATGCGACATTTGTTCAAAAATATTTTCACTAAAAAATTATTTGAATACACATTTGTACAGTCACACGGGAGAAAGGCCATTTAAATGTGACATTTGCATAAAAACTTTTTCACATAAAAATCATTTGAATATACATTTGCGCACTCACACAGGAGAAAAGCCATTCAAATGCGAAGTTTGCTCGAAAAGTTTTTCACAAAAATGTGATTTAAAAAAACATTTGCGTAGTCACACAGGCGAAAAGCCATTCAAATGTGACATTTGCATAAAAACGTTTTCACAGAAAAGTAATTTAAAGGCACATTTGCTAAGTCACACAGAAGAAAAGCCATTAAAATGTGACATTTGTTCAAAAACTTTTGCTCAGAAAATTCAATTGAACACACATTTGCATAGTCAAACAGGAAAAAAACCATTCAAATGTGACATTTGTTTGAAAACTTTTTCATTAAAAGGTAATTTAAATACACATTTGCGTAGTCACACGGGGGAAAAGCCATTAAAATGTGACATTTGTTTAAAAACATTTTCATAGAAAGTTCATTTGAATTTACATTTTCATAGTCATACAGGAGAAAAGCCATTTAAATGTGAGATTTGTTTAAAACCATTTTCTCGGAAAAGTAGTTTGTATTTACATTTGCGTAGTCACACAGGAGAAAAGCCATTTAAATGTGACATTTGTTTCAAAACTTTTTCTTTGAAAGGTAATTTAAATAAACATTTGCGTAGTCACACAGGAGAAAAGCCATTGAAATGTGACATTTGTTGCAAAACATTTTCACAAAAAAATCATTTCAATACACATTTGTATAGTCACACGGGAGAAAGGCCATTTAAATGTGACATTTGCTTAAAAACTTTTTCACATAAAATTCATTTGAATGTACATTTGCGCACTCACACAGGAGAAAATCCATTCAAATGCGATGTTTGCTCGAAAACTTTTTCACAAAAATGTGATTTAAAAAAGCATTTGCGTAGTCACACAGGCGAAAAGCCATTCAAATGTGACCTTTGCATAAAAACGTTTTCGCAGAAAAATAATTTAAAGACACATTTGCTAAGTCACACAGGAGAAAAGCCATTCAAATGTGACATTTGTTCAAAAACTTTTTCACAGAAAATTCAATTGAACACACATTTGCATAATCACACAGGAAAAAAGCCATTCAAATGTCACATTTGTTTCAAAACTTTTTCATTGAAAGGTAATTTAAATACACATTTGCGTAGTCACACGGGGGAAAGTCCATTCAAATGTGACATTTGTTTAAAAACGTTTTCACATAAAATTCCTTTGAATATACATTTGCCAAGTCATACAGGAGAAAAGCCATTCAAATGTGAGATTTGTTTAAAACCATTTTCGCGAAAAAGTAGTTTGTATTTACATTTGCGTAGTCACACAGGAGAAAAGCCATTCAAATGTGACATTTGTTTCAAAACATTTTCTTTGAAAGGTAATTTAAAAAAACATTTGCGTAGTCACGCGGGGGTAAAACCATTCAAATGTGATACCAAATAAATGTGACATTTGTTCGAAATCGTTTTCATTTAAAAATGATTGAAATCACTATTTGGGTAGTCTCTCAAACCCATTTATATGTGATAATTGTATGAAATTATTTTCGCAAAACGTATATTTAATGACACATATGCATAACGGTCAAATCTCGTCACTTAGCTTTGTAACACCAAGTATATAAAAAATAGTAACTTTTCAGGATAGTGGAAAACTGCATAATTTTACAGACATCATTACATTAGCACTTAATTTTTTGTGTATATGTGACCATTAAACACTGAAATTGTCCGGTGAATATGGACACATACTAAACCGTCGGTGGAATACCGAATATTTATCAACAATATGCGAAAGTCAGAAAGTATAATAACGCTGAAACTCACACATTTTAAACGTAATTATTGACTAAACGAAATAAGATAGAAATGTTCGGTTCTCATCAGTGAGTTTCAAATTTCGAAAAGTTTTCCAGTCATACAGGGCGCGAAAAAAAACTTCTTTTGTTAACTAAAAATTACTTGACTTTTAAATAGAACACCATTTATATTTTTACATCATTTGAAAGCTGAGATATTTAGCTATTTGAAAATGTCAATATTCAATATCGCCAGCAGACTTTCAATTTTTTAAAGTACGCATTTTCTGCATTTTAATTTTTTTTCCTGTTTATACACAAATTTTTTATGTTTTTATTGTTGATTTTATTTCAGTTTAACAAATTTTGACACTGAAACAGGTTTATTATTATTATTCTTTGAAATTTACTATTTTATATGGAGTTAATTTTAAAATTTTAATGGGGTAGTGAGCAGTCATTTTCAACTGGGATACCCTCTATTATTCTTTCGGACTTTCGCATATCGGCAACCACAGAAGGGCTTCTAGTGAGTGACGAAAACGACAGGTCTAAACATGTTACTTTCCTTAGATGAGATCTCTACTTGAGAAGTAAATCCGATTTATGATGCCACCTTATCATGACAGCTGCAGTAATATTATACGCATTCTGCGAAATGTATGATTATCTTGAAACCATTCTTAAAGTATTTATTTTATAAAATTCATTTACTAATTTATAAATCCAATATTTTTTAAAAACAAAGTTTATTTTTATAAGTTTCTAACTGTCAAGAGAAGCAGCTTTAGTTCAGTCGAAAAGTGGAGGACAAGTTTTTTTCAGTTATTTTTATTTAAATAATTCTTAGTTGCAAAAGAAATATTTTGGATGTTTTTTGAAATTAATGAACCTTTCATTATTCTGAAGTATGTCATCATATTTTTTAATAATAAAACTATTTAAATTTTTTTGTTTTGTTTTAACATTCACAGTCAATGTGTATATCCCACTTGTCTCCTTATTGTTGCAGAAACGAAATCGTTCCCCTTTGGGAACAGATGAAAAACCAAATTTAGTCCTTGTTTCTTACCGGCAGGCTGAATGTTTTTGAAAGATGCCACGGCACATATTCGTCCTGGCATAGTGACACTAAAAACATTTTTTTGGTAGGTAAACATGTTTGAAATTTTTTTACGAAAGTGATTATCGGCGAATGCCTGTCATACGTTCCCTTCCTAGCATTTAGTGTATGTAACCATCTATAAGCAAAAGAATTTTAACAAACTTAAATTATCAAGAGAATTTAAAACTTCATTTAAAATGTATACAATTGAAACGCGAATCTAAAAGTTTTGTTTTTAAACTGAAATAACGTGCTTCGTATTTATACATTTCTTTATTGACAAGAGACAAGAGAAGTTTACTTACCTCCAATATTAATAATAAAATTCTTAAAACCGAATACAAAATCGTCAAAACACAAAAATATTAGGTCCAGTGATGACGTATTCGTCTGACTAGAGCGAGGCGAACACATAGTTAAATAGAAATAAGCATTTCTGTAGGGATTAGTTTCGTTGGTGACCACCAACGACTAATAAGATGGCTATCGGTGTAAATAATAGTTACACACGAGTGGTCATTACTATACGTCGTAGATGAACAAGACAGAATTTGGTTTATGGTTTCTACCATAGACATACAGTGTTAGAAATATTCTGTGGCAACAAAGGGTTTTTAATAAAGAGTCCAAAAGCGACAGTATGTTGTAGGGAAACAAGTATATTCACTGTATCACCTATTTTCTATAACAGGGTATCATAATATGCCAAAGAAGTATCGTTGCAACTCACAAATATGACAAAGATACGTAATTCCTACGCTCCTGATAAAACGATTTCGTATACAGCCGTAATTCTTCTATTTTTATCTATCCCCTCTCTTCGTTTTCAATCTACACGTTGAAAGTATAAGTATAGTCCTTTTTAATAATTGAACTCATTCTTCATCAAATTTCAACGTAAAACGATAATCCTCTCATAGTCAACGGGACGATGTAAGGGGCACACGGCATTACCAGTGTGTTAGAGAGAGAGAGAGACAATAGTGAGATTGACAATCATAAGTCGGCGTAGATTATTACAGTTAAAATATGGATACTAGAATATACGAATTGCGCGTGCGTCTCTCGAGGGCGGTATCTACCAGACGAATACGAATCTCACGTGCGCCTCTCGAGGACGTTTAACTGTACGTCTGGGTACGTTACTACTGTTTGCGAATGGGGAACGATCTTTTTAACTCTTATAAAATGAGTATGCAGATACACCAAAAAGTGCAAATTGTAAAATGGTATTACCAGGAAAATACCCAACTAATTAGCAAGAAACAAATGAGAACGGTTATAAAAGTTTTTGAAGAGTATGGATGTGTCACTCATACAAAACATTGACCACGTACACAATATCGTCAAACTCAACCCGAAAAAGAAGAAAGAGATATTTTAATCTGTGCTAGTGTGGAAAATAATCCCCTGCTAGATTATCTTGTTACAATTGCATAATAGGGCCACACTTTGACTACTGTGCCACATTGATGTATCTATTCCATCGAAATCAAATAGGACAAATGCAAAAATTACAAAATCGAGGAATGAGTATTATTTTGAGGTGCAACCAATATACCCCTGTTGAGTTTATGTTAAATACCCTACAGTGGCAGCCGATACACAAAAGACTGTACTACTTGAGCATGATTTGTATTTTCAAAATTATGAGTGGAATTCAACCAGCCTATCTTAGCAGATATTTAATTCGAAATAGTAACATTCATTCATATAACAAGAACACGTAATACATTTCACATATCTCGAACTAATTTCAAGAGTGGTATGAATTCGTTGTTCTTTAAAGGTCTTGAAACCTTTAATAAGATACCTGATGAAATAAAAAATGTAAGTTCCTTAAAAGTATTTAAAAAATTATTATTAGAATAAATGAAATTATAATGCATGAGGTACTGTGAAAATTATTTATTTATTCGTTTGTATTTATATTAATTATTTATGTATTTAAAACTATATCTTGTATATTAGCATTCCTAAATAAAGTCTATTACTACAGTCGTCCTCTCAATTAGCCAAGGATTTTGTTGTTGATCCGAAAACTATTCGAAGAGCCATGAAATATTTCCAACAATCAATTTCGTAGAAAGGAATTTTGTGAAGTAGTAATGGAAAAAATACAATAGGACGCAAACTTTTTAAAAAATATTTCGACCCACATACGGTTCACATCATTCATCCGTAATGCGATATTGGTCCAGGACAAACCTACATAAACATTACAATAGTAGAACTCAATATTCCCAAAAGTTAAATGTTTGGCCTGGAATAGTAGGTGAAGATTTAATTGGGCCATTTTTTATTAACGGCAATTTAACGGGACAAAAATATTTGAATATACTGCAAAATCAAATTACTCTTGCCCTTTATCAATTAGGTGCCAACTTCAATGATATTTGATACCAACATGACGGATGTGCATCACATAATTATCGATTAGCAATACATTTTTCAAATACACAATTTCCGAATCGGATAATCTCCACGAATGGTAACATTAGATGGCCTGCTAGATCTCTAGATTTGACACCCAACGATTTCTTTTTCTGGGGTTATGTGAAATCGAGAATTTATGGATTCCAGAACAGGGCCAGTTCTGTGAATAACCTTTTTTGAACAAATTGTACAAGCCTATATGGAAATAACACCTCATATGCTCACACATGTTCGTCAAGAATTTTATAACCACCTCGGTTACTGTTTAGCTCAAAACGCAACATTAGTGTTGCGTGAGTACCGTGGGATCAATACTCGAAACCGATCGTTCGCGGAGGTACACGTTCGTGTTACTCGTTCAATCGAAATAATTCGCTCACATCTAAAGAAGAATAAACTTGGCATCGAGGAATAGGTTTCTATGTGCTATATGATACGTGAATTGAACATAGAAATTATATATAATATGTATTATTTATAATTTCTATGCAATTGAACTGTTTTGTGGCGTGAAACTCAAGACCATAAACATATTTGGATTGAACTTGTTTTAAATGTATTTTTCAGATTTTAAATTTTGTTTTTGTTGTGTTGTGAATATTGCGTTGCGTTTTTCTCGTTAAACATGGACAATAAAAGAAATAAGCCGATGAAGATTGAACACGAGAATAAAATGAGAACCCAGCAGTCTCTTTGCGATTTGTTTTATGCAAAGTACCCAGACATACTTATCAGCCGATCAACAGTCGGTAACATTAAGAACACAATTAGAGAAACTGGTCATAATACTTCACGTCAAATTACAGAGGACAACGGTCGGTATCACGAAAATTACCATCCGTACAAAATTCAGTTACATCAATTACTCAACGATGATGATCCCTATCGTCGTATGCCGTTTTGTGACTTTTTGCAGGATTTGTGTGATCGCAATCCACGCTTTATTAAACAAATTATGTTTTCTGATTAGTCTGCACGGTTCAGTAAATCGTCAAAATTGCATATACTGGAATGAGGATAATCCTCACTGGATGACTGAAGGTCATACTCAACATAATCAGAAAATCAACGTCTGGGCGGGAATAACTAATGACACAATTTTTGGTCCTTAGTTTTTTGAAGAAAATCTTACAGGGGAACGTTATCTGTAATTTCTGCAAACAGAAGTTATACCAGGTTAGGATAGGTTAGGTTTATAATGAGTAGGTCAATGAGGTCCTCCACTGTGACTCGTGATTGTCTATTGTGGCTCATACCTATTCAAATTCCACCAAACAAATTCAGCTTATTAACGAAGCCGATTAATTTGTTTAGTGAATGATATTTCAGGTCCGAGGGCAAGAGAGTGGCCCTGCCAAACATCAGATACCTGATTTACGCCGCGGCGGGGTAGGCACAAATTATATGCTCTGCTGTTTCATCATCTTCCAAACAAAGACGGCAAATCGGATCGTCCGACAGTCCAAGTTTCAGCATATGATGATTCAAACGACAGTGGCCTTGTAGTGATCCCTTAAAAGACATTAAAGACAAAAGGACACTAACTTAGAAATAATACTTAAATTCAGGTTAATATTAATTATAGTATTTAGGGAGCATCGGCCGGCCATAGTCAATGTCATTTATCAAGGAAAGATTGTTTTTGTTATTTTATAAAGAGACATGTATAGTTTACAGACGGAGGTCGGATGTGTAGAAAAACACAACTATGTTTCCTATATAATGGGTGTGAACGAACCAGGATGATATATATATGATTGTTATTAATACTTGGAATAAGTCGTTTTGATATTTATAGTAGTGTATTTTTAAATGTATTAAACTTGAACCCAGTGATTTTATAAATGTGTTATAATTTATTCTGTTCCCGAACACAGGTTGCTAGGTAAGTGGTTTCCTCCATAATAATATGCCTTTATTATAAACGTCGAGTATACGAGGGACCCTTACTAAGTAACCACCACATGGCGACCCTGCAAATTTAATGGTTATTGTAAAATGGTTATGGTAAAATTAATAGTATAATAGTAATCGCCACTACATGGCGATCCTGCGAAGTGAATGGTAATATGGTAATGGAAAAATGGATAGTGAAATGTATATTAATGGTAAATGGTAATAGTAAAATAGTAATCCTCCAGAACAAATGGTTATGGTAAATTATCCTGTAAGTAAATGATAAGTTATGGTACAATTGATGTTATAAGGATAGAACTATATGGTTTTCTACTTAAATTTGGGACCTTGGAGAAAAGAAACAATGGGAGGTTCATCAACCAAACAGGAAGCAAAAGAAACAGGAATTGTCAATAACACTTTCATGGTACAGCAAGATAATGTTGCGATGCACATCATGGTATTACTATACATTATAACAATAGCTTTTATCTGCAAATTCGTTTGGTCAGTATGGAAAACACACCGAAGAGCGTTGAAAAGAGATATCAACAGAAGCAATGCAATAAAGCAGGCAACAGGAACTCTCACCGTATAAATAATTTGTAAGTACACATGCATTCTATTCTTATGAACAAAGTTTTTTTTAAATGTCAATAACGTGGGAAGATTTTGAGAATAAATTACGATTGATTGTAGAAGAAGTTAATAAACAGGGAAAAAGGGTTTTGAAGAAAGAAACTCCTAAAAATCCTGATATACATATAAAAGTAATTAGTAGCATAGTAGGTCTTTACAATAATTTTACTAGGTTAATAGTCAAAAATTGGAAAAATTTAGGTTCAATACAACAGGAGATTATTCAAGTAGGATTAGGGATAAAGCTGAAAGGGCATTTCAAGCGTTAAATTGTATTATAGACATACCCACTTCTATATTTGAGGAAATTAATACGGTTGTATTACAAGCAATAAGCAAGCAGTTGAAAATGGCGACAAGTATGAACGATTTTTTTAATTTTGCGAGTAAAGTTTTACCGAATGGGTTTAACGGCGAAGCAAGTAAATTACAGTCATTCTTAGACTCATTGGATTTACTACAGACAAAACGAATGGTAATGAGGAAAATGCTATCCTATTGATAAAAACGAGATTAACAGGAAAAGCTAGAAGTTTAATCACAACGGAAAACTCCATTGCAGACATCAAAGATAAACTTAAAGCAGGGATAAGAGGAGACAATCCAAGCCTTCTCCTAGCGAAACTTGGTAAAATAAGACAGAACGGAAAGGATGTGACACAGTATGCAACAGAAATAGAGAAACTGGCGGAAATATTACAGGCAGCATACATATCGGAAGGGATGCCTGAACGGCTAGCTGAGAAATATACGAAAGAAGCAACGATTAAGGCAGTAACTATGAATGCCGCAACGGATGCAAGCAAAACGATAATTGCAGCGGGAGGTTTTGAAACAACACAAGAAGTATTATCAAAATTGGTTTCAGTAGAAGGTATAGTAGGACAACAACACGTCTTACATATGAAAGATAACAGGAATTTCTTCAGGAAATCAAACTTTGACTTTAGGAATAACCATCGTAGAGGAATCAACAGAGGATGTTATAATGGTAATCATTCAAGAGGAACATTTAGTCAGTATAATCAAGGAAACAACTAAAGCAGATACGAAAATTTTAATAAATATAAGAAATACAATAATAATGGAAATTACAATAGTCAAGCTAAAAGTAACGTAAGAATATGTGAAATAGAAAATGAAGAAGCAAGAGAGAATCAGAAACAATTGGGGTTTTGAATAAAAAACCAAGTAACGAAAGCAAAATTACAGAAACATATTCAGCATATTATTTAGATTTATCACTTTCTAACTTTATAGAAATTCAGACAAGTCTATCTGATAATATCTACAATTTCATATTAGATACAGGAGCAGACATTTCTTTAATAAAAATTTCGAAAAATTTTCCACATCATTTGATGGAAACAAGGAATAAAATAAATATTAAGGGGATAACTGAAGGCTCAGCTAAAACTTTAGGTCAAATATACATAAACTTCTATATCAATAACATAATATTAAGACACTGTTTTCACGTAGTGGAAGAAAATTTTCCAATATCAACAAATGGACTGATAGGAAGAGACTTCATGACAAAAAATAATTGTGTATTAGATTATTCACAATCAGAATTACATATAAATTGCAAGTCTAACAATCCAGAAACCATACAAATTTTTGGTAATCCAGAATATGATACTTTAGCAATACCACCTAGATGTGAGGTATACAGGCTAATAGAGAATTTCAGAAATTTGAGAAAGGATACAATAGTAGAGCAACAAGAAATAGCACCAGGAGTATTTGTAGCCAGATCCATAATATCAGGGAAAAACCCGTATGTTAGAATTTTAAATACAAATTATGAAAGTATTTCAGTAAAAACTAAGAATATTGAAACTTTAGATTTAGATTTATTCGATATATACACAATTAAGACTGAGAGTAGTAATAGAATGAAAGAATTAAGGAAAGCATTAAATTTAGAAGTACCGGAATATGTAAGAAACGATTTAACGAAACTGTGTGAAAATTACGAGGATATATTCGCTTTGAAGAACGATATACTAACACACAACAACTTCTATGAACAAAAGATATCAGTAAAGGATGATACACCGATATACATAAAAAATTATCGAACACCACATTCACAATCAACAGAATTAAATAGCCAAATAGAAAAACTTATAACACAGGAATAATTGAACCCTCAGTATCAGAATATAATAGTCCAGTATTATTAGTGCCAAAAAAATCGTCGAATCAGGATAAGGCGTGGAGACTTTGTATAGATTTTAGACAGCTAAATAAGATAATAGTCACAGATAAATTTCCTTTACCGCGGATAGATGCAATTTTAGATCAATTAGGGAGAGCAAAATGGTTTTCAGTTTTAGATCTTATGTCAGCCTGCTAGAAGGCCTGTTAGGCACCGTAGATTGTGTCTATTATAGCCTAACATTTGTTTGGATACATTATTCGAAGGATGTATGAAGGCCTTTGAATGAACCAATCTTGGTATATTATGCCAGAAGTCTAAAACTCCTCTTGCAGTCCAGGTATTTAGTGTTTGTTTGGCAACACTTGTTGCGATGCCAATTGTAGGTTCTGGTCCGATAAAGTCATGAGCGGCACCCTCTCTTGCAAGAGAGTCAGCCTTCTCATTACCATCCATACCAGAGTGGCCAGGGATCCAAACCAGCGATACCCTGTTGCGTTCTCCTATCGAGGCGAGTCTTTTTTGGCAGTCTAGAACCAATTTCGACGTTACACGGTACGAGCTAAGTGCTTTCAAGGCCGCTTGGCTGCCCGTGAAATTTTTTATTGATCTATGTGTGTGGTTGGATTGTCCCAAACTCTCCACACATGAAGCAATGGCATACATTTCCGCCTGAAATACGGTTGCATAGAATCCCAGAGAGGTTGAGATTTCTGTCCTAGGTCTTCGCCTGTATACACCCGCACCAGAGCCTGAGGGTGTCTTTGATCCATCAGTGTACCAACAGATGTCTGCTCTTGAGAGCTTGCGGAGGACCCATTCATCTCTATTTGGAAATAGGACGGTATAAGGCAGATTATAGTTTACTGTTGGGGGCATTATATCAGAGGTCATTCCCAGAATACTATGACTTTCGGTGGCCGCTAGCATTCTACTTTGCTCTGTATAAGTCTGTTTTGTGCATTTAGAAATATGCACAATTCTATATGCTGTCCATCTGGCCTCCTTTTCCAGAAGTATATGGAGAGGAGGAAGGTCCAGGAGGATTTACATGGCTGCTGACGGTGTGGTGCTGACAGCACCAGTTATAGCCAAACTAGCCTATCTCTGTATGCCAGAGAACTTTGCTTGGGCCGTTTTCTGTAAAGCTTTTGACCACCAAGCAATGGCTCCATATGTGATCATTGGTCTAACAATCATCACATATATCCAATGGATTTGTTTGGGACCCAAGCTCCAAGATTTTCCGCATATCCTGCGATATGTTCACAAGGAAAGTCTGGCCTTATGGATGATTTTTTCTAAGTGAGCGTTCCAAGTAAGTTTTTTATCTAGGATGATCCCCAAATATTTTACTTCCGCCGCAAATGGAATAACCTCACCATTATAGGAAAGTGGCGGATGGTCCGTCAAATTCCTTCTTCTAGTGAAGGGAACTATTACAGTTTTATCAGGGTTAACAGACATCTGTTCCCTCTGGCACCAACTGTAGACATCGTCCAAAGTCCTTTGGAGGGTATTATGTACAACCCGTCCTGACTTGGTTCTTGCCAGAATGACAAGGTCGTCTGCATACGCTTGCAGTTCTACTCCTCTTCCCACGAGAGTACCAAGCAGGTCATCCATCAGGAGTGACCACAAAAGAGGAGATAACACTCCACCCTGCGGGCAGCCCCTGGAAACCTTAAAGCTGATGGCCTCGTCTTGAATAGATGTAGTGGCTGTTCTATTAGTGAGCATGGCATATATCCAGCCGGTAATCGTTGGTTTAATGCCCTTTTCAGTCAAAGCTGAACCAACGGAAGCTGGTAGTGCATTGTCGAATGCTCCTTCGATGTCGAGAAAAATGGCCACCGCAATCTCCTTATTGTTAAGGGATTGCGTGATTTTCTCAACAAGGTTATGTAATGCTAAATCTGTTGATTTGCCTGTTTGATAAGCGTACTGGTGGATGCTCAGGGGGGAACTGTATAGCAGTCCAGTACTCTTTCAAGTCCTTTAAGCAGGAAAGATGTTAGGCTAATTGGTCTGACCGATTTAGGGTGTGGGTCTGTGCGGCTCACTTTCGGTATATATAGTACCCTAGCCGCCAACCAACTGGGTGGTATATAATTCCACGTCAGACTAGCTCTATACAATTTAATGAGGATGGGTATAAGTAATTCCAGTCCATTTTGTAGCAGAGCTGGAAAGATGCCATCCTCACCGGGAGATTTGAAAGGCTGAAATAACTTTATTGCCCATTCAATCGCCGGTACTGTGATAACGTTCTTGGCGACCTCCCAATCATTCTTTTCTTACCTTATAGTGACTGTTAATCTCTCTTCCACGGAGATGCCATCTCTGAAGTGACTATTTGATTTTTGCAAGTGGGGTCGCATCAACGTCACTAATTCGTCGAAAGATGTGATGCTCATTCTGTAGTAGTTAAAAAACGTTTTAGGATAATCTCACAACCGGTTTGTGTAAAGGATGGACCCTGTACCCCCTTTTTCGCGTCGATTTCTGATTTTGAGCATAAGTTATAGCAACCGTTTCTACCAAATCCATGTTGATTATTGGACTGACGGACTCGGTATGACAAGGTGTATGCTTGTATGTGTGAACGCTATAGCGGTTGTGACCGCGCGGTTGCAACCGCAGCCGCAAATGTGTCGCCGGCCTAAGCATTAGTCAGTTAAGTATGATACTGCTGAATTCATTATTAAAAGGCTTTTCTAATGTGGAATTACAAGACCGACCTTTCAATTTAAAAATATCAACGATTACGTCACCGTGTCAAAACTGGTCACGTCATCATTTTCGGATATTATTAAAAAAATCGGCCTATTTCAGGATTTTTATCTAAAATAAATTGTTTGCTCGTAAGTGTTCACTGTATCGGATTTCAAAAGTTCTAAGGGTCTGACCCAAATACACAGCATTACATTCTGGACATTTAAGTTTATATATAACAGATTTCTTTAAGGCTCGGTTTTATAAGCTCGGGTTACCCCTGCCCCGAGAGTTAACCCGGTGACTGGTGTGCGATACAGCGTTTTATAAAGCAGGGTATGAGTTAACGTTGCCCCGCCATTCGCCTCGAGTTAACTCTAGAGTTTAGCGGTTGTCATGCGCAAAATGCTAAAATTGTGAAGCAATGAAAGGTTATGTCAAAAACATAGAAAATATATATATATATATATATATATATATTTTCGATGGTCAAAAATTATTTTGAAATTTAAAAATTAATAAAGCATATATTATCGAAAACTAATTAGATATATGGACGAAGTGAGATAAATATTTGAAATTTTTTATGACTTCCTAACAGATGATGAAGAAGATATTATTCAAATAGCTGAGGCACCTCGAGAGCCTAGGCCTATTTAGAGATAGAATAGAAACTTTAGACTACTGGAATGATAAAGAATTCATAGCGCGTTTCCGTTTATCTAAACAGTCAACCGAAAATATTATTGGACTAGTGGGTAATCAATTTAGACATATTACAGACCGGTAAGTAGTCATATTATACGTCTATAGTATGTTAGATGTGTATAAATAAAATATCTACCTTATTAACTGAAATATATTTTTTAGAAATCTTGCCCTCAGTCCTTTGACACAAGCCTTAAGGTTTTATGCTACAGCAAGGAACATGCCAGAGAAAACCAAAGTACATAATACAACTAATACTTCTAAGGAAAATTTAATAACGGCCCTCAAAATAGGTATGAAAAGTCAAGGAAATAAATTTACGAGTGTTTAATCGGAAATTTCCATTTTTATTAAGAGCTGAGATAATAAATAATGAAAAATCGGTAGTGAACGCGTTTAAGGGGACATGTTGGAGGATAGCAACGAGCTAGAGCAAGGAGTGAAAGACAGATAAGTCTCATGTTTTCAACTGATTTAATTTTCTCAAAATATCTAACTGTTCAAGAAGATAAACGTAACCGATCTTCAATAACTCCTGCATTAGATATTCAAATTTAAATTCCATTTCCTTTTCTAAGTTTCAAGTCGTCCATTTGGATGTTATCGATTTCTAATATCCGCATTCAGCATAAATAATTTCATTCCTTTTCAAAACTGTATAAATATTGTCGCTAAGTTAAAAGCTAGTTATATCAAAATTTAATTAATGTTAAGTAGGGAATATAATTTTTATTGGTAATGTTTGATATGTTATTGATAAGATAATTTGAATTAATTCATTCCTTTTGTAATAGTATAGAAATATATATGATAAATAAATATATAAATGATAAACTACTGCTGTCCAACTGTCTTTACAGAACGCAATTCAACACCCTCCATTCATAATTAAAAACGAAACATCGGGGACTGGGATACAGAATACTACCAAACCGAATTATCACAGTAGACGAAGTTGGGCACCCAGTACTTAGAGGGCGCAACACTTTCCCCATTTCACTAACAGCTCGACCGATACTAATAACACCGAAACATCTCTAGACACCTACAAGCTCAGTCTTTACGCATAGAAATGATAGGAAAGATTCATCAGTGAATAACCGAGTTAATTTACTATATCCTGGAGCGTGTTGAGCCTGGGATCGTAATTAACACACGGCTTGTCGTCGACCCCTTGAAGCGCGTTAAGCCCAAGGTTAGACACAAGCAAACCCCGTCTAGCCGAAACTCTAGAGCGTGATGAGCCTAGAACGGTAGCCAGCCGTCGTAGCCAAGTCCTAGAGCGTGTTGAGCGCAGGGCTGAAGCCTTCCCGTCTAGCTGAAATCCCGGAACATGTTGAGCCCGAGACGGAAGCGAATTCCCACCACACCGAGATCACGCTGTATGTTGAACGCGGGATCTGGTACCGAATACACCCCGTTTGTTTTAGGCAACCTGAACGAGGGGGTAAAACGAGTATCCCAGGTCGACAAAATTGAGTAAGGTTATATAATAGTACTGATTCATCAATAAATCTTTGCCGTAAAGTCAAAGGGACAAGGTACGACCGATTCAGACCATTTACTACGAGAAGCTTAATAATAAGAGGAGATCTGTAGACAACCTGACCAGGCGACCACCCCCAGGGGAGCCCCACAGAATCAATGAGACCAACAATTGTACATATATTAACTGTATATAGAATTAGTTTTAAGTTGTAAGGATTTTATTGTCAGTCAACTAATCCATCGCAGTCCCAAATTATAATAAAAAATGTATAAAATTACCTTGTGAATATACCCTAAAACGTACACGTCAAACAATAATAAACAGAAGTTACCGTAGAAAATCCCAATGACATGTCTCGAAACCGTGCAAATCCCGGAGAGACATGTATAAGTAGGCGGCGGAAAGTAAATTTCGACAGTTCTCGTCAAGCCTTGGCCATGAGGTCCTAACACCTCAAGTTTTCAAAACGCTTTCACGCTCTGGTCCTGCTGCTCCTCCACCATAGATCGAACTGGGCAAGTTGTTTCACTTAGACAAGTGTCTCATTTAACTTACGCCCAGTTCCCTAGGATGGCAGTAGGAACCACCAGAGCCTAAGCACCAGAAAGTAAATAAAAGTGAACTCAAAAATCAATTAGTGATAGAACTATTTTTATTTAACAAAACAATTCTTTATGAAAAATGCACAACGATAAATACTATATCAACGACTTCTACGACAATCAACCAAACAACGGACAATCTCGCAGCTATTCTAAGTCTCAGGGTGATTATTATTCCAAATATAACTCACCCGATTCACGAACCCAAAACCACCGCTTTTTCAGCAACCAAGTTCTGTAAATAACCTTTGTTTCAGGAACCAACCGAACATTTCATATTTACGGTACGGAAAACTAGTAACTTAAATAACCAAGTTGATATACGGAATGTATACTATATATTCCATATATACCCGGAACTTACCATAATTGGTTTGCGTGTTTCAATCTGATTTTCTTGGTTTGTGCGTTGGTGGGTGACCTCCAAAGATTTACGGAACGATTGTCAAATGTCAATGGTCAGTTGTCATAAAATTTCGAATTTTGTATCAGCCACAAACCTTCTGGGTCCCTATTCTGTAACTCAAGCGAGAGATCGTGCACGACTATTCATTGGTATGAGTACTCTCTCACTCCTCACTCACATAATTCTTAAAACCGTATTCACGATGAATCGGTGACTCCACTACATTTGGCTCAGCGTTGACAAATGAAACGGCCAGTTTTGACCTACTATTTAGTAGTTTAAATTTACTTTAGGTTATATGAGGATAAGAAACGAAGAAATATTTTTAGATTCTGTTGTTGTTCAACGTTGTTATTTGTGGGTGATTTGAGTTGTGTGTATATTTCAGTTTTGTGTATTAGTTATTTACTATATTAAAAAAAGACGATAATAATGTTGTGTAAAGCACAAAAAACATTGTTAATAGAATTTATGAACAATCATCCAGAATTGCGTAATGGAAAATTTACGCCAAATTAAAAACCACAAAAACTAAAGTGTAACTCTTCTCTAAAAATAAATAACAACTAAAAACTAAGTCTGTACTGTGAACTAAACCACTTCTTCAATTAAAATTAAACCTGTTTACTGTTTTAATTACAACCATCCAACAACATACAACATAGAAAACTCGTTGATTATGAGTAATCTTTGATTTTTGAGGTTTAGTTAAAGAACAAAAATAAAACGGTCCTTGTCATCATTTTATTGGCCTCTTATTTATATTTATTTTGTGACTAAAGATATGCGCAAGTCCGTTCTCTTACTCCCCTGCTTTTACCCAGTAGAGTAGGCGCATAGGAGTTTGTGAGCACTCTCCTACCTTAGAGAATACGGATTTATGATATTTAGGAGAGTGGCATGCACAGTAACGTTAAATTGTGAGAGAGAACTCGTGCACGAGCTCTCGCTTGAGTTACAGAATAGGGGGCCTGAGGTGGCACTCTGTAACAAAATTGCGGTAAAGATTCCCTTCTCTTCGCTATTTCGTACTCTGTAACTGAGTTCGTTTCTTACCGTTCTTATCAGAACTTGACCGAAGATGCGATAGCGATAACTTCAAGGGTCTTTCTATTTACAGTCATGTCGTTCTGTCTCATTCTACTCAATGTGTAAGATTTTTCATTTCTGTTCTATGAAAAGAGAAAAGAGGTTATGTTGATGTTGTTATCAATTTTGTAGGGTTAGTTGCGTTTGTATTATTATACCCGGAAAACATATAAAATAGGTAAGCATTTATTTGTAGGAATCTTTAAAACTAAGCTTTAAGGGTGTTAGGTAGCTATCAAAATGTTTTGGGTTAATTGCAACATATCTACCTCTATCGCTTTCAATGGAATAGTTATAGCACAATTATTATTTAAAAACTAATAATTATGTTTAAATACTGCTATTGAAATAATATTATTTTATAAATTACAGAAACATGTCGTCACGAGCCCCAAAAACAAATCAATGGGTAGTGCTTGTTGACTTTTTATTGGAACATCCTGAAATGGTTACAAAATCATTTGTGGGATTGGATGCAAGGCAAAATTATAAAACTTTGTGGGACCAGGCAGCAACTCAATTGAAGAGTATGGGTTTTGGCTCAAAATCCGACAAATGGATAGAAGTGGGTTTAATAACAATCTTTCAGTATTCCTAGTTTCTACCTACATATTTTTAGGCATTCAGCAAGTGGAAAAGCAAGGTCAAAGTAAAGGCTCAAAATATCAGGCTCAATTTGAATAGAACAGGAGGTAATGGCTAATGGGAATTATTGGATGGACTGTAGTCAAAGGAGATAATACTACTGAATTAGGTTTTGTAAGCGTTTTGATACTTATAATTACCTTTTACAAATTTATTAATATTAATCTAACGAAAATAAACTTTTTTAGGGACAAAATAATGCAGTAAATGAGCAACAATTTGAAGTTCCTTCTTGTAACCGCTACCTGAGCTTGTTTATATAAAGAACCCCCAAAATATATCAAGTTTTCTCATTCCTTCCACACCTTTATCATCTCCTACAATATCGGTGGAAATCGAAAATAAAAACACCACTACAGACATCTCGACCACTCCCTCAACATCATCAGGAACAATTTTTATAGAAACAGAACCTATTCCTGTTGAAAAAGAAAATAAAAAACGAAAATTATTAACAAAAAATGAACTTGGGAATAAAATTAAAGCAAAAAGAGTGTCTAATAGAAAGGGTGATGAGATAACCCTATTAAGAATGCACCAAGAAAATATGGTAATTTTGAGGGAAATTAGTGCAAATATTTCAAGAGTAGCAGAAGCAATTCTTCAAAAAGTTAATGTTTGTCCTCGGTGGAGCTCATTGACATCATAGGAATCCTAAAGTTTTTTTACTCAACTAGTATGTGATTTTGAGTTGACTATTTATTTATATAAGAATTATGTTCCTTTTTATCACCAAATATTATAGTTATTTTTTAGTTATTGATTATTTTTGTAGTTTTAAGTTTTTATATTTTTTACATTGGTAATATAAAGATGTTTATTTAATGATCATATTGCCAATTTAGTAATTTTTGGAATAAGTACCCATATGTTGTATAATTATGAAATATTTTTAATTTGAGTTTTTGAAAATATTTCAAAATGTAAAATTATAAACAATTTTCAACGAATGTTCATACTATGTAAATCTGGGTACGGTAATTACGTACAACTAGATAAAGGTTAGGAAAAAGACATAATACTAACTATTCATCAAAAATATTAACTTTAATCATACATATTTTAGAAGTATCTATTTACAATATTCTGCCTTGTTTGTCACCTTCGTTTAGAACTGGGTTGTTGTTGTCGTTGTTGTAGTTTTCTCTCTCCTAAGAGGCACCTAAAAACCATTTTGAGGCGTCCATTGCAGCGTTCAATTATGCTTCTGGTAATTTTGTGTGCATGGTTATAACGTCCCTCAGGGGTGTTTGGTTCTGGATTATCGAAAGGGGTAAGTAACCAAGGTTCCAATGGATATCCTGAATCACCAAGTAACCATTGATTTCTTCTGCCTAAAAAATTATTTTTTTAAATCTTGTTAAATTGTAACAGAGAATTGTTTTACTCACCTCTGTTATAATCTACACTCAAGGTGTGCTTCACTTGTGAAGCTCTCCAAATAAAAGCATCATTTACAGAACCAGGATACCGTGCATTTATGTTCAGGATTTGCAAATCATCACTACAAACAATTTGAACATTTTTGGAATGATACCCCTTACGATTAATATAATTGTGCTCTTCATGTGCTGGAGCCAATATTGCAATATGTGTACAATCAATGCAACCAATTATACCTGGAAAACCTGCTTTTTCCACGAACCCTCTTTTTATACCATTTTTAGACTGTTCGTCAAAAGGATATTTGATCCATGCTGGTCCCAAATATGTACCAATGCAATTAGCAACCTCATGAATGCAACGACTTACTGCTTGTTGACTTGAGGATAATAAGAACTCTTCTCCAATGCCTGAAACCAAATAAAAATTATGATTAAGTTCACAATTATTATAATGTTATACCACAAAGACTACTAATATTTTAATATATCTGTAAGTACACAACTATTATAATATCAACAAGCATTATACACTAGCTTAATATATCTACCTACCTCTTTGATAATTGCAAAAAAGCGTAGGGCAGTCAAAATTCGTGTTTGACGGGTGATTCTTGTGCTTCTTTGCTCATGCCCAGCAAACACAAATGTATATGTTACATAAAAATATATAACAGGGGAGGAACGATTTTTTTATAAAACGTTTATATATTTTTTATGTAGTATTTATGTAACAAAATCTTTATAAATTTTGTTATATATTCTCAATATTTATATTATAAAATGTTTTATATATTGGATATATCTAATTTTATATGTATTCAAGATGTAAATTGTGCTACATAAATATGAATATATATTTATTACGTAAAATTTGTTACATAAAATATTTTATATGTTTCATATGTATTTCTTACTAACCTCGTCTAGTGTCTTTATAAAGAAAAAGAAGAAAGCTCATCAATATTCTAACCTTTAAATTGTCACGAGTGGATCTACCCACATACCTGCAAGTATAATAATAACGTTTTAAAAGGTTTTTCTTTAGGTTTGTCTGTGTGTTTGTTTTTAGTTTTGTTTGTAGAGGAATGGAGAACACATCATGTAAGTGTTAATATTATTATTATTGTGGTGTATTCTCGCTTATGGTGGTCTCTTCGTATTCATCGGCGGTCTGCAAGATGAGTACTGACTATTGTACATTTAAAAATTTACGAACAATCCGGCAAGTGTTAAGTATCACAGATTTCTGCATATCAGCTATTAATGCTGATTGCAGACCGAGGGTTGTTAAATTATTTTTAAGGGAGTTGGGTACTATTCCAGTTGTACTGATAATTAATGGAAGGATTATTACACTGTCTTGTTTCCACTGTTGCTTAATCTGGAAGGCCAGGTCTGCGTATTTAGTTAACTTAGTTTGAAAAGTTTCATTAATATTGTTGGAGTTAGGGACTGCGACATCAATAATATATGTAATTTTTCGTGATTTGTCAAGGAGAATAACATCAGGACGGTTTGCCACCACTGTTCTGTCCGTTAGTACCGTTCTGTCCTAATATAGACGGAAGCTCTCATTCTCTAAGACATTTTCAGGTGTATAGTGATAATACGGTACCGGGTCTTTTGAGAGTTTGTTGATAGATGCTAGTTTCAGGTGAACAATTTTGGCCACACAGTTGTGGCGGTGTAGGTATTCAGAGTGTGCTAGGCTTGTATATCCTCCAATGATGTGCTGGATTGTCTCAGATGTTTGAACACATTTTCTGCATTTATCATCCGTTAAACTTGGGTCTTTCGCTATATATTTAAGATAATTTTTTGTGGCAATGACCTGGTCCTGTATGCCTATAATGAAGCCTTCTGTTTCAGGGAATAAAGTGCCACGACTTAGCCACAGATTTGAAGCTTCCGTATCTATCCCCTCATTATACAGATCATGTGGATGTCTTCCATGCAGCGCTTTCCTTTTCCATGTATCCGTTTTAAGATTCACTTGCTCCCTCTGTGTAGCAATTTGTGGATGAGCTGAACTTAAATCCAGTGGGGTATAACCTTTATCTGCCAGACATACAGCTCTGTGCAATGGAGACTCCTGCTGTGTTTGGATAAAATATTTTTGCAATCCTGCACATTGTTTTTGATAAAGATAGTTGATATCAAGTAAACCCCTTCCACCTTGATTTCTTGGTATTGTAAGCCTTTCAATAGCTGCCCTAGAGTGATGTGCACGGTATTGAGTTAAGGTAGTTATAGTTTTTCGCTCGATATCCTCTATTTCTGTCCCAGTCCATTTAATAATTCCGAATGTGTAGGTTAGGATGGGGATAGCATAGGTGTTAACTGCCCTTGTTGTATTTTTTGCATTTAGTTTTGTTTTCAGTATTGCCCTCAACCGTCTTATATACGCTTCCCGAATCTGGTTCTTCACAAACTTATGCTCTGTACGGACTGACTGTTGCATACCCAGATATTTATAGGTTTCTCCTTCTTGCATTGCTTCTAAAGTGTTACCATCGTTAAGATCGAATGCGTGTGTACTATGCTTTCCTTTTATCAGCGTCTGAGTTCTACACTTTTTGAGCCCAGACTCCATTAGGATGTCTTGGGAAAAGATTTATTATTATTATTATTATTATTATTATTCCTTTCAACAGGCAAGGGGCATCGCCGATGAAGCCATTCATTGACGTTTACAAAAGATTATTTAACAAATGTATTCAACAGGTTAACTATATTAAAATATACAATTAAGTAAACAATTACAAATTACATTATACCTATCTCACTAAAGTAATTTTCAGTAGTAATATAACAAGAGAGTGAGAATAAATTGAAAATAATTTGACAGATTTTTTGAAAACTTGTTGCCAGGCAATAGTCACGAGAGCCCGCAGGGCTCGAGTGGCTATTGCCAAATGGCAACAAGTTTGAACAAAATCTGTCAAATTATTTTCTAATTTATGGAACTCTCGAGTTATATTTGACTAGATTATTTTTTGATTCACAAATTTTTACAATAAAAAAGATCAATAAATTGTCTCCATATAGACTAATTACTTATAAGAGTATGTTTCGAAGTAGTTTCTAAAATCTTTTTTGTTATTTCTGCATCAGAAAAGGTGCTAAACCGATGATTTTCACCCATTTTATATATAACGTTGACACAATTAGATAATTATTTTGACAACTATCTGACACTTGCTAGACAAATAAAAGCAACAGTGATTATTCCCGAGAATAATCACAAGAGCTTTATTCCCACTATAATAATGACATTATTGGTTGAAACTTACCCTTGTGTCAAATAAAGAAGCATTTCATTGGTTTTAAGAAACGTCAAAAAATAATCAAGATAATATTTTCGTTTTAACTTACAACTTAGACATGATTCAACAGTAATTCCCTCTATAGGGAGTCGTTAATCCGAAACAAATACCGCCGCCCAGGTACGCACTTAGGGCTCAAGTAGATTTTGTAATAGTATCAAATAAAATACACATCTTTAATCCTCTGACCACATGTAGTAAGCCAAGACAAAATATCTTGAAATGGATTAATTAACACTACTTAGATTAATATAAATTATGAATTTTAGGCAAAATAACTGTTTAAAACGAATAAAATTGAAAGACTTATGTGATTTATCAATAAGACAGAAAAACGATACGTAGTACAATCTTACAATGGTGACGGTGAACCAGAAATACATAATTTAGAGACATCTCACTCATGGTTAGGACATAGAAATAACTACAAAATAAGGAATTTAAACTCAATTAAGTTATTTCAAGGTATTGTTACTATATGATTTATTTATTTAATATAAATAATATATACTCATATTTTTAGAAACGTTGCTGAAACAGTTTAAATATGACATGCACTGATATTGATCAAATCACCTTGGTGTGGATAAGGCTAAGTAAAGAGACTCCAGAGGGAAAAGAAGGGCGAAACTGTATCCCTTCTAAACAATGGATAATATCTCTCAATATTGCCAACTCGCTTACGAGTGGACCTCGAAAAATCTTCTAAGAGAATGTTTTCCATGTATAATTGTTTTGTTTTTGAATATTTATTTGTTTTGCATTTTTTCTTTATATCTTATTATCATTTAGTATTTGAATATTTTTAGTTTTGCAATATTTTCGTTAATAGGTGTTTTGTTTTCAGTTTCTCTTTTTTATGTTAATAAAATAAATGTACTTATATGAATTTTGTTTCGGAGAATGAAAAATGTTTTCGTTACAATATGAAAGGTTACAAATTATATGTAAAATAGTATGATGCAAGCAAATCGCCCAAAACTGGTATTCTTACCTGAAGGTCTCGGATGATCTTCTGCGGGGTTGCAACCCTTCTTGGAAGCGATAATGTGGACTGTAGCACGGGTTTAATGGGTTTTATTAAATTTCCTGGCACTAGCGCGTTTAATATTAATTACTATGAACTGTTCACTTCGACAACTGTTCTGCTTCTCCCTTCTTTGCTTGGAGAACTGGGTTTTTAAATTTAACATAATGTGTGTATACCGTATGTCCGCTAGGTGAAAAATACTACCAACGATTTGCTTGAGATTTTAACATTTACATTTTATTATTAAATAACCTTACATATTAAATATAGATCATAACCAATTAAAATAAAATTAAAGAATACTTAACATACCCCCCACTAAAATACATAGTATTTTAACTAACTTATTTAGAACATGTTGGTAAAGGACATAACTTTACCGTTGGTCTTTGAAGAAGACCCTGAGTGGTTCTGACATTAGCAACTCTTGCAATACCATCGGAACCCGGAAATAACTTGACAATTCTTCCCAATTTCCAATTTAAAGATGGGACATTGTCATCTTTAATAATAACTAGGTCGTTAAGTTTGAGTGGAATTTGTTGATTTAGCCATTTATTTCGTTGTTGGAGTGTATTTAAATATTCACTATGCCACCGTTTCCACACATCTTGCTGTAGTCTTTGTATAAGCTGCCATCGATCCAACTGATTCATATTTAAATAGGAGAGATCCGGATCGGCAACTGCCGTTGGCGGCTCTAACATAAGAAAATGACTTGGGGTTAACACGGATAAATCATGGGGTCTGAACTTGAAGAATAAAGCGGCCTGGAATTGAGAATAGCTTCAATCTGAGTTAATAGGGTGTAAAACTCTTCAAAAGTTAAAACTTGAGAGCCAACAACTCGAAAAATATGAGTTTTAACAGACTTTATGCCCGCTTCACTAAGACCGTTAAAATGTGGACCGGACGGAGGAGAAAATTAAAATTTTATTTTTCCTGATCCACAAGCCTTTTGCATATATTCATGAAGAATGCGAGAAGCCCCCACAAAGTTGGTTGCATTATCACAAAAAATAAGGGTGCATCTGCCTCGACGGGCAACAAACCGACGCAAAGCAGCAATAAATGCATCCGAAGAGAGACTCGATACTAACTCCAAGTGTACGGCTTTTGTGGCGAAACACACAAAGATACAAATATAGGCCTTTCGTGACTTAATTCCACGTCCTTTAAGGAGAGTGACTAAGAAGGGACCTCAATAATCAGTACCTACACAAGAAAATGGTTTAATTTGGTTGACACGGGTAGGAGGTAAGTTTCTCATGAAAGGTTCCGAATTGCGCGTTTGGAAGAGAGAATCCAGAAATTCTGAGCAATTAGGAAATGTAAGTGCTGTAAACCTGGATGAAAATATGTTTTATGAACGGACTCAATTATTAAATCTGTCAAACGATGTTGACGGGGTAGAATTGCTGGAAATTTTGTATCATAAGACAATCCTGAGAACTTCAAGCGTCCCCCCCCTCAAAACACCCTCGCTGTCCAGAAAAGGGCTCAACTTTCTAAAAGGTTTTGATAAGATGGTGCCTGCTTCCAAATTTTCAATTTCTTGTGCGAAAAACATATGTTGCACTCGTTTAGTGAGAACCATTAAAGCTTTGTGGAGCTCTGAGTCAGTAAAATAATCCAATGATTCATTCTGAAGATTTCTTAAATTGTTTACAAAGCGTAGCGCATACGCAATAATTCGTTGAATTTTACTCAAGGATGAGTATTTGTCCAATAGAAGATCTAATGTGTCCAAAGACATAAGTGTTACAAGAACTGAGGGTTTTTCTTCCGGACAGGAAACTGGAGAAAATTTAGGATTGGGCCATAGGGGCTTTGGAGACATTAACCAAGGAGGTCCCTCAAACCACAACGGATGATTAAGAATTTGACTGAGCAGAAGATCACGAGAGGCACAATCGGCTGGATTATCGGAGCTTTCAACAAAATACCAACGGTCAGGGGAAACCTTTTCTTGTATGTGAGCTACACGATGACCGACGAAAGTTTTCCAGCGGGAAGCGGGTGATTTAATCCATGATAGGGTTACCATTGAATCAGACCAAGCAAAAATTTCACTAATTTGGAGGTTATCTCGGAATGCGTTAAGGACAAATTCTAATAAATTGGAGAGTAGAACAGTTCCAGTCGGGGAATGAAAGAGTTTTAAGTGGGGCCACTCTAGATTTAGCGGCAATTAGGCAGATTTTGGAGGCGTTATTCTCTGAAGTAAATTTAAAATATATTGCACTGGAGTACCTTTTCTCTGAACTATCTGGAAAGCCACGCAGTTCACAAGAAATATATTTATTAGGTAAGCAGCGAGGAATATTAATATGTGAGAGGAGCGGAAGTTCAGTTTTATACTGATTCCATTTGTCGACTATGTCCGAAGGGGGTATTTGATCCCAATCTAAACCCAAACTCCAAAGTCGTTGTAAGAGATATTTAGCTAGGAAGGAGAGTGGAGCTAAGAACCCAAAGGGGTCATACATTCGTGCAACTTCTGAGAGTATTATGCGTTTAGAACAGAATCTGTCAAGGGGTTGAATATCATAAGAGAAAACATCTAAGAAGTTATTCCACCGCAATCCTAAAACTTTTACCACAAGGTCATGGGTATCAAAAGAAGACAAGGAGTGTTGGCAAACCTCAGCAGGGAGACTCTTCATTAACTGGGGATTATGACATTCCCATTTTCGAAGAAGAAAACCTCCTCTTTCCAGCATGGAAATTAATTCTGATTGAAGAAGTTTGGCTTCCTGTAGAGTTGAGGCACCTGTGATAATATCGTAAATATAGATATCAGAGGATAAACATTTTGCAGCTCGAGGAAAATTTTCCCTTTCCTCTTGTACTAACTGCTGAATTGTACGAAGGGCCAGGAAAGGAGCGGACGATACTCCATAAGTAACAGTAGTAAGCTTAAAATCCTGAACGGGATCTTCCGGAGCGAAGCGCCAAAGAATTCTTTGGTAATTCTGGTGCTCCTCGACTATTGATATTTGCCTATACATTTGCTTAATATCAGCAATAAAAGTAGAGGGATGAAGTCGGAATCGCAATAAAATTTCAATTATATCCTTTTGCAACTTTTGCCATATGAAAAGAGTGTCGTTCAGCGAAAAACCTGCAGGAGATTTGCAGGAAGCATCAAATACAACCCTGAGCTTGGTTGTAGCACTATTAGGATTTATTACATAATGATGTGGGATATAATAGATTTTGTCGAATCAAGAAGTAGGAGAGGTCTCAACCATGTGACCATTGGAAAGGTAATCTTTCATAAAGCTGGGAGTTTTTCGAAAGACGGGTTTCCATATTTTTCAATCTCTTTAGAGCAGATATTCTGGTATCTCCAAAAAATGGATCCACGGTTTTGAAAGGAAGAGTAGCACTGAAACGACCCGTAGATATTCTTTTATGAGTTTTTTGGAATATCATTTGACATTTTTTATCATCATCAGAAATAGGTAAAGACCGAGGAATACTTTCAAGTTCCCAAAATTTTTGAAGGGTATTGTCGAGGGATGTAAGACATGATGAAAGAAATGAGTGTGAGATTAATGGTTTATTAGCGGTATTTATTTTCCCCATTAAAATCCAACCAAATTGAGTGTTAACAGCAATCGGTTCCCCTTTTGCTGTTTGAACTTTGTCAGGTTTAAAGATTTTTGCAAATATATCGGATTCCAGTAACATATCTATAGGAGATGAAATGTTAAACATCTTATCAGCCAATTCCAACTTAGAAATACAGGGAAATGTATCGACTGAAAATGATTGGACGGGCATATTGTTACAGATTGTTGACACTATTTGAGCATCCAAATTGAATAAGGGAGTTGACTTATTCAAAGGTTTTAAAATACAACTTAGAGACTTGTTAGAGAAAGTTCCAATATCTTCGACTCCTCCTATTTGCATAGGAGTGTTACATCTGGGCAGACCCAATCTGCTGGCACATTTATCAGTAATTAAAGAAACTTGACTACAGCTATCAATTAAAACTCTAACCTGTTGATAGTTTCCACGGCAATCCAGTACCTCAACCCGGGCAGTAGGAAGTAAATTAGTAGAACGTACTGACGTGTGTAAGACAGAGGCGATTTTAGGATCAATAGGATCTAAACTAGAAATCTGAGTTGAATTGGAAGAAGAGGGAGCATCTATAGCAGTCATATTGCTATTTACTAAAGGTTGTTGATCGAAATGTAAAAGAGTGTGATGTCTTTTATTGCAAATTCTACAACCACCATTAGAAGTACAATTCTTCGAAGTATGTTTGGTACCTAAACAATTAGTACACCACTTGTATCGTTTGGATATCTCATATCTTTCCTTTGGGTGCTTGGCACAAAAATCAGGACACTTATAAATCGAGTGATTATTTTTACAAATCACACATTTAGTTAGATCTGCAACATTAGCAAGATATGCAGAATTGTACAGTTTAACATTTTTTATTTGATATTTACTTGAGTTATTTCTCTTAGGAGGTTGGATTAAAACAACTGAATCGTAAGCATCTCATTTCTTTTCAAGAAATTTATATAAATCATCATATTTGGGAATTTCAGACGCAAAAGTGGCATTTTCTTGTTCGAATCGCTGTAATGTTTCCGAATAATTTTTTTTTGCTTAAAAGGTGAAATAGTACAAAATCTCACTCTCGGACCGTTAACCCCACATTTTTTAGAGCTTCCAAGTTATCAAAAAAAAGTGCCAAAAGCTGTCTAAAATATTTTGGGTTCTCCGAAGTTAATTTTTGAGAATTATATACCTGTTGCCAATAAAATATGGCTAACGCACGCGTATTTTGATAATGCTCAATCAATTTACTAAAAGCTAAGTCATAATTAGCTTCTGTAATTTTAATATTTTTAATGAGAATTAAAGCGTCGTCAGAGAGAGGACATTAAATATCTAAATTTTTCAATTTTTGTGAGAGATTCATTAGTATCTATAAGAGACTTGAAAAGATCAAATATGTTGGCCAAAATTTTAAATCTCCTGAAAAAACCGGTATATTCAATTTTGGCAGCTTTACATTTGAACCATTGTTCTTGGAATGCAAGGTAGAGTTGGTATCAAACAAATCAGAATAAACACTCATTATATGAAAATATTTATTATCTACTTCCTGTCTGAGCAATGTTTCAAAATTCAGATCTGCCTCCTCATTTGCAGCGAGAGCAGTAATAATTGTAGAATGCTGAAGGTTAAAGTCACTGTAAAATGTTTTTAATTCAGCATATCTAGCTTTAAAATGGTTATGAGCACTTTGATCCCCCTCTGCCTGTATGGCAAGATCATGCAGTATCGAAATTCTATCAGAGGCCGAGTCTCTAAGAGCTTTTGCTTGACGTAATCTAGCCGCCATTGTGATACAATAATAAGAGTGATCAGATTCTAATGCCAAACCTTTTACCTATATAAAACTTACGAACACAAAAATAATGAATTTCAATTGATAAATATATTATATAGGTACATACAGATTAAAGTTATACAACTCAAGCTAAATACCCGATTTGAGAAATTAAATTAACGTGTCTAATGAATATTCCACTCAATCTTCATACTACCTAATAATCTGAGACAACTAAATTATAAGACCAATACCAATAGGTATGTATCTAATAAGTGAATAGAGAGATAAGATTCAATCTTCAATTCAATAATTATTTTTTATTGAGTAACTAGAGTTGAATCCAATAAATTATAAATATTTAGTACACTTGAGAATGGAGCTATTTAAAGAGCATACATGGGACAAACTGTATTAATAAAGTAAACTTATTTTTATTTAAACTAAATATATTATGTTTAAATAGTCAAATTTCGGAGAAAGTAAAAACTACTAATTATCGAGAATGCTATGCTTATAATGCCAGTTAACCTTGAAACTTATAAAAAGTTGATTTAAAATTTATGTTTTCAAATTTCACAATACCAAGTTTGAAAATTAATATCCCGGGAGAAGTGACCAAAAAATGTTTCGGAGAATGACAAATGTTTTCGTTACATTATGAAAGGTTACAAATTATATGTAAAAAAGTATGATGCAAGCAAATCGCCCAAAACTGGTATTCTTACCTGAAGGTCTCGGATGATCTTCTGCGGGGTTGCAACCCTTCTTGGAAGCGATAATGTGGACTGTAGCACGGGTTTAATGGGTTTTATTAAATTTCCTGGCACTAGCGCGTTTAATATTAATTACTATCAACTGTTCACTTCGACAACTGTTCTGCTTCTCCTTTCTTTGCTTGGAGAACTGGGTTTTTAAATTTAACATAATGTGTGTATACCGTATGTCCGCTAGGTGAAAAATACCACCAACGATTTGCAGAGATTTTAACATTTACATTTTATTATTAAATAACCTTACATATTAAATATAGATCATAACCAATTAAAATAAAATTAATGAATACTTAACAAATTTATTTGCTGGTTTTTTAGTAACTAAGCACCAGCTACTAAATTCCAAATATAGATAAATACCATTTACAATATATAAATATTAAATTGTATTAAGTTGCTTTAAGATTGAAATAATAATAAGGTAGGTATTGAATAATATAGTAACAATAGTTCCTTAATCTTTTGGCCATCGACACTACTAAAAATATTGTATTTCATTTCATCTATGAAAAATAATGTTTCAACAGATTTTTCTGAATTTATTATAAATTAAGAATTTCGCTGCATTTTTTCATAGATCAAATGAAATAAAATATTTTAGGTAAGCGATGAGGCAAAAGAAAAATTAGGTAACTTTTGTTACATCTATATTATGTAATATTTAATACATAAATATTCTCATATATATAACATATAGTAATTTGGAAATATTTGAGACATAATTTATAATACGTATTTCTCATAGCATTAATGTTCTCTAGCTGTGCCGGCCTTTGTCAGTATTCAATACATAAATATTATCTAGTTGTGACTTCAGTTTTATATAACTGTGACTTTTATATTTCAAAAAATATGTAACATATATGTATTCAATATGTTTTTGTGTTTGCTGGGTGATCCATATGAGGGACTAGCTGGGTAAATAAATAAGCCACTAGGTCTTTATTTAGACGAAAAAGTTCAATGAAACGTCTATCGGGTAGACTGAATGGATCACTCTCATCTCGCAATACTCTTTTTCTTACTCTATTTTCATGCATTCTTGCAATGTTTTCTACTTCATTTACAAGAAATCTTTGTACTGGCAACATTTTTAACAAAACCCGATAAATTGACAACACAGAATGTCACTTTGCCACAGCTATTAACAATAATCCCTAAACAATACTTAATATTATTAATTATGCACTAAGCAAATAGATAAATCCTAAAGCTAACCAAATCTCATAGATAATTGCACAAATCTCTTCTTCTTTCTTATTGTTATCATGAAATAGTCAAATTAGTATAATGTTTTCTGAAGTATTAGTAGATTATTCTCTATCCGATTGACGATCACGAAACTTGTCGAATTATAGCCGAGGCGAAAGAGATTCGCTTAAAGAGTACCGTTAATCAAGTATAACGATTCTTTTCGTTTGCTTATTCTTTATCTCTTTCCTTAAAATACAAATTACAGAGTGGCAACTCTGGTATCAGCCTCAGATAAATAAATAAGTGCTTCTTTTTTATTCCATTGTTCGTATATTCTATCAAGACCCATTCTTTTAGAAGAAATTGACGAGGCAGCTGTGTATTTATTTTTAAACATGGTAGATGGCACATCATTATTTGTTCTCCTACAATTAGATCCATTATCCGTAATCTCTTTTTGCAATGCCCACAAGAAAAAGTTTCGTCACCCTAGAAAACAAAATGAAAATATTTTGCAAATACTTTTTCGGTTATTTTTATAACAGTTTTGTACTTACTGCATCCATCTCTGAAATAAAGTCCGTGTAGAAAGGTTATCTATGTATATACGAAAACAACCTACTCGAATCGTTGGTTGTACAGGGCTGCGATTTTCGAAATGAATCGACGGTTATCGTATACGACTAACCGCATGTGACGGCCGCAACGAATGATTTATAAATGTTGTATTTTGGACTTACGATCGATCGCGAATGCTAAATTTTGAACGTGGCAACATAGTAAATATCAAAAATATAATCTTTAATTTTATTTGTGTTGAAATGAAATGCATAGCGGTTTGATAGTGGTTGATGGTTATTTGATAAAGTGGACTATTGTTGATGTCTTGGGTGTTACTGTCGTGTTATAATAATTCAGAGAATAGGTATAAATTAAGTTTTATCCAAAAATGTCAGGAATGAGAGAAGAAGAAGAACGATTATGTTCAGCAACACCCACATTTACACAGTGGCAAATGTTCAAAAGATTTTTTATAAAGACACAGAAAAACATTAGCTGGAAATAACTAGCATATTAAATGGAATTCCTGGATCATAAAAATTCATTATAGTACCTATGGAGCACTTATTATAATATAAACAAAAACTAAGGATAAAAATTATTCATGACAAAAATAGTCTCACACCGACAAATACAAATCATATAAAATTACCGTCGTATACGACAGCAAACATCGGCTACCTTAGATCAACCGATGTCATATCGTATACGATAGATTGTGTCGTACACGGAGATTCGAAAATACATGTTCTTTGAATTTCGTGCGAAAGAGCATGCGACGGCGCATCGCACAAGCTCGAAAATCCCACCCCTGGGTGACATATAAATGACCGATTTTTCAGGAAATCGCGTTCCATAAATCGAACATATTTCAGCGGGTGTGTATTTACGGAATACAAAAATTGGAACCAAAGCAACCGAGGTGATTTACGGAATATACTAGCTGTGCTCTTTTTTATGGGATTTGCTCGAGCAGATCAGTTGCTCTGTTCACTTAAATGTTTTTGCGTATTCTTTTTAAGCGCTCGTTTTGAACAGAGCTGAACTATCGCTTCCCCCCTTGCCCCTAACTCCACTACCTCTAGAGGGGGCTCGGTTCCGATTACTTGCCCCGTTTAGTTAATCATAACCTCAAACTATAACCCCAAATCGGTTCCGGTGCACTTCGCGACCCTCCGAATTTTATGTTAATTCTAATTTTGTTTGATAGCTTACCTTAAATAAAGCAGATTAGAACAAAAATTTCGCTGGATCATTCAGTAATTACTTTAAAAATCACGAATTTAGTTCGAAAAATGGTACTTTTTCAACACTAGTTAATGCTATTTTACGATAAATATTTTCACTTCAAATTGTGAAGGTTATTATCTTGAACTAAATATAAGTCTGTTTCACAAAAAAAACCGGAAGAAAATACTTAAATTTTGCCAAATTTTAAATATATTCATATGCATAATTATTTTCACTTGACACTTATAGGTTATAAATTAGACACTGACGTCTTGTGTCTAGACAGCCAGGGTCACAAATTAGGATATTTTTCTGTCATCATATGAGTTTTAGCAGCGTTGTCAAGCGGTCTTTATTTTCTTTCAGTTGAATTAATTTTGTGTTGTAATAGATATATGAATATATTATAAAAATATGAAAGTATTTGCATGTGTACTTAATAATGAAATTTGAAATAATAAATATCCTTAGAATGTACTGTTCATCTTACATTTGATTTATACGTTACATTAAATGAAAGAAATCAAAACAAACTTTTTTGCTGGACCACAGAATCAACAATAACTAACAGAATATAAATCTCTCATGGCGATTTTCATACATTATCGATTTGTTTTGAAAGGTTTATAGGCAAATTCGTCGATAATCTATTCTTGTGCACGATTGCAGCCACGATCGATATAGTATGTTTGTATCGTGGGTTGCAACTATAGTAATCTACGCCTGCGCTTAAGTAACGTCGACATTCCGCGAACTTTTTAAATATTCAATAAATTATTCCTTTCCCTTTAACGCAGTACGCGGAACGATGCCTACGTTACTTCTAAATGCACTTTCCTTCGTTTATGGTCATTATAAAAGTGTTATTATATTGTTGAGTTCATTATTGGGATAGGATTGGATATTAGTAATCGCAAGTGAAAAAAAATGATAGTATTATGATAATATTTTGACGGTGGTCAAAATGGAAGTCAAAAACGTTTTCCAACTAAATTCGATTATTAATTTAAACGATGAGGGATTGTTAATTAGGCTCCAAAATGTGAACTTGTTACCGCGGAATATAAGATGTGCCCGAACTGCGAAACGTTGAACCGGCGCACTCGCTTCGCTAGCGTTATCAATCTGCTTTAGTATTTCAAGCGGAAATCCAATCTTCAATAGTTCAAATGATTATCCACATTATTATGTAATGATACGTGCTCAAATAGGTATACTATCAGGAATACATACACAATTTGCAAATGAAAAGATTGAGTGAACAGCTATGGACATATTGTGAAAGATGCGCGCCGGTTCGACGTTTCGCAATTCGCGCGCGCGAATTGCGAAACGTCGAACCGACGCGCTCGCTTCGCTCGCGATATCAATCTGCTTTAATATTTCAAACGGAAATGCAATCTTCAATCATTCAAATGATTATCCACATTATTATGAAATATTTCGTGCCCAAATAGGAATACTATCAGGAATACATACACAATTTGCAAATGGAAAAATTGAGTGAACATCTATGGATAGATTGTGAAAAATGAGCGCAAATGGAAAATTCAATAGATTGTGCAATTCGCGCATAACTGATTTCAGTTGAACTAAAGTTGACCGGTATCGATTCCATGTAGGGTTACTTTAATTGTTTACATTTTTTAAGTGGGGACGGTCACATCTTGCAAATCGATGAATCCTTGCTGACCAAACGAAAATATAATAGGGGGCGCATGATTCCAGAGCAGTGGGTGCTATGATGTCACGGATAAACGTGTCTATGTAGTATTTGTTCCCAACCGAACAGCCACTACTCTGGAATCAATAATTTCTCATCAAGTATTGCCGGGTACTGAAATATGGACTGACTGTTGGAGGGGATATAGTGGCCTCAAAAATCTGGGAGGTGCATCCCCTTAGATACATAAGGAAGTTAACCATTCCAGAAACTTTGTGGATCCGGTAACGGGAGTGTGCAAGAACCATATTGAAGGCCACTGGTCGTCCATTAAACAATATTTGAGGCGTCCGGGGTGATGTCCTCAAGATTTTTATCGGAATAAGTGGATCAGTTTATGTGGTGGCAAGTGTTTGGTCCCCCTCCTAGTGCGAGATTCAATAATATTATCCAACAAATTTCGGCGCGTTATCCTGTGTAGTTTATAGTTGGGATTTAGTTAAGTTAGTTTAAATATTCATAAGTAGATAAGTAGGTTAGATTGGGTTGACCGAATTCACATTTTTAAAAACATATCAGATACAGAGTTCGGACAGATTGGTGGTAGGTTTTAGCAGGTAGGCGATCGTCCATGGCTCTTTAGAATCACGTTTCCTTGTCCCATTAAGGGTTGAAGATGAAAACATGGTTGGTGGAATCCAGCAACTTGGTACTCATTTCTAAGGTCTATAGAAGATTTCCCCCACACACAAAAAAATAGGTAGTTAACAAACTTCGGCGCATTATCCTCCTTAGTTCACTACATTGTTGAGTTCTATTTGGTCTATATACTTAAGTTAGGTGAGTATTTTTTTATATTTCTTGTTTCATATTTAATGATAATCTAGTTACATTTTGAACTGTCAGTTGCTCAGGAAGCGATATTGAATTGAATTAGGTAAAGTATTGTAAATTATGCTAATTCGGCAATAAAAAATTCCATTAAAGTTTTACTACAAATATTTGTGACTGTTGGTCGGATTATAATTGGTTCGAGGAGTGGAGCGAAATATAATCTTGATATATTCCCTACTCCTCGAAAAAATATCAAATAATTTGTATTCCACATGAAGTTTGCTACAACCTATAATGGATCTAATTAAAATAATAATGTACATCTTAAAGACATATTTAAAATAAACATGTGTATGTACTTAAGATTATCTTTAATGCTTCTGGTGGTCCAATAAGTGTATACATACTTTATATGTACATTCTATTCTCTATAGATCATACTAGCACATTAACAATCATCTTTAAACTCGTAAATACTTCTCCTTTAATTATCAACAATACGTTCGTTATAAGAACAATATTTATACTTATCGGGACATTTAACGTTAACTTTTTAACTAAAAATCACAAATATATACATAATTTTTTATATTTACCCTAACTACATAAAATATACGTACTGTTAGTACCAGTGGAAAATACATAATACGTCCAAAGAAGTACATTTTCAATACATACATTTAAATCATGAAGATAGTATAAATCTTGTATAAAGTATTTCCAAGCAGACACGAGTCACGGAAATGAGAACTGGCAACACTCCTTCTAAAATGTGTGACCATCTGATATCTAGACAGAATTGTCAAATTTTTTTGAAAAATGGCGGATTTTTAGTACTTTTAATTGCGATTTTCTCTTTCAAAAGTGCATGATCCAAGAATTTTTTTCTCTTAAAATGTTCTATAACAAAAGGGCTTTCTAATAAAAAAAAATCGTTGCAAAATTCGGAGGGTCGCGAAGTGCACCGGACCCCCTGCAGTCATAATTTTACTATTGATATTGTGTAAATTCAAAATTATATAATTACCAAAACGATATCCTCAAAATTATTTTCTACTTGCATATCTTTCAATATTTTCATTATAAACTAAATAATAAACAATACGCTAACCTAAAATTTTATGGTGCGTTTTCATCTTTCCTACACTTATTATTTTTGCGCCTTCTTTTCAGAATTTCGTGCTCACTTTGGTCACCCGCTCAGGTTAAAAAGATTTCAACAGAGCTGAACACAATGATATAAAAAGAGCACAACTTCTGTTATACTAGTCGTTTTGATGCGAGGAACCGTTGACTCAACGTTATACAATTTTTCGGGGACCGTAACGTTTTGCGCCAGTTCACAGATACAAAGTTTGAACCGAACTGACGCGAAACGTGACGGTCCCCGAAAAACCGTTGAGTCAACGGTACCTCGCAGCAAAACGACTACTATAATTTTGTACCACCATTGTCTAGAGCCACACAACCACAAACACTAGAAATTATCACTTTTGTTTACAGAAACAATTTAATTTTGTACCACTGTTGGCTTTCCAGCCGCCATATTGGTTTTAATTTGACAGGTCTCTGGAGTGGCCTATTAGCGAAAGATCTCGAGAATTGATCGGATTGACTCTCTTCTTATGTGCTATGAAAAATCAAAATAGAAGAAGAATTTATTTCATTGTTTTGATTATTCAGTATTTATTTGCTTGGCTTTTTTTTGTTCAAATAACGTTTATTTTAACTATTATTAATTTGATATAATAATCCAGTCAAAATGGATATTGAGCAAAATGTTGTCAAAAAAGAAATCGATATCGAAGATGATTTTGTTTGGAATATGGAGGTTAAACAAAAAGTGAGTGACGAAGTGACTACAGCAATTTTTGAAAATGTAAATATTAATAGAATGCATCCTATTAAACAAGAAATCAATGACAATCTAAACATAGTTCAAGTTTCTGAAGAATCTAAAATCGCAATTAAAACAGAAAGGGACAGCTCTCATAAGGTTAATAAAACCAACATTAGAAACAAATTTAAATATTTAAAAGGTAAACCTACAAGGCGAACTAAATCAAAAGGTGAGTTACATTCATTGATGGCTTTTTAGGTGTTATATACTTTATGTCGGTCTTTTATATGTTAAGTATCTTGAGCGTTTGACATATCCATAACATGGTTGAAAATTCTTATCATGTCTGTAAACAACAATAGAATTTTAAATTTGTAGAAGTAATCTCTATATGTACTGTACTAAAGCAAGAGCCCACGATGCCAGACTAGATAATTTGAAATTTCTTTTAGACATGCCTTTTTTCAAAACACATTTGAGTTGAGGTATATTGTTTTACGTGTGACGAAAGTAACATTTTTTGAAGCCAGAGAACAATTTACCAGCCGTGGTTGGTAATGCTCCCAGCTTCAAAAAATGTTTTCAATGAGTAAAACACTATACTTTTTCTACAATCCTGTTTATATCATAATAATATACTAAAAAAGAACAATGAACAAATATTTTATTTTAAATTAAAAATATCAGAATTTCTTCAAACATTACTCATGATTTAAATATTAGTGAATTGTTACATTCTAACAATTATTCAAAATTATAGGAGTATTACAATCAAGATTTTTATGTATTATTGAAGTATTTCACTTAGGGCAAGTTTCGTTTTGCCGAAATCTTTTAAAAAAGAAAAAAAAAGTTTGTGTACCTCGGGAGTATATTACTGAAAAAATTTTGCCTCGGAAAATGCGCTGTTGCCATTTTTTGAATGCGGTTTAGAAGTAACGAAATGAGATACATGAAAAATTTATGTTATTTTATATTGTAGCTTTATTTTTAAGCATTGATATGAATATGAAAATCCGTGGAAATGCGTTGTTTCACCACTATGCAGTGATCCTCTTCCCGTCCTTTAACACAGATCAATGAATAATATCTATTCTTATCAACTTAATATCGCTATGGTCAATAAATGTGAAAATTTTAAAAAAATTGTCAAAGCATATAAACGACAATCCTGATAAAGCATAAAAAGTAGGTATTTAATATTCTATAGGTATTCAGTTGAGTTAAATTATTTTGTTCATAGTTACGTTCATATTATTTACAAAATTGTCAACTCAAGTTGTAGAAATGGCTCTTCCTCGCTCGTGACAAGAAGCATATGAATTCGGTCTTTTACATGGTTTGTTGCCTAAATGCCCCTTATGTAAAACCAAATGTAAAGGACGTGGTAACAAACCTGATATTTTTTCCCATTATTACCATGGAGAAAAAGATTTGGGTATATACTGTTGTTCAAAATCAGCAAAGTGTCGTCCAGATGAAACTATCGCAAAAAAACACGTGGTTTGAACACATCCATTTGTCTCCCGAAATCGAAATAAGGTACGGTTTTTTTTCTACTTTAAAAAACTCATAACTCATGTTTGGTTTCGCACACAACGAGTCATACGAACGGATCGTATTTGGTACAATACGTCCAGATTCGGAAATGCATTTGTTGAAAGTAACGCTTGCAGTAAGACATAAATATTACCGTGAAATGGTTACAAGTGCTTTCTCGCAAATGCAAACAAATCTGCCGAAAATTGGTGGTCCCAAAATTATCGTGCAGGTAAAATCAATAATAAATATCTATCAATTTAACTAAATAATATTAATGAAACATTTTAGATTGATGAATCAAAATTCGGGTCTCGAACGTATAATAGAGGAAGAATAGTTGAAGGTCACTGGGTATTTGGCATGATAGCAAGTGATCTGTCCTGACAACAAACACGATGCGGTAACCCTAATCTCCATACTGGAGCAACATGTGGAAAGAAAGAAACTGCCGTGGATTTAAGGATATTTGTAGTTTGAAAATGTTATATTTTTCGTACATATGCTCTAAGTTAGAATATTGCTCTGTTGTATGGGATCCCTATTACAATGTTCATATCAGCAAGGTTGAGTCGGTTCAGAAGAGGTTTCAAAAATATTTAGTTTTGAAGGTTAGTGGTATTTATCCACAGAGAGGCTCTGATTATCAGATTTTATTAGGCATTTTTAATTTTGAAAGTCTTGAATTTCGTAGAATTTGTAAATAATTGTCCTGTTTATATAAGTGTTTGCACAATTTAATTGATTGTTCAGACTTGATATATAAAATTAATTTTAATGTACCACAGTTCTACAATAGACAACATTTACCTTTTTATTGTGATTGGTCTCAAACAAATGTTTTACTTCATTCACCAATTAATGTTATGTGTAATAATTTTAATTTATTGTGCAACACATGCGACATTTTTATAGTTATAATTTCAAAGTTATTAAAGCTTGTGCTACTGAACGTTATACAACTATGTGAAATGTGTTTTTTGATTTTTAATTTTTTTTTATTTCTTCTTTTCTTAATTTAATTTAAGGCTGTTTCTTCTTTTATTATATATTCATTGTTTTTGCTCTGTAAAGGGGTTTGTATAAATCTGTTGGGCAATAAAGGTTATTATTATTAAAAGGGCTCCATTATCCATTGGGATATGTGGAAAGCTTATGATAAGCTATCCGAATATGGCTATCAGTATCGCACTGTAAACCATAGTGAGAAATGTGTTACAAAGGAAGGTGTCCATACTCAAAGAATTGAGTCATGTTGGTTTGCTGCCAAAAAAATTTTAAAAGGCAAACACATTCCACCAGATGAATTCGCAGATCGCCTTTGCGAAAATTTATGGCAAAAAAAATAACTTGGATCCATTCATGGAGCTTATTCGTTGTATCCATTTAGAATATCGTACCCATACTGCAAATACCGACTAACTACGTATTTTGTGATTTTGAGAAAAATCGATTTAAAGTTTTTATGTAAAATTATACAAACAACATAGATATTTTTAAAAAATCACTAAATTTATTGAAAAGTTTATTGCTTTCAGTTTATAATAAAATTTATATAAAGTGTCAAATATAGCAATTTTTTGAAAAAAAATTGTTTCTGCAAAAAATGTTCTGCACTTATATGGTTTTTCCTGTAGAAAAAATATTTTGTCAATACATTTAGTAATTAAATTTACCCGCAAATGTATGAAACTTATAGAAGATTTTGTAAAAATAAAAGCAATTTGATTACTAAAGAAGAATAAATTTAAATGGAATTTTAAAATGTAAAAAATGAATTGAATATAAAGTTTTTAATATTAATAAAAGCAGGTTAAGTAAAATATTTTTATTCAATGCACAGTAACATTGGACAAAAGAAAAAGATTTTTTTAGTCATCATCACTGCTGCCCTCTGATGCTGCAAGATCTGGAAGGCGATCGATAAATTCTTCACAGGTTAATGATTGGTACCAGCCGTGGTACTCTTCTGGAATAACACCTGTGGTGCAGAGTTTTAATAAATCTTTTTTTTCGCAGCGCTTATCGACAAAGGATGTAAATACAATTGCTCCAATTGTGAGGGAAACGTAAATTCTTCTTCAGGAACAGAAACCTCCTTGACGCTTTTCTTGGTTTTTCTAGTGTTGTATCGAACTTCACCTAGAGCAGCCTTTTTAACAGATGACGGGTCAGATCTGATATCAAAATAAAGAAGTGTCTCTGACATGTCATAATTAAAATAAATTTTGGTTTCACCCTTCCCATACACCAGCCTTTTAATTTTTAACCATTTAACTGGTTTTCCCTCATTATCTTTGGTCTTATTTTTATAAATGGTTTCTGCTAATTTCTTGAGGTCCTTAAATTCATGAAACTTAAATTCCCTTACATGATACGGTTTCTTTTTTAAATTTTTCTGACTGACCTTATACACTTGCTTTGATCTAGCCCGTTTAAAAATATTAAGCCAGTCTGTAACTGAGTAGACAGATTCATTTTTCTTTGCAGATTCAATGCTACTGTGCATTGAATCTGCTTCCATATAAGAGTGGCCTGACTCTAAAAATTTTTGTTGAATTTTCTGTAGGTGGTCAATTTTATTAACAGTCCATAACAAAACAGCTGCAACAAACTGGTTGCGGTTTTGTCCGCCGCAGGTATCGGAGAATAGAGATACTTCAGTGATATCATGAGAAATGTATTCTGATAGATAGTAGTATAGAATTGACCCAATTTCACTACTCCCTTTTTTTCCATGTATCTCAGACCAAGTGAAACAATACGCGTCATTAGGTAAAACATTTTCGTACAAAGCCAAGTTGTAAAGTACAAGTTTACGTGAATAATACAGCAACCCAATTTCTGCACTTGGAATTTGCAGTATTGCCTGAAGGTCAAAAGTAGCTGTCATAAATGTTTTTTCAGTTTCCGCCCTTTCTTTGTCTCTCTGCTTTTCAGCATTACACTTATTTTTTCTCTCTATGTGCTCCAGATAGGAAATCTCTAGTTCCATTTTTTCTTTTACATTTGCACGTGCATATTTGGTACATAAAAGGCACTGGCCCTTTTTTGGAACAAAGAATCCTAAATTAAATTCTTTGGAAAAGATTCTACGATAAGTAATTTCAGACACTGGCTGGGAGTCTTTATATTTTTCGCGATAAAGTTCGTACATTTTAGTGATTGAAAGCTTTTAATCCAAATATTTACGTCTGGTTTTTTGCCTGACATAATGACTTTCCATTGTTGGGAATGACTCAATGTGAGCGATAACTTCTTCAATTTTTTCTAGTGGTGTCTTATTTGGTGGCTCATGGTGTCCCCGTGGATCCCCATTTAACGAGTAAAAGCCTAGGTTATCTCGTTTTTCCACTGCATCTTTAATAACTGAAGGAGAAATACTCAAAACAGAGCAAAAAAATTTTTGACACACTTGCTTTTCCTCAAGTCCAAGATCAAAGTAGCACTTTTTTGTGTAAGACCTTTGCGTTGCACGTTTTCTAGCAACAACAACCCTCTTTGGAGGTGCAATTTTAACATGGTTCAGTATAAAGTTTTTCTTAGAAGGAAAATCCAGACTCCAATATAATCTACAAATCCTCTCACGGTTTTGTTCATTAAAAGCCTCTGTGCACTTATACTGGCAGCTAGAACAATCTATTAATTTAGGTACTTTTGGTGGTCTGATTCTATTTTTTGTTTCGTACGGTAAACCTTCAGCACGTCTTTTTTTAACGACATTTCGTTTCCATGAACTTGGATTCGCATTGCGCCAGCGTGATAGTGGTTTCACTCTTTTCCAGACTAAATCAAAAATATTACTTACAATACTTGAAGCGATGTCATACGAGTTCTCTGGTTGATTGTTCTGCTTGATATGCGTAGCATCTGTTTGATTAATATCATTAGATTCAAATGAATCCTCCACTCTAGCTAAATCCTCTTCTTCATCAGTGATGTGAGGGGGATTGTTCTGATTATTATGTGTTGCATTATTTGCTTGATTAATATCGTTAGGTACCAACGAGTTCTCCTCTGTAACTAAATCCTCTTCTTCAGTAATATGAAAGGGATTTTCCTGATTGTTATATGTTGCATTTGCTTGATTAATCTCATTAGATCCAAATGAATCCTCTTCTGTAGGTGAATCATCTTCTTCAGCAGTAATGTGAAATGGATTTCGTGGTGATTTATTTGGTTGATATGTAGGATCTTCATCTGACAAATCCGATTCAGAAACTAAAAACAAAGCATAATTGTATTTCATGGATTATAATTTAAGTAATTTGTATCCAAAAAATATGCGAAACGTAGAAAAAAATAAAAAAAAAATATTCTAAAATTAGATGAATAGAAATAAAATGAGTTCCTCTAATCGAACAAAAAATAATCAAATTAAATAATGATACAATAATTTACCTAATTTTAGAATTTTGTAAGGGTGGATTTAGTTTTAAGCATAATCATAAACATAGATTTGACATAAAACCATGCAAAATCTTAAATCAATGTTTATGCTTATATTATTCTGTATAAACAGATGCATTCAAATGTATTAATTTATCTTTTATGCTAATGTTTATGCTTAAAACTAAAACAAGCTGTATAAATCCACCCTAAAACCGATATCACGAAAAATAACCTCAAAATATATATTCAATAGATTTTTACCAACCTTCTTTGCTGCCTTCAATCGCCAATGACACTCGTAATTTACCCCTTGTATTCATATTGTCCTATACAAACTTCACCATTCAAATAAACGTGTATAAACCACTGAAAACTAAATATTTTGAATGACAAATTCTGTGAAGTACAAACCCGCGTGTTAGAAACAAATTCTGTAAATCACAGTTAACCGATTTTAGTCTGTTTTAAAATAAGTAAATTATACTTCATAGATAAAAAGTTCTTCAAGCAAAACCAACTAAAGGACTTTATTATTTATTATCTGATAAAAAGCTAATTGATAATTTGGTATAAACTACAGCAAAAAAGCTTATATAGCATTATATTGTATTCTTTGTATAAAATATTTATATCATGATTGGGCTTTGACTTAGTGAAAAAAGCTTAATGCAACAAAATCTGTTTTGCTTGAGGAAAATCAGAAATACATTGTCATAAAGTACATTATGTGTTACTACCTGTATGGCATTTCCTTAAAAAGTAAACTTATATGTTTTTAGCATTAATTAAAATCGAAACGAAATATCGTATCGGCTAACAGGTTTTACCAGTAGACAGAGCTTGAAATGGTATTACTGATAGTGTCTTAACCCCAATTTTAAGAAAATTGGCGGTTAGTCGGTTTTTGCAGTAAGGGGGCGATATGGTAATTTCAAAAATAAATATTTCAACATCTCCAATAAATGCAAAAAACGCACATATATAATATTGTTGAGAATACTATAGAAAACTTCGAAATATTGAAGATTTTCTCTTACACCGCTCTTATGATAAATTTCCGGGAAAAAGTTATATAGAAAAGTTGTAGCAAATTATTAATCAGACAAAAATATGTAGTTTTTATCTTCCTATTACATTTCGGCACTTCTAAACCCGGAAAAATCAATAAAAATTATTGTGATAAAAATACATTTTCGAATAAAAATTAGTTCACATCATTATATTGATTGTTTTTACGTCATTCTATAACAAAAAAACTATTAAAAACACCGTAAAGTTTCGAGTTTTAGTTAATAGTAGAAAAATAAAAAATTCGAGTTTTTTCAGAAACTAAAAATTTCCGCGGTAAAAATCAAATTATGTAGTGCTAGCTTTCTTGTATAGAATCATCCTATAAACCGATATTCCATGTAACTAATTTCTGCATATAATTAGTTTTTAAATCTCACGATATTGTTACAATTCAATTTTGATTTTCAATCAATCAAACATAATAAAATGCATTCTAATTATAGAAATAATTCTTGTCTTTGTTTATTAACAATTTAAAGTCGTCAAAACATTATATACGAGAGCGTGATATGATTGAAAAAATAAATTTAAATTTCGTCACTAAAGACGAAAGGTAGCGTTATGAGAATTTCTCTGACTTGCGACAAAAATCACGGTTTCCTTGAAGAAATTATATTACAAAATAACGACTTTTTGTAAAGGGATGTAAAAAAATATATTCCTGTAGCTGGACCACTGTCCAGTACATTATTCAATTAATGTGCTCCAACAATGTATGGAAAATGATGGCAGGCACTTTGAGCATTTCAAGCAGCACTTGAATACTCATCTCTACAAGAGGAAGCTAAATAAATTTGTTTTAGATTGAAATACTATTTTTTTATGAATATCTCCTGTTTGAAAAGAGATAGACTTGGGGTTTTCACTATTCTCATTGATATTTAGCCGTCTTTATACCAGTGTAATAATATAATTGTCATTGCATTTAAGATTTTATTTTTATTTTTTTATTTTATTTTATTTTTTTATTTATAAACGGGCAAGCCCCTCTTTACAATAAATATATATATAAGAATTAATATAAAAAGATAATAATATATATCACAAGATATCACAGAGTAGCCACTTCATTAAGTGAATTTTTAAAGGTACACAAGCTCACACCAGTTACACATACATCCTTTGTGTTAAGTAGATTACCCAGTCTCATAATACGAGATATACTGCTATTGTAGCCATAATTAGTATGGTGAAAAGGAATGCTGAAAAGTTCAGAATTACGTGTTGCTATTCTATTGAATCTAAAATTGATTTGTGCCAACAATTCTGGGCATGATATTACGCCATGAATTAATTTGTATAATAAAATCAAATCAGATCGATTTCTGCTAGTTTCTAAGGTATGAATTGATATATTTGGGAATAATTGTATGTACCCTGGTATAATCCCATTTTATAGGCAACACCTCTCAAAAACCTGTTTTGTATACGCTCAAGATGATGGATATGAACTTGATAATGAGGGCTCCAGACAGGAGAGGCATATTGGAGACAAGAATATATGAGTGACATGTATAATGTTTTTGTTGAAAGAATTGAAAATTCCCGTGTATTTCTAAGAACAAAACCTACTTTTCGAGAGCTGCTGCTTACAGTTGAATTTATATGCTGAACAAATGTAAGTTTTTCATCAAATAATACTCCAAGGTCCTTAACAACCAATACTCTTTATGATCTTATTATCAATATGATAGTCATTTTGAGTTATAGGATTTGCTCTACTAAAAGTAATACATTGGCATTTATCAGGATTCAACAACATTCCATTTGATTCTGACCAGTTTATCAAGGAATTAAGATCTTCTTGTAGTTTGTTACAATCAGTTGGTTTTGAGATGTTTGTATATAATTTTAAGTCATCAGCAAAAAGAAGAAATTTACAATTTTTAAAAATAGTTCCTATGTCATTGATAAAAATGTTAAGCAACAGGGGACCCAAGTGCGATCCCTGTGGCACTCCTGATGTGACAAGGAAAGAATTGGAAACAAAATTCTTAATTTTAACTAACTGATGTCTATTATAAAGATAGCTATGTAACCAGTTTGTCAACCATGACGGAAAGCCAGCGGCAGACAACTTGTTGATTAATAAGTTGTGGTTCACTTTATCAAAAGCTTTACTGAAGTCAGTATAACCGAGTCAATTTGATTATGTTGTTCTAGTGCACTGACAATATCGGTTTGATATAATAATAAGTTAGTTACTGTTGATCGACCACCTACAAAACCGTGTTGTTGTTCAATTATTAAATGTTTACAATAAAAAGAAATATGACTGACCAAGAGTTGTTCCAATAATTTTGGTATAGCAGAAAGTTTGCTTATTGGTCTATAGTTTCTGATTTCCCCCTTAGAACCGTTTTTGAAAATAGGCGTTACATAACTATTTCGCCAGGTAGTAGGAAATATTTGATTTTTGAGTGACAAATTGAATAAAATTTCTAATGGTTTACTTAAAGAATAAACACACCTTTTCAGAATATACGAAGGAATTCCGTCTGGTCCAGAACTCAGATTGTCTTTCAGTTTCATTATTCCATTAAAAACCTCCAGAAGGGTAATTTTCAAAGGGGGAATCGATACAGTATTAACTGGATTGAAATTTACATAATCAGCAACCTCAATATTGCTATATACACTTCCAAAATGTTCAGCAAACAAATTCACAATATCTGTGCCACAGCTGGCTACATCATCATTGTATGTCATAATATTAGGAATTCCATGATCTTTTTTCAAAGAATTGATATAATTCCAAAAATATTTGGGATTTGTTGAGATGTTGTTATCAACCATACCTATGTAGTCACTATAACATAACTTGGATAAATTTTTGCACCTAGTTCTCAAATTACAAAAAGTAGTATAATCATTAGTATCAGACGTCTCTTTGAATCTTTTGTGAGCTATTTTCTTCTCTCTAATTAGTTGCTTCAATTCAGAATTAAACCACACCGGATATTTTGAGGATTTGAATCTACGAAAAGGTACAAAATTTGCCAAAGCATTATTGAAATTTTGATAAAAATTCTCAACCGCTAATTCAACATTACCACTCAAGAACACATCCCAGTCAATAGCAGCAAAATAATTATTTAAACCAATAAAATCTGAATTTTTAAAATCATAGTAATAAGTATCAAACTTCATACTCTCATGATTATCTGGTAGTACTAAGTCACAGGATAATGCTACATGATGTGGATTGTTGGGCAATAATAGATCAATTGCAAGATTCACTGACATAATGTCTTGCGAATTGGAGAAAACTAAGTCTAAAAATACATTATTGTTATTAGGTATCGTATTAATTTGTTTTAGTGCACTAAAAGAAAAATGTTCATTCATTATCGATGCTGGATATCCAATTGGACAATGCTGTAATAGTCCATCCCGATCTTGGGGGTACCAAGTGGCCAATGGCAAATTATAATCACCAAATAAAAATACTGATGAGTTCATATAATTGAATAGTATATTTTCGACTGACTGACAGTGACTTTCATAGATGACGTTGCCAGAGCCCGGACGAATGTTTGTTGAACCAAAAATGAAACTGCTTTTGCTGTGTTTAAGATGTACGAATAGATGTTCAACATCAATATTCACTTCAGTAATTTGATACACTTGTAAATCAGTCTTAAATGCCATCAAAACTCCTCCACCTCTTTTCAGGTTACTTGTTGATTCATTTGTATCACATCTAAATACTTGATAGTTTTTTAAACCCATCTCTGAAGTAGCAAATGAGTCTGTCAACCAAGACTCATCTAAGATTATGATATCGTAATCGCAGCATGCTACAGCATTCTGCAATTCAATTAATTTTGTTCTCAATCCTCCAATATTCTGAAAATAAATCTTGAATTTTTGTAGAGGGGTTTCGCTTAGTTTTTTCTTAGGAGTTTAGTTTCAATAACCGGATGACCTGCTCTGTATCGAATAATCAAATTTTGTTCACCATTTTCTCTGCGTAATTTTAAGTCATTGTGAACCTTCCTAAACGCTTCTTGTTGTAATTTTGTTCTGTCAGGACCAATATTATATCTAGAGGAGGACGAAACTCTTCCTGATTTCAAGGCTTTAGTAACAAAATCAGGGTTAGATAAGACTGCTTTGACGGGTCTCGGCTTATTGGATTTCTTACCAACTCTTATCACTCGAACAAGCTCCTTTTCATGAACACCCACGGAGTCCAGGATATTAACTACTTTTCTTCTATCATACTCAATACGTGGGTTCAATTCCTGTGCACCTGATTCTTCCATATTATAGATCATCATGTTATTCGCTCGTTGGGAACGTTCATAGACTTCCGATAGAATGAGATCCATATTGTTGGAGGGATTCATTTGTTTCATGGTTTCCATCTCTTTTTTTAGGGAACTGATCTCAGATTCTAATGAAGTTATTTTATTTAGTAGGTATGGCACTCTTTTAATAGCCGAACGACAGACCTCACAGAAAAACATTATAATTCTTTTTTGAACAACTACAGCTCGGGTTTCGCTTGCACATAATCCACTACATTTTTCCACAAGGTGGAACCAAACTCTGCAGCTATCACATTGTATTTCCTTGTCATCATCCGAAATTTCATGCTTGCAACTCGAGCAGGTGATCGACATTCTAACCTCAATTTTTCAAATACTGTTTTCTTTGTAAAAATATGTCAAGGCAGAACAATTTTGATATGGATTATATACAGTATTATAAGACTTAATCGATTTGTTGAAAACTGTTTAATTTAGAACCGAAAATTTTTCGTTATTGAATTACGAGAGATGGGAGTAGCTACTCGCACGTAAAATCATGAAATATGGTGAATATTTATAAGGTGCCATATACTTTATTAAAAATACCATTGTATAATTATCACAGTAACGATAAATATAGAAATAGAAATGTAAAATCTCGTCACATTCATCAGTAACCTATGGAGAATGTGTTCAATGTTGTCTACAGTTGAAGACTGAATAACTCTCTCAATTAAAACACTTCCCTGATGTACTCCTAAGTTATTCTCTAACATTTCAGATGTTGATTTACCTAGCTTTACATATTGAGCTATTAGTCATATACTGCTCAAACCAGGTCACATAATATTTCAATTTATTAATCAAAATTTTACGATCTATTGTCTCAAAAGCTCGTATGAAATCCAGAAAAACTGCTATTTTATATTTATTTTCATCAAGTACTTGCTTCCATTTAGACATAGTTAATTGTAAAGATGTTTCACATGAATGGCCTTCCCTAAATCCTGACTGATTTCCCACAAACAAACCATTGTTATTAAAGTATTCTAAAATTTGGTCACGAACCACGGCTTCTAATAATTTTTTAATTGTCGGAAGTGTATTGATAGGCCGCAAGTTGGATGCGCCTGTATCGTTTGCAATTTTTTGGACTGGAACTATCTTGCTAGCTTTTAGTCAATCAGGAAATGTTCCTGTTTTCAGTGATGTGTTTATAATATTTAATACTGCTAAGCCAGTTGTATAAAAGGTCTCCATCAAAAACTTAGCACTCAATATTTCGTCATAGTTTCCCTTATTTTTTAACGAAAAAACAGATTTTTTTAGTTGATCTAATGTATTTAATTTAAAATCAGTCAATGTTGATTGAATATCACTTAGAGAATTTGGTGTCCAATCCTCAGTTTGAGGTATTGAATTTGCTATTTCACATTTACTATTTACAAAATAATTATTTAATTTGTTGGCTTCTTCTTCTTCCGTTTTAGCGAAAGATACAGACCCCTGAACAGAAAATCTAACAGAGTCAAATTTAATTTCCCGATTTTTACCTTTAATTAAATTTTTTATTGTTTTCCACGTTTCCTGTGTTCATCTATTTTACGTTCATAAAATTCTTTTTTCTTGTACTTCAATGAATTAACGACCATATTTCTTTTATTTTTGTATTCATTCCACAATTTATTTTTATCTGGACCTACTGCTCTTTGAAACTTTTTGTACACTTTATCCCTCTCTCTGGCTTGTACCTTTACCTCCTTATCATACTATGGAACATGATTTTTCTTTATCTGTATCTCAATAATAGGTGCAATACTGCTTAAGACTCTACCACAATTACTTTCTGGTTGACTAAAAATTTCATTTACATTACCTGAGTCAAATAACCAGTCACATGGTATTAATTCTAAATTAATCTCATGAAATTTATCTATATTTAGCTTTCTAGAGAAGAACTTTAATTCATTCACATAATCCACATTTTTCCCAAAATTAATACTTATAATCGAATGATCTGTTATCTTGGGAAAATGATGAACATTTACAGAAATATTTTGATTCGACAAAACATAATCGATCAATGTCGGGCTGTCCATACTTATTCTGGTATAATCATTTGCATGTTGTTCAATGCTATAAGACTGAATCAAATTCCTTATCCGTTTTCTATAAAAACTATCTACAAAATAATCAATATTATCACCCACAATTAAAGCTTTGATGTTCCCCGATAAGAAATCCTCTTCCATTTTATCTACAAAGACCGCATCACTGGAACTGGGCGAATGGTAAAAGCCACCAATCAACCATTTAGTTTCATTAAAGTCAATGCCAACAACTTTACACCAATAATTAGGCACAAGAACATCTTTTTTCACACTAAAAGTAATATTGTTTGGCAGATAAATAAGTACACCTCCCGTGTGTCGATTTAAAGAATTACATCTTACACATACATATCCATCTACTGCAATTTCAGCCTCTTGGATATCATCTGTACATCTTGCTTCACTTAATATCACTATAGATGGTTGATAACAAAATACTTCAACTAAGACCTCATCACGGTGTGCCAAAAAACGCTGTACATTCATATAAATTATATCACTTCTAAAAGATATATTAGGACCATTTACTAGTTTTTTTGTTTGTTTTGGGTAGATGCATTGCTATCAACAATTGTTGGAATATTATTAATGTATTTAATAGTTTTGTTTTCACCGTTCTCTAAATATTCCTGCAGCTTCCTTTTTACATTAAAGAAATACTCTCTTTGTGCTTTAGTTTGGTCCGGAAAAATTTTAATTGTTGGAATTTTTAACACCTTATGAGCTTCTTTTGGACTAGGAAAACAAACTTTTAGGGGTATATTTTTGCTTTGGTCTCTACCCAGTCTGAACACCTTTATATTTGTAATATCAACATCAATATCCTTTAGTAGCTCTAATACTGATTCTTTATCTTCTTTTATTTTGTTTGCAACTATTTTTTGTTTCGATTCATTTACATTCAATATAATAATGTTTGATGCCCTCTTCTGTCTTTCCACAACTTCCATCATGAGTTCTTCACTGTTAATCTTAGCTACATTTGAAGATGCATCTTTTTCATTATTGAAATCAGATGCATTATTTTTCAATGTTAATTTTTACTTGCTTCAGTTTTTTAGTTAGTTCTGGGACTCTCCAAAAACCTGGTTCACATTCACTGCACAAAAAAATTAATTTTCGTTTATTCTTTTGTAAACATTTGATCTCTGACGCTGTCAAATCTGCACATTGAGCACATAAGTACTCCTTGCATGAATCACATGGAAAAACTAGACTAACTTCATCATCTTTAGACCTTGAGCAGATCCTTGTATCCATCTCAAACTTCAAATAAACAGTCACGAATTTTTAAATTTTATTCACACTTATAGGGACCGAGAAAGATGACGTTTATGCCATCTGCCGTGAAAAAACACAAACAATGTGATGTAAACACTATTAGTAGTATTAGTATTTTTGTATAATCAGCGTTTTCAAATGTTCATTTTTTAAAACTTATATTAAATGTTTGTGATGTCGTCATCAAAAGTATCTTTCTGTATTCATGGCTGTTCAAATATGCTGTATAAAAATACTACGCAGTTGAAATTTTATAGTTTCCCCGAAACTGCGTGGATAACCCTAAAACGTCAAAAATGGATAAATGCAGTAAAAACCCATATGTAAGTAAAATGTTCTAATTAAAACATTTTATTAACATATGATCTAAGTTATTTACTATTGTTTTGTGTATAATCGGTATGATACTACAATTGGCAGCTATTAGAAAAGCTCTAAATGTTTTTTTACATAAATAAAAGATTATTATCGAGAGAATAAAATATTGTTTTCTGTACGATTTCATTGATTATATAAAATAAAAAACTAGTTATGTGCTTGCTGACTTTAATATTATATAATAAGCTCAAATAATGAAATACTATTAAGGGGAAGAAAGTAAACACTTGTACAAAACGAATCACTTCAAGTATTTAATTACATTTCAGAAAACATCGGGAGGATTGGGAACCAAATAAAAATACTAGAATTTGCAGTGCTCATTTTGTCAATAATCAAAAATCAGATAATCCCCTACACCCATCTTACATACCAACAATTTTTCCTGGCAAAGAAAATAAAAAGATCTATTAATTTTTTGCATTCTGTAGGTTATTTATTATAATGTTTACATCACAATGTTTTTCTTATTTAACACCAGGGCGCTCTACTTTCGGCTCTATAGTTCGGTCTCGATCCCTATAATGGTGCAGTAGCCAATTCCTATTTGTTTACTTTATCAAATGATTATTTTTCCTGGTTTTTAACTGATACATAAAAACTTGTTTTATTCAGCACATGGATCTCAGAATGCAGTTTTGAGGTCTTCTTTAGTTTAAATTCATCTATCTAAATATCAATATCAGAAAATACATGCATTTAGCTTTTGATTTATACCAAATTTGAAATTAACTGATGATTATTTCCATTATAAAAATTCTCACTTTTGTAGACAACAACATGGCGACTTTTAACAAAACAAAACAACAACTTTTTGTTTGTAGTAAATAGATTCAGTTTTGATAATCAAATTGTTCAGGTCATTCTAATATCTCTGATATTTTTGTTTCAAATTATTATTATTTGTGTGTTTTGGTAAATTCGACTACAATCTATTTTTTTGTTTAAAGAATTTAGTAACCCATTGGTTATCCAAGGTGCAATTTTGTCATGTTTGCTTCGAATTTTTCGAGTTTCTGTACAATCTCTTTGAATAAAATCTATAAATAAGTTTGTTGCCGTAACTGGTTTGTTTGCATTGTGAATTTTATTAGTATTAATAAACTTGATATATTTGCCGCTCTGATTGTTTTCAATTTCATTATTCAAAATGACCTGTAAGATTGTTGAGAAATGATCAGTAAAATTCATTTTAAGAATAAGAGGTATACTTTTCTCTTCTATCTCATGCGTCGATTTTATAAAGATGTGATCTATGCAAGATTTTATTTTGCCTTGGATTCGAGTTGCTTCATTTATGGTATAATGGAATCCAAATTCGTTAAGTAGGTTCAAATATTCAACTGTATTGTGTTCATTTGGTGTAAGTATAATCCACAATAATGTTTCTTAAAAATATACAGTTATTGTAGCTACTACAAGTTTTTTCCAAAAATTTGATAAGATTTAAATTAAACTCCTGTATATTTGAATTTGGTGATCTCAATACCTTCATTACAATAGCGGTCTCTATTTTATTTAATTGTATTTGTATTTTGAGTGCCTTAATGTTATCAAGTATTCCTAACGATGTAGATACAAATTTAAAAGGTGACCTAATATAGGCTACAACTACATCATTTTGATTAAAGTTACCCTCATTATACAACATATCATATCCACTGATTCGTTATAAGCCTTGATCGACAATTTTCCAAGTTTCAGTTAAAATTATGAAGTCATATTTGAAATCATAATTTTGTAATAATATTTTAAATTCATCAAAAGTTCTATTTATACTTCTTACATTCATTTGCATTCTTTTAATATCGTTATTTTTTTATTAACATTTAATATCTTTAAACTGTAACCTTACCTTGCTGTTGTTACTACAAGAAGTGAGGTTACAATGCCAAAGGTTCGCTTTTCGCCGGAGAGCATAAGGTCGTGAGTTAGTGAGGAATATTTGAAAGCTTGTCCTGTATTATTTTTTTAAGGCGCCACTTGATTAGTACGACATTCAAGAAACTTACTGATTAATCAAGAAACCAATAATGAAAAAATTAGCTATTGTAACTTTTCAAATATGTTATTTATATCGTTTTGCTTTTACGTTTGTGAATCAAATAAAACACATTTTGTTGCAAATGAAACAGTTTACTTAAATGGCTGGTATCTTGAACAGATGGGCAAGGACGAGTTGTCTCCCGTCTTGAGCAGGTAGTTTTTTTATAGGTCGAATTGTCTCCCATCATAGGTCGAGTTGTCTCCCAAGGTAATATACATTAAAAGGTATTAATTTTCACAAAGTACACCGTTGTTGCCAAATCAAAATTTTTATTTTTAAAAGTACGTTGAACTATTGATACCTTTTTCTTTTTGTAAAATGTCTCTCAGGATATGAGAATCATTTAACTACCTTGAAATAGAAAAGTAAGAAAATAATCCTTACATTTATTTATTTGTAACGATAACCTGCAGTTTAAATTGTCATTAACAAATAACTAATTAAATTTCCTTAGATTATTTTAGTGATAATCTGCATTAAAATCTACTTTAATTTACATTAAAAGAATGTTAAGTTAATCCATCAACATTTTACAAATCCAAAAACAGGTAGGTACCATTAATTTCACATTATCGTTTGAAAGTACTTTCCCTCCTTCGCCTTATAAAGGGTGGTATTAAAAATAGTAAACCATATTTCACATATTCTTCACAAGTTTCAGAGGTTGTAAAGTTTGTTTACGAAGTTGTTGAATAGTTAAAAGTGGTACAGTGAAACTATACGTATAATGGAGGCTACAATAATTAAAAGTGAAAAAGGCAAAGATTTGTTAGTGATCGATGGGTTTAAATTTTCATTCCACAAGTTATTAGCAAGAGACACTCTAAAAAGATGGCTTTGTGCGTCCAGGAAAACGCAGTGCAAAGCTTTTGTTAAAACAAAATTGGACCGTCCAGAAGTGATCGAATCTTCTTTAAACCACAACCATGAGAAATTATCAGAAGAACTTCTAAATAGGCAGACTCTAAGCAATGCTGTAAAAATTAAAGCAATAGAAGATGTTTCGGCAAAACCAATGGGCCTAATTAGAAAGGAGGTAAGAGAATCCCATTGTGAAACTATTACTACTCATGACGTTGAAAGGATGAGAAAAAATATGTATACTGCTAGGTCCAAAATTGCATCAAAACTTCCAACTAATATAGTTGAATTTCATAGTTTATTGAATTCTGTTACTTTAAAAACTAATAGGGACGAATATTTTATTCTTAAAAATGATGAAATAAATAATATAGTCATGTTTTCATGTAAAACAAATATTATTGCTCTAAAAGAAATAAGTGAATTATATGTTGATGGCACTTTCGATTATTGCCCTAAATTTTTTTTACAATTGTTTACCATTCATGGCTTTAAAAATAATCATTATATTCCTTTGGTTTTCTTTCTTCTAAAAAATAAAAATACAGTATCGTATAAATTAGCTTTACAATATTTAAAAGAAATATATCTATCTACAACAGGTCACGACTTTCTTCCAAAAACTATAACTTCAGATTTTGAATTAGCAATACACAAAGCAATTCGCGAAATTTTTCCAAAAACAGAAATTAAGGGATGTCTATTTCACCTAGGTCAAAGTTGGTATAGAAAAATTCAAAGTTTAGGACTTTCTACCGAGTATCAGTTAAAAGACAATTTAGAAACAGATATAACTAAATACCTTACTTATATTTTTGGTTTACCATTCCTTAAAGCAGAAGACGTTGGCGATTGCTTTGTTCTTGATCTCATTGCAATTCAACCAGATGATGAGAGGGTGATTAAATTTAATGACTATTTAGTTGAAACTTACATAGATGAAATTTCTACCTTTCCTCCTAACATTTGGGCTGAAAACTCTTCTTCTTTAAAAAGGACAACAAACGCATGCGAATCTTTTCATTCGCGTTATAATGCTTCATTTTATAATACACACCCAAATTTTAACCAGTTTATAAAAGTTCTTCTAGATTTTCAAATAGATACCTATATTAAGCTTCAAAGTATTGATACCGTGGTCAAAGTATATGATCGAAAAGTATTAATGAAAAAAAAGTTTTTGGAAGATAATTTAGAAAAATTACAAGACGGCAGGATTACCAATTTTCAATTTTTAAAAAATATTTCTTTTAAATGCAGAATCTAATTTGTATTATAAGTGTGTAGAGTGAAAAAGTTTTTATATCATTTTTGTAAATATTATTGTCTTGAAATATATAAGTATATATATATATATATATATATATATATATATATATATATAAGTAAACCATTGTATATTTTCCTAATAAAATAATTATAATTTCCTACGTACTGTTTTATTTTAACAAAATTAGGAAATACCATTCCAAATATTTCGTCAAGATATAAGTAAGATCGATTTGGCAACAACGTTTAGATTTTAAGGTATTATAAGTACTTATGCTAATTACGGATTAAAATCATCCGGGAGACAATTCGACCGTCACCTTTTTGAGAGCAGGTAATATTTTTATTTTGGGAGACAATTCGACTCCGCCGGAACAGATGGTGTAGTAACCTGTCTCAATAAATATGAGGTAACCGGCTCTAATTATGCACTGATAATCAGTTATCAATGGTTGGTTAATTTAAAATGTTCAACAATTTCTAATGCTATCAACTAACTGAGATCATTATATACAATACACTAAATATTTAGTAACATGTAAATGGTATACCAGTTACCGCTTCACAAACTGTAATAATTAACCAGATATAATCAAATAGGTCAGAAGTATCTCTTATATAGTAATATAATTTCAGGGCGATATGCAATAACAAAGTTGATATTTCAACTCTAAAAAGTTGTAAAAATGTAATAATAAAATTGTCAATTGATAGACGTCTTTATAAGAATGTAAAGTTACTAAATAGTGGAATATAAAAGTTAATGTGTCATTAAACGTTAAAACATGAAGTTATAAAATGAATAATTTGCTCAAAGTTCAGATAAAAACAAATAAAACTTTCAATGTTACTTGAGGTTAGTGTCCAAACTATTAGACGTCAATTGGCTTAACTGACAAGCAACATCTGACTTATGGAACAAGATTCAGCTATGCGGTTAATAATCGTTGTCCATAATGGAATTATTCCGCTGTTGTCACCAACAAACATAAGTCCAGCTTCGTCCTTTGAACTGGAAACGCCGTTAAAAGCTCTTGTCGCTCTGTAACGTTAATCGCAATCCGAGGTACGATACGTCTCTACAACCCTGAACGGAGAACATTAGCCTGTCAGCTATCCCTACGAGAATATATCCCATACAGGAAACATCCGAAATTTGAGGCTTCTTAAAATCTGGACATGATCATCCTATCATTGATTACCATCACCCATAAAAACTATTAAACCATATCCATTTGGCAAAAAATATTGTAAAAACTTGCATGTAAAAAAACTATGCTGTATAGAAAAACCCTAAAAAGAAATTGGGGTTATAGCCGTGAAAATATATACAAGATGAAAGCTTACCTTGTTGCCAAGGGCTTTTCACCACGATAGTTCCGAAAATAAATGGATTAAACCATGTGCCACCGGCCATTTTTTATACTCACGACTTGTCCTAATTGACACTCAACTTAACCATTGAAAAGTATCAGACAAGTGATTTCAATAATTTTAGCTTCCCTTTACCATTGACATTTACAATCAGTGTTACCAATGGCAGTCAAATAAAATCCCCACATAAAATGATAAAATACTCATGGATTGGTTAAATCACATGAAGAAAATTAATAAAAATATTACTCTAGACACCCATTTAATTATTTAAATCCCGTTATTCCAGGATATGCTTAAATAATTTTAAAACCCATAGTTAATTCCCTTATGCAACCAACTATACAGAAGTGTGTATAAAGTTGCATACTCAGTGGGTGGCTTAACCGAATTAATGCACCTCCGTGAGTTACTCGTATAATACAATACAAAAAAACATGGTACTTTTATCATGCTACAAAACATTCATTGGGTGTTTCAATACTGTATGTTCCAATAGGATTAACATCAAAGTCCCCAATTTCTAATTAAGTATCGCTAAGTGTAAAATAAATGTTTTTAACTATAAATGAGATATTGAAACATAATCCAAATACCAATACCAGTTGACGGAACAAAAATAGAAAAAATCCAAAATAAACACTATTTTATTGTTCTGATGTTAATGTTAAAAGATCGAGTCTACTTAGGGAGAATATTTTTTAGTTTGGATTTTTATCGGCGTGTATTTGGTTTTTTAGAGGGATCATTGGTAATATTGAACCTTTTTCCTTCACTTTTAATTTCTTCAAACATGCATTTTCGAAAGACTTCGTCTATTAATACTTTTTCTACTAAAGGTTTAGTTTCTTCAGTTTGCTCTTCTTGTAATAAATCCTCAGCCTCATAGACTTTACCATCAGTTTGTTGTTTTTAATATGGCAGTTATTCTCATTTTCATGTTTCTCAAGAAATAAAAGTCTTCTGCGTTATTTTGAATTTTCTCTCTGTTTTAGAGTTTGATCAGAGACCGTACAGTACTACTTTTATTCAATATATGTTATGGTTAAAGTGTTTACTTTTCTAGTTTATAGACTAGCTGCATAGTATGCAAACTATCCAAGTGTCTGCTATGAATAATGATTAGTTTGTATACTATCCAACTAGTTTACAAATTATACAAGTTTCATCTCCAAAGTACAAACCACTAGAATATTACACAAATTAACCGGGCTTTTTGGCTAGTTTGCAAACTATCCACAGTAGAGCGACTTTCGCTCGTAAAGTTCCAAAAGTAGGTTTTCAAATTGTTACTGTTGATTCATGCAGCTAGTGTATAAACTAGCCAAGTAAATTAACACTTTGATCACAACATATACATCAGCAATATAATATGCACTATTTTGAAGAACTGTAAAACATACATGATACACAATTGAGGTTGTTTTTTAATATTCTATGAAATTCTTTTAAATATAATCAATGACGAATTATCCGAAATTGTATTAATTTCCAAAGCAAAACACAAATTTTACTTTTTGGAGAAAATAAAAGTTAATTATGGGAACATAAATGTCATTATCAATTGAAGGGACATTTATCCAGTCTGTAGAGATAGCTAGAAACCTAGGCCTCGAGCTGGACACTGGTTTAAAATTCTAAGCTCAAACCAACAAATGTATGAAACAAGCATATATACCAACATTAATCGAACCTTTAAACATTTAAGCCTTATAAGCAGGTTTCCCAATCCTTGAAAAATCTGAAACAGGAAGTGTTCAAATATAAATACAAGAGAGTTCTGTAGAAGAGTGTTCAGAAATTAGTGCATACTGATTTTGTCGAAAAAAGTATATAAACTTTGCATTATTTATTTATTTACTTGTGTATGGATATTTTTTTACATTACTTTTAAATGTTTAGTAAGCAATGCCGTTTTAGTTTTGTAATATCTATAACCAATTTATATTTTCATGTATATCACTTCTTTAGATAACATTGTGCATATTTATAAACAATGTACGTTCAATAGTATATTACGTAACAAGAGTTTTAAGTAACCCATTACGCACGAAATGAAAAAGTTTATGCACGAAGCCGCGCAGCGGCGAGTGCATAAATTTCATGAGTGCGTAATGGGCTTACAACTCATGTAACGTACTATACTTTTTCTACGACCATTCATTTTCTTCCATTAAATAAAAAAAACATCGCAATCATTTAAACTTTATTATAATAGTTTTAACAATTGAACAATTATTGTAAATCGATTGTGCCTCATTATTTAATGGTGATGAACGGTTATTTATAATTGTATTATATTTTGTTCAAGAAATTGACAATATAAATGACATGACATTTTTTCATAGCATGCTACTTAAGAAAACGTGTCCTACTTTTAAAGAAATTGCATAATGTGATGCCTACATTTAGGGGCATCACTCTTTCAATCCCAAATATATCTCGCTAGTGCTAAAAGTTTTTATGTTTTTTAACTGACTAAATTTGTGTAAATAGGCCAAATAAAGTCTTACGTAAATAAAAATTTGATTGTAATTTAATTAAGCCAAGAAGTTTAAGTTTTCTTCTCGAAACGCACGTGTATGTTATGAGATCTCATTACATGCATGTTATTGTTAAATGTCATTTACAAGGAATGTTGACAGTGCGATTTTTGACGTTTACAGACTTGGGCGCAGAAAAAATACTTTTTCATACTGATATTGTTATCACTCATTTAAAATATGTTAAACGTTCATACACTTTTTAGATTTTTTATTCTTATCTATCTTAGAAAAATTAGTTCTATTTTTTTGCAGGACAACTGAAATATGTTAAACTCGCAAACCCAAATTGTATTGCTGGGTTGTTGATCTGTGGGTTTTGTGGAAATTTATACACGAAACGAATAGAATTCCTTTGTCACTTGTCTACAAATCATTGTATGAAACTGAAAAAGTTACTATGTAAAACGACATTTCACCAGAACAATACAGGTTGGAGAAAAAGGCAAGTAACAGACCTTACCATTCTCAGAAATCTTGATGAAGATGTAAAAAATGAAATTGAAATAGTTGAACATGATTTGAACGCAGAGTTGCAGGATATTGGATTCACTGATAAGCTCAAGTTAGGTCTAGCTGATGGTCAGAAATTGAAGACAAGTGATTTAATCAAACATTCGCTTAATCACACAGGAGAAAAGCCATGGAAATGTGATGTTTGTTCGAAAACTTTTTCGCTAAAAAGGAATTTAAAGATACATCTGTTTAGTCACAGAAGAGAAAAGCCATTCCAATGTGACATTTGTTTGAAAACTTTTTCTTTGAAAGGTAATTTAAATAAACATTTGTGTGGTCACAAAGGAGCAAGGCCTTTCAAATGTGATATTTGTCTAAAAACATTTTCGCTGAAAAGTATTTTGAAAATACATTTGCCTAGTCACACAGGAGAAAAGCCATTCAGATGTGACGTTTGCATAAAATCGTTTTCGCAGAAAAATAATTTAAAGAGACATTTGCTTAGTCACATAGGTGAGAAGCCATTCAAATGTGACATTTGTTTAAAAACTTTTTCACAGAAAATTCTTTTGAACGCACATTTCTGCAGTCACACAGGAGAAAAGCCATTCAAATGTGACATTTGTTCAAAAACTTTTTCAGTGAAATTTAGTTTAAAAACACATACGCGTAATCATACAGGAGAAAAGGCATTCAAATGTGACATTTGTTTCAAATCTTTTTCGCAGAAAAGTAATTTAAATACACATTTGCGTGGTCACAAAGGAGAAAAGCTTTTCAAATGTGATATTTGTCTAAAAACATTTTCGCTGAAAAGAAGTTTGAATATACATTTGACTAGTCACACAGGAGAAAAGCCATTCAGATGTAAGATTTGCATAAAATCGTTTTCGCATAAAAATAATTTAAAGAAACATTTGCTTAGTCACACAGGAGAGAAGCCATTCAAATGTGGCATTTGTTCAAAAACTTTTTCTTCGAAAGGTAATTTAAATATACATTTGCGTAGTCACACAGGAGAAAAGCCATTAAAATGTGACATTTGTTCAAAAACTTTTACACATAAAATTCAATTGAATACACATTTACACAGTCACACAGGAGAAAAGCCATTCAAATGTGATGTTTGCTCGAAAACTTTTTCACAAAAATGTACTTTAAATAAACATTTGCGTATTCACACAGGCGAAAAGCCATTCAGATGCGACACTTGCATAAAGTCGTTTTCGCAGAAATATAATTTAAAGAGACATTTGCTTAGTCACACAGGAGAGAAGCCATTCAAATGTGGCATTTGTTCAAAAACTTTTTCACAGAAAATTCATTTGAATAAACATTCGCGCAGTCACACAGGAGAAAAGCCATTCAAATGTGACATTTGTTCAAAAACTTTTTCACTGAAATGTAGTTTAAAAACACATACGCGTAATCATACAGGAGAATATCCATTAAAAACGACATTTGTACAAAAACTTTTTCAGAGAAAATTCACTTGAATACACAGTCACAAAGGAGAAAAGCCATTCAAATGTGATGTTTGTTCGAAAACTTTTTTACAAAAATGTGATTTAAATAAACATTTGCTTAGTCACACAAGCCATTCAAATGTGACATTTATTTGAAGACTTTTCGACAGAAAACATATAAATGTGACATTTGTTCAAGTTTGTTTAAATTTAAAAACTATTGAAACCAACATTTGGGTAGTTACACAAAGCCATTCAAATGTGATATTTGTAAGAAATTTTTTTCGCAAAAAGTATATTTAATGACTCATATGCATAAAGGTCAAGGTTAAGTTTTCTAACACCACGTATATAAATAATAGTAAATTTTCAGGATAGTGGATAAATGCGTAATTTTACGTAGACATCATTACAATAGCGTTTAATTTTTTTTGTTTATGTGACCACTAAACACCGAAATTGTTAGGTGAATATCGACACATACTAAGCCGTCGGTGAAATACCGAATATTTGTCAACAATACATTTCAAACGTGATTATTGACTAAACGAAATAAGATAGAAATGTACGGTTTTCACCAATGAGCTTCAAATTTAGAAGTTTTTTCCCAATCAAATTTAAAAATTCCCAGTTTGTATCGTGATTTTCTGCTGCAAGTGAATTTCTCCAGAAAAGGGTTACAATGACACCCTTAGCAGAGCGGTATGCCTCGAGCGCCAATCCTCTCTTAACGTGGAGAATACACGTTCGTTGTTAAGAACTCAACAACGATTCCAGAGTAGCCTAGTAGAGAAACGGTAATCCAGGGGTCGTACTAGAAAAACCCTATCACAGGTGAAAAGGGTATGTAACGGGCTTAAAATCGTTACACCCCTCGTGATATGGTTACCGGTGGCTGTCTCAAGCTGTTAGCTATGGTAATAAGTTAATATTTTTCCTCAAAGTTTCAAGGTTCTAAACTTTGAGCGGTCACCCTATATTTCTAAGATCTATACTTATTTCAGAAATTAGTCATTTATCAATTTATTTATATGTTGAAGAACTTGTTTTGATTTTAAGGAAATAAAACCGGTATATTTCGTGTCAACATAATATCTGGTTATATTACAGATTAAACTATTTATATAAAAAAATGGTTTGTTCGGTATTTCAGAGCCCACCCATCTATTGGCTATATTAACCCTTAACCGGAGACATGTCGTCTGTCAGTCGACGCAAAAAAAATGGATCGGTATTCACTGGTAAGACCGTCCACTGGCGTGTTACTTTATCTATTCCTTCCCTTATTCGAGCTTAGCAGGTAGCCCAATTTGCAAAAGTAGATCAGTGTGTACTGATAAGTTATAGTGGTTGGTGAGTGCACCGTAGTCCGACAGACGAAGCGTCTCCGTTTGTGTTTGTGAGAATAGTTATCGTGTGTAAACAATAATATGGCCGGGCCGTCAAAACGCGTCCGTTTAAATGATCCGAGTTACGAAGAGAGTTTACAAAAATGGTATCAGGAAGATTTTTGTGATACTAGTGATATAGACGATCTCTCCGGCGATTATCGTATAGAATCTGAACACGATACAAGTTCAGAGCAAAGTGCTGATGAAGCTATAGTACAGCATACTTTTATGGCAATAATCGATATAGATGGTCTTCTTCAGAAGTTCGCCCATCATCTAAGACCCGAAAACATAATTATTGTCATAAAAATTCCCACATTGACAGCCAAATCACAAAGTTTGGGTGACACAGCGGATCCTCTTTCTGTTTGGGGTTTATTATTCAACGAACATATTATAGAACAAATTATGGAATGGACTAATAAAAAACTTAGTACAATGCGTATGCGCTACAAAGTACAGAATAAAATCGATCTCCGAGACGTTGATATTATTGAATTGAAGGCATTTTTAGGTCTACTGATGGAACCGGTAGAGAAATATTTAGATGCGTGATGAGCATAAAACGAATGTCAATTTTATTATGTGCTCTACGGTTTGATAATTCTGAAGACTGAGAAGAGCGAAAGCCGAATGATCCAGCATCGGCAATTTCCTTTGTGTTCAATACATTTATTCAAAATTGCCAAAGTGCTTATGGACTTGGCCAGTCCGCCACCATAGATGAAATGCTCGTGAGTTTTAGAGGAAGTTGTCGCTTTGAGATGTACATGCCAAACAAACCGGCCAAGTATGGCATTAAAATACCAGATGCTAGGAATAGCTATTTATATAATGCATATATCTACTGTGGCAGAGACTCGGACGGAAAAGGGCTCACTGATGAAGAAAAAAACTCTTAAACCCCACCCAAGCAGCATTATGTCTCGCTAAACCACTTTTCAATAGCAATAGAAATAACACGGCCGACAACTGGTATACCTCCATACAACTAGTGGATTTTTTGCTGAAAAATAAATTGACGTATGTCGACACTATGAAAAAAAATAAGGCCGAAATTCCACCTAATTTTCTACCTGACAAAAAAAGAGAAAAGGGATCTTCAATTTTTGGGGTTTAGAGAAGAAAAAACTATAATATCTCATGTTGGGACAAAGGGAAAGGCCACAATATTGGTATCCTCGATGCATGACAGAGCTGCCACTGACAATACAGTAAACAAACCCGAAATCATTTCTTATTATAACAGGAATAAGGGAGGGGTTGACAGTATTGATGAGAAGTGTTCCATGAGTTCTTCGAGTCGCCAAACTCGTAGGTGGCCAATGGCAATATTTTTCCGCATTCTGGATATATCTGTCGTGAGTTCCTATATGCTACACCAATGTTACCAAAACAACACAAAAATAAAAGAAAAAAGTAAGTTCGCCAAGCAATTATCAAAACAACTAGTGCAACCACATATGCACAAACGAATGATAAATTTGCATATACCACAAGAAATACGTCAGACCATAAGTCGTATCCCTGGCTCTACAGTAGACGCACCGGCGCACCCAAATACTCATATTATAGAAAAGAGGAAAATATGTCATATATGTCCGTCCGCCAAACGTAGAATGACCAAATATTTATGCATTGAGTATCGGAAACCAATATGCTTACAGTGTACAAAGCCAATTTGTGACAAGTGCATTGAAGATAAACACTTAACTTTGAGGATTGCTAGAGGAGCCCCAAGACATTATTATCGATGTTTTTTTATATTTTTAGTGTAAGTTACTTTCCTATTATCTATTTTTTTAATACAAATTTTTGTTTTTTGAATATTATGGCGTGTAAAAACTTTTTTTATTCTTGTTCAAATATTTTTTATTTTTCCCCTCTTTAGGGATATGATTCTTTTTTTTTGGTTTATAATTAGAGTTAATTTAATTTTTTCATTTCATTTTATTCAAATGGGTTAAGTTTGTTCATTTTTAATAAAATAATGTAGTCTTTTAAAGTATTTTATTTCTTTTCGCCAACTAAAAAAAGTAGTCTAGTAGACGACACCTCTCTGTTCATGCAACAAAGCTGACGTGTCTCCGGTTAAGGGTTAAATAGAATAAAATTCCTTCATTTTTAGTGTCAGTTGCGTTTGTTTAGCAATCTTACCGATACACATATTACGGTTTTCTTACATTAACCTCCTTTCCTTTAAATGGATTAAAATTTTCCTTTTTGTTTCAAAACTTATAACTTTGATTTATTTTAAAATGAAATATGGTGCAACATAAAACCTTGCAAATATTCTTGTATTAATTGGAAGTTGCAGAGATCAGTCGGTGATACTAATTTGACGAAAAATATTGTTATTAAATAATATCAAATTCAAAATAAAACACTGAACGGAAGTGTGTTAGATATCTAGCGCTCGGGCTTCTAAAAATAGCTTCCACAACTCATTCCTGAATTCCAGAAATCATGCCCAGAACTCAGGCCCTAAAAACAGATTTATGAACACAGTTCCCTATTTCCTATATTCCGGAAGATTCCAAAATCTTTCTAGAACTCAGGCTCTAAAAATAAACTTTGGAAATTTTATTACCTACTTGTTTAAAACAAAATTTCGCGGAGGAGACCGATCAGAATCTATTTAGAACTCGGGCTCTAGAAATAGACTCTTCGGGCACCTTCTTTTTCCAATAAATAAATGTTCGGTAACTAAATTAAACAAATAACTGTCTATAATTCCTATATTTGGAAAATAAAAGAAGTAATTACTTTTTAATAATTTTTTGAATAAATAATTTCAAACGGTGAGTTTATTGTTCGGTGATTCCAATCGGCTTACAACTACACTACCGATTTTTCAAAAATCATTTCATTTGCAAGTGAGCTCAAAATTCAAACATACTCCCATTTCTGATATGATGAGAGAATTATGCTCGCGCATTGGTCCTGATAACACTGTACAACCGGAATGCTGTGAACAATTTCCGCGTTTAAAATGAACTTCGGACTTAATTAAAAATAATGAATTATTTAACAACTCCAAAATAATACTAAACTTTAAAAATAAATTTCTTGACTACAGTACTATTTCTGGAGGTGTTTGAATAACAAAAATAAGTAACTTCGTTACAAGTTATACAGGGCGAGAACAAAATTGCTTAGTTTCAACAAAAAATTACTTGACTTTTTCTAATAGAACGCACTGTATACTTTTACACCGTTCGAAAGTTGAATTTTTTGAAAATGTCAACATTTGTAATTTAATTTTTGTAAATAAAGATGATACGCGAATATTTGTGAGTGCGTGCACTGTTATTATTTCAATGTCGCCAGCAAACGTAAAGTACGCATTTTCTGCATTTATAATTTTTTTTGTTATTTATGCACAGAAATATGTAGAAGTTACCAAAACCTTTATGCTTTTATAGCTAATTTAATTTCAATTTAACACATTTTGACACTTAAATAGATTCATTATTATTATTATTCTTTAAAAATTTATTATTTTACGTAGTTAATTTTAAAACTTTAATGGAGTAGTAAAAATCCTAGAACTTTTAACGATTATAAGCGAGATACTCCAAAAGTTAATGTCTGGTGCGCTATTTCTCAAAACAAAATGTGTGGGACTTTCTTCTTTATTGAAAAAACAGTTAATGGTTAATATACTCAGGATGAGTCACCAAGAACGCCACGGAGCTTCATGGTAAAACGATAAACGTTTTGAAGATCTACATTTTAAAAATATTTTTCAACTTATAGGGTGTTCCAAAAAGCCGTGGCATATCAAAGTTATGTTTTTTAAAATGGAACACCCCGTATTTTTTTAATTTTTAAATTAAACGTAACAAAATAATATCTGTTTTATGATTTTCGATATATCGGTTTTTTTACGAAATCCAGGGTATTGAAAAAAATGAATAACGAGAAAATGGTTTAACATAAAAGAAAAAGAGAGTGCACAAGTTAGTAAAAGGCCTTGGGGCAGCTTAAATCTGTACAGGGTACTAAAAAAGTGGGAAATATCATTGACACCTTTCAATTTAAATAACTTTTTTAATTTAAATGCAACGACCTGTATTTTTTACTTTATTTGGTACAGTAAATAATTTTTTATTTTAAAATAATGTGATTTTCTAAAAATAAATTTATTTATTTAAAATTATTAAAAATCGTTAACATTTTCAAACAAAAAAGAAACATTTTATTAAAGGAAAAAAGTAACACAAAATAAATGGGAAAAATGTCTGTGAAATTAAATTGAATGTTATAAATTATGGCCATCTTCTTAAATGATTGTCTTACATTTTTTTTAAATATTTGGAGTAACAGCACGAAAAGCATTTTCTATTCTTATTTTCATGTCGTCTGCTGTGGTAGTTGTTGTACTATAAATCAGGGTTTGGCTGATTAAAATCATTATTTAAATCGCTTGATTTTTAAAATTAAAATCATGATTTAAAATCAATTTTTTTCTTTTTTATTCAGAACCAGGTAACAACATAATATAAAAGTTTTCTCAAAAATCAAAAGAAGTATCTGCTTTTGGCAAAAACAACAAAAAAGAAGTACACAAGTCCAAATTCTTAAACTAAACGTAACCCCTAAATTTTATTACTGTATATTTTCAGTCTAATCATGTACAGTGTACAAGACCAAAAGAGCTAAATACGCGTTCTACTGAAGCTGAAGAAGCAGTTACACACAGGAACTGTTTTATTATTGGCAACTGTTTCAAGCTTTCTGGCTCATCATTTTGTGATAACCGCCATTGTAGTCCGTTTACATTTTTTATTACTTCGTCCGAAAACATAACTTGCTTAAATGGAGCACTGCGGGCATTTAACTTTATTACTAAAGGTAACAGTGCAGTGTTTTTGTCGGGGAGCGAAGACGCGCAGTATATTTAGTGGACTGTATAATTTTGGAGAGGTGGTCGTTGACATCTAAGTGAACTATCCTGTCTCCGCTGACCACGAAAGGTTAAACAAACTACTGAGATGTCAATAAATAGTCAGTTTAATTTCAACTGATCTTTAATGAAACAACTTCGAAAGATCATATAAAAACAAAATAAATAAACATGTGAAAATATTATCACCATGATATTTGGCAACACTGTAATCTTAGCGATTACCATAAAATAATTACTACATGAAAAGAAAAACTATGTATAAGAAACTTGATAAATGTTTCAATAGAGAGAAAAGAGAATTGATAACGTGCGATGGATGTAATTGTGATTTGATGTAGAGAGAGAGAGAGTGAGAAAGATATACCGGCTTCTTGGGCAACGTACACGGCAATCTAAACGTGTTAGGGAGAGAACCGACTACCGGCTTTTTTAGGAAAGACCACGGCGAATAACTGAGTTAGTTACACAACTAAAACACACAACTTGAACAACAACGCACTAACTTCACAATAAAGCTGTAAAGCTCGAAACTCTTACATAGGGCTAGTTTCTGTCTAAAAAATGCAGACACTCACAGTAGGTGTGCCTAGGGCGAAAGCTACTGCAGTACTTTTAAAATTAAATCGCGCGCGCAGAGGTTCGTTACAGCTACATCTACGCCGGTTCCAATACATATGCACAGGGTGTCTCGAAATATATAATTAGAACAGTTGGAATTACTTAGTGTAAATTCCAACAATTTTCATATAACTCGTTAATTGTTTCTAAAGCTATATTCTTTTCTTCTGGTGTTAACTGGTATTTTGTTTTTTGTGGATTCAACATTTACGCTATAAAATGATATGGCGTTAGTGCTAGCTTATATCGATTATTAAATTGTTGTGTTTTTTCTAATGGTAATTCCACAGATTCATCAAAGAAATATTGTAAAAGTTTCCACTGCTTTACAGCATCCGCGATAGTAGCATTTTTCCTCTGCATAGTATCAAAAGCAACTGATATAGGTTTTAAAATGTTTAAATAATCTTGCGCTGCATATTTAAACGCAATATTTGAAACTTTTTGGTAAATAGTGGAATCTGATTAGGGCATTATAACATATCTACAACTAATGGCATTTTAACTTATAATTCAAATTAGGTAGTCAATTTTGTACATTTCCAAACAATGAAATTGCGAAAAGTAAGCAAATTTACTAGATTGTAACTAATGGTATTGATGGAAAGTGAAAACCTAGTAAATTTGCTTACTTTTCATTAAGGTACTAAGTGATATTCTGTTTATTTGTGATGTGATATAAAAGACTGTTTTTATTTTGAAGTTATGTGCATTGAAAATATTGTAACTTGATTTCATATAATTTTATGTATTTTATAATAAAAAGTTTATTTGTACAAATTTTGTTACATTTAATTTAATTTGTTGGGATTTATAAACCACAGTTGGCACGCGATTTTAGTACGATGGTTGAGGATATAAATATTTTTCACCTGGCAACCCTGGTTCAAGCTGAAAATCGACGCTGAAAGTTGGTTAAAATGAACTTCCTAAAACGACTCTAAAACTAAACATTTAAGGCCGATTTATAAACTTACAGTTGCCGTTTCCGCTCGCAGTTTCCGTTGAAAATTAAGAAGCCACTTCCATACTTGCGCATTTGTATTCTCCGTTGCTGTTATCGTTCGCTCTTGAGCGTGACGTTTCCTGACGATGAGACATAACGAAGTTTTAAGTTTTGCAGCTCGTGCCATTCGCATATAAACCAATCAAAAGCATGGTCGTTTGACATTAAGCGGGTTTAGTCGTGTGACCACCGCTTTGGGCGTCAAAATCTGAGCTTCGAGTCTCACATGAAATTGTACCTGAACAAGACAGAATTTGATTAATGTTTTCTACCATAGATGTATATGTCTATGGTCAATAGTAAAAAAACAGGAAATCGAAATATTTTAATCTCTTTATTTAATGTGCTATGGAAATGGAAGGAGAATTTATTACCTCGTTCTTTATTTATTTGCTTGGCTTTTTTGTTGAAAAAACATTCATTTTAACCATTATTACTCGTAATTCAGGAGTGAATGAATAGGTACTTTTAGCTTGTCTTAAATTTCTCACGTATCCTTATCCGTAACGAACTGCATATGTGTAGACCCGTTACGTCTCAGCCGATAAGATGCGTTGGACGGATTATTACGTCCGCTACTCCGTATACGTAAACGTATCCGTCTGAACATCGATGCGATCGGTCTTGGTACGAATGGATGCTAGGACCGGTATTATTAGGTGCGTTCTTTTTGACTGAGATCTCAGTTAATCTCAGCTCACATCAGTAATGTGAGCGTTCTTTTTGTTTTACTCACTTTAAGTGAGTTGAGATTTTTCCTCCCCCTTCACCGATGCTGAATGTTTTGTAAGGGGGTATCAGTTGGAATTGAGTCGGAAATAAAGTGGAGGGGATGAAGAAATATTTGATTTGCTTGGTTTATTTGTAGTTTTAACCAAGGTTATCTAAGGTTTTAAGCATTGACATATAAACAATAAACACACATAATCTATTTTTCTTTTGTTACAAATTATGGATACATTAATTAACATTATTAGATGGTGATACGAATCTATCGTATAGTTTAAATCTATCGACAGATCGCGAGCTTCAATTGAGATGTCGTTCTTTTTGGTGCTTACTCACATCACTTTATCTCAGATCACCTTAACTGAAGTGATCTGAGATCTCAGTCAAAAAGAACGCACGAAATTACTACTCTTCGTAATGACATGCGAATGTTTGAATTCTCTGCTAAAATAACATTTGGCAAAAAAGTAGTAACTTTTTAGAAGTGTCATTTGGTGCGTTCTTTTTGACTGAGATCTCAGATCACTTCAGTTAAGGTGATCTGAGATAAAGTGATGTGAGTAAGCACCAAAAAGAACGACATCTCAATTGAAGCGCGCGATCTGTCGATAGATTTAAACCATACGACAGATTCGTATCAGAATCTAATAATGTTAATTAATGTATCCATAATTTGTAACAAAAGAAAAATAGATTAAGTGTGTTTATTGTTTATATGTCAATGGTTAAAACCTTAGATAACCTTGGTTAAAACTACAAATAAAGCAAGCAAACCACATATTTCTTCATCCCCTCCACTTTATTTCCCACTCAATTCTAACTGATACCCCCTTACAACATATTCAGCATCGGTGAAGGGGGAGGAAAAATCTCAGCTCACTTAAAGTGAGTAAAACAGAAAGAACGCTCACATTACTGATGTGATCTGAGATTAACTGAGATCTCAGTCAAAAAGAACGCACCTATTGAACAGATGATCATGACATTAGTGTCAACGTTTATAGAAGAGAGAAGGTTGTCTGATAACTACTCGGCGGGGCAGACGGAAGAGGGGATCGTACGTCACTGTGGGTGCCAGCTTTGACAAGGTTGTATGAATTTATAGAAGTAGGAGTGCATATTATTGTTTATATCGGGTTCTTGTTCCTTTATTAGTATTTATTGTTGTTCTTTTTGTATTTTGTGTATTATAGAGTACAGACAAAAGAAGTAGACTCTTCTGTATTGTTGTGAATGCAACTGGAACTATCGTCACAGAATATTATCGTTGTATATTCTTTGTTACTGTTGTGTTGGAGTTATTTTATAATTAGTAGAGATCCCAAAAGAGCTCGTTAAGTCATTAAGTCGACAAAGAATATTTGTCAGAATATAATTTTTAAATTTAAAAGAAGCTATAGAAATACAAAAAAAGAGAAAATATCCCTTATCAAAAGAAAAAGGGAATAAATTGATAAAAAAAATGAAAAAAATTGTCAAATGAATTTAGTGATTGTCATATATCACTTATTTTTTACCTTTTAATGTTAATAAACTTTTTTGTATATAGGTTTTTAAGGTAAAATTAGTTTCTTTCAATACCAAATATAAGTAACTTTTAAAGTATCCAGCTTAAGTTTGAAAGAAAGAGAAAAAAGGCTTGCCTATGTTGTGTACTATTTTTGTTACATATGTTAGAATAATATTGGTTTCTTACATTAAAAGTAGTAAGTAGATAGATAACATTGTATATTATTTGTTTTATCTAGTATTCGATGCAGCGATGATGTCACTCATGCACCATCAGTTTGGATAATGTTTAAGTGTCATAAATGAGCTATTTCTTTAGGACCTAAATCATATTAATTTCATAAACATTTCTGTTAAGATAAACAAGTTAAACATTAACATGTTGAAGTTTTCGCCTAGACGTAAGATATTTTGTGGGACATTCTCTTAACAGTTTTGTTATAAGCAAGTCGCTATTTTTGTATATTAATAATATTGATCGTATTTTCGGTAAATAAAGTGTTGTGGTGCAAATTATTGGTTTTATTTCTTACATCAGATAACACATATATGTATTTTTATAGTTTTTAATAATAAAGAACTGTATTTGTAATAATATGTTACAATACAAATAAAATATAATACGTTTTATTCTCGGAAAACAAAAAAAACGTATAAAGCAACACAAATAGAGATAAAGATTGGGTTATTAATATGTACATAGTATATTTGAGTTTTTTTCATTTGAATATATGTACTTAAATTAACAAATGCTGCAAAAAATATGTGTTTGTTTGAGAATATATTGTTTTTTAAAACCAAAACCTATCAGAATTAGTTTTATATTATTTCAGTGTTCTAGTTACAAGTGGTATTTTAACGAGCGAATACTCGTCCCAATAATAAAATTCAAATGTGGCACCCAGGCTGACGTCACTCCCGCGCTTTTTCTGCTTGATTCTCATTGGCTCAGAGTTACCAGACAACCTTCTCATTAGCTGCGTTCGTTATTTGCGTCTGATCAATCTTTTTTGTCCGAATCGTTCGTTTATTACATCTAGAGGTAGGCAGATAAATCTGAACCGTTCGGTAATTCCGCTCGGATCAGTCCGATGTAAATCTTTTTGCTCGTTATTTGCGTCTGATCAATCTTTCTAGTCTGAACCGTTCGTTTATTACATCTAGAGGTAGGGAGATAAATCTGAACCGTTCGGTAATTCCGATCGGACCAGTCCGATTTAAATCTGTTGGCTCGGAATATTTTAACCGACGAGAAAAATTAATTTGTTTACCTGTCATGCTGTGAGGTTATGTTGTGTCTCTTAGAAAACGTTTTGTGTACAAACATTTAATTTTTAGATTTTATTTGTCCATTCTCCATGTGTTTGACAAAAGAGACCGAAATTGAGGAAGACAAAGTATATAAATTTCCTGTATCACAAGAAAATTATAATGACATTATTGCTGGAGGTACATTATTTGTGTTTATGCAATGTTTATCACGTAGGTGTATCCAATTTACTTAGAATTTGTCTGAGAAAGCCCATCTCTGCAAAATGTATGACACATATCACGACATATCTGGAGCTTGGTAGAAAAAGGGCCAATGTCCATTAAGACACTTTAGAGAAAATGTAAATTAAGAAGTTAGAAAGACATCTTCGTTAAATTTATATAATAACTCCACTACTCGCCAATTCATAGGGGCATACAAAAGACCCCTCGTAAGGGGTGAAGTTATAGCCGGCGGTGTAGGAAACTGCATTCCTTTGGAACAGGTTCCAGTGTTATTTGCTTCCAGTAGAATTAAAAAAAACCAGATGAAATTATATATCACAATTTAAATGGAAGAAGTTATCCACATTACCTGTGGAAAATGATATATTTTTAATAAAAAAACCCAATCAATCATAAATATTATTTGATGAAAACAATATGTGAAAAGTTTTTAAATGTCAGAATATATTTTATAGGTAACTAAAATTGAATCCCAACAAGAAGATGGGGTTCAAAGCCAACTAACGAAATTATTTCGAGGACAGTGAAAACATACTGTTCTCGATATAAATGAATTTCGTTAATTAAATAAAATAGGTTTAGAGAGTCCTTTTTTGTATTATCTTATAGTTATATAGTATAAGTTAATATGTATGGGTTAATTTTTAGCATACTATCAAATAACGTTTGATAGGAAATAACTATTGTATTTATACTGGCATCACAGTAAAATTGTACTGATTTCAATATATTTTTTCCATTAATACATCGTTTTATTTTTGTATATTGTCATGTATTTGTTACTCTTTAAGTAGATTAGATATACCAAACCATATTATTGTTAGACACTGATGTATATAAGACATTACTTATATTCATTCACATAATCCATAAGTTGAATTATTAATCATACTCTTTAGTTAAATAGTATCAAATAATATGAATCCATATTATATTTTGTTAAGTAAATAAGTTAGTGGAAAATATTTAAAATGTATAAGATGTGTTGTATTTTTATAAAAACAAGTATGACTAAGCGCATATCAATTCGATAACAGAAAGAAATAAGGTATTGGATATTTTTAAGCAGGAATTCTATTGAGTTACAGCGAGAACAGTTGTAAAATTATTAAATAGTGGTTTTTGAAGAATATTGTAATTATTTCAACACCCGTGTAATAATATTCATATTCTACAAATTTGAAATTAAATAAAAGTCCTATCTAATGCATTCATATTTCTTACACCTAGTAGTCCTAATAAATTGACCAACTTTATTTGAATTTAGTGCTTCTCAAGCAATGTAAAACTTTTTCATAACTATAATGGCCTTAAGTTGCATATAATATGTAAAAACAGTTAATGAAAATATTTTGTAAAAAATTGTAATGTTTCACACTAAAAACATAATTAACTTGTAATATTTTCGTTCCTAATTGATACGCCCAGCGCGCTACTCACTTTGAGCACGGAATAAAAAAAAATTGTTTTCGTGTTCCATGGTTTGGTGCAAGTGGTGGTTTCATTGTCTAAGGTATATATCTATGGCTTCTGTAAGCTTTACACTGTCGTTTATTTGCTCGAGCCGTTCGTTAATGAAATTTGCTCAGATTAATCTATGATCATGTGACCAAAAATCCGTCGCGTCTGCGATGCAAATACCGAACGCTACTTCTATAAACATTGCGTTAGTGTAGAGAGAGTACCATAGACAAATAATAGTATATGTTTATTTCTCTATGGAGAGTACCCTAAGGCTGGATCCACATGCATCCGTGATCACGGACGTACGTGTGTGTTTCACGGATAGCCAAATATATTATCATCATGTGGTGCGTCCTTTTTGACTGAGATCTCAGATCACTTCAGTTAAGGTAATGTGAGTAGGCACCAAAAGAACGATATCTCAATTGAAGCGCGCGATCTGTCAATATATTTAAACTATACGACAGATTCGTATCAGCATCTAATAATGTTAATTAATGTATCTGATAAACCCTTACAACACATTCAGCATCGGTGAAGGGGGAGGAAAAATCTCAGCTCACTTAAAGTGAGTCAAACAAAAAGAACGCTGACACTACTGATGTGAGCTGAGATTAACTGAGATCTCAGTCAAAAAGAACGCACCTCATATGTGTCAATTCGTTTATGCGTTCATTTATGGTACCTAACGTCAAAACAACCTGAAAATACTTTTGTCATCACCGTCACCGTATGGCACAAAGTAATTTAAATAAAAAAATAAATATAACATACCTAATGCATAACAAAAGGCTTATTACACAAAACAGGAATGTGGATAAGAAAGAATTTTATGGAGTAAAAAACACTAAAACATGGCTGTGGGAATATACCTTTATTTGAGAGCTGGAGGAGAGATTAAGTAGTTTAATTATTTTAAGATAAGCAACACTTTATTTAATGAGTTACATAAAAAAGTAGTCGACGAATCACCACAAAAACGCAAACAAAATAACCCAACCTCAATACGCGGTATTAGTGGTGACGTCATAATCTTGAGTTATGTCAATTTTGTATCCAAACAAACAAAACTAGCCATTTAGATACCATTGGTGTGATTTTGAACCAGAGATTATTCCCTTATATTTTGAATATAACTGCTGATTTGGACATTTAGATATACACTAAGACTTACAAAGAGATATATTCGATTCCAGCCAAAATAGGTATGTATAACAATATAATTTTAATAAGAGTTTTCTAACCTAAACATGCTATTATAAACTTATGAAATACAATTGTTTTAATTCTTTTTCTATCTGTATTGTCTAATTTTAGGTTTCTCCACATAAAGAGTAATGGTACTGTGCTGGCCACCAGGCTCTAAGCATTATAATGTCAGAGAGAACTGTAAGTTTTATAGATTTCCAAAGGATCCAAAAGCAAATGGATGAAGCTGACAAGGTATCTACATAATGATAAATTTAACATTTTATTTTGAGTGTTTATACAATATTTGTAGAACAATAGAACCATATCCCGGAACTTTTTGTGTAGCTTACATTTTATGGATTGAGAAAAGAAAATTAGCCCACTATTTTTTTGTACATGATTAATCTTTGCAAACAAGGTAGAAGCCAACTTGTATGTGTTCATTGTATGTTTGATTTTGTACTGTATATATCGATCTCCCTATAACATATTACATTATTATTTGTCATTACAGATCTGTTGCTTTACATTTTTTACAAGTTGCTGTAAATGATTTTTTAAACGTTTGCTATTTTAAATTGAAATTCCTTACTGTACCTTACTTTCCTCTTTCTATTAACTGTAAACCATTGTATTACAAGTAAATATTTCTCTTGTGTAATGAAGAAATTTGGAAACGTTTTTGTTTATATTTGTTTTTAGATAAAATTGAATATGTTTACACATGCAGTTGAAAAAAAGAGCTTACAGATCAAGTAAAATTTGAAAGCAACCAACAGAAACTCTGCACCTCATACAAATATGATTTGATTGAGTCAAAGTTGTGACATGATGTTCTGAGTTTTCAGACTAAGGGCCATTTGCACCGTACTAGCGCAAAACTTCTGCTAACAAAACCAGGTTTAACTTATTAAAACTTAGATTAACTGTTTCGCTTGCACCGTCATTTATTTAAGCTAGATTAAAGTTAAACCACAGTTCTGGTAACTTTTCTATAAGTTGGTACTGTGACTATCTTCACTTGCATAATTCTTAACATAGATTATACCTGTTTGGCCAATAAATGAGTGTTTTTTTGTGGAAGTATTTAGTTTGTGCAGTAATCCTAGGATTCTAAAATCTTCTGTCGATAATTTATTATAATTGTATGCTGAGCAATAACATATAAATCATGACCCTGTACATGGGAAAACAGGGTTTAGTCAAAAAGATCATTTAAAATTCAGAAATGTGTTAATAAATACCTTAATAGGTATATATTTTTTAATTATTAATTATTTTTTGTGACCACTGTTACTTAACAATTTTTTATTATCTGGTTTGGATAAACTAGAAACAGTTTTGACAGAACAATAAGCTTGTTATTTTGTTTAAATATTTTTTGTGTATTTTTCGTCTGGACAGGTTCTCAAAGGTGACCTAATATCAAACTCCACAGTTTCTTAAATATTTCTTTATTATATAGTATAGATAAACAGTGCGATTAATTTAGGATTAATAATAAAAATTATAGTCTCGAAATGTTTAAGTTCTCTTTGAATTAAAAATAAAAAGAATCTCACAAAAAGTGGGATCCTTTTTTGTGTAGGTCTAAATTCCCGAACTTGCATAAAATCTTAGGATGGTTAGTTGCTGGTATAATTGGTGATTCGGTATATGGTTTCTAAAAAATAAGGAAGTAGTAATCCCGTACTTTTATTTTTCCCTTTTTTCCCTTATCACTAACCAAAAAATAATGATTCTATGATAAACTTACAAATCATGGGGATATTCTAGTTGATCTTCTATTATTTCCAGAAGTGATAGCTGTCCCTTTTAATAATCTGAATCTTCTAAAAAACTCAATTCATCCAAGTCATCAAAATAATTTGACCTTTCATAAATACGCATACGAAAGCCGAAATCGTAAATTTCCAAAGTATCTAAAAAATCCTCTAAGAAAATTTCTTTTTCCAATTCCAAATAATCCATATATTTATACAAAAAAATTCCCCTTGTAGGCAGCGTAGGCGTAGACACACATAAAATGTAGGGTTAAGAATCAAAGATTAGCCTTAAACGTTGAATAATCCCTCGAATTTGGGAGATTAAATTTAACAGCTAGTTAAGGCAATTAAACTCGGTTTACTTAAAACTTGGTTTAGGTCGTAAACCATAGTTAACAACTACGGTGCAAGTGGCCCTAAATGGCATATTTCCAGTCATGTAAATTTGCAGCGTTTCCTCAATTTAATTTCCTTAGCACGAAGCAAACAAAAATTTATAATTATGAAAACATTTGACTGTCTCGACCCTTACTTCGTGGAATATGCTCATATTAGTGTTTTTAAATGAAACTCAAGGTCTCTAGTTAATTCCACAATATAATACAAGTTATTGAAAATTCTAAAAAATTGACAATTGTTTCGATAAATCAATATCATCGTCGATGATATTGATTTATCGAAACAATTGTCAATTTTTTAGAATTTTCAATAACTTGTATTATATTGTGGAATTAACTAGAGACCTTGAGTTTCATTTAAAAACACTAATATGAAAACATTTTGTTATGTTAATATAAATAGTACAAATTTGTAAAGGTAGAATGTTATTAGAACATGTAAATTTTTCTTCCATTCTTGATGTCGAGTAATTCCCACAATAATGTCACTTGGTATCCATATTAAATAGCGCATGTCCTCTCATGCAATATGTAATGCACCTTGTATCTGGTGATAATAGTTATATTTTTCAATTGTCACTAAGTTATTTTCATCAAAATGAATTATGTAATTCCAGTCCTTTGTGAGCGGTTTTAATTTTTCTTCATTCGGATACTTGAAAGGATACTTCACTTCAATTAAGCAATTTCCACTAACAAACCCATATTATTATTAAAAAACGTTTCAAGAGAATGTTGAAACATGTTTTGATGACAGTAGAACAATGAAAAGTTAAAATTAACTAACTTCAATCCGTTGTGACCTTGAAACGTGCGTGATTTTGTTCCCTAAAACTTCATTCGTTGATATCATAGATAAGACAATATTGGTGCGTTCTTTTTGACTGAGATCTCAGATCACTTCAGTTAAGGTGATCTGAGATAGAGTGATGTGAGTAAGCACCAAAAAGAACGATATCTCAATACGCGGTATTAGTGGTGACGTCATAATCTTAGGTTATGTCAATTTTGTATCCAAACAAACATAATTTGCCATTTAGGTACCATTGGTGTGATTTTGGACCAGAGATTATTCCCTTATATTTTGAATATACCTGCTGATTCATGCATTTAGATATACACTAAGACTTTTACAAAGAGACACATTCGATTCCAGTCAAAATATGTATGTATAACAATATAATTTTAATAAGAGTTATCTAACCTAAACATGCTATTATAAACTTATGAAATACAATTGTTTTAATTCTTTTTCTATCTGTATTATCTAATTTTAGGTTTCTTCACATAAAGAATAATGGTACTGTGTTGGTCACCAAGCTGTAATGATTATAATGTGAGAGAGAACTGTAAGTTTTATAGATTTCCAAAGGATCCAAAAGTAAGAAGCAAATGGATGAAGCTGACAAGGTACCTACATAATGATAAATATAACATTTTATTTTATGTGTTTATACAATATTTGTAGAACAATAGAACCAGATCCCGGAGCTTTTTGTGTAGCTGTCATTTTATGGACTGAGAAAAGAAAATTAGCCAACTATTTTTTTGTACATGATCAATCTTTGCAAACAAGGTAGAAGTAAACTTGTACGTGTTCATGGTATGTTTGATTTTGTACTGTATATATTGATCTCCCTATAACATATACATTATTATTTGTCATTACACATCTTTCGCTTTACATTATTTATAAGTTGCTTTGTATGATTTTTTAAACGTTCGCTATTTTAAATTGAAATTCCACATTGTACCTTACTTTCCTCTTTATATTAACTGTAAACCATTGTATTACAAGTAAATATTTCTCTGTGTAATAAAGAAATTTGGAAACGTTTTGTTTATAGATAAAATTGAATATGTTCACACATGTAGTTGAAAAAAGAGCCTACAGATCAAATAAAATTTGAAAGCAAACAACAGAAACTCTGAACCTCGTACAAATATGATTTGATTGAGGCAAAGTTGTGACATGATGTTCTGAGTTTTCAGACTAAATGGTATATTTTCAATCATGTAAATTTGCAGTGTTTCCTCAATTTAATTTTCTTACCACAAATCAAAATTTATAATTATGAGAACATTTTATTATGTTAATATAAATGGTACAAATTTTTTAAGGTAGAATGTTATTAAAACGTAAATTTTTCTTCCAATCTTGATGTCAAGCAATTCTCACAATAATGTCACTAGGTATCCATAATATTAAATAGCACATGTCCTCTCATGCAATTTGTAATGCACCTTGTATCTGGTGATAATAGTTATATTTTTCAATTATCACTAATATATCTTCATCAAAATGAATTATGTAATTCATGTCTCTTGAGAGTGGTTTTAATTTTTCGTCATTCGGATACTTGAAAGAAGACTTCACTTCAATTAAGCATTTTTCACTAAGAAGCTCATATTATCATTAAAAATGGTTCCAGGAGAATGTTGAAACATGTTTTGATGACACTAGAACAAACAATCACTATTATTTATCTCATATTTTCACATTAATCAAATAATCCAGTAAATATAACCTCAAATATAGCTTTTAAAATCAAAAATACGGACTGCGGGATAACTTACATTATCAAAACTATTATTTTTTATATTGAGTAGACACGATTATTTACTTTTCAACAATTTATTCCTTTCAAAAACACGTATGAAATGCGTAAATAATCAAAAATCTACACTCAAATGCAAATTCCTATGGTAACAAGTTTTGTTGGATACAGTTTCAAATTGTGACGTCACACTAATCTCGCGTATTGAAGCGCGCGATCTGTCGATAGATTTAAACTATACGACAGATTCGTATCAGCATCTAATAATGTTAATTAATGTATCTATAATTTGTAACAAAAGAAAAATAGATTATGTGTGTTTATTATTTATATGTCAATGGTTAAAACTTTAGATAACCTTGATTAAAACTACATATAAACCAAGCAAATCAAATATTTCTTCATCCCCTCCACTTTATTTCCGACTCAATTCCAACTGATACCCCCTTACAACACATTCAGCATCGGTGAATGGGGAGGAAAAACCTCAGCTCACTTAAAGTGAGTAAAACAAAAAGAGCGCTCACATTACTGATGTGAGCTGAGATTAACTGAGATCTCCGTCATAAAGAACGCACCTATTGTTGATATTGATCACGTGGTATACGAAGGATACGTATCACAAATCACCTACTCTATAGATAGTTCACGACAATGCTTTTTTGAAATGACAAAAACTAGCGCCACCTATTGAACTGAAACACAATTAACTAATGGGTAAATCGTTCCTTAAGTCGCTACTAGGGAAAGAAGAATCGGCGCTAAATTTAAATTGCGATTATCTCTACTGTTTGTTTGAAGATCCTTGTTTATTGTAAGTAAATGACAGGTTTTACTAAAAAGTCTACTAAATTGTGCACACTCAATTGTTTGCCAATCATTAACGGAGCTAATATCTTGTAAATTCGATATAATTGCCAAACAATTTATCATTGTAGATAAATATATTAGACTTTTTAAAAAATCAAGTCATTTACTGAGCAATTAACAGTTTTTTGGCAGTTGACTGTTTATAGAAGGACCAAAATAAGAAACGTATGTTATTAAACCATTTATTGAAAAAAGTATATTCACAAAATAGGGACAATGTACAAAGTACATGTAGATACAACAAAATATTTTCAACAGTAAAATGATGAAAGTTTGGCTACTATTGTTACTGCAACAAGCTACAATTTCATTAAAATAAATCAGAGACATAAAATGAAACAAGAATATTGTAAACTGTAGATATAAAACATAAAATAAATTTATGATTGTGTAGCCATGTTATAAAGTTTATAATATAAACTTACTGATTTTTGTTTTAATTATATAATAGAAATACATACCACTACAAGGCAATAACAAAGGCTCATGAGTGTGTGTATTTTCAAGTTACATAACTGCAGTTTAAAAAAAAATTACCAGTGATACATAATGTAGGTCTGACGTTTTTAAAAGGAATCACACGTTTATTAATATTTGTTCACTGCATTTTTCTCTTACCAGGTAAAAATAAGGATGGACTAGTAGTTGAATACAATCTATTGGGCCAAGCTGTAGTGTATTTCACTTCAAAATGTTTATGGCATACTCTCTTTGCTTGATATACAACTAACGGCTCCATTGTCTTCAATTGATAACAGTTTATTGCATTGCCTTGAATTTTTGGGAGTCTTTATTTGGATTTGGAAATATAATTATGTCTAAAATTAGATGTTGGTGTGCAATTAGGCACACAGCATTTCTTATAACGTGGCATCATAAAACCTGACACACACTATTATTTAAAAATTGAAATTTATCACTCAAAACTGACTTTATATCATTTGAAAACGAAAACTGGTAAAATAAAACTATGAAGCGTTATAACACAGTTATAAACACAAATCACCTTGATTTGTGGTTATAAATCAAAATTATTGACATTTGGCAGCGGTGAGTGGATAAAACAGGAAATTTTACAATACTACTAAAATTCAATGGTGCTTCCATCTGCTTGTCTGAAACACATACTAATAAAAAAGCTTGACCTTGATCCATCTGCGTGAAACATCTATACAAGTAGGTGATTTGTGATACGTATCACGGATGCATGTGGATCCAGCCTAAGGGCTATGGAAAGTGGAAATAGAAGAAGAATTTATTTCTTCGTTCATCATTTATTTGTTTGGCAATTTTTGTTCAAACAACATTTATTTTAACTATTATTAATTTGATATAATAATCCAGTAAGAATGGATACTGAGGAAAATGTCGTCAAGGAAGAAATCGATATCTCCAATGATTTTATTTGGAATATGGACGTTAAACAAGAAGTGAGTGATGAAGTGACTATGGCAACTTTTGAAAATGTAAATATTTATAGTATGTATCCTATTAAACAAGAAATTAATGACGATCTAAACATAGCTCAAGTATCTGAAGAATCTAAAATTGCAATTAAATCAGAGAGGGACAGCTCTTATAAGATTAATAAACACATTAGAAACAAATATAAATATTTAAAAGGTAAACCTGGAAGGCGAACTAAATCAAAAGGTGAGTTACATTCATTGATGGCAATTTAGGTGTAGCATACCTTATGCTAAATATCTTGAGCATTTGGCATAACCATAATATGGTTGAAAATTCTTATCATGTCTAAATAGAATTTTAAAGTTTTTTAATTAATGTGCTCGAACAATGTATAAAAAATGATGGCAGGCACTCTGAGCATTTGAAGCTACAATATAATGTTCATTTCTACAGGGGGAAGCTAAATCAATTTATTTTGAATTTTTATAAGGCACCATCTAGTGACTTTATTAAAAATACCGTCTATAATCACAGTAATAATAAATACTACCTGTGGAAAAACGTAAAATCTCGTCATAATGGTCAATAACCCATGGGGAAAGTGCTCAATTTTCTCCACTCTCTCAATGAAAAACTTGTCAGAAATGTACAAATTCTTTAATATGATTAGAAAAAACTATTTCCACAACAACATAAGCAAATGGCATAGAATTATTTCCAAGGCCTAATTTGATGTCAGTAGTACAGTTTGGATGAATAATACGTATTTTGCCGTCTTTAGCTGTACAACTTTACTGCCCTACTGGATGTTACCTGCCCTACTGGATGTTACCGATAATATTTTCCACTATACTGATAAGAGATAGGATTGTATTGCTGTTGTTGGACTATTCAAGTGATTTCAATACAACTAAATATAACTTCTGTATAGTATTCTTCATTATGTAGGATTTTTCAGTCTTGCAATTCAGTTAGTAGAAAATTATTTGACTGACTGTTTTCACTATATTGCAACTAATGTTAAATATCGGCTATGAAAAATGTATTCTGTAGTTTTATTTAGTATATATAATAGAAGTTTACTCACAAATACAAAAAAATACAAAAAACATCCATAAATTTCTAAGATATTAATACATAGGTATGGCTATAACAAGATAAAATGAATAAAACATACTCGATAACTGAAAAAACGCTTGTTTTGAGACAAATTAAAATACAAGTATGTACAATACATTGCCAATAAATAACAATATAGTGTATAAAAAAAATTTAAAATAGCCACTTAATATAAAATAATATAAATTCAAACATATTCAGTTAATTATCTAAAAATGTTTTATTCATTAATTAAAGTTGTATAAAGAAAATAGAATATGAGACATCCTTATTTAGCTAGTTATCAAAATATGTATGGACAGTATGTGGGCTATTGGTAATATATTGTTTCAATTTCCTTTTAAAAAGAGATATATGTGTCATTTTTCTTAAATCATTTGATATAATGTTAAACAATTTGGATGCATAGTAGAAATACGATATTTGTTTAACTGTTTTTAGCATTACTGGTACAAAGTAGTTTTGCTTTTGACGTGTATTATAGTTTATGATTTTCTTCTCTAAACCCAAATTGTTGATTAGAAATGATTTTGCATTTATCTAGAAACGATTATAGTAGTGTTTTTACTACTTTTACAAACACCTTGGAAAAATGTGTTATTAATGTTATAGGTCTGTAATTGGATATTTCGGTAATTTCGCCTTTTTTAAATAAAGTGATAACAATACTGTTTTTAAAAATAGTGGCATAAATTGCTTCTTCTATACACCAATTCAAATAAATACAAAAAGCTCTAGTATATATGGTGCTATTAATTTAATTGTTTCGGTTTCTATATTGTCACTGTTTTTTTATTTTTCATCCTGAATTATGTTGTTCATATCATAAGAACTTATTGGAGCAAAAATGAATGAATTTGGATTCCTTATTCTGTTTTGCGTAAATTCCAGACCAACTTTTATTTTTTCTGCTAGTTTTTGTCCCATACCAGCAAAGCGTTTTGTAATAATATTTTAAATTCATCAAAATTTCTATTTATACTTCTTACGTTCATTTGCATTAAAATTGTTAGTTTTTCATCAACATTTAATATCTGTAAACATTCATTGGTTGTTTCAATACCGTATGTTAAAATAGGATTAACATCAACGTCCTGTATGATCCATTTTTAATTAAGTATCACTCAGTGTAAAATAAATGTTTTTAGCTGTAAATGAGATATTGAAACATAATCCAAATACCAATATATCAGTCGGCGAAACAAAAAAGAAAAAATTCCAAAATCGACACTATTGTATTGCTCTGATGTTAATGTTGAAAGATCAAATCTATTGAGAGAGAATATTTTTTAGTTTCGCATTTTTATTGGCGTTTTTTTTTGGTTTTTTAGAGGGAAAATAGAGAATATTGGACCTTTTTCCTTCACTTTTAATTTCTTCAAATGTTTTCTTTCGAAAGAATTCATCAATTGATACTTTGTCCTCCAAAGGTTTAGTTGGTGTTGATGGATCACTAATAGTGTGGTTTCTTGCTTTGTTTTCTTCAATTTGCTCTTCTTGTATTAAATACTCAGCTTGATAAACTTTACCATTTACAATAAATTTGTTGTTTTTAATATGGCAGTTATTCCCATTTTTTTGCTTATCATGAAATAAATGTCTTGTGAGTACTTTTGAATTTTCACTCTGTTTTGGAGTTTAATCAGACACGATACTAATTTTATGTAACATATGTTAGGGTTAAAGTGTTTACTTGGCTAGTTTATAGTATGCAAACTATCCAAGTGTCTGGTTATTTTGATGGAAAATCATCTTCACTAAAATAGCTATGAATATTGGTTAGTTTGTATCAGGGTTGGGCAAAATCTGATTTTTATTGAAAAAATCAAAACCATTGATTTTTGAAAAAAAATTACGATTTATTTGATTTTTTAAATTTGAATATGAAAATTGAACATTTCGATTCTTTGAAATTATTGTTAATTATTTTAATGTATAAGTCCAAAAATTATAGTACAATTTGCGGCTCAAAAACTTGTGACAACGCATTTGTCGCGCTTCTTGCAAGAAAATTCTTGTCGTGATTTGTTTTCCTTCTGTCCTATACACTCACTATACAGTGCCGAGTGAGGCACGAACTCGTTTGTTGTTCTTTTTGCAAGAATATTCCTGTCGAGGCTTGTTTTCCTTCTCAACCTATAAATTGACGTTGCCCAACAATTTCACGCATTTCGCTAGTTAGGTTAGTTAAGTGAGTGAAAACATATAAATAAAGTAAAATGAGTGGAAGAAAAGAGGACCCAATACGGTAGTTCTATATTAAGACAACAAATCCAAATAAATTGGGGTGTAGGGCTATTTGTAGAAAGTGCAAGAAATATATTCAAGGGTTAGTCCAAAGACTTAAAGCACACCACAATGTTTGTAATTATCAAGAGAGGAATACAGGTAATTAAATTAATAATTTTATTTTATTTATATTTAATAAAGAATTTTATTATTAACCCGGGAATGATCGCGTGGTTAGATTTTGCCTAACATTTTTTGTTTTTTGTTGATTCTTCAAGCACTTGATATTTTATTTTTGAGATAATTTAGTGAAAGTTTTGAGGCATAAATATTAATTATAAGTTAAGTAACATAGTATAATTTTTAATTATAAATTCTGAGATATTTTGAAATCTTTTTTAAATATATACGTATTATAAGTAGATACATTTTTGATAAATAACAGAATACAACAGTGAAACAAATGTTTCTATGCATTAAAAGACACATTTAAATCAAAGATATTGTCTACAAACACAAAAATTAAAATATACAAGAGAGTAATTAGACCAGTCGTAGTTTACGCCGCAGAAACCTGGAATTTAACAAAAAAAGAGGAAAACACATTAGTAATCTGGGAAAGGAAAATACTACGGATAATATACGGCCCAATTAAAGAAAATGGAGTATGGAGAATATTAAGAAACTACGAATTTAATCAAAAATTCAATAGTCCAATAATAACAAATGAAATAAGAAATGAACAATTAAGATGGACAGGACGTGTACAACGTCTAGGTAATGAAACCTGTGTCAAGAAAAGACGGGGACGATGAGCAAGGGGATGACCGAAAACTAGATGGTTGGATGGTGTAGAAGGAGATCTTAAAAAAATTGGAATAAATGACTGGAAAAACAAAGCAAAAGACCGGAAAGAATGGAAAAGAATAGTAGAAGAAACAAAGGACAGACTTCAGAGCAAAACTAAATCACCGAATTCACAAACTCCCTACTGATTTAAAGCAGTAGGGTTGGCCAAGCGGCTGGCCACCGCTGCCGGAAAAAATGAGGCTAGGAATCCCAATAGGGAGACTATGGTCTTTAAGGTCTAAAAGTAAATGAGAAGAAGAAGATACATTTTTGAGATAAAATTAGAATTTTTTGGATAGATATTATTTTTAACAAAGATAATATAATTTTTAAGTATTCATTTATAGATATTTTAGGATATAGATTTTAGGCATATATTATTGTTTTTAAATGTTAGATAAAATCCAACACGTGGCATTTAATGTAACTTTTTAACGCGACCTTTCCCAGGTTAATTAAAGATTATCTTTACTCTTCTACACTCACTTAACTTTCAATTTTTTTCAACTTAAAAAAATGAATTTCTTTTTACATCTCTATTGAACATTTTCACTTTATTTTAAAATCAATAATTCAATACTATATGAATATATCATAAATTAATCAATTTCAATTATGTTTTTTCTCTTTCCAGAGAGTAGAATGTCGCTTGACAGTTTTGCTAGCACATCATCTGCCTCAATTTGTAGTTCACTCATGACGAATAATTCATATGTTAGAAAAACTCCATCGAAAGTACCAACAAGTCCAACAACTTTTGAGTCAGTCCAAAAAAAGAATTCAATCGAAACTCAGCCTACCATGAGTGGTTTTGTAATGCGGACTTCAACTGCTGAAAAACAAATAGCAAAGGCTATTTTTGCTACTAATTCGAGCTTCAGATGTATTGAGAATTTAGAGGTGAAAAAAGCCATTCAGTTATTAAGGCCTGGTTATACACCGCCCTCGAGAAAAACGGTAGCAACAAGTCTTTTGGACGAAATCTATGAAGAGGAAAAAGAAAAATGTTTCTCCTCTCTGTCAGGACAGTCCGTAAATATGTCAATTGATGGGTGGTCAAACGTGCACAACGAACCAGTGATATGTGCAACGATAACCACTGAAGATGGACAAGCCCTCCTATACGAAACCATAGACATAGACACATCAGGAAATCCACATACTTCAGAATATTTAACTCAGATAGTTTGTGACCTGATTTCTTCATGTGAGTTAAAATACAAGTGAACCGTAAAATCTTTTGTGACAGACAATGCCGCAAATATGACACTTATGAGAAAAACATTAGAAGAATAAACGAACCCAAAAGTTATAACTTATGGCTGCTCTGCACATATTTTTAATTTACTGTGCAAGGACTTTCAAGTTAAATACGTTAAAGAACACGTGGTCCAAATTGTTAAGTATTTTCGAAATAACCATTTGGCTAGAGCTAAATTCAGTCAAGCAGGAGGCAGCGCTTTAGTCCTTCCAAGCGATGTGCGATGGAATAGCCTTGGCGACTGCTTAGAGATGTCTGTCACACAGTGGGACATCATATTAAAAATCTGCAAAGAAAATAAAAAGGAGATTGATTCCACTATTTACCAAAAAGTTTCAAATATTGCGATTAAACATGCAGCGCAAGATGATTTAAACATTTTAAAACCTATATCAGTTGCTCTTGATACTGTGCAGAGGAAAAATGCTACTATCGCAGATGCTGTAGAGCAGTGGAAACATTTACAATATATCTTTGATGAATCTGTGAAATTACCTTTTCAAAAAACACAACAATTTAATAATCGATATAAGCAAGCACTAACGCCATATCATTTTATAGCGTATATGTTGAAACCACAAAAAACAAAATACCAGGTAACACCAGAAGAAAAGAATATAGCTTTAGAAACAATTAACGAGTCATATGAAAATTGTTGGAATTTACACTAAGTAATTCCAACTGTTCTAATTATATATTTCGAGACACCCTGTGCATATGTATTGTTATATGAAAACACTGGACTGTTACCTTTAGTAATAAAGTTAAATGCCCGCAGTGCTCCATTTAAGCAAGTTATGTTTTCGGACGAAGTAATAAAAAATGTAAACGAACTACAATGGCGATCACAAAATGATGAGCCGGAAATCTTGAAACAGTTGCCAATAATAAAACAGTTCCAGTGTCTAAGTGCTTCTTCAGCTTCAGTAGAACGCGTATTTAGCTCTTTTGGTCTTGTACACTCGGATATTAGAAACAGATTAGGCATAGAAAAAGGAGGAAAACTCGTGTTTTTGTATAATGAAAATGAATATACTGAAAATATACAGTAATAAAATTTAGCTGTTACGTTTAGTTTAAGAATTTGGAATTATGTACTTATTTTTTGTTGTTTTTGCTAAAAGTAGATACTTCTTTTGATTTTTGAGAAAACTCTTATATTATGTTGTTATCTGGTTCTGAATAAAAAAGAAAAACATTGATTTTAAATCATGATTGTAATTTTAAAAATCAAGCGATTTAAATCATGATTTTAATCGCGATTTTAATCACTTGATTTTAATCAGCCCAACCCTGGTTTGTATACTATCCAACTAGTCTACAAATTATTCAAGTTTTATCCCCAAAGTACAAAACATAAAAAAATAACACAAATTACCTAGGCGTTTTGGCTAATTTGCAAACTATCCACAGTAGTGCGACTTTCTCTTGTAAACTTCCAAAAGTAGGTTTTCAAATTGTTACTGTTGCCGCCAAGCAAAACACAAAATTTATTTTTCGAGAAAATAAAAATTAATTATGTGATCATAAATGTTATTATCAATTGAGGGGACATTTATCCAGTCTGTAGAGGTAGCTAGAAACCTAGGCTGCGAGATGGACACTGATTTAAAATGTATACCTCAAGTCAACAAATGTTTGAAACGAGCATATATACCAACATTCATCGAACCTTTAAACATTTAAACCTCATAACCAGGTCCACCAGTCCTTGAAAATTGTGAAACAGGAAGTGTTCAAATATAAATACAAGAGAGTACTGCATGAGAGTGATCAGAAATAAGTGCATACTGATTTTGTCGACAAACGCATATAAACTTTGCATTATTTATTCATTTACTTGCCTATGCTAGTTTTTTACATTACTTTTAAATGTTTAGTAAGCAATGCCGTTTTAGTTTTATAATATCTATTATCAATTCATATTTTCATATGTATATCACTTCTTTAGATAACGTTGTGCATATTTGTAAACATTGTACATTTAAAATACTTTTTCATACTGATATTGTTATCACCCATTTAAAATATGTTATACATTCATAGAAAATTTAGATTTTTTATTCATCACACAAAGTTCAAATCGTAGAAAAATTAAGTTAAATTTTTTTTGCAGGACAACTAAAATATGAAAAACTCGCAAACCCAGATATTATTGCTGGGTTTATGATCTGTGAGTTTTGTGGAAATTTATACACGAAACGAATTGAATTCCTTTACCACTTTTCTACGAATCATTGTACAAAACTGAAGAAATTACTATATAAAACGAAATTACACCAGATAAATACAAGTTGCAGAAATCTTGATGAATATGTAAAAAATGAAATTGAAATAGTTGAACATGATTTAAAAGCAGAGTTGCAGGATATTGGATTCACTGATAAGTTCAAGTTAAGTATAGATGAATCTCAAACATTGAAGAGAAGTGATTTAATTAAACATTCGCTTAATCACACAGGAGACAAGCCATACAAATGTGACATTTGTTCAAAAACGTTTTCACTGAAATATAGTTTAAAAACACATTCGCGTAATCACACAGGAGAAAAGCCATTTAAATGTGACATTTGTTCAAAAACTTTTTCACAGAAAATTCATTTGAATACACATTTGCACAGTCACACAGGAGAAAAGAAATTTAAATGTGACATTTGTTTAAAAACTTTTTCACAGAAAATTCAATTGAATACACATTTGCACAGTCACACAGGAGAAAAACCGTTCAAATGTGATTTTTGCTCGAAAACTTGTTCACAAAAATGTGATTTAAATAAACATTTGCGTAGGCACACAGGAGAAAAGCCATTCAAATGTGACATTTGCTTAAAAACTTTTTCGCAGAAATGTAATTTAAAAACACATTTAGTTAGTCACACAGGAGAAATGCCATTCAAATGTGACATTTGCTCGAAAACTTTTCCACAAAAATGTGATTTAAATAAACATTTGCGTAGTCACACAGGAGAAAAGCCATTCAAATGTGACTTTTGCTTAAAAAGTTTTTCGCAGAAAAGTAATTTAAACACACATACGCGTAATCACACAGGAGAAAAGCCATTCAAATGTGACATTTGTTCAAAAGCTTTTTCACAGAAAATTCATTTGAATTTACATTTAAACAGTCATATAGAAAAAAAGCCAACAAATGTGACGTTTGTTTAAAAACTTTCTCACAGAAAATTCAATTGAATACACATTTGCACAGTCACACAGGAAAAGTCATTCAAATGTGACATTTGTTTCAATATTTTTTTAAGGTAATTTAAATACACATTTGCGTAGTCACTCAGGGGATAGCCATTCAAATGTGACATTTGTATGAAAACTTTTCCACCGAAAACTAATTTATATAGACTATTTCATCGTCATACAGAAGAAACACCATATAACATTTATTCGAAATTGTTTTCATTTAAAAACTATTGAAACCAACATTTGAGTAGTCACCCAAAGCCATTCAAACGTGATATTTGTAAGAAATTAATTTCGTATAAAGTATATTTAATGACACATATGCATAAAGGTTAAGCGTCACTTAAGTTTTCTAACACCATGTATATACAACATAGTAACTTTTCAAGATAGAGGAAAACTGCATAATTTCACATAGACACCATTACAATACCATTTAACTTTTTTTTGTATATGTGACCACTAAACACTTAAATTGTCGGGTGAATATCGACACATATCAATCCGTCGGTGAAATTCAGAATATTTGTTAACAATACGTGAAAGTCCGAAAGCATAATACAGGATGTCTCATTATAAACTGAGACATTTTAAACGTGAATATTGACTAAACGAAATAAGATAGAAATGTACGGTTTTCACAAACGAGTATCAAATTTCGAAAAGTTCTTTCTCAATCAAATAAAAAAAATCCCATTTATACCAGGTGATCAATTAAGGGTAGCAATCGTATAGATTTAGAAAAAAAAATTCATGATAAAATTCGCTAAGAGAAATAGCTGGAAATTATTTTCGAGTTTGTCAAACGTCCGCTAGAGGGCGTAACAACTACACTAAGTAGAAAAATGGGATTTTTATAGAATTTTGCCTAATGAAAGTATATCGATGATATTATTTTCATATTTACTGACTATTCACCTACACTTTTTGACTAAAATGTTTTGTTCTATCTATCAAAATAAAGCGGTGGGGGAAGTTCAATTGTTTTTTAAACAAACCAAGATTTCTCCCGTTTCGCTTGACCGATTTTAACAAATTTGGGCTCATATGAAAGAGCATGATTTACACTACAAAACGCTTACTTGGTTTTGAGTTTTTGACTTTCGTCTTCGCCGCTAGATGGCGTTAACTGAAATGGTAGCAAATTTTTGAGTTTTTTTCAAAAAAAAACAAATGTAATGGTATATTCATTTTTACATATTTTAAAAGAGGATACATTTTTCAAAAATTTAATGACAAAAATTAATCATCTACCTTTTTTGAACCGTTTATATTGATCAAATTATAATTTTATTACATTAAAAAATGGCACGCCACTGCTTTTTATCAAAATAAAAATCATTTTCGTAATCACTTATTAGTTGCTAACAAATAGAACCTTTTAACTTTTTTCGTTAGACAAACGGTTTTAGATTAAAAAAATCAAATAAATTTACATGGGGCGCCCATATCTCGAAACATACTAATTTATATATTTGGAAAAAAAATCTTAATAAAACCGTCCAACAGCAGGAGCAATAATACTAAAAACAAGAATACAGAACTTTAAAAATAAATTAATAGTTTTGTCGTAAATGTTCAAAATGTTGTCCATTATTTTGAATGCACTGATCCAATCTTCTCTGGATGGAGTTGACAGCTGCCTCAATTTCCGCTCTTGGTATATTATATATATATATATATATATATATATATATATATATATATATATATATATATATATATATATATATACTGAGCCATAGGATATTCCTAAATATCTGGAGATCTCTCTTATACTTAAATAGGGGTCTGCATGAATATAAGGCAACACATTTATAATGTTATCTTCTCTTCTTACTGTACGATTTCTTCTCAAAGTTGGAGTTGGTTGCACTTGGCCATGTTGCCTTAAACGTAAGGCTAAACGACGAAAAACCATTCTCGAATGCCGTCTTCGGAAGAGATAACGCAGTGCATACTGCCTAGAAGCAATCGCCGCATTTTCAAAACAGTGAAAATAAATTCTCAACATTCAAAGGCTTCTTCATTTGTAAAAGACATGATTTGTTGTATAAATACTTTTTACATAACATTAAATTAGATGTTAATAGCAGGAACTGTCGAAATGAATATCAGCGTGACTGACAATTTGGTGTTTTCTTTCTTAATATAAATCACGGCCTGCTTCGCTTAAATCCGATGTTAGTTTAAACAGTATGTAAACCTATCTTATTTTTTCAATCTAAAACCGTTCGTCTAACGAAAAAAAGTCAAGGGGTTCTTTTTGTTAGCAACTAATAAGTGATTACGAAAATGATTTTTATTTTGATAAAAAGCAGTGGCGTGCCATTTTTTAATGTAATAAAATTATATTTTGTTCAATATCAACAGTTCAAAAAAAGGTGATGATTAATTTTTTTCATTAAATTTTATAAAAATGTATCCTCTTTTAAAATACGTAAAAATGAATATACCATTACATTTGTTTTTTTTTGTGTAAAAAACTCAAAAATTTGCGACCATTTCAGTTAACGCCATCTAGTGGCGAAGACGAAAGTCAAAACCAAGTAAGCGTTTTGTAGGGTAAATTATGCTCTTTCATATGAGCCCAAATTTGTTAAAATCGGTCAAGCGGAACGGGAGAAATCTTGGTTTGTTTAAAAAAACAATGGAACCTCCACCACCGCTTTATTTTGATAGATAGAACAAAACATTTCAGTCAAAAACTGAAGGTGAATAGTCAGTAAATATGAAAATGATATGATCGATATACTTTCATTAGGCAAAATTCTATAAAAATCCCATTTTTCTACTTAGTATTGGTTGTTAAGGCCTCTAGCGGACGTTTCAACTACAAATTACTTGACTTTTTGAAAAGAACGCCCTGTATATTTTTACACCATTCGAAAGCTGAGTTCTTTAGCTTTTTGAAAATGTTATCATTTGTAATTTAATTTTTGTAAATAAAGATGACACGCGAATCTTTGTGCGTGCGTGCACTGTCATTATTTCAATATCAAACGCATTTTCTAAATAATTTGTTTTGTTATTTCTACATTGAAATAAGTGGAAGTTACCAAAAGCTTTACATTTTTATTGCTAATTTAATTTAACAAATTTTGATACTTGAACAGGTTTATTATTATTAATCTTTAAAAAGTTACTATTTTACATGGAGTTTATTTTATATCTTTAATGGGGTAGTGAGAAGCATGCAACTTTTAAAGACTATGAGCGAAATACTTCAAAAGTGCGGTGTTTCTCAAAACAAAATTTATGCGTATTTCTTCTTTATTCATGGTTCACACTTTCTGGAAAGTCAGGGAATTTGACAAAGTCCAGGGAAAGTCAGGGAACACTTTGGAAAAATGCTATAAATCAGGGAAAACAGCGAGAGTTCTTATCTTAGAAAAGTCAGGGATTTAAAAAAATTAAGTTGTCTGCACGCAATTGTGTTTGATTTGTTCTTTAGAACTTCTGGTTTAACTAATTGGAATCAAGTAAGAAATATATTTATATTTGTTGTTTTTTACGAAATAACTACAGTCAATATCTAAATTATGTTACACTATTACATTCACTATGGTTGATCTTTTACTCTTTATGTAAAGAATTGCAAAAGTATAAATCCATAGAGGCCTTTTCCTAAGATTATATTTGCCAATTTGATTTATAGTTAAGCAGTCTGAGATAAGTCTGTCACTATTTCATAGGCTACAAAAATTTACCATCAATGGCTACATTTTGTTACTTTGAAAATTTTCAAATCGAGAATTTTAATAACTCTTTTTGTTTCAGGTCTAAATATTAACATATGTATGTTTATTTTCTCTTAACTTAATATATTAATCGTATGTTAACTTTTGTTCCTTTGCAGCTTCCAATATGGCATATAAGAAAACTGCTTTCAATGACTAATGGTTGGACTCTAAAATCAACCCCCAATTTTTTGGTTGGTTAAGAAGAGGACCTACCATTTCACAAGCTTATTGCAATATTTGCAGAAAATCATTTGAATTATCCAACATGGGTTGTCAGGCGGTTGTATCCCATAGCAAAGCAAAAGGTCATCTCGATTTAGCTAAAATAAAAGAGGACCAACCTTCTCCTCAAAACTCTTTTGATGCTCCTACAAGTGCTTCAAGACAAATTGTTGCTAGTACCAGTAAAGTAGATACCCAGTCACCTATTCAAGAGATGATAGAAATTTCACCCCAACCTGAGATGTTGAAATCTACTCAACAGTCTGTTCAATAATTTTGCACAAGGGATGATGTCACAAAAGCGGAAGCAATATGGGTTTTGAAAGTTGTTAATAGTAACTTTTCATTGAGTTTATGTTCAGATGTAGGAGACACATACAAATTTATGTTCCCAGACAGTTCAGTTGCTTCAAAGTTTAGAATAGGAGCCACTAAGTGCAAATACATTATAAACTATGGCCTTGCTCTTCATTGTTCATTCAAACGAACTTAAAGATAAATTACAACAATGTGATGATTACATAATTTGTTTTGATGAATCCCAAAGTTTTTTTACATCAATAGGAGTAGAGTACAAACTGAGTACTTCAACAGTGTGTTCCTAGGTAGAGCTACAGCACAAGACTTACTTGAAAGTTGTATTGCAGCAATCCAACCTTTGAAACAAAAAAATATTCTTCAAGTGTCAATCGATGACCCGAATGTCAACTCAAGTTTTATGAAAAAGTTGGAAGATAGAATCAAGGAAGAAGATCCCGATGGAAAGAAACTCATAAATATTGGAGTTTCATGTGGTAAACGGGGCGATTGGGACTGGTCTGCAAGCTGCTAACTGGCACATGCGTGACTTTTTGAGAGATGCGTACTACAACTTTATCGATTCTCCTGCTCGCCGTGCAGAGTATACTGATCTTACTGAAAGTACTGTGCCACTAGATGGTTAGAAAATGTAGCCTGTAGTGACAGACTTCTAAATATTTTTAATTATGTTAAGACATTTATTTATTCAAGAAAAGTTGTGAACATAAAATCATTCAGAAATATTGCAGAATAATCAAAAGACATTTTCATAAAATGCAAATTGGTATTTTTCAAAAGCATCTCCCTAGAATGTGAACCCCTTCTAAGAAAATTTCAAACTTCGGATCCACTAAGTTAGGTTAGGTTTATAATGAGTGGGTCAATGAGACCCTCCACTGGGACTCGTGAGAGTCTATTGTGGCTCTCAAATCCACTAGCTCCGTTTCTGTTTGCAGATTTGCAGCTCATTCCTAGAAGCATATTGGAGAAATTCATAAAAAGTGTAAAAGTACCTAGTACCATATCAGCTCTCTTCTTTTTAGATTTGAAAGATAAGCTGAACTTCAGAGACCTAAAAAATATTGACATTGGTTTCCAAACAAAAAAGTTTCTTAAAGAAACAAGAGCCAAAGAAGTGGAAATTCAAAAGTGCAAAGAAGAGTGTCAAACTATGCTTATCAAAATGACTGAGAAGTTACTAGAATAATGTCCCATTAAGTACAGAACTGTGCCTGATGTAATATTCAATCAAGCAGAACAGGTGAAGCAAAGAGTACAGTTATTACTGGAGTCATTTTATAATTCCAACAGAATTTCTGCATTGTTGCAGATAAAGCTCAATCAAAGTATAGCAGTCTTTGTTCTGAATCTCATATTCCTTTTAAACATAATTTTGAAGCGTATTTAGAGAATATTAATGCAAGATTTTTACTCAGGCATATTAATAGGAAGCTCAAAATATCAGGAACTACGGCAAGTAATTAAACTAAGTTTAATCTTTTGCCATGGAAACGCAAGTGTTGAGAGTGGTTTCTCAATAAATAAAAATTTACTTTTTGAAAATCTACATGAACATAGCTTGATTGCACAACGTACGGTTGAAAATGCAAAAAGATTTCATGATAACATCCAGAATATTCCAATAATCTAAACACTTTTGAACAATGTCAGGGCAGCCCACAGAAGATATGAGGAAAGCCTCCAACAGACAAAACACGCTCAGAAAGAAGAAGACAAGAAAAGAGCGCAAAAAAGATAAGTATCCATGGAAATAAAAAGAACTTAACGAAATGAGAAAAGTAAAAAAAACTTGCGTTGAGGGAAAAGAAAAACATTCTATCCAAAATACAAATGTTGGAATAAGCAAAAAAAGAGTAGGCTTCCAGTTTGACATCCAAAATAGACGGTTTTTTTCTTGTCAGGAACGTTTACTGTGTAAAACTAGTAGTTTTAAGTGATATCTTAGGTGTTTTTATTTGTAATTGTTACAAAATTTAATTCTACAATGTAGATTTAAACAAATAGAATTGGGCAATTGTGTTATAGAAAAAAAGGAGGAGCGATGGACGGGTATGGGGATAGTGGAGGCCGATAAAAAATTGTTTTGTTTATCCTTGTTAAACACGTCGAAAGTCAGGCAAAAAATTAGCTTTCTGATCATGGAAAGTCAGGGAAATCAATGTCAAAATTTAAGTGTGATTCATCTTATTGAAAAAAAAACAGTTAATGGTTCAGTATATACCGATATGCTAGAAAACTTTTTTACCACCAACTGCAAAAAAATGCATTTGTCTTTAGTAGCAAGAGAATCTGTGAGTAGATCATTTGGGGACAAATGGATAGGAAGAGATGGGCCGATCGAATGGGCGCCGAACCCTTCTGAATTCTCGGTACCTGATATTTTTTATGGTGTTATGTTAAGGATAGGTGCTATAGCCTTATTGCTCAAAATATTTATGATTTAAAAATTAACATTAAAAACGTTATTGATGGAAGTCCACAAGAAATGCTACCTACAAAATTCTTATTAGAACGTACAAGTTATATTTCAAGAGTGCTTAGACCAGGGCGGAGACGACATTCAACAATTTCTATAAGTGTTTTAAATGAAACTTACTGTTTGTATTTAACTCCACAATATATTGAAAAAATGTTAAAAATTGTAAAAAATTGACAATTGTTTCGATATTACCTAAATATAATCGTCAGAATGACAGAAGTTACATTTCATTTGATGCCTACCTGATGTTTAATTATTTTTGACCTACCTTGTGATTGGCTTAATATATGTTAATAGAAAAAAGATGTGATATTACAAAAAATATTAAAGCTTAGATATTATTTGCCCTATGGGGATATCCTGGATATCATTTTTCCCAATTAAGATCAGTATAACTGTGCAATGATATAGAAAACCAGGAAAACTATATCTGCTGGTCTTTACAATTATCACTTAAGAAGACAGTTTAAAAGTGGAGAACTCGCTAGATTTATCTATTCATTGACGACTTCATACTGTGGGTTTCTAAGTGTCTTCTGGTTTCCAATTCTTCAAGGAAATCCAGTTCTTGTTTCTTATCACAAATATGTAGTACTTCTAGTTCTGTGTTAGGTGTCAATGAATGATTGGTGTCAAGTAGATGTCTGGCGTAGTGGGATTTATGTGATAAGAAACAAGAACTGGATTTCCTTGAAGAATTGGAAATTAGAAGACACTTAAGAAACCCACAATATGAAGTAGTCAATGAACAGAAAAATCTAGGGAGTTATCCACTTTTAAATTGTCTTCTTAAGTGATAATTGTAAAGATCAGCAGATATAGTTTTCCTGGTTTTCTTTATCATTGCACAGTTATACTGATCTTAATTGGGAAAAATGATATCCAGGATATCCCCATAAGGCTAATAATATCTAAGCTTTAATATTTGTAATATCACATCTTCTTTTTTCTATTAACATATATTAAGTCAATCACAAGGTAGGTCACTTCTTGGACTAGCCAAAAATAATTAAACATCAAATGAAATGTAACTTCTGTAATTCTGACGATGATATTGATTTATCGAAACAATTGTCAATTTTTATTATATTGTGGAATTAGCTAGAAACAGTGAGTTTCATTTAAAACACTAATATGAGTAGATTCCACGAAGTAAGGGTCGAGACAGTTAATTTCTATAAGATTGAGTTGCTATATTTTTTTTCTTCGTTAATGCCATAATGTTTAAATTAGCAATAAAAACAAAGCTTTTGGTAGATTAACAATGCGAACTTGGATAAATTGAAAGTCTGCTGGCAATATTGAAATAATGATTCACGTATCATCTTTATTTACAAAAATTAAATTACAAATGTTGACATTTTCAAAAAGCTAAAGTACTCTGCTTTCAAATGGTGTAAATATATTTAAAAAAGTGAAGTAATTTTTTGTTGAAAATAGGCAGTTTTTTTCTCGCCCTGCTCAACTGGGAATTTTTTAAATTTGATTGGAAATAAACTTTTCGAAATTTGAAACTCATTGTTGAAAACCGCCCATTTCTATGTTTTTTGTTTGGTCAATAATCACGTTTAAAATGTGTCAGTTTCAACTGGGACACCTTGTATTATACTTTATGACTTTCTCATATCGACAACCACAGAAGAAGTGAGTGACGAAAACATCATCATCATCATCACGTAGCGCTACAACCCTGGGTGGGTCTTGGCTGACTGTACAACTTTTTTCCAATTTGTTCGGTCTTCCATCAACCTAGGGTCAAATGGAATGTTCATTTTCCGGAGATCTGCTTGGATGTTATCTCTCCATCGCATTCTGGGACGTCCGAGTGGTCTTTTGCCTGTGGGAATCTCCGTGACGAAAACGACAGGTCTAAACAAGCTACTTTCCATAGATGAGATTTCTACCCCGAGTTACGATGCCACCTTATCATGACAGCTGCAATAATATGATTCTCATTCTGCGAAATGTGCGATTATCTTCAAACCACTGTTAAAATATTTATGCTGTAAACTTCTTTTATTTATTTAGTCTTTGTTCATAATTTTATAATTATTTTTCAATTCGAATATTTTTTTAAATCAAGGTTTATTGTTATGAAGTTACATTCACACTGCTATACTTCATTGTCCTAACAGCCATGAAGTTACATATGTTACGGTTAATACAAGAAAATAGCTAATTCGCGAATTAACCGGCTAAAATGCGAATTATCCAATACAGCCGGTTATTACGGAAGAAATAATAATAATTGAAAAATATTCGCAAATTATTATTAAAACGCGATTTAGACAATATGATCGGTTATATCCGATAACACTTGGCTCTTTCGCGAATTAGCCGGGTGATAAGTTCAGTAAACAATTATTAATGTCGCATTCATTCATTCATAGACGTGCGTATAGGTACTGAGCTGTGATTTTTATTACATAAGTAATACAGAATAATAAAATTTGTTCTCTAAAATTATAATAATAAAAAAGAAATAGTTATATTCTCTATAAAAAAAAACAAAAGGCTAATAGGTTAAAAGTTTAATACCTATGGATCAATACTTATAGGTACCTACTTTTACTACATATTACTTATTGGAACAGGATAGGCTTGAATGGCACTTAGAATTACATAACAGATTTTTTCCGCAAACGTCTAAAAAGTTGACATTATTAACGTCAATTCATGATGTTGAAGTATGATTTCACAGACGCCACTTTTTTGTACGGCCGTGAGTACTTTTTTGTACGCTGACGGCCGTACAAAAAAGTAGAATTTTTAACAGGGAAAATAATTATTAGTTGAACTTTTAAACTTTATTAACGATAATAATTATTAATAGTAAAATTACAGTTATTTAAGGTTGCACCGCACATATTTAATGCACTACCTAATTTATTCACTTCCAACTCGAGCGAATTTTGTGCAGAGTTGAAAGAGTTCATCGACAAAATTTCCCGTGACTCCTTACTTGTTGTTGCTTCTATTGCATCAACGTCGACATAATTTCGCTCACGAGAAGCTGCATTCAGGTACAGTGAAGAAGAATTCGACATCAAGATTTTTTCTGCAGTTTGTTTTTTATTAGACAAAGAGTCTTCAATGTATCCTTCAGCGACAGTGCTCGACCTCCAACCTCCATGCCGTTTCAAACAAGTAATATCAGCTCCTCCATCCACAAGCAAAGTAGCTGAAGTTCTTCTTAACGCATGGCCGGTGTAATCTTTTGAATTCGGTAGTTTTAAATAAGTTGCTACTGTTTTGGGTACGTTACTAATTGTATGAATTCCCATGACCATGCGATAACATTTTCCCTTTTGAAATTTCAAAAAAAGCGTCGGCTTTCCATAGCTTGTGGACGTAAAGAAGTATATTTTCTGTAAAGATTTATATATTTTTCTCCAATAATTGTGAACGATCGTGGCTTTTTAGATTTACTATCAGGAATCTTTATATGAATAACAGATCCTAAATCTTTTATATCGTCTATTGTCATGTTCACCATTTCATCGCATCTACATGCTCCAGATACGCCCATTATTAGAACAACCTAAAAGTAGTATGTATTTAAAAACTTGATTGTATTTATGCAGGTTAGAATATTATAACTAACCTAGATATTCCTCATTAGGTGCATTATTTAAAAAATCTTCAAACTGGTGTAATAAACACAAGATATGACACAAATTCTAAAAACACCCTATATAGATAATTTCTTTTTTAATTCAAAATAGTTATTAAATTCTCGACCTCAACTTAAGTAAAAAACACAAAAAAAACAAGGTTATCCAAACATATTAGATTACGAGCAGGTCAGGTTTTGTTAACCACAAACATAAACAGATATGAATAATTAACCTTCATTGAAGGTGAACTCGAGAAATAAATATCAAAAAATTGGGGACAGTAGGGCAGTCAGAGAGAGATAGGTGATATCTCTCCCCTGGTGAGGCGAGTCTAAGTATTGACGGGCCCTCACCCTCAAGCAGTAATAGTGTGCAAATTTATGTGACTAGTGGGATTTCAAAACGTAAGTTTTTAAAGTACAATTATTTTATATTGGATATTGAACGGTGATATTATATTCTCCTTTAACTTAACCGGGTATCCCAAGACAGTTAAGGGACCCCATAGTAATTTACAGTCATATCTAGTGTTTCTTATATATCAGCGCCCCTCATCTACTGGTAAGGCCAAATTGTACAGGCATCTTATTTAGCTATATTTCAGGGACCATTTTCCTGCATATGTATATGTTTTGTTTTTCTTGACTATTTGAGAATTGCGTGGAGGTATTTACATTTTAGAGATTTTCCAATTTTACTTGAGATTATAATTAATCCTATTTCAGAGATATTTACATTATACTTGAGATATAATTAATCCTATTTCAGAGATATTTGCATTATACTAGAGATTATAATTAATCCTATTTTAGAGATATTCCAATTTTACTTGAGATTATAATTAATCCTATTTCAGATATGTTTACATTATACTGGAGATTATATTTAATCCTATTTTAGAGATTTTCAAATTTTACTTGAGATTATAATTAATCCTATTGTAGAGATTTTACATCATACTGGAGATTATATTTAATCCTATTTTAGAGATTTTCCAATTTTACTTGAGATTATCAGTAATCCTATTGTAGAGATTTTACATTATACTGGAGATTATATTTAATCCTATTTTAGAGATTTTACATTTTACTAGAGATTATAGTTGATCCTAGGTTAAAAATTTTGATAATAGCGCGCAGACATTTATATTATATTAGGGGTCACAGACAGTCCTATCTTAATTTTTTTTTCCGAATTTTTTTTACTTGATACAGTTCTTTTCTCTTTGTAATATATGTTTGTATATATTTCAACCTTTCAATTATCTCCATAACCTCAATCCTCACTACCCCTATACCCGTCAAATAGGACGGACCGGCTAAACCTGCACTACGAACTCGGGCTTGGCACACTGTATAAGCCCAAGGGGCCCCACGACGCCTTTGATCGCTCGAGCTTGGAACAACCCCTCCCTCGAGGTAATCCCGCAGGGAGAATTCCTGGTTCTACAATTTTTGTGCCGCAAGGTACTGGTGACAGCAAGCTGCAACGATCTTGGAAGAAGTGAAAAACAAAATATAAGAAATAAACGAATTCACTACACCGTCTGACAGCGGTAACCGAACGCAAATTTAGTACATAGGAAATACCATTTATTATACTGGTGAGAACGGTTTCCAAATTTACCAGATTATTACACTTGGATGATAGATATAGAAGTCACAACACTGGTGACAGATAGAGAATTCATTACACTGGTGAGAACGGCTATCAAAGATATAAGTCATTACACTGGTGACAGCGGTGCTCCAGATACTGAGTCCGTACGGCAGAGGTTAGCAAGGGAGGAAGTCCTAGTAATAATCCTTTTTTTCTTTTCCGATTAAACTACCCATTTCAGGCATCATAGAAGATAAAAAAGGTAGGAGTACATAGTTAAATTCAATCAGATTAATTAAGGCCTTGTAAATTTCACCTACATAAGTTACATTCGATAAATACTTCATTTTTAATTTCATATTTATATCACAAAATAAATATTGCGACATACGTCTAATCAAAATTAATATATAACCATAGTAGTATAAGTTCAATCAGGTATATCCGCTTAGTCATTTATTTTATTTAATTAATAGGCATTAAAAACGAACGTTAAAACCAAATCTATTTTTAATACATAAACATTTAGGCTACGTATGAAAAGTCAACAGCACATATATAAGGGAAAAATGTGCAAAGTCATCAACTAGCTTCCGCAAAAGACTAAAATAGCAATATAAAATATAGTCCGGAGGATAGCTTCACGTTTGAGAAATATAAAAAGTTTACAGGAAATTTGGTTTTACTTTGATTAACGAACGGACTATTTTCTAAATGAACTAAACATTAACGATTTGAGGAAAGGTGTTAGGAAATATTCATGCATTAAACGCGAAATAATAAATTAAACTAAATTAGGACGATTTTGTGAATAATACTGATCCATATATATTACACTATAAATAATCCTTTTGTCATTACTTTTCCAATTATCCATTTCAGGCATCTAGGTAATTAAGACTTGTGCTAACTAATTATAGGAACACTAGGAAATAAAACAATATGCCGTTAGAGTCCACAGGAGATTCGAGTAATATGCCAGCAGCGCTAAGGATACCACAGGCACCACCACTAGGGGTGATCGCATCAACTTTAACAGACTTCACAGGTAAAGACGCAGCCAGATATATAGAAAAGTTGGAACTAAGGGCCAAACTCGACGGATGGTCAGAAACAGAAACATTGACACTACTGAAATTCAAACTCGCAGGCGCAGCCCACGATTTCTTCAAATCCGACCCAAGATTAGACACAGCAACATATGTTGAATTTAAGGAGAAAATACTAAGGAAATTCGTCCCAAGGAAGTCGATCGCTGACTGGTGGATGCAGCTAGTCCAATGCTACCAGAGGCACGACGAAGATGTAGCAGCTTTCTGCACAAGATTACGGCTAATAGGGAATAAAATATTGGAGGAAGACATAAAAGGAACGAACAGAGAACAGATACCGAACATTCAAAGGAAACACAACGCGGTACTGATGAACCAATTCAAAGTGGGGCTAAGAAAGGACCTGCTCAGAGAAGTAGGATTCTACATATTGCATAAAGATGACCTCACACTAGAAGAAGCAGAGGAGATAGTAAGTTGCCAAGAAACGGCAGCCACAATGGTGAGCGGAAGGAACAATGGCCACAGAGTCGCTTTTACGAATGAGCAACGGAGTTGCACAGCATGTGGCAAATCGGGACATGAATCGGAAGAATGTAGACATAGCGCAAAATGTATGTACTGTGGCAGACGAGGCCATTGGGCATCAAACTGCAGAACAAGAGAAGCGGAAGAAGAAGAAATAGATAAAAAATGTCAAATATGTAAACAACAGGGACACTGGGCAGCGTACTGCAGAAACAAAGAAACCAAGGAACCATTAACAGATAGAAATGCATGTCACTACTGCGGAAAGAAAAGGTTCAGTGAAGAAAATAAACAATGGAATACAAAGCAATGGAATCAAGAAAGAAGAATCACAACACATCAAAATAACTACGGGGAATACAGCGGACAAAGGAATTCCAGAGAAAAGAATTGGAACAGAGAAGCACCACAGGCACACGGGCAACAGAATATGGGACAAAGGCTCCAAAAAGAAGAGAACAGAAGAGGACAGTCCACAGAGAGAGGACACATAAACAAGGAAGACGGAAGAAAACATTTAAACTAACAAGGACCACCGTTACTCCCCAAACAAGTGGTCAAGCTGAAACTAGGGGAAACTGGACTCACACAGGCAAAGGCGGGAATCAACAGGCAACACAAAAGGGTAACAAAGAAGAAGACAAGAAAAACCAGATAAAAACAATGCATCATACCGGACCGACGATAAGTAAAAGCGAAGAACCCCCGTATATAGTACTCCTAAGAATAAACGGTGAAACCGAACCCTGTATGATAGACACAGGCGGAGCATACTCACTAATAAGTAAATCAATAGTAGCAGACAACGAATTAGACACACGGATCACAGACCAATTAACCTTAAAAGGCATAACAGGACACACAATCCACTTATACGGTTCAACACAAATAGCCATAGCAACAACAGAAATGGACTATAATATCTACACGGAAGTAATTGCAGCCGAGGATAGTATAATGGGAGACACAGCAGTACTATTAGGAAGAGATTTCCTAGAAGAACAGGAGGCAACTATTTCATACAGAGGAAAACCAACATTAGAAATATGGGGAAGGAAAATACCGCTAATGAACCCAAGACAAATCAGAGACTTGCTGAATAATTGTAGACAAATGCGGACAGAAGCATACGGAAAAATAACGGCAACAAGGGAACAAGAAAACCCGAGGGAGAAAGAAGCGTGGCAGAAATGGCTAAAAACAGTGGAATCAATGTACAGACAAGAAATAACCAAACCAGGAATAGACATAAACAATTCGGTAGGAAAAGTAAAGGAAACTACAAGCAGGGACATAACCGTAGGAAGAGAAACTACACACACAAACCAAAAACCAATAATGAACGGAAAAGGGCGCACAGACACAGAACATAAGAAGGAAAACGAAAGAAATGAAACAACCGAAGATATCAGGAATAGCAGAGAAGAAACAGAACGCACAAGAACCAGCACAGATATATACACGGAGGATAGTTTGACCATACCAGCACTAACGGAGGTTCACACAATCGGGATCCTAAAACATGAAATAAAAGGAAATACAGTCGTATGCGAAACCCAAGAATACGGACAACACACAATCAGATTGGCAAACAGCATATCGAAAAATCAAAGGCAAATTCCAGTAAGAATAATCAATACATCGGCGCAGGAAATAAATCTCACGAAAGGCACTAAGATAGGAAAAGCCTACGAATGCTCAGAAGAAAAACCAACAAACAACAGTATACAGGGCACAATCAGAAAATTCGACATTAAAACAGACGACTGGATCCGAAATAACTTCGAATTAAACCACATGGACACACAAAGCAGAGAAGAACTAGTCAAGCTAATACAAAAGTACCACCATCTATTTACGGATGACGACGAAACTCTAACGAGCACCACTAAAGTCAAACACCACATAACTCTGGAACCAGGCTCTCAACCAATATGCAAGGCTCCATATAGGATACCTTACCATCAACGAGAGACACTACAGAAAGAAATCGATAGACTACTAGCATCCACGGTAATCAGAACATCCTCTAGTCCATGGTCAGCACCAGTAGTCTTAGTAGTAAAGCAGACCCCGGAAGGGGAAGAAAAAGTAAGAATGTGTATAGATTATAGAGCTCTGAACGCGGTAACCAAGAAATAATATTACCCACTACCTAACGTATCAGACCTACTTCAAGGATACAAAGCGGGAGGCGAAACGTTATTTTCGGTAATCGACGTAGCGGAAGCATACCATCAAGTAGACATGAAAGAAGAAGACATCCCGTTAACAGGATTCAGCACATACCAAGGACACTACGAATACACCAAAATGCCTTTAGGATTAGTAAACGCACCATCAACGTTCCAGAGATTCATGAACGCCACCTTGAGAGGATTGACAGGAATAAAATGTATGGTATATCTAGATGATATCATCATATTTAATTACACGGGAAGCAGGGATCATCTAGAGAAAGTAGAGGAAGTGTTCGAAAGACTTTCAGAAGCCAACATTGAACTAAAACCAAAAAAATGTAAATTCATGCTAGAAAAAGTAAAATATCTGGGACACATTATCTCACAAGAGGGAATAGCTCCAGACCCACAAAAGCTGGAGGCGGTGCACAAATACCCCCTACCAAAGAATGTAAAAGGAGTAAGAGGATTTCTAGGTTTAGTAAACTGGTACAGACGTTTCATACCAAATATAACAGAAATAGCAGCACCACTAGTAAACCTAACAAAAAAGGATACACCGTTCAAAGTCTCGGAAGACGTAATAACAGCAATGAACCAATTAAAAACATCACTAACCTCGGATAAAGTACTAATATTCCCGGATTTCACCAAACCCTTCCTGCTATCAACCGACGCGTCAAACATAGGCGTAGGAGCAATATTGAGTCAAATAAGGGATGGCAGAGAAAAACCAATAGCATACGCGAGCAGAACACTAAACAAAGCAGAAACCAACTACTCAACTACAGAAAAAGAATTACTAGGCGTTATTTTTGGAATCAAAACTTTCAGATGCTATATTTACGGAACAAAGTTCACCATAATAACGGACCACAGAGCACTAAAATGGGTACTGACACTAAAAGACCCAAACTCCAGGCTAACACGATGGGCCTTAACACTGGCAGAATATGACTTCGAAGTAATACACAGAATGGGAAGAAGACACGGAAACGCGGATGCACTAAGCAGAATGTACGACGAAACATGCAACTACATAGAAACCACATACGAAGACTACTTACAATATATTGCAGAAAACGACCTACCAGGGAAGGACACGATTAACTGGAAAGAAGGAAATCTAGACTACATCCAAGAAGAAGAATCAGTAGCCCTCCTAATGGCAAAAAACAGACCTAATCAGGAATCACTAATTAAAAAGATAGACAACATATACACTCTACCGGATATCTCACAAGAACAAATAGAATCGGTCAAAGAATGGGACACATTAGACACGAAATTCTACGTAGCATTAAATAGGACATCAGTCAAAGAGGAAACATCATATGAAATAATGTGGAATATTATACAAAAGTTAAAAAAACAATGCGAAGAGAACGCGGAAAAACGCATAACCTTCATAGCCAGTCAAGAACAAATTCCAGGACTAAGCTGGCACGAAATCACAAAGATGATACAATTCACATTCTACGGGTCAACCACCAAAGTAAGCATACTGAAACCGATACCAACAAAAAACACAGGAAAAATCCAAATAATCAAGGAAGAAGAAGAATGGGAATCGCTGTGGGACAAAGAATTACTGAAGAAAGAACAAAAACGCGACGATTTCTGCAATAGCACAGTACAACAGTTAAACCAAGAGGACGAAACAAAACAAAAATATTACATCGACAAAGAAGGGCTCCTATACAGACAAGATCAAGAAGACAACAGGGACCAACTAGTTATACCCAGGAAATATATCACCAAAGTTATAGAAGACTTTCACGACTCACCCATATACTGTCACCAAGGACAACAAAAAACGCTATTAGCAATAAAAAGACGTTGCTTCTGGCCAACGATGAGAACGGACATAATAAATTACTGTAAACGCTGCGACGCATGCAACAGACGAAAGACCTCACCACACTTTAGAAAGGCACCACTACAAAGATTCACAAAAGTCACAGAGCCGTGGGAAATAACGTCAATGGACATAGTAGGCCCGCTACCCACGTCAAACAAAGGAAACAAGTACCTGCTAACATTTCAAGATCATTTTACGAAATACTGCGAAGCAATTCCGATACCAGACCAGAAAGCAGATACGGTAGCAAGAGCTTTTGTAGAACAAATAATATGCAGACACGGAACACCCCAGAAACTGTTAACAGATAGAGGAACAAACTTCATGTCAGAACTAATGAGAGAGACATGCAAACTACTCAACATAAAAAGAATACACACAGCGAGCTACGCACCAACAACCAATGGTCAAATAGAAAGACTACACAGAGTAATAAAAGATATGCTAGCGCATTACATAGCCCCAAATCAACGAGATTGGGATAGTTGGATACCATATGTACTAATGGCATATCGGGGAAGCATACATACATCAACAGGGTACAGCCCGTATTTCCTACTACATGGGAAAGATCAAGCACTACCATTCAACAATTTCATCAAGCCAAGAAGACTAAAATACAACTTAGACGATAACTACGTGTCAGAACTAGAGACGAGACTTAACCAAATATACACAAGAGTACTAGAGAACACAGAAAAGGCAAAAGACGAAAGGATAAACAGATACAATGAAAAAACCACCCTAAGAGAGTTCAAACCAGGAGACCTAGTTTACCTCCTAGACATAAGTAACACAACAGGATTATCAAAAAAACTTCAAAACCGATGGATAGGACCATTCGAAATAAAAGACAAAGTAGGACCAGTCACCTACCAAATAGCGTCAAAAAAAGGGAAAACACTACAAGTTGTGCACATTAATAGATTAAAAACATACTACGGCAAACTGAACGATGATCAACACGAAATTATAGAGACGACAACGATCCAGAATGAGGAGAACACAGCACCCAAACAAGAAGAGTCACAAGAAGAAACCAGCAACGACATAAACACAGGGAAGTTAGCAGCATTACCATTATGGCCAACACAACCCCACAGGGAAAAGACGGTACCCCGCACAAAACCACAAAAAGATAAGCCGAGTGGAAGGCCCTCAGTCTCACTAAGACCCCCACCGGAAATTCGAAGATCAGCCAGGATAAGAAATCTAATTCCGAGCGCACCCAGCTACATTAATATGACATGGGCACAGGCGTCAAAATTATACAGGAAAAAGACGAAACTAACCAAACGCTATCATACTCCACACAAAATCAGGCGGAAATATCTACACAAACAACAAACAGAACCGCTAAAAACACAGTTCATTCACACACACCGAATTCACACTAAAGTCAAATTTTGCTTTAAGAATAAATAAATCTTATGAAACAGTAAGACATATAGATATACACAAGCACTCATAAACAATAAGTTCTAAAATATATAATAAATACACTAGATTTAATACAAACACAGATTTATTAATTATTCATAATTCAAACAATAAACAGGTTATTATTGCCGACTAAGACAAAATAAAACACGGAAGAAATTCCATTACACACCGACAAATACAAGGTCATAGTAGGTAATCAAATTAAAATTTTGTTGTTTTGCACCGTTGCAAGGTCAACCAAAGTATGGTTAAAAGAAAGATTCAATTTCAATACCTACGAGGTGAACACATAAGTTACACTCCAGTCACCAACTAGAAATTTAAGAAATAATCTTACACAGGAAACTCAATTGACAGTTCTAAATGATTGTACAGTTCGGTTAATTGAGAAAAAAATAAACTAAGGATAAAACGCAAATGCAGCGTTAACATGGGGAAAATAAAAGCATTATTTTTTTTCCGAAGGAATAGTAATAAATAACTAATAAATGAACATTATGCTTATAAATATGAAACCAATGAATGTTAACAAATGTAATTATTGATAGTTGTAGAGAACGGTAAGAACGCAACCATGGAACGACACACCGCTCTCCTGACCTGGGTAACATTCGTTATGTGCGGTCTTCAAACAGCAATGACGTTAATCGCCTACGATTGTTCGAACCCCAATACAAACATTACAGTGATCTCCCTAAAAGACGTACAAAAGTGCCCGGAACCTGAGACGGCGTACGCGAGTGAAAGCAGGTACATCCAAGTGATTCAACGCAACGAAATCAAACTACAAAAAGTATGGGCCTGCCTAGCAGAAGTAACCAGACTCATGTTTTACTGCGGGATGCATAGCCACACATCCCTAGTCAACGAAGGGTTGTCCACCTACATACATAAACTGGGATCCGAAGAATGCAGAGCCACGCATAGATACAAAACAATACAACTGTATCAACAGACAATCGACAATATAATCATGAATGGGACCACAACAGCATCAATAAAAATAGGTGGGACGTTAGACAACACCGGAACTTGCAAGGGGACCTCCTACCAAGAGAATGGAAGAAGTTGGGACAACGTGGTAATAATAGCCACAGTCAAAATAACAACAAGAGACTATCTAGCCAGAGTGACACTCGACACAAACGAAATTCATCTAAAAGAAGGCATAACATGCAAATTTACAAATGGATATTGTTTCGACATGACCACGGGCGAAGCAACCTGGACCAGTTACGAGCCATCCACATGTGAAGATCACCTAAGCCAGCTTTACAAAGGCTTGGGAAACGTAATCACAAACAAACAAACACAAGAAACTGATAGTCATAGAAGAAAAAGACAAAGTTTTCGCCTTAACACTACAGAAGAGAAACTTACTATGCGGTATCGAAGTTTGGCAAACCGAGCACCCCAGAATTGTCATTGGCCTTGAAGACAACCAAAACCTTCAACCGACAATGCCAATTCTACCCCAAAACGTCGATCTCATGAACTACGTAAATAGCAAACTTTTGTACATAGAGCAAGCATATAAACGAGACATAAGCATGCTATATACAGACACAATACATAGAAGATGCATAATAAAGAGAGACGTACTAAAAAACAGACTAATAATGGCTCACACACTACCAAACGCAGTTAGTCAATTAATGGAGAACGAACCTGGTCATATAGGTAGAGTGCTGGGCGAGGTACTTTACATAATGAAGTGCACACCAACCACAGTTAACATAAGAAGAACTGAAAAATGCTACAACGAGTTACCAATCGAAGTAAACAACGAAACGAAATTCATGGCCCCACTAACCAGAATAATCCAAAATCACGCAGAAGAAATAGACTGCAACAACATGATACCACCCCTATACTACATAGAAGACCAATGGTTAAGCTTACACCCGCACCCCACAATAGCAAACGAACCAAAGATACTCAAACCAGACGAAGACATGGACCTCCACTTTGGTCCCATCCAGCCATTGGGAGCAAAAGGTCTTTTCACACCAGAAGAAATTGACGCAGCGCTAAGAACCCTCACATTCGGAACCGAAAGAAAAGCGGTCGAAAACATAATCACCCGCAGAGCAGCCGGACTGAACGCCAACAGCCAAGGTTATTCAGTATCAGATATTTTCGATGCAAAAGAAATCAAAAACCTAGCCGAATCAACCCTAAAACATACTTGGGAATGGTTCACGGAAATAGGTTCAATAATAAGCGGTATAATTGGTATATACTGCACATACCAACTACTAAAATACATAGTAGACACGATACTAAACGCAATTCGCATCCAGCAGACTGTAGGATGTGGGATAGCGATGTTATGCAGCATATGGGATTCCCTTACGGCATGGGTAATACATTCCCACAGCAGAACCCAGAAACAAGACGAAGAGGCGATAGAAATGGAGCAGATACAGCATCAAGAGACGAGCCACCCCAGATCGCAACACTGGACGGAGAGAAATCACTCCATGAACGATCTACTAAGCAGCAGTGTCGCGAGTGACCTAGGTCAGGGTCAAAACAGTTAAACCGAAACGCGAGTGAGGTCAAGTGCGCAATACGTAAAAGCAAACTATAAACGGTACAAAGTTCACGGTAAGGTACTCGAAACAATCAATGTTAATGTATTAGTTAAGGTATAAAAAAGGTGTTGGACCTGAAACGTCACAACACTTTTACAAGGGGGGAAGTGATGTAATAAACACAAGATATGACACAAATTCTAAAAACACCCTATATAGATAATTTCTTTTTTAATTCAAAATAGTTATTAAATTCTCGACCTCAACTAAAGTAAAAAACACAAACAAAACAAGGTTATCCAAACATATTAGATTACGAGCAGGTCAGGTTTTGTTGACCACAAACATAAACAGATATGAATAATTAACCTTCATTGAAGGTGAACTCGAGAAATAAATATCAAAAAATTGGGGACAGTAGGGCAGTCAGAGAGAGATAGGTGAAATCTCTCCCCTGGTGAGGCGAGTCTAAGTATTGACGGGCCCTCACCCTCAAGCAGTAATAGTGTGCAAATTTATGTGACTAGTGGGATTTCAAAACGTAAGTTTTTAAAGTACAATTATTTTATATTGGATATTGAACGGTGATATTATATTCTCCTTTAACTTAACCGGGTATCCCAAGACAGTTAAGGGACCCCATAGTAATTTACAGTCATATCTAGTGTTTCTTATATATCAGCGCCCCTCATCTACTGGTAAGGCCAAATTGTACAGGCATCTTATTTAACTATATTTCAGGGACCATTTTCCTGCATATGTATATGTTTTGTTTTTCTTGACTATTTGAGAATTGCGTAGAGGTATTTACATTTTAGAGATTTTCCAATTTTACTTGAGATTATAATTAATCCTATTTCAGAGATATTTACATTATACTTGAGATATAATTAATCCTATTTCAGAGATATTTACATTATACTAGAGATTATAATTAATCCTATTTTAGAGATATTCCAATTTTACTTGAGATTATAATTAATCCTATTTCAGAGATGTTTACATTATACTGGAGATGATATTTAATCCTGTTTTAGAGATTTTCAAATTTTACTTGAGATTATAATTAATCCTATTGTAGAGATTTTACATCATACTGGAGATTATATTTAATCCTATTTTAGAGATTTTCCAATTTTACTTGAGATTATCAGTAATCCTATTGTAGAGATTTTACATTATACTGGAGATTATATTTAATCCTATTTTAGAGATTTTACATTTTACTAGAGATTATAGTTGATCCTAGGTTAAAAATTTTGATAATAGCGCGCAGACATTTATATTATATTAGGGGTCACAGATAGTCCTATCTTAATTTTTTTTCCGATTTTTTTTACTTGATACAGTTCTTTTCTCTTTGTAATATATGTTTGTATATATTTTAACCTTCAATTATCTCCATAACCTCAATCCTCACTACCCCTATACCCGTCAAATAGGACGGACCGGCTAAACCTGCACTACGAACTCGGGCTTGGCACACTGTATAAGCCCAAGGGGCCCCACGACGCCTTTGATCGCTCGAGCTTGGAACAACCCCTCCCTCGAGGTAATCCCGCAGGGAGAATTCCTGGTTCTACAATTTTTGTGCCGCAAGGTACTGGTGACAGCAAGCTGCAACGATCTTGGAAGAAGTGAAAAACAAAATATAAGAAATTAACGAATTCACTACACCGTCTGACAGCGGTAACCGAACGCAAATTTAGTACATAGTAAATACCATTTATTATACTGGTGAGAACGGTTTCCAAATTTACCAGATTATTATACTTGGATGATAGATATAGAAGTCACAACACTGGTGACAGATAGAGAATTCATTACACTGGTGAGAACGGCTATCAAAGATATAAGTCATTACACTGGTCTTTTGTGAATACCTTTGACTTTTTGGGAGTATACCCTTCATTCTGCTTCTTCAGATAAGCACGTAGTTTCATATATTTGCTAATATCTAATCCATGTTTAATATTCAGTAATGATTTTATCATGGAATACTGAGACCACATTGTTGAACTCTTCATTTTTAATTTAATTGTCATTTCAAAAAAATAAGCTAGTAGCACATTTTCCGAATTTATCAACTTCGTTGCAATCGTTTTGAATTTTTATTTAAATATTAATTAGTTCAATAGTCTGGATGCCGTTTGCGGAAAAAATAGCATGTTTCATTCGGAGCAAAAGCACTTTTTGTGGCTCGTCTGAAATTGTCGGCCTCACTAACGTTCGGCCATCAAACATTCAGACTCGCCACAAAAAGTTATACTTTTACTCCTAATAAAACAATATACTATTTCGACTTACATCTACATTTTTTGGTGAAACATTTGCTTTTACAGTTACATTTTTTAAATCCCTGTCCTCCGGAAATTGACTGGTTTTTGGCAATTTCTCATAATGATTTTTTTTTCACTTGACACACACTAATGGAATTAACTTTCGTTTGCAAACAGCAAATTCATTTCTAGAGTATTTTTCACGAATAGTACCATTTTCGTTACCTAATTCATAATATCCTTTGTCATTATCAGCGTGTACAATCGTCAGCAATGCATTATTGAAGTCACAACGTCCTCTATCTAAATCTGGAATAGGGACTCTGACAGTATCCCCTACGCAACAAGATGGAAATTTTTCTTTCGATATACGCTTCATTTTTTCAGATTGTTTCTCCAAACATTTTTTAGCTTGTGCTCTATTTTCCAAAATACTGAACTGCTTCACACAAATATCACACTTTTCACCTCCAGTTTGACAAATACACTCATTTAACACATCAGTTATGTCGTTTCGTTCTTCTCTCACTTTATTATTATCTTCAATACAGTTAATATTTTACATGTTGTTTTCGTGGACTTCGATTACTTGAAGGACTCTATTTTGGTGATTTTCAACTGTTTCTGCCGAATTTGGTACATCAATTATTTCAATCTATATATTCTCATTTGGTATATCATAATATTCTGACTCTTCCTTTTCCTCTTCTACAATTTCATAATTTTTATCTTTTAATTTGACCGCTAACTTGTATATCTATATTTTTGTTAAATGTTTGATTAATTGTCTTATCAATGCCTATTTCTTCCATATGAGATATGTTTTCATTTAGATCTACGTCATTTTCATCCAGAGTATTTTCCGTGCTGGTATTTTTCACTATATCTAAGAGCTCTTCTTCGGTATTAATTCCTTCAATAAGCTCTTTGGGTAGTTTGGAATCTAATAAGCCAATCTTTAATTCCATACCAAACATTGCTCTGTACGGTGAATGCTTTATCCCGTCATGGTATGCACGATTTTTCATGACTTGAACAAATTTAAGACCATCCGACCAGTTATTTGTGTTATTATCTTTCAGCCATTTCGCTAAAATTTTTTCTACGTCTTGGTTGCATCTTTCTACACTTCTCTGTGATTGGCTATGGCGAGGTTTTCCGGTAACTAGTTTAAGTCCTGGCCACATACTTTTTAATTGCTCCAGTATACGGTTACAAAATTCACGTCCATTGTCAGAATGAAGAATCATTGGTGCACCGAATATACAAAATATATTAAGTATTGTTGTGGCCACTTCATCAGCTGTTTTGGATTTTAGGGGTCTCAATTGTACGAACTTTGTTAAATGATCCTGATAGACTAGTATGAATTTATACTGCCCATCAGGATTCGATTGCATTTCAATGAGATCTACTTGACATCGGCTGTTCATTTCGGAATGAATAATGGGTTTCACAACTAATCCCTTTTTATACTATACTATATACTCTCCTGGGTAATATTTTTAAATTTTTTCTTCAGCTCCTGAACCATTCTATTGCGACCACCATGTCCAATAGCCAAATGAGTTGCGTTGATAATATCAAAAAAATCCTCATTGGCTACATAATATTGAAAGTCTTGTTCATTTGGTTTTATAGGGGTAATTAATGTTTCAACGCCGCCTATGGAACACACATCATAACGTTTTATGCGGCGATATTGTTGGGAAGTTTTGGAGGCGGTATTTTTTGCCTTTTTGACACATTCAATTGTATTCTTATATTCGTCACTACTTAAATATCCGGTATTTGCACTTTTGATAACTGCAACTTTGAAAAACTCTTCATTGAAACGCGTTTTAAAATTGTTTACACTTTCAGTATTGCCAGCCATGTTGACAAAAGACAAAAAGCTGAGACAATAAGCGTTCTATGCGGTTGCTTTTGGGTAATACGCGTTTTAATCTGTTTGCGCTGGATAATATGCGAAACAAGAGCGGAACTATTACATATTCGGGTTTTATCCTTGACATTCGGTTAATTCGCGTTTTAGCCGGTTAATTCGCGAATTAACTATTTTCTCGTATTAACCGTAACACATACACTCAACAGTGCAACTCTCATGAAGATAGTTTCTCACTTTCAATTTTGATCACGGTATGCAGTAGGTAAAATTAATTTCTGTTCACATAATACAAGTCATTCAATAGATAATAAGTTCCTCTGCCAGAGACTAAAATTATGGCTTAAAAAATGTAATGGGAGCTTCTATACTAAAGGGTTAAATATTTTAAGACAATTTTTTTTAAAACATACATATAATACAAACAAATACAGTTCATAATACGAAAAAAAAACAGTTCTAAAAGTATTTTAAAAGTTTCCATTCCAACTAACAAAAAAATACAGTTCATATTAAAATAAAAATTATATTCCGACTATCAAAAAAATACAGTTAATAAATACAAAACACAATAGTTCTAAATGCTATATTCGCACTATAATAGTTATTTTGTCTATTTTTCGTTAGTTTTAAACTAGATAGTTGAGAATCACGTAGAAGCACTAAGATTGAGCCAAATTTACTAGGTTTTCAGCTCTATAAATGCGAATATGTCGAAAGTATATTCATCCCAGCCCTGAAGAGGAAACAAATCCTACACCAGAGCAACCAAACAAAACCCACTTCGACACAAACTTTTTTCGAATTTCTCTCTCTGTCAAGAATATTCATTTTATAGTGCAAAATATACTTAGAAATATTTATAAAATTAAAAAATATATCTAGAACTCGAATTTGTTTAGTGGACTCACATTTAGGAGACACAAATGGTCCCTTAAGTACTACGCCCCTGATTGAACTAATTTAAAGGACCTTTTTACAGTTATATGCCATTCAAGTTACTAAGACTTCCTGACAAATTTTGTAAAAAAAATACTAATATAATAGCCAATATGAATTTTTTAATTTAAACTGTAACCCTCTGCATCTCTAATAGATAAAAGAAAAACTTTTATAATACATTATCCCTTATTACACATTCGGAACCCTTTTAAGGAATGCACAATTTTCGGGGAAACATTGTATAACAAATGTAAATAATTCTTATAATAAAATAAATAATGTATTTTATGGAATATGTTGTCTCTTTTCTCTTCCCCCTTCTCTAGCCCCTGCAGATCTAGCCACATTTTAAGTACGGATTAAGCTTAATACTCACTTATGCGAAATTCGCGTTTTTTTGACATAATGTGTCAAATCTAGACTGTTGTCGCACATTCGCGTATTTCATCCATACTCACAAATGCGAAATTCGCCTACGCGAAAGTGCGGATAAAACGCAAAAAAGTTGAAATGATTTTAACTATTTTGCGATTTTCTGTCATTACTGTCATATATAGTATCATTGATGGTTTGTACCGATCATAAATTTGTTCTTGAGAGATATTAGGTTTGTGTACATACTACACTATATAATCTTCATAAATAATTGTTGTGATGACAATAAGCATCCATGACTGTTTTCTTTTTATAGAAATTGGTCAAACACAAACAAATAATAATAAAAATTCTAGGTTGTTATTTCTCTTGATTTATGACAAACGATACTTGTAAAAATCGCAGAATAGTTAAAATTTCCCGCCGCGAATATTTTTAAATCTGGATTTGACACATTATGTCAAAAAAACGCGAATTTCGCCTGAGTATTAAGCTTTATACATCAAATGTCAAAACATTTCTTGAAAGGGGTTCTTAGAACTACAGCTAGAAATTGTACAGCAATTAGTTTTGGATCTAGGCCAGGTATAAAAATTAATTAATAAATAAATTTGACCTGTTTGAAACTATACCATATTTATTTATTATTGCCCTATTCAATAAAACTTTAGCACTAAATAAAGAACAACATTCAACAAGAAAATGGTAATAAATTGTATTTACTTTGAAAATAATATATTGTTACGAAACAACACACTGGTATAGTCCCTAAATCCGACTCTGTCTAAGCCAGGTATGAATGTTAAAATTCAGGCGGACGCGCAGGGTTTCCTAGAATTGTTTACGAATAGTGACTATCAGGAAAAGTTAAGTTAGTTGATAATTTGACATCGTGGGATAAACAAGTAAATAAGTGAATATAAATTGGTGAACTGTTTATATAAGTTAGTTTAAGTGAATATACTGTGTATATAATAAGTGATTAGTTAAGTATATATAAATTAAGTGTTAGTGAGTAGTGTAGTGAATAAATAAATTAAGTAAGTGAACCTACAGTGTGTTTAAAATTTATCCCACCCGTTTGCTGTTTAAATACATTAGAAAAACATTACAATATATTAGGTATAGTTGGCCTAAAAGATATAGTGCGAAGTTTAAGCTGTCGGCTTTTCGTTTGACTGGAATACGATGATAGTCCAGACAATATTATAATTTAAAATGCTTAGTTGACGATAAATTCATTTAATAGCATAATTTCAACCAATAATAGTTAAAATTTATTCAATAATTTTATAATTATTAAATACATTTATCGACTGTCTAACGATTATTTTAAACCCGCAATTATGGAACGCCATCCTACTTTTCAAGATATTTAGCGTTAATGTATACATTGCTTTAAACAATGTTAACCTATTTATATTTAAAAACATCTCAAACACACCAGACAATTAACACTACTTTATTTCTCGTTTTATTAAGAAGAATTAGAAATATATATTTCAAATAGCTCATTATTTTTCACATCATTGACTGAACTATAACTAATCTTTTTAACAGTGCGTTTTTTTATACGAGCACAGGTGTTCACTTTTTAGTTGGTAGTTCGACATCAAAAAAGAGTGTAGTATTTTCTGAGAAATTTGAGTAAGTATAGCAATTATATTTTTAGTTATAAATTAAATATTTACAATGTGGCGTCGTTGGGAAGTATCGAGTTCGGTACAAAATATTGTGTGTTGCAACAACGAAAATTTAAATAATGGTGATGGAAGTGAAAACAGAATTCGACGTCGTCGTCATCAGTGTCACTATTCAGTTCTTCAGTACAAGAAGCACATGGTATTACTTTACCGCCCAACCTATCTAATATGCGAGAAAAGTATTAGTTTACCCCAAAAAATGTTGAAATTTTTTTTGAGTTATTTTTACGTTTTCCATCAACAACAACACGAAAAACCGGTTTTTTAAAAAAAATCCTGTGTGTATGTTGTCGTCGGCCACTTTTCCTTACATGTCTTGTTAGCACGATACAGCCTCCGGAGTGCAATAAGTCACCAATTTCATGATGGAATATTGTTAAGGCCGTGTCACAGATGAACCCTATTGATTTTCAGCTCAGCAGAGCCAGTACGACGGGTGCTATGGTACGACATTTTGTCATTTTTTGAGAAATTTCAGTTTGTTAGCACGATACAGCCTCCGGAGTTCAACAAGTCACCAATTTTATGATTGATTATTATTCAAGACATCTCACTGATGAACCCTATTGATTTTCAGCTCACCAGATCCAATACAACAGGTGCTACAGTACTTTAAGTACGATATTTTTGTTATTTTTGGAGAAATTTCAGTTTATTAGCACGATACAGCTTCCGGAGTATACACAAGTGACCAATTTTATGTTTGGATATTATTCAGAGCGTCTCAAAGATGAACCCTATGATATTCAGCTCACTAAAGCTAGTACAACGGGTGCTATGGCACTTAAAGTACCAAATTTTTGTCATTTTTGAAGAATTTTCATTTTGTAAGCACGATACAGCCTCCAGAGAGTATACAATTGATCAATTTTATGATTGAATATTGTTTAAGATGTCTCATGGATGTACCCTATTGATTTTCAGTTGACTAGAGCGAGTACTGCGGGTCCTATAAATGCAGATATACTAAATTTTTGGTTATTTTTGAAGAAATTTCGGTTTGTTAGCACGATACATCCCCTGAAGTTTATAAATGTTACAATTTTATGATAGAATATTGTTCAGGGCCACAGATGCGGAAAAGTTAGTTTTAATCTTTAAAACCGTTCATTTTTTGTTCATATAGTTTTTATATTGAATAATAATGTTTATTGCTAATACAGTTACAAAAATTTGAAACATTGAAATATTACATAGATTGAGCATAAACATAGGTTTCCTACAGCAGTCAACGTGTTAAACTATATTTCAGTGAAAAAGTTTTCAAAGAAATGTCACATTTGAATGGCTGTCTTCCTGTGTGACTATGTAAGTGTGTATTCAAATTACATTTCAGTGAGAAAGTTTTCAAACAAATGTCACATTTGTATGGCTTTTCTTCTGTGAGTACGCAAATGTATATTAAAACTACTTTGATGTGCAAAAGTTTTCAAACAAATGTCACATTTGTATGGCTTTTCTCCTGTGTGAATACGCAAATGTGTATTTAAACTATTTTTCAGTGAAAAAGCTTTTGAACAAATGTCACATTTAAATGGCTTTTCTCCTGTGTGAACACGCAAATGTCTATTTAAAGTATATTTCAGTGGAAACATTTTTGAACAAATGTCACATTTGAAAGTCTTTTCTCCTGTGTGAATACGCAAATGTATATTTAAACTAATTTTATGTGTAAAAGTTTTCAAACAAATGTCACATTTGAATGGCTTTTCTCCTGTGTGTCTACGCGAATGTATATTTAAACTAACTTTATGTGCAAAAGTTTTCAAACAGATGTCACATTTGAACGGCTTTTCTCCTGTGTGAGTATGCAAATGTTTATTTAAATGACTTTTCCGTGAGAAAGTTTTCAAACAAATGTCACATTTGAATGACTTTTCTCCTGTGTGAATAAGCAAATGTGTATTCAAATTACATTTCTGCGAAAAAGTTTTCAAACACATGTCACATCTGAATGGCTTTTCTCCTGTGTGACTATGCAAATGTATATTTAAACTAATTTTATGTGCAAAAGTTTTCAAACAAATTTCACATTTGAATGGTTTTTCTCCTGTGTGACTACGCAAATGTGTATTCAACTTACTTTTCCTTGAAAACTTTTTAAAACAAATGTTACATTTGAGTGACTTTTCTCCTGTGTGAATAACTAAATGTGTATTCAAATTACATTTTTGTGAAAAAGTTTTCAAACAAATGTTACATTTGAATGGCTTTTTTCCTGTGTGTATATGCAAATGTCTATTTAAACTACATTTCTGTGAAAAAGGTTTTGAACAAATGTCACATTTGAAAGGCCTTTCTCCTGTGTGACAATATAAATGTTTATTTAAATAACTTTTCAATGAAAAAGTTTTCAAACAAATGTTACATTTGAATGGCTTTACACCATTGTGAGCACGCAAATGTCTCTGTAAATCACTTCTTTTCAATTTCTGATCTTCATCTATACTCAACTTGAAATTAATAGTGGATCCGATACCCTGCAACTCTGCTTTCAAATCATGTTCAGCTATTTCAATTTCATTTTTTACATCTTCGTCAATATTTCTGGGAATGGAAAGGTCAATTACTTGCCTTTTTCTGCAAATTGTATTTTTCTGGTGAAATTTCGTTTTACATAGAAAATTTTTCAGTTTCATACAATGATTTGTAGAAAAGTGACTAAGGAATTCTATTCGTTTCGTGTATAAATTTCCACAAAACCCACAGACCATAATCCCAGCAATAGTTTTTGGGTTTACATGTTTAAGTAGTTCTGCTAAAATAAAATTGAAACTAATTATTAAAGATTTGTGTGAAGAATAAAAAATCTAAAAATTCTCTGAATTTATAGGTACATTTTAAATGGATGTTAACAATATCAGTGTGAAAAAGTATTTTGAAAGTACATTGTTCACAACTAAAATATAAAATGAAATTTTAAATTAAAACCCCGGTTAAGAAGACATTACAAATCTTTGGGACAATATACTGTCCCACTCATTACCTATAAAATTAGAAGAACAGATGGGAAAATTACTTAGTGAAATAATCACATTTCAGAAAAACTTTTATTGATAAATAATATGTTTCTCTGTAAGGTTGTTTGAACTGTCAATATTTTTAGTTCTGTAAATCCATCAATGATACACAAAATAATATAAATAAGTTGATTTGTATTAAAAAAAATTACAATTCACCAATAATTGTTATAAATCAACATTCTGTCAAAAAAATGTAAATAAAACGATGACTGTAAAATATGAAAATTATAAAAACTTTGTATTATCTAAAAGGACATACTTTGTCTAAGCGTTGCTCAATAAAGTTCTAATTATAAGTGTAAAATTGTTTTCTAAAAACCCAATTTCGAAGTTTTAATATATAATTGGCGCAGTCAGTACGATACGCGCAGGTTTCGAATAACTAAAAAAATATTTTCGCATTGAGTCGGGAGTGGACCTTGGAGTTTCTACACTTCAAGTGCGTATAACCGAACTTAAATCTTTTGGACTTCCTGGCAACGAGAGCAGGGAATCACGAAAAAAGGAGCAGGAGAGCAGAGCGATCGAGTTGACAAACAATCTGTAAGCGCCTTTTCCTCTTTTATCTTTTCCAAACCCCTATTTATAAGGATTTTGGCAAATATCGTGAAGTTTTGTTCATAATGATCAATGGTCTATCGCAGAAATTAGCTTTTAATTAATTTTAGTTATTTAATAAGTGACAGATGAAATAATTAACGAAATTATAAATATAGAAATAAATAACGAAAATATTAATATATATATATATATATATATATATATATATATATTGAACCAGATATCATAGATAGTAAGAGATTTAGTTCTATAAAAATATGTTGCTAGTATGAAAATATATGAAAATAATATAATATAAGAAAACAAGTAAAAAGGAAACACTTTTCTCAATTTAAACAACATATCAAGTAAAGATATATTAAATAATTGTCTATAACAATATAATAGATAAAGAAATTACCTCAATAATAACATAAAATATAGAGATTGCCTAACCAATGTAATGATGTAAATAAAGTTGCCTAAGACGAAGATTATTTTCCATAACATAATCAGCTGTTCATCTGAAATGAAAACAAATATTATTATAGTTAATTCATTATAATCATTAATTTAAGAATAAAAACAAATACAAATATTGAATAGAATATGATTCAATAGATTTTCATAGATAAACAAATAATGACATATATATACAAATGATACATGGTAAATAAAATAAACGTTGAATCAATAAATAATAATTTGTTAAAGTTTATTATAAATAATATAATGCAAAGAGTATAGACAAATAACATAAAAGAATTTATATTTATAAATAATATGAGTGTAACAGTGATAGACTGTCAATAACAATATTGGATGTTGTACCATTTAAATGTATCTATGTATAACCAACTTTAATTTATTTGTATGATAAAAAAAACTCATAGGAACTCTATAAATGAACTAATAATGTTAAAGAGTGTATGTATGAAACTTTTCTAATAAGTGAAAGAAGTTTCAATTAATTTGATTGCAAAGGACAATATTGGATTGGTTATAAAATATGACAGAACAAATTGTGAATCAACAAATAAACTTTGAAATAGTGACCTAAAGAAAGACAAAAGACTGTTTTGTTGAAAAAAGTGGAAAATCGAGGGGACGCTAAAAGAATGGGGAAGCTGGTGTCAAGAAGCGAGGAGTGTGTGTGATAATGTTCCAGAAATTTCAAGAAATTCCCAGTTTAACACAATTAAAACTATAAAGTACTATAAAAAACAATCTTATTAATACTCACAGTTAATTATATCAAGTTTTTCGGCCAGAATCTTCGAAATTTCTCATCATTTTTGGTTTTTGGAGCTTCAGAGGAGTATTCCTGGGGTCCAGAGACATTCATCCCAATTCAAGAACAACAGGTCAGTGTGTTTAAAATATTATGGGCCAATAATCAGAGTAAAAACTCAAAATACTCAAATAAGTGCTTGATTTCATAAATTGATAAACATTTGCGAATATGATCGATCTGAAAAAGAAAGAAAACAGACTTTATATAGTTAATTAATTGCATAAATCGTTAATATTAATAAAAAGGCCGAATTTATATAAATTAAAATATATACTTACGCCATGTTGTAATCGCATAAATATGGTGCTTGAAATTTTATTAATGTAATAATTATGTCCATCTGTATATAATTCCTATATTTCTATCTATGTAGATAACTATTTTCTTTCCACAGCAATTTGTATCATATATATGTATGATTTATATCTAAATTCTTTTATGTGTTTGAACCATTCACTTGTCTGCATGGTCAACAAACTATGTTGGTACATGTATAGATGCTTCTTTCGTGTAAGAATTGTTCGTTTTATGTTAAAGCGCATGACTAGTTTTTTCACGCACGCGCACTGAAGAAATTATCAAAATAAATAAGTAGGTATAATATAACCATAGGCGTCTCAAATTATTATTATCAAATATAAAATATTGAATTTAAAATTAAATCTATTTAAAAATAAAGTGTTTTCTTTTTATTTAAACAAATACAACATTATAAAAAGCCAGGACTCAAAGAGGAAAAAGGGTTTCATGCTCCCGAATTAATAAATATATAATAAATATAACAACTATATAAAAAACAATAACTGAGCCAAACTAAACAAAAATTCTGAATATAAAATAATAGTTATATAAATTTCACAATAAAAGTAAGTAACGAAATCAGTGTATGTTTATAATTGTCACCCAAAACGTGGGGCGTTGTAAAAATTGTGGTTATATTTGTAAAATTTAATACTTAATTAAAATGGCAAAACGAATGATGTTGAGAGATGGAAAGCAGGTAGGAGCAGACAGTGGTTCGGAAGAGGAAAGGGAAGAAAGAAGTCATGGTATGGGAGATTACCAAGCGGTATATCTGGAACAGGGACAACAAGCGGAAGGCGATGCACATGAAGAAGGTATGACAGGAGATGGGGAAACTGTAGAACAACAAGAGAGAAGGGAACCACAAGGAGGAACTAATGCCAACGAACAATGGATGCAGCAAATATTGATGAGTATAAATGAAAACATAAAGACAATGAAGGGAGATATGAACAATATGAAGAAAGAGTTGAAAGGAGATATCAATACAGTAAGTGGAAACATGGAAAATATGAGGGGAGATATGAACAAAATGGAGGAGAATATTAGGGAAGATTTGAATGGAAACATGAATAGATTGGAAAAGAAGATAGAAGAGGTGAAAAATGAAAGTATCCAAGAATTCAGAAAACTTAGGGAAGAAAATGAAGAATGTAGGCAGCAGATAAATAAGGTGAAAGAAGATATGGTGGAGCAAAACAAACATATACGGATTGAAATTCAAGAAAACAGTATGAAAATTAGAGAGCAGATAGAAAATCAAGTAGTAGAACAAATTCAAGAAATAGAGAGAGGTATAGAAGAAAAATTACCGGGAACGATCCAAGCGGAAGTTATAAAACAAACAGAAGATATAACGAAAGAAATGGAGTATATTAAATTCAGGGAACAAACAATCGAAGAAATTATGCAAAATTATCAGCAAAACTCGGAACATAAATTTAAGGAATTAGATGTAAAGTTTCAAAAACAAACAGGAACATGTGAGGAGATGAACGAGCACATTGGACAAATATTTCATAAAGAACTGGAAGAAATGAACAGAAAATTACAGGAAAGCATGGAAGAAATTGAATTTAACGTTAGGAGAAATGGAGGTGGAGTAATCTATACGGGAAACATGGATATCGGAGTAAAGTTTGATGGGAATATAAATACCATTCATCCGAAGGTGTTTATTAAAATAATTAAAAGCAAACTCAAAGGAATGAGAGATATGATGGAGAAGAAGATTTGTATTAGAGGGATGTTATCTGGACATGCCCTATTATGGTTCTGTAATAAGGAAGAAAGCATAAATAATCTGGAAGAATTTGAGAACCAATTCATGAATTATTTTTTGGGTGAAATTCATCAAGCTAATTTTAGGGAAAGATTGTATTTTGGGAAATTCGATTACAATCGGAATAAAAATTTAAATGCATATGCTATGCAACTCTATAACATGGCACAATATTTGGAACCTGTTATGAAGGAGGAGGAATTAGTTTTATATGTCGGGAGACATTTCAATCCCGAAGTCTCAGAAACGATAGCCTTACATAACATAAAAACAATGGACAATTTATCTAGGTATTTACAGAGAGTTGAAAGAAGTGTCCAAAATGGAAATGGTTTTCTTAGATATCAAAATGGAAATGGAAATAATAGAAATGATGCACGAAGAGAGAATGGAAATGGAAATATCAGAAATGATACCCGAAGGGATAATGGAATTATAAGAAGAGATTATAATGAAAATAGAAGTTATGGAAACAGGAACTTTGATGATAGACAATACCAAGGAAATGGGGAACAAAATAGAAATCGAGAGCGCGAATAATGGAAACAGATATCCGGAGAACTATAGGAACCATAACAATTTCGAGAGAAGAAATCAATATAGTAATAATAATAACAATAGAGGAAGAAATTGGCAAAATGGCAGAGAAAACCAAAACAATCCAGAACAAAACAGAAATAGGGAGGATGATAATAGGAGACAGGTAAACATGGTTAGACAGGAGATACAGGTAGAAGAGTGTATTCCTGGACAGGATAACATAGCGAATTTTGCTTAAACCATCCTTACGTGCATAATATCATCTATTCATCGCGATATGAACATCCTCGAGAATTTATTATAGATTATGAAAATAATAGTAAAAAAGTAGAAAAACCTAATTTAATATTTATCCAGGGTAGATTACAAAATATTATTTGTAGAATTTTAATAGATACGGGTTCAGAGGTTACATTAATTAAACAGGATATAGTAGACAATTTAAATAAAGATAATATTATGATGATAAATACAAAGAAACTAATATTAGTAGGGGCGAATGATAAAAATTTATATTATACAAATAGTACCATAATTACAGATTTTTATTTGGGAAATATAGCTTATAAAATGCAATTATTAGTAGTTAAGAATTTAAAATATGATGTAATTTTGGGAAATGATGAATTGAGCAATCACAAGATGATTATTGATTATAAACAGGGGTACATGGTATGTGAAGGTAATATAATAACTTTTGAGAAAAAGGAAGAACAAGAGGTGGAGGAAAGACAATGTCAAATAAATAAAATAGAAATTGTGGAAGATCTACAAGAACAATTTTGTCCCATACAATATAGAAAGGAGATTGATGAGTTATTAACAAAATATGGAAGACTCTTCAACAAAGAAGTATGCATAGCAGCAAAGTATATAAATAAGTTGGAAATGAACAAGGATATTAGTAATTTCAAAATAAAAACCTATCCCATTCCTTATAAGCTAAAAAATTAAGTATACCAGGAGTTAGAAAAGATGATACAAGATGGTATTATAGAAAGATCCAACTCTCCATATATAAGTGCGATAACATGTGTCCGAAAAAAGTCAGGTGAGATTAGATTATGTCTGGATGCCAGAAATATCAACTCATATACTAAAAAACAATATGAGAGTCCTTTAAATGTAGAGGGGATATTTGGTAGGATTACAAGAGCTAACATACTCACGAAACTGGATTTGAAGTATAGTTTCTGGTTGATTCCATTAGATAAAAGAAGTCGTCCATATACAGCATTTATGATTGATGGTGTAGTATACCAATTTTGTGTTGTTCCATTTGGTTTACAGAGTTCGTGTGCAGCATTGGTAAGAACACTTCACACTGTTCTGAACCAATATGAACATTTTACATTGCACTATATCGATGATATATTAATATATTCGGAAAATGAAGAACAACATCACGAACATTTGAAGACTATATTGGCAGAATTGGAAAGAGCAGGATTAAAATTGAACATGGAAAAATGTCAATTTTACCAAAAAGAAGTGCAGTATTTGGGATATATTTTAAATTCTACTGGAGTGAGAATGAACCCTGAACGAATTAGAACCATAAGGGAATATAAAACACCGACTAATCTGAAAACTCTTCGAGGATTTTTGGGAATTCTCAACTACTTCAAACGACTAATACCAGACCTCAGTAATAAGGAAATTCCATTAATTGAATTACTCAAGAAGGAAACAAAATGGAAATGGGATGCTAGAAGAGAACAAGCTTTCCAAGAACTCAAGGAAATATTTTTACAAAATTTGCAGGTTTATCATCCTCAATATGACAAGCCATTTATTTTAAGAACAGATGCATCCATAGATAGATTAGCAGGAGTTTTATTGCAAGAACAAGAGGAAGGAGAAGTACCAATCAGTTTTATTTCCCGAGTAACGAAAAACTATGAAAGAAAATACTCAGTTACTGAATTGGAGATGGCAAGCATAGTATTTTGCATAACTAAATTACGTTTTTATCTATTAGGAGCAAAATTTTACTTGGAAACAGACCATTCAGCTTTAACAGCAATGTTTAAAAATCGTTATGCAAACAATAGGATACATCGATGGATACTCCTATTACAGGAATATGAATTTGAAATAAAATTTATTCCTGGGAAAACTAATATAGTAGCGGATGCTCTTAGCCGTGAAACAGAAATGAAGAAGAAGGATCAACAATTCCAAATTGGCATAAATAGGTTGCAAAAAACTGAAGGTTTGTTTACTTTGGAAAAAATAATGGAGGATCAGAGAAATTTACAAGAATCTTGTAAAAGAGGAGCATTTCAAAACGAGGGAATTTGGTATAAGAAGATGGAAGATAGGGAAATTTATTTAATAACACCTGAATATGCTAAGGAAATTCTCAAACAATTACATGAGGATTATGGACATATAGGATCTCGAAAACTATGGCTGTTGTTTAGAGAAAATTACACTGCAAAGAAGGACATATCATTGGTTAAAGAAATCTGTAAAATTTGTCAGTTGGCAAAGGAAAGGAACTATCATCATATTAGTGGACCAAAACCTATAATAGCACTCAAGCCTTTACATATAGTAGCTATTGATTTCATATCACAGTTAATACCTAGCAAGCAAGGCAATAAACATATTTTAGTTATGGTAGATATATTTTCAAAATTTGTAAGAACTTTTCCTTGTCAACGTACCAATGCAAACACAGTCATATCTTGTCTGAAAAATTTTATAGAAGAAATAGGAACTCCGGAAAACTTAATATTGGATCATGGTACTTACTTTGTGAGTGAAAAAGTCAAACGCTTGTGTAGAAATTATAATATTAAGTATAAGAAGACCTTCATCTAATCCAGCTGAGAGGTATATCAAAGAAGTTGTTAAGTATTTAAGGATTTTATGTAATAATAGACACAATTTATGGGAAGAAAATCTATATCAAGTCGAGAAATTTTAAATCAATTACCTAATGGAGTTACTGAAGAATGTCCACAATTTATTTTGAAAGGAATACCCCCAGAACGTGAATGGATAATACAGAGAGAATGGGATATGTCTCAAGTTTTGAATAAAGTAAGCAAGAATTTGGAGAGAAGTGCTATAAGATTCATTAAAAGAAAAGGAGACAAAAATAATAAGAAGATTAGATTTGAAAAAGGAGATTTAGTCCTAGTAAGATCTTTGAGAACACCAAAGAAAGGTGAAAATCAATGTAAAAAGTTATTATCACCATTTGAAGGGCCATATGTAGTCGACAATAGTGATGCTCAAAATAGTTATCGTTTATTCTATCCAGGTACACAATTAGAAAGGGGAGTGTTCAATGTAGAACATGTATATAGATATTATGAATAGATGATGTTATGTTACGAAAAATACTTGAAAAAAGGAAATAATAGTCATAAGGATAGTTTTTTAGAATTTAATATTAAGTAGTGTACAAAGATAATTAGATAGTAGACAGAGTTTTGTTTTCCATTTGGCAGCTGATGATCCAATGAAATTCATCATGTTTGTTTCTTCATAACCTAAAAAACACAAATGAATGAATAAATATCATATAAGGTAATATAAAGAAAAATTTATTAGAGAAAACTTATAATTAAAACATTTTAAAAATTTGTGAATATGGCAAATCAATATATAACAAATAAAGAAAACAATTTATAAGAAATACTGGCTTTAAATAGAAGGAAAATATGAAAATATAGGATAGAGGGGATAAAATAAGAATAACTCAAGTATCAAATAGAAGTTCACATTTTTTAAAATAAGGAAATAAGATGTAAGTAATAAAGGATAGGAAAGTATAATAATGAATGATATGGATTAAAAATATAGGAGGTAATGTTTAATGTCAATTAGAATCTTATAGATTACTTAAAAATACAGGAAGGAATAAGGAAATTGATATTGATATATATGAATTTAAGAAATAATTAATTATATTGAATTATGAATATTGAAAAGAAATATGATATGAGGAGTATATAGAAGTATAATGTGATTACAAAGAAATAAGTTGATATATAAGTGGATGTTATTAAGAAATGATAATAGAGAAGTATTATATGAAGTGATATTAAAAATATAAATTGACATTGATCTTAATAAAGTGTATTTTAAGGAAAGAATTAGGAGACAGTTATTGAAAGAAATATGTTTTGCAGTAGGAAATATTTGAACAAATATTTGAGAAACAAAGTTAAAGAAATTAAGATTATGCCATAAAATTGTTAAATTTTTTTGAATAAAATAAAATCAATCATTTATAATAAGAAAATTAAAATTTAAATAAATATCCAGAGTATGGATATCGTTTAAATTTAAATTTGAGGGGAATTGAACCAGATATCATAGATAGTAAGAGAATTAGTTCTATAAAAATATGTTGCTAGTATGAAAATATATGAAAATAATATAATTTAAGAAAACAAGTAAAAAGGAAACACTTTTCTTAATTTAAACAACATATCAACTAAAGATATATTAAATAATTGTCTATAACAATATAATAGATAAAGAAATTACCTCAATAATAACATAAAATATAGAGATTGCCTAACCAATGTAATGATGTAAATAAAGTTGCCTAAGACGAAGATTATTTTCCATAACATAATCAGCTGTTCATCTGAAATGAAAACAAATATTATTATAGTTAATTCATTATAATCATTAATTTAAGAATAAAAACAAATACAAATATTGAATAGAATATGATTCAATAGATTTTCATAGATAAACAAATAATGACATATATATACAAATGATACATGGTAAATAAAATAAACGTTGAATCAATAAATAATAATTTGTTAAAGTTTATTATAAATAATATAATGCAAAGAGTATAGACAAATAACATAAAAGAATTTATATTTATAAATAATATGAGTGTAACAGTGATAGACTGTCAATAACAATATTGGATGTTGTACCATTTAAATGTATCTATGTATAACCAACTTTAATTTATTTGTATTATAAAAAAAACTCATAGGAACTCTATAAATGAACTAATAATGTTAAAGAGTGTATGTATGAAACTTTTCTAATAAGTGAAAGAAGTTTCAATTAATTTGATTGCAAAGGACAATATTGGATTGGTTATAAAATATGACAGAACAAATTGTGAATCAACAAATAAACTTTGAAATAGTGACCTAAAGAAAGACAAAAGACTGTTTTGTTGAAAAAAGTGGAGAATCGAGGGGACGCTAAAAGAATGGGGAAGCTGGTGTCAAGAAGCGAGGAGTGTGTGTGATAATGTTCCAGAAATTTCAAGAAATTCCCAGTTTAACACAATTAAAACTATAAAGTACTATAAAAAACAATCTTATTAATACTCACAGTTAATTATATCAAGTTTTTCGGCCAGAATCTTCGAAATTTCTCATCATTTTTGGTTTTTGGAGCTTCAGAGGAGTATTCCTGGGGTCCAGAGACATTCATCCCAATTCAAGAACAACAGGTCAGTGTGTTTAAAATATTATTGGCCAATAATCAGAGTAAAAACTCAAAATACTCAAATAAGTGCTTGATTTCATAAATTGATAAACATTTGCGAATATGATCGATCTGAAAAAGAAAGAAAACAGACTTTATATAGTTAATTAATTGCATAAATCGTTAATATTAATAAAAAGGCCGAATTTAAATAAATTAAAATATATACTTACGCCATGTTGTAATCGCATAAATATGGTGCTTGAAATTTTATTAATGTAATAATTATGTCCATCTGTATATAATTCCTATATTTCTATCTATGTAGATAACTATTTTCTTTCCACAGCAATTTGTATCATATATATGTATGATTTATATATAAATTATTTTATGTGTTTGAACCATTCACTTGTCTGCATCGTCAACAAACTATGTTGGTACATGTATAGATGCTTCTTTCGTGTAAGAATTGTTCGTTTTATGTTAAAGCGCATGACTAGTTTTTTCACGCACGCGCACTGAAGAAATTATCAAAATAAATAAGTAGGTATAATATAACCATAGGCGTCTCAAATTATTATTATCAAATATAAAATATTGAATTTAAAATTAAATCTATTTAAAAATAAAGTGTTTTCTTTTTATTTAAACAAATACAACATTATAAAAAGCCAGGACTCAAAGAGGAAAAAGGGTTTCATGCTCCCGAATTAATAAATATATAATAAATATAACAACTATATAAAAAACAATAACTGAGCCAAACTAAACAAAAATTCTGAATATAAAATAATAGTTATATAAATTTCACAATAAAAGTAAGTAAAGAAATCAGTGTATGTTTATAATATATATATATATATATATATATATATATATATATATATATATATATATATATATATATATATATATATATATATATAACAAGTTACAAATAATTCTAAAATAATAAATCAAAGTTCAAATATTAGACGAAACATGACAGAAATGAACTGGGATCTTTTAAAATCTAGAATTGATAACATTAAACCTTATGACGGCAATAGTAACGCATTAAATAAATTTTTGATAAGATGCGAGGACCTCATTATGATTATAGACAATTTAATGATGCACAATATCTAAACACATTTTTCAATCAATTCAAGACAAACTTATAGATAAAGCTGATATATTAGTAGGTAATCGTGCTGAGTTAATACATTGGCCTAAATTAAAAGACGCCCTTATACAATGTTTTGCGGATCGTAGAAATATTTATTGTTTAGTTCAGGAACTAAGAAGGATGAGACCGTTTAGGAACGAACTGATAAACTTTGGTAGCCGAATTCAATTGTTAAGAAGTAGTATTGCACAAAAAATTAGTAATAATCCTAACTTTAATAATGCAGAGAGAATTTGCCAAATAAACCATTACGATAAAACTGCACTTAGCATCTTTATCGCTGGTTGTACTGGTACTTTGAGGAATAACTTACATCTTAAAAAGCCCGCTTCACTGGAAGATATAATGGCCTATGTAAACGAGTTCGAAAAACTATACATCTAAACGACAATCGTACTCACAACCAAGATTATGTCCTCATAATCAAATGCAACCCACTTACCAACAACCCCATTATTCATCGCAGTCAAATTTTATGAATAATAACGTCTTTGACAATAACAAACCAACTAATCAATTCCCTAACCAACCTATTAACATTCTATCTAGACAAATACCTCCCAGACAATACCCTACAAACAGACAAGTATTTGGACCCCCACAAAACGTTTTTAGACCGAATCAAAAATCCACGAATCAACTTCCTAAACCAACACCTATGTCGACAACCTCTAGAAACCCTCGATGTTATCACAAAGACAAAGATGGCAAAATCATAACAATTATAATCAAAATCATCCATTTAGAAATAATGGACAAAACCCAAATTTTTCTTCTGAAGAACTATTTACAAACGAAAACATCAATCAGATCCATACACAGATGAACAATATAATTACCAAAATGACGATACTTTTAATAGTGACGATAATAATCGATCTAGACATAAATCAAACGTCCTACTTTGAAAATGTAAACTATGATGAAAATCAAAATGAAAATTTTATAGAAACGGGCCTACAACAAGAAAATCCTTAGTGGAAATTAATATAACTTCAGATAACGCATTACTGTAAGTTCAAATTAATAATCCTAATTTAAAATTACTTATAGATACCGATAGCTAACGTTCTATTATTAAACATGATATTATAGAAAAACGTTATCCAAATTCTGTTAGTCAAATCAGTGCACAAATTAAAACAATGTTAGGTAGTCAAGACATCATATATCAATCAACACTTTGAGCATTTCCAGAATTTTGGAATCCAAACTATATATATATATATATATATATATATATATATATATATATATATATATATATGGTAAAAGCACCAGTTTTCGACATGGGACCAATAATCGACACTCCCACTTTCAAAAATTAAAAATAAGAAAACGTTTACATTTTATTACTTTTTCTGTGTTCATTTGAAAATTTACATCATCTGGCAACCCTGTAAATTGTGGAAGCGTCAGCGTGTTGACATTTGCCTCTCAAAATGACGGAAATAGTGTTTGAGGTGTGAGGTTAAATATTTTCTAAAAAGTTTTGTTAAGGTAAGTAAAAACTTAAAAAAAAATATTTCAGATGTTCGAAAAACTATTTGCATTGAATATTCACTCTGTTAGGTATTATTAAAGTTTGTTACATTCGTTTTCATGTAGACATGTAGACAGTTCTCTGTCGATTAACGGGTTCATTGAGTTCCAGTGGTCGACACGCTTTAATATGGATTAACACGTAAATTTTTTATAGAAGGATGGCGCCAAAGCGAGGATATTCTCAAAATCAAATGGATTTAGCCCTGCAGGCAATTACACAAGGCATGCCAGTTGCAACTGCAGCAAAATTATATAATGTACCTAGGACAACTCTCCTGGATAAAAAATGGGAAGAACCCCCATATCTTGTAAGATGGGCCCCCCTTCGATACTAAGCCCTGTAGAAGAGGAGATATTAGTTCAGTGGATTTTGTTACTGGCACAAAAGCATCAACCTGTTACGAGAGAGCAACTCATGGACAGTGTGCAGATGATAATAAAGCAAAAAAAAGCAGACACCTTTTACAGATGGAAGACCAGGAAAAAAATGGTTTGCAGCTTTTCTGAAACGACATCCCCAGATCAGTACAAGGATTGCTTAAAATTTAACTCCTGCAAGGGAGAACGTAACAGAATCACAAATCAGACGTTGGTTTAAGGAAATCCAAGAATATTTGATTTCCAAAAATTTGATAAAAATTACTGAAGATCCTAAGCGGGTATTGAATGCGGATGAAAGTGATTTCTCTCTTCAGCCAAAAGGGGAAAAGGTTCTTGCACAAAAGGAGACAAGTCCATTTATATGGCTGGAACAAATGACGATAAAGAGAATCTGACGGTACTGGTAACAGCTAATGGAGAGGGTGATTTTGCTCCACCTATGATAATTTTTAAATACAAAAGGATTCCCGGTCACATAGCTGCAAGTGTAAATAAGGACTGGGGACTAGGCCGCTCTGAAACGGGCTGGATGTGTGGCGCCACATTTTACGAATACATAACTAATGTTTTTGTACCTTGGTTGGACAAGAAACAAATTGAGAGACCAATAATACTTTTTATCGATGGACATGTTTCCCACTTAACTTATCATCTATCAGATTTCTGTACCAAAAACCAAATAGAAATTATAGCCTTGTTTCCAAATTCTACTCATCTCATCCAACCAATGGACGTAGCAGTGTTCAGGCCACTGAAAAGCTTTTGGAAAAAGGCAGTAAGACAATTTCATGTAGAGAATGATGGAGAAAGGTTACGTAAAGAGCACTTTGCCAAACTTCTTGAATCTGCCTTAAGTGCTATAACGAAAGATACAGTGAAAAATGGATTTAAAGCTTGTGGTCTAATTCCTTTTTCGGCAGAGAGTGTAAAATTTTCAGAAATATCTTCTTCAAATCATAATTTTAATATTATGGATAGTCTAAAATTAAAACAGAAACTAGAAATTTTGGAAAGTTTGATCCCAAGAACTTGTCTAAATCTATTTTTACAAAACACAGAAAATGAAGACTGGAAAAGTCAAGTTGACCATACGTCAATGTTTGAAGTATGGATAAAATTAAAAATGGAAATAAAACGAACTGAAAATCAAATAGACCATCCAGCAACAGATAGAAATGAGGATCAAACTGGTAAAAATATTCAAAAAATCCTCATCCTAACTGATGAATATGGAAGAGACTTGGATAAAGAACTGCGTCGTAGGTATAAACAGGAAAATATTCAAATACAAACTTCAATAAAACCCGGTGAAATGTTAAGTGGGGTAATTGAAGATTTAGAAAATGTCACAAAAAATTTTAGTTCCAATGATTATGTAATTGTTATGGCAGGAACTAATGATCTGTTACAGTTGAAATATCCTAGCATGCGAGTTATAAACTCTAAATTAAACATATGTTCTAACACTAATTTTATATTTTTGTCCACTTTTAAGACTAATAAAATTAACTATAGTTCTACTGCCAATTTTAACATTAGATTAAATCAATATATAAACACTGTTGACAGATATAATGAATATAATATTTCATACCTAAATATTTGCAATAAGGGCTATAAACTAAATAACTTTAATTTATCTTGGCTAATCAAAAAACAAATAAGCTTGAAAAAACACATACAAGTTTAATTTTTGTAAAAATAAATGAGGAAAACTCCAAGGAACACTCTATCAAAATGAGACATAACAATGACACGTATAACAATAACAAGTCTGATAAGGTGAGTACAAAAGAAAATACTAGTAGTAGTGACAACAAATTTTACAGAAATTAGATACTGATGTGAAGGAACGAGAATCCATAAATGTATTACAATCACAAAATTCACTTCAACAAAAAGATAGTAACTCTTCTTCTAGTTATTTTTTAGGGAAAAACGTAGAAATCAATTTGACTCTTTAACATTTCTACTTCTTAACATACAGTCGGTAAGAAATAAAGTTGATGACCTTTTTATCATGATAGAAAATTTAAAATATCCTAAAGTAATATTGTTAACTGAGCATTGGCTCGAAGAATCTGAAAAAGTTTATATTCCAAGCTACACTGTGGCTTCAGTTTTTTGTAGAGAACGGTATATGCATGGAGGCACAGTTATATTAGTACATACTTCTGTGATGGAAAATTGGCAAGTCAAAGAATTCATAATTGAAAATATCGCAGAATAAAAACAATTTGAATTATCGGGCATACATATTAGGTCTATTAATACTGTAATACTTTGCATATACCGTTCTCCAACAACCAGTGTCTCAGTCTTCCTAGACAAACTGGAAATTTTGCTGTCTAAATTAACATCATCTATACAGGTGATTTCAACATTAATTTTGACGATGAGCATGAAAATAATGTTAAGAAATTAAATAGTCTATTGATATCCTTCAATCTCAAAATGCATGTTAAACAGCCAACAAGAATGAATAGAGACTCGGCAACAATTATTGACTACTTTTGTAGTACATATGATGAAACTAAAGTGACATGTAATATAATTCCAAGTAACTTGTCTGATCATGAAGCTGTATATACTATGATGCCAGTCAAATGTAGGTTGGAAAAAAAGTCTTTTAAATATGGTAGATTATATAGTACAAGTAATTATCAAAAATTTTAAGCCCACTGTGATGCATATAACTGGAATTCTTTAATTATAAATTTAAATTCAAATTCCTTCAGACAACTTTATGAAACATTTTGTATTCTTTGAAAAATCATTTCCAATACAAAGAATCAGAATAAAATCTAAAAAATCATGGATTACATGTGGTATTCGAATATCAGGGAAAAACATGCGGTCATTAAACTACATAAGAAAATACTTTCGTGACGAGCCCTTTAGCACATATTATACACAATATAGGTCAATTTATAGAGCAATAATAAAGAAGGCAAAAGATGATTATTATAACAAAAGAATGGAAAAATCTTCAAATAAATCTAAAGAGTCATGGGCTATTGTGAATGAATTAAGGGGAAAAAATAATGATAAACTTAAACAGAACATACATATAGATCCTGAGCAGTTCAATAAATTTTATTGTAATATAGCCGAATCCTTGATTGAAACATTAAATTCTACAACCGATCCTCTATCGTACATGAAAGATGTTCATATAAATCAACAATTTAAGTTATATCCAACGAATACCTATGAGTTAAGAAAAGTATTTGCTAATATCAAAAAGAAAAATGCTTGTGGCTGTGACAGCTTGTCTATTAAAATATTTAACAATTTACCATACACAGCCTTAAATGTTTTAGCAATTTTGATTAACAAATCGTTTCAAGAGGGAGTATTTCCAGACTTTCTTAAAACTAGCGTGATAATTCCAATTCATAAGGGGGGATATGGTGGGGATCCATCTAATTTTAGGCCGATATCTCTGATTCCAACATTGGCAAAAATAATTGAAAAACTTGTAAAACATCGACTAACAGAATTTTTAGAAATAAATAGTAAAATTGTTAGCAGACAATTTGGGTTTCAGAAAGGTAAAAATACATCTGATGCCATATTTACCAGTCTAGAAAATATATATAAAATTATTAACTCTGGTATACCGGTCGCAGCAGTTTTTTGTGATTTGACAAAAGCTTTTGACTGTGTTAAACATGAATTACTGCTGAGAAAATTAAGTCATTATGGGATTAGGGATGTTGGTCTTGGATGGATGAACTCGTATCTGTCTGAACGTAAGCAATTTGTTAGAACACCACATTCAAATTCAAATGTCAGATCTGGTGGTAAATGAGGAGTTCCGCAGGGTTCAGTATTGGGTCCAATCTTGTTTCTTCTCTATGTCAATGATCTTACAAATTTAAGTATTCATGGTAATTTTACTATGTTTGCCGATGATACCACATTAACTTGGCATGAGTCCAATGAACAGAGGCTTCATAGCATTGTATCCAGTGACTTACAAACAGTTAAGGAATGGGTGTAGTGCAAACTACCTAACACTAAATATAAGTAAAACAAAAATAATGACATTTAAATGCAGATTACCACCTGTTCAACTTGGAAATGACACTGTGGTGAGTGTTGAAGAAGCAAAATTTTTAGGACTCAACATTGATAGTAACCTGACTTTTAAAGGACACATTAATATCTTAAAAAAGTAAATATCCTCAGGCTGTTACGCTGTTAGATCATCTTCGTGTGAATTGGGATTCTCGGTAGCTAAATAATAATAATAATAATAATATAATAATAATAATAATAATAATCTTTATTCAGCTCATGTTATACATATATATATATATATATATATATATATATATATATATATATATATATATATATATATATATATATATATATATACATAAATCTCTTGTTGTACAATATTATATATGGAACATCAATGTAATACGTATGCGACATGGTAGCCTATTTATGACCTCACGGTTGCGCATAGGCTGCTGAATTGCTTACTTTTACTAAAAATGATTTAAATATATAATGTACTAAATTAAATTGATTCTCCAAAAGTACACAAAACAATATTTCACTTAATTTATAAACAATAGTAGGATAACAAATATATACACATACATACATACATACATACATACACACATATTATGTTATTATGTTTTTTTCACGTTTCTTTCTAAATAAACAATTATATACATACACACACTCACACATATACATATAGCAATGAATCCATTGAATTTCTTACTTCTAAATTTCATAATTTTATCACATTTTACCGAAAGCTCCTCACACATTATTCAATCAATGCTCTCAAAGCTTTCCTGTCACCATTTACAATATATTTTTTCATTAATATTTTAATTAATTGAGGGGAGTTTACGGAATACAAATAAATCTTATACATTTCCGGAAGGTGATTAAATATTTTTCCACTTAGGTACAAATAATATCTTTGTGATACTGATTTACTTACAAAGTGAGTATATACTGTGCCTGTTTCTTTACCTCTTGTTTGATAGTTATATGTCTTTTTTTGTAATATATCTTTATGTTTGTAAGTGTACATTAAAATTGCATAAACATATAATTGTCTGACATCCATAATATTGGTTTCATCATACAATAAATCCGTTGGATACCTAATTTTTTTATTGAATATTATTTTCAGTAATCTCTTTTGAAAAATTTCCAGTTTATTTAAATGGTTCTTTGTGGTAGCCCCCCAGCAGATGATGGAGTATTGAAGTCTGGTTTGAACAAGTGTGTAGTAAATAGTTCTAAGGTGAATAACGCTCAATGTTTTTTTGAGAAATTTAAATTTAAAAAGCAACATCCTTAAGGTGTAGGTTAAATTATCTATATGCTTATCCCACCGTAAGTGAGAGTCGAGAGTAACACCCAAGTATTTTATATAACTTTGTCTTTGAAGAGTAATTTCCTGATCGTTATAAGTGACATTGAGTTCATTAAAATCTGGTAATCTGCTAATATAGCTGGCAAAAGTAAAAAAAATGATTTATTATAATTTATAGTAAGTTTTTTATGATTACACCAATCTATAATTTTTTTTAAGTCATTTTCTGTTTTATACTTTAGTTCTTCCCAAGTATCTGCTTCATAGAAAACAGCCGTGTCATCAGCAAAACTCACAATTTGGCCAGTAGTCGGTTGAATATACAAATTATTCACGTAAATTGAAAATAGTATAGGACCAAGGACTGTCCCTTATGGTACACCAGTTGTGATTAGTTTGCTTCTGCTAAGCTGATCTTTTACTTTCACTTGTTGATATCGCTTTTTAGATAGTCTCCGAAAAGTTTTAATGCCATTCCTCGTATCCCTGCATCCTCCAAAGCCAGCAATAACTGTTCGTGATGTATAGTATCGAAGGCCTTGGCTAAATCCAGGAAAATGGTTAAGTTTGGCTTATTAAGATCCACCGAGTGATAAATTTTTTTAGTTAATTCTAGAATTGCATCAGTTGTAGAGAGTCCCTCTCGAAATCCAAATTGTTTTGTGGAAATTATATTATATTTTTTAAGATATTCTTGTAATCTCAAATTTAGAGCTTTCTCTACCACTTTTGCGAAAGTTGTTATTAAGGATATCGGTCTATAATTTGTCACCATTGTCTTATTGCCTTTTTTAAATATTGGTATCACTAAAGATCTCTTGAGTTCAGTGGGAAATTCTCCTTGTAGAAATATTTCATTAACTAAGTGGGTCAAGAGTGGGGTGAATATGTCTGAATTCTCTTTTATTAATTCTGTTTGTATATTATCTATTCCGGGTGATTTCTTGTTTGCTAGTGAGTTTATTATGTTTTTGATTTCTATATTTGTTAAAGGCAACAGAATTTTTCTGAGCATATCTCCTAGGTTGAGGCGTGTTTGGTGGGCTTATGCTTTTTGTAAGAGTAATGCCTACTTCAGTAAAGTAATTGTTAAATGTTTCTGCTAGATCTTTAGCCTCTGTTACCATACGGCCCTCATCAGTATGTATTTCTTTTATGTCATCGTTATTGTTTTTAGCTTTATTTTGTAACTGATTAATAATTTTCCATAGTCCTTTTGAGTTTCCTGAATTTTCATTTATTTGTTTGGTATAGTAATCTTTCTTAGCTTTTCTCAAAACTCTATCAGTTAATGCTCTGTAATTTAAATACGCTTCATTTTTTTCTATGTTCTCCAAATCTTTTTTATAAACATGATGAAGTCTGTTTCTTTCTGTAATTGAATTAATAATACCTTTGGTTACCCATTGTTGCCTCTTAATATATTTCTTATTTTCTTTAACAACTTTTGTATTTTTACTTATATATTTATTTACCACATTTATTAAATAGCTAACTTTTCCGTTTAAATTATTTATGTTATAAAAGGCTTCCCATCTATGACTCTGAATGTCTTCTTGTAGCTTTTTATTATCAATATTTTTGAAAAATAACTTTTTTACGGTTGTCTCAGCTTGTAAAGGAAGATATGCCATTGTAGCATTGTGGTCTGTAATATTGGTATCATATGTAGCTGCCATATATTCATCCATCGTATTCGAACTATAAAATATATGATCTATGCAACTTTTCGATGTTCCCTGAATTCTTGTATATTTGTTTATTAACGATAAGAAGTCATATTCACTCAATACATCCAGATATGCAGAAACTAGATCAGTTTGATGTTTAATATCTATATTAAAATCCCCTAAAATCAAGTGTTTCGGAATGTTTAAATTGTTCTTAGTGTCTTCAAGATATGTCCACAACTCATCAACAAATGCTTCTTCCTTTATCGGTGGCGGTTTATACAGAGATGTAATTAAAAGTTTATTTTTACTAGACAATTTAATTATAGTTTGTACTGCTTTGCACAATCCTATTTGTACTATATTATAATCATAAATTATGTTACTTTTTATATAAATTACAACTCCGTCATTACGGTTAATATCTCCCTCACTGTAAATTATATCATAATCAGGTAATTGGAACAAACTCAAATCAGGAATATTTAGCGTTTCTGTAAGGACAATAATTTCAAATGTGTGATTCAACTGTGATAAAAATATTTTTAATTCTTCAATGTTCTTATTTATACTACGTATATTTTGATGAAATATTTTAAAATGACTATTTTTTAAAGTTTTATAGTGTTCATTAATATCTTTCAGTTCTTTAAATTCAATTGTAGGATAAGGCTCGTAGTTAACATCCCTAACATATGGATCCATTGATAAAAGCAACTTTTATACTTATTAAAAACCAAAATGTGAATTACTAATAAACTATTAAAATTTACTTCTTGCTTCCTAGTCTTGTATATATATATATATATATATATATATATATATATATATATATATATATATATATATATATACATACATACCAGGTACAAAACCTAATTCAAAAACAAAGACAACCAATTTCTATTTCGAATTAAAATGCATTTGACTAAACTGAATTTGTTTAGGACATAAAAACTAAAATTTAATTTATTTATTCGATACTGAGTCAGATCGCGTCTTAGGTTTGTTTACAATTTTATTTTCTGTCATGGCTTCATCCTGTTGACTTGCTCTTGTTGAATTGGGAATGGGCGGCGCGCTATTTGGTTTAGCTACTTCTATAAGGGATACTTCTACTAAATCTTCTAATGCGTAAGAATTGTTGTCTAACACTAGTTTGTTGTTTTTAATGTAAACTTTCGAATATTCTCCCTGTTTCCGAAAGTGGATCAGGTAGGGTTTAAGATTTTTGTAAGTGTCCCTTTGGTGTATGGTTAAATCATTTGCGATACAGATCCCAGATCCTTTTAGTGTTTTAACGTTTTTCAAAATAGTTTTCTTTTTTAAGTTCGATACGAATTCGATTTTTATGGGAGCGGAGTCAGATCTTCCTAGAGAAAAGAAGTTGTTTATATCACGTTCTTCAATATCTACGTCCAGAACTTTGTTTACTTCTCTGCAAAGTTGTTGGGCATCTAGTTCGCGACTTGACTTATTTATTCCAAATATAACTACGTTATTAGCCCTACTTTTTATATCTAGTTCTTCAATTCTAGTTTTTTTAGTCTTTGGGTCTGTTCTTCGATTTTCAGTAATAAGTTTGTTTCTGTTGAATCAATTACTCTTTTTAATTCGTTCTTTGTGTTATTTAATTCATCTAGAATTTTTTTAGTTGCTTCACCCAGTAATTTTTTTATTGCCGTTTCATTCATTCTAATAATTCTTTCAAGACTTTAAAGATTTTTCAATTCAATTTTATTAATTACGTTATTATTATTCGATGATATGATTAAATTCTACTGTACCATAAGTAGTTCCTTTCTATCCATACAGGTAAATCTAGTTTTTACTATTCTACTAATGATATTTCGACAAGTATTTAGTTTACAATTTAAATTGTTATGCGAAATTCTTCAAAATTAAATGTGCTACTCACAATTTAAATACATCACTAGATGCAGAATCTTGAACACTTTAATCAGTCAAAATCTCTAACTTTTTATTACACTTTTTACCACTTTAACAACTAATTATTTCAGAGAACACACAGTATGCTTGTTTACATTCAAGTATTCATTTCTACTATTCTACTATACTAAAGATGTATATTACGCTTTAGTGGAATCGCAGGTATTCCTTACAATTTTGGGGCTCTTGTAATGGGGAACTATTCGAAAGTATTTTTGTATTACAGAAACGAGCTATACGATTCTTATGTAAAATAAATAAAAGAACTTCATGTAAAACATATTTCGTGAAACATAAAATACTGACTCTTACATCACTCTATGTACTAGAAGTAACATCCCTCATTCATAAGAACAAAGAGCAGTATATTACAGAGAGTCATTATAATACAAGACAAAGTGGCAATCTGTCGCTACTTATACCTAAAACTTCCTTGGTGAAAGCCTCATTTATTTACAATGGAGTCAAATTATATAATTTGTTGCCAGCATATATAAAGAATATAGAGCATTTAAATAAATTTCGGCAAGTAATGAAAGAAAAGTTGATAGACGAGGCGTACTACAATTTAAATGAATGCTTTTCTCATATGCATTCTCTATAATATTATTCTTGTCAACAGTGTATATAAACAAGTAAAGAAAATGAAATTAAAATATTTTAGAGTGCTTTTAATTATTGTATTATAATTTGCTTATTTATTGACAATACATATAAGTTATGTTGTATGTATATAATATGTAAAATTTGTGTGTGAATGTATTTTTTTATATCTTTTATCTAGTAATGTTTAATGATTTGTTGGTAAATTAATTTTTAACTTATTAACTTATTTTACAAAGTGTTTGTCAATAAGACTTGTTCTTGGACAATAAACATATATATTCTCTCTCTCTCTCTCTCTTAGCTGAAATTATATTGAACCAAGAGTCCAAAAGCCTCACAGTTGAGGAAACCGACAGTGCACCATCAACAAGTAAAATCAACATACAATCTATACAAATAATCAATCAACAAATAGAAAAGAAGAGAAAACTTGAGGAAAAGTAAAACAGAGCCAAGGCAAGAGAAGCTAAAAAAAAGAATAAACCAGAAAATACTGGGAAAAAGAAAAGACAAATAGTACAAAAAGATTCTAGCGAAGAAGTCTGGGAGGAGAGCTGTGACAGTCTAGACGATATCTCAGATATTGAACAATCGGTGATTCAAGAAAATGATCTAGCTAATGAAGATCTTAATATTGGTGATTATTTGCTTGTTCAATGTATAGGTGGAAGTAGAAAAACTACCCATTATAGGTATGTTTGTGTTATTCAGAGAAAATTTCCTTTTGGTGAAATTGAAGTTATGTCTCTAAAATGCATAAACGAAAATAAAACGGTATTTAAGATGGTAGAAAATGATATTTTTGTAATAAAACAAGAAGATATTTTTAAAAAGCTACCCCAACCTGAAATGCAAAATGTTGGAGACAGACTTAAATATGTAAAAATACCATATTTTATTAACAATCTTGTATTTACTTTACAAATAAAGATATTTTTGATTTCATGGGTCGATTACTGGGGTGATAATAACTGGTTTAAGGGTGACGATTATTAGAGTGATGATAATTAGTTCAAGGTTGTCGATTATTGGTCTAGGTAAAAAGAATACAAACTCCATAAAAGCTGCTAATAGTGTCGAAGACTGGTGCTTTTACCTTATCTCTTATTTGATTTTCATGAGTATTTTGATGGTATTATTGGATTAAATGATTAAAAAAACATGAATTTCAATATAGATTTAATTAACAATAAATTAATAAATTCAAATACAGAAATCCCTATCAGATACAGAGAGAAAGAAAATCTTAATATATAATTCTCAATAGAAGCACAGCACATAATTCTAAAAAATTACATGTTTCTATTTTCAGCAGAGAAATATTGATAAATGAAGAGGATCACTGTATATACCTCAAATTTTGACTAACGCTGAAAACGGATTTGCTCTTATAGAAATCCAAAACAAAACAGATAAAACTATTTCAATAAATATTAAAGAACCTTTTCAAGTAGAATCATTCGAAAATCCAGTTATGATGTTTTCAATATTAATTCTTTTACTTAACTTAAATGATAAATACGATGAAAAATTAAAACGAAAAATAGATATATCAGATTTAATTAGAACCAATCACATGAATTCGGAGGAAAAAAATTGAAATAATAAAACCACTCAGATATATTTTTCAAATCAGGTGATAAATTATCCTTCACGGCGGAGACAAAACATGAAATTAAAACTACGGACGAAATCCCTATATTATAATAATTATAGTACAGGCGGGTAGGAATTCATAGAAAACAGACTAATTATATTCAAATCATGTAGTTTTAACAAGATACTTTCAAATTTACCCATCATTTATTTATTTTTTTATTTGCAGGTTCAAAGACTGGGGATTATCATGATGACGTCATCAAAACTTTATGGCATGTGTTGAAAGGAATTTACTACCGAATCTACCTGAAAGGCCCGTTCTTTGTTATCGGAAATACAGCAATGTTCCAATAAAAAAATATTACAATCGGTTCTAGGAAACAAGAAATTTGGAATTGACTTTCAGACAATAATTTACCAGCAGATCCCAAGTTAACAAAACCGGAATTGTATAATATTTTTAAAGAAAATAAATTTCACTTTCCCACAAAATACAAGTTGGACTATCTCTTAGAACATGGTCACTGTGTACTGCGTCTACTACTTTATCACATCAAACCAATTGAAAAAATTTGGGCGTTAGGGAAAAACTGGGTGGTGGCACACAACAATCAAGTTGGCAGATGTGGAGGCACTTGCTAGGCAAAATTTTCAGGCTGTATTGGAAGAAGAATGGTGTATTTGCCAATAAGTATGTTAAAAAACATGAAGCAGAACTCATACAAAAGGAGCACCTCTTTGATAAGTCCCTAGATTTTACCGTTAATATGGAGTACTCGGATGACTTTGTTGACAACGACAATACCGATAATAGTGTATCCGATGGTAATGAACTAAGATGTTCGTCTTTTGTTTCTGACATTGATTGAAACTTTTATTATAAATACCTACAATTTGAAATTTACTGTTTCGACCCTTACTATATGGAATCTACTCATAGAAACAGTTTCATTTAAAAAAGTAACCTACAATTTAGTTATTTAGTTTACTTACAAAGTATTTAAATAAATGATTAATACACAAACTATTCAAATTTTTATTAAAATAGCCTATGTCACTGGAATATTGATCCAACGCAACAAGATGTGTATATATTAAAGTGAGATAGACGATGACTAATTGATGAAGGGTCTGTCTTTTCTAAGGCTACATTCGTAATCAATTTGCTGGCCAAGTGGCACTTTGGCACGCAAGCTAAGCAAATCTATTTCAGTGTGATCGTTCACAACGGAATTTAGCGTCAGAGTTGAAGCTGAAGTCGTCGAAATTTCTTGCAAGCTGCAAACTTTCACTTTGACTTGCACTTCGTGCCGGCTATGGGACATGCGCATTAATATTTGTTTTTTGATATATCTGACATATGTCTCATAGTTTGACATTTTCATCGAATTGTGTGTTTTTGGTTTGTTTTTCTTGATTTTTCCGTACGACTGATTCATTAAAAAAATAAAATGGAGGAGGAGGACATTACTTCTACTTTACTTGCAACAATGCTGATTTTGCTTTAAAAAAGGCAATTGTTGATGCAGTTTGGTCTTGGTCGTAAAATGGTTTGTAATTGGAAATGCACTGTAACAAAAATTCATCATTGAATTGATATTCCACGTTGTCAATCACTACTAAACTCCATTATATACTGCTATAAAAAACAAATCCAAATTATATATTATAACCTCAGACTGAACTAAATACAGACAGAATCATGCATCGACCATATGTTGAAGGGATTCTGCGCTACTGCGCTTATGTTAAAGTCAACTTGAAGTTATTGTGAATGGCAAATTTTGTGCCAAAGTGGCACTTGGCCAGCAAAGTGATTACGAATGTAGCCTTAGTTGATTCGAACTCAACGCAATGTTCACTTAACTACATAACAGGTGGCAATGGTAATGCAAACACAACTTTTATCGAAAAGCTTCAAACTCTTATACCATAATTGAATGTACAA